>OZ030392.1:41424689-42827189 GCA_964023965.1 Melinopterus prodromus | reverse complement strand
CAGGAACTGCGGGTAAGACCGAGACAATATTACATAATAATATTAAATGTAATAAACCTTTCGTTACGTTACATATAGATCATTATGGACCCTTAGAAAAGACCCCTCGAAATAAATATATTAATGAAATCATTGGTTGGGTTTACAAAGTTTGTGCACTGCACCATGTGCGATCAACCAACGCTTGTGCGGTTATCCGACAATTGGAGGATTACTTTGCTAATTATAGTAAGCCAGTTAGGATTATGTCTGATAGACGAATTTGTTTTACATCTCAGGAATTCTTAGATTTTGTGGAAAATAATATCATTCACATAAAAGTAGCCACAGCCTCTCCGAAGTCAAATGATCAAGTTTTTTTTTACTTGTTTATTTTACGTCGATCTATTTCCGCAACTTAGGCCAATCACCGACGCTGAGGGCGGGCTACACACACCCAGGAATTTTGTCCTACTGAACGAATTCCAACCTCCAGTAAGAGTTCTTTAACCCTTAAATGCATATTGTTACACAACTGCAACATCTTACTTTTTTCCTTAAAAACACATATGTGTTTTTAAGGAAAAAAAATAATATGTTGCAGTTCTGTAACAATATGCATTTAAGGGTTAACGTGCACGTCGCATCATGACAGCACACTGGGCCACCGGCTTTACTTCATCATCCGATGGAAGGCGGCATGCAAAGGTATTTGTTCCCTGCTTAAAATACCAGGACAGTCGATTTTAGCCCGAGCCGGGATTCGATCCCGGGCGTCTAGCGTAGATAGCAGCCGCTCTATCCTGCATACGCCATCGACCCCCCCAAATGGTCAAGTTGAAAGAGTAATTAGCGATTTGACTCCAATGTGGTCTAAATTGTGTAACGTTAAAAATAAATGGGATAATAATAATAATATAATAATAATAATAATATTATTTATTTCCTTAAGGCAACATCGATTACATAGGATAAGTCAGCAGTAAAATGTACAATCGCAGATACACAATAGTATGTACAAAATAACAAATGCATACACAAAAGTTGGTATATGAACAAACGTAAAGTAGTATAAACATGCAGACACTAGGACGACAATTAGACATATTAAAATAAATCAGTCAATCTAAAGTGCATGTCTGGTATTCGTGAAGCGAATAAAAACATCCCTCCAGAAGGATCGACTTCAGTTGCCTTTTGAAGTTACTCAGAGACTGTTCCTCTTTTAGTTTGGCAGGCAACATGTTGAAGAGTTTCGGGCCCAAACAGTTGGGAGATTTAGCTTTGATGCCCAGTCTGGCATATGGTACGTGCAGGTCATCCTTGTGACGGGTATTTACTTTGTGGATGTCTGACCGCTTTAAAAAACGGCCATCATTTTTAAAAACAAAAATACACATTTCATAAATATACACAGAACACAGAGTCAAAATATTAAAATTTTTGAAAATAGCTCTACACGAAGTTGCATTGTCTACCCCAGCCATGACACGAAGAATTCGCTTTTGTCCAACAAAAACATCCTGCACTGAAGACGACCCACCCCAGAAGCAAATCCCATATGAAAGTCGAGAACCCACCTGCGCGTGGTAGAACTGTGTAAGTTGGGACCGAGATAGATACCGCCTTAACACCCGACACTGGAACGCGATAGATCCCAGCTTTGAGGATAGCATCGAACAATGTTCGTTCCAGCTCAACGCGCTGTCTATATGTAGGCCCAGAAATTTCCGCGGAATCAATTCTTTTCTTGTGGTAGAACAGATCGAAAGCATCAACAATGAAATTGCACTAGGTGGGTTTTACTAACGTTCAGAAAAAGACCATTAACAGAAAACCAGTCGCTCAAAGATTCAAGAACTCGATGTGGCAACCTCTTCCTGAGTTGATCCTCCAACGACTACTGTTGTATCGTCCGCGTATAGCGTGAAATGGGCACTGTCACGGACTAGCGGGACATCATTGATAAAAATTAAAAACAATATGGGACCAAGGACGGAGCCCTGTGGGACACCCAAATTGACCATCCTGTAAGAGGAAGAGTGTTGAGCAACAACCCCTTGAGTTCTGTGGCTCACTGTTACGCACTGCTTCCGGTGCCTGAGGTAGGACATCACCCAAACCAGAGGAAGACCTCGCACCCCACACCGTAGCAGCTTCCCCTCCAGAAGATTATGGTCGACACAGTCGAAGGCCCGACTGAGATCGCAAAAGATTCCAGCCGGGACCTCTCCAGCATCGACCAGATCGAGAACTCTGTCCGTAAACGAGTGCACCGCGGTTGAGGTAGATTTATTTCTCAGGAAGCCATGTTGACATGCAGATATGATGTTATGGCGAGCCAGAAACCTCCCCAAGCGGTCCAAAAAACAATGCTCAAAAATTCCGGAGAATGCGGGGGAATGGACACAGGTCGATAATTTTCCATTAGGTGGGCATCAGCTCTCTTATACACCGGAAAAACTTTGTTGATCTTTAATTTTTCAGGAAATTTGCCCACCCTGAACGACAGATTCACCAGATGATGCAGTGGCTCCGCAAGGACACCAGCCAGTCTGCGAATTAGGAAAGCAGGAACCTCATCCACCCCGCTCGATCTCTTATTTTTTATCTTAGTTTTGATAAGACTACCCAATTCATCCACTGTAAACGGCAGCAAAAACATGGAGCAATTCACCTCAGTAGAACGAGGCAATACTGAAGGGACACCAGTGACCGCTGGTATGGCTGTCACAATGTCAATAGGAGACTGCAAGAAGAATTCATTAAAAGACTCTGCAACGTTTAATGGGTCAGCCGTTAAATGACCATCTATGTTAACCTCGAGGTCCTTGAAGGACCCGGTCTGACCTGATAATCGAGATATTAATCGCCAGGAAGCCCGAGCCGGATTGTCCGAGTCCAATATGGTTCTCTGATAGTATGCCCGTTTAGTTTCTGTAATCAGGCTAAGGTGAAGCTGCCTACGTGTGCGATACATTGCGCGGAGCACAGGAAAACGCACCTGAAGATGAAACAGATCCATCAGACTAGAGCTAGACCTCCTCACCGTATCAGTGACCCAACTCCTTCCAAACACATCCGATGTCTTACGGCTTTTAGACTTGGGGAAATGCTTGTCGAAATAAAACATGAATACGTCGCAAAAACTGTCGAACGCCTCGTCAATGCTGGCGCTCTTTGCGCAATTTACCCAGCCCTCTCGAGAGATATCATTCACAAAATGAATAATGTTACGCTCGGAGAACCGCCGTCGAAAGATATGCTTGCCAGAGACGTCATCATGCACCGCACCCAGCCCAGACTCAAAGAGAACTGTTCGATGGTCGGAGATGTTATTGTCGAACACCGCGCAAATGGAGGTGGAAGACACGACATTTGTGAAGATATTGTCCAATATCGTTGCTGACGTGTCCGACACTCTTGTGGGCCACCTTACAACATAATGAAGATTATAGCCAGCCAGTAGGGCGCTTAACTTATTAAAATCATTACTCGCATTAGCAATGTCGAGATTAAAATCACCGCAAACAATGTAATTTGCCTTACCGGTACATATAAAATCCATAATGCCACACATCTGGCTTAAAAAAACATTTACATCGCCAGAAGGAGACCTGTAACAATTCAAAATCACGGTTTCATTCTTTGAGCCGTTACCAGCCCAACGCACACAACTGACTTCAACATGTTTATCAATACAAAACTGTGACACGTCACAGGGACGAACATCCAACTCATTTCGGTAAAATATCGCGGTACCACCACCTTTGTACATCTGTCGGGAGGAGAAGCTCCCTAAGTCAAAACATGTTATATGTATTGCGCTTAAAAAATCGCGACTTGCCCATGTCTCCGTAAAGCACAAAAAATTTAATTTTTTGTTGTTAAACAAATATTCAGTCTCGATATAATTCAGTTTATCTATCGTCAAACATTGAGTATTGAGCAAGAGCAAATCTGGCGCAAACGCTATGTTACCGGCTGTGTTGTTTTGCTGGTGCGAAAAAACTTGCTGACGCAGACCCCACGGGGCCAGTTTAACGGATCCATTGCTTTCCTGAAGTTGTCTCCGTAAATGGCCACCTTGAATGACGCGTACACATCGGGTCTTCGGGATTTGAGGGACTCGCACGTTACCTCCGAGAAATGGGGCTTCAAGTACGTTGACAGAGCTTCCGGGGTCGTATCTGGGTGTAGGCGATACACATGCAAATCCACCAGGCTCCGACTAGCACGCAGTGCTGACTGTTGGCCTTCACTCTGACCAACAACAACTGAGCGTCGACGAGTCTTTGCTGGTTTGCTTTCGTCGACGAGCACATCCCTGGGCTTAGCAGCAACCAGGTTCGAATTTGCCGCATTTTTGACAGTAGTGGCTATTGTCTGGGTCGAAGTGGGAGTATTCTTTGACTTGACAATTTCTCTGGGTGTTACCACGTCCAACTTCAAGGTTGTTGCGGCTTTCCGGGTATTGGTAGTCGCTTTGGCTAATTTTGGAGTTGAATCTGATAGAACATCACCTGTACGCTGGGCTGCCGCACGACCAGGGGCCATATGCGGCACGGACCTAGCACCATTTTTTACGACACTAGAAAAGTTGTTGTTTGTGGTTAGACTTGTCGTCTCGTCAATAGGTATTCCATAATAGGTAATCATCTGCATGAGGTTGAATTTACAATTAATAATTCTTTGTCAAAATCTACCGGTAAGGCACCAGCCGTGCTGTTGTTTGGTATTAACATGAGAGACCGTTATGACGCACTGAGGAATTATTTAGATATTGAAGGGAGGAATGAGGTTGACTTGGACGAATTGAGAAAAAATGCTGAAGGCCAAAATGCGAAAATCAAGCCTATAACAAACATTTTGATTCTAGACATAAACCACCACATCAATATAATATTAAAGATTAAATAATGATAAAAACACCGAATACCGGATACCAAACACCGAATACCCTGTTACCCCCAGAGATAAATAAAAAACTATTGCCATAATGTTGAGGACCAAATTACGTAAAGCTCGTTATTTAATAGAAACCACTGAATTCTTTTAAATAACGCAATGGCCCTTTACAGTTGTTTGCAGTGCTGAAAATATGAATTTCTGGCAATTTTTAAATGTGCAGGTTTAGTCTTAGTGAAAGGCGGATTGGCCGAGTGGGAAGGCGTTTGCCTTGCCCTCCACAGGTCCTGGGTTCGAATCTCAGGGTAGACATACGGATTTTTCACTTCGCCGCCGTGCTTCGGTAGGCACGTTAAGTCGGTGCCATAAGCAGTCTCGACTTCTGGTTTCGATAACATTGTATTGGATGGTGTCACGATGATGCCTCACAGAGACAGACCTCGGCTTGGGGGATGTGCTGAAGCCACCCTCTCTATTCAAGGGGCAGGCTATACTAGCCAGCCGTGTTCAGCCTACCCTGACTGTTTTGGTTAGAGGCGCGCTGCGCGTTTGTGACATCCATCTCGGGGAAGCAAAAGGGGCCAACTGTGGCCTAGGTGCGCTGCTACTATAATAACTATACCCCAGACATTCCATAGTCTTAGTGAATTGTGGATTGTCGTATGTTATTTAGTAAATTATACTTTAAATTGGGCACTTTTGTCTTGATCGGGAAGATCACTGTATTTACAATGCAAAAAGATATGAAATTTAGTTAAAAATTTAGTCTTAGGAATTGTTACTGTACTGGGTTATGTAGGAAATTATTCACTGATTTGTTATTTGTTTAAAGTGCTGATAAAAATTGTTAACGCTGTTTTATGCAGTTTCGTCCTTAGTAATCACCCACGTGGTAGTTCCCTGTAACGTGTCAACTAAAGTTGTTCTACGTAAATTGATAAGAGCAAGTAGTGTGTTTGTTGTGGTTTGTAGTGACATTAAGTCGCGTTTTTTTTTCGTTGTACTGAAGAATTTCAATAACAAAGTCGATCACAGCGCTTTGGCGTGCAGCTGTAACGGAGAAAACTTCTGGCGGGATACATATAGGGATGGCAAACATGTATTTCATACAAAAATAGAGATGTTTTTGCATCGATGTTAGTATTCGATATTTTTGTTTCGATTTAACAAAGAAGCTATATTTGTACTATATTGTAAATAATTAGGTATGTATCCTTAGCAATAATATAATTTTCTGTTGCCATCTACTGGAGAAAACTTATACTATTCTGAAAACGTCAAATGCTACCTTTTCAGTAGCAATAACTTGTTAGTTATTATCAGTGATTATTTATGTATTAATATAATTTATAGTATTTCTCACTAAAAGTAGTGACTCTCAAGAGTCATCAAAATTACTACAGTGTTGCTATGAATGATTATTAATTTATTAATAATTTATAGTATTTCTCACTAAAAGTGATAGTGACAAGAATAGGTTAATAGTGGTGGTGTTTTTAACGAATAATTAAGAATTATACATTAATTCTGTACGTTGATTAATTATAAGCATTGATAAAAACGTCGATTGTTTTCAAACATCGATGGTTTTTGTACGTTACATCGTATACCAGATGATTCAATTTCGAGGCTCACCATGGGTATCTCGCTTATTAGTGGAGATGGAGCCTATGTTTAAATTTTGCAAAGTTTCGTATTTTTGTGTTGATCAATTATCCTGAAAAGAAATTCAACCTATCATTTTTCATTTTGAAGATATCCGCAAAAAATTGAAATGTTGAGTTATCGTTTTAATTTTTTGAATTTTGACCTTTTCCGATAGTCGTGTGTTTTCCTCATTTCCGCAATGTAGAACATGTTGCATTATATTTTTAAACAATGGTGTAATAATAAAAAAAGCTTTTTGCTTTTTATCGTTGTTTGTCGTGCTTATCAGGTACCCAACTGGAGTTTGGTTACAGACCGCCGGACAGACCAAGAGTGCTTTGGATTAACGATAATCAGATTGTAAAAGAAGCAAGTTTATACAACAAGAAGGTTATTTTTTAAGTAAATGTTCAAATAGGTCGCCATTTTCTTGAAGTCATAAAACCGTGCCCGCTTTTCTTACATGTTGTAATGATCTTCTAACTGTTCTTCCCGGAATAGCATTGACCGCAGTTCTTCGATATTAGTGCGAGTTACGTGAAAGATTTCGTCGTTTAAAGTTCCCCATAGAAAATAGTCCAGAGGACTTTATTGACGGTTTCTAGCAGGACATTCCACCACTCCACCATTACCAATCTAGCGATTTAGAAATTGTTCATTCAAATAATTTCGATGAACTCTCGCATTGTGAGACGTTGCTCCACTGCTGCCACCACATTATTCACATTATCGACAATATTCTCCTTTGGTCCAACGCAACATCGTCAAAATAGTCTGCCACTTCGGTGCGCAGAAGATTTAAATATCGTTCTTTATTCAAGTTTTCCTAGAACATGAATGGCCCAGTTAAATGGTTCTGGTACGTCCCCAATCCCCATTCAAACATTTATTCCAAAACGTTGGCTTCATTGGTCTGGTGTGCCTAGGATTTTCTGTCACTCAATAATGATCAATGTTCCGATTAAACACTCTAAAATTTGTAAATTTCGTCTCATCCGACAAAATGATGTGAGGATTATAAGAATTGCGGGGTTTACAAACGATCCATGCTCCACTAAATTTCTGTCAAATGTTAGAAATATTGTACGATAAGGCATTTCTATGAGAACAATAATAAACCTTTATCATACAACGGTTTTCGGGGCCACTTGGGCCACTGCTTGGGCCACTCGGTGGCCCAAGCAGTCAACTCCGTAGTTAGCTTTGTAGCTGGGCATCTCAATAAGAAAATTTATTCATATGCCACGTGTATTGACCTGACAAATGCTTTTGACTGCGTGAACCATGACATACTTCTGATGGAGCTCGAGCATAAGGGAATTCGAGGAGTGCCCCTCGAGTTTTTTAGTCCTATCTTCAACACAGGACCCAACAAGTTGTTACTCATGACGGACTGTCCTCCACTTCGCAGGTTCAACTTGGTGTGCCTCAGGGTTCAATCTTGAGTCCCCTACTCTTCATTCTGTTCATCGATGATCTGCCTACGGCCATAGCAGCATTTGGCTGCCTTTTTGCAGATGACACTTCAATTCTTACTTTTGGTCCAGATACAGATACATGTTATGAAGCAGCAACCGAATCGGAAGCAATGGCACAGGACTGGTTTGATGCAAATCGGCTAAAAGTTAACCTAACCAAAACAGTACATTTTACTTTCTCACACAATGTGGCTGCGATTCCAGATGACGAGGGGAGATGTGTGCGATTTCTGGGACTGCACTTGGAACACAACCTTGGCTGGAAGCAACATATCGGTTTCATTTGCAACAGAATTTCATCACAGGTGTTTGCGCTGAGAAAGCTGTCAAGGCTGGTTCCATCCAACACTACCCGGACGGCTTACTTTGGAGTGATCCACAGTCGACTGTCATTTGGCATACTTCTCTTGGGTCACTCATGCCACTGTCAAAGAATCCTGATTCTCCAAAAGGCTGCAGTACGGGCCATTGCGGGGGTTGGCAGTCAGGTCTCATGCAAACCTCTGTTTGTTCAATGGAGTATCCCCACAGTAATTGCAAACTACATATATACATGCACCAAACATATTAGAGCTGACCTGAACCCTGCAAGGCAATCCGACATTAATCATCACCAAACTCGCCAGAGATGACTTTCGACTTCCTTTCAACCGCATCGAAAAGGCTAGAACCACTTCAAATTACTGGGCTCTCAGGATCTACAATAACCTACCCACTACTCAAAAGAACTGGCCAACAACAAAGCTACTTGGTTGGTTGAGGCAATCGTCGATCAAACTGGCTCGTTACAACATTGAGGAATACTTTCGGGCAGACTTGGATAGTTTGTAAATCTTGTTATATGTATACAGGGTGAGTTATTAGTATCCCGGCGGTCGATAGCTACTAAACCGTTAGACAAAGAAAAAAATGTTTAAGACAAAAGTTGTTTGGCTCACTAGTTTCAATGACGTAAAATTATTTTCATTTATACAGGGTGTTGCATTTAAGCGTGAAGTAAAGTATGTAAATTTTTTTAATGAATGGCCCTGTATATTTTATTATTGTATGAATACTAATAAATTTGGCTATCCAACGGTATAGGTTACCAACTCTCAGCGTTAATAGTACCTGAGATATTCAATTATTTCTCCAAAATATGCCCGTTGCACGATCTTCTTTAAAACTATGTAAAAATGACATTTTTTAAGATTTTGCTTTTAAACTATGTCAAACAATAGTCAAAGCTAGTAGATAGATGATAGTATCCAAAGATATTAGATTCACTATACAGGGTGTTCATAATACTTAGTAAATTTTGATGTTTTCCAAAACGCTTTTCCTTAATTTTTTTAAATGGAACACCCTGTATTTTATGTGCTACTTGAATTGCCCATCAAGTTCCCTTTAATTTATGTCATATATGTCCAATTTTAGTAGTTTTCGTGATATTTACAATTTAAAGAAAAATGTGAAATGTTTTCTAAATATGCTATTATTTTCATGTTCTTTCTTTTTTGTTTGTCTCTTAGTTGTAAAACACTAATGGTATATTCACATATAATTTAAGAAGATAAAAACTTTAATACTATTATCGTTTATTAAAAAATAAATCCCTTTTTACTTAGTAACCTATTTGACGCAAATTCAGAGACAAACTATAAACACTTAATAAACATTGCAGAACAAGTAACTATTATTTTAATTAATATTTGAAAGTTGTTCAAAATGACGCCCCTTTTCTCTTCTGCAAGCATTAACGCGCTGTAAAAAAGATCTTGAGATATTTCTTAACATGTACCTCTTATTTACGCTAAGGTTGTCAAAAACATTGGTTACTTATACGAAGTTTCACGTCTTCTGGTGTAGTAGGTGCTGATTGGTATTCCAGCTCCTTCACATATCCCCATAAAAAGAAATCGAGACCTCAAGGAGACGGTGGTGGCCAAATGTAGGACCTCCTCTTCCCTCGTTGGTCACCGTTTTAGTTCTGGTTTTGTGCTGGTAATTAATAAAATCTGTTTCTTCAAATTGCAACCGAACCCTGTCTATAACACTTGGTTGGGGATGCCGTCTATCCGGATATCGCTGTTCATACATTCTAGATGCTACTAATGTATTTCTGTCGGCTTCACCGTAGATGTAGATCATGTTAATTAATTCTTCTTTGCCATAATTATAACTCATAGTTCAGAGAAAGGACAAATATTGTTATTATTTTTTACAGCAATGTCTTATTGAGTGTCGTTAGATCTCAGTTGTTTGTTGCTATGATTAATTAATGCTAATAGTATTGGTTACCGGGGGCTTTAAGTTGTATTTTAATACAGTATTACTGATTTACAAATGAGAGTCAAACAAAAAATAACAAAAAAATAATGACGACATTTTTACTTTATCATACGCAGTATGGTAAAGTATTGTAATCATGCCGAAAAAAAAAATTGAGATTTTAGCGGAAATAGGTCTTTTTGGGTCCCCTGAACATTTTTGACCAAGGTACAAAAAAATGTCTGTGTGTGTGTGTGTATGTATGTCTGTGTGTGTGTAAACGATTTTTGTGGCGACGATTCCGGAAAAACTACTAAAGCTATCGGGACGAAAGTTCATATTTAGCAGTTTTATGACCAAACTTAGAGCTGAAAAGCTTTTGGTTTAAAATGGTCCAAAGGAACTGGCTATTTACTCTTAGCATTTTTCAACGATTTTGCAAATGAGCCGCCATTTCTGCAATTTCATCAAAATAAATAAATAATAAATTAAAGTAGAGGAAATTTTGTATAATTTATGTCTATAACATTTTTTGGTAAAATTAATAGTTTAGCTGCAGGAGCAAATTCTATTTGATCGAGATCGGTCGCATGTGCCTTGATATGAAACTACATAGTAGCCAGGATTTTGACAAATATGTTTTTGTGCTGTCACACTCGAAAACAGCTGATTTCATCAGAGGTTGGAGAACCGCTATGGAACGTTGCCGCTCTAGTGCGGCAAATTACAAAATACAAATTTCAAATAAAATAAGATCACCAATTTGATTGCTTGTTGATAAGAAATATCAACCCGTCTTTATATCTAATTCTAAAAACGATAAATTGAGAAAATTGTAAATAAAGTATAGCGATGACTGTAGTTTTATTGTAGTATGTGTCATGAACAAATATAAATCTGCCAGAATTTGACTTAGCTTTTTAAACTTGACGTTTCGTCAAAGTGGTACCAACCTAACATTTCCTATACAGAAATATTACCATTTTTTATTTATTTTTTTAATACACATTTCTCAAAAAGCAGCACAATAAACGTTGATGTCACTCCTGCCAAAAACTAGGTAGCGCGACTGCTCACATGCGACGGCGACACTCAGCCTTCGGTGACGCGCCGCATCACCGCTCGTCGCGCTATTCCGTACTTTCGGCACTTGTGACATAAATTATTATTCTAATGACGTAGTGTAGGTAGTGTCAAATGCTGATGCTTTGACAATACCTACGATTTATCTCAATAAAATGGATTCTCACGCAGCTAAACTATTAATTTTATATAATGTATGATAAAGTCATGTGCCTGGCCACATCAGATTTTTCTTTTAATTGTCAATATCACGAAAACTACTACAATTGGACATATGGCATACTTAACATAAATTAAAGGGAACTCGGGGGGGAATTCAACTAGCACATAATATACAGGTAGTTCCATTTAAAAAACTCAAAAACTCATTTGAAAAACATCAAAATTTACTAAGTTTTATGAACACCCTGTATAGCGAACCTAATATATTTTGATACTCTCCCTTATCTACTGGCTTTGACTATTGTCTCACATAGTTTAACGGCAAAACCTGCAAAAATGTCGTTTTTACATAGTTTTAAAGAAGATCCTGCAACGGGCATATTATGGAGAAATAATTGAATATCTTAAGAACTATTAACGCTGACAGTTAGCAACCTATACGGTTGGATAAACAAATTTATTAGTATTGATATAATAATTAAATATACAGGGCGTTCCATTTAAAAAAATGTACATATTTTCCGTCACGCCTAAATGCAACACCCTGTATAAATGAAAATAATTTTACGTTATAGAAACTGGTCAAACAACTTTTCAGTTAAACATTTTTTTTTCTTTCTCTAACGATTTAGTAGCTATCGACCGCCGGGATACTAATAACTCACCCTGTATATGTATATACACTTTTGACTTAGCTAAATTTTCACTTGTAAATATGCTGAATAAGCTTTACTTTTCTTTAATAGCCATTAGCTCTGGTTGTCGCCACCAGAACGTCTATTATGCACCGTACAGATAAATTGTAAAATACCTAACTATAATTCCTTTAGGGCAGCGACAATCTAGGTGAAAAAACAAGCAATTCTTCTATGAAGTTTATGCGATCTGATCACACTGTGGATGTGCATGTTTAAACAGAATAAATGACTAATTAATTAAGAATATGTATGTACATATTACCATAGACCATAAAAATAAAACAAGGTCAGGAAAATGTTACAATTATGTATACAGATCACTTATTTTACATATACAAGGTTACATTTTCTGATGTATTCTTTGTCGCACCTGGAACTGCGGTTCAGTCAACAAGGTCCAGAGAAAGATGTGGCCACACTTCATGATATTACTATGCGTTTGCTTGAAATATTCGTGGGCGTTGGTGGAGCCACAAGAAGTTTTTGCGTGGAAGGAAGTGGAGTTTGTTTGGCCCAGTGATGACGACCATGCCAAAGCAATAAGGAATGGTACTTTTATACCCGCCAACAACTTACCACTGGGAATTGAAGTATGGAAAGATAAACTCTTTATTGCTATTCCAAGGTAAAACTAACATTATCATTATTTTATGTTCATGCGTCTGTTCATGAACCAAATGACTCCCATTTTAAAAATATTTTGGTGACATAATTTGGTGATCCATCAAATTTTAACTACCAAAAGCCCCATTTTTTTGAGTTCGGAGTTATTATCGTTTTGCTAAAACGTTTTTTACGTAAAAATATTTTTAACGTTTGATGTAATTAAGCCGCGTTTAAGTTGGTAGAGCTACTAAGCTTAGTTGGTTGTCTAGGTATCTACATTGAATGTGCATTTATACATACTAGTACAAGTACAGCAATGGAAGGACGCTGAATTCTCGTCGCGGTCGCGCTTCCTGATATATAAACAGACTATCCAATACAAAGTTGCGAAAGATTTAAATAGAATGGCTATGGCTATAACTTTTTGTACGCCAAATTTGCTTTTACGCCAACTTTTAGCCCTTCTAGTTACCTACAATTTCATGTATGGCAGAAAGTTATACAATAATATTTGTAAAGTTATAAACAATTATCTGTGGCTGCCGGCGAATTTTTACTGTATGAGTGGTTACGTACTATCGCCATGTAGGGGTTGTTAGCAACAGTGCAAAACTCCGAGCGTTCGAGGGTGGCTAGCCCTTCTAATTACCTACAATTTGATGTGCAAAAGTAAGTTATGCAATAACAATTGTAAAAGTTATAAATATTTATAGCATTCACCTGGCGAAATGCGCAGCAATTTCTCATTTTACAGACGCACTAGGGTAGGATGTCTTAAGGGTAGTATCCTGTTAATACCGTCGTCGGATGCAGAATTGCATGTGCTTTACGAATTGGCTGAGGTCGATTCTTTGCGGTGTCGGTGGACGGAGTAATTTGCAATTGTTTATATAAAAGTCGGCGCTCTTATTAAGTAACGCTCTCTTAATTAAATCAAATTTTAGGCAAAATTGTTTGATACATTTTCGGTCCAAAACTTTTGCGTATACTAATTGAACAACACTACGTTAGGTATATGTTTCCTTAAAAAATTCGATAAAAAAAGTTATGGATATCTTTTAAGGCTAACTTTTCCGCGGTAACTTCTGGTCCGTTTTTAGAATTGTTTCTTCTGCATAATTTTGATGTGCTAATTGTGTTGTTATACTTTAAACACAACTGGTAATAGACGTAGTTGAAAAAGCAATTGCGTAACAGCAATTATTCAACTGCAATAGATCTATTACAATTGTGGCGGAGAGGTTAAGATCACCAGCTAGAACTGGGTAGGGGCAGGGTCATCTCCACATTTTTTGCGTCCTGCCTAGGAACTCCGCAGCACGCTTAATGTCCTGAAAGAGATTTAGTACATTAGCGCTTAAAGAAGTAAAAAATATCAAACATAAAAACAAAAAGTTTATACTACAATTTCTCTACCGTAGGTATACAATCTTACTAATGCTAACTATCTACCTACAGAAGAAGGTGTTAAATTATGTCTGCTTCACGTCTTTGATGATTCATGTTATTTATATTCAATATTATTTAGGTTTTTTTTAAGGACATTCTAACAATTATTTATAAATGCAAAAGCATGAAAAACGGATGTAGTTGGGTTTAAAGTTTGCAGATTTTTTTTTGTTTTGGTCCCTAGCAACATTTAAAAAAATTGCTCAATGATTCCCAATAAACAATTAATTTTGTTATCTTATCGAAACCTGGTTAATTATTTGGTTCGAAATTTGATTTTACTGACAAGAACTTGATGTCCAAACTTCATATATATTATCCTTATATCATGTATTTAATTATGAGACAGTCTTCGAAATATAGGCACTGAATATTATCGATTGGTATTTTGGAGTAATCAGGTTTAACACTCAATGAAGAATTAGTAGTGTGTAAATTAAACAAAAAGTTGTTGAGATGACGGGCACAGCTACCCGTCCAGTCATTGAAAAGAGAAGTACATTATTTGGACTACTATATAGTGAAATTTCAAATTTGCTTTCAAATGCTAGTTCTGAAACTGTTCGTCGATCATTTTAAAACAGAACTTCAAATAAAGACTAATTTTAGTTTTTCATGCAGATTTCATGCAGATTTCTACCACTGTGCATTTAAAAGCAAAAAATTTGAATACCTTAAATGTTACGTACAATGTTTTAGTTTGTGTTGTGAACTTTTGTTTATCAGTTTAATTTATTATTGGTTTATTTTACCAGAGTAATATATTTTGCTTTTCTATTATTATTTATATTTTTTATAAAAAAAGTTTTATGACAAAGGAGTGTCCTGTCTTTTTGACAAACGCCTTGATTTTTCTAACCTGCAAAAAAATCCTGCAAACTAGATTTTTGGACCTCTCAACCCCAAGCGTAGACGATTTGCAAATGGTACGTGGCTAGGTTGGACGGCTAACCACTTTCCTGTTCACATTACGTGTACTAGTACTGGTGCATGTACAGTCAAACCTGGATAAGTGGGACCTGTATAAGTGGGAAACCTCTATTATTGGGACTAGTTGTGATGTCCCGGCATTTTTTTAGGTAAAATACCTCTATTAGTGAGACTGACAAACCTCTTTAATTGAGAATAATTTGTTCCGTGGCTTAATACAAATACCTCTATTACTGAGACGGCCGCCCTTAGAACCTCTGTAATTGGGACTCGGATGTTAGGCTAAATGTAAACACAGTACGTTCTGACGAATATTCTAATTCTTCTAGAGTAGTTTTGATTCATTTGCTGAACCTCTGTAAATGAAAACCTCTATAAGTGAGACAAGTACTGTTTGAACCTGCCTAAATGAGAAACCGGGTAAATGAGATACCTCTATAAGTGAGACTAAATGGGCCGTCCCTTCAGATCCCACTTATCCAGTTTTGACTGTATGTACTTGCTCCAGTGGCGGCTCGTGCAAATTTGCTTTGGGTGGGCAATAAAAAATTAATGGACTTTAACGTTAAAACGTAACAAACAGACCAGACAACATACCACTACGGTTTTGTACCGCGTGCACCGCGTATAGTTAGGTGGTTCTCCTCTCAATGCTATGGTGGGGTCCTGGTTAATCTGTGGTCCAGGTAGTCCATATTTCCCCGCGCTGTGATCATCATGTTTCACACATACGCCAGGTAGAAATTCGTCCATTTTTGTCTCAGTGCTTCGTGAAGAGTGCGCTGGAATAAGAACTAGTTTAAAAAATATAAACTGAGTCATTTTGGATTTAAAAGCTATTTAAAACAAAAAGTAGCCGGGGTGTTAGCAATACACTGCGTCATCCATCGACAACATTTAGCTGCTAACAATTGGAATGTTCGATTGCATGAATCTCTTCAATGAGTCAGTAATGCAGTAAACCGAATCCGAAGCAACGCGTTAAATATGCGGCTATTTGCGCAGTTGTTTGAAGGAAATGATAACTTTCATCAATTACTCCTTCACACTGAAGTACGCTGGCTATCGAAAGGTTTATGTTTGACAAGAAGTTTTGCACTTTTTGAGACTATTTTAGAGGTTTTCGATGCTAATTATCAAACTTTAAAGAAAATTTATTGAAGTGCAAAGCAGACATTGCCTATTTAACAGATTTGTTTATTAAATTTCATACGGTTAACTTGCTGTTACAACACCTTTAAATCTTACCAAGTGTGTACCTGTAAAAATACATTTGGAGTTGATAAATTTGCAAAAAATCAATATCAGGTAAGCAGGGGTCTATCAAAAATCGAAAAATATGGCAGTGGTATACGAGAGAAAAAAGTTTGGGAACCTCTGATCTAACGGATTCGGGAAACTATACGAGAAAATTAACGTTTAATTTAGTATAATAAATTCAAGTAACTATTTGCTAAACATAAACTAAAGTAAACTAACTAAACCGGCCGGTGTCGGACGGTTAACAATATAGCCCAGGCATATTAGATTTTAACTCTGAAGAATAAAGTGTATCTTCAAATTAGTAACTACTGTAATCAGTACTTTTATAATATCAAATTTTTCCTGAAAGATAGTTTGCAATATGTGAAACATAACGAGTTTTTGGTTTGCGTCGATATATTTTGCTCTTTTTTTAGATGGAGGCTTGGTGTGGCATCCACTTTAAACTGGGTATCCTTGAAACCACCAATTAATAAATCATCTCCACTGATACCTTATCCAAATTGGGAATCTAATTATATCCAAGAGGACTCAACTCTGAACGACATGCTAGTTTCCACATTTCGGGTAAGAGCTGACGAATGTGACAGACTTTGGGTAATGGATACAGGAATTGACAATATTAGAGAAAATTTAACAAGATTGTCCACACCCAAATTGGTTATTTTTGATCTCCACACAGATAAAATCATAAAAAGGCACATATTTGACGCTACTATTACGAAAGATTCTGTATTTATGGCAAATATAGTAAGTCTTGTTATATCATTGGTAGATGATGCTCATGTCTAAAAAATCGTATAGGTTGTAGATGTATTCCCCGAAAACTGCGAAAAGGCTTTTGCGTATATTCCGGACGTGGATGGAGAGGCCTTGATTGTATACTCATTAGAAGAAGACAAAGCATGGCGTGTTAACCACCACTTTTTCCACTTTGATCCTTTTAAAGGTGATATGACTGTTGGAAAAATTCGCTTCCAATGGCCAGATGGTGTATTTGGACTAACGTTATCCAACAAAAATGAAGATGGCTACCGTACACTTTATTTCCACCCTCTTTCAAGTACAAAAGAATTTCAAGTCAGCACGGCAATATTAACAAACAAAACAGCTTCAAATGATCCAAATAATTTCATCGAATATAAGGTACGAAATGCAATAAAGATGTGGCCTTTAAATTACATCCATAATTTAGGCTTTGGGTGATAAAGGGCCAAACACACAAACTTCAGACATGGAGTTCGATAAAGCAAGCAACATAATATATTTAACTCAACTGCAAAGAGATGGCTTGGCTTGTTGGAATACCGAAAAACCACTAACGCCTGAAAATGTTGCAATGGTCGCTGAAGACAACGAAAAATTGGTGTTCACCAATGACGTTAGAGTAATACAATCAGATTCATAACATATTGTTTTATATGATTATTAATCAAACAATTTTCAGCTGGATAAAGAAGAACCTTATCTATATATGATTTCAAATAAAATGCCGCAGTTCATGTATTCCAAGCTTGATCCAACATCCGTGAACTTCAGAATTTTCAAACTAAACACCCAGGAAGCAGTAAAAGACACACCTTGTGAATAAAAAGGTATTAATTAAGTTCATATATTTTGTTACAAACAATATCAACTAACAATAATTGTATTCCAATACTTTATTATATGTACCTCAGTTTAAATAATAAAATCTTAAAAACTATATTAGGTTTATATTATACCTATTATAATAGGTAGTCAGTATAAATAATAAAATCTTAAAAACTATAATAATAATAGGTATACCATAATTATGAAATCGCAAATCGGGACAGACGTACCTTCTGAAAATGGAATTTAGAAATGCGTAAATAGTTTAATTGATTACCTAATTGCAACACAAAACAACAAAACAGTAGTGTATTAAGGTGGTAACGGGCTCCGCCAATTTAGGATCAACGATTTGGAAGATCGGCGTCCGGAAATTTTAATTTCTGCATGTATAAATTATTAGAATTTTAGTTGGTGCATGCTGGTATTCGGCCGAGGATATTGCATAAATGTCACATTAATTTTTATGTTTAAAGCAATTTAACATTAATAAAATCATCAGTTAATCATTGTAGTAGTACATGGTCAGGGCCGTTCCTGAGATATCTGACGCCCGTGTGCGACGATAATTTTGGCGCCCCCCCCCCTCATATCTCCTGATTTAAATTCTCTAGAATATATTCCTTGAAATCTTGAATAAAATAAGCTGCTACAGTAAATGTAGAAAATATATGGATTATTTATTTATTTTTTACATATATTATACAAATATTTGTAGTCCAGTCAAATCGTTTCCGAGGGTGCCTATTCCATGATAAAAATATAGAAGTATTTTTTTCTTTCATTCTATATGTATTTTGGGGTGCTGAATCCGAATTTCAACTTTGCTACTTCCCACGGATATGGCTTCACAACGTAAATCGCAAGAAACCTCAAAATTTTCGACTCATCTTCAGTTTTTTGCAAAAAAATCATAAAACTATACACTTCGACGTAGACCACTATATACAAAAATAAACTACACTAAATTTGCTATAAAAGGCACCCTCAAGTGTATTTTTTGGTTGAAGCAGCCAAACCACTGCTAGACCGCGCGAAAAAAAGGTCAAATTTGTCTACTTTATATAATGTGCGTGTAATTAAAACAAGCTTATATTCTGATAAAACTACATTAAATTCACTGCAAATTGCACATATTAATCACTTTTTTTGGCCAGACCGTGTAGCCGCGGGTTCGGGTTTATACTTTATATCACATTACGCAAAACTGTTAAGTCAAGAACCCTTCACCAAAAATTGAGTAGAGACCTCAATTATCACTATTTATTTATTACAAACTATATATTACCTCCTTTTAACGAATACTTAATGTATTAAATATTTTTTTAATAAGTCTGCGAGACTTAGTGATTGAAGGGCCTGGTTTCCCTTCTGAAATATGAAAGGGAAACACAACATTGTTAGCAATGACTGCAGTAAATTTACTAGTGAATTCCACTCTCATCTGCAACCACTACTTGGGCTGCAGGCTCACTGGTGCGCTGTGAAGGCCCAGGGGGTAAACTCTTCATCTGCAAAATGAAAGAAAACATGATGGTGTATAGGAACCTGCATGAGAATTTTATTAAATTAATAAGCACTAGATATTTCAAATGTGTGCAGCAATGAAAATTATCTTGTATTTTCGAATTGTGTTGGGTTTGTGGTGTGTCGTTCACTTCGTCCAAATCCTAGTCATCATTAGCAACATATTTTTTCAGGTTGTTACAACATCCAACAGTATTGGCAAAGCCGGGAGCAATATAAGCCAGCCTTCTTACAACCACAATGCCGTTTGCAGTCTTTCTTACATTTACAAAAAAAAGCAGAAGCAGTTTGTCATGTGCAGGGGGCTCGAGGGTGGTGATGGGCTAAAGACCATATCTGTTTTTCATCCACCCCAACTGTATTATACAGTTGGGTTGGTACACCCTACACAGTCTGTATAGGGTCTTTGCCAAACCCGAGCCATGCCTGAACTTGGATGTAGACCCTCAGTGAGTGCTGTCTTGCTGCGGCGTCTGTTGGGGGGAGAATGGGGATGTAGGATATCAGTTTGGGTCTAACTCCAAGTTCAGGCGTGGCTAGGGTTCGTGAAAGTTGGAGTATACAGTTGGAGTGCTTCAGTTTATTTCTTGTAAATGCAAGAAATACTGCAAATGGCATTGTGGTTATAAGAAGGCTGGCCTATATTGCTCCCGGCCATCTCCCGGCTTTGCCAATACTATGGGAGGTTGTAACAACCTGAAAAAATATGGATTTGAACGTAATGGACGACACACCACAAACCCAACACAATTCGAAAATACAAGATAATTTTCATTGTTGCACACATTTGAAATATCCACTTCTCTAGTACCTATTAATTTAATAAAATTATCATACAGTTTCCACTACACCATCATGTTTTCTTTCATTTTAGAGATGAAGAGTCTACCCTCTGGGCCGTCACAGCGCACCAGTGAGCCTGCACCCCAAGTAGTGGTTACAGATGAGAGAGGTATTCAATGGTGAATTCACTGCAGTCATTGCTAATAATGTTGTTTCCATTTCATATTTCAGAAGCGAAACCAGGCCCTTCAACCGCCAAGCGTCGCATAACTAAAAAAATACAAAATACATTAAGTATTCATTAAACAGAACTAATATATAGTTTGTAATAAATAAATAAGAATAATTTAGGTCTCTACTGAATTTTTGGTGGAGGGCTCTTGACTTAACAGTTTTCCGAAATGTGACATAAACTATAAACCCGAACCCGCGGCTACACGGTTTGGCCAAAAGAAGTGATTAATATGTGCAATTTGTAGTGAATTTAATGTAGTTTTATCAGAATATAAGCTTATTTTAATTACACGCACATTATATAAAGTAGAAAGATTGGGCCTTTTCTCGCGCGCTCAAGCAGCCAAACCATTTAACCAAAAAATACACTTGAAGGCTTTTCTCGCCTTCTTTAATGCAAATTCTAATATTAGATCGGATACATCTATATAGTTAAGGTGATAGTTTAACCTTTAACTACACGCACATGAGCAACAAATAACAGCTGATCCAGTGAATTAGTTTACATATTTTTAGCAATCAAGGCGGCTTCTTTCGGCGCCCCCTTGACTTGGCGCCCGTGTGCCTCGCACCCGCTGCACCCCCGGGTCGGAACGGGCCTGTACATGGTGATTATAGTAATTTAATAATTTCAAATGACAATTTGTGTGTATGTATGTGTGTAATGTGTATATGTGTTATATGTGTGTAATGTGTAATGTATGTGTGTGTCCATTTAGATATAGCGGTATATTTATATTAAAGACTAACATAGGGATATACTGGATGATTGCGAATGTAGTATACAAGTGTTAATGTATAGTACATTTAAGCGCGGTAGGCCCAACAGATCTTTCAGTCGCAGCAGCCTCTCACTATGCTCCTTGTTGGACACTTCCAGATGTATCCGTTCTTCCAGGACAGCTATCTTACATCGAAGACAGCATTCACATTGCTTGCAATTTTTTGCAGAAAGTCAGAAATAAACCTGTCATCGCCGAGGAGTTCCGCTGCACATTCTTTAATAAGCCTTTTATCGGCGTTCCCACGGGTACTGGTGTTTTATGTAGGTTGACAAAACTATTCGGTGACACTAAGGGAATGATCACAAAAAAACTCGACCGAAATGCCGTAGAATTAACCCCAGAAAATTCGATAAAGTAACGAGAGCGAAAACACGTGTCTACTCAGCTAAGCATATGTTATGTACTACTCATATCTACTACTACTTATATAGCTAAAATGTTGTCATTGAAATATTGTATAGATAATGTTAGACAAATATCGTAATAACATAACATAATACATTTACACAAGTTACCTTCTTACTTCTTACAATATTACAGGAAGTTGTCGCGATATTGCTTGTTTAGCAGGCACGCATTGAAAGTACTAAATACAAAGGTTTTATAATAATTGTCATGATACTATAGACAGCAGACATTTAGCTTACTTTGAGAATATTATTTGTGGCATTACTAGTCGATATCAATAATTTATATCGAAATTTTAAGTTACCTATTAAATAAAGGTAGCGCTGTTTAGAAATACAAATATAGTTATTTAACCAACAAGTATATTACAAAGAGCGATTAATGATCGAGACTGTTTAACGCACGAGCGATTAGCGAGTGCGTTAATTGTGGAGATCAGTAATCGCCGTTTAATATTTGAGATGGTTAGAAAACTTTTTCGTCGATCGTCTTCTTTTGGCGGCGTCTACATACGTTTTTTTTGTCGATGTCGTTTGAGGTTATATCACCATTTATGTAATTTGACAGTGACAGTTCTCGACTGTGTGCCTGGATAACGGAATGTTTTGATTGGATGGTTTTATTTTACGTATGTTCGATTGGCTATAATGAAGTCGTTTGATTGGCTCTAACAAATCATGCAGTAATAGAATATTGTGCACTTACCGAGCTTTTTAATAAATGCAAATAAATAAAGTAACCATACTTTTTAGTTTTGAGAACTTTATCAAAGTACAACAACAAAGTACCACAACCTTAATCATTATGAAATGTATCTCTCTAAACACGCTCCGCACGCTCTTGCAATAGGACCAATGCAGCATTTTATCAGACAAAGCTCATCACACCATGATAATTATAATCACTATTTGAAGTTAGTAAAAATGTAATCAATTAATGGTAGAGATTTTGATTACATATTTGAGTTCAAATAGTGATTATCATGGTAAGAATGATGAGCTTTGCCTGATAAAATACTGCATTGGTCCTATTGCAAGAACTTACGTGCGGAGCGTGTTTAGAAAGACAAATTTTATAATGGTTAAGGTGGTGGTACTTAGATAAAGTTCTTAAAACTAAAAAGTACGGTTACTTTATAGCCAGATTATTACCCGCCGACGAACTATTACAATGATGGCAGCGGGGCGATTAAAATCAAATTGAACAGGTTACAGGGTTAAAACAATTCATTTTTAGTTCACATAACATCGCGCCTGTAGTAAGTCGGGGATTTGAATTTAAGCGCTGGTGTATTTTGCTTTAAGAGGGATACGAGGTTGGTGTGAGACGAAGCATAGAGGTGATATTAGAGCGCAAGCGTCTGGATTTTAGCGCGCGAAATGTTAGGGGCTGAAGAGGGCACACAACCATCCATTCTCTTGGGTGTCCGATCTTGAAAGATCACGGTTGTGCGTCGAGCGCCCAAGCGTAGGGCCCCCAATGGGGGGCGTATTATAGAAATTGTGCTGTCTTGTGTTTTCTCGTTCCCAGCTATTTTTAACGCGTAAGTTGTTATTTAGAGTTTACTGTTTTATATTGTGACCAACTCTGGCAAAAAGAATATTATCATTGTTTAGAATTAGCGTTCATATCCTTTTGTGAGCAGTTCAGCAATTGTTGGTTTATTTGTTAATAGACATTAAGTGTTTTGTTGGATTTGCGTTTTTATTGTAGAATAATTTAATCAGTCCTTTTTTTGTGGAGAAGCATTTTAGCTCCTATAGTCTTGATTAATTTGTTAGCGAGTTCAAACTTCTCTGACAAAGTTTCAGAGAAAGAACTCACAGCGTTTAACCCTTCGGAAGAGAGATATTTAGTTCACGCTACCGTAAGTGAAAATCTAGTAAAGTGTAGAAGGTCAGGTTAGATTTCGAGTAAAATGGAGTATATTGAAAATGGCGGGTAAATGTCCCCTTTTAGTAGAGTCAGTAAATAGTAATAATAATGAAGAAGGGCGCCCTACTTACAATTTGGTGGCAGCGGTGGGATTATTTAAGACATTTCAAGTGATTATTCGAGTAGATTGTGAAGAAAGCACTACAGGTAGATTTGTTGTGAATTTTAGAAGAAAATTATGTGACACATTTTTAAGAATGCATTGTTGTGGCTATAGTTGAAGCAAAGTAAAGCAAACGACCCTTTAAAAGAAAGAGGTATAGGGGCTGGCTTAGGCGCCCATGTGGGAATTGCGCGTAGCATTCCAAGAATTTGTTTGTTGCTTTTGAGGTGGACATTGTGTGTGATACATATCGATATAGATAAATATAGTCGTGAATTTGTGTTAGGAAATGTACTGCGTGGTGGCAGCATGATAAATATTTGCAGTACAGTTTCTTTTGAGTGTTGGAATTGTTTTTGAAAGAAATGTCTTAATTCTCGAGACCGTTCGTTGGAGAAAGTTTGAACAAGATTGTGATAGACAGGGCTTGAGTGATGATTTATGGCGATAGGCAGAACAGGTAGTTTGTAGTTAAATTCTGAGGATTTTTTTTATTGAGTAAAGAAATGGCAGAGTAGAGATGGCAACAGTAAACAATAAACAGGAAAAAAATCGTACCGTCACTGGTCGATTTAGTGAGAGTAAAGTAAGGATGGGATAGAATCAAAGCCGAAGTTCTTTGTTTAGTAAATTTTAAGGAAATTAAATTAAATTAGAAGTTTTTAAACAAGTTAAGTTTTTATGTAAGCATTATTGAAAATGCGGCTTTGAGGGGCGAAGCACAAGACACACACGCGGTAATTAATTAACTAATAATTAATTAAAGTTAAGGGGTATACTTTTCCAACTGTATTTTATAAGTTAAAATAAAGCAGTAGTAAGAGAATTCATTAAGAGGGGCGTTTATGTCAGAAAAATCGAGCCATCGGCCTTGAGTTTGCACAACGCCCGGGATGTGGTTCCATCTAACGGTGAGAAGTATAAACATTCGTTTACGACATTTAGTGGAGGGAGTTACTTTGTCAACGAACGTTCATATCAAAAGCGCTCGCAGCTCTTCTATTATTTGTATAGATATATCGGCTCCCAATTGCTCGATTTTAATGCGTTTTGTGATAAATTAATTTACCCAATGTGGGCAATGTTATTTTATTAGCTATTTTATTTGAAAGTATTAATTTCATATTAAAATACGAAATAATTCGACCCATGCAACGAAGACTATCGTAACTCAAGTGGAATCCCTATGTAGTTACTATAGTCTTCGTTGCATGGATCGATATTATGTGCGATGGGTGCGATGTTCCATCACGCATACACTGCCTCTCCCTTCCGCCGAATGTCGTCCTTGTTCTCGTTCTGCTTTCGCAATAGTAGTAGGAATAACAGAAGACATCCCGCTTTTTCGCATTTTGACGCGCGCCCCGCGGTGTTTACAAATGGCTTTTTATGAATTTTTTTGTAGTTACGATATATATTGTCTTTTGTCTATTAGTACATATTTCTTGTTTTTTGTCCAACATTCTTTTTCAAACCGTTTGATGATAGCAGTAACAGTATTTTTATTGATGTAGTTAAAACATTTCCCAAACAAAATCTTAAATTATTCATCCCAGGTACTTACAATAATAATTACAAATTGCAAATTGACATCTTATAAAACTCGCATAATTATAATTATATGGTACTCGTGGTACTAAGCATGTAAGTACACACCATTTAGGTATGTAAACGCATTTAAATAATTAATAACGGCCACCGAAACACGTTACTACAATTGATCATAAAAACTCTCCTCCAGCATTCAGTTTTTAGGCGAGCGACCGGTCTAAACATACATGATATAATTCCTTATCTTATATCATATAAACATACCAAAACAGAGTTCCGAAGGACATGTACATTGTACACACTCACTATAGGGCAAGTTTCTGCGCCATCTGTGAAATAATTGCTACACTATTATTTTTCTCTGCCCGTCGTATTCATGTGGATTGTATTACAGACACCTTCTTTACACCGTTGACCGATAGCCGATATGCAGAATTGCATAAAAAGCAGATCAACTTGACAACGGATGGGTCAAATTTAAAGAGCTATGTCTTAAAATGTCACCCATAAATTAACTCCTGTTCTGGGAATAATGCCATTGGCTTAATCACCATGAAAGCATATTAAATCAACCAGTATATTGTGTAAAAAATTAGCTTCTTTTCTCTAACTAAGTTCTCTATTAAAGCAAGCGCGGTTGAACTTTATATTTCTCTCAGAACAATGCCCTATGCTTACACATTCCAACAGTACCTTACTTTTACAGATCAGTGCAATAGTTTTGACTCCGATCTGCTTTTTATGCGCCCGTGTTTTGTATGTAACTGGTATATGGCTAAACGCCCCTCTTAATAGGGAAGTTGCGAATATATAGATATAGAAAATATCCGGGCAGCTAGTCGGAAATGCAGATCCAAGTTTCATCCAGAAGTCACGAGGTCATGCAGCGTGGTCAGTGTGGAAACAGCTGGTCGTCCCGTTACCGTTTGAAGCAAGAAATCGTCTAGAGATGTAGTGGTCGCAAATAGCGCGCGAGAGGCGCAAAGGGCCAAGGAAATTTCAAAGTTTCAGGCAAATATACTGAACTTTGGACGTCGAAATAAGTGCCGGTAGATTTACAAAGGGTTGTAATCTACAGCAAGCGAAGCCCTGTGTGCTTCAAAAAATGGTGTGACCGCAGAAAAACGCCTAAAGGGAGGCGTATAGTCAAAAATTACAAAGTGGCAGATGACAGAATTCCTGCACTTTGACGTCGAAGGTGTTAGGAAAAAAATGACTACATGGACAACGCAAAGGGATGTACAACCGGGCCTCAGTGTCGCTGGACAACATCCACACGTCGTGTAGGTCATCTATAATGTAAAACGATAGCTTTCGAGGAACGATGGACGCCGCTGGCGATTAAGGACCACCGATGACGCTAGGAGGGAAAAACCAAAGCGAGAACCGAGGGAGGTCATTTCACGTTTACGGCTGTAGTTGAAGATGGATAAAAGATAATAATAATAATAATAATATTCTTTATTGTAATAAATAGAAATTACAAAAGGTATATATAACACATATAGTGATATAAAATATAACCCTTACTCTACATGTATAGATTTGAAAGAGTTAATAAATTTGGATAAATTTTAATAATTAGTAGAGATTCTCAGATTGATGGTCTCCATTAATAAACGATTGTTTTAAGCATCTAGAGACAGTCTGCTTGCTTTTGAAGCCAACATTGTTTAGTACAGTGTTTATATATATATATATATATATATATATATATATATATATATATATATATATATATATATTGGTAAAATTCTTCAGGTTGTTCGATCGATTCGGGAAAAAAAAACTCACATTTGTGGATATAAGCTATATTTCGGATCAAAACATGGATCCTTCATCAGGCTATTTCACTTCTACAAAGAAACAATTAACAGTTAAGAACAGAAACATCACTTAGCAAAAACTTTACATACTGGAGTTACATAGGCGGCAAAAATTGAGAGTACACGAACGACATTACATTAGACGAAGCATTTCCAACACGGCGGTGTGCGTACATTGACAGACATAACAACACAAGACGGAAAACGATATGCACGCTATGACAAGGTCACACAAAGGTAAAAAACAACCGAACCGAGTAAACATTCACCAAATAGTGGCAAAGAATACCAACATCAGAATCTAAGAGTTGTATTTTCATTTGCATTTTTAATTCCACGTTTGTTTTTATCAAACTGTATTATATTGGAGTAAATGACGCTAAGGTTGTCTGTATCGTGTTTAAAATTTATTGTACCATCAATGAAGTTGATATTGTACATCTCCAAAAACATACGGTTACGATAATTACAATCAGAGTCCAATATTCTAACATCCTCAAAATCAAAAGTATGGTTACTATTCACTGCATGACAAGCCAGAGCACATCTGTTTTTTTTAGTGTTGCAATCACTTTTATGAAGGCTCAGACGTCCACGAAGCCACTGTGCAGTGACACCAATGTATTTTCCATCACAATCTTTACAGGACAAACAATAAATCACATTTGATCTAAACATCAGGGGCGTAACATCTTTAACTCTACTAAAAAAATTTGAAAGTTTGAAGGTGTAATGTTGAACGAGTTTAAAATTTTCTGAAATGAAGGGTCTGAATAGATTTTTAAGTTTATGAGTAACAAAAAAACCAGATGTGCTCTGGCTTGTCATGCAGTGAATAGTAACCATACTTTTGATTTTGAGGATGTTAGAATATTGGACTCTGATTGTAATTATCGTAACCGTATGTTTTTGGAGATGTACAATATCAACTTCATTGATGGTACAATAAATTTTAAACACGATACAGACAACCTTAGCGTCATTTACTCCAATATAATACAGTTTGATAAAAACAAACGTGGAATTAAAAATGCAAATGAAAATACAACTCTTAGATTCTGATGTTGGTATTCTTTGCCACTATTTGGTGAATGTTTACTCGGTTCGGTTGTTTTTTACCTTTGTGTGACCTTGTCATAGCGTGCATATCGTTTTCCGTCTTGTGTTGTTATGTCTGTCAATGTACGCACACCGCCGTGTTGGAAATGCTTCGTCTAATGTAATGTCGTTCGTGTACTCTCAATTTTTGCCGCCTATGTAACTCCAGTATGTAAAGTTTTTGCTAAGTGATGTTTCTGTTCTTAACTGTTAATTGTTTCTTTGTAGAAGTGAAATAGCCTGATGAAGGATCCATGTTTTGATCCGAAATATAGCTTATATCCACAAATGTGAGTTTTTTTTCCCGAATCGATCGAACAACCTGAAGAATTTTACCAATTGTCATTCATTTACGATCAAAAAATATCTATTTCTACATATATATATATATATATATATATATATATATATATGTAAAAAGTTTTCGGTCATCTCGTGTAGAAAATAAACTTTATTTGCAACGTTTCGACAGACTCAAAATAAATATATTAGCCCTTTACGGAAATGGAGTACTAACGCAGACTAAGATTTTTGAAAAACTACGAGTGAAGAAAGCAACTCTCCTCTGTGACCTTGCCTTCATGTGCCGCTGTCGTGATAAAGATGTTGTGCCCACCTGTTGCAAACTGTCCTACCACACCCGTTCACGAAAAATAGACCAAATTTTGCGAAAAACTGGCCATGCACTCGTCCGTGAAATGGTTTCACGTGTGAGAAAGGATCTCAATACAGTGGCTATGAAATTACGAGACGTACACATCAAACTGGCGAACATGTTGCACCCGACAATCTGGGAAAGAATAGACATGTTAGCTGAATTTAGGGCTGAAAACACATCCAGAATTAAGAAAACAAGACAGAAGCAAAAATTTGACAATTTATTCAGGCAGCAGCATTCGGATAATAATATGTCAGCACAAGATAATCAGCAGATAGTTCATAACTTATCTTCCCGATCTCTGGACCAATATGCGGTGAGTGTTTTGTCGAAGGGGTTTAATTATGCTATCACCCCACGTCGTGTACCTACTGAAGGTATCATCTGCCAGATAGAACGTGTAGTACAAGGTTTGGCCCAAAACGTTGCAGATAATGTAAGGCAGGAAGTAGCACACATATTACGACACAATAGACTACCAAAATCAAATATTACCAGAAAGGAGTATGAAGCATTGAAATCTTTGAAAGATGACACTTCTATTGTAGTTTTGCCGGCTGATAAAGGTAATGCTACCGTAATAATGAACGCCTCAGACTACAAACGCAAACTACGCGACCAACTCCTAGATCCAAGTTATAAATTGATCAATACTGACCCAACTACATATTTGGAAAAGACGACAAAATCCATTATAAAACGCTTAATTGAAGATCAAGATACACAAGTTAAGTTAATACCTAGAGAGAAGTCATCAATATGCCCTAAGTTATACGGACTTCCAAAAGTACATAAATTAGACGTACCACTGAGACCAATTGTTAGCAGTATTGATTCGCCAATTCAACGCCTAGCAAGATATGTAGCTAGTCATTTGCAGACGTATGCCGAGGAGGCGGCTTCATATGTAAAAAATTCTACAAATTTCATAGATGTACTTAAAGATGTCAGAATATCACATGATGATATACTAGTAAGTTTTGATGTAGTGTCGCTATTTACCAGAGTACCAGTGCAAGAAACACTTAACATAATCAGGACGTGTCACCAACCATGTGAAAATATTATGAAACTGGCTAATCATTGCTTAACCAATACCTACTTTTCTTTTGAAGGCAGAAAGTACCGACAGGTTGAGGGTGCTCCCATGGGCTCACCTTTATCACCTGTTATAGCTAACCTATTTATGCAAAATTTTGAGGAGATGGCGCTGGCGGAGTCTACAATGAAACCTACGTTATGGCTGCGTTACGTTGATGATATTTTTGCGATTTGGTCTCATGGCAGAGATAATCTAAACATGTTTTTGAATTATCTCAATGGGCGTCATCGAAACATTCAGTTCACAATGGAACTGGAACACGAAGGCAAGCTACCATTCCTAGATGTACTTGTTTTGAAGAAAGGTGACGGTACTTTTGGATATACGGTATACAGAAAACCTACCCATACAAATAGATACCTGAATGCACTATCTCATCACCATCCACAACAACTTAATGCGGTGTTGCGTACGCTAGCAATTAGATCCAGACGGCTGACTGATGCTGACCACGCCGCAGAGGAGCGACAGACACTAGTTCGAGTTCTGAAGAGGAATGGATACAGCAACAATTCCATTAATAGCGCCTTAAGATCCCAAGAACATACCGACAAACAGAGTGATGACCAGTTAACACGACGGGTTCGCTTACCTTATATCAAAGGCACCACTGACAGGATCTCCAGAGAGTTGAGAAGACATGGTATTCAAACGATCTTCACAACAGCGACGTGTATAGGTTCGTTTCTACCTCGACCCAAGGATATTATCAATTTGGAAAATCAGGGTGTATACGAAATTAGCTGCGGAGAGTGCAATAAATCGTATGTCGGCCAGACGAACCGACGTGTGAGTGCGCGGATAGAAGAGCATAAATTGGCTGTGAGGCATAAATTGGTAGCAAATTCTTTGGCGGCTCATAGAATTGAAACTGGGCATGAGATTAATTTTGACAGTGCAAAGATAATTTCGAAAGACAATATACAAGCGGTTCGGGTGGTACGTGAGGCAATAGAAATTGCAAAAAGGCCGAACAACTTAAATAAGCGTGATGACGCGCTAAATTTATCGTGTGTTTGGAAGCCGCTGCTAGAGGAAGTACGTTACGACCCTATATGTCATAGAACACTGAGGCACCGTGAAGATACACGGTTGGTGAATTCGACGGGCAGTGGCAGGGCTGCTTCATCAGTTACCATGACTGGACCCATGACACGCAGTCGCGCTCGTGCGACTATGGCAACCGTCATAGAGGAATAGAAGGCGAATGCATGTGACACTAGTTTGTTTGACATAGTTTAAAGTTTTGTAGTTAGTTTTAAACGCTGGATAATGGCAGATGTGAGTCTGTCGAAACGTTGCAAATAAAGTTTATTTTCTACACGAGATGACCGAAAACTTTTTACATATACATAACGATCGTGAAAATCTAAAGTTAAATATATATATATATATATATATATATATATGGGAGGCAAGATAGCTGAAGGATCTTCTGAACAATGCCGTTCTATGTTGCGGGACAGAGGCGGTGGTTGAAACATGTCGAAGGTTTCTTCCGTGAGCGCCCTCTCGAAGCTGAATCTTGTGTGCTAAGTAAGAGGGTTGTCCACCGACAACTGCTGATCTGACCACACCAACATAATGCATGAAACGACACTCCTCCATTCTCAGCCATCCAGCACCTCGAAGTACCTCAAACATACAGGGTGCGGCAAAAGTCAGTTTACCGATTTGCATATGAGCGAAAAACGCAAAAAAATGATGGCAAAAAAATTTATTTCCGATAAGATATAACATCAAAAATTAAAAAAGAAAACGCGCATGCACGAATACCCGACAGCGTAAACTGACTTTTGCCGCACCCGGTATGTTGACGTCTCGGACAACCAGTTGCGTATGCCAGGCAGCTATACTGGATGCTCTGAAGACGCCGCTTAGCTGACTGTGTAATAAAGGGCCGATAGACAACGTCGGCATAGCTCACAGCTGACAATATTAGGGAATCTGAAATTAGAAGTTTTATATCTGTTGGCAATAATTTTTTAAATTGGTATAAAAGCTTCAGTTTGGCGTAGGACCGTTGACAAAGTTTGTTAACGTGATCGTCGAAGGATAAGTTGGAGTCCACAACTACACCGAGATTTCTTGCTGTCTCTACTATCAGCAACGCGGTGCCATTTAGACTGATCTTGGGCACTGAGTCACGAACGCGCATCGCACTATCCCGTCCCCCTACCAAGACAACCTGGCACTTGACTGGGTTTAGTTGAAGTGAGTTGCTGGTTGATCAATTGAAAATTCGGGTCAGATCTTCATTTATGGTTATTATCCCTTCTTCGATATCTTCATCGTAAATTGGTGTGTAGATCTGCAGATCATCCGCGTATATATGGCAGCTGCAATTTGATAGTTTCTCCGGAAGATCAGACGTGACGACATTGAACAGAAGGGGACCGAGCACTGACCCCTGTGGAACACTAGAACTCACGTTGACCAATCTCGAGCAACCGACACCATCGACCTTTGTTCTAAAGGTTCGACCGGAGAGGTAGTGTCTAAACCAGTTCAGCATCTCATCTCGAATTCCATAATACTCCAGCTTAGCCAGGATGCACTCAAAGTTTACGCTATCAAAAGCCTTTGACATATCCAAGAGGACGAGTGCGGTAGTGGAGTGACTGCGATGCGAAGTCACAATGTCATCCAACACTTGTAGTAAAGCAGTACTGGTGCAGTGACCCCCGCGGAAGCCGGACTGGATTGGCGGTAATATGTTCCGGTCCTCGAGATATTCCATCATTTGGCCATGTAAAATGGATTCAGCAATCTTTGATGCAGTACACAAAAGACTTATGGGTCGATAGTCAGCATAGGTCACAGGATTGGTGGTCTTAGGGATCGGTCTTACCACTGCTTCTCGCCAGGATATTGGAAAGTATCCTTGCTCGCAGGAGTAATTGATGATGTGGGTCAGCGGCTCTGAACAAAAAGAAGCGGAAAACTGAAGCATTCCGCACCACAAGACGTCGATTTTTGTTTAAAAATAAGTTCTTTAACGCGCTCCACTTCTACCGGGTTGTATGAAAACAACCCCCCCTCGCGGGTGTGCAGCGCCGCGAAAAGTGTCCACATAGTCCGAGTGACAAGGTAGTCCCGGTATACTGGTAATAAAATAGTCACTGAAAGCGTCAGCATCACACAAGTCTATCGGCACGCGATTATTTTGGTTATCACCACCCACACCCCACGATCTAAGATGTTGCCACAGTAATTTCTGGTCTTTGAGACCACGTGTACGCGACGTGAAATATGCTCTCTTTTCTTGAATTACAGCATTGTTGAAGTAACTTCTCAGAGTGCAGAAATATTTTCGGTGATTTGGAGATTTACTGCGCTTGTATCTCCGCCAAGCGTCATTTTTGAGGTTCCTCATTTGCCTGAGTGTGTCAGTAAACCATGGTTGGCTGCGCCTTCGATGCAGTTGAATCACTCGTGTTGGAGCATGTATGTCGAATAGTTCGAGTAATACCCCATTAAAGAACTGCAACTTGTCATCTAGATCTGAGAGGCGGTACATGACGTCCCATGGGATCAATGACGCATCGTGGAGGAAAGCATACAAATCGAAGTCTCTGAAATTGCGAAGTTCCACAGATATCCGATCGACAGAGCAAGTACTCAGAGGCACGCTGCAAGCGACTGCATGATGAAAAATCACATTCGATCACGTCCCCATCCACATTCAGAAAAGTATTGCTGATAAGAATTAGATCAATTAAAGATTCAGTGTTAGCAGTAATACGGGTCGGGTCTGATATCACCTGGCTCAGCGAGTAATCATTCAGAATTGCTTTTAATGCTTGTCTAGAAGTCGACGGAGACAACATGACCCATCACCCATGACTAGGATATTCTGAGTTTCCATGTAAACATCATTGAAGGTAGCCTCAAGCTGTTGTAGTGAAAGTAAACCTGCCGACGGCGGACGGTAAATGACACCTACCGCTACTGAGATTTTTTAATTTGTATCTGTATCCACAATTGTTCTATTTCGTGCTCATGATAATCTGGTAAGTTGATACGCGAGTAGCGCATCGTGCCTTTGATATATAACGCCAGTCCTCCTACTTGTGGTTTCCGAGCATGTGCCAAACTATGGAAAGTCCAAAAGGGGCCCACTAAGAGGTTAGGTCTTATTCCGTTCTTCTACGAAGTGCCAAGGTGTTCCGGTACTCACAACGCAAAGGTATGTCGGACGTCAACGATGTTGATCGGATGTTGATCGAATAAATTTCCTAGTTCACCAGTCCGCCTCGCCCAAAATATTGAAGGTCAAGTTCTCAAAGACTCCGCTGAAACTTCCTCAATAGATCTCCTCTGCCGAGGTACTAATTCCAATCGGTCCTTAGCTAGCCGATAAAATGTTGTTCGCCAACCAATAACTATACTGTTCTTCGCCGCCGATAAAAACTTCTTAGCAACCGATAAAAATGTCTTCACCGCCGTTAAAAACTACAATAATTCCATTGAAATGAGAAACGGTACTACAATAAGAAAAATAGTAATACCCCGTAAGATGTTAACCGGGCACTTAAGTGTCACAGATTGAGAGCTGTGAGAATCCGTAAAAATACGATGAGCCAATCAACTGCTCAAAATGTTGCAAGAGTAGATCCCAAAAATGGTTTCGCCACTAGTCCAAAATCAACAACAACCAAAAGGTCGACGAAATAAACTCAAACAACAAATCAACTCCCAATGCTGGATTCAAACGGCGTGGAGCTCGGTGCAATCTACAAAATGAACTGAAAACCACGCGAAAAATCGATTCTTTATATAGGCACTGCCTCTCCCCACCATGAAACTCTGACGTGAACAATGGCGGACAATAGCGACACTAAATTGTCAAAATTGGAATTTCAATAACTACTGCAAATAATGGGACAAATGCAACCAAACGATCCCTTTTGAACTACTAAATGCCAAAATGAAATCAAACTGAATAAATAAAAGCAAATAAGAAATACAACACACCGTGTGGCGTCATAGACAATAATACGCAATTGCCTGGAAAACGACAAACTATGTCAATTAGCCAAACGACACTACTACGAATCAAATCTATAAGTAATTCTAACGTCGTGCACATGGAGGCAACCTTGGGGACAGTCAAATAAGTCCGAAAAATGTCCGTGAACATTGGAATGCCAAGGCCGCAAAACGGGCACCTACGAGCTTGAAACTTGGACAAACTGCTTCCCATAGGGTCCCACACGTGGTATTACTATTTAGAGGTATGTCCATACGCATGTGGAGTGGGGATGAAAATCTGCGAACATCTTCGTTACATTAATATCCGTTTCGCGGCGCTGCATGGTTGAAAAATAATAACGTAAACAACCAACATAACCAACTTCTGCTTCTGACGTTTGTATTTGCATTCGTTGCTTATTGTGGTATTGTGTTTGTTACCTGGTTTGTTATTGTCTTTTATTGTTTATAATTTCTTGTTTATAGGTAAGTTGCCATTTCTAAGTTTAAAAGTACCTAATATACTGTTTAAACTTTGTATTTTAGCATTTATTCATCGTGCATTGCAGGGATACATAGTTGTTCCTAGTGGGAGAGGTGAGTTAATTTTAGGAAGGTATATGCTATTATTTAATTCTAAAATATTTATCGTTTATATTTTAGGTTTCCCGTTCATAGTATTTAATTGCTGTTTTGTTAGTTGAAGGAGTTTTATAGGTATGCTATTATGTTACATCTATGATGCGTGGGCAAGCGAGTATAAGTCACTACTAGAAAGGTACGCTTTTATATTCGGGTTTCCTTATACTCTTTTGGCCCACCCGTCAGAAATATAACTAGCTCCGAAGAGGAGAGCACGTAAGGAAATATTGACTTGACGACCGTGGTAGGGTCCGTTTGTCGGAGCGAGTCACATTATACACCTTATTCAATGGAGCTTTGAATGTTGTCAAAACTAACGGTTGTCTGGTTCAGTTAACGCTAGTCAATTTGTTAGTTTCATAGTCAAATACATTTTGCGGAAGCCTTGGGGAAACCAAGGCTTACGACATACTATTGTTAAGTCTTTGTTTTATACACTGTTAGTATCTGTGATCGTGTGTCTTAGCCGGAGATAACATACGTACATCTGATGTTAATGTCAATAATTTCACATGTCGGTCAAAGAGTAACCGCATTACAATCGTAACGCAACTAGCTCATATCACTTTTGATAGCTCACAAAGATCCGTTGATGAAATACATATCTTAGTTTTTGTATTTTAGTTTTCGTTGTTCATACATAGTATTTAAGTTGCGGTCTCGTTATGTTTTATTATTTAATTCTTAAAAATATATAAACGGAAAATATATGTATCTATGTTTTTGTATTTTAGTTTTTGCTGTTTGTAGTGTTCAGGTTGCAGTTTTGTTTGTTATCATTTTTTATTGGAGTGTTAACTTTAAGAAGATTTATTTTATTATTTAATCCAAAAATATATATTTTTAGTTTTATATTATTATGTTAGTTTTTGCCGACATGAGTTACACCATTTTGATTTTCATGGTGTATTGCATTGTATTTCTGTTTAATTAATTTGATTTTTTTATGATTTATTTTACTTTTGTTGGATATTAAAATTTTATTTTGTTAGTTATTCTTGTAGTTAAATTTTTGCCATATCATATTCTTGGCAATTTATGATATCAGTGTAATACTGTTTAATGGGTGCAATAAATGATACGATATGAATACACCTAGGTATATTTTTAGATTATCATTTCATTTATTTGGTTTTGAATTATATCAAGATTGAAATCCCACGTAAGTATAGTGAAAGTGTAGTGTGTCAAACATAAGCTAAGTACAGGTAAGTGTGCACACTAATTAGAGTATAACATCGGCAACGTAAGCTAATTAATGTTGGTCTTGTTCATGTTTTCGAGGTATCCATGTTACTACCACTATTACATGATACAAATACAGTAATATTTAATATTGTTATACAATTAAATATAATAAAACACGTTTTATTGTAGACAGGTTTATTTAGTTAGCAATTAAACGCTATTGATTTCGGTTATTAAAGGACCATCTTCAAGCGTATAAACATCAATGTATAATATTAATAAGTACGTATTCAAATAAAAAACAACAAAATACTAAACTAAAATAAGTGTATCCGTATCATTTGTTGGTTCACTTCTGTCTGTAACTTTGTCAAAGAGAATATGTTGTTGCCTATTCTCATACTTTTTTGTGTTTAATATGTACGAAATACAAATAAAGATCACTCTCGATGCTTGTCTGGACGTAAGTCATAGTTTAACAGTTACGTATTTGGTAAGTTATACACTTGTTCATGTTTTGAACGTTGTGTCCAAACCACACCAAGATCGAATCGTATACTGTTAACCATCTCAATTGATGCCTGATAGGAAAATAAACCAATAAATCAATAATCCCAATATTCCAATTCTTATAAATCTTCATCCAAAGGACTGATGGGATTGAGGGAAAAATCTTGAATAAACTAAATAGCTAGTCATTTGTAAATGGCTAAAAATACCTAGAATAAAATGTTGTTCTTCCGACTTTTATTTGTATATTAATTGTACATACCTAACGCAAATATTTGAAAGTTTTCTGTTTATGCAAATACATTTGCCGAATAAGTATGTAGGTATATAATATAAGTATAGTATTTTTTAAATTGAAAATGACATTACTATCACGACATAAACATAACCAAACCCCAAACATTGAAATATGCAATGTTGGGTGCCTATATGTCACCTGCGCAGTAGCGGTCGTAAACTCGTCCAAAAATAGATCATACCTTTAATTCTTCATACCACGGTCCCACACATACAGAGCTATAGATGCTATCATAAAAGTAGGTCAAAGATAATAAACAAGAAATTAAGAAAAGACAAGTGACAGTTTGCATTCTAGTTCTCCAGTCAAGCAACAGACGGCGCCACACGGCTATCTTCAAGCGTTTATTCGAAGTTCAAATAAATATAAGGCATTTTCGTAATATCTCCTGTCACAACGTGACATGTTGCCGTCCGTCCAATGCACTCTTTTCGTACTTCTTACTTATAAAAAATGTCCATCGTAATTGATTCTTTGTCGCCCTAGTTTCGCCTTTTTTTCGTATATGGGACAGGCCGTTGACCACGCCGCATGAGCAATATCACATATGTCGTGATTTAGCGTTTCTTTGGCATATTTGCAGTTGACACAACATAGAGTCCTAGATTTACAGTCGCTGACTGTATGACTGCCAGAACACCGTGGGCAAACAGGATCTTTTTTACAATTTTTGGCTATGTGATTAAATCCACAACATTTGAAGCATCGCAGAACATCCCCTATCTCAAACACTCTACAATCATCCCAATAAATTGTAACAGAGCCATGTGCGATAATTTCTCTAAATGTCTTACCGTCAACCTCAGCAATAGTGGTGTATCCCTTTGAAGTCTTAGCAACGCTTAGCACGTTGATCCCAGCATTCGCATCAATAAAGCTATTCTACGTTTTTAGATACGTGACTATTTCTTCTTTACTCAACATTTCGGATAATCCAATAATCTTCACTTTTGGTAATTTCCTTTTCGGGATGCTTACTTCAAAGTCAGATCCTAGCTTTTCCTGCATATTGATCTTTAAATTTGAGGTTTCACTCTTGTTTTTACAACTTAGAACTACACCTCCCTTGGATGTTTTTCTGAAGCCAGCTATTGCGGTTGTTACGGGATTTATTTTCTCCTTGAGCACCCTCGATGTTTCCTCACTGGTCATTTGGTCATTCTTGGGCTTGATGTACAGGACATCTTGACCCCCTGTAGTTGCTTTCAGTTTGTCAGCGTATGTTACACCGCACTGCGATGATACTTTATGTACCTCTTGAATCACATCATTATTTCCCTTTGCAACTGCAGAACTCATGTCATCCATTGTCGCACGCAGGCCCTCTAATGACATGTCATGTTCCTCAACTCTGCTGCCGTTCTTCTCGACAGCCTTTTTAAGCTCCCAAATCTGATCCAAGAGCTGGGCCAGCATGAATTTGGGACTCAACTCCACGTTTTCCTTACAGCGATTGGAGAACCAGCCGACATCCTTTCGACCGGAAATAAGATCAAACTCCTTGTCGTCCAATTTTGAACATGCTAAATGCACAGAAACATTACATAACGAGCACTTAATTATTAATGATTCTTGGCGTTTGAATTTTGTGTTGCAAAAACCACACTTTGTAATATCGGTCATTGCATCGGCAGCAAATTAAAATGCGTCCGTGCTGAACTAATGTACTAATGAACAACTGCTAATGTACTAATGTACTAATGTAAGTGTAAGTGTAAGTGTACTAATGTAAGTTATGATGTAATCGGACTGCTATGATACTGCTTCAATGTTGTTTTTCCTTTTGTTTCATGTGACCAATGGCCCAGAGGAACGAGACATTCGTTTGGGACTTTGAGATACGAAGCCGAATCCGCATCGTCGGACTTCAGGACCAAGGCCGAATTCTTTTGGGTTTTTATTGTGTCATATCTCTGTTTTTATTTCAGGAAATCAAAAAAATTTACGAGAAGAAAAATGTTTCTGTCAGATATTGTAATTAGCAATTAAGAGAATTGTTTTGTAAGGGGAGATGGTACAATCAGCAATTGATTTGTTTGGTTTTGTTTTGTTGGATTTGCGTTTTTATTGTAGAATAATTTAATCAGTCCATATTTGTGGAGAAGCATTTTGGCTCCTATAGTCTTGATTAATTTGTTAGCGAGTTCAAACTTCTCTGACAAAGTTTCAGAGAAAGAACTCACAGAGTTTAAGCCTTCGGAAGAGAGATATTTAATTCACGTTACCGTAAGTGAAAATCTAGTAAAGTGTAGAAGGCCAGGTTAGATTTTGAGTAAAATAGAGTACGTATATTGAAAATGGCGGATAAGTGTCCCCTTTCAGTAGAGTCAGTAAATAGTAATAATAATGAAGAAGGGGTACCCTTCTTGATCCCCCTTACACCCTTACACGCCTACTTGATCAGAGTCATAAATTAACTATAGTGAGGAGATAAATATGCAAATGACGTAGAGCTTTATGTTTGAGATGTCTTAAAAGTAGGAATGTTGGTTACTTGTAAGGAATTGACGTCGCGGTGTTTTTAACCATTGACTAACTATTCAAAGTAATTAGTAGTCAGATAATGGGGTGTATCATCGTTTAATAAGAGACAGGGTTGAATTGTTTTATGGATAGAAACGTGAGAGTTGTTGTTAAACCCTAACTAACTAAACAAAGTAATTAGTAGTTGCGAAAAAGGGTTCGCCATTTTGTGTTACTTTTCGAATTGATAGAAACCCCGACTAAGTAATCTGGTGTAATTCGTAGTCGCGAGAAAGAACGAGAGAGAGTGAGAGAGAAAACAAAACTGTTTAATACTGTCTATTTGTGAGAGCGTTTTGGGCATTGGCAAGGAGAGCTGACTAACTGTTGAGAGAGATTGCTTATTCGAGTAGAAAGGGACATGTTTTACTGCATATTTATCGAATATTTTGTTGACTGATAAGTTTATCAGTTTATTTTTTAAAGATTTTCTTCTATTTTTTGGGTTAAGTTTTTATGCAAGGGATAGTACATACTTGTAGACTATAATATGTTGAACGTACGTCGGATATGCGGTGTTTTGCAAACAAAGTTTTTTGATATTATGAGAGAGTTTAATAATTTTATAATTTGTTGGGTATTTTGAGTTTTGGTTTTTGTGGCAGAAAGCAGTAGTTTTTTTAATTTAAATTTGAGGAGTTTATGATTCTTGAGTAGTTGTGTAATTGAAGAAAGTTTGATGGAAGTTAAGTTTCAATAAAATAATTTAACTTCAGGAGGGCTAGTGATGGTCGGTTTTCCATATAAAATGAAGTTGTATTTTATATGAAGATGACGATAAATTTTTTTTTGTTGTATTTGTTTTTAGTCGTATCGGTTCAAGAATAGACGAACAGGTGTTGGAATCTAACCCAACGACCCCAAGGAAGAGAAGGAGGATCAAGTTCAGCTGTGGCGGTCCTAATCCGACAGCTGATAGCGAGTTCAATTGTGACTCCCCAGTTACGTGCGGTCGCCGGGGGTTGAGATCTGTATGAAGAAGGCGAAGAAATATATTTCGATACAATCAAGGAAGTTTGGAGAGAAGATAAAATAAATAAAAATAGGGAGTAAAGCATTGTTTTTGTGTGGTAGTCTTAGCATTTTTCTGTGTTTTGTGAGTTGTTAGATTACAAGTGTTTTTTATCAAGTCAATTGTTCATTAAGGGATGAGGAATGTAATAATTGGCATTATTTTATTTAACGGGGAAGGAATGTGATAATTCCTATTACTCTGTTTATGGGTTCAACGTTATCGCGCGTTGGTCTATGAGAGTCATTCAACATGTATATGTTATCACATGTGAAACTTTTTAATGGCTTTTGTTCCCAATCATCTAAGGGCGCATCTTTGGTAATAGATTTCTTTGGCGTTCTTTGGTAATAGATTATGGCATTTGTGATAAACTGTATAGTATATGTACTGCTGACCGAGATTATTATGTTTTTGGGGCAACTTGTCGTGTGGTCCGTTTTTCGCCTAATATGAAGTCAAAGAGGTGCAAGTTTTAATAAATAGTTGAGGCGTAGATTCGTTGGCATCCAGAAGAGATCCAGAAGAAAAAAAGGGCGGTTTAAGATGTAAAACAAACCAGTCCGCAAGCTTCCCGCTTGCTTAATATTAAAATATAGTTATTTAGTGTGTGCTTTTTTAAATGGTAAGCCGATCATTACTTCCCTACTTTGTGTTTAATTTTAATTTAATGTGTTTTGTATAATCTGACTACTCCTCAAAATATTTGGTAGATTTAGAGTTCATTTAATTGTTTTGGTTCTTCTGTTTTAATTGTAAATAAAAATTTGTTATTCTTTTATTGAGATTTGAGTTTTACTGTTGAGTAAGTTTATTTTGATATTTAGAGTGAGTAAACCAGCTACAATTAATGGTAGACATTTTGATTACATATTTATTGAGGTCAAATAGTGATTATCATGGTAAGAGTGATGAGCTTTGTCTGAGAACATATGTACTGCATTGGTCCTATTGCAAGAACTTACGTGCGGTCGTGCGGGGCGTGTTTAGAGAGACAAATTTTATAATGGTTAATGTTGTGGTAATTAGATAAAGTTCTTAAAACTAAAAAAAAATGGTTACTTTACAGCCAGATTATTACCCGCCGACGAACTATTACATACTTATAAATAAACGATCGACTGAAAAAGTTTTTAAACCACACACTAAACGAACACTTTCTATCAATAAAATTAGCGAATAATTACAGAATAATTAGTCACTAATTGTGCAGTGTGTGTATTGTAACAAACTTTTGGCGGTTACTATGCTGATACTGACGTTTTAAAATTGCAGTGGCGCCATCTTACGGTGATCAAGCTTCAAAACATATATAGATATATACAAATCAAGGCCGTGTCGCCGTAAGTTTCGTGTGGTTTCGTGGGATGGTAGCGGGCAGCGGCCGGTAGCGGAATTTCTCGTGAAAGGTAGGGCGGGCGGCCGGTTACGGTTTGTTAGTTCAACACTGTTGTACACTCCATGGTTGTACACAAGACACAAGTGTATAATAAGAAAGTAGTTATCTTTACTTCATGATTGATGTAAACGATAATAGATGTCGGCGTGTTTTGTTATTCTGTCAAATAAAATGTCGGAATTGTCAGATATATTCGGTAAACAATGACCTTATAATCTACTTAAATCTACTTCGTAGTTCATATGATTACCTTGTTTATGCATATGAAATGGAAGTAAACCCGCTAAGTGTGATCTTAGTAAAGTCAGACAGCAAAGGCGACAGGTTACTTTTTAGATATCCTTTCAACTTCAACGAAAACAATGAAACATCGAACACAAGGAAGAGAAATCCTTATACTTTACCGATGGTTGAAGATTTGCTTCAATCTCCACCACAACCATCCTCTAACGTCGACAATGGACATTTAACGGGATTCTCTGATGAATTTTTATCATCTTTATTTGCCGTTAAGCCAGAACTTTGTGACAGAAAATTTGAGTTAAAAGTTAACGATGTAAGGTTTGTAAGCCATCCTACACTGTTGCAAACACGAAATAAAACGCAGGATGAAACTGGGTTGTTGTTAATTAATATAGTCTTTGCTTTGCAAGCAATAGCAAGTCAGTCCGTAGGTAGATATTATCACACACTTTATATTTCCTTAAATAGATTTTCTCTGTTTTTCTAGTAAGGTGCTACCACGATTTAAGCAAACGTATGGGCATTATTTTAAAACATGAAGAACAACGGTGTGGGTTTATATCGGACCAGATGCATATGATGATGGCCGCACACGACGATGGGTGTGCGCATAATACAAATTTATCATTTAAAACTATTTTAGAGAAATGTATTCTAGCGGAGAATATTAAAAAGTTATATGAAGATTTATCTACCACAGGTAGACTTGAAATAAATTAATATCGTGATGATCTGAAATATTATTTTGTAGGGTTAGTAAACATTAGAATAAATAAATGGATACCATTGACATTCTGTCTACCTCAAAAAGTACACCAGTGGCACCTAGGTGGAAAAATTATGGAACCTGAAGATATTGAAAAGTAAAACGATTATACAGTAGTAGTGTTCGATTGCAGGTCAAGGTCTGTTCAGTTCAATCTAAATCGTGATCAGTTGCCAAAAATACCGTTTGATTCCTCGTTTGACGTCTGCTCTAAAAGATCCGAAGTGATCGCAATTAGTTTCCCCTCGCCTCTCGAGCACCACCCGTTATAACGGATCATATGTCATCAGTTGCGCGACCTATCTGATCCTACCAATAGGAAGTGAGCGGCCAGCATTTCAAATTTTGAAGGCAGATAGAACACGTGTATATTTAACGGTTAACCCATTTAACCTAACCAAGCTTTTGTTGTGTTGTCCGCATAGCACATTACGTTTTGTTTGTTTGGGAAGTGTATTGCTAGTTAATGTATATAAGGTTAGGTTTAAGGTTCGTTATAAACATGCAAACTATGCTACCATAAAAGCGCATTCGATTGCTCAAGATCAATTGTATCCAAACCGTGTTGAAACAGATCTGGATCTATCTGATTGCGACCTGCAATCGAACACTACTAGAGGCTACTAGTGTGTCCCCAGATAGGTGAAATGACTTATAAAGGTAAACATTTGTCGATATGAACTTTAATTTTTTGGGGTTTAGCCCTGCTTGGTTACAGACAATTTTAATTAAGGGTGCCGAAACGGGTGCGTTCCGCACCCATGAAAGTTCAGCAACGAACTTCGTAAATCGTACAGATCTTTTAATTTACCATTTAAATTTGAGATATTTTGCAGTCAAAGGGCATTAATTGAATGTAGCTACAGCATACGAACGGGACAACGATAACTAAAAAGAGAATACATACCTCTCCGTTGAAACGCACAAAAATCGTCGTTTTTGCTGCTTCGTACCGATTTTCTGATTAAAGCCATTTCTTGGATATTTTACTGCATGTATTGATAGGTGATTTTACTATGCAGTGGATGAAGCAAGGATTTATAAATCCAAAAACAAAATTGTAAGTTATTGTCTATTGTTTAATTCTGGCCAATTTTCGGTATGTATTCCCTTTTTAGTTATCGTTGTCCTGTTCGTATGCTGTAGCTACATTCAATTAATACCATTTGAGTGCAAAAAAGCTTAAATTTAAAAGCAAAATTAGAAGATCGGTACGAAGTACGTTTTTACAATTTACATGTACAATTCGCGGGTGCGTTCCGCACGCATTTCTCCGTTTCGCCACCCTTAAACAAGTGAGTATTGACAGTGAATAAAAAACTCCTTTTGTGGCAGGTAAAGTACCTTTTCTGTTTACAGTACGTCAACATCTTACTTACAAGTTTTGTTTAGAATAAAAAGCTATGGTGATATGCAAATTTGTAAAAAGATTGGCTTATATTTAAAAATTACAAACTAAGGGTGTTTGCTATTTTCGTCAATAGTACTTTATTATGGGTAGTTGTGTCGAGATTCAGTTTTTTCGGGAGTAATAACGAAAACGTTCTTAAAGTTGATTAAAAAAATACAATAGAAAAGGAAAGAGCACATCCGGAGGGACAATTTCCCAAACATTGTAAAAGAAACACAATATTACAAATTACCTAATTTTATTACTAGTTGTTAGCTTAACAATAATATCAGTTGTGAAATAATTGTATAAGATATAACTTCAGACTACTTGTAACACTATTAACCCTCCAGCCGTGGGAAACGCGATTTCCCCGTTCATTTTCCCGCATTTTCCGCGTTGCCGCGTCAGGAGGGTTAAGTCTCCTCCTAAATTTACTCATTTTTTAATTCTGTTTTGGAATGCTCCAAAAGCTGCCTATACATGTTCTCTAGGAATTGATCAAAGTGCATGTGTTATTCTATATGTTTTATTATTTTGGTATCATTTGGAATGTGTTCTTGGTAAACTATTTGCTTTACACTAAATATTAGTTTATGGAACTGTCTGTTTTCTAACATTTTCTCGCAAAGTAAACAGAAGTCCAATTGCTTTGCTCGTCCCCCTACCTCCAAGGTGTGGCAAAATTTGGCTTTGTACGGATAAACTCTGTTTGCTTTATAAATTCTTTGTAAATGCGTTTTACTTACACTTGTATGTATGATTCGTTTTCTTAGCGACATGGTGGGATATGCGTCTGATGAATGTACAGTCATGGAAATAAGTATGTTCGTATTGCTATTATTGCAGGATTTGGAAATAGTATGTCTGTTATATATTTGTGACTGTTCTCCCTCAACCCGGCCATAGCTTTTTATTCTGATCGAAACTTCTAGTAAGAATTTGTTGTACTGTAAACAGAAAAGGTACTTTACCTGCCACAAAAGGAGTTTTTTACTCACTGTCAAGACGCACTTGTTTTTTTTTTAATTGAAGGTATGTTCGAAATTAGTCTGTACCCGAGCAGGGCTAAACCCCAAAAAATCAAAGTCAATATCCAGAAACTTCTACCTTTTACAAGACTCGTTTTACCTATCTGGGGACACACTGTATGTTACTTAACTGTGTTTACATACTGTCTACATCTTGATTTTTAGGTGCTTACAATCTTTACGGCCATACCATAGTATGTTATTATTATGTCCTGCACAGGATATACAAAAATTTTTATCCTTAGATAGCTCTCCGTCTCTTGTTAGGTTATTAAGTCAGTATTCACCATTGAAAAACCTGCAGACGTTGTCGGCTGATGCAGATTTAACATTAGGACATGTAAGTTTGTTTATGGTACAAAATGCATTTTTCTGTCATATGTAGTCTAAGATCACGTCTTTTGAGTGATGGATCAACAGAGCTTATAGTAGGGAAAATTAAAATTTACTGAAAAAGTATTTAAATACACACAATTCTTGTTATACCCCCACATTTACTGTGGTGAGGGTATATTGAGTTTGGCACAAATGTCCGTCTGTCTGTTTACACGATAACTGTCGTAATTTTGAAGTTATTGATCTGAAATTTGGTATACAAGCTTATCTATTATAATTATAATTAAAATATATTTATACTTTATACTTTTATACTTATCTATTAAAAAGTAAGGATAAGTTCGTGAATGAACAAAACGAGTTAACTTTTTTTTTACTAATTTTGTTTTTATTTTTTCTGTTATAGCAATGACAAAAGTTTTCAATAAATTCAAAACATCAGGTTCCAAACATTTCAGCTCTTAGTGGCAGGGGCAGCAAAAATCATCAAGCTCATCAAAAAAATAATAATCAAGCACTAATAATATCGATGTTGACTAAAACGCAGTTATCGAATGTATAGTATGTTTGGTCGATCCTAATCTCCAGCTATCGCCACTGATGATGCGGGTGACCCAAATCTTTTTTTTTTAAAGGCGTTTTTCCAGCGTGCTAAACGCATGTATTTTCTCCATGTATAAAATTAATGCTGCGTGTCGCCCGCAAAGTTTTATGTGCTTGTCTAACCACAGCGTAAATGCACTTGAGGCGCCATTACTCTGCGGCGCCGCCCTGCTGAACAGAGGCCACCTAATTTTTGTTTCTTTCCTTTCTAAGTAAAGATGCGCAGCGCTGCTAACCAATTTGTTTTCCGTGATTCACAATAACTTGGCTAAAAAAATTATGAGCTACAAATGAGCAGCTCCAAAAATACAACAATGTGTTTATCTTTTCGTATGATATTAATAGTAAAACCAATGGCAAAGAGTTATTTAAAGAACATATTTAAGAGTTATTATATATCTATTCAGATACCAAAGGTGCATGAGCAAGCAGAGACGGACATTTCACTGAAGTAACTTTTCAGTTTTTGTGCGTGTTAGAACAATTACATATAGACAGAAAGACAGTCTTGACTGTACTTGACAAAAGCTCAATTGTAGGCAAACTTTAAACAACCCTTATAATTGAATGAATTACTTAGAAGAAATGTGTTTTAGGTGTACCAGTTGGTGTCGCATTTAGTATACTGGGCAAAGGCAACTGTGATATACCCAGTATGTTCAACAAACAAATATGTGATCTCTTATGATGCTCCGATTACTGACAACTCGCAGTTGGTTTACGACTTCTGTGATGCTTTCTCCGGTGCAGATCTCATTCAACATATTAGTGAATTCTCTTTACCGACGTCATTGGGACAAAAGTGCAACCCATTGAGTAATCCATCAAAACAAAGTGAACTTGTTCAAATGATTATTTGGATGCTCCAACATCACCTACTGCTTCAACTTCACACGTACATACAGTATATACCTTTAGACTGTGGATTTAAACTACAAAGGTAAATCAGTAGGGTTGGCCCAGTTTAATACAAAAGTGGGAGGCGTCACCCGAAAAGTTTAGATCTTGCAATGGTTGAGAAGTTGTCAAATATTGGATGGTAGAGAAGTTGTCAAATATCATTCAAGTCAAATAATTTGAATTCTTGTAAAATGTTGAGCCAGTTCTACACCTCTCCTAAAACGCATTTTGAAATAAAAACATTATTTCTTGTTCAAAGTTTATGAAGTTTTTGGTGTAACTTCTTAGATAAATAACGACTTGGGCTGGATACAAAATAATTTTTTGGAAAGATAAAAATTAATTTTACTTCTACGTCTTTGGCTTTTTTCAAATATATAAAAGATCTAGCCCAACTCACAATACAAAAATAGATTTTTAATTTAAGTACAATTTTATTTCCCCACATTACTGCTGCCCGGTGTAGACAGCAGATGTCAGGAGCTTAAAACGCCACCTATAACTGGTGACTACGGATTGACGTTGGTGGGGCATAGGCTGACAACTCCCAGCAAAAAAAAACATCCCAACAAAATATTTCATTTCGGAGTTGCGATGTTTTCAGAACGGAGCCTGAAAATAAGATTTGTCATCTACATTCATTTGTAACTCAAACCCGTGATAAACGTTGCCCTACTAACGTGAGCTTCACAAATTAAACCAAAATTGAAAATTCATTGTGGCGTTGGGGTTGAGCTAATAATAACAATAATGTATGTAATTGAATGATTGTATAAATTAATTTAATTGAAAATAACTTGATTTGGATATTGTTGATTGTAATAAAATTAATAATCATTGAATCTTTCCTGTGCTGTACAAAGTTTTTAGTATTCATATTATTATGACAGTTTTCTTGCAGTCCTTTGACGGATGAAAAGGCGATTAAAAAAATCAGCATAAACCGTCTACTGATGAAAAATGGAGGGCCTGCATTTTTGACAAAGAACTTATTTTGTTGTGTTTAGCCTTTTTGCTGCATTATTTTTTTGCTATTTACTAGTATCGAGGAGTCTGATCATTCTGAACTTATTTTTACATGAAATAGGGAAAAACTCGCCAGGACCAGTTGGCAAATATATTCGTCCAGAGCGGTGAAAGGCTTTAGTAACATGCTGTTAAAAAAAGTATGAACAGACACATTATTCTTTTTCTAGTGGACCATCTCCCTGCCCACTTATTTAAAAAACCAGGGGTTCAAGTGCATGCCCTTACACCACTTACACCCCCTATGTGTGCTCATAATTTTAAGTTGGTTTTGGGTTGGAATTGCATTGTGTTGAGCATTTGAAAAAACCTAAACTATTAAATTGTTAAAAATGTATTTATTATGTATATCATTAATGCTAAAGTGTCACTTTTGTAATTTTAGTTCTGGAAATATAGGAAACTCTAGAACAGAGTCGGAAAGTGGAACATCCAGTTTATCAGGAGCCTCTGAAGCAACTTTGGATGACATAAATCATCATGGCGAAATGTAAATAATCTAAATATTCTAATATTTTCTCTTATATATATATATACAATATTTTGTAGTTCGGACAATCTGAGGTTTACTTCTTCCGAAGATGACAAACCAGAATATCAAGAGGAGTTGTTACTAGACTTTCCCGAAGAAGAAAGGAATGCTATTTTTAAGGTAACTTACATAGATAGTTAACTTAACTAACATAATTTTATGGTTTTTCTCATTTCATGGTTTATGCAATTTTAGATACCGTCTTCCAATAGTAGAGAAGACCTAACGTTATTTGCAAGACTGTGCCGGAAAAAATATTTCAAGGGTGACCACCATATTGAGGAAATTATGTACCTTGAAAATCTACGTAGAAGTCAATTGTTACAATTATTGGACAAGTTTAGAGACGTCCTTATTACATATGAAACTGTCGATCCAGCTATTGCTATGTTTTCTTGTAACATATGACTTATACATTGCATATTTATTGAAATGAAATATATATTAATTTAGTACAATGTGATGTTTTTTGTATGTAAGTACCATGGCATAAAAAATGGGTACAGCAAAGTGAAATCAAGCGCTTATATTCTCAACAATTTTATTCGTATAACAATTTCCTTTGACAGTATTTTTAACTTATGAAATCCAAACTTTCACAGTCATGAACAGGAAGACGTTGCAAAATGTTGCAGGGGGTAAGATTTCTTTCTAGTAATAAAGGGTGATATGGTATTAATGACTGCTATTCACTATTATATTTCAGCCTCGTCTCATATATTGTATTCCCCACTGTCACTTGCGATTGCGGTTACACTCTGTTCGCTAAAACCAGTCGCTTACGTCATTATTTTTTCTCCGCAAGAATCAAATCGGCACAGGAAAATTAAAAAAAATATTGCTGCATTGTGTATGACAATGCCTGTCGTCAATGACCTTTTGTTATACAAATGAGCATAACCGACAGAGAGGAAAGACGAGAGACCCCCATTAATTGATGACTCTACGGACTTCTCTACCCGTACGGAATGTATTTTAGCGTAGCGAAACGTAACCGATCGATTTCTAAATAAAATGGTAGTTACCTAACAACGGCTTGGGCAAATACATTTGCCTAGCCAAATGGCTTTAAACATATAAAAGCACACTCAATATCTATTTACCATGGCAAATAGCTTTTGCCAGAAATAACCATTTGCTTACGACGTATACATATTTTATGGAGAGAATTAAAAGATCAAGAAGTTTCCTAAAAAAACCCATTGTTCCGATGAATAAAAATCCAATTCGGCCATCTTTTACTGTGAATAACTCGCAACTGAGACATGATATCGATGAGAGCTTTTTACACGTTTTTCTAATGCCCAATCAAGGGCATATTTAAAATTAAGGAATATTTAAATATATATATATATATATATATATATAACGAATGACCTTGGATGCAATCAGTTCGAACCGTATTCTATGGGCAGTGTCGACAATGCAGTGTCCTTTACTACCAATCGCAATAACATGAACATAACGGACCTACTCTACCGGTAGTAAAGGACACTGCATTGTCGACTGCCCATAGAATACGGTTCGAACCTCAGATAAATAAAGAGATATGGATAGCCAAAGGCTATAGTTAGCATGTTGGTTTGTTTGTAACAAACATATCGCCCTAAGAAGTAAGGGGGGAGGTACGCGAATGTAAACAAAACGGGTCGTCGCGTCATTGGCGGGCAAGCGTGTTTTAGCCAAGGGGTTTGTTTATATTTAAAATAACTAAAACTTTTAAAATCTGAATGTACACCTAACTATTTTTAGCTTACAAAAACATAAATATTTATTCAGAGTAACAATTAACTATTTGTCTAAATGTTTTTCCCCTTGGGATCTAATACTAATCCACCTATAAAACCCTTAAGTAACCTTTACGGACGCTCATGAATATTGAGGTTATATGGTGCTTTCTGGTAAACGCTAATTATACCTGACAAATACGTCTTATGGCACACAAAACGACTTCTTGCCATTATAATATAATATAAATGGCAAATACAAACTTAAAACTGCCTATTAACGTTAATCTCCGCGAAAAATATATTTTGTATGTAAACAAATGGTACGTTGTGCAACGTACCAACACAAACAAATGGTTGTATATAGTATATGTTCGCTACACATTTCCTCCCCCCTTTAGCTATCCATGTCTCTTTATTTATCTGAGGTTCGAACTGATTGCATCCAAGGTCATACGTTAGTTCACGCTAGCGAGAACTCGCACTAGGGTGAGAATTGACTCCCAGAAGTAGAAGCGTCTGTTTATGAATAAAAAAAATCTGATGTGGCCAGGCACATGACTTTATCATACAATATATAAAATTAATAGTTTAGCTGCATGAGAATCTATTCTATAGAGATAAATCGTAGGTATTGTCAAAGCATCAGCATTTGACACAACCAACAGTACGTCATTAGAATAATAGTTATTTATGTCACAAATGCCGAAAGTACGGAATAGCGCGACGAGCGGTGATACGGCGCGTCACCGAAGGCGGAGTGTTGCCGTCGCATATGAGCGAGTCGCGCTATCTATTTTTTGGCAGGAGCGACATCAACGTTTATTGTGTTGCTTTTTAAGAAATACGTATTTAAAAAAAATAAATGATTTCTGTATAGTAAATGCTAGGTTGGTACCACGAAAGGTGCGTTCCGATTGGTAGGTAATGGTAGCTAATGGCGGTGGTAGAATACGAAATTATAGTATTTCTTACATATCGTGATAATGACACATATTAGTTTGCATGTACATAAACATGAGTCACTAGCAATTTTCTATTAGACATACTATAACGGCGTCTGCTACCACTGCCATTATCACTAATGAAAACGCACCTTAAAAAGGTAATTCAAATTCTGACAGATTTATATTTGTTCATGACACATCCCTACCAACATACTAAAATAAAACTACACTCATCGCTATACTTTATTTATAATTTTCTCAATGTATCATTTTTAGAATTAGATATAAAGACGGGTTGATATTTCTTATCAACAAACAATCAAATTGGTGATCTTATTTTATTTGAAATTTGTATTTTATAATTTTACGCACTACAGCGGCACGTTCCATAGTGGTTCTCCAACCTCTGTTGAGATCACCTGTTTTCGAATGTGACAACACAAAAAATATTTGTCAAAATCCTGGCTACTATGTAATTTCATATCAATGCAGATGCGACCGATCTCGATCAAATAGAATTTGCTCTTGAAGGTAAACTATTAATTTTACCAAAAAATGTTATAGGCATAAATTATTCATAATTTCCTCTACTTTAATTTATTAATTAACTATTTTGTCGAAATTACAGAAATGGCGGCTCATTTCCAAAATCCTTGAAAAAGGCTTAGAATAAACTAAAAAGCTAAACTATTAATTTTATCAAAAAATGTCATAGGCATAAATTATTCAAAATTTCCTCTACTTTAATTAATTAGTTAACTTTTTTGTCGAAATTACAGAAATGGCGGCTTATTTGCAAAATCATTGAAAAAGGCTTAGAATAAACTACCAGTTCCTTTCGACCCTTTTGAACCAAAAGCTTTTCAGCTCTAAGTTTGGTCATAAAAGTTCTAAATATAAACTTTCGTCCCGATACCTTTAGTAGTTTCTCCGGAATCGTCGTCACAAAAATTGTTTACACACGCACACACACACACACACACACACACACACAGACATTTTTTTGTACCTTGGTCAAAAATGTTCAGGGGACCCATAAAGACCTATTTCCGCTAAAATCTCAATTTTTTTTTTCGGCATGATTACAATACTTTATCTTACTGCGTATGATAAAGTAAAAAGCACTAATTTAGTAAAATAATAGCAGGTATTTAAACTGAACAATATACTACATACACACAATATGTATATCGATATGAATAGCTTAAAAAACGAAGATTTACAGAAGTCAAATGTATATGTATAAACACAACGCACCACCTATAAATCAAAATTATGATAAAGTCAAGATCACTTAGATCATTTAGGTCTTTAGAGTTTTATTTCGAAATTGGCCAATAGAATTTTTTATACAAAAGTATTTTTTACTTCTCTTCCCATTTTGCGCCCCATCTATTCGTGCGCTTGCTGCTCCCCGTAGTATTTCCTATGTTTATAAACCACAATAGAAACGCCTATCTACCCCCGCAAAAAAAGTTTTCTATTAGACGGAACAAAAAAAAATTTGAATTTTGTTGCCGGAACACAACCGAACAGTTAGTTTTGGGGGAATTTCTACTGTTAGTTGGGGGAAATTGCAAAACCTATCTGGCAACACTGTGTTAGTCATCAGAAAACAGCTGAGTGTGTTGTTGTGGTGTTGTGTTTGTTGGTAATTCATTGTTATGGGCAATTTGTCTGTCTGTAATTTTGACATCGTCATCCTTTTGTGATTGTTTATTGATAGATTTTGTTGTTAACAATATTAGTAGAAACATTGCCTCAACATGGGAAATCAGCTGGTGGGGCTGTCTCCATCGCAGATTTTCCCTGCTGAGCATTATTTAGCAGAGCGAACCGAATACAAATTTGACGTCAGGTAATTCATGATCCACTTTGTTAAAAAAAAAAAAACACTTGTTTATCTTTATTTTATAGCCTGGGAAGTACCCGCTTCTTTAAAGTAGCCAGAGCAGAATGCCCTGAAGGTCTAATAGTTGTAAAAATCTTTGCAATTCATGATCCAACTTTGCCGCTACAGCCATACAAAGAATGTCTAGAAAATATACGGTTGAAGTTGACATCGGCAAGTAACTGCGTCTCGTTCCAAAGCGAGTTAGCAGAAAAAGCAGGGTTCTTAGTTAGAGAATATGTAAAGTATAGCTTATACGACAGAATAAGCACTAGGCCGTTTATGACAAATACTGAGAAACGTTGGGTCACTTTTCAAATTTTGTGCGCCCTTCATCAATGCCACAAAGTTGGCGTATGCCATGGTGATATAAAACTGGAAAATATAACTGTAACGTCATGGAATTGGGTTTTATTATTAGATTTCGCTTCATTCAAACCCACTTTTCTGCCCGAGGATAACCCTTCGGACTATAATTACTTCTTTGACACCTCTCGGCGTAGGGTTTGTTATATTGCACCGGAGAGGTTCAAGAGGACACACGCTCATGATTCCGATACCCTATTTAACGAAAACATTTGCAGTTCTGGCGATCTCACGCCCTCCATGGACATCTTTTCCGCAGGGTAAGTTTCCATAATTTTACAACATATAGCACCACACTAGTGATGTAAAGTTTAGTTCCTTTCGGGTACTCGTTACTTTGTACCAGGTACTTTGCAGAAGTAGTACCGTTTGAGTATTTGTTACTGCATATAAACCAAGAAGCGGCGGGGTATGTTTGGTTGCATAGAGGAAGGTTTAACGATCAGTTGATGGACGTAGTGGCGGTAAAAAGTAACGGGTACCCGAAAGTAACTAAACTTTACATCACTACACTACACCCCTTAGGTAGAAAGGTAGTGATTATATATGGGGTGATTTACAATGGGGGAAAATATTCAAAGCGTAATACAGAAAAATACAAAACTTTGGTTCTCAATAAAAAATAACGATTCAGAAGGTACTTAAGTGATTTTAAAAGAGCCCTAGGATAGCTCTTTAATCTGCTCTAAGTTTCCAATAGTGTACTTACGAAATGTTGTACTACTATGATCCTTCTGTATAAGATATGTACACCAGGATTATAGTAGCCCAACTGTAGCAGAAACTATTATGCATAATATATCATGCTTTAAATATTTTCCCCTCATTGTAGATGAATTCCTGCATAGACTTCAGTCACAAAAGTCTTTTTGTTTTATTTTATTTTTTGTTATATATATACAGGGTCCTGCAACTCAGCTCCCGTCTTCTGTAGCTCACTTACTCATTAAGCTAAGAGTTTGAAATTTTGCAGGCTTACCCTGTACTTCAAGGTACAATTCAAGAAATTATTTTTTATGATACAGGATGTTCCAAAAATGTGCAACGCCATGGTAATATATTTTTTTAAATTGCATGCTATACATTTTTCTACACATTTGGAAGCCTTTTATGGTTGCCTACATATCACCAAAATTTTATTGAAATCGGTTGAGTGAAAGCAGCGGAAAAAAATAAAAACCAAAAAAAAAATGATTTAGCATCGTAGGCTTTAAAAATCAATAAAAGCCACAAAATGCACCTCGTTAATAAAATTTAGCGACGTGCTTATTAAGTAAGATGTAATAGTCTCGTTAACCAAGTGACATTGATCTAAATTATACAGGGTGATCAAAACCGAGTGTCAAACTTGTCAAACTTCAAAGCGTGTTATTGTTCTTATTTTAAATTGAAACCCATAAATTTTTTTATGTGAAATGATGCATAATTAAAAAATAAACATTGTTTCTAAATACAACCCCATCACAATTCCCAATATTTTAAAAGTTATTCGCCAAAATTTTTTTCGAAAATCATTTTTCAACGTTTCCAACGGCAATTTTAGATAATAAATATCGTACGTGGCGTTGAAAAACAATTTATTTCATAAAAAATAATAGACGTATTTTAGATTTGAGTGTACTTAATTAAGTAGTTATTCAAATGCTAAATTTACTGTATAATTTACCTATAGCGGTAAGGACGGAAATGTGGCTATAGGTAAATTTTGCAGTAAATTTAGCAATTGAATAACTACTTAATTAAGTACAGTAAAATCTAAAATACCTCTCTGTGTTATATTTTATGTAATAAATTGTTTTTCAACGCCACGTACGATATTTATTACCTAAAATTGCCGTTGGAAACGTTGAGAAATGAGTTTTTGGCGAATAACTTTTAAAATATTGGGAATTGTGATGGGGTTGTATTCAGAAACAATATTTATTATTTAATTCCGCATCGTTTCACCTAAAAAAATTACGGGTTCCAATTTAAAATAAGAACAATAGCGCGCTTTAAAGTTTGACAAGTTTGACACTCGATTTTGGTCACCCTGTATAATTTGGATCAATGTCACTTGGTTAACGAGACTATTACATCTAACTTAATAAGCACGTCGCAAAATTTTATTAACGAGGTGCATTTTGTGGTTTTTATTGATTTTTAAAACCTACGATGCAAAATCAATTTTTTTTGGTTTTTATTTTTTTCCGCTGCCGTCACTGAACCGATTTCAATAAATTTTTAGTGATATGTAGGCAACCATAAAAGGCTTCCAAATATGTAGAAAAATGTATAGCATGCAATTTAAAAAAATAAATTACCATGGCGTTGCGCATTTTTGGAACACCCTGTATAATAAAAAATAATTTCTTGAATTGTACCTTGAAGTACAGGGTAAGCCTGCAAAATATCAAACTCTTAGCTTAATGCGTAAGTGAGCTACAGAAGACGGGAGCTTAGTTGCAGGACCCTGTATATTATACAACTCAATTATTACACTATTATATTATACAATATGAAATATCATCTAAACTTGTTTTGTAGCTGCGCGTTAATCGAGCTTTGGAACGAAGGGCATGCACCTTTTGAATACTCGCAACTGTTAGCTTACAGAAATAATGAATATTCCCCCCAGAAACACTTGGATAAGATTGTAGATCCCAATCTGAGAGAAATGTTAGCCAGTATGATACAGATTGACTCATTGAAACGCTTATCTGCCGAAACATACTTATCGCAAGAACGGGGACGACTCTTTCCGGAATATTTTTACACTTTCCTACAACCATACATGCTGATATTTTCTTCAACTCCAATTTTGTCAGCAGATGAAAAAATTATGAGGATTAAAAGCGATATTTCAAGCATTGTGGACTTGTTCATTTCTGAACCGGGAGGGCCAGTTGAAAAGCCAACGAATGATAAACATATTAGTAAGGAATTGCTAATGGTGACAAATGCCGTTCCTTATAACCAGGATGAAAATATCACCACTGAGGAAAGCAAGACTGTACAAAGTACCGATGAAACAAAGGAGCCTGGCAGCGGAACTAAAACAATGGCAGGTGATAACGTGGGTAAGCCACTGGAAGAGAATGAAGTCACTGTTAGGGATGGTTTAGTTCTCATGGTTACCTTGGTGACATCGTGTATCAGAAATCTGCATGATTGTTCATCAAAATTAGAAGTGTTGGAGATATTGGAAGTGCTAGCTAAGCATGCTAATGAAGAAACCATTTTGGAAAGAATACTACCTTACCTAGTAAGTCAGTTAATAGTTAAGCCACAGAATTATTCCTGCGAGCTTAAGGGGAGGTTCTCATATAGAGATGTAAAGAGTAGCTCAACTTTGAGATAGTTTTTCAAACAAATTGTAAGAGATATCAATATTTTTTCTTTTGCCATATTACCATACTTTATTGTACAAGGACATAGCACCTTAAAAAACGATATGCAAGAAGTGGATCCTGTTGTAGGAAGTATCAGGTCTTTTGCGGCGTGCTTGTGGCAATGACGTGTACGATAGCTCCTATAAAAATAACTGAAATCGAAATTTCAAAAGCACTGTCAAACTAGATGGAATTAGTTTGAGGTTAAATCAACATTTAGTTAAAAATGTTGAAAATTGACATAATGGCTGCTGTTTGAGTTTGAAGATCAATTTTTTACACCTTTTTTCGGTTTCAAATCGTTGTAAATAATATAATTATTTAAAAGTTTCACTCGATCCGTTATACGATTCAAATGTAATTGCGCATGCCAGTTTGGAAGATCGTGTTTCTAGAAAATCGCGTCGGTAATACCGGTGTACAAAAATCTACAAGAGACGGTAGAAACATGATACATACTTCTAAAAACTCCTTTTCAATATGAATTCATTGAAATATCTGTACTGTATCCAAATTTCACATTCCTAATTTAAAGTGTTATTGAAAATTATTATTTGAATAGACACATCTCTTTGCGCCACCTTAATGCAGAAAATTTTGACCTGAGAATACCGTAGGTTATAAAATCGTAAAACTAGCGAGAATCAAAGAACTGTTTCAGGGGCTGATTTTATAAAATCCAAGGATTCAAAATATGAAATAAAAAAAAATATTTTTTTAATCGATTCCAGGAGAATCTCCCCTTAACACACAAAATAAACAACAAAAAAAGATGATGACATTATGGAGTTGAGTAGGTACACATGCCATGCGGCCTATGGGTTGTATCTTAAGTTTCTGCATTAAATTTATTATAGTAGTATAAATTTAATCTAACTTGCAATCTCCCCTCCCTTTGTTACCAAATGTGATTGGTACAATAACAAAATACAGTGTTCATTAACCCTCCTGCCGCGGGCAAGTTTTCAATTTGCCGGGAAAGCACGGGAAAGCACGGGAAATCGCGGGACATCGTGAACGGGGAAATCACGTTCCCCGCGGCTGGAGGGTTAACCCCTTAACATGCACGCTGAAATTAACTCAAACGCACTGTACTTATAATTCTGCGTTAAGGGGTTAATAAATATACAAGGTTTAAAGATAATTGTATTACAGAAGTAGTATGTTTACTAATTGTTACCAAAAAAAAGCTCACAACAAAATAGTTAAGAGTGGGTTCTATTTTTGAACCCGATAGGTCACAAGGTGTGTCTCAGTTTTTGATGCATTTACAATCCACATATTTTTTTTGTATCAAAGTCCATTCCTAGCATTTTTTTACTTAGCGCTGGTCGATTTTGCCAAATACAGACAAAGATTCCGACCGGTGGCAATTTTACATGTCCTCCGTTTCAAGAATATTAATAAATAAAAATCTTCATAATCTTCATAGACAGTTTTCAATTTAGTGTTTCAAGAGTATTTTAGTTTTGAACAAGACAGCTTAAAACAGAATGTGTTTGAAAATATAGAGATTTATTTCTATTGTTCAAGGTCCTCTTCTCGCAAAAATTATGCTGTTTCTTTAAATTTGCGTATTTATAAATAATAACTAAACTACTTTCATTTTCTCTACAGATGTGTTTAATCAACGATTCTAATCACAGAATTAGAGCAGCCACTATTGGTACTCTTACCACATGCCTAGGATACATAAAGAAAGTACCACGTTCAGATGCCAATGTCTTTCCAGACTACATATTCCCAGGTATCGCTCACCTCTCGTCGGACAAAAGTGTAGGAGTGCGAATTGAATTTGCAAAAAATATTGCAAGATTAGCCGAGCTCTCTGTACAATTCCTGGAGCAGACCCAAACTGACAGTTATGACAAGAACAGAAAAAATATACCAAAAATAAACTATGAGACAGAACTGCAGGTTTTACACGTGCTTGTCAAGCAAACCGTTAGCAACTTGCTGTCGGATCCTTCGAGTTTAGTGAAAAGAGCTATTCTAGAGAGCAATATCATCAAGCTATGTGTTTTCTTCGGAAAAGATCAATGTGAGTTGATTTTAAACTTTTTTGTTTTTTAATGTCTCTATTGCCTTTTTAGCAAACGATATCATACTATCGCATGTTATTACTTTTTTGAATGACAAAGATGACAAGGATTTAAGGATGTCATTTTTTGAATGTATTGTTGCCATAGCAACATATTTAGGATTTCACGTCACCGTTCTCTTGATACCACTGTTGGTCCAGGTACAGTTAGTTTTCCATACCGTAAAGTGGGGCTACGTGAAACTAGCAGAGCTACTAGAAAATGTATGCAAAACGTGTACTGACATCTTTTTGAAAAAGACTATATTTTCAAGTAGCCCTGTTTTTCAGTACCTATATTGTGTTGTTTGACTTGGAACAGTTTTCATCTAGGTTTTGTTGTTCAACAAGAATGATTTAATGCATTGAAACGCACGCATAGTTTTTTTACTGCTTAGCCCTGCAGTTGATTTGCCGTGTTCCTATTGAATTCACTGTGTTAATTTTAATTGGGAAAGCAAAAAATGAGAGGCAAAGCAATCAAAAACAAACTGACCAATTTTACCTGCATTTATGTTTCAGGGTTTAACAGATTCCGAAGAATATGTAATAAGTAAGGCTATCAAAGCAATGGACTCCATAACTGAATTGGGATTGTTTCAAAATAAGGAACTATATGACTTGCTGGCGGAGAGTATGCCATATCTAATGCATCCATCATTATGGATACGACAAGCCATGGCTAGCTTTCTTTTAACCTCTATTAAGGCTGTTACTCTTCTAGTGGCAAATGTCAGAATAATACCGAGTGTACTCAAGTTTCAAAAGGACGTATTAGTTGATATTAACAAGTATGACTGCGTTTTAAAACTAATATTTTCTCTATTGCCATCTTTTCTTTCAGGCCTTATAATTTGCTAGAATCCTTGAAGGAACCAATTCCACGAATGGCTTTTGAAAATGTTCTTAAATATAACCAACTTGATGAACTTCTCAATATATTCTTCAAAAGATTACAGTTTCGTATAGCATTTCAACAGGGGAAAGCCGACAAAATGGGCAACATTGAAATGTCAGTGAACACGAAAAATGTAAGTCAGATTATTTATTTTTACATGAATTAAAGTGTGTAAATGTACTATTCTTTTTTTTTTATTAATTAACAGCACCTCATAGGTACTTGTGTATAACACCTAATCTGATAACTATCTAGCGATATTAATCTAACCTAAATTGCTAAGTATAAAAGATGATAATAAGTGTTTCCCATTGGTGTAACTTAAATTTAGTTTGGATGCTGGTGCTTTAAACGTCACACACTGCACGTGCTTCTGCTTTGTTCACCTATCAATCACATAACACTGCTCTGCTTTTGTAATATCACTTCACCAACTCTAAAGGTTTTTGCGGTGTTCGGGTAGGGTACGATGGTGTTATTTATTTATACTGGAACGTATTGTATTCGTTGATAAAATGTATGTGAACGAATTCATTTTCGTTCAATGAAATTAGTCATTGTTGCATCCAATTGTCATCTTGTTGACAACATTCTGCTCCTTCAACATTTGTACCTACTGCCATTTAGCAGTTTCATCAGCAAACGTGGCAATGGTAACATCATGTGGTTGCGGAAGATCATGTGTGTAGAGAGCGTAAAGAATTGGACCAAGTACACTACCTTGTGGTACGCCAGGTTTAATACTTTTGAGAGCTGAGTACTCATTATCTTGCTTTACACGGCAGTATCTGTCAGAAAGATATTATTTTAATAGTTGGCTATACTCGAAAGGTAAGAGGCGTTCCAACTTACAGAGTAGGCCTTTGTGCCAAACTTTGTCGAAGGCTTCTGCCACATCCAGAAATATAGACACGCATACTTTTTGTCTTCTAAAGTCCTTTCTATGATCATTGTTATTCTGTGCTCCTGATCAATTGTCGAATATCTGTTTCTGAATCCAAACTGATGAGCGGGTATAATGTTTCTTTCATCTAAGATTGGTTTCAGTTTTCAGTAGTTTTTCAAAGAGTTTTGACAATGTGGGCAGTGAAGAAATTGGCCTGTAGGAGGATGCTTCATTTGGTGGTTTTCCTGGCTTAGGAATCATCACTACCTTCTCAGTTTTCCAAACAGATGGCACATATTTAAGCCCAAATTCTACGTTGCAGAGGTTAGTTATCTTAACTATGGGTTTTCAGGTAATTTTTTTAAAGATCTCTTCTTCTTGTTCTTCCAAGTAAAGGGGTATAGATGGCGTTCGAGCTTATTGTAGCTCCTTTATCGCCAGACACGGCTTTAAAGATCTCATCTGCTATTAGATCAAAACCGGTTGACTTTTTTAATTTTTTTAATTTCATTACATCTTTAGGAGACCAGGAGATGTTCGATTTCCTGGATTATTGTAGAATTAGTATTTTCTTCTAAAGTTCTGTATTCGTTTGGAGTGAAGGTTGTGCCTAGTAGTCGGCAAAGAGTATGGCTTTGTCTTTGTCATTTCTAGCCCAGGTTTCATCCGTTTTTTTATAGGTAGACTTTGGGTGATTTGTTTCTTAAGTCCTTTAATAGCCTTCCATAGAGAAAAGTCTGTGCTTACGTCACTTGTCATTTTTTTAGGCTTTTGATTATTGACTTTTGCTTAATCTCTTGAATCGTTCTACGTAATTCCTGAGTTAACCCAATTTAATTTAGTTTTGATTGCTGGGTCCCTGGTTACCTCCCAATGTTTTCTTGTTTTTCATTGTTTCATGACTATCTCTCTTACTTCCTTTGGGTAATTATTACCTTTCACCTTTCTTGGATATACTGGATATAATCCAAGAATTTCATCTTCTATTTGTGAGATCATCTTAATTAGTACTTGTAGATTTATTATATTCTCCAGACTGAGCTTGGATGTATTCCAGCACGTATATTTACTTATAAGTGTTGGATTCCTTTCTTTTTTTATCATTTTAGTTAATGTTAAAACAATTGGTCTTTTAGGTCTGGGATCTTATTTATGTTACTGAGGCAGTCGGTAGGTTTGCCTGTAGAATGAACTTCACATTTATACTGTTTCGTTGCTTGGTAAAGCGTCTTCCTTTTGTGGTAATTAACTGTGATCCCCAGATGATGTTTTTAGCATTAAAGTCTCCACCCAGACTAAGTTTTCCTGTGTCAAGTTAGTCAAGAGGTTTATATATTGTTGTGCTTTTATGGTGTGTCTTGGCGGACAGTATATGGTTACAGTTGTAATCATTCCATTAAAGGAGTTGTCTTTTACAGCTATCACTTGAAACTCTTCTGCATCAATTTTGAATGTAGTAGGTAATGTATTAATTTGTTAAAATTGTCATTTGTTACAATTCTAAATATCTGGCCTGTAAACCGATGGGAGGTTTGTCGCCATTGTGAAAAATTCAAGAATGTAGTCTGTGTAAAGGGTCAAACCCCAAACTCCAATAATTCTATTGTTTTTGCAATGTGGCTGAGGGTTGCCAAAAGGTTGGATACCACTGTTCTAGATTTTCATCATTTCAAAATTAACCATATACTAGAATAGAATAGGCTTTTATTTTACAAAATTCAGTGATAGGTATAATCCATGTAGGTATGACAAAATTAGTCCGAAATTGTTTAAATTGAGATATGTTTGACGAAATCCGATGTACTATAGACGCTCTTGTTCAAGATTTATTTCATGTCTTTGAAATCCTTAACTGGTTACTGGCGCCAGTTATTTTGGTCGGCGTTGAGTAGACAGTTCTGTGGAACGGGATGTGAACTTCAATACCAGTCCATAGATTCAGTCCAGTGGGCTCTGCTTTCCGTCTCAGGGCTGGTGGTTCTTCCATGGCTGTTATAACTTGCTGGTTCCAGGTAGCGTTTGTTTGAATAGTGGTTTTGCAGTGTGCTGACTGTTAGCTCCAGCAATGGTACTCACTGCTTTTTTCTGTAAGACTTCGTGTGGGTTGCGCATCCCCAATGTCTCATCCTACTAAGAAACACTACATAGTAGAGTTGTTCCAAAATAAGAAGAGAGTATCACATGGTGTCCGGTAAATGTATTCTAAAGAAGATGTTGTGGTATAGTTGTCTACCCTCTTCTAATTTTTAAGCATCTCTAAGCGGCTATCTGTCCAGCTATTGCCCTATTCTAGTGATAGTATCTAGTGCCTTTAATAGCTTTACTGCTAGAGCATCAATGTGGTGCCCCTTCGTAAGGTGGGTATCTAAGGTGATACCCAACAGTTTCACAGTGCTGCCAGAAATCTCGGTGTTTGTATTTCTCCTTGTGGTGAATTTTATATGCTGTGTTTTGTTTGCGTTGATTTGCAGGTCATTCTACTACTTAGTGAATAATTTTTTTAGATGTTAATACGTCTTGGAGAATACGGGCTAAAGTTTGACCAGGAAAAATACTTGCTTATGATGAGAAATTTGCTACTGAAGCTTCGTAAGGCAAGAATATCTGCTGAATCAAAACCAGCACCTGACGGTAAAATAGAGATAGACTCATTGTGTGTCAGGACGTTTACATTTACTTCTGATTTGCGTACAATTCCAAAACCTCATATTAGGTTGGTATTTCCCACTCCTACTAATTTTTTTTTATGTTATTAAGAATTTATATTATTACATTGATCTATTTGATAACAAATTTTTTATTTTGATAGTTTGGATGGTTTGGGCCGACAGAATGACGCTGGTGCCAATTTAACTAGACAAGCATCAAGTCGACCATCGTCACCAACATCAGAGATTCATAGTTCATTTGTCACTGCAGACCCTTCATCCAATTATAGCGTTCACGAACGGTCGTATATTCAATGTAAGTATCCACAATATGAAGTTTTTTTAAGTCAAAGCAATTAACAGTACAGTAGAGTAGTGATGGGACATCGATGCAAAATATCGATGTTGGCCATCAATGTTACCATCGATACCAATTATCGATGGTATAAAAACATTGACTATAAAACATCGTGTTTGAAAATATCGATGTTTTCAGCGGACAGCATTTTTGTCTATAATTTTCTATAATAATACATCATAATAACTTCCGTTTATTGAGCTTATTTTAGTATAGCTTTGTTTTATTTTCCAATTGTAAACACAAAATGAGAAGGAATAGAAAAAAAAAACTAAACACGCCTAGATTTCTTTTCTTTCATAGTTCCATATTATTATTCATCATAAAATGTATTCAAACTTTAAAGCGGTATCATACAAACTAATCTCTATAAAAAGTTTACATTTAGTGTTTTGTTCTTTTTTTACTTACATAAAGGGTAAATCAACGTGCTTAGTATGTAAATAACACTGAATTATTCAACAAGATAATTGTAGCACCTAAATTTTCACCCTTACACAACGGTATGCCTTACACAACTAATTCATTTTTAATTTTGCAGACTAAAGTAAAAAAAATCACTCGTCTAAGTAAACACAAACAGCAGCAACTCATGTCGGCGCGACCTAAACGCCCGGATCCTATATCTCATTTTTGCTGTTGCTGTTGCACGATGTTTGCAAAACATCGATGTCAGCATCGATGGTTAAAAATAAAAATATCGATGGCAAAAGCATCGACCATCGAACTATAACATCGATGTTTCTAAAACATCGATAAACATCGCCCACCACTACAGTAGAGAGCATCGGGGTTTGGAAGGGTTGTTTGGATTATAAAATTGTTCGAATTAACAAATATTGCAGCTAAATGTAGAAAATACAAGAAATAGTAAATAATATTGGATACAAGAGATAAACCACCTGCACAATATAACTCAAAAGCCATATATTTCTGTAAAAAAAAATCAAATTCTTAATAAAAAATCTATGGCTTCTAAAAAAAAAGCAGTATTAATTAAGGAGAGGTTCTCATATAAAGACCTAAAAGGTAGCTAAACTTTGGGACAGCTTTTCAAGTGAATTCAATACTTTTTCATTAGCTATAAATTTACTGTACTTTAGTGTAACATATAAATTTGTTGTGGCAGGATCAGGTCCTGCATACATGCATGTCACAACAGCATATGCTGTAGCTCCTAAAAATTATTGGAAATTGAAACATCAAAAATGTGCAACATAATATTTTGGAGGTGAAAGTAATAACATTCGATTAAAAAAATTGAATTTTCAGGTCAATCTTTCACCACTGTTTTGTCGTTTATGAATTGTTATAAAAAATTATTATTTTAAAGTTTCTCTTATTTTAGGTATAACCTCCAATAAGTAGTACTATCTGTAGGGAGAAAAAATATAACTTGATCCGTTGAACGATTCAAAGTTTCTTACTTTTAAGATCATTAAGAAAGAAAACAATTACTGTTGCTTAAAACTGCTACTAAAAATACTGATGTAATCCAGATGTTTTAATAATCCGGATTGGTCGTGTTTTAATTGATCCGAATTATCAAAACTCTACTGTATTATTAATTCAAAGAAATTACAAATATAAACACATTAAAAAAGAAACCTGAACTATTGCCAAAATCATCTATTTCTGTGATCTTTGAACAAATTATGTTGGTCTGACTTAAGCGCTTTGTGTAAAACAACGACGTTTACTGTGTAAAACTATACGCTTAACAAAATAGCAATCATATAACATATTATGCTGGCTCTGAATTAAACCAAAATAGTTTATTTGCACTAGAATAAAAAAATATATATTGCAAATATGCAATTTAAACAAGGCTTTTTACACAATGCCTAACCCTTTATTACGTAAAATGTATCGGCGTGAAAAAAGTTAGGCGGTTTATACCATCAATCATTGTCTGAGCAAAGACACCAAAATATCAATTGGAGTCCTGTAGGGCAGGATGTTCTTTGTCATATTTATTTTATTTTTTTATGAATACATTCCCAAATCACCTGACCTGCCACACAATTCTTGACTTGGAAAACACACCCTAACAACAGCCGAATCTCAACGAGAACTTCTGAGTTCAAAATTTAAAAAAATCAGAAAAGAAAATCTGTTTTTATTTCATATTTAGTACATTTTACATATGATATAACCTAAAGAAATAAATGTATTGCTTTCTATTTTGTACAAATATACAAACTGGACTGTGTTTAAGTTTTCTAGTCGATGATATAGTACTTTCACAGTTGTCGCTATTGTAAACATGTTTGCGAACTCACTACAAACACGCACTACAATACTATGGAGTGCAAGTCTAGAGAATTTCAGAAGAAAATAACTTGTGCTCTTATAGTTAACATTTAATTATATTTTATAATGTATTACAGCCAGTGATGTTAAATACATGGATTTTTATTATCAAGGGTAAATACCCCGGATAAATACCCGGGTATTTACCCAAAGTGGGAATTTATAGGGGTATTTATAAACATAATGTTGTTATTAAAAATAGCAATAAAGGGAAACATTTAAATACTAAATAAAGTTTTTTTGTTTTATCATAAAACCAAAAGAAAAAAAATCACAAAATAAAGGTTATTCTTACAAAACTAGAAATATTTTTAAAAGAAAGAATAAAAATATCAGTCTCATCTGACGATATATCAACAGCAGACATTTTCTTGCTAACATCGTCCATTCAATCGTGTCAAACTACCATTCTTTCTGATTCTGTTATCAAAGAAGATTTAGCAGAAACTGATGATTATATGTTAAGTTAGTCAACTTAGCGGCTTTTGTCATTGCTAATCAATTGCTTATTTTGATATAAATCTAACTAAATCTAGTGAATGTTCTTATATAGCTCAAATATTTTACGTTATTTGTAATCAAGAGTACACATTTACAGTGTCCCATTTTTTCCCCACAAAACCTTTTTCCATATAGTTAATGCCACACTAAGTAAAAAGTTTCATATGGACCTATTTGTTTTCTTTATACCTAGAAGTAAATACCCATTTTATAAGTTCCCACCTGCCGGGTATTTACCCGGCCCACATCACTGATTACAGCATGCAATAATCAGACGCTACTGTCATCGAAAAGCATTTGTATATTTGTAGTCCACACCAAAATGTGGTCCCGCGCCTAAATGCACGTCATTATAATCCTTTTTTTGTCCCAAGGGTGCGCACTAACATTTTGCTGAAGTCTCCCATGATTCATATGGCCAGAAATCTAAATGATCAGCTGATGTGACTTATTGTGAACGTACTTAGATATTTAAACATTGTCATTGTCATGTGTAATCTTGGTTTGTTTGGTAGTATATATTTACATTGGTTTAGTTTTTAAGCTATATTTTGTCTTTTGTATTATTGTATTGTCCTGTAATTGGATCAGTCTGTCGGACAATAAATGAATGTTATTAATAATATTATTAAAAATTTTTCGTAAATCTTGAAATTTTTTTCCGATTGCACTTGCATAAAGACCTTCAGATTCGAATGGTAGTGAGCAGTTCACGAGTGGCGCAATAATTATAACGTGGGTAACTTTTGCGTTTTGGGAGTCGGAGACGGGAGCCTTAAGCAAACCGCAACTTCTGTTTAAGAGTAGTATATATCATTTAAATATGTAAGTTTATTTATTTCAACTTAGTTTCTGACAACTGAACTATACTGAAGGCTTTCTGCAATCTATGGAATATGGATATCTTGGAGGGTGGGACAATTCCCACAGCACCTAGGTCTCATTAGGCCCCTTTTGCTAACCTCCGAGGGGTTCATGTGGCCTAGGCTGTGTCTGCCTCGAGCCATCCTGCGGCCTTCGTGAAGGCGAGGATGTCGCTCGGCGGAACCCCTCTGATGGCGGATAAATCCAGCCATCTTTCACCCAGGAAACGTTGACGTAATGTCGAAAGTGCCGTACACTCGCACTGCCGTCTCTTCCTTGCCTTCGCATCCTCTGCACATTTGGTCCTCTAAGATTCCAATGCGGCTAAGATGCTTTTTTAGTCTGCAGTGCCCTGTATAGATACCAGTTAGCTGTCTGAGGTTGCTTCTGGTGAGTTAAAGGTAGTACATTGTGGTCTTTGGGCAAGGGGCTCTTAAGGTTTCCCTTGCAAAAACGCACTTGGTGGTTTCGTCCCATCTCCTCCTGAAGAGAGTGTGGGATGTTCCTCTTAGTTCGTTGAGTATTGTTTTTAGGGTCGGTGGTATCGCTGGCTCAGGTCCTATATAGGGCGTCCTCGCAGACTGTTTTGCCAAGCGATCCGCTTCCCTGTTCCCTTTACTTTTACCGTGCCCCTTTATCCAGTGGGTGGATATCTTATTATTTGCCTGTGCTGCTTTTGTAAGGGCTTCGGTGCATTGTTGTACAAGTCTGGAGGTTGTTAGAGGTCTAGACAGCGCTTGTATTGTTGCTTTGCTGTCCGTTAGGATCAGCACATTTTTGCCACTTATACCTTTTTCAGTAATAGTTTTGGCTGCAATTGTTAAGGCAATCAGCTCTGTTTGTGTTATAGTCGTGTACCGTCCTAGTGGTAGACCGATTTTCATATTCGGTGCTCGGGAGAACACTCCTGCACCAGATTTATGTGGGTATTTTGATCCGTCTGTGTATATGTGGACAGATCCTGTTTTTTCCCCCTGGGTTGGTGGTGTGAGAGATGTTGTGAAGGACCTTCTGAAGATATAGCAGGGTGGAAAGTCATCTACCTGAGCCTCACGGAGAGGTGTCCTTGAGACGAGCCTCGCCAACCCTGCCAGTTTTCCAGAATCCCGCAATCTATTCATACTAAATAATTCGTGTTTATGTAAAATTTATAGTAATGTACATACCTAAATGTGTTTTGTAGATAGAACATCAAGTTGTAATGCGGAACTAAGAAGACTGCTGGCCAGGCAGCAAGATAAATACCTTGAAGCAGTTAGGAGTCGTGAATGGGCAGAACAAGCAGCATGGGAATCGCCAATTCCTCCACCAGGATGGAGGCTAAAGGGATCTCTGGTCGCTCATCTTCATGAACACAAGACCCCAGTAAACAAGCTATTGCAAATTCCTGACACACCCCTATTTGCCAGCGGCTCTGCAGATGGTGCCATACGTTTGTGGGACTGCTCCAAAATTGAAGGAAAGAATATTGCCAACAGATCGAGAGATTGTTACAACTTTCCAGAGTCTACTTATATCTCAGCCATGGCTGCCTGCGAAGGAGGACTATTTGCAGCTGCTGGCTACGACGGTACTATAGCCGTTTTCAAAGTTGATCATGCAAGTAGTCGGTAAGAAAGATAATAATATAATTATTTTTTACGACCATTTTACTTTATGCAGAAGTTAAAATCCTTGATTTGTACCTCAAGATATTGTAACCATAAAAAATGATGGCATTTCATGAATATAATCTATAAATTATTGCTGAAACTATTAGATTATAATCCATAATGCACTCATACCTTGTTATATGGTCCTGGAAACTTGGTCGTAAATCGAAATTCAGAATAACAAATCATACACAGGGTTTTCTCTTGGCTTTAGCTGGGCAATATTCAACTTTTTATTTCTTATGGATGCCATACCAGTTCCCTACACAAGCCCAACAAATAGTGTCTGCTACAAATTGCTCTTCTTGCATCCCCCGACCACATGGAAATAGAAAACACTATACAAGTAATAAAGCCAAAAGCCACAGAAGACATGGCATGAGCTCCAAATGGCAAATGGTTGTTTTAGGCAAAAGGCATTTGCCTTGGCATATGGACCTATTTGCATGGGCACATAGATATGGAACCTTTATTTACATTTTTAAAGCATTTTCTCTAAGCATTTTTCAAGGATTTTGCAAATGAGCCGCCATTTCTGTAATTTCCTTAAAATAGTTAAATAATAAATTAAAGTAGAGGAAATTCTGAATAATTTATGTCTACGACATTTTTTGGTAAAATTAATAGTTTAGCTACAAGAGCAAATTCTATCTGATCGAGATCGGTCGCATCTGCATTGATATAATACTATATATAGTGAGCCAGGATTTTCCAAATATTTTCAGTCTAATGACAGTACCGGTAGTGTCAAATGCTGATGTTTTGACAATATCTCACTATATCTACTGTCAATAGTAAAAAGATCATGGAAACATATTAAAAACACCTTTGGTACGCCTAATCAACGATGTCCTCGAGACCGGAATATATCCAGAATATATGAAGAAAACAATAATCACCCCCATATACAAGAGCGGCGAGAGGAATAAACCGGAAAACTATCGTCCAATTGCCCTAACCTCTACCCTTAGTAAAATAATCGAAAAATTATTGCAAAGGAGATTGAACTACCACTTAAATAAAAACAAAATAATTAACAAGAAACAATATGCATTCCAAAAAGGTTCTGGAACAACATCTGCCGCTTTAGATCTAATAAATGATATAAAGCAACGATTAGATAAGAAAGAGATAGCAGTGTGCATATTTATTGACTTAAAGAAGGCCTTCGATACAATATCGAAAGACAAAATACTAGAAAAGCTCAACAAAATCGGCGTAGAGGGAAAGTTCCTGAATATTATAAACACATACTTGAGACACCGCCCGCAAATTACCAAAATAAATAAGAGCTGCAGTCAAACAGCCTATGCGGAGTATGGGATGCCCCAAGGAGGAATTTTACCACCATCTTTGTACATTCTTTACACAAATGATTTCTTCGAATTACCTCTGAAAGGCTCGGCATATATGTATGCTGATGACACTTGCATCCTTTACTCCGCAAAAACCGAAGAACAACTACAAAGTGCAATAAGCGAGGACATACAGAAAATGGAGACTTGGTTCAATTCCAATCTACTAACCGTTAACGAAAAAAAGACGGAGTATATGATATTTACAGGCAAGAAACAAGACGTACACCTAAACATAAGATTCAATAACACGCTTATTATACAAACTAAGAAAGTCAAATATTTGGGCCTATTAATAAGAGACAACCTCAGCTGGGACGCACACATTGACACACTGAGAACAAACAACGCAAAGACAATAGCTGCACTTTATAAGGTAAAACACCTCATTCCTGAATTTCTCAGAAATTGCCTATTGAGAAATTGTAAATTGCCTATACGTATCAAACATAAACTATATGATAAATATCTGGGGTGAAACAAAGCAGAACAACATAACCAAATTGCAAATACAACAAAATAAAATACTCAAGACACTATATTCCTTAGACAGAAGAACACCGACACTTGATGTACATAATATTGCAAACGAACTAACAGTGCAACAGATGACAATCCTTCACAAAATAATACTTATTTACAAAATTGACAAGCAGACTATAAAAACTGAGATAAAGCTAACAAAATCAGATCAAATCCATGGACACAAAACAAGAAACATGACACACATTCGATCAGAGAGATCTAGAACTTCTCGATATGCTCCTTTTGTCCAAGGCAATACACTGACAATGTACAACAAGCTACCAAATGATATAAGACAATTAGAGTATAGACCTTTCAAGATGAAAATAAAAGCATTGCTACTGCAAAGAAAAATATAGGACGTTATTACCAGCTCAAACAATCCAAAACAACTGTACCCTCGATACCATTAGCCCGAGATGGATGTCTTATCCCAATCCCGAGGTGAAGTTAGAGGGAGAAGAGTTTCACCTACCATGACATATAATTGTTTATTATATACATGAGTTGTGATGTGCATATATATTATATATATTTGTTTAATAAAAAAATTATTAATTTAAAAAAAAAAAAAAAAAAAAAAATCTCATATTGTGATACCGTGTACGGTCCTTGCCTGACGGCGTCAGATAGGCAGCGTTTTCAGCGTGTCAAAAATGCATGTGTTCTGTTTGTTTTTGGTTTGAGGAAGTATGATCATGTATCGAATGGGCTGGGCAATTTGGGGTGGTTGAACATGGATAACACTAGGGTGTTGCATGCAGAAATATTATATCATAAGTTGCTATCCAAGAGGATCCCACAATACCTCATGCGGAAGATACGCTGTAGAACCTTAATTCATAATCCTAACCATAACCATAACCATAAATAAATAAATAAATAAATAAACTGTTTATTCAATAGACATAGGATGTGTAGAACAAGTCATAACAATTAACAAAGCATTAGTATTTCATCCCGAACAAAATCATAGGCAGAACCGGCAAATCAAAGACCAAATTCTGTGGTCTCAAAATATGAATCCACCGAATAAAAAGTGTTCTTCAGTAAATGTTTGCGTAGTGTACATTTAAATAATTTCAAAGGAAGTGTTTTATATGACGTTGGCAAATGATTATAAATTTTCAAAAACTGCGTTACTGCTCCCTTACTGATGTTTGATGAAGTGGTTTGTGGTATTCGTAGAGACACATCGCGGCTTGCTCGAGTATCATACAAGTGACTCGTCTCATAATCCCGGAATATGCTATAATACTTCACTTTCACAAAACACGCACTCTCCAATAAATATAGACTTGGCATTGTCAAAATTTTGTGGCCACTAAAAATGTCCAAGCACGATTCACGAGGCTTAAGTCCAAATATGCTCCTCAAGCAAGCCTTTTGAAGCCGGAATATTCTGAGAGATGATGTAGAGTTGCCCCAGAAGAGTACTCCATACTTTATCCTACTATATATGTAGGCGTAGTAGCTTGAGAGCGCAGCCTGAGTATTCACTACCGTAGAAATGGTTCGGAGAGCATATGTGTAAGATGAGATTTTTCTACTCAATTCATCAATGTGTAGTTTCCAATTTAGCTGAGAATCCAGAATGATCCCCAGAAACTTTGCCCCCGTCACAGAGGTGAGTGTGGCATTATTATAATTCACCATTAGTTCTTGTTCTGCTTTAAGTGAAAATTTGATTATTTGTGTTTTCTCTATATTTAGATTTAGATTATTCCGTTGGAACCAATCCTCTAATTTAGTCAAGCTGTGCACCATTTCCTCCTTTAGTTGTTTTTCGCTTTCAGTACCTATTATCAAAGAAGTATCATCCGCGTACATTCCCATTGAATGGTGCAAAACTTCAGGTAGGTCATTTGTATATAATATATATAAAACAGGTCCAAGAATCGATCCTTGTGGGACCCCTTTTTTCACTGTATCCCAGTCAGATGTTATTTCTTCTCCCTCTTGTGATGTTGCTATGACTCGTTGTTGTCTCCGACTGAGGTATGATTTTAAGATGTTGTTAATGGGGCCCCTAAAACCCATTATTTCTAATTTAGTGAGAAGGTTGGTGTGATCGACGCTGTCAAAAGCCTTTGACAAATCCAGAAAGACACCGGCCATTTTGCTCTTTCGATTTAAGCCTTCTAGTATGTTGCTCAGTGCATTGTAAATTGATCCTATCGTGGATCTTCCTTTGACATACGCATGTTGTACAGGTGTTATCAACTTAAATTTTTCCGCAAAATCCATAATCCGGGCCAGAAGTGCTTTCTCAAATATTTTTGAGACCACAGAAATTAGAGCAATTGGTCTGTAGTTACTTATTTCAGTTCTAGACCCCTTCTTAAAAACTGGTATTATGTTGGCCTTTTTTAGCTGCTCTGGGAAAACCTCTGCCACAAAACACCTATTTATTAGATCAGATATTGGTTTACTCAGAGATGAAGCGCAGACTTTTAGTAGTTTGGTCGGTAAGTTGTCCGGTCCAGTTGCCGTCGTATTTCTTAGGGAATGTATTATGTTGTATATTTCGTTCGGCGTTGTGGATGAGAGAAATAGCGTTTTATTATTTCTTTTTATTAAATCAAAATTGTTAGGTGTTTTGTAATTTATATCATCACATATCGACACAAAATATAAGTTGATGTAGTTTAATGTGTCTTTTTCATCATGGTCATTAGCTTGTTTTAAATGTTCCACTTTAAAGTTGTCTTTTTTTTTACCAGTTATATCGTTGACGATGGCCCATGTTGTTTTCATTTTATTGGTTGAATTCAGTAGTACATTAGAAAAGTATTCTCGTTTTGTGACACTTATTGTGTTTTTCAAGTAATTTTTGTACTGATTATAGTCTTGTAGTGTGACTTGACCATCCGTAACGCCTTCATACAGTTGTCGTTTAATTCTACATTTTTCACGTAGGTTTTCGTCAATCCAGGGATTAGGGTGCCTCCTTACATCAGAGCCTCTCTTTTGTAAGGATGCTGTCCCCATCGAAGACTGAAGCGCATAAAGTAGACGTTCAACGATCAGCGCAGGGTCAGGATGGTCCAGCTGCATTTGCCAATCGATCTTTGCTAAGTCCTTATCTATTTGTACCAAATCCTCATTGGTGATCTTTCTGACTGATTTTTTATTCTTTGCAAAACTTTGCCGTGTTGGATATTCAACCAAAAACTCAATGTCCTGTCCGTAGTGGTCAGACAATGCCGTGGGTAGTACCCTTGTATTGTACTCTTCAAAATTTACGAAGATATTGTCTATCAACGTAGAAGAATTTTTGATAACTCTGGTTGGTTCATCTATAGAAGGGGACAGGTTGTATGATATGAGTGCATCCTGAAATAATTTCATCTTGGAATCTGTGTCACTAAGAAGATTTATATTGTAATCTCCACATACCAACAAAGTGTGATTGCGAAACCTGTACGTTACTGTTTGAAGTAGTTCATCGAAACACTTTAGAAAATCATGGAAGTCGCCAGCTGGTGACCGATATACACATATGACAATAATCCGCAAATCAGGTAAGCATACACCACAACATTCCAATACAAACTCCTTTGATAGTTTTTGTAGATCAACCAATTCGCGAGACAGCAGTCCCTTGGCCACATAAATACAGGATCCCCCATGCTGAGCAGACTTTCGCGCAAAGAGCGATGCCAAACTATAGTTCTTTAGTACAATTTTTTCAATTTGTTGCTGTTTCAGCCAATGCTCTGATAATGCTAAGATGTCGTATTTATAAGATTCTTCATTTAAGAATAATGTGAGATCATCTGTTTTATTTTGTAGACATTGTATGTTTTGATGAAACAAATAAAATATTCTCTGATGTTTTATGTCAACTTTTGTTGTAATTCCCTTTCTTTCTGCTTTCTGCCTAAAAAATGATTTGTATCGGTGTTGCTCTTGTCATTAGGGTGAAAATTAAATCTTCTCACTGTATACACATAATTTTCTTAAAAAAAAAAAACTATGATGTTGATCATAAATGTTCAGGAAAAGACAGTAATATACTATATTAGTATACTATATCACAAATGCTTGTTGTCATTTTGCTAATAAAGTTAAAAAGCGTGACCATTGCTAGCACTACAACGTAAACTATGCAACTGTATAAAAATTTCTATAGGTAAAGTTTTATGCTCGAATTGCGTCAAGGTCAGGTTCCTCAGCTTGCTCTACACTCATGGAAGATTGCACCATTCTAGTGCGCACTAGTTTTACCAAATGAAAATGCTATTAGTTATTTATGTATTAAGTAACAGTCTTATCTTTTTCTTCAGAATTAACTTTATTCAAAAGCGACACATGGGAAATGATGGTCGTGCTAGTGATATTCAGTACCTAAATTCAGGCCCGCATAGTGTATTGGTGTACTCGACAACGTTTGGGGCATTGGTCGGCTGGGACTTGAGGTCTCCCGATGAAGCTTGGAGGCTAGATAATGGCATGAGACGAGGCGTTATCAACAGCTTTTGTATCAACTCGCACCAAAGTTGGTGCTCCATTGGAACCTCCAGCGGTTATCACATCACATGGGACCTGCGGTTCCAGTTACCTGTTCAGACAATGGAACACCCTGCAGGTACGAGTTTAAGTGGTTCCATTTCCTGGCCAAATCAAGTTGATATTTATTTATCTATTTATGTGAAAGATTGTATATGATTAAACTACTTTCAGGTCCAATTATAAATAAAGTCGTTTGCCATCCAAAGAAAGACTCATGGATTATAGCTAGCTACGCACTAAACAACGAGATTTGTATGTGGAATTTAGAGACCGGTGCAAGAGAAAAGGTTCTTTGGTGCAGCGATGTGCCACCACTAACCAAACAGTCGGTAAGATCAATTTTGATAAATTTTGTAAACAAACAATAGTTTATAATTTTTCCGTAAATATATTGCTAATATGGCGGGTGTTACCAATAGACACATGGGCAGTCAAAGTCAGTTGAGCGGATTGCCAATTTTGCTAATGTTAAATAAAAGCTGACTGTTGATAGAGCGTATGGGGATGGCAGATAATATCTCATGCTAGTTTTTGTTAATACTTGAGCTAAATAGAGATGCACGGATCTGACAATGTCATTTGCATGCTTACACAAGTATTTCAAATCTAATCTTTAATTACTGGGTAAAGGAAAACTACTAATAAAATAAAAGCTACTAAAAAAATAAATATATTAAAGAATGATTTACGGGGCGAATGGCTCTAGTGGCAGAGCGTTGTCCTACTGACTAGGAGGTCAAAGGTTCACACGCAGGACAAGCGGAAAATTCGTCCGCCGTCTTTCAGAAGAGACAAAAAAACGTGGGCCCCGGCAACCAGTTGAACGTCTCTAGTTGTTGATATTACGGGGCTATTATTTTGTAGCATTGTCTTTGTAATAATGCAATACTTTAAATAATGGCTGATTCTGACCACAAATATTATTGGTCTCCTCGCCATTTTAAAGTTATATTAAATCCAATGGCACCTATAATCAATATCCTGGTCCTCCATAGTTTCTTCAGCAAAAAAGTAAAAATTATCATTGAAAGGTTCAGTTTATTGTTGATATTGTAGCTTCGAATAATCAAGAAATACTGCATAAATTGTATTTAGCCTGCATTTTTTTGCTTTCTAAGTTGTATTGCCACAAAAATGTACAATGTACAACTGTACATGTACAACTGGCAAATGTACAACTGGCATGTTTCATTAGTTATATTATTCATTAGTTCTTAAATTACGTTTTAGATGATGACTGACACTACCAGAGCAATGTACGCTGGATTAATAGATCTCAACGGTTTTCTAATTACCGGTTGCGATGATGAAAGAATTAGATTCTTTGATTTAGAGGATTTTTCAAATTCAAGAATTGCTGTATTTGGAGGCCATGATAACCTAATGGGAGGCACTGTACATTATAGTGAAAGACTGATTGATGGTACACCTGTAGTAGTTGAAACTATTTCACCTCAACCTGAAGACAAGAAGAACTCCGGCAAAGCTGATGAGACTCCCAGGGCAGGTCCTGAACCGCCACCGGTAGGACACCACAATGTGATTTCTGATATTATACTATGTAAAGCAAATCAGTGCTTCATGGTCACATCATCCCGGGATGGTGTCATCAAAGTTTGGAAGTAAATGATAAGGCTAATTTTATGTACATGAGAAGTTTTAATGTTGATTCTTGTGAATTATCTGGTGATTTTATTTTGTTATTTGTATTATGTAAGTAATAGAGTTTTAATGGCCAAAATTGTTTTATTTTTCTCCTTCAAAGTTTTTGTTTTCTTAGTTCATTGCTAAATATTATATTATATCTTAAGATAGCATATATTTTCCTTGTATTTGGAGAAAATTTCTTTTTTTACTTAGATAAATTATGTTTGGTAATTATGGACAAGCAAATATGTCTACGAACATGTGGTCTGGCATACCTACTTTACTATACTAGACTCCCAGGGCAGGGCCTGAACCGCCACCGGTAGGACACCACAATGTGATTTCGGATATTATACTATGTAAAGCAAATCAGTGCTTCATGGTCACATCATCCCGGGATGGTGTCATCAAAGTTTGGAAGTAAATGATAAGGCTAATTTTATGTACATGAGAAGTTTTAATGTTGATTCTTGTGAATTATCTGGTGATTTTATTTTGTTATTTGTATTATGTAAGTAATAGAGTTTTAATGGCCAAAATTGTTTTATTGTTCACCTTCAAAGTTTTTGTTTTCTTAGTTCATTGCTAAATATTATATTATATCTTAAGATAGCATATATTTTCCTTGTATTTGGAGAAAATTTCTTTTTTTACTTAGATAAATTATGTTTGGTAATTATGGACAAGCAAATATGTCTACGAACATGTGGTCTGGCATACCTACTTTACTATTATTATTTTACCATAAAATACAAGATTATGTTGTGATCTGAAGAAATCGGGACAGCTTCAACGCTGAGAAGTGGGAAGTTTTTATCTATATACAACTCATTAAAATGATTATTTTGAACTACTTTTTTTTATGAAAATTAATGGAAGTATTTTTTAATTGTATTAAAATTTTGAATGGTGGTCCTTTAAAATAAAATTGATAAAGGATAAGGGAAGATTTTTTATTCAAGTGCAAATTTTTTTGTTTAAAATAATATCTTATATTTGACTTATAGTTTGGTACTAAATCTATAATTTTTCTTCCAAGTTTACTTTATTATCTAAAAATTTATAAAATCTTTCTTAAGGGTGCCGAAACGGACATCGGAACGCACCCTAAAAAGGTCAGCAATTTGGGTAAACGAACTTCGTACCGACCTTTTGATTTTGCTTTTAAATTTGAGATTTTTTGCACTCAAAGGTATTCATTGAAAGTAGCTACAGCATATGAACAGGATAACAATAACTAAAAAGAGAATACATACCGAAAATTGGTCAAAATTGAACAATAGACAATAACTTACAATTTTGTTTTTGGATTTATAAATCTTTGCTTCATACACTGCATAGTCAAATCACCTATCTATACATGCAGTAAAATATCCAAGAAATGATTTTAGTTAGGCAATTGGTACGAAGCAGCAAAAACGACGAACAGCCTATTCTGTTTGCCCGCTCACAAATTTACCAGGGACCCAATTCTCGTCATCTTTTTGAAGCGAATGCGTGACTTTTCGAATGGAGGTGGGATATCACCGGTTGCCCGTATCTATGAGCAAGTTTTCTTGTTGCTAAGAACAATAACACACGCCCATACGTTCCCATACGTTTGATTGAAAAGAGGGCGTGGCGCGTGTGTTATTGTTCTTAGCAACAACCTAGATACGAACCAGAGGACAACCGGTGATCCCTACTACATTCGAAAAGTCACGCATTCGCTTCAAAAAGATGACGAGAATTGGGTCCCTGGCACTGAACTATATAATAGTATATTATTTGACGAGCACATAATTAAGGATATAAATCGAGAGCATGAAGTTTACACGCGAGCAGCGGCGACGAGTGCCGAACGAAAGTGGGGGGGGGGCAAAAATAGTTGGGTTGCGTTGGGTTGAGAACAATATGAAACAGAAGAATAAAAGTCATAGAACATCTATAATTCAGAACAAACGGACAAAATAAAACATTCTAAATTTTTTTCAAAAACGGGTAATAATTACGTCAAAAGTAACTACGAACGCATTTAAACAAACCACACTCTTAAAACTACAATGTAGTTTCAGGAATTTTGTAAATCGCTATTAATTTTGAATTTCTGTAAACCATGTAGGTGTTCCTACTGTCATCATATTCATCGGCGTGTATTATGATAGAAATTTTAATATAGTCATATACGATCAACTTATTATGTGTGATCCGTAAATTATCGTCGGTAAAGTTTGCAAAGCGTTACCTAGTTGCTTCTGTACAGAATTGGTGTGGTTACGGTATTTGACATTTTCTACTTTTTAGTGTAGTTTCGATAGAAGTTTATTATTTTCTTAAATAAGTAAGTTATTTATGTTTTAGTATATATTAGTGTTATTAATTTATGATTTGATGACAAATGTGGTGCTAATAGAAATAACCCCCAACAGTGTATAGGGTTGCCAAGTATATAACTTCGAGAAGGAGGACATTTGATTTGGAATACTAATGATAATAGTGATAATAAATTGATGTAGGTAAAAATCTTTATTTTTGTATTTATAACAAAACCGCGAAACACTAATGAACAATATAAAATTTTAAAAAAATACGTTCTGGTAAGTAGGTATATGAATAAACACATTATCAAGTATTTTATATAATCTATGTATAGCTAAACATAACAATAACGTAATATACCCTTTATTACCCACAAAACACAAAGTCACGGGTAAAATAATAAATCCTTAAAAAATCACAAGAGCAAGGTAGAAAATTTAATTTTATCTGCAAGACTATATGTAGGTATTAGGTTACCTAATTTAGGTACTCACTTTTTAAGTAAGCACCTACCTTGCACCTACCTCGCTACTGTTTGACAAATTTGTATTTATTTTGGCTCTTCGCGGCTCTTAGAAGAGTATTATTCAATTTGATTTTATTAAAAAAGGCAGTACACACGGAAGTTGAATTTACTGAAATCAGAAGGTGGCTTTTTATCAGGTCCAAAGATGCCCGATTTTATTCATCCCGCCACTTATTATCCATGTGCGAAAACACACGTTCGATGAAAGCAGATGACGTCGGGATACTTACAAAAATGCTATCATCCTGAATATATTTTGCAGGGCAGTTACAGTTTTATTAAAAATCAAATGCCACATGTTTTCATTTGAACAAAATCTACAGCTTCTTTGATGACGTACCTACACTTGCTTCAAGATCACAACTTCTTCGAACAAATTATCACCTTTGATTTGTAACTTTTCACCCAAATTAATAAATTGAATGGCATCCATAAGAAATTTGAAATTGGGACATCCATTTTTCAATGGCAAATCAGAAATTTTTGAGTGCCAGGATGAGGTGGTATCAAAATCAAATCTCTTTGAGAGATATTTCAAAGCAGAATTATGAAACCGAAGAAAATCTTCTTTTACTTTGTTGAATTGTACAGGATTCTTCATTTTATTTCCCACCTGCATCCCAAAGAAACTTTCATCGATCCTTGTATCAATTTTGGATTTAAAAGAAGACATAATTTGAAACAAATTGTATCACTGAATATAGAAAGGATATGAGAGCAAAATAACTGTCATCTTCTATCAATAAAAGTGGAGGACAAATCAGTGCAAATGGAGGATGGAGGACAAAATCGGTTAAGAAAGGACTGTCCTCCTCAAAGGAGGACACTTGGCAACCCTAAGTGTATATGATCAACAACTGGTAAACAAAATGAACAGTAGCGTTGTTTCATAATTTAAAAGTTAAAAGGGTACATCCATCTACAGTCCTAAGTACATTTCTGCCTGTGTCTGACAATAAGATAAGAGATGAACTTCACCTGGTTGCAGCTGCAACAGTTACAATGGTATTCTTCAAGCCATCGTGCAATTCCCGTTTAGCTCCTCCACGTCGACAATAAGCTTAAATACTACAAACTGGGTTACCGAATGTTATACCACCTCGTAGGTTGAATGTTGAATTGCATATTTCAATAGTATCAGGTAAATGATTTAGCTGAATAGGAATTTGAGAGTTGGCATTGGATTGCTTGAAACTCCAGAAGACCTCACTGTCAATACATAAAAGTTTTCCTGTTTTTCCTGACGAAAAAAAAGTCAAACATGGTCAATCAAATGGTCAAACAATAGTGTAATAAAATCTTAAAAATTCCAACAACGGGGACTACCGTGAAGTTAGCCCACATCTTGAAAATGAAAATAACTCGTAAACGCTGGGTGGTCAAACGAAAAAGAAATGAATGGTCAAACATGGTCAAACGATAGTGTAATCAAAAGTTGAAAATTCCAATGATGGGGGCCAACTTCACGCACCTTGTACTTTTTGTTTCTACTATTTAGCTGCAATTTGATAATACGAACAATTAGATAATCCGAACCATCTTCGGTCCGAATTAGTTCGAATTATCTACGATTCATAAATTCCATTTTATGCAAAATATTTTATATTATTTGTCAATGATGGCGAGGCGAACTGTCAAATAACTGTCATCCACGTAGGTTTTGACAGACTTTGACACTTACGACAGTTCGTTCAAATAATGAGATCATTATTTGAACGAACTGTCATTATTATACAACGCTAGTGTGAAGTGTCATTAGGTTCGTTCGAGCAGCAGTCAAAACAATTGGGGATTCTTGTACGCATACGCAATGCAGGCTTTTGCAGGGCAAAACCCCCATTTGGCATGCGCAGGAGAAAGAATATGTGCTTTATGCACTTATTCTGGTGCTGCTTGAACAAACCTATTATAATCATTGGCGCATATAATGATGGGGATTATATAGTCATACGTATGCAATGAACTTATTATATGTGAGTCGTAGATAAATATTTTTAGCATCTAATAAATAAGCTCTTCCACTCACTCCGTTCTTAAAAAAAGGAACTGTACTAGCATGTTGAACCAGCCTGCTGTCTGCAAGATGTTCAAGAACGTCGCGCACACGCCTGAAGTAGTCGCTTGCTGCGTTTTTAATTGAATTTCGACACGCCGGCGCCGCGCGCGTCTCACGTCAGATAAAATTTAATATCTATTGAACTATAAGAGACTCCATCCTAGAAACAATTGGATTTTGTAGGTAAAAGTGTGGCGGATACTATATAAATTTTTTCGATTATATCCATTGTGGGGGCGACTATGTAATAATTATTTAAAGAACTCATTTTAATTTTTTTGCATATATAAATTAAAATAATAATTGTACGCAGTTATCTAGCAACCGTTAAAATAAAAAAAATGAGTCCGATACGATTACTCTAGTTAATTAATTAAATTATTATTATTTATTAATTTTTTAATTTTGAATATGTAAATCATCCAAAGTTTAAGCCTTCATATCTCTGAAAATATTTTTTTAATCAATTCCCGATACAGGTATCCACCAAATTTCTAAGAAAATACCATAAAAAAGTTGGGTGTAATTTGAAAAAGTGAAATTCTTTTTTTCGAAATAAATTGGTTATACAAATTCGTAAAAGGTACTATGAAAAATGTGTATTGTATCTTTTTTTTTTCGTACTCAAACCGTTTAAATAGATATAGTAGTATAATTATGGTAATATAATGTACATGATTCATACGAATTTAATTTAAATTCAAACAGTTTCTTCTTAGAATACGAGACGCAATTCGACACCACTTCCGGATGTACACATTGTATGCTAGCTAACCTTGATATTGTCGACGACATGTAATAAACTACACATTTACGCAAATTCGGAACAGATAAACATTCAAAATAGTGCTTTCATTTCTTAATATTTGCGATAATGTTTCCTATATTAAGAATACAAAATTCCTATATTCATTTATTTTTCCGCTGTAGGTATAGTGTGCGGTAAACTATGGAATAAAATTGAAACAGAAAACTGAAACAGTGTCACAACTTCTCGAACACGTCGATTTTTAATCTAAAGACACATTTATGCATATATTAAATTAAATATCCGACTTTCAATTGTTTTTTACTTATGAATTTATCGATATTTATTTTATAAATTTAAAATTAAATAAACTACTTTTATAGTAGCACAAAAATCTAGAAAGAGACGAGAAAATATGTTTTCTCGAAAGAAAGTGAAATTTGGATTACGCTGGGAACACTGACACTGACGTGAATGGCACTGAAGACGAAAAAAATGATATCGAAATGTAAAAAAAACGTTATTTTGGCAATTTTTGCAAATTACTTCCAGCTGAATACAAATACCTAAAAAGCATCCCATAGCAAACCTCAAAAATATAGCGTACCGTGTAAATACGGAATCCTAGCGTTAATGCCGTTAATACGCGTTGTATAAATATGAAATCGTTATGGCGTTTTTTATGTAACACTGCCCCATGAAAAGTATATAATGTAATAAAAAAAATCTGATGTGGCCAGGCACATGACTTTATCATACAATATATAAAATTAATAGTTTAGCTGCATGAGAATCTATTCTATTGAGATAAATCGTACGTATTGTCAAATCATCAGCATTTGACACTACCTACACTACGTCATTAGAATAATAGTTATTTATGTCACAAATGCCGAAAGTACGGAATAGCGCGACGAGCGGTGATGCGGCGCGTCACCGAAGGCGGAGTGTCGCCGTCGCATATGAGCGAGTCGGCTATCTAGTTTTTGGCAGGAGCGACATCAACGTTTATTGTGTTGCTCCTTAAGAAATACGTATTTAAAAAAAAAATAATTGATTTCTGTATAGTATATGCTAGGTTGGTACCACTTTGACGAAACGTCAAGTTTAAAGGTGCGTTCCGATTAGTAGGTAATGGTAGCTAATAACGGTGGTAGAATACGAAATTATAGTGTTTCTTACATATCGTGATAATGACACATATTAGTTTGCATGTGCATAAACATGAGTCACTATCAATTTTCTATTGGAAATACTATAACGGCGTCTGCTACCACTGCCATTATCACTAATGAAAACGCACCTTAAAAAGGTAATTCAAATTCTGACAGATTTATATTTGTTCATGACACATCCCTACCAACATACTAAAATAAAACTACACTCATCGCTATACTTTATTTATAATTTTCTCAATGTATCGTTTTTGGAATTAGATACAAAGACGGGTTGATATTTCTTATCAACAAACAATCAAATTGGTGATCTTACTTTATTTGAAATTTGTATTTTAAAATTTGCCGCACTACAGCGGCAACGTTCCATAGTGGTTCTCCAACCTCTGATGAGATCAGCTGTTTTCGAATGTGACAACACAAAAAAATATTTGTCAAAATCCTGGCTACTATGTAATTTCATATCAATGCAGATGCGACCGATCTCGATCAAATAGAATTTGCTCTTGAAGCTAAACTATTAATTTTACCTAAAAATTTCATAGGCATAAATTATTCCAAATTTCCTCTACTTTAATTTATTAATGAACTATTTTGTCGAAATTACAGAAATGGCGGCTCAGTTCCAAAATCCTTCAAAAAGGCTTAGAATAACCTAAAAAGCTAAACTGTTAATTTTACCAAAAAATTTCATAGGCATAAATTATTCAGAATTTCCTCTACTTTAATTTATTATTTAACTATTTTGACGAAATTAGAGAAATAGCGGCTCATTTGCAAAATCCTTGAAAAAGGCTTAGAATAAACTACCAGTTCCTTTGGACCCTTGTGAACCAAAAGCTTTTCAGCTCTAAGTTACGTCATGAAACTTCTAAATATGAACTTTCGTTCCGATACCTTCAGTAGTTTCTCCGGAATCGTCTCCACAAAAATCGTTTACACACGCACACACACACACACACACAGACACACACACAGACATTTTTTTGGACCTTGGTCAAAAATGTTCAGGGGACTCAAAAAGACCTATTTCCGCTAAAATCTCATTTTTTTTTCGGCACGATTACAATACTTTACATACTGCGTATGATAAAGTAAAAATAATTATCGTATAACAACTTTTTTAGTAGGTTAACTTCGTATTTTATGAAAATGGCTTCCAGTGTAGAACTTAAAAAATAGAATGGTTTCACGTATCGATTTAGTTTGAATTATTTTATGTTTTTAAGAGATTTTGAATTTACTATTTTAAAAAAAATCTAAGACACTCTTGACTTTACCGTTTACGTCCTAAATCACCTGTGGTTAGTTCCCATTGCAAATAGATTTTTTTTCTAAACACAACAATTTTCATAAGTGGGTATACTTGCTTCCTAACGTATTTCTACCTCAAATCCTCAAAGTTTGTTCACAAGTGTTTTTAAAATATAGCAGAGCTGTGAGGCCTTCTAAACAAAAAAACTTAAAAGCGCGAAGGACTCCTGCACCGACGCTCCATTGCGTCGCGTATAACGGAAAAACTCTGTAGGCATTATGAATTATTTGACAATTTAAAGCTTATTTAGATATGTTATTGGCAAAAAATATATTCAGAACGACTAGGTATACCGGGTGATTCAATTTCGAGCCTCACCATGGGGATCTCGCTTATTAGTGGAGATAGAGCCTATATTTAAATTTGGGAAAGTTTCGTATTTTTGTGCTAATTAATTTTCTGAACAGAAATTTAAGCTATTATTTTTCATTTTGAAGATATCCACAAAAAAAAACTGAAATGTTAAGATGTTAAGGTTTTTAATTTTTTATTCAAAACCAAATGTAGCTAGACATTTGAAACAAAAACATTCTGCAGGTACTTTTTAACAAGGAATGCAGTGTCATTTTTTAAATTTGAAATAACATCAAAGATGGCGGCGTAACCATGGCCAACTTTTGTTTTTCTTATGGGCGCCATGTTGAATTTGGGCATTTTCCGATAGTCATGTTTTTTCCCATTTCGGTATGTTACCATTCTTGTTTAAAATAATGGTGTAATAATCAAAAAAACCTTCAGGTACCCAACTGGAGCTTGGTTAGGCCGTCTGCACATGGGACAACCCAAAAGAAACTGTAGTAGCGTGGATACCAGGAGATTGTGCGACTAGGGTACCTGCATGTATATTTCAATGACTCAACACACACGGCGCAACGCGAGTACCGGTGACTGGGAGACCGACGCGATCCGAGTATCAGAGACCCAACATGTTGGGTCGCGCGTTGCCCAGTCTCTTCGTAACGCACTATATTGACAGTATATTTATTTATTTATTATGTATTTATAATTTATTTATTTCATATTTATTATTTATTTATGATTTATTTTCATTAATTTATTACTTATTTATTATTTATTTATTATACTGGGTGGTCGTTTTCACTTGAGACTCCTAAATATCTCGTGAAATATGCATGGTACGAAAAAAAGTGCCTTAAACTTGTAGGACCCAAAGGGGGAAATGAGATGGCGATATCAGTTTCATTGCAGATTATTCGGTGAAAATGAGGCTAACTTCATTTTTTAAAAGGGAATACCCAAATTTTTTATCGAATTATTATTTTCCGCTAAATAAGAAGAATCTTTTTTCTGAAACTTTTTTTCGTACGATGCATTTTTTTCGTGCGTAAACAAACTCTATGCGCATGACGGCGCAACGCGCGAGGTTACGCACATACCTTCCTAAGTTGTACCACAGTATAGAGCAGCGTTTCTCAAACTTATTTAAACGCGGAGCCCCTATTAGGTCGAACATAAGACGGCGGAGCCCATAGGCATAGTTCATTATTTAGTTGCAAAACATATAAAGTTAAAATAATATATTAATAAATTAAGTACACTACTAAGAAAAACAAGTTTTTTTTTTATAATGGGGTTTTAACAATTTCATTGTGACAAATGATATTGTCTTTTGTTTGTACAGTTTTTTTTTTTTTTTGTATTTGATTTGATTGAAAAAAGCTGTAACCTCATATCTGGTGCGGCATCCAAGCAATTACGGTATTTGGTTTTAGTGGAAAGAAAATTTAGTTTCATAAACATATGCTTACGAATAGTAAAAGGATAGATACAGCTTTTATTGATAGCTCTGTATACTCTTGTTTTAAGCACCAAAATTCGGCTACTGACTATATTTAAAATATAATTTTTAGTGGAAAATCGGAAATCAAGTCTATTAGTTTTTCGTATTCTTGAGTGGATAAACTTTGAGGATTTTTATAAATAATAAATGGATTTTTACCCAAGAATGCTATTCCATTCGTTCGGAAAGTACTGTGTTACCGAATCACACATGTTTCGAAGATGATGGACAAAATCGATAACTATTTCTTGAGGTAATTCATCCGTTCGCATCTCTTCACAAAACTCCTTTAACGTTGGAAAACAGTTAAACTCTCCACTGTCTACGTTGCTTAGGGAAAGTTCTATCTACCGTTTAAATGACTTAATTTTGTCATTGACTGTAAACACAGTAATCTGTTGTCCTTGTAGTGACAGATTAATTTCATTAAGTTTGAAAAATATTTCTGTTAAATATGCAAGTCTAAACAACCAGTTTTTATTAGTTACTGACTTTCCTAATGAAAAGGATGTTCCAGGAGGAAAGCGCAAACTTCAGCTCAAAACTCTAATAATCAAAGTAGTATTTTATCCCGTGATAATCATCGAACTTCAGTGTGAAGTAGTAAACATGTATGAATGTTTCCCACATCATAGCACAAGATCTTGAATAGTCGCATATTCAATGGTCGAGACTTAATAAAGTTTATATTTTCACAGACTCCTCAAGGGCAGTTTTCAAGGAAAGTGGTATATTATTGACTGCTAATGCTTGACGGTGAATTATGAATTAATGAGTTCTGCTGCAATTTGTAGCTATAGCTTTGATCCTTGAAAGAGCACCTGCAGTTTTTCCAACCATACCTTTTGCTCCATCAGTGCAAACATCAATGCAGTTGTCCCATGAAATATCATTTTCAATAAAATAGTTAATCAAGTTAAAAATGCCAACCCCAGTAGTGTTACTTTCTAACGCCTTATAGATGAAGAAATCCTCTTGTATAGAATGCTCGAACTGATATCCCACAAATACAAGCAACATTGCTAGCCCAGCAACATCCGTAGATTCGTCCATTTGTAGTGCAAAATCACAACGTTTAAGTCGTAAAGATAGTTCAGTTTTTCTGGATTCTGACAAAGTTTTAATCGACAAGATGCTTTATCATTCGAAAGTGGTATCTTTAACAGTTGTTTTGCAGCTTTTTCATTCAGCATACATGTACATTACACACGGTTTTATAAGATTTTCTGTTATTGTATGGGCTTCATCACCCATTGCATCTTTGTAAGAAACTATGTAGGATGCCTCAGTTACATTTTTATTAACCGTGTGCGATGCACGATGCATAAAGGTTCTGGTTTTTAACAGCAGTTCACGCTTTCGAACAGAAGGGCTTCTATTCTTATTCTTCTATTCCGGATATAAAGATTGGAAGACGCGAAACAGATTACCAGGAAACATAGAGCTGTTTGGTAAAACTTTGTTACACGGAACACATTGAGGACAATTGTCGACTTTCCTAAATCCAAAAGCTATATAATTTTTATCATATCGCCAAGTTTTGTGCATTGCACGGGGCCTATTAAAATTTAAAGCAGTATGACATATGCCTGGCCTATGCTTAATTTTCGGGGAAATAACTAGTATATGGCTTTGACATCGAAGACTGACAATGTGCGTGGGCTTGGCCCGCAGGATGCGGAGGCTGCAGAGCCCCGGCGTTTCTTTCGCGGAGCCCTGGGGCTCCGCGGAGCACACTTTGAGAAACGCTGGTATGTATAGAGAAACGCTACGCTAAGCAGTAGTCGCACTCCGGCAAATTCATGAAGCAAAACGGAACCCGCGCAGCCTCTGTGCGTGTCTGGGAATACAACATATGGTGACTACACACGTGTCAAAAGTTTTGGTCCACGAATTGGACATATACGTGTGGAGAAGATTTATGCGCACCGAGGCTGCGCGAGGGTATCTTTTGCTTCATGGAAATCAATGCTTTTCGACCGAAGTGCGACTACTGTATAGCATAGCGTTTCTCTATACTGTGGTTGTACCATGAGTGTCTACTCAGTCGTCGCTTTGACTGCCAGACGGCGAGCGCATCCCATGCAGTGGCAGCGGTCGTAACTACCGTAGCCGCCACAAATTTCCATCGTCAATAACTTTTAATAGATGCATAGTACGAAAAAAATGTTCAGACAAAAGATTGTTCTCATTTAACATAAAATCATAATTTGATAAAAAAAGTTGTGTATTCCCATTTAAAAAATGAAGTTAGCCTCATTTTCACCGATAGCAGCGCCATCTGCAATGAAACTGATATCGTCATCTCATTTCCCCCGTTGAGTCCTAAATGTTTATTTAAGACACTTTTGTCCATGCACATTTCACGAGATATTCAGGAGTCTCAAGTTAAAACGACCACCCGGTATATTAATTATTTATTATTTATTTATTATTTTTTTATTAATTATTTATTTATTATTTACTTCTTATGATCACACCCCAGAATGTACCGATTTGAGGCCAGAGACGAGTAACCTTATATGGATCGCGACTGTGTGACTATATACCGTGTGCGAACAAGGCGCAACTTGAGTAGCCCAGTTGCCCAGTCTCCTGGTATCCTTGCTACTACAGTTTCTTTTCGGTTGCCCCATGTGCAGACGGCCCAGGCCGCCGGAGTCGTTGCCAAGCGACCCCAACATGCACTTGGATCAAGCGGCGCCCTCAGCGTTAGGTTTGCCATTTAACCAAATAGTCCCTTAATTGTGGTTGATTTATGGATGTAAAATACCGTTTACCATGTATGCTTTCCGTATGCTTTCCGATTCCTCAATCAGGGCTTGTGTCAGTTCCTGTATATTAAGTGGTGGATTAGGGCGATTGCGAACACGTCGAGCAACCTGATCTCGCACGTGTTCAATAGGATACAGGTCAGGACTGAACGCCGGCTATTCCATGACCTGAATTCCACGTTCTTGTAAAAAGTTTCTCGTGATGCCGGCGGTGATCTTGGAGGACTATGCAGCAGGAAGGTACCACATAGTTCTCCAAGATGTTTTCGATATAATTTATGGCATTTAGTTTACCAGGAACCACAACAAGATCACTTGTGTTGTCTATACTGATTCCAGCCCAAACCATCACAGATCCACGACCAAATCTATCCACTTCCTGTACAGTCGGCTGCGCAGCGTTCACCAGAACGTCTATATACACGTACTCGACCGTCGCAACGAGTTACACGAAATCTGGACTCATCTGTAAACAGTACAGGCGTCCAGTGACGAAGTTGCCACTCTCTGTGATCCAGAGCAAACCTCATTCGCGCTGCTTTGTAATGCTGCGTAAGGTGTGGTGCGCGGGCAAGTCTTCTTCGTTTCAAATTCGCTTTATCTGTTTCTTAACAGTTTGATCAGAAATTTCTATTCTATGTGCTCGTCTTAGGTTGTTTAGGAGCTAAGTCGAAGTGCTCTAGAAGTATATGCTGACGTAGAGAGGAAAGGACAAGAAATCGGTCTTGATATTGAGTAGTTCTTCGATTTCGACCTCCAGCTCTTCTAACAAATTGGCCACTATCCCGAAACCAATTCCATAAACGCTGAATAACAGAAGGGGAAACTCGAAGCTCCATGCTAACATGTCGAATAGAGTAGCCATGCTGAATAAGGGCGGCAGCACGACCAACTTGCACTTCACTAAGATGCCTCATTTTACTTTTAATGACGCTTCTAATCCACGAAAATTGACAACTGAATTCGTTTGTCGTCTTTAGTAGGCTTTCACGTGAATTCAAAGCATACATGACATTTTTTCCATTTTGTTTAGCGTTATTAATTACCTTTTAAGTGTAACTTACTGTAACTGTTTTAACATTGCTTCTGTATTTTTCTTTAGTTAAGTATATGCCCTTAAAGCATACCAAATTTGATTTGCTTGGAACTATTATTTAAAAAGTGACAGGTTTCGAAAAACGTGTCCCCTAGTTTTTGTACCACGTATATACAAGCATATAAAAGAAAATCATTAAATCCGGACATTGACTAAACTTATGTAGGCCTTGAATTTAATGAGACATCTTTATTATAATTTATATCAAAACAAAATTGTTTGCCTCCTATAAATAGGCAGAAAAAATAGATCGACAACCTTCGGAATTATCAAATGTCCGTGAAGTTAGCAATGGATTTAGATTTAGATTTAGATTCATATATCGAAATTTACAGTCGGCCAGACAAATATTGCACATGACTGAGTTTTCTCTAAAATGCAGTAAATTTGCCACTTAAAGACACGTTACCGTAGTACTAGTGATAATAATACGAAGTATATATGTAAATATCGTCATTTATAGACATTGGGGTGTGAACGAAGTTTAAATATTTCCAGTTAAATCCAGCGGCGCAGAAAGCCAATATTAAAAATTATTCTTTCTCGAAAAGTAAGGATGATGTATCTCCGATTTATTTAACATAGCTTAATTGGATACCATTATTTATGAATCCGCGGTCAAACAATCCAAATCCGCCGTCAGGGTAGGTCAAAAATGTAATTGAATGTTATCGCCGCGGACTGGTATTATAACAAATATGAAATGTCAATTTTTCGAAAACTAGGCATGATGTGTCTCCAATTTTTATATCATAGCTTAACTGGATACCAGTAATTATGAATCCGCGGTCAAACCATCCAAATCCGCCGTCAGGGTAGGTCAAAAATGTAATTGAATGTTATCGCCGCGGACTGGTATTATAACAAATATGAAATGTAATTTTTTTCGAAAACTAGGCATGATATATCTCCAATTTTTTTAACATAGCTTAACAGCATACCACTAATTATGAATCCGCGGTCAAACCATCCAAATCCGCCGTCAGGGTAGGTCAAAAACGCAATTGAATGTTATCGCCGCGGACTGGTATTGTAACAAATATGAAATGTCAATTTCTCGAAAACTAGGCATGATGTATCTCCAATTTTTCTATCATAGCTTTACTGGATACCATTAAGTATGAATCCGCGGTCAACCCATCCAAATCCGCCGTCAGGGTAGGTCAAAAATGTAATTGAGTGTTATCGCCGCGGACTGGTATTATAACAAATATGAAAAGTAATTTTTTTCGAAAACTAGGCACGATGTATCTCCAATTTGTTTAACATAGCTTGACTGCATACCAATAATTATGAATCCGCGGTCAAACCATCCAAATCCGCCGTCAGGGTACGTCAAAAATGCAATTGAATGTTATCGCCGCGGACTGGTATTATAACAAATATGAAACGTTATTTTTTTCGAAAACTAGGCATGATGTATCTCCAATTTTTGTATCATAGCTTAATTGGATACCACTAATTATGAATCCGCGGTCAAACCATCCAAATCCGCCGTCAGGGTAGGTCAAAAATGTAATTGAATGTTATCGCCGCGAACTGGTATTATAACAAATATGAAATGTCATTTTCTCGAAAACTAGGCATGATGTATCTCCAGTTTTTCTATCATAGCTTAATTGGATACCACTAATTATGAATTCGCAGTCAAACCATCCAAATCCGCCGTCAGGGTAGGTCAAAAATGTAATTGAATGTTATCGCCGCGGACTGGTATTATAACAAATATGAAATGTCATTTTCTCGAAAACTAGGCATGATGTATCTCCAATTTTTTTATCATAGCTTTACTGGATACCATTAATTATGAATCCGCGGTCAAACCATCCAAATCCGCTGTCAGGATAGGTCAAAAATGTAATTGAGTGTTATCGCCGCGGACTGGTATTATAACAAATATGAAATGTAATTTTTTTCGAAAACTAGGCATGATGTATCTCCAATTTTTTTAGCATAGCTTTACTGGATACCAGTAATTATGAATCCGCGGTCAAACCATCCAAATCCGCTGTCAGGATAGGTCAAAAATGTAATTGAGTGTTATCGCCGCGGACTGGTATTATAACAAATATGAAATGTAATTTTTTTCGAAAACTAGGCATGATGTATCTCCAATTTTTCTATCATAGCTTAATTGGATACCACTAATTATGAATTCGCAGTCAAACCATCCAAATCCGCCGTCAGGGTAGGTCAAAAATGTAATTGAATGTTATCGCCGCGGACTGGTATTATAACAAATATGAAATGTCATTTTCTCGAAAACTAGGCATGATGTATCTCCAATTTTTTTATCATAGCTTTACTGGATACCATTAATTATGAATCCGCGGTCAAACCATCCAAATCCGCTGTCAGGATAGGTCAAAAATGTAATTGAGTGTTATCGCCGCGGACTGGTATTATAACAAATATGAAATGTAATTTTTTTCGAAAACTAGGCATGATGTATCTCCAATTTTTTTAGCATAGCTTTACTGGATACCAGTAATTATGAATCCGCGGTCAAACCATCCAAATCCGCTGTCAGGATAGGTCAAAAATGTAATTGAGTGTTATCGCCGCGGACTGGTATTATAACAAATATGAAATGTAATTTTTTTCGAAAACTAGGCATGATGTATCTCCAATTTTTTTAGCATAGCTTAACTGTATACCACTAATTATGAATCCGCGGTCAAACCATCCAAATCCGCCGTCAGGGTAGGTCAAAAATGCAATTGAATGTTATCGCCGCTGACTGGTATAATAACAAATATGAAATGTCATTTTCTCGAAAACTAGGCATGATGTATCTCCAATTTTTTTATCATAGCTTAACGGGATACCACTAATTATGAATCCGCGGTCAAACCATCCAAATCCGCGGTCAGAGTAGGTCAAAAATGTAATTGAATGTTATCGCCGCGGACTGGTATTATAACAAATATGAAATGTCATTTTTTTCGAAAACTAGGCATGATGTATTTCCAATTTTTTAACATAGCTTAATTGGATACCACTAATTATGAATCCGCGGTCAAACTATCCAAATCCGCCGTCAGGATATTTGTTATAATACCAGTCCGCGGCGATAACATTCCATTACATTTTTGACCTACCCTGACGGCGGATTTGGATGGTTTGGCCGCGGATTCATAATTAATGGTATCACTAATTATGAATCGACTGCAGATTCATAATTAGTGGTATCCAATTAAGCTATGATAGAAAAACTGGAGATACATCATGCCTAGTTTTCGAGAAAATGACATTTCATATTTGTTATAATACCAGTCTGCGGCGATAACATTCAATTACATTTTTGACCTACCCTGACGGCGGATTTGGATGGTTTGACCGCGGATTCATAATTAGTGGTATCCAATTAAGCTATGATAGAAAAATTGGAGATACATCATGCCTAGTTTTCGAAAAAAATAACGTTTCATATTTGTTATAATACCAGTCCGCGGCGATAACACTCAATTACATTTTTGACCTACCCTGACGGCGGATTTGGATGGATTGACCGCGGATTCATAATTAATGGTATTCAGTAGAGCTATGTTAAAAAAATTGGAGATACATCATGCCTAGTTTTCGAAAAAAATAACGTTTCATATTTGTTATAATACCAGTCCGCGGCGATAACATTCAATTACATTTTTGACCTACCCTGACGGCGGATTTGGATAGTTTGACCGCGGATTCATAATTAGTGGTATCCAATTAAGCTATGATAGAAAAACTGGAGATACATCATGGCTAGTTTTCGAGAAAATGACGTTTCATATTTGTTATAATACCAGTCCGCGGCGATAACATTCAATTACATTTTTGAGCTACCCTGACGGCGGATTTGGATGGTTTGACCGCGGATTCATAATTAGTGGTATCCAATTAAGGTATGATAGAAAAATTCGAGATACATCATGCCTAGTTTTCGAAAAAAATAACGTTTCATATTTGTTATAATACCAGTCCGCGGCGATAACATTCAATTGCATTTTTGACCTGCCCTGACGGCGGATTTGGATGGTTTGACCGGGGATTCATAATTAGTGGTATGCAGTTAAGCTATGTTAAAAAAATTGGAGATACTCATGCCTAGTTTTCGAAAAAAATGACATTTCATATTTGTGATAATACCAGTCCGCGGCGATAACATTCAATTACATATTTGACCTACCCTGACGGCGGATTTGGATGGTTTGGCCGCGGATTCATAATTAGTGGTATCCAATTAAGCTATGTTAAAAAAATTGGAGATATATCATGCCTAGTTTTCGAAAAAAATGACATTTCATATTTGTTATAATACCAGTCCGCGGCGATAACATTCAATTACATTTTTGACCTACCCTGACGGCGGATTTGGATGGTTTGACCGCGGATTCATAATTAGTGGTATCCAGTTAAGCTATGATAAAAAAATTGGAGATACATCATGCCTAGTTTTCGAGAAATTGACATTTCATATTTGTTATAATACCAATCCGCGGCGATAACATTCAATTACATTTTTGACCTACCCTGACGGCGGATTTGGTTTGTTTGACCGCGGATTCATAAGTAATGGTATCCAATTAAGCTATGTTAAATAAATAGGAGATACATCATCCTTACTTTTCGAGAAAGAATAATTTTTAATATTGGCTTTCTGCGCCGCTGGATTTAACTGGAAATATTTAAACTTCGTTCACACCCCAATGTCTATAAATGACGATATTTACATATATACTTCGTATTATTATCACTAGTACTATGGTAACGTGTCTTTAAGTGGCAAATTTACTGCATTTTAGCGAAAACTCAGTCATGTGCAATATTTGTCTGGCCGACTGCAAATTTCGATATATGAATCTAAATCTAAATCTAAATCCATTGCTAACTTCACGAACATAATTATCAAAATATTGAAAAATTGATCTTAGTGTTTAAGACTCATCGCATATTGTTCTTATGTGGAAAAGTTTAGCAATTTATGTTGACCACTTGACTTACGCACTGTAACTTAGTTTTATGACATCAACATAAAATTAAATGTTAGTTTTTGTAATAAAAAAATCAATAAAAATAAACCGAAATATCCTGACTTGTTATAACTTGTTAATAAACTATGTAACTTTTTTTTCTTTAAGTGCCATTATAGAAACAAAGTTCCGAAAACAACAGTATTGCTGAAAACGCAAACAGGTTATCAAAAAATGATAATATGTTCGTTCGGATTGATTATAGATATAACAACGCGCTCATAATATATTTTCAAATCATTCATAGACATACTTATTTATTTATTTACACTATTCAATACTTAATAATGTATACTCTTACATAACAAGATAAATATATCTCACAAAACAATCTAATTACATAATATATCAATATGGACAAACTGCATTTCCTACGCGTCCTGGAAATCCAATATCGTGGCTAGCGTGGACATGGCACAGAGCTTTGTACCGCCGGTTTCCTCCTTGGTTATGTCCATAACTATTCCCGTAACTTCTTCCATAACTGCTCGCTCGATTTCCTCCGAAGAACAAATTGAATAAGGGATCGGAGTTGGCATCAACGTAAAAAACCAATGATAGAAGCACAACACAAAGGAATTTGATTTTCATTTTGAATGTAACTCTTTTACGTACTCTCAGAGATAAAGTAAGAAATGAGCTCTTCAGTTAAGGCCGTTCTTTTTATAATAATCTCTTATGTCGTCATTACGTTGATCTACCATCCTATTCTCTCTTGTTCGCCAGAGTAATTATGTACATATGTACATATACATATACATACATAGTTACATACTTCTCGTCTCAGACGCCCTTGATTTTTCGCATCTCTCACGCAGCCTTGCTTGAATTTTAAACTGCGGGGGTTTATTTTCGTGGTTAACTTTGCAATTCAAATATTATTTCTACTGACTTCCCATCTTACGGTAAAGTGATAACCACAGTGACTCAAGATTAAATTTATGATTCATTAATTTTATTTGGGTCAATTAGTGATAAGAAGGTTATGCTATTGAAGGAAAGGTTGAGGTTGCACAATATTCATTTCCTCATTTTTTAACTTTTTTTGTCAGCCTTGTCTTGTTTTTATCTTGTTGCAGACCGATCAGTATTGCACGTCATAGTTTGTATTTTTCAGGATAAACAAGCTAAAGTAGACCGGGCATTTTGCAAGGAAAATGAAATAAGTAGGTGTTACATAGGGTTGCCATCTCTTTCTCTTTTCGTTTTTTGCTCCTATCTTTCTTGCCATTTCCCTTGTCAGTTTGTTCTCTTTTTTGCAAAGAAATCCATAATAAAAAAATGTAAATAAATAATACGTATTACCTGTCACATACTAATTAATGAATATTAAAGTCGTCAAAATTTGATGACGGACAAAAGACAAAAAAGTAGCAATCTCAAAAAACATGAGAATCCTTTTATTATTTAGATAAAAAAAAAACCACGTGGTATTCCTTATTAATTTGGTTTATTTTATGGTCGCTACATGTTTCGCGTCTTACTAGACGCTTCTACTGGCGATATCGTCAAAAATTGCAGAGGTCATAAAACATAGATGAAACGAATACAGCCCCAATTGTGTATTGGTAGTGGTTTCTTAACAAAATCGTATAAATTCAACAAATCTGGGGTTGAGGTTAAACACACTAGCACAACGTGGTAGGTTATTATTGATTACACTTATTTACTAATTTACTGGTGTTTTATAAAAGGGCCAAAATGGGTAGAAATATATATAAATGTTGATTGTTTGATAGATTACGATCCAAAAACTTCCGTAAATCCATCAAACAATCAACACTTAACGTTTGTACCCATTTGGACCCATTTTAGTATCTTACATATGCTTTTCACGAAATGAAACCATTAGATAAAATTGCAATGTCGGCAAGCACTAAAATAAACATAAAATACAATTAGGTCACTACACTACACTCCGGGGAACAAAAAAAAACCTAATATATAAATAAATTCATCAAGATTATTATTCGCATTTCAAATAAAAAACAATACACATTAATAAAGAATAGTTAATATAAATAAATTAACATAAAGAATGAATCCTCCTTAATTTTTGATTATTAATTATTGGTTATATCCATATTATAAAAAATATTATATAAAAATAAAAAAAGCTCTTGCTTTGTTGTTTTTTTATTGTTACTTATAATGACAATATTCGCGTAGACACTGTATACATATGTATCTAAAAAAACAATGCATTGCTGCATATCAGGAACAAAGCGATATAATCTCATAGCAATTATTCATCACATTGGAAGTCATGACTAGTTTCCTTTCAGATACAACAAAAAACTGAATAAAAGTGTGTTATACACCTGAATTATTGCTACACTTTATTTTATTTTTTTGTTCAGAATTTTCACAGTTATGAACCTTCAACCCAGGGCTGTGGAGTCGGAGATAAGGAGAATTTCAGTCATTGGAGTCGGACCAATTGAGATTTTAGCAGAAATATGTCCTTTTGGGTCCCCTGAATATTTTTGACTTAAGGTACACAAAAATGTGCGTGTGTGTGTGGTGTGTGTACCCGTTTTATGTGGCGACGATTCCGGAGAAACTACTAAAGATATCGGGACGAAACTTCATATTTAAAAGTTTCATGAGCAAACTTAGAGCTGAAAAACTTTTTGTTCAAAAGGATCCAAAGGAATTGGATGTTTACTCTAAGCATTTTTCAACGGTTTTGAAAATGAGCTGCCATTTAGGTAATTTTGTAAAAATTGTTAAATAATAAATTAACGTAGAGGACATTTTGTATAATTTATGCCTATGACATTTTTTGATAAAATTAATTATTTAGCTACATGAGCAAATTCTATTTGATCGTGATCGGTCGTATCTGCATTAATATAAAACTAGGTAGCTAGGATTTGACAGATATTTTCATTCTAATGACAGTAAGTAGTATCAAGCGCTGATGGTTTGACAATACCTACTGTCAATACCTATAGAATCAAAATATCTGTCAAATTCTGGCCAAGTAGTTTCTATAGAATCTCATACAGCTAATATATTAATTTTATATATTCTATGCTAAAGTCACGTGCCAGGCCACATCAGATTTTTTTTTTGATTTTCAATCGATACAAATTTTAAAAAAATTTCCCACTTTGTGCAATGGCTTTTCTTGAAAGGAAATTTACTCATCAGATTTCAGTCTCACAAGCATATTGGATAAAAGTAAAATTTCGTCGTACAAAGATCTTCATCGCTGTCATCTATTTTGCACATTTTTATTGCCTCCAATACATTTTCAAATAACAAATTGTCAATTTCTTTTATATTTATATGTAAAAAAACTAGAAAGGTGAATTTTCAAAGTTATAAAATTTAGAGAGATATTCCAATGTTCTTTGATAAACATTGACAAGCTTCTTTGGTAAAAGTTTGCTTTTCCTGGATGTTCAAATGCTTCAGTGCAGCCGAAACTTTACTACCGAAAGTTTTGTCTCGAAGTCTAGTCTCAAGTTTTATTTTCAGTTCAACCTGAGTGAACTTCTGAACTAGTTAAAGAATTGCAGTTTTAGAATTGGGTGGTTCAATACCGACATAAAATGTTGGACGAAATAAATATAACATTCTGAAAAACTGAAATGGCTTCCTACATCGTCCTCAAGTTCATTCTGTTCTGAATGAAAAACCAAATAACTTTATTATATTCTTCCTTGCCAAGCAAACAAAGATAAAATAAGTCGCTCCAGAGGTCGGAATAATGAAAGCCATCTTATAACAACATGCCTCAATACATTTTCATATTTCAAATTGACAAATTCAAAGCACGCCTTGAGATGATCATTTTTTCCATAATTAGAAAATTCGGCAAACGCTTTTAATATAAAGTTCTCAACATCGCAAGATAATACTTTGCAAGCATTTATACCCGCATTATGTAGGTATTACGTGGCAGTTACAGGTAGCTTTCAGAATAATTGAATTTTTAAGAAAGTTTTTGAAATACTGAATTGTGGAGTCCATAATTGACAGACGCGTTATCGGCACTATTGGGAGTGTGCATACCCCGTGGAGGGGACTTGAAAATCGATCTACGCGCCCGTAGCGGTGAAATACCTAACTAACATGCCTACATATGTGCAGTAGTTCACGGCGCATTATGTTGTGATCCAATCCGTCAGAATCAGAACTAATAATATCATAATAATATATACAGCTGTAGAGGCGTTAACATCGCGCACCCTGCCAATAAGGACTAATACATTTAATGTCTGCATCACAGCACTTGAGTGCATTTTCGAGTTCAGTTGAAATGGCTGCTGAACTTTCATCGTGGTTTTCGTGAAAATCGATTAATTTATTTTGTATGTCTGTTTTTCCATGAAAATATCGCACTGCTATAGGAAATAGCTTTTGATTTCCTTTGATCGCATCACACGCAATTGAAAATGGAATTGGTCGATGAGATTGCACTCCCAGATCTTCAAGGCAATATTCTATCGATTTTGACCTAACACATTTTCAACTCTAGCTTCTGGTTCAGTCCTACCACAATGAACTTTTCTTGCATAATTTGAATCTTTATAGATCAATGTATTTAGTTTTATACTGCCGTCTATACTCCGATAACTATATGGCGATGATTAATGTTATGGTAAATCTAAGCCACGTCTACAACAGACACAGTTTTCATTCGCGGTTTTTCTTGGGCAGAAAAGCCAGAAGTCAGAAGTTGAGAACTTCTCTGACTTTTAACCCGGTTCTTGTGTTCAGATGGGTTTTCAAAGCTGTCTCTCCATCATGTTTAATGGTGATCTGAATATTACTGTTTATACACTACATTATAATTATTAACTTTTTTCATCCACTAATAATAATAATAAACGCCTTTATTTTAAAATATAGATAACAAATATATCGTGATAACAAATTACTGTGGATTTTATGACCATTTATCTTGATATAAGGAAAAATAATGTTTTGCTTTCTAGGGGTTGAAGGACCTGCTATTGCTTCACTATCACTATCGTCGCGAATTCACCTACACGAATACGCTTCTACTGCTCATTACCACTAATGAAAATTCAGGGTCCCCAAAAGATTTCATTAGTGGTAAGGACAGTGGTAGTAGCCGCCATTATAGTATTTCTAATAGAAAATTCCTAATGACTCATGTTTATGTACATGAAAAACTAATATGTGCCACATATTACGTATGGTGAGAAATACTGTAGTTTCGTCTGCTACCATTACCACCAATCGGAACGCTCGTTTATTGAACCTTATTTGACACTTGACGTAAAAATCATCAATCATGTAAAACTAAGTTAGTGATCTAGTGTTTTCATGACGACACCGAAAGCGGTTGTATGTATGTATGGTAGGGTGCGGTTTTTCCGCGCAGCTCCTAGACCACAATTGGGCCTTTGAGCTTTCCCCTCACTACTACACACTAATACCGACAACCAGAGATGTTCAACTGGTTGCCGGGCCCAACGGTTTTTCGTCTCTTCCGAAAGACGGCGGCACAAATTTTCGGCTGGTCCTGGGTGCGAACCCCGGACCTCCTAGTCAGTAGGTCAACGCTCTACCACTAGAGCCATTCGCCCGGCAGCGGTTTCGTTATGAGTTGATAACAAACGCGAAGTAGAAAAAATCTATGTAGACGCCGCCAGAAGATTACGATCGACGTAAAAATATTGTAACCAACTCGAATATTAAACGGCGATTAAATATTTCGACAATTAACGCACTCGCTAATCGCTCGTGCGTTAAACAGTCTCGATGATTAATCGCTCTTTTTAATATACTTGTTGGTTAAATAACTATTTTTGTACTTTGCGACAATAGGTTCGATCGAGCAGCAGACAAAACCAGTCAAAACAATTGGGGATTCTTGTACGCATACGCAATGCAGGCTTTTGCATGGCAAAACCCCCATTTGGCATGCGCAGGAGAAAGAATAAGTGCTTTATGTACTTATTTTTGTGCTGCTCGAACAAACCCATTAATTTTACAAAAAATTTTGAACTCTGCGGTTGTCATTTTACATCTAGAGTAGTTTTCCCTTCAGCAGTTGGTAGTTGTGGTAAAATTCACAAATACGATTGATTCTAGCCAATAGCGATTGACATGTCAGCTTTATTTGACACTTGACGTCAATATGATCAATCTTGGAAAACTAAGTCACTAAAACTTTGTGATCTAGTGTTTTCATAACGACACAAAGTAGATAATATTATAAAAACAATTGGAAGTGATACATGTGCAAATATTGCTTTAAGGTACATGTGTAACATTGCTTTAAGAACATATTTAGGATTACCCGTGACAGTTGCTTAAGCTGAGAGCTTTTCAAAACAATGAAAAATTACCGACGTTCTGTTATGTGCCAAAAGGTTGTTTAAGTTTAATTTATCTCTAATATCAAGAGATATAAAATTGTTTGGACACTGTTCAAAGAAGCGATATAAGTAAGAAAGGCCAGTATAAAGAGTCTACAAATTACGAAGAACTTAGCATTCTACTTTACTTATTCATACTAGTGATGGGCGCATTCGGATTACATAATCGATTAAAATCGATTTTGGAAATAATCGTCATATATCGATTATTATTTTTAAAAATCGATTTCTTAATAATCGATTTTAATAATCGATTTTTAAAAATCGATTATTAAAATCGATTTTTAATAATCGATTTTAAAAATCGATTTTAATAATCGATTTTTCATAATCGATTTTAAAAATCGATTTTAATAATCGATTTTAAAAATCGATTTTTCTTAATCGGTTTTAATAATCGATTATTCTTAATCGATTTTTTATAATCGATTTTTTATAATCGATTTTTCATAATCAATTTTTCAAAATCGATTATTCGAATCGATTTTTCATAATCGATTATTCTCGCTTTAAAGTCGAGTCGAATGAATTCTGCATTTGAGAAATTATTTGCTGCTCTGCTGGTGTACTCAGTAACCATGTGTGCACGCTCTATCGCTAACATCATAGGCGACAACATACATACAATATATTAATAAAACCGCTCAATTAATTCGATTTGTTAGAATAAAAAGGTGACAAACGTAAAATTTTGCGAAGCCTGGTTCAATGCTAAATTCTAATATTTCAATTACAACAGACAATATAATTATATCATTAATTTTCGAATTATTTAAAAGACTTATCATTAAAAATTCATTATTAAAATACAATTGTTAATAATCGGTTTTAATAATCGATATTTAATAATCGATTCTTAATAATCGTATTTTAATAATCAATTTTTAATAATTGTTTTTTAATAAACGATTTTGGTCCATTCGAATTAAAATCGATTTTTCATAATCGATTTTTCAAAATCGATTTTTCAAAATCGATTATTAAAATCGATTTTTCAAAATCGATTATTAAAATCGATTTTTCAAAATCGATTATTAAAATCGATTTTTCATAATCGATTTTTCAAAATCGATTATTAATCGAGAATATCTCGAGAACCAAATCATACGATTTTGCAAATCACTCGAATGCTTAAAATCGATTCTATAAATAATACGATTATGCCCATCACTAATTCATACACTCTTACCACTGCAATAAAACAGAAGGAAATCTTTTATTTTTTTTTATGAAACAAATATAGATACATAGTTAATAAATAACAATTAGAACATCCTCTTTTGAACAATGTATAGGACACATGCAATAAAAAACGTGAAAGCAACAAACATTAAAATTTTGTCAGTGAATTCTCGTCTACCAAACTTTGCCAACAATTTTCCAGACTGACTAATAACTCCAGATGTTACTTTTAATTCTTCTTGAGTTCCTGTAACACTATCAGATGATATTACCAATGTGTCTAAAGTCTCAGCACTTCTTTTAGTGGTGTCTGCTAATAATCGACTTATCGAAAGTAACTGATCTGTTACGCTAGAAGTAACTTTAACTAAATGTTCTTTATCACGTTTCTGTCTTTGCCTCAAACTAGTCTCTTCATTTGTGCTCTTCAGTAGTTCTTCTTTCATATTCTTCTCTATTGTTAACATTGATTTTATATTAGCTTTTTTAAAATCGTCCATGGACCTATTAAAAATAAAATAATTTAAAATAATCAAATGCATAATAAAACAAACTTTTTCAATTGTTCTCTTTGGGAAACAACTTCCTTGAGTAATTCGGTGCTCTTATTTTCTTTTGCGATGTCCCCAAAATTGTCAATGTATTTCCTCAGGGCTGATATTTTCGAACGCCCCGCGCTATTCAAAGTATGCAGCTCGGAGATTGGACCAGCACATGCGTTGATGTCCTGTGATTTGAAGTGACATACGTGTACCAATATCAAAATATTTATTTTGTAAACTAACCTGTATAAGTGCTCTCAATTGCAGATGGTTTTGAGTGATATCCTGTCGAAGAGACTTCAAAATGTACTGTTCGGACTCCATATTTTGGTTAAAATTATACGGAATGGGTGCGATTTGTTTCGATTATCATGTGAAGGGAATGTAAATTTGTCTTTTCTTATCGTTGTCCTAGCGCACGGTAGATGTCGAAACGCCGTGTTGCGGAAGGTCGCTAAAAATTGATTATTATTAGAACACGAGCCGGGCATATTATAAATAAAATTCTAAATCGATTTGTTTTTCTCCCTGTTGGGTTTCTTTAGGTGTTTATAATAGCCTAACCTTTATCTAATTGCCTGTTTAAGTGATTTATGCAATTCAACCAATACATTTTAAAACAATAAGCACGCAATGTAAATATCAATATTGTTGTATTTTATATATGTATGCATTTATACATTGTTTTTATATGACCAGAAAACTTTTAGTCTTTTTTTAAATTTTAAAAATAATATTTAGGGGTCCCTACTGGCTGTCGTAGCAAAAAAATGAATTCAAATTGTATTAAAAAATACAAAACTAGTAAGAAAATTATCTTCAACCGTGCTGAAATTAAAATACCCCCACCGTAAAATATAAAAAAAACAAGTGAACCGATTTTGCCCATTCACGAACTTGTCCTTACTTTTTAAAAGATAAGCTTGTATACCAAATTTCAGATCAATTGCTTCAAAATTACGGCCAGACGAACAGACAGACGGACATAGCAAATCGATTTAGTTTTCAATTCTGATCATATCCATATATAAGTCTATATCTGCCACGCCTTCTTACGGGTGTTACAAATATTGAGTCAAACTCAATATACCCTCACCACATTAAATGTGGGGGTATAAGATACTACACTTAATGGGAATACCAAATAATGATCTTTTACTTAATAAAATCTGATGTGTCAAAAGCTGATGCTTTGACAATACTGTCAATAGAATCAACATATTTGTCAAATTCTGGCCAACTAGTTTTAATGCAGACACGACCGATCTCGATCAAACACAATTTGCTCACGCAGCTAACTATTATATGTAATAATAATAATAATTTATTTGTTTTAACCATACATAAATTATATTGTACAAGAATAAAATAAAAGATATGCATAGCAGTGCATGAAATATCATCCGTGGCGATGTCTTCACACGTTTCCTCCCTCTGGCCTCGCCTCGGGTGATGAAATTCTTCTCCCCGGGCTATTGGTATCGAGGGTCTGAAGGGTTCTCATTCTGGGTCGGCGTCAGCTAGGGTTGAATCCTCCCCGTCAGCAGCATTGCCTTAACTTGCCGTTTAAAGTGTGCGAGTTGTAGATTTTTTATTTTGTTATCTATTTTGTTGTACCTTTCGATTGCTGTAGTTGTACCTATGTACCTATGTACCTATGTGTAACCGTTTTTGTGGCGACGGTTCCGGAGAAACTACCTAAGGTATCGGGACGAAATTTCACATTTAGAATTTTCATGACCAAACTGAAAAGCTTTCTGTTCAAAAGTGCCCAGAGGACTGGATGTTTACACTTAGCATTTTTCAACGATTTTACAACTGAGCCGGCATTTCTGTAATTTCGTCAAAATAGTTAAATAATAAATTAAAGTGGACGAAATTCTTGATGATTCACGTCTACGACTTTTTTTGATAAAATTAATAGTTTAGCTGCACGGGAAAATTCGACACAGGGAACTTCGACCTTACCCTAATTCGTGCCCTAATTCAAGAACCCTGGCAATACAAGCGCGTTGTTAACACCAGAGGTAAGTTAATATACGGTACAAATTAAAAACATCAGGGAATGTATTTATGCAAGGAATGATTACCCATTTTAAAAATGCACGTCTTCTGCTGCATAGATCTAGCTGAAGCGAAAGTGAAATACATGGGGGAAGGCACAAATCTCGATGTAGTTATAATCTCAGTTTCGCTTATAACCTTCGTCAGCAGGACGAAGAGACTGCAGAGTGCAGACCCTCATCGGTGCGGACGCCAATGCCCACAATGAACTCTGGAGAAGTACCAACACCAACAAAAAGGTGAGTACCTTTTAGACTACATTGTGTCGTCAAACATTGAAATTTTAAATCAAGAGGGGGCACTTTTGTAACGCCACTGCGCAAGAGTTGGAGTGCTATGTGCCAGAAGAGCCATCACTCTCAGAACACCGGTACATTGTCATAGAACTTGGAAACCCCTTGCAGTTGATGTAGAGTACCGGAACCCACGTGAAACCTGCTGGGAAAAATATAAGGTAAACCTTAAAACACAGTTATTGCGAGTTAAAGATAATATTAAAACACGTCTAGACGTGGACCTCGCTGCTGAACAAATACAAGAGGCCATTACCACCTCTTACCACAACAACTGCCAAGTGACGAGAGAACTTACCGGGAAAATTAAAATCTGGTGAAACGAAATCCTCGAACAACTGAGAAACTAAACTCACAAGCTGTACAACAGAGCGAAGAAACCCGGCAAGTGGGAGGAATACTCCAAAACACTAACAGAATATAGCAAGGAGATAAGAAGAGCATGTCGTGAATCTTGGAGGACGTTCTGCTCGGAGAATGGCCAGGTATCCGATGGAGCAAAACTCAATAGAATCCTGTCGAAAATCCCTTCGAACCCTACAGGTACCATCAGGAAACCTGACGGTAAATTCACAGAAACAGGAAAGGAAACAGCAGACCCATTTTCCAAAATCAGTAGTAATATCCACAGAAGAACCAAACACACTTCCTGACCACACAAACACTGGAAAGGAGATAGTACAGGGTGACTGGGATCTCTCAAAAATGCAAAACTTTTGAACGTATTAAATGGGCCATTGGTTCTTTTAATGGGTACAAATCACCTGCACAAGATGGGATCTAGCCGGCGCTGCTCCAGCACGGGCTCAACCACCTACTATTAGTCTTATGCCGACTCTTCAGGGGAAGCCTGGCACTAAAAATAACATTTGGGAAATCTCGCTCACAGCCAGGCCACTGCATCCTATTCAACACGCCTTTCAAACAGGAAAACCATGCGACTCGGCCCTACATCAGCTGGTGACAAGGATAGAGCAATCGCTGAACAACTCGGAGGTGGCGTTGGTTACTTTCTAGACATCGAAGGGGCTTTGACAATACCTCCATCTCCACTATAGTTCGAGCTGTCAATGACTGTGGAGTGGAACCCACGATAAGTCAGTGGCTAGAATCCATGCTAAATGACAGACAGGTCACGACGAAACAATACGATGAAACCTTAACCATAACGGCCACAGAGACCCACAGGCAGGAGTTCTATCTCCCCTGCTCTGGGAAATAGTCGTAGATGAACTTTTAGCGCTACTAAACGATAATGGATACTATGCCAAAGGGTATGCGGATGACATCGTTACCCTCATCAAAGGAAATAATCCATTTACGATATCAGGGCTCCGTCCAGCGCCCTAAAAAAGTTAGAAACTTGGTGCAGGGAAGTGGGGTTGAATGTAAACCCATCTAAAACCGCACTTATCACCTTCACGAAAAGAAGGAAAATGGAAGGGCTGAAACGTCCTGTAATGTTGTTGGGTCCGTTGGTTTAAAACACTTTTTAGTTTAGTTCACTTTAATTCACAAACTCGTCTATGTAATACAAATATAGGTAAATGTGTATGTCTCAATATAACAAAGTAAAAATGTAGCGTTGTCATGAGCCTGTTGCACGACTGTAGCTGTGTGTTGGTACTGCTCGACTTGGCTCGACTGGGACGCCTGGTCTCACATGGACTCGTCGCATGGTATATATGGTAGTGGGGCGGCAGGGCTGCCACAATATTTGACAGTGTTACTACACGTCCTTCCTTCCTTAATCAATCGCTTCAATTTGCCAATGAGGTTAAATTCCTAGGAATATACCTAGACTCAAAACTCACTTGAAACCGACAACTCAAAGACACAACCGACAGAGCCAAGAGGATCTTACTGACAACCAAGCAGGCACTCGGACATGAGAGCATGAGACATGAGAGCTCAAACCGGAGATCATGCTACGGCTCTATAACTCGGTAGTAAAACCAATGGTCACCTACGGATGCATCGTGTGGGGGCCAAAGTAGAACAGCATGCTGCCCGGACAGCTCTCTCGAGAGTAAAGGGACTAGCTTGCCTATGCAAAACTGGCGCAATGGGCAGCACACCGACGCACATAGTGGCAGAGTACCTGAAAAGCCGGCAGAAAATAAAAAAATAAAGTTGTAATTTGTCCTAAAATAATACTTTCTATAAATAACTAAATAAATGATACATCGTTTCCACACTTCAATATTCAAACAGCGCGCATGCGCGGGCGACAACATCGCCTTAAAATTTAACATTTCGCACCATCCGCTTAAGACCAACCAAATAGTTAGGTTGATGTATTGTTTGTGAAGTAGTTTCGGCAAAAACACACTATAAATGGGATGGAATCGTTACCTCCAGGTATGTATATTCCAGATATGGTTGCATCAACATAAAATATTTCATATCTAGGAAGTATAACAATACTGAATATACCAGTGTCATTTTATATAAATTTGGTTTCTGTTCAGATTAAAGTTATGTTATTAGGGGTTGTTAGTTATAATTTTGCGATTTTTACGTTCATTAGATTTCCTACAACAAAGCCCACTTGATCTCAGTTGCAGCTTTTTGCATTTTTTTTAAATATTGATGTTTTATGGTGTTGATAGCACATAGCTATGAAACGGTACGCCAAAAATGTGACTTTTGTAACAGACGTTTTAATCATACTTCTAAAAAGTTTTTGGGGTCTCTGATTCAAAATTTGGAATATAATCATATTTTTGAAATTCAAAATGGCGGGTCCAATATGGCGGCAAAAATAAGCTGGATATGCATAAAAATTAGCACCAGTGATATTTAAGGGTCTCTGGTTTAAGATCTGATGTAACATTTCAAAAAATCAAAATGGCGGAACCAACATGGCGACAAATTCCAAGTCGTTGCTGCTCTACAATTTTTTGTTGTTTCATTCATAACTTGATCATTTAGGCTGATGATAATCACTTAGCTGATCGAAACCGGTTCCTATTGAAATAAATAACAATCAAAGGATCAAAGAGATTTTATTTCCAATACATAAATAACAAAAACGCACACAAATGTTAATTGGATTTAAAAGTGCCGTTCTATGCTACATGGCACTATTTTACCTATGCTGTTTGTAAAATTAGTTTAATCTTCCGACTCTCTCAAGCGTTCAAATAATACATTTCCGGACATGAGTGCATTAAAAAATTTGTTTACTATGGTCTGTATGGTGTGTATACTGATTTTCTATACAGCTTACATATAAGTTATTATTAGTTTTAAGTTTCATAATTAGTTGACCTAGCATTGTCGCCTTTCAACTGTTTACGTATAATAGTAAAAATAACAATTTCGTTATCACAGAAATTTCAACTTTTTCTCTATATTAAGTCATTGGTTGTCGTTAATTCGGGTAAAAAATTTTTAAATAATTTTGCGCCTTTTTATTGTTTACCAATTTATTATTAAGACTTTTTATGGAATGGTCGATTGACACGATTATAGAATTAAATTAGCAATTGTGTTCATTTTGTGCCTGTATTTTTGATTTGAAAGGTTGCTCATTATACATTAGGCCTTGCTCGATGAACACAAGCTGGAAATTCTTATAAAAAATTAACAATGTTTACTCCAGAAGATTACAAATTAATAAAAATTCTTCAATATTGGTTGGCAGTCAGACCAAATCTAAAATTCTAGGATAAAAGTTCAATGATTCTGAAACAAATATATAAATACAAATAATATTCTTATAAAAAGTTATTAATTACACCGTAATAAACGATAGAAAGGCAGCAAATTTTCTCGCAATTCACCTAATATCAATATGCTATAGATAAGTTGCCGAGCATACAGGGGTCACAACCGTGGCTAATGACATAAAATAATGAATAAAATTGACACAACCATAAAAGCAACGGAGATTTTTCAGGGTGAATGCAATTTAAATTTAACGATCAATATAGTCTATTTTCATGTTTGTTGTGTCCCAATTTTAGAATACTAACTAATAAATACGATCAATGCCATTTACAACAAATAAAACAACGAAAACGTTACTAAATAACTAACAGTATAGTCATTTACACTACGTCACCTTTCATTACTAAAAAAATCTTGCCCCACTGGAAAATTTTTTAACGGCGCCCATGCTAGATAGGTTCAATATTTTCGTCGAGCCATTACCGACTAAAAAGAAAAATTAAGATATGAGGCTTTTACTTCATATTTGTTTATAACATATACTTCTAGACAATCTTTCCAAGTAAAAACTGAGTAATAATTAAGGTGCATGTATATGTACATATGCACTTAGTAAAATTCATATTTTCTGGACTACCCTGTATAATTTGCAGAAATTTACAAATTTTATGCTTTAATTATTCGTTTTAGAAGAAGGACAAACTTTTATAAAGTATGACATTTTCCAGTAAATCAATAACAAGGAAGTTACCATTTTTTCATACATTCTGGGACACTCTGTATGCTTGTTTATCAATTTCCTTGTGATAAAGAGAATGTAAAATAGTTAGTGTACCTTTATAATAATAATTTAAAGAGTTTTTTCTCTAAATTCATAAGCGCTGAATTGATGCCACATTTGATGGTCTTCGGCCACTATGTGCGACGGCCTCCATGGAAACCCTGCTAAACCTTCAACCACTGGACATAGTCATTAAAGTGGCAGCGAAGCTAGAGAACAGGGTACAACTCAACGGCAACTGGCTCCCAAATTGGAAACACTCCAGAATAATTCAAACAGCCGCAAAACCAACATTAACAATGGGAAGCCACTGCATGAACACACAATACTCTCTGATTAAGACTTCCAAAATAATAATTGGAAGGGAACAAGGAGAAATCACCAAAAACCAAGGAATTTTAAGTTGGTACACAGACGGGTCCAAAAGGGTAGATGCATTGACCTCCTGGAGGGAAGCAAACCTTGGCAGAGGAAACGCCACAAACAACTTCCCCAAAGAAAATCTATTCGGAAGATTTCTCAGCCACATAAACTGGACGAAGATCCTGGATTAAACTACCTGGGCGGCCACAGTACAACAAGCCACATGGCTGCAGTGCTAGGGCCCTCCAACCCTCAGCTAAACGCTCACAGCCTCAATAAAAAAAATGGCTAATTCTATTTCATCTAGATCGCGCGTACTGCTTTAAAACTAATTAGCCAGGATTTGACAGATGTTTATACTATTGACAGGTATTGTCAAAACATCAGCATTTGACGGTTTGACACTGCCGTATAGTATGATAGTCATGTGCCTGGCCACATCAGATTTTTTTTTGTAAGCCTTTTTACTTTATGATACGCTGTATGATGAAGTATTGTAAGCGTGCCGAAAAAAAATTGAGATTTTAGAGGAAATAGGTGTTTATGGCTCCCCTGAACATTTTTGACCAAGGTACAAAAAAATGTCTGTGTGTAAACGATTTTTGTGGCGACGATTCCGGAGAAACTACGAAAGGTATCGGAACGAAAGTTCATATTTAGAAGTTTTGTTACCAAACTTAGAGCTTAAAAGCTTTTGGTTGAAAAGGGTCCAAAGGAACTGGTAGTTTATTCTAAGCCCTTTTGAAGGATTTTGCAAAGCTGCCATTTCTGTAATTTCGACAAAATAGTTAATTAATAAATTAAAGTAGAGGAAATTTTGAATAATTTATGCCTATGACATTTTTTGGTAAAATTAATAGTTTAGCTTCAAGAGCAAATTCTATTTGATCGAGATCGGTCGCATCTGCATTGATATGAAATTACATGGTAGCCAGGATTTTGACAAATATTTTTTTGTGTTATCACATTCGAAAACAGCTGATCTCATCAGAGGTTGGAGAACCACTATGGAACGTTGCCGCTGTAGTGCGGCAAATAATAAAATACAAATTTCAAATAAAATAAGATCACCAATTTGATTGTTTGTTGATAAGAAATATCAACCCGTCTTTATATCTAATCCTAAAACCGATAAATTGAGAAAATTATAAATAAAGTATAGCGATGAGTGTAGTTTTATTTTAGTATGTTGGTAGGGATGTGCCATGAACAAATATAAACCTGTCAGAATTTGAATTACCTTTTTAAGGTGCGTTTTCATTAGTGATAATGGCAGTGGTAGCAGACGCCGTTATAGTATTTCCAATAGAAAATTGCTAGTGACTCATGTTTATGTACATGCAAACTAATATGTGTCATTATCACGATATGTAAGAAATACTATAATTTCGTATTCTACCACCGCCATTAGCTACCATTACCTACCAATCGGAACGCACATTTAAACTTGACATTTCGTCAAAGTGGTACCAACCTAACATTTACTATACAGAAATCATTTATTTATTTTTTTAAAATACGTATTTCTTAAAAAGCAACACAATAAACGTTGATGTCGCTCCTGCCAAAAACTAGATAGCGCGACTCACTCACATGCGACGGCGACACTCCGCCTTCGGTGACGCGCGGCATCACCGCTCGTCGCGCTATTCCGTACTTTCGGCATTAGTGACATAAATAACTATTATTCTAATGACGTAGTGTAGGTAGTGTCAAATGCTGATGCTTTGACAATACCTACGATTTATCTCAATAGGATAGATTCTCATGCAGCTAAACTATTAATTTTATATATTGTATGATAAAGTCATGTGCCTGGCCACATCAGATTTTTTACCAATGAGTTTAGTTTACGATTTAGGAACAATTTTTTTTTTTCAAGACACCATTGATGTTTATGTCATGTTCTTTTACGTCCTATACTACCCGTGGTAAGTTTTATTTCGAATAAATATTTTTACTCACAATTTTCAAAAGTGCGGCTTAATATTTTCGCGTAATAATAAGTGGGAAGACGGCTAAGTATGAGAAACAAATTACTCAGTTTTCGAAATCTTGTTATCAAGAGACACATTTTCAAAATGTTGTATGATAAGAAAAAAATATTTATGGGTTACTGCCGGCAGTCAAAGTAAACAACAATTAATTAATTTTATATTAAAAAAATGTTTTTAGCTACCAATACATTTGTACACAATAATTATTTCTAACTTAATTAAAAAAAAAAAAAACAATAAGCTTTTCAATGTACATACCACACCAGTCATTTTCACAAATTTGAATTAGGTACTTAACTTACTTCATTGCCAAAACTACAATCATCCATGTTAAATAATAAGAAAATGACTGTGGATAGGTTTATAATAGTAGTTATCCATCTACAGCGACCGATTCTCAAGTGGTGGTACGCGCGGTACTACTACTTACGAAGTTTTATTTTTACTGATAATATTTTAATAAAAATAACTAAAGCATCAAACATCTATTGTTTCTTGAATTATAATGACTGACTTACTCGTAATTAAGTTAATAACTATGATGAATATGTTAATAATGCTAACTTATTATCTATGAACTTATTTTATTTCTACTAATTACAATTACAAAAATACATACATTAATACAAATTAGTCTCTCCAACAAAAAGTTGAAATTGTTTTAATACATGGAGAAAATAGACCGCACCGAGATGTTCCTGCTATTTTCAATGAAAGACATCCACACAACCAAATTGCCCATTCAACCATTTCCAGCATACAGAACTAATTCAAACAGGCTGGGTCTGTTGAAAATAGCTTCAAGAAACCCCACCAAAAATATGTTGCCGAAAATGAGGAAACAAGTTTGCCAGTGTTGCAAGAAGTAATCGAGCATAAAACGACTGCTGTTCGACAAATTGCTGCACACTGCCATTGCAGTAAATTAACAGTACATGAAATACTAAAGCTAAACAAGAATCACCCTTGTAAACCAAAATTTATAGGTACACTATAAGAAAGAGACTTGACATCAGATATGACTTTGCCATCTGGTTTGAGGGAAAAATGGAAGAGAACAGTTTTTTTTTAATATTTTTTGGACAGACGAGGTAACGTTTACGTCAAAGAACAGTCCCATTCTTCACAAAATTGCCGGTGATGGGCACATAAAAACCCGATATTTACAAGAGAATGCCGAGATCAGTGCTATTTTAAGACTAATGTGCTGTGCGGTATTTTTAATAATCAAATATATGGGCATTTTTTTTTCGGCAAACTTTAAATGGGGGAATTATACCTTCAGTTCCTGAACAGAGGGTGTCACCTTACACAATATAAACTCTGTCAAGAACTTTTTAAGATGGGGTTCGAAATGAGTAGGCAGCCAAATATACTTCATAATATTATCCTGAGTTGTTCAGCGATATGATTAGGTATTTCCATTCAAATTATACGTCGAACAGAACTTGAAACCTTTGCCGATAATAGAAAAAATAACCGGCTCAATTCTGTCGGGTCAAGGTGACGGATTTTACGATTGTTGATGGCTATGTCGTAGTCTTTTTACGTTCAACGAAAAAACGCCGATATTCACAGAATTCGTCACCTATACATGACAGAATTGAGCCGGATATTTTTTGTATTATCGGCAAAGGTTTCAAGTTCTGTTCGACGTTTATCGTATATCATTTCGCTGAACAACTCAGGATAATATTATAAAGTATATTTGGTTGCCTACTCATTTCGAACACCATCTTAAATCATAAATTTGGCCATTGCTGGATAGGCAGAAATTCAGAATTAAGATCCTGGCCACCAAGATCACCCGACTTTACCCTGTTAGATTTCTTTTTGTGGGGTTATGTAAAAAATAAAGAATACAAACACCGACCATTTAGAGGAAACTATACAACATTGTATCCAGAACATTCCACCGAATTCTGTTAGTAATGCGGCGAAAGATGTTTCTAGAAGAATGTGTTTATGCATAGAACGGGACGGAAACCACACACAAAAACAGGATTAATAGATGTTTAACTATTCTTTCGATGTTTAGGTTTTTTTAATGTGTATTAATGTATGTATTTTTGTAATTGTAAGTAGTAGAATCAAAATAAGTTTATAGATAATAAATTAGTATTATTAACATATTCATAATAGTTATTAACTTAATAACGGGTAAGTCAGTCATAATTAATTCAAGAAACACTAGATGTTTGATGCTTTGGTTATTTTTATTAAAATATTTTCAGTGAAAATAAAATTTCTTAACTGGTTAGTACCGCGCGTACCACCACTTGAGAATCGCTAGCTGTAGATGGATAACTGCTATTATAAACCTATCCACAGTTATTAATATTAAACAAATAAAAGGTAAGTCACGCTCCTGAATTAGTTATTGTATGATATATTAATATCTACAGGGTGAAATATCAACTTCGCACTAAGAAAATGAGTAATTTTGCGCTAGTTCTAAATAAACATTAGTTATCATACCAAAATAACAACAAATATAAAAATATATTCAAATTTCTAAAAAATATATTAAAAGGGTCCTTTTAGTACTAATATTACTAATGTTACTAATATTCGTCACAAGAGTAATTTTTAAGAAAAAAAAGGAAAATATTTTTTTTTAGGTAGGTAGCTCTGACTTTATATTTTATTATAATCTTTACTTCTAAACAACATTTCCAAATAAAGTTTTTCGATAATAATGAAAATAAAGGTACTTTAGTCGTATCACAAATTCATAGACTCTGAACCGCTTGGTATATGGCACCGAAATTTACATATTTAGCTGTTGCAGTTTTGGTTTCATACGAACCGCCAACTTTCATAAAGAATAGAATTTTCTGAGAGATACCTAATGAAAAAGTTTTCCATATGGTGCGGACTTTCGTGGACACACTGTATATATATATATATAAGGTATATATAGCCAGACTGTGGTCGAGTGGTAGCGCGCTTGGCTATCAGTCTGGGGGACGTTGGTTCGAACCCAACGCCCTGCTTTCAGAGTAAAGGTTTTTCTGTGGTTTTCCTTTACTCCACGGCGAATGCTGAAAGCCAAACAACTTAAGACGTGCCACAGACGCGGGCCATAATAATGATAATTCGGGTCTGCCGATGCCCCCGTAGTGGCGAAAGCTGTTGGGGGATGTTAAGGCGTGGATTATTATTATTATTATTATTATTATATCGATGAATGAGGAAAGAGAATCCAGGTGAGAAGTAAATTTAAAATTAATTAAAAAATACAGTCTCAGCCCAAATCTGGGCTGAGTGAGTATATGCAAACAAAGAAAATGCAGTTAGTTTCTCAAAAATCAAACCCAAATCTCAATTTATGCCTCTGATATTCTAAATGAAATCTAGTCTTTATGAAAACCAGTGGAAAAATTGCAAGAAAATTGATTTTTCTGAAAAACTATACTCAATTCACAACCTTTGCTTTCAGACACACAAGACTACGGAAGAAAAATGCCCTAATCCCTTGCAACTTATTGGTTTTGATTTGTTGATCAGGGTAGTAATTTATTTTCGACTATGGTATGTTTGGAGTACCTAATTGAAAATCTGTAAAATTCTTTCATGCATAAATTTAAATGTTTATTCATTATTTTTAAGTTTATATAGTTGCGGGCTGCAAACTTATTGTATAGTTCTAAGTTCAAATTATCAATACACATTTAATTACAAAAAAAAAAACAGTAAAATTGCAATTCTGACAGGTCCAACCGGTAAGCTTAAAAAATATTTTTCAAAGATTATGAACCTTTACACGGTGTATACCAAACGGCGGCAAATATTTCAAAAATTCTCTAGATTTTAATACACACTTAACACACAAACTAAAAGAATAGAAAAAAAATGCTAAATACAAAAATATATAAGGAAAAGTGATGACGATACAAACCGAAGAAAATAATACTACAAAATAATAATGCTAACAAAAGCTCAATTAAACAAAAGTAAACAAAAATAAAATAACATTCTACTGTACATACATATTTATTATGTAGTGTTTTGAGATTTATTAGCATGTTAAATATTAAAAACTCGTTATTAATCAACCGGTGTGATTATTAGTTACTAAGGAGTATCAGTATTTGAACTAAAAATCGACAAATGTCAAAAAATCTACTTTATTAATAAATAGTAAGAGAATAATAATTAATTAATTATAATAAATAGTTGTGCGGTAGATCTTGAACCTAACTTTCTTTGGTGGGAGCATTTTCAACCCCTTTTCAAGGGCAGGAAGTCTCTATTGGTTATGTGTTTACTACATAACTTCTGGCTGCTTGTCGGCGCGCCGCGCGCGCGCGGCGGTAAGATTGACAAAACGTGTGCCACACTACGATGTTTTTAGTTTTTATCACTTGTTCCTGCCGTCTAGCAGCATAGTGAGAACTCTTAGTAGCCAGTGCAGAAGACCCTGCGTCCACCACCAGCTACTAACGGTTTGCATTGCGATGCTAGACGTAATATTAATAATCACAATGACAATTCATTGAAATTTATTTATTTATGGAAAATTAATTCTGTTTCAGATTTGGGTACCAAGCTGTCTGCATATAGTGAACATATAAAATAACATTGAAACAATATCATAAATAATTTTATTAAGATCAATCTCTAGGTTTCCAAGTCATAATTTTCATTAACTGCTGAGCACTATTAATTAGAATTGTCAATTCAGTCATCTGTGGTTCGAAATGTGTTTCCAACCATTCTTTGGCAGTAGCATTAAAATATATTTGTAGCAGCTCCTTATGCACATCCTCCATTAATTCATCAAATTTATCATGCATCATTGTTAACTTGGGCAGAATTTCATCGACTAAATGTGGACTGGCATATCCTTTCTTGATATTATATGGGTTTAGCCACCCCCGGATAATTTCGTTCTTCTTCAATACATTGTATTCAGCTTTAAGTTCGTGGAACTGTATAATAGCATCAAGGAGTGCACCTCCAGGATAGGAGCAAATTGGCGGTCCACTGCCGAAGAATGTGACAGAGTGCCCTCTCTGGCACTTCAAAATTTGGTTGACATCTTTCGGAATTGAATAGAGTGCAACATCCTGTCCTCTAAGTATGGCCATGCACAGTCCCAGTGTTGGTACGCTGACTGGAAGTAATTCACATAGGACTGAAAAGTGGTCATACCTTTGAGAACCACTTAAAATCATCCCGGCAATGTTGATCTTTGATTTATATTTTAAGTAAAGGGTCATCCAGGTTTGATGATTCCTTATATATGGAGTAGGTTGTGTTAAATATTTATCACTACCAGTAGCTCCTTTAAACGCCCCAGCAAACCACACTGTAGGGAATACTTTAGCGTATTTGTCCAAGATATGATTAGTTATACTGTTTGCAACATTAAGATCGTAGTTCCATATGACTGGCTGGATGTATTGGTTTATATTGTTTACAACTAATTCTTTCGTATCCATGTTCCTCAAGTGATTGTCCCATGCTAAGATTGTAATATTTGGATACTTTGCTTTGATTTTCTTTGCTAACGCTTTTATATGTTTTAAGTATAAGTAGTTGGTTCCTTCTTGTGCACTTTCCAGTATGCTCTGGCATTTCTTGCACTTGCCAATACTAATTACCTCACCACCACCAATATGCACCAACATGCTGTGTGGATGAGCTGCAATAATCTGTAGTGTTATATTTGATAGAAAATCTACAGCCGTTGGGTGACTAGGGCAAATATCTCTGGGTAATTTAGCAACTTCTCTCATCGCTGCCAAGCCTGGTAACTTTAGGATGTAGTCTAAACGTCCAAAAGTTTGAACTAAGGGAATAATTTTTAAACCAACACCATAGGCTAATGTATTTAAAGTGGTAATATCTTGCTGTGTGTATGAAGTATGTGCTCGTACGGAAGCAGTCTCACCAATAAACGGAAATGTATCTTCATATTCAATTAATAGTCCAGTGGCTCCAAATTTGGCAATAATAGGGAAAATTTTCTTCAAGTATGAAATTCTTAAAGGTGCTCCTTTTAAGTCAATGTGAACTATTTTTTCTCCTCGAAATTCAATTGGTTTGTATTTGAAATTCTCGTGAGATTCGAATTGTATTGGAGACTGCGCAAAGTAGTTTTCATGTAAGGATGATGGCAGCATAATATAAAGGAATAAAACAAATATGCATAACAGTAATGGAATTAGACATACGGGATTCCTTAGTAAACGCTGTAGTCGCACTTCTAATCCTCTATTTTGGTGTTTCATTGTATAATCAACTTAACTATTAACGTTAGGTTTGCTAAAGTGACATTAAGCAAACAATCACAGATTAGGATATATGAACCACTAGATGTTATTTGACATGCCTTTCAACCACTAAGGCTGGTGCAGATGGCGCACGAGTAAATGAATATGTAATGGCGGGAATTTTAAACCGTATATTGGAGAACTATATATAATTTTAAACCGTATATTGTAGTACTATTATATTTATTAACAGCATTAATTTTTCAGGTAAAGTTGTATTTAGATTTTTTCCCTATTTTATTCAATAAGTGCATTACAATCTAGCTATAATTGATTAATGAGTACTTAATTCTAACTTATTTTACTAGTACATCTTAACCTAACAGGCACCCATTGGTGTCTATCAGTTAGTCCTCATATACATACTACATTTTGTACATTTCACATTTTTCACATTTTTCTTGCGCACTACGTAGCACTGTCTCTTCCTTTAAAACACCTCACATTTACACTAACTCAAAAACATTCTTTTTGAGTTAGTGCTCTTTTATACTAGGTAAAACACACGCAACGAATGCTGACATGCCGATGATTCCGATGGTGGTAATGTGGACTTATTTTTGTTTTTAGCGGCAGATTTCAGGAACGATTGGCATCAAAGATGATTGACGGATGTTTCTGCTTTTTTTTTCTTTGTAAAGAGCTATGTTTATTTACCACAGTTCTGTTATTTGTTGATTCGATTTTTTGTCCTAGACATAATTTGCGCATGCCTGCAAATCTTCGCGGTCTTGCAAGATCTTTGCAAGCTCTACTTTTACGATGTAGAACAGGGAGGAGGTTGCATACAGAGCGACTACAGACCGCATACTGCAGACCGTTGTGTTGTCCCGGCCGTAATCACGTCATACGATAAAGTTGTTCATACAAAAGCTGTTGGAAATTGAGTCCTCCACAACTTTGACATTTAGATTGGCCCCTTATTTTTAATTAAAATGGCCCAAAAGTTAAAAACCCGAGCCACTCTCCTAATTTTTCACACTTCTTCCGTATTATTAGCAATAAAGAATTTGTTTCAACAATATTGACTATATGAAAATTGAAGAGAATTAAATTCTCTACATATTTGATAATCACCTTTTTTATCGGGAAATTATCGTGCGAATCGACAAAAACAGAAAATCCTAGATGGCGGACAGTTCCCATAGGTAATTAATTTATGGGCAAGAATGTGATTCCTTCATCTAATCTTCGGGGGACACCTAACTGAATCAAAAAAAAAAACCTGTAATTTTTTTCTTTTTAAAGAGGCTTATCAAACAGAATACCGTGTACCTATGACGAGTATATCAAAATTTGAATATACATTGGGCACAGTATATAACAAACAACTGAAGAGACATTTAAAGTATTGGTTATAAGTGGGCACTTGCATAAGTGAAGTTTGATATAGCCAGGCTTGCCTGTATTAAGTAAAATCCATTAAAAGTAAAGTTCATTTAGTTTAATTCGATTATAATTTTTAATTAACAGAATAATTAGAATTAAACAGAAATGTATTACCACACAATAAAATTGTAGAGGACAATTAATTCAACCACTAATCCCTTGGCGCCCACACACTAACTTTTAACAATAATTGTGAGCTATTAATAAGCTGTGATAATTCTAAAATGTAAGGTTTAATGTAAGTCTCCATCCATTCCAAGATTGTTGTTTCGAAATAAATATCCATCATTTCCTTGTGAAGCAATCGCATCAATTCATCAAACTTTCTGTGCAGCCTCATCAGCTTTGGTAACAATTGGTCAATAAAATGAGGACTAAAGTAACCTTTTTTAATGTTGTACTGCGTTAACCATCCTCTAAGGATATCATGCTTTTTCAAACTTTCAAACTCATCACGAAGTTTTTGATAATGTGTCATGGCATCAAGAATCTCAGTTCCAGGATATAGACAAAATGGCTGTCCAGTTTTGAAAAATGTGACTGCAGGCACATTACGGCACTTTAGAACTTCACTTACGTCTTTTGGAAACGAAAAAGATTTAGCGTCCCAACCTTTGAGAACAGATATACATAGTGCAAGAGTTGGTAAACTAACCGGAAGTAAGTCACAAAGAACTGCAAAATGGTCATAGCGCTGCCAACCTGTTAAAATTATTCCAGCCACGTTTATTCTATGTTTATACCGAGTATAAAGAGTCATCCAAGATTGGTGGTTCTGTATGTGCACCAGAGGTCGCGTTAAAAACTGATCAACACCACTGGCTCCTTTGAAGGCACTTGCAAACCAAACATTACGGAATATCTTAGCATACATGTTCATGATGCTACCAGTTATTGATTGGGAAATATTAACACCATAATTCCAAATAACGGGTTGGATGTAGTGCTTAATATTACTCTTAGTTAAAGTTCTTGGATCCATTCTACGGAAACGGTCATCCCACGTTAAAATAGTAAGATTTGGATGCCTTGATTTAATTTCCATTGACATTATCTTAATATGCCTCAAAAATATATAGTCAGGACCTTCATGTAATGTCTTCATTATTTTTTGGCAAAGATGGCATTTTCCTAAATTAACAACTTCATCACCACCAATATGGATCATTGAAATATTTGGGTGAGCGGCTATTATCTGCTCCGTTATATTCATTAAAAAATTTATTGTTGCCGGATGATTTGGACAAATATCTCTGGGAATAGCCACATCTTCCCTCATATCCGCAGCCATTGGTAATTTTAAAGCGTACTCCAAATGTCCAAACGTCTGAACTAATGGTATAATTGATAAGCCTAGGTCTTGCGTTAACTTATTAAGTGCCGCCACATCTTCTTTTGTATAAAATGTTCGCGACTTAAGAACATTAAGCATACCGTCAAATGGAAAGGTATCTTCGTACTCAAGTAAAATACCAGTTGCGCCAAGTTTGGCAATCATTGGAAGAATTTTCTCCAGATATGATATTCTAGGAGGGGCACCTTTTAAGTCAATATGGACTATCCTTTCTCCATGGAATTCCACCGAATCAAACTGATCAGATGACAGAAACCGTTCAGTTGACAAGAAATACTGTTCACGTAATGCACTCTGTAAGGTATAATAAAGCGAAAGAATGAACACTAACAAAAGCAATGGCAATAGGCATATTGGATTTTTGAACAACCGGTACAACTTAAATTCCCACACTCGATTACCTTTCTTCATTTGAATTAATGAACTTTGGTTGAGGTTGACTTAACCTGACAAAGTAATATAAAATAAAAACAAAAAACTTATATAGGTACCTGCGGGTCTAGATTCCTGCAATGAATTTCATGGTGTACTTATTTCAAATGATTTCAAATGCAGCTACCTCCGCTACGCACGGCGATGCTGACACGACAATGGAATGTTGCTATTGTCATGCTAATGACAGTAATGACATTTGTCAAAAGTAAATGTCAAAAAATTATGGACACGGGTTCTGTCCTGGCGGAATTGCCGTGTTCCAGCAACGAACCAAGGCAAAGACGATCATAGATCCATGTACACCCACTAAAAACGAAGACGGGACAATTTACAGTTCTGCTTAGACACATCAGCGGGCCGCCCCCAACAAAATTTACCGTTTAGAACCAAGAGATTCGCCATGCAATCGGATTAAGATGGTGGCATCGAAATGCTAGAGTCCTTGCAAATGTTTTTATTCCTATTCAAATCGAAGTATAGAAGAAAATGCTGCTCGCGATTGACGGCGATTATTTTCTGCAGTCTTGTCATCCTATACACCGTAAGCTCTTTGGATGCTGCCAAGTGCCAGGACTCGTCTGGATGCGGGGGCAACGGAAAATGCGTTAACGAAACCTGCGTCTGCTTCGAAGGATGGCAGGGCCCCCAGTGCCAATTTTGCGGCGGAAAAATACGGTAAGAAATAACTCAAACGAACAATTGAGCATAACAATTGCAGATGTCAAAGTTATCTTTTGTTCCCTTCATTTCTCGGGTTTTCCATTTCTCTTCTACTTTGTACCTTCTCTTAATTTTAGGTTGGGATCCCCAACTGGTACTATCCACGATGGCCTAGGAAATTACTCGATTGGCGTTAAGTGCAGTTGGTTGATAGATGCACCAAACTCGAGCATAACGTTTCATCTGGAAGAATTTGCAACGGAATGTGGTTGGGATCACTTGTACATATTTGACGGAGATAGCGTCGAGTCACCACTTTTAGCAGTTTTAAGTGGATTAATGTATAAAGATAAATATAGCATAAGAAGGATACCGGAAGTTCTAGCCAATTCTGGCTCTGCGTTGGTGCATTTTTTCAGTGATGACGCATATAATATGTCAGGGTTCAATATGACTTATAGATTAAATGCATGCCCATCCAAGGTATCCGGAAAGGACTGCTCTGGAAACGGAATTTGCATTGATAGGGTGTGCACCTGCGATGGGAAATGGGGTGGGAGTGCGTGCCACATAGAAAAGTGTCCAAATAACTGCGGAAGCTCCGAAGGAAGGGGTTACTGTGAACCTACAGGATGTGTTTGTAGTATCGGATTTAAAGGGGATGATTGCGGACAACTTGTGGAGAATGGATATTGGGAAAGTTTGACGCCTCCTGGATTTATTCCACCTGGGTCTGCGTCTCACGGTGCTGCTGTGTGGAGAGATTCGTTATATATTATCGCCGGACAGAGATATGATATTAATAGTACAAGCATAATATATACGTATGACTTTAATGGTAAGTTTTGTTTTTACTGTCAAAAGCCAAGTAAGATTTTTACAGCTTGAATTAAGCTTTGCTTTCTAAAAACTACTAAATGATTTTGAATATTAGATAAATACTTCTGGCATGTGCGCAACTACATATAGGAGCAGAAGATTCTTGACGAAACTTTTGCTAACAAACATTATGCTAGACAAACTATGACTATTAGCTATTGTCAGGGCCGCCAAGAGGCAGTGACACCTGTGATTGTTGTCACTGGTCCGGCATTGATAAGGGCCCGGCAGCAAAAATGGCCCAACCAAAGTTTTACACACTGCGAGCGCAAGGAAGACTAGTGACCAAGCCTATCTAATTTTTTCCGACTTTTTGAAAATTGTAATGTCCAGATTTTCCAATACACCACCCATCAACTAGATTAAAATTTCAAAATTGTATTATAATAATTTTGTCAGTACAGGTGTTCATACTATAAAACGAGCAGTATTTTCAAAGAAAGTACTGAAATATTTTCTATTTATTTCTTACTATACTTTTAAAACGTTTAACATTTTGCGACTGTGGGTAAATATTTTATAAACCTTCAAAACTCTTTTGGTGACCGATTTTGAAAACTTGTTTTATCGTCAGACCATTATCGTGAACCATCAAAACACAAAATTCAGGGAGTCAACATGCCGGTGTGTATGTTTGTGTGCGATATTGTAAGAAAAAGAGATACTATATTACTAGCGCTCTAAAAACTAATAGCGATTCAACCATACCAATAAGCGCTCCTGACGATTTACTTAGCCATCCACCCAGATGCCAATAGCAATGAACAATCATAATGGACCACATGTTGTTGTTAAGAAAGCAAATAAAAATTTCATGGACCAGATTTGGTCCATCAACTATTACATAAAACTGTCGCATGTTACATTCTGCCCAGCTGCAAATGCAACTTCAAAACGTCAATTGAATCCTGAGATTTTGTAGACTATTCAACAAAATACACTATTATATATTGAATAACATCTAACCAACAGACAATTAAATTAATTAATTTAATTCATTATTAAATTGACAACAAACATTTATCTGAATACTTAACGCTTAGAAAACAGTGCACAGTTACGTTAGGCCACGTTTGCTTCACTAAACCGCATGCAAAAGAAATCATATTTTTTGAGCCGTTTTGATTGTAAGATACGCAATCTTCCTTCCTTAGCACTGTTTAATTCAATAATATCTTCTTCTGTAAAGTTATTCAATAAATAAGTAATTATTAATTAAGGTTCATTACAAATTTGAAGTTTCATGTTCCGACAATCGATGTCCATATTCCCAGAGAATAAGCAAATATATTTTCTACAACATACCTGATTCACTTTTCACTCTACGATGTGAACACTTTTCCTTTCGATTTTCTTGCATTTTCTGAACCTGCTTTGTTCGACATGTTCTGATAAGTCAGTGTTAATCTTTTCTTCATTTTACAAAAGTTATTACTTCTAATTAATTTAATTTATCTAATCGTTGTTAATCCTTGTTGCACGCAATGTGGAGTCTATGACACAAGACAAATATAATGACGTATGCCTGTGCCGAGAGATGATATAACCTGGCGCAATACGGGTCACTGGGCAAAATCACAAAAGATCAAAATAAAATAAACAAGTGTCAAACATCTAAAAGGCACACACAACACCTTGACACTGCAAGTGCCCTGGCTATTGTAACGAATATCAGTTTAAATAAAACTTCTGTCTCTAGTTTTTGCAATAATGTCTTCTTGTAAGTGCAAATAAAAACACAAATAAGCTTAAATTGTTATGGTATGCAGAATGGTCATAATAGATCAACTGTCGATAATCAACTCATGTTCGGAAACACACTGTTTAGGAGCTGCAGAGAGCTGAAATATGACCCCAATTTTAGAACTGTATTATGAAAGAGAAAGGTAGTTTGTCGAGCAATTCCGTCGTATGAAGAAGCAACCGTAGACACGTGTTTCGGATTATACCGTACTATATTTTTGAAATTATAAATTAATATTGCTGCATTTCTGCAGTCAGTCAATCAATTTGTTTTTGTGAATTTTGATTGCATGCTCAATGGACACAAATTTTGTAGAATTTTGTGCGTGTATTTTCAGTTATAAACATTCTCTCTCAATAGTTTGGTACATTTATGTTTTTTGCCTTTTTCTATCTTTTTATTAGTTAGTGATTCCACATTAGTCTCTGTGTGCTTTCCCCTGCGAGGTTTCTAAGTGAATCTATCAACACTACTTTTCTAAGCAGAAAGTATTTACTTTTTCTGGTTAAATCATATGAAGGAATTATTTTTTTATCTAGGTATTAATAAAAAAAGCATATTCTTAGACCTAGCCTTTTACAACTTTTGAGAATTGTTGGTATGATTTCTATCCTTAACACGGCAGTATGTTATAATTACAGCCAGAGGTGTTTGACTAGCTGCCAGAACCCCTGATGTCTTTTTAGTCCGCATATTCCTGCCTCGGCTCATTGAGCACAAATATGCATGAAGCAAACCGAGTCAGTACTGATGCTATTTACCAGACCATTTTTTGTCTTTACTGGAACGTGTTCGTAAAACTCAAAATAACTGGTCCACTGGAATCTGAAATGGTTTATCTTGTATCTTGTATGTTTGTGCTGAAGTTTGTGTATACCAGACATTTTAAACTTACCTTTTACTCATTTTGGGCACAGAGCTAGGTTTTTGAATATTTGCATGCAATTTTGAGTCACCATGTATGAAAATTAGAATGTTTTAAACTGTTTTTAGATCTTTCTTTATAGAGCTACATTTTACTACAACAATTTTTTAATGATTTCAGGCAATGTGTGGGAAACTCATCATTATAATGAAGGTCCATCGCTGAGATATGCACACTCCACTGTCTTGTATGGCGATAAGATCTTTATATATGGTGGTGTCCTAGGCAACCGAGGTCCTACATCCGAATTGTGGGCTTTTGACATCAACGCAAAAACATGGGAGAATGTCACAGTCAAGGCCGGAGCTTGTAATGTCAGCTATTTACTCTGTGGGCCTCTAAAAATATCTGGTCACTCTGCAACAGTGGTCACTAATAACAATAAGAAATCTGATCGGATGATTGTCATATTTGGATACTCTCCGTATTTAGGGTTTTTGAACACCGTACAAGAATACTATTTTGGAACACGTGAGTGGCATATAGTCAACACCGAAGGTTTCCCTGTGAAAGGAGGTTACGGACATTCCGCTAGTTATGATCCGTACTCACTAAAAATTTATGTTTACGGTGGAGATATCTCCGAAAATCAAAATCAACAATCCATGAGTGGGATCTTATATTCTTATGAACCTGATACAAGAATATGGAGCTTGTTGAATGAAGCGCCATCTGCGAGGTTTTTGCACACAGCAACCTTCATATCTCCTGGATTAATGTTAGTTTTTGGTGGCAATACTCATAATGACACAGCCGGAAGCTCAGGAGCAAAGTGTTATAGTTCCGAGGTTTTAGCTTATGACGTTTCATGTGATTCTTGGCAAGTTCTACCGATTCCGCAAAATATGAATGCCGATATCTCTCGATATGGACATTCTGCAGTCATTTTTGAAGATTCTCTCTATATTTATGGAGGATTTGATGGGCAGATGCTATCAGACTTGTTAAAATATACTCCGGGCAGTTGTTCAGCTTTAAAAAATCAAACATCCTGCTTGAGCCGAAAGCCTGGTGTGAGCTGCGTTTGGGATAATCGCAATTCAAAATGTGTCTCAATTCAAGATCGCAGCATTAGAAATTTCTCACTGCAAGATTCTCGGACAGATTCCGAATGCACCATTTGTAAATGCCCAATTTCCAGTCGCTCCGATATGACTCAGAGCATCATAAATAAGAAACAAAAGTGTGAGAAAATCCAGGATTGCACCAGCTGCGTTCAAACGACCAGTGATTGCGTATGGTGTAATGGCAATTGCACTTACCATAAGGAATGCAAGGATGATCAATCGATTACAGTGCTGGAAAGATGTCCCGCTGATCCCGCTCCAATTTGTAACCAACTCCACACCTGTACTTCATGTGGCTCTCATCCGTACTGTAAGTGGGAATATGATGCTCAACAACAGGTGAAGTGCGTAGCATCTCAAGCTAGCAATATCACACAAGAGACTACGCAATGTCCAAAGGTATGCTCAGAGTATACTTCCTGCATGAACTGTACGGAAGATGAGTGCATCTGGTGCCAAAACGAGGGTCGTTGTATTGACAAGAACGCTTATATATCAAGTTACCCGTACGGTCAGTGCCGAGAGTGGACAACGGGAACGAATAAGTGTAGGAGTGGTGGAAAAGAGGAGACGTCACAGTGTAGCTCGTATTCGACTTGTGTTCAATGTAGGGATGATCCAGCTTGTGGATGGTGTGATGATGGATCAAAAACCGGATTGGGAAAATGCATGCCTGGTGGATATGCTGGTAAGAAATATGTTTGGTTTATAAAAGAAACTAGCAGTTACATATTTATAAATCAACTGTGACATTTGGCAAAAAAGTTGACCTGAAAAAAAGGAATAAAGTTGATTTTTTAAATGGCACCTCTATCAAATCAATGTATTGTTTTATTCTATGGACAAATCTAGGTCAGCTTTGTGTAGAAATTGCAAAAACCAATATACAGGTGTCTCACGGAACATGATGTACATGAGGATCTCATAAACTCTAAAAACTGTGATGTCGGTTAAATTTATCCCATTTAACCGACATCATAGTTTTTACAGTTTTTGATATCCTCATTGTATTCTTACATAAGAGCATACTCTGAAGCTATTGGTGTTGCATTTTAAGCTATTTTCTGTACAACTTTTTGCAGAGCGATATACATCTTTTTCATTTCTTATGGACGCCATACTGATTTTTTACGGATTTATAGAGAATATTGAAAATGCTGTACTACCATGTGTAACAAGTTTATGAAATTATCTAAAATTATCTGCAAAGTGTGCATAATGGGATAAAGGGACAAACAGCTATATGGGTAAAAACTAATTTAAGGATTCTTACTGTTTTGTGCACCTCAAACTGACTCATGAGTATTGAGTAGATTACTCAGTACACGTTATGCCCTCACATTTACTGTGGTAGGGTATATTTATATATATGATATATCATATATTTATATATGTATATTGATATAGATTCAACATTATTTTGATTCGATTATTACTTATTATTTTCTGTCGATAAAAATTGCTGATGCCCGAGACTTCGAAAACACGCCTGTCAGAAAACATCTCTAAAGCTCACACAAAAGTATGCATTCACAAAATAAGCTGAAACACAGTACACTGTACACACAACAATTTGATTAGATGTAGTACTTAGAAAAACACTCAAATCGTATTGAGTATTTTACTCAAAGTGCGCATCTATACTCTGAGTGTAATACTCAAATCGTTTTGAGTATCTACTCTAATCTAATCTCCTCAGGTAGTGCCCCACTCTGACCACAAATTAAAATCAAAACGTACTTAAGCCGAATATGTGCGCATAGATTCATTTTAAAGCATTTTAAAAAGGTTAATTTTTTGGTTCAATCGCGTTATTTGTTTTTACCTTCCATTCATAACTTAATTGTATTAGTTCTTTCGTCAAAGAAGGGGTTGTAGCAAGTCGGAGGGGTATATAAGTGAGGTGCCTAATACGTTTAAAAAAATTTTGAGCAAATTACAAACAAGATTCTACTGTCAAAATGAAAAGCTAACTTACAGGGATCTTCTATATGGACGCTAAAATGTAGATCATACTATTAAAGTTATTATATATGTATTATATTAAAAAAATATTTTCTCTCCTTTAAGGACCGACACTTCACACTCAATCCTTACCATCAAACACCTGCCCACCGGATCGTTGGCACTTTACTACATGCCCACTGTGCCAATGCAACGGCCATGCGAGCTGTCGAGGAAACACTAGCGTGTGCGACACGTGCAATGATCTGACAACCGGACCCCACTGTGAGAGGTGCGTAACTGGCTATTGGGGAAGTCCCGTGAATGGCGGCAAGTGCCAATTGTGCGACTGCAATGGTCATGCCACACAATGCAATTCGGATACCGGAAAATGTTTTTGCACTACAAAGGGCCTAGTTGGGGATCACTGCGAGAAGTGCGACCAAGCAAACCATTACAATGGCGACCCTTCAAATAAAGGATCTTGTTATTGTAGGTTTTATCGAATCTTAAGTTACAAGTTCAAAAATATTTTGTTCTTTTTTTAGATGAGTTGACAATTGACTACCAGTTTACATTTAATTTATCAAAAAAGGAAGATAGACATTTCACACAGATAAACTTCCAAAATTCGCCAAATAAGCCAGATATTGACGCAGAGTTTATGATTCAGTGCTCTGTCATGGCAAAAATGAATGTGACCGTGCGGAAGGCAAATTCGAAAGAGGAGACGGCCATCTATACTGCTCACAATTGTACCAATTTTAAGACCAGATTTGCCAAATCCGAATACAATTTTGGGGTGGAAAACAATGTGTCGCTTACAACGTTTTACGTGTACGTTTATGACTTTCAGTCACCACTTTGGATCCAGATTTCGTTTTCTCAGTATCCTAAACTCAACATTCAGCAGTTCTTCATTACATTTTCTTCGTAAGTATATAAACAAATATTGAGATTATTAGAGCTTGTTACATTATTGCTACATGGTAATTATTGGCCGTCATTTACTGGTTACCCTACTGCCGAGTAATAACATTATAATAACATTACAACATCTGCTTTTGGCAGACATCTGTTCCTAGAAGGACACAAAACTACTGTTGATAATCTTTCTTTCTTACATGGTTGTCTGAAATCAACTAAACTGCGACTAGTAGAAAATTACAAAATTATTAAACATATAAGGAAAAGAGATAATATAATCAATGACATTACTGACTATATATTCTATATAATATACTGTGGATATATATTCTATAGAGTATATATTCTATATAGTATACTGTATAATATATTGTGGATCTCATATGATGTATTGCCCAAGACCGAAATCGATAGTTTGATGTATTGTTACTCAACTCTGTAAAGTCGCTTGTCACACGTCACTACCCAGGGCACTAAACGGATGTTTATACACTCGGGTGACTTAAAAAGCTCGCTTTTTAAACGGCCACCCTCGGGCATAAACATCCGTTTAATGCACTTGGTACATATTTTTATAAAATTGTACAGCACCACTTTGACCCATTTCTCGTAGACATAAAAACATAAATACAAAACAAAACAAAAATAATTTCTGCATCTCTAAATAAGTCAATAAACCTTGGCAGCACCTCTATAGGCAAAACTGGGAGAGCTGAAGATTACTCATAGATTTCAGCTGTTATTTTAGACATACGTTACAGAATATTTCTAAATATTGACGCGTGTTAAAACGAAATAGCATACTTTTCATACGTCTGCTGTATAATTTAAATGGGCAAGACAAAAAAGTACGTCTGTTCTTAGAACCATAAGAACGAATGACAGCGGTAGCAACCTAACCTCCAATTCGAGCGCGAACGTGTGATGTGAACAAGATGTTTTCATTGGTATGTTTTCACTTTGCTTCTGTTAAACATGCTAATGATGGATATATAAATTAGATAGGACAATTATCACAATTAAATGACAGCATTTTTAATAATTAAATATTAATCTTGAACGAACTACCTAGTAGGCAACTTAATACACACAGCTAATAACCAATTCACGCGGTACGTTCATATCTTGGTTCATACGATTTTAAGTGATGAATCACCTTCAGCTCTCCCAGTTTTGCCTATATATTGTAATTGGAGCAGGACGTAGTATATTTTTCCAGCCCCAGAATTTGTGGAACAATTAATTGCGCTGGAATTTTAGGGCTGTTATTTTCACCTACCTACAAAGTCCTCAATAGTTATGTGATACATCTGTCAGATTTGTAACGCTCTTCTGGCCCGTTAAATAAGTTGTGTCGGAGGTGTTGGGGGTTGCATCTCGTGCTCCATATCTTCACGCTCAGCTATCAGCCACCAGCGCAGCTCCTCATTTAATGGGTTAAAATAGTGTAACAAATTTGAGAGATCTGTCACATAACTATTGAGGACATTGTAGGTAGGCGAAAACACCAGCCCTTAGGCATGCTACAGCAAATGTATTCATTTCAGAAGCCAATACCTATACATTTTATAGGTTAGCATTATTTATGGTTCTATACCAAGGTCTATAAAATAGTAAGGTTATCCAAAGACGGGATTTCTCAGTTTGAGGGGTAAAGGGAGATTGTGACGACACTAGAGTCCGCGCGTATCTTCGAACAAAGTAAACGAGCGATGTATGCGACGTGTTGCGAACTGCGAAGATAGCCGGGACTCTAGTGACGTCACGCAAACAGAGCATATAGGGATCTGAGGGGGGTATATAAAGTGGACTATAGGAAAGATAGCAAACTGGATAACCTCTCTTTTATAGACCTTGGTTCTATACTACGATATTTTAACCAGCTACATACATTAGCAAATCTACCGCTTCGTACAGTAAGTGAACCATCTGCCCATGCTGTGTAGTGTGTTTGGCTCTGCTTATTAAATTACACATGAACATAAAAATGCTATGAGACCAGGCAATAGAGCAGAAAATGACTGAGTTCGTGACAAAAATACTAGCACGAAGCCGACCGGTCCCAGATCACGTGCAACAGTCCGTAGATGTATGTATTGTGATATGTTTCCTACTCACAAATATCATTTGTTAATTTGTTATAAACAAAAAACCTCAAAAAAATCGAGTTCTTTTTCGTTTTTTGCTTCTAAAAACTGAACCGATGGAGAAATCTTGAAGCTTTCAACAAACGAAAAAAATCGAGTTCTATTTCGTTTTTTGCTTCTAAAAACTGTACCGATGGAGCAATCTTGAAGCTTTCAACAGACGAATTGTAGAGAATGAAAAGATGAAAAAAATAAATTCTGTACGGACGCGATTGAATTAATATTAACGTAGGAAATAGGGAAAAAACAGAAAAATCTTCGTTTTTTCAAAAATTTATAGTTCCGCTATTTTCAAAGCTGTAGCGGAGGCTTTTCGCGTGAATGTAGCGATTGATAGGTACTTTGAGTGTGGACAACCCAGGCGTTGTCCGATGATTAGTTTTTGCACAATTGCGATTTAAATATTTTTATGCAATATGGTTCGGCGAGACTGGATTGGATTGGAGGTGGCCCGATTTTAATTTTTTTTTACGTATTTCGAAAGTCGAAGCATTGTGCTACAAAACGTCTATTCTGATTCTGCGTTAAAATGTAGGCCCGACTCGGGGAAAGATACACGTTTCCCCGCGTAGGGCGCCTACCCCCACTTCTCGACCGTTTTGGAGTGCCGTGCAGTTTCGGTCTTATTTGAAAGCATTTTTCGCCTATTTTGCAAAATTTTAACGCAATATCAGAATAGACGTTTTGTAGCACAATACTTCTACCTTCTAAATGCGTTAAAAAAATGTAAATCGGACCACCTCTGACGCATCCAGGCTGGCCGAACCATATTGCATATAAAACATTCAAATCGGAATTGTGCAAAAAGTAATCCTTGGACAACGACTGGGTTGCGCACATTCAAAGTACCCATCAATCGCTACTTTGTCGCGAAAAGCATCCGCTACTACTTTAAAAATAGCCGTGCTCTGTAATTTTGAAAAAAACACAGATTTTTCCGGTTTTTCCGTATTTCCTCCGTTGGTTTTAATGCGATCGTGTCCGTGTAGGGTTTATTTTTTCGTCTTTTCATTTTCTACAATTGGTCTGTTGGATGCAAACAAGATTGCTCCATAGGTATAGTTTTTACAAGCGAAAAACGAAAAAAAAAACATGTTTTTGTAAGGTTTTTTGTTTATAAATAAATTAAGAAATAATATTTGTGAGTAGGAAACATATCACAATACATCTACGGAGTGTTCCACATGACTTGGACCGTCGGCTTCCTGCTAGTATTTTTGTCACACAAGAATCCCTATTGCTTGGTCTATATAGCAATGTCACTGCTATACTTTCATTATTTAACCTAAGATTAACCGTGATGGAAATGTAGTGCAATTGATCATTTAACAAATTAAATTGACATTTCTGTTTAACTTTTAGGTGTTTCTTAGCATTATTGTTGGCTGCAGCCTTTCTATGGAAGATCAAGCAAAGGTATGACATGTATCGCCGTCGTCAGAGACTCTTTGTAGAGATGGAACAGATGGCGTCCAGGCCATTTTCCCAAGTATTGGTTGAGCTGGAAAGTAAAGAGCCCATTGACGAGAATTCTATCAGTATTGCAAATGACCCAAAGCGAAGAAAACGTGACTCTCCCAGCCCGATAGCTTTGGAGCCCTGCAATGGTAACAGGGCGGCTGTCTTAAGTCTTCTTGTGCGTCTACCAACTGGTGGTGAACCTTACGTCGTTAAAGGACAATCGGCCGGTCTTGCCATAGCTAGTGCATTGGTCACATTGGGGAACCCCAGAAGGATGAGTTTAGATCAGGTTAAAACCGAGACTAAGTGCACGAAATCAAGAAAGACGCAGAGTCAACATCCAGACAGTTGTCTATAGCTTACAGTTCTTTCTTTGTGTTTATAGATCAACAGTCATTTTAAGTTTTGATTTTGATTATTTAATAGTCGTCTTTGCCTTTACACGTCGAGCAAATAAAAGACAACTAACAGTGAACAAAGGTAGGAACAAGGTTAACAAAGATAGTCTATAAGGTCATATTTTTGATAGGAACAAACCGATGAGAGCAAATCTTCTGACGCACTTGCGGTTAGTTTTGTTTTCAACGTGATTGACAATTTTATTGACCCCGACAAATTTTAGAATTTATTTATGGAATTTTAATAATAAAAAGAAAATGTCTTTTTATATGTTTATTTATTGCAAAGATATGATTGGATTTTTAGAAAATGTGATACTATATTTCCATATTTAATGGTGTTTAGAATGGTCATTTTGAATTTTGTGCAATGAGAAATAGGAGCTGTTTTATCGTACTATTGTTAAAAGTTCTCTATGACTAATTGATTTTGGTAAATGATCGGATGTATGTGAGAATTAAAAACTGGGATACTGTAATATAGCGGTTAAGCTTATATTTTGTAAAAAAAGAAACAAGTTTGTAAGCAATAGTAATTAATACTCATATAAGTAAATATATAAGAAAAAACTGAACAAAAAAAATTAGTCGTCCATTTAGTTGAAACCTGTATGTTAATAGGAAACAACGTAGAATGAATGTATTATGTCCTAGCGTGAGACTGAATATTTATTATTTTTTTAATTATATACATTCATTTAATATTTTTACTAAGATCATTATTCACATTCATTACAATTTATGTCCGATTCTTCCGGTAGTGGTTTAGTTTGACTAGTCTTTGTGTCAAATGTCACTTTTACGTAAATGTTATGATCTCATTCTCTTGTTTGTTTTTGTTCAATGCTCTCCACTCAACTGGTGTTCCACCAGGTTTATTTTACTTTTGCCAAACCAATAAAGACGATGCAGCTGCTGTATGTATTTGTACACTAGCATAATTACCATGTAAGTACTATGTAAGTGGTTTCATAATTCCATTTTTTATTATTATTTTTACTGCCATGTACCTTTATATTATTGTTTTGTAAATACATCACTCAATTATTTTAATATTTTGTTTTATTAATTTCTCTTTACACTGGCTACTGTCTATTAAAGTTATATTAATTTTAATTATATTAATTAATATAACAATTACTCGTATTCTCACTAAATGGAGTATAAACGGGCAATAAATACTTCTGGTAGGTGACAATGGCCACATCCAGCAGACTCACCGGTGGCATACCGGTATGTTATTGGTGGATCGGCGGCCACGATAATCAAAATTTTCTGCCTGGATACATTTCTAAACTTCTTTATTGTGCCACTGTCACAGGCTGACAATTCCAATTATCGTCGCCGCCATTCCACAAGTAACTTGCCAGTCTCTCACTGGTGAGTCTGCTGGACATGGCCAATACCAGACCTAAAACAAAATTTTTTTATTTGCAATATCATTGGATACCAAAAATGAATAATATACTTTTCAGTGCAGATATTCATTTATAAAAAATACAATACATAATCATTCCTAAATGACTACCCACACAACAAATAAATCGAACAAGGATATTTTTTTTCTTGGAAAGGGTACTTTCATCTTCAACTATTGGATTATTAACAAAGTGACTAATTGGAAGTAGAATGCAATTTCTGCTGTTATATTTTTTCTTTGATTAAGTTAATAATTATAGTATATTAGTTTATTGTACTAAAAAGCATATAAATCTTGGTTCTAGAAATATAAATGGTTTTTTTATACACTGAAAATTTGTCTTAATTTTGAAATTGAGTTAAATTTGATTTTATCTCAAACCGCACTTTTCCAATTTTTATAATTCTTTTGTCCATTTGTAGGTTGATCCCTCAGTAACAATACTGTGGTGGTCATTTTTATTCATATTCAACACGAATTATACAGTTAAACCCATCTGTTGAAATTGAATAACTGAAATTTTTCATTTTTTAGATCGCCGCAGTCGGTAGTTGAATCAATTTAACTTTGCGTGTTGTCAAAACTGACAGTCGTCTGGTGCAAACGACTGTTGTCATTCGGCCAGTAGCGTAGTCGAATAAATTTTGCTAAAGGAAAAGCATACGTCTGCATACAGGGTCATCAAATTCTATGAAAAAATACTGTAAAAATACTATTATCCTGCCACGACTTCCTGCGACCACCCTTTGAAAAAATCCATGTTTCATCCAGAAACACAACAAATGGAGAATTTTTATTTTTCATGTACATTCTAAGACATTTCGCTCTCATAGATGCTATGGTGGGTGTCTCCATTAATGCGCTTCGGTTATAGTTATTCTTAAAACTTAAATCCAAGGTGGACCCAATATAAAATTCAAAAGCGACTTTTCACGCAGCTCTTGTTTTAAGGATGTAATGGTAACATGCTTTCCTAGAATTAATTATTGCTAAGTGTTGTCTACAGGAAGCATGTGATAATGCAATAGCGTTCTTGCAGCTTAAAGGTTATATATACAATGTGTTGCGAACTTGCATGTTTGGACCCTCATCAACGCCTTCGGGTTTTGGTTTCCTCTAAGTTCGAAATTTTCTTCTGGTAAAAAATGACTTGTTTGCCTCCCTGGCATTATTAATATTAGATACTGTCCTTCGAATTATTTTTAATGCACCCGCAACTCTAAGAATAATAATGTAACAATGTTCGCAATAGGAAGAATGGACAATAATAACCTGCTGAATTGCATGAAGGGAAATTTTGGGACCCATATTTTCTGTTCTGTTGTAAAATAGTGTATAAGATTGTCCACAAACTGTTTCGTTTAAGGATTTAAATATTTTCCCGGCATTTTAAAGTGCGATACCAGCACAACTGACAGTTACCCTGAATCTCCTGTCAGCGACGCCGCTGGAGATCCGAACTACTCAATGACCGACGTACTGTAGTTCTGTCTTTCTTCTGCGCACGAGGATACATATTAGCACCCGAGATCGTGTGTCTTAGCTATCCGAGACATACGTCCAATGTTAGTGTCAATAGTTTAGCATGCCGTAGAAAGAGTGGGAATGAATTTAATCATATCGTAACTACCGCATGTCACTTTTGACAACACGCAAAATTAAATTGATTCAACTACCTATGTAGTTAGATCGCCGATGTGTTCCGAATAGCTAGGATAGCCGTTTCGTCTGCAAAAATTGCGACAGTATTATTTTCTAATGCTGGGAGGTCACTGGTGTAGCGTAGGTAAAGAACCGGCCCTAAAACACTACCTTGCGGCACTCCTGCTTTTATTTCCTTAAGGACAGAGCATACATGTTCCCAACAGTTAGCCATGTCGTCTGCAAAAGTTGCGACAGTATTATCTTCTCATGCTGGGAGTTTACTGGTGTAGAGTAGGTAAAAGACCGGCCCTAAAACATTACCTTGAGGCACTCCTGCTTTTATTTCCTTAAGGACAAAGCATGCATCACCTTGTTTGACTCTATAGTATCTCTCAGTCAGGTAAGATTTTAATAGTTGTGCAAACTGTTTCGGGAGGATACTTCCTAATTTATTGTTCAGTCCTTCATGCCAGACTTTATCTGAAGCCTGTGCCACATCTAGGAAGACTGCAGAACAAACCTTTTTTTCCTCTAACGCATTTTCTATTATTCTGGTTATTCGGTGTATCTGATCAATAGTAGAGTGCTTGTTTCGAAATCCGAACTGATGGTCTGGAACAAGCCTTTTGCTCTCAATTAAATATTGGTTTCAATCTATTGAGTAGCAATTTTTCGAAGATTTTTGACATGATGGGCTGCAAAGAGATAGGTCTATAAGACGTTGTTTCGTGTGGAGGTTTTCCAGGCTTTAGTATCATGATCACCTCTGCTACCTCTGCTACCGCTGCTCCAGTTATCAAGTCATAACCTGGGGCTTTATTCTGGTTAATGTCATTGTTAAGTTCTGAACTTCTGTTGGTGTGGTAAGCATTATGTGCGTGCCATCTTAGTAATTCTCTTCAATATGGACTTCTTCATCTTCTCCATGATGAGGTTGAAATATGTTTTCTAAATACACAGAAAATATTTGGATTTTTTGTTCATTATTCCTGGCCCAGTTTCCATCAGCTTTTCTGATCGGTGGAATCTGAATTATCGGCCTTTTCAGCTTTTTGGTTGCCTTCCAGAGCGAATAGTGTGATTCGCTGGTGTTGGATAGTTCCCTCAGGTAGGCGTTGATAGATTCATTTTTTAGTTCTTTAATATCTCTTCTGAGTTGTTGAGTGTCTAATCTCGTCTTGTCGCGTGGTGCTCTAGTTTGGAACCAGTTTTCTTCTTGCCTGTCTTTTCTCAGACAGCAGATTTGTTATCTCTTTTGGGTAATTGTTTCCTTTTATTCTTCTTTTTCTGTCAGAGGTGTTCTCCCAGGCAGTTTGTTATATATCATAAACAATTTTTTCCAATTCTGATTCGAGTTGTTCTTCATTCCTCAGTGGTGTGTTCAGATTTATTCTTTCTTCGAGTGTCTGTCGAAAACTCTCCCAGGTTGTGTATTTATTTGTCAATGTTGGATTACTTTCCCTTTGAATAACATACTCACTCAGGGTCAAAAGTATTGGAGACTAAGCAGAACTTAGGTCATGGCATTCTTCTATCTGTAGGAAATTAACGCTAATGTTTTTAACTATATAGATGTCTATTAGGTCTGGTATCTGGTACCTACTTTTGCTGGATCTGTTGGCCAGTATGTTGGATTTCCAGTTGACATTGTTCGACAACTAAGTTCATTTATTGCTTTCAACAGTTCTTTACCTTTAGTTGTAGTCAACCTAGAGCCCCAGTAAGTGTTCTTGGCGTTAAAGTATCATCCGACTATGAATCTGTTTCCCAGTTGTCCAAAGAAAGGTAAGTAATCATCTTTCTTTATTGAATGCGTAGGCGGACAATACAATCCTGCCACGATAAGCGGGTAGTTCTTTGTTTGTTTATTTACTGCTGTTGCATGTATTTTTTCTGACTAATATTTAAATACCTCATGTTGTTTCATATTTTCTTTAATTATTACTGCACTTCCTCCTTTAGCTGCGTTATCAGTGTGGATACTGTGATATGTTTGAAATCCTTTAAATTTAACGAATGATTGTCTAGTGAAGTGAGTTTCAGAAATGAGACACACGTCCACATTTTCAGTGTAAAGGATTGCCCGCAGTTCCTGTTCATGTTGCAGTAGTCCGTTGGCATTCCAAGCCATTATTTTGAGTGTAGGGTAGACTGGGTACGGTTGTGCCAAATTTCATATGACCGCCCATTATTTTGTTACTATGCTAGTCAGCTGGAAAAAATATGTGTTTTTCAGTAAAGGGTACATTTGTCTATATACGAATACTAAAAGTTTCGACCTACGTACAATGCTTAGCTCATATGAGAAAATAAGAGAAAAAAGGAAAAATTGTCACAACCGACCACAACCCAGGGGCGGTTGTGACAGTGCTTGGGGTCGGTAGTGCCAGGTTTAAAAAAGCACCAAACTAGCCTAAAATCACTTTTATTGCAAGTAATATCTAACATAGTGCAACATATTCTTCTTCTGGAAAAATTTAACATTTCTGTAACATCAGCAATATAATCTGGTTATACGTTAATCGCTTGAACTAATAAGGTACTGTAGTATCTACAGTTATTGTAAATATTCATATTAGAATCAGTCAAAAAGTTAACTGAATATTTCTAATTACACATTATGGTAACTGTGTCAAAATACAAAACAAATTATAATAATGTTATATCAAAATTAGTGAAACAAAAACTGAAAAAAAATCCTTCAAGAAAAAAATAAAGATTTGTGTAATAACACACAACATCAAAAAACACGAGAAGGTTGATTAAAGTTCAAAAGACAAAAAAAGATACAGAGATCTAGTCGACTCACTCATCACCGTTATGACTCAGACTCAGACACAAACGTAATGGCGACTACCACCCGCGCACTCAAAGTGGGACCAGGGAGTCTACTCTCGTCATCATTTTGAAGCGAATGCGAGACTTTTCGAATGGAGTGGGGATATCACCGGTTGCCCTCTGTTTGGTACGTATCTATGAGCAAGTTTGCGTGTTGTTAAGAACAATAACACACGCGCCACGCCCATACGTTCCCATAAGTTTGATTGAAAGGTATAGGCGTGGCGCGTGCGTTATTGGCTTAGCAACAAGAAAACTTGCTCATAGATACGTACCGGAGGGCAACCGGTGATATCCCCACTCCATTCGAAAAGTCTCGCATTCGCTTCAAAAAGATCACGAGAGTAAACTCCCAGAGCTCACACTTTCCTTGGCATTGGATCAATTTTTCCCCAGTTTTGCTTTCAGAATATGCGTCTAAACAAGCAAGACATAAATAGTCTTCGTCCGATGACGGCGGTGATGTATTCCATTTCTTTGCTTTCTTTTGGCCTTTTCTATTGTTGCCTCCTTTTGGTTCAGAAAGATTTTTCTGTGCATTCTTAGCCTTCAATCGATTTTCTTATTTTTCATGTTCTTGTCTGACCGCCTCTATTTTATGCGTGTCTGTATAAATGGTTGACTTTTTGTTTCTGGACAACTGCTGTTCTTGCTCCTCAGAGAATACTTTATTATGAGCAACATACCCCGTTCTGATGTTCTCTTTATTGTGATCTACCGCGGCTCCATCGCATTTTCGAATGTATCGTAGCAAAAACATGCGATTAACTTCGTGCATTTCCGCAGCTCTCCGTAAGGGCACGGACACCGGAGCATCGACTTCGTCCGAATTACTACAAATCCGAACAGCGCCGAGCGCCATCCCATTCATGACAATTCACTATAGACGAATATGTGTGTCCCTAGATTTTAAACTAGGAACGAGAGGGGGCGATGTAAACATAACCCTCAAATATGATAGAGTGTGATATTATGTGTTTTGAAAATGAACGTATTTTGGTAATGTACTGATGCATTTATAGCCATCGCATTAAGAAAGAGGTAATATACGGTGGGCAATTCCCCGTTATTACGCTCCGAAACTTATTTTGTGATCCAATAAGAAATTAAGAATAGTATAGGTTTGGTTTGATCATTCGATATTATGTAAAAGTTAAACTTGTAAGTAAATAATAAAATAAACCTCATTTATTCGAAATAATACAATAAAAGACATGTCAGTAATTTACATTATCTCATTATATTAGAGTATATTTTAGTAGGCTTTCTAAGTAGTATCTTACGTTGTTATGGTGTTACGGATTATTAATAAAGAAGAATTATAAGCAGTGATAATAAAATGTATCGTTAATGAACTGCCTGATTTTTTTGATTAGAACAAGATCTTACATTTAACATATAAATTAACCCAGTGGGTATTAATTATTTTGGAACTGTTTGTATCTTACGTTAAATGATTTATACTTGCGGGATACTTAAAAAGCCACAGAAAAATCATACTTACCGGCTTCGAAATAGTAATGTTAAATAGGGAAATATCAATGAGAATCAATAATGGTATTAATAGTTTATTAATCATAAATATTCACCATGCTGAAAATACACAGACTAAAAACATTTATGAACAAACATGTAAAAGTATTCTATCACAATTAAAAAGAAACGTACCAAAATATTCGTACACTAAAGCTACCTTAAATATAAAATATGAATATACAATAGGCTATTCATTCATTTTGTTTCAATAAAAATAAGAAATATTCAACTATAAAAGAATACAGTAATGCATTTCCCCATCACCTTAGCAAGTATCCTAGAGGTAGGTATAGGCAAGTTTTATCTATATATAGGTATACAAATTGGAGTACCTTCATTTATTTTAAAATCGTGTAAGGACAAATATTATTTTAAAATAATAGCGAAATTTGATATGTGTACATAACACATCAAAACACACATTGAATGTATGACTGGTTGCAGTTACACACTGTATTCCCTATAAATTGAAATATGTAAAGAATATATTCAGTACCAAAAATTACAGGTAGGTAAATAATTACCTGTGCAGATATATAGGGTTTGTTATCATCTCTTACGCAACTTGTAGAAGAAAATATGTAAAAACCCTTATAAAAAGTATATTTGTAAGCGAAACAAGCATGTTTAGAATCTGCTGTTGGATATTCACTAATTGATATTACCTCTAAGAAAACAATAAAAATATTCGGTTGAAAATATTTTATTGAAAATGTAAATTTTAACGTTTTATAAATATAACAGATAGGAAAAAAAGTAATAGTACATTATTATTGAAAAGAAACACAATATTGAACAGTAAAACTAACTTAACTTTACATTTTAGATAGTTTTAATAATAACTATTGCCACAAATCCATTATAAAAGGCGCATTGCGAATAATTCTTAGAATTATAATAAAATAAATGACTATATCAATACAAATATTATTTGTTTGTTTTTATTTTAAAGGATTTCAGCGAACCATGGTAACCAATCACTTCAATGTAAATAAATTAATGCTTATCTTTTTATTATTTGAAATTTTAACTAATGATCGGTACTGTTTGATAAAATACATAGTAATTTAAATAAGAAGTAAGAATAAGTCACAAACAATTTTTTACATTTAAGCGTCATTTACACGGCAAGTTTAATTACGGAAAGTGATGTTCGCCAATAAACTTGCCATGTCTAAACCATAGGAAAGTAGACTTTCTACTTGACAGCTATTACCTTCTTATGGTTTAGACATGGCAAGTTTAGTGGCAGGCAGCACTTGCCGCCACTAAACTTGCTCCGTCTAAACTGTGCTTCAGACAATTTTATGTGAAAATATGTTTATGATACTTACAAGGAATTGGCTTAAAAACAATGACATTAATAACAACATTATGTAACAATCAAAATTACTGATAGTAGATGAAACCCTTGCTATGTAGGCTTGGGCAGTTTATTGCTCTACTGTGCCTTCAACATTCCTACGATTTGCTCGGTAATCTCCGGCTTCCTCAGGGCCGTACAATATTAAACAGTTTCACAAAGTGGGTACGGGATGGTGGTATAATCATTACTTACTACTTACTAGCTGTATTTAGCTACCTACGTACTGATAAAGTCGGAGATAACCTAGCAAAATGTTGAAAAAACAGTAGAACAATATAACTACCCACGACTACGTAGCTAGACTTTCATTTACTATCACCACACAAATAGTTGAGAATCCAAACCCCGCAATAAAATTACTGTCACACATTATAATAGTACACTGCATGTTATGTACATTTTTAAATTATATCATATCCTGAAACAGTGACTTTCTTGAATTGGTTCTCCGCTAGACGTATACGTTCATATACCTAACTAACCGCTAAATAATCTCTCACCCACTACTCTCATCTTCCTTGCCTACCTAAAAAGTTATCCATATCTATGTTGATACTGGGACTAGGTATGTCTTTGAATATTTATGCAAAGCATACGTTACACAACGTAAGTAGTATCATCGGAAGTATGAAACTGGTCTTCGGATATTGCTCCAGTTACGTCAAAGTATTTACCTGTTGATAGTAATTAGTATTAGCATATATAGATAGTTTAATAAAACAATTACTAACTTCATTATTGTTGCAGAGCGTATTTACGAAGACTAATCAGCCCACTAAAGTATCTATCAATTTATATTGGCTGGTAATGTGTTTCTTGGCACAGTTATTCTTCATTGAAACCATTTATCCAGCTATCACTATAGGTATGTTCGATTGCTGGTCGCGCTCAGTTGTAATCTGTTCAATCTGATCGCAAATTTGAAATACTTGGTTCCTATTGGTGGAATCAGTTCTGCTCAGACGTCAAACGAGCAATCGAACTGCACTTTAGCCAACTGATCGCTAATCAGATTGAACAGAACTAAGCGCGGCCAGCAATCGAACACTACTATTAGCAAATTAACAAGCAGTCACTCTAACCTAAAAAATTAAATAATTAAGTTATTAACAATATTTTGGAGACTGTGGCGAACTTAAAAAAAATAAAATAAAATACTTGTTGTGGTTAGGGGTTTATAATTTTATTAATTAAGTTATTGTTTGCATCCACTGGTCGTGTTGATATAGGTGTTGCTCGCATCACCGGCTTGGATTACATTTTCTATGATTTTGAATTACTTACTTTGTTGATGCCGTCATATTTATTAAAATTGACAATTGCATAACCTACAAAGCTGTTTACTGGCAGCCTGGCAGGACTGCCAGCACTGTCGCCAACCTAACTCATAGTCATAAGGACCAAACATCCCTGTTCATTCTTTCTTTGCGGACAGGTATTTATGAATGAACCGGGAAGACACGAAGGCGCTTCGGACTCTGCGGAGTACGGACGGTACCGGCCGTCTCTCCACGGACACACACCGAGCGCGGATATAGCGCAGTGGAAAGCGAAGCGTAAAAGGTTCCGACCCATTTTTTTGTATGTTCGAGCGTGTCGGAACCTTTTACGCTTCGCTTTCCGCTGCGCTATACCCTCGATGTGTGTCAGTGCCCTTAGGAAGACCCGCGTTTCACTTCGCTGTAAGCAAATTCATATTTTTTTATGTCACACTGCCCTCATTCTGTCTTCCTCAAGCGTTTCCTTTGCATCTAAAAACAAACATAAAAAAATTACGTATGTCACAACCGTACCCAGAAAATTTGTCACAACTGTACCCAACGCACTCCTTCGCATATAAACAATCACTATGACAACACAAAATAATCTACGTTCAAAGTAATCACTGCTATTTAACTACTAATGTTTAACTTATAACGAGAAGAACACTCAGAGCTCCATCTGTACATATGTAACAAAAACTACTAAAAGAAATATAATAAAAATACTTACTTTTGACAGTTAAAAGTAATGTAGACCGCTGATAGAGTTAATGTCGTGGGATAACTGACACAACACTGTCAAACACGTTCAGACGAGCACGCTGTCTCTCTCTCCCCTAGCACTCACTACGTTATTCGTCATAGTTTTTCTAATATGGCGACTGTCACAACCGTACCCTGGCACAAACGTACCCAGTCTACCCTACTATTCATTTTGGCTTTGTTTTAGGAATAACTGTGCTTTGTGCTTTGCCCTGTGCTTTGTGTTAATTTTTTTATTCGCCCATCAAACGTAGTGATAAAAGCTTCTTGTTTATTTAGTTTTCTTAGTATGATCTGTAGAGTTTGGCTAATGTTACCGTTATTTTCTTGACATTCGGCCCTTTGGTTATTATTTTCTTTTTGAATGACTTGTGCGTACGTTCTCATGACAGTCTCTTTTGGAGTCTGGTCTTCCTTGTAGAGCGTTTTCTCGTTGACCTTGTGGGGCCTTAGAGTGCTTGGTCTTCATATTTTGATTATTTCTTTTTGTAGTTCTATAGTTACGCCACACCCTCGATAATTAGCTGGATGTGCTCATCCGCATTGTCAAAATTTAGCATCGTTTGCTTTCTTGCAATCGTTTGTGAGATGGTTTTCTGCACATTTAACACACCTCGGGGGTCTGTTACAATATCGTTGAGTATGCCCATACACTTGACACCTTTTGCATTGTGGGACTAATTTGGACTTTCTTAGCGGTTCGATGTTTAGTTTGCAGCCCATTATATTGGTTATATTATCAATTTTATTTATGTCTTGTTCTGCGTCAAAAGTAATGTCTCTAGAGACATTACACCCAGCCAGCACAAAAACATCTCAGCGATGTTCCTGAGATGTTGAAGTCACAAACTGAACATCCTGAAATAGATCCCAAAAGAATCGCCAGGATGTCACATAACATCTATGGCACATTACATGAATGTTCACACTGAGAAGTTCCATTTATAACATTATTGGGACCAAAATAACAAATTTCTACTACACTCAACATCTATGCAACATTACATAAACATCAAAATTTAACGTTCATAATGCAACAAAAATCAACGCCCTTGCGATGTTAAATGTCCCATTGTGCTGATTGGGCAAGACATTACATTACAAGAATACAAGAACCTCTAGAGGTTCTTTACTCCTCCAGGATAGTTAATTAATGGCCCCTGCTGCCTTATATCCTAGTGTTACTATAGGTTCTTCACAATTTTGTCAGGTTGACAGGTATGATGCAAGTTTTTAGCCATCACTTTAATTGGCCTATCTTGTTTGTTCTTATATGAGTGCCAAATGTGGTCGTCTTTTCTCAGTATGTCAGTCACTGTTTTGTAGAGCTCTTAGTCAACTACGTTTACCTTAATACATTATTTACTCATTATTTTTGTGGTAAAATTTTGTGTTTGAATCTGTCCGCCATTTTTTTCGTAGAACAATTCATAATTTTTAGTGCCATCCACTATTATTGGGGGAGCGGCTGGTACTTTTTTGCTTTTGATTGTATAGTTATTGAGCCTGGTTGTCGAAGCTGAGGTGGACTCAGTATTCATCTTTCTTTCTTTATTATTTTTGCATTTAACTCTTGTCCATTCAGTTTCCTTTGCTAATTCTTCCTCGTCAGTACAGTACTCTTTTTGAGGTTGTTCTGTTTGAGAAACTGAATCTTGAACATTTTTTGCTTTTAGTTTACCAACTTCATTACTCAATAATTGCATTTGAGCATTCAGTTCTTCGATGATATCATTGAATGTTTGATTTTCCTCTTGACATTTTTTAAAGCGGCAAGTAAAGCATTCTCGTTTGGTGTTGTGATAGTTATTTCCTGACCTTGCACATTTTTCTTCTTTTAAATATGAACTTGTTTGTTATTATGAAAGCAATAATATTTTACATTGAATACAATATTAACGTATCCAAAAAAGAATATTGTTATCTTCCAACTGGAGAAGGCACCCAGGGTCCCCTGTTAGTCTCTTTTCCATCAGTACTAAGCTGTTGGACATTTCTATGATGACGGTATGATACCACAATCACTGGTGCCCCATAGACATTGTTGCGATTATATCCCCCAAGGAAATCCCTCTTAGGACGAGAAACTAAAGCTCCATCTATCGGCATCCTTTACGTTATTTTCAAAACAACGACTTTATTAAATCAAAAGAATCGTTTTCTGAAAGCAAATGTTTAGGTTGTTTTATATCAAGGAAATTATCTTATTACAAATATGTGTTGTCTTAAAAGAAAAAAAAATTATGTTATGGATATTATTTTCTTAAAACTAGCAACCATTTCTCTGTGAGCGGCATAGTAAGCAATAACTATTGATGTGTTTGGGAAGGTAGCAATCAAGTCATTTTTGAAAAGTTACTGCAAAGTATTATATGGATCAGTAGGCCGATTATCTGTAATATAATGCTTCAATGCATTAATTTCATTATACAAATCGGTGCCGTCAATGTCTGCAGCCTGATTTCTTGAATCATCTGTTGGTTTCAGTTGCAAATCTTTGCATGGATTTTGGCATTTCGTTGCTGGTGCGTAATTAAATAACCTATTGTCAAAAAACCAAAGACATCAAAGCGTTTTTAATTCTTCAAATCTATTGTTTAATGAAATTAAATCTGCGAGCAAGAATTAAAAAAAATCTGATGTGGCCATGCTCATGACTTTATCATACAATATATAAAATTAATAGTTTACCTGCATGAGATTCTATTTGATCGATATCGATCGTGTCTGCATTAAAATAAAACAAGTAGCCGGGATTTGACAATATCTTGATTGATAATATTGACAGTAAGTATTGTCAAAAAACAGCGTTCGACACTACCTACTGTCAGAATGAAAATAATTGTCAAAATCCTGGCTACCTAAGTTTTAATGCAGTTACGATCTCAATCAAAAAGAATTTACTCATACAGCTAAACTATTAATTTTAGCAAAAAATGTTAGACATAAATTATACAGAATTTACTCAACTTTAATTTATTATTTAATTTTATTATTTAATTTAACTATTTTGACGAAATTACGGAAATGACAGCAAAATCCTTCAAAAATGCTTTGAGGAAACATCCAGTTCCTTTGGACCCTTTTGAACCAAAAGCTTTTCAGCTCTAAGTTTGGTCACGAAACTTCTATATATGCAGTTTCGTCCCGATACCTATAGTAGTTTTTCCGGAATCGTCGCCACAAAAAACGGGTACACACGCACACGCACACGCACACGCACACGCACGCGCACGCGCACACGCACGCGCACACGCACGCGCACACGCACGCGCACACGCACGCGCACACGCACGCGCACCCGCACACGCACGCGCACACGCACATGCACACGCCCACGCGCACGCACACGTACACGCACACGCATATATATGTCCTTTATCACCTGCGCTTAATTTCCATTGCAAATAATTTTTCTCTAAACACTAACAAAAATTTTCATAATGTAGATGTAGGGAAAAAGACAAGAGGCGCCTAGGCTAAGAGCAATAGAAATTTTCCAAATTTAAAAATGACGTAAATAGACCAGGAAGAATTGAATAGTTAGGGCAATTATTTCTGTTGAAAAGGCATAGTCAAATAAAAATGACAAACTACCAGAGACATTTTTAAAATTAATGCTGGATGTGTTCCTTACAACTAAATATGCAGTATATCTCCATAAATTGAGGTACACAAAGAAAACATTTTTTATTGTCACTTTTCAAATATACCAAACTCCTACTTGTGGGTCATTCCGCAGTTACGTGTCACACCGTCACTATACATTATTATTATTATTATTAATTTGATGCAACATTATAACAAAACGACGACTCATCTTTTAGAACTGTTGTAGATAGACGTTCAAACTGATAACTTTTATGAAACCCCTTTTTAAATAGCTGTGACGGTCGTTACTAGCACAGTGATCTCTTGGTTTTAGTAACCTAAAATTCAAAATACGCGGAATGGCCCTAGTATAAAGTTTCTATTCTAATAAACTTAAAAAATAATAAATAATTCTAGTTTTTATGTGAAATTTCTTAAAAATTATATTCCCGAATAACTCCAAGAATTTTCGGTGCAAACAATGTCTATCATGGCGGTTATAATGCCCCCCTTATCGAAAATTCTGCTTCATCGGTCCTTATTATGGCTTTGATCAAATCGCGGTTTTCCTTTGAGTTAGTTAAAATCCATTTGCAGAATTCTACCCGCGATACCAAATCTTAATATTTAAATTGCACGTCATGAAAATTAAACGGATTCCTCTTGTTTTTAGATTCGGTGGATTTTATAGTATATGTTTGTAATATCTTATTTTTGAGTGGTGATTATATAGTTTACGGTTATAATAGTTAAAAACAGATTTAGTAGGTTAAGTTGTAAATGATATGTGTCGATAAATTGTTATATATATTGTAGCAGATTATATTTTCCCTTTAATATTTATTTTTTGTTTAAGTTCAGTTTAATTTCGAAAAGGTAAGATTTGGTAAGCAACAAATACATATTATTTTCTGCCCACAATGCTAAATTTACTAATCATTCGTTGGGATAATGGGTTGCTTATCCCATTCTCGAAGGAGTTCACTAAGTGTGGCAGCAAAACTAAGGTGGGCAAGATTTCAAGAAGTTTTACGGTATGTTTTATTTTATACAAGTGCGAGTAACTAGGACGTCGAGGAAAGGGAGAGAGCCATCTGTTTCCACTTCCATAGTGAAGCGTATGTCTGGGTGTTGCTGGTTGAGGTAGTCGAGAAAATTGTTTAAGGATTGCCGTCCATGTGGCCAAATTACGAAGGTGTCATCCACGTATCTGAACCAACATTTGGGCTTGAGGTTGTGGGACTCAAGGATTTGTTGTTCAAATGCCTCCATGAAAATGTTGGCCACAACAGGGGATAAGGGTGAGCCCATGGCAGCTCCCGAAACTTGTTCATAGAACTTGCCTCGGAACTGGAAGTAAGTGGAAGATAGACAAGCACCTACAATGTCAGCGTAACAAGAAGGTTGGTTGTCAGATGTAAGGAGTTGGTTAATTATGGTGATGGTATCCTGGATTGGAACCCTGGTAAATAAGGACTAAACGTCGAAACTAACCAGGAGGTCTTGGGTATCAAGGGACAGGTTTTGGATTCTTTGCACAAAATGTTGGGAATTGAGGATGAAGGAGTCCGTGTTACCGGTATATTTGTGTAGGATGTTGGCAAGAAACTTGATAGAGCATAGGTAGGACTGGCAATTGAACTGACTATAGGACGTAGCGGTATATTAGGTTTGTGGATCTTAGGTAAACCATACAGTCTAGGAGGTCGGGAATTTCTCGGAATTAGGGCTTGTTGTGTGTCTTTTGGGATGGGAGATTGTTTGATGAGATCTGTAATCTGGCGGGATAGGCGGGAAGTAGGGTCACGACTAAGGATACGGTATGACGGGTCGTTGAGCAGAAAATTCATTTTCTCCTCATAGGATTGGGTGTCAAGGATGACAGTAGTGTTACCTTTGTCAGCTTTGAGGATGACGATGTCAGTGTTGGATTTTAGGGATTTGAGAGCGGTTAGTTCGGACTTGGAATAATTTGGTGTTGGGGGTTTGGCATGTTTAAGGATTTTAGTGGTTTCGTGACGTATGGGATCGGCAACGTCGGGTGGAAGTTTAAAGATAGAGGATTCAACTGAGGAAATGATGGATTCTACGGGAATATGTTTTGGAGTAAGAGCGTAATTAAAACCTTTTGACAAAAGAGATTCTTCGTCTGGGGTTAGGACATGTTTGGAGTGGTTGACAACGGTATGTTTCAGGGATGGATGTTTGGGCATGTTAGGAGCGGAGAGGTTATTGAATTTGCGTTTGTGGGTTTCGGTAGTAAGGGTCCGGGTTCGATCAGCTTGAGCTGCGGAAATTCGGTCCAGGTGATCAAAATCATGGAGTGATAAAGAATGCGATAATTCTAGGTGTAGGTGAAATAGTTGGGTGGACAAGTTATTCAAATCACGTCTCACGTGTCGAATTCTCTCGCGGACGAGAGCTTGACCTGCTCGACGAAAAATTTGAGAGGCAGAAAAGGATTGGATGTGGTGTTTGACTGTGAGGGAGGTTGGGATCTTGTTGTTGTCTCGACAACGGACAAGAAAGGTTAAGGAACACAGAAGACGAGTTATCTTTAAGCGGAGTTTGCTAAACTCTTTGGTCTTTTTCTGGATCGCCTCCCCGTAGAGGTTTGTATATCTAAATTGTAGACTTCCGCGGTCTGAGTCAATGATATATTGATTTCCGGGTGGAAACCGCGTTGAGGACTTTGAAGTAGTCGACGTTTCGCGCTCTGTTGCAAGAGGCATCTTCAGGACTAAGTTATCAAACCAAGCGCTAAGAAGATACTGTCGTCTGTTGGGGCGGGTCTTTATATATGAGGGGACTGGTGTCACCAGATGCTGTTTGGAGTGGGGGTAACGTAGTGGAAGGGGTGGGGTTAACAGGTGGGGTTAACGTAGTGGAAGGGGTGGGGTTAACAGGTGGTGGGCCAGCAGGTAGAAGCGGTTGGGACAGGACTGATTTCCAGGTATGATGTAAGTGAAAACCATCATCTCTATTAATATTGGAGGGGTGTTTTAGGATTTCTATTGATTCACGGATCCTTCTAGGGTAGTAATGGGGTTCACGGGCGAGGACTTTGGTTTGTGCAAACAGGATGTCATGTCCCGTGTTATATCTGTGTTCAGCGAGAGCTGAACCAGCGATTTGTCGCAATCTAGTACAGCGTTCGTGCTCAGATACTCGGACGCTAACTGATCGCTTCGTCTCGCCAATATAGACACTTCCACAAGAGCATGGAATCCGGTACACACCAGAGGAATGAAGAGGAGGGATTTTGTCCTTTGTAGAAGGGAGTAAGTCCGATAGTTTGGAAAGGGGTTTGAATATCGGTTTTATGTTGTGCTTGCGGAGGATGCGTCCAATACGATCTGTCGTACCCTGGACGTAAGGAAGAAAAGCTGTTGCGATTGGGACGTCGTGATGCTGATGAGGTGTGTTATCTGTTGGGTTTAGGTGTCGGGAAATGGTTTTAATTATCGAGGACTTGGGGTAGTTGTTTTGGGATAAGACTTTGGTTAAGTGGTCAAGCTCGTTTTGGAGGTATGTGGGGTGGGTAATAGAAATAGCTCTTTTTACAAGGGTGTTGATGACAGCTTGTTTCTGAGCGGGGTGATGGTGGGAATTGGCATTGAGGTATCTATCGGTGTGAGTGGGTTTCCTATACACGGTATGTTCAAGGGAGCCGGATGGAGTGCGAGTAACTAGGACGTCGAGGAAAGGGAGAGAGCCATCTGTTTCCACTTCCATAGTGAAGCGTATGTCTGGGTGTTGCTGGTTGAGGTAGTCGAGAAAATTGTTTAAGGATTGCCGTCCATGTGGCCAAATTACGAAGGTGTCATCCACGTATCTGAACCAACATTTGGGCTTGAGGTTGTGGGACTCAAGGATTTGTTGTTCAAATGCCTCCATGAAAATGTTGGCCACAACAGGGGATAAGGGTGAGCCCATGGCAGCTCCCGAAACTTGTTCATAGAACTTGCCTCGGAACTGGAAGTAAGTGGAAGATAGACAAGCACCTACAATGTCAGCGTAACAAGAAGGTTGGTTGTCAGATGTAAGGAGTTGGTTAATTATGGTGATGGTATCCTGGATTGGAACCCTGGTAAATAAGGACTCAACGTCGAAACTAACCAGGAGGTCTTGGGTATCAAGGGACAGGTTTTGGATTCTTTGCACAAAATGTTGGGAATTGAGGATGAAGGAGTCCGTGTTACCGGTATATTTGTGTAGGATGTTGGCAAGAAACTTGATAGAGCATAGGTAGGACTGGCAATTGAACTGACTATAGGACGTAGCGGTATATTAGGTTTGTGGATCTTAGGTAAACCATACAGTCTAGGAGGTCGGGAATTTCTCGGAATTAGGGCTTGTTGTGTGTCTTTTGGGATGGGAGATTGTTTGATGAGATCTGTGTCATAGATCAAAGTGTTCTGTGTTTTTCATATACCCTAGATACATAGTTACATGTTTATTCAGTAATAATAAATGAATAGAATGTCAAGATATTGTATAGTGAGTTAGAGAGTTGTAAATAAAGATTTATGGAATTACTCAACAAATACTAGAGTTTCCCTTTATAATAAATTGGCGACGAGGATAAAGGGTATTGGATGTTGAGATATTGGTAGAAGCAGACTATTGAAAAAAAATGGCATTGATTGGAAGCATCGAACATTTCATTCCAGGAAATGATTTTGTCTCCTACTTAGAAAGGGTGAAGCAGCTATTCATCGTAAATGACATAAAGGATACGAAGAAAGTGCCTATGTTTATTACACTATGTGGAGCTGATTGTTATGGTATTTTAAAATCTTTGGTTAGTCCTGCAGATCCTGCTACTAAAACATTTGAAGAGCTGACTGGAGTTCTCCAAATACATTTTGCGCCGAAAAGAAATGTGATTTCGGAAAGGTTCAAATTTTACAAACGAGACCAAAAACCAGAAGAAAGCATAGCGGAATATATTGTACAACTGAAGGCACTCTCTCAACATTGCGATTTTGGATCATTTTTGCCAAACGCATTAAGAGATAGATTGGTATGTGGTATGAGTAACACCCAAATTCAAGCTAATTTATTAACCAAATCTGACATAACATTTGACAGTGCATGTCAGTTAGCTTTGAATTTAGAAATGTCAGAATTGGAAAGCAAGAATTTCAAGCCAGAACCGACATATGCTGTGAAAACACAACCATCGTCAAGGTATCAATCAAGTGGTCGACGCAGTCCATCAAGAAGTGCAACACAATTTATATGCTACTACTGCAGAAAACCTGGACATATAGCCAAGAACTGTTTTAGAAAAAGAGGGAGATCAAGAGAGAAATCAAGAGACCGTCATCATCGAGTAGGCTCCATAACGAACTTAAACTCCGTCAACGATGGTTCTCTGCAAATTAGACTTTTGGTAGAAGATCAAGAAATGGATTTCGAAATTGACACCGGAGCTAGTCAAACAATAATTAGTTTTGTAGATTACCAAGTGAAATTTTCTAGTTTGCATCTCTCCCATAGTTCTTTAAAATTAAAGGTTGTAACAGGTCATAACGTAAAAGTTTTAGGAACAATTATGGTGAATGTTCAGTGGAAGTTTGCAAATTATTCAACGCAAATGAAAAATTTACCATTAACTGTTATAGACAGCGAAGCTTCATTTGTACCACTCTTGGGACGAGCATGGTTAAAAGAAATATTTCCTGATTGGAGGTCATCCTTTGCTTTTGGTGAGAATTTTTTAGATACCTTTAATATTGTTAATGAGGATAATAAAGGCAAGAGTGAATTAAATCAAATGCAACAAAACAAGAGTAATTTAGATTACAATATATCGAATTATATGAATAGGTTAAAACTCAGATTTAGGAATGTATTTGAAGGTACAACTACTGAACCGATTAAACATTTTAAAGTAACGGTTCATGTAAAACCTGACATTCCGTTAATGTTTCATAAAGCCTATACAGTGCCGTATCAATTAAGAGAAAAAGTTAGTGCAGAATTAGATAGACTATGTAAAGAAAATATTTTGACAAAGATAGAATTTAGCGATTTTGCAAGTCCCGTAGTTGTTGTTCATAAAGGGAAAGATGACATTAGGATGTGTGTTGATTTAAAAGTCACTATAAATAAATTTTTGAAAAAGGAATTCTATCCTTTACCAAAAATAGAAGATATATTTGCTTCGTTAGCAAAGTGCACTGTATATTGCAAATTAGATTTAAAAGGTGCTTATCAGCAATTAGAGGTAGAAGAAGCATCACAGAAATATTTAACAATAAATACTTTGAAAGGATTATATCGATTTAAGCGACTTTGTTTTGGTTTAGCAAGTGCACCCTATCAGTTTCAGGCAGTAATGGATCAGATTATATTGGGAATACCAAAAGTATGTTGTTATTTAGATGACATAATTATTGGAGGTAACGACTTAGATGAATGTAAAAATAATTTAAATGTGGTATTAGAAAGACTGGATTCATATAATGTGAAAGTAAATTTAAAAAAATGTCACTTCTTTGAAAAGGAAATTTTATATTTGGGATTTATTATTTCAGGTAGTCAACTAAAGCCTAATCCAGAAAAATTAGCAGCGGTTAAAGATGCCCCAGAACCACAAAATTTACAGCAATTACAGGCATATTTAGGTCTCCTTAATTATTACTCTCAATTCATTCCAAATTTATCCGCAAAGTTAACACCTCTTTATAATCTATTAAGAAAGGGAATAAAATTTAATTGGAGTCAAGACTGTAAAATTTGTTTTGATAAGAGCAAAGAACTGTTATTATCAAACAATGTCTTAGAAATTTATGATCCTGATAAGCCAATAGTTTTGTCGTGTGACGCAAGTCCATATGGTGTAGGAGCTATATTATCTCACTTGGTGAATGGGAAAGAAAAACCAATACTATTTGCGTCTAGTTCATTATCACCTGCTGAGAAAAATTATTCGCAACTACATAGGGAAGCATTAGCTATAATATTTGGTGTTAAGAAATTTCATAATTATTTGTACGGAAAGAAATTTACCATTTTTAGTGACCATCAACCATTAAGGTATATTTTCAATCCTAGTAAGAATGCACCTGGAGTAGCAGCATCAAGACTTCATAGGTGGGCGGTTATTTTATCAATGTACGATTATGATATAGCATACAAGAAAGCATCACAAATGAAACATTCAGATGCTTTGTCACGGTTACCGTTAAATGATCGTACAAATATTAGTTCTTTCAAAGTAAGTTCGTTAAGTTTATCAAATTCTGATTTGGAACTCAATCAAGAACGAATAATTCAAGAAACAAAGAAAGACAATTTACTCTCGAAAGTAATACATTATTTAAGAAAGGGTTGGCCAGTTAGAATTAATAGGGAAAGTAGTAACTACTACAAATTGCGGAATTCTTTGGCAATAGAAGATGAATGTTTATTTTTTGGCAATCGTGTAGTTATTCCACAAATTTTAAGAGAAGACGTGTTAAACTTATTACATAAAAGTCATCCGGGAGTAACTCGTATGAAAATACTGGCTAGAGGTTATGTTTGGTGGGAGAACATTGACAAACATATTGAAAATTTTATACAGGAATGTGCAGTTTGCCAACAGACATCTAATATTTCTAGAAAGCAAGTTCATAATGGTTGGAAACTCCCTACATTTCCTTTTGAAAGAATTCACATTGATTTGTTTTATTTTGGTTCAAATGTATTTTTTATTATAAATGATACGTACACGAAATGGATAGAAGTGTTTAGTCTTCATAAATCTAATGCTGAGGCAATCATAAATAAGTTACAAATTGTATTTACTACATTTGGCTATCCAAAAATTATGGTGAGTGATAATGGTCCTCCTTTCAATTCGTACGCTTTAAAACAATTCTGTAAATTAAATGATATTGAGCTAATTCACTCCCCGCCTTACTATCCGCAATCCAATGGTTCTGCTGAACGGGCAGTACAAACAGTAAAAAAGGTATTTAAAAAATATTTAATTGATGTAAAGTATAAGAATTTGTCAGTCAAAGATAAACTGAGACATTTTTTAATTCATTATAGGAATACACCAACAGCGACCACTGGAAAATCTCCATCAGAATTAATGTTTAAATTTTTGCCGCGAAGAGAATTGGATAAATTAAATAGAAAAAAATCTGTGACTTTTAATTTGAACAAAAACAAAACCATTACTTATAAACCTGTTCATAAACAACAGCATAATTTTCAATTTAAATAGGGAGAAAAAGTATTATATAGAAATTCATTTAAATCGCACCTTAAATGGATACCAGCAACCGTATCAGAGGTTTTGAGTTTTAGTTTATACAAAATAATAATTAGTGGAACATCTAGAATTGCTCACAAAAATCAATTAAGGCATTCTTGTTTAGCAGATCAATATCATCCAGACATACCATTAAATTTTCCAAAAGAAGATGTTCAACTACGAAGGTCACATAGAATTAGGCATGCTCCTGATCGCCTAGGTTATACTTAGTTCATTTCATTTTCTTTTTATTAAAGAAGGGAGAGATGTCATAGATCAAAGTGTTCTGTGTTTTTCATATACCCTAGATACATAGTTACATGTTTATTCAGTAATAATAAATGAATAGAATGTCAAGATATTGTATAGTGAGTTAGAGAGTTATAAATAAAGATTTATGGAATCACTCAACAAATACTAGAGTTTCCCTTTATAATAATCTGTAATCTGGCGGGATAGGCGGGAAGTAGGGTCACGACTAAGGATACGGTATGACGGGTCGTTGAGCAGAAAATTCATTTTCTCCTCATAGGATTGGGTGTCAAGGATGACAGTAGTGTTACCTTTGTCAGCTTTGAGGATGACGATGTCAGTGTTGGATTTTAGGGATTTGAGAGCGGTTAGTTCGGACTTGGAATAATTTGGTGTTGGGGGTTTGGCATGTTTAAGGATTTTAGTGGTTTCGTGACGTATGGGATCGGCAACGTCGGGTGGAAGTTTAAAGATAGAGGATTCAACTGAGGAAATGATGGATTCTACGGGAATATGTTTTGGAGTAAGAGCGTAATTAAAACCTTTTGACAAAAGAGATTCTTCGTCTGGGGTTAGGACATGTTTGGAGTGGTTGACAACGGTATGTTTCAGGGATGGATGTTTGGGCATGTTAGGAGCGGAGAGGTTATTGAATTTGCGTTTGTGGGTTTCGGTAGTAAGGGTCCGGGTTCGATCAGCTTGAGCTGCGGAAATTCGGTCCAGGTGATCAAAATCATGGAGTGATAAAGAATGCGATAATTCTAGGTGTAGGTGAAATAGTTGGGTGGACAAGTTATTCAAATCACGTCTCACGTGTCGAATTCTCTCGCGGACGAGAGCTTGACCTGCTCGACGAAAAATTTGAGAGGCAGAAAAGGATTGGATGTGGTGTTTGACTGTGAGGGAGGTTGGGATCTTGTTGTTGTCTCGACAACGGACAAGAAAGGTTAAGGAACACAGAAGACGAGTTATCTTTAAGCGGAGTTTGCTAAACTCTTTGGTCTTTTTCTGGATCGCCTCCCCGTAGAGGTTTGTATATCTAAATTGTAGACTTCCGCGGTCTGAGTCAATGATATATTGATTTCCGGGTGGAAACCGCGTTGAGGACTTTGAAGTAGTCGACGTTTCGCGCTCTGTTGCAAGAGGCATCTTCAGGACTAAGTTATCAAACCAAGCGCTAAGAAGATACTGTCGTCTGTTGGGGCGGGTCTTTATATATGAGGGGACTGGTGTCACCAGATGCTGTTTGGAGTGGGGGTAACGTAGTGGAAGGGGTGGGGTTAACGTAGTGGAAGGGGTGGGGTTAACAGGTGGTGGGCCAGCAGGTAGAAGCGGTTGGGACAGGACTGATTTCCAGGTATGATGTAAGTGAAAACCATCATCTCTATTAATATTGGAGGGGTGTTTTAGGATTTCTATTGATTCACGGATCCTTCTAGGGTAGTAATGGGGTTCACGGGCGAGGACTTTGGTTTGTGCAAACAGGATGTCATGTCCCGTGTTATATCTGTGTTCAGCGAGAGCTGAACCAGCGATTTGTCGCAATCTAGTACAGCGTTCGTGCTCAGATACTCGGACGCTAACTGATCGCTTCGTCTCGCCAATATAGACACTTCCACAAGAGCATGGAATCCGGTACACACCAGAGGAATGAAGAGGAGGGATTTTGTCCTTTGTAGAAGGGAGTAAGTCCGATAGTTTGGAAAGGGGTTTGAATATCGGTTTTATGTTGTGCTTGCGGAGGATGCGTCCAATACGATCTGTCGTACCCTGGACGTAAGGAAGAAAAGCTGTTGCGATTGGGACGTCGTTATGCTGATGAGGTGTGTTATCTGTTGGGTTTAGGTGTCGGGAAATGGTTTTAATTATCGAGGACTTGGGGTAGTTATTTTGGGATAAGACTTTGGTTAAGTGATCAAGCTCGTTTTGGAGGTATGTGGGGTGGGTAATAGAAATAGCTCTTTTTACAAGGGTGTTGATGACAGCTTGTTTCTGAGCGGGGTGATGGTGGGAATTGGCATTGAGGTATCTATCGGTGTGAGTGGGTTTCCTATACACGGTATGTTCAAGGGAGCCGGATGGAGTGCGAGTAACTAGGACGTCGAGGAAAGGGAGAGAGCCATCTGTTTCCACTTCCATAGTGAAGCGTATGTCTGGGTGTTGCTGGTTGAGGTAGTCGAGAAAATTGTTTAAGGATTGCCGTCCATGTGGCCAATTTAAGGATTGCCGTCCCTGTGGCCAACATGGATTGCCGTCCATGTCGCGAAACGTCGACTACTTCAAAGTTCTCAACGCGGTTTCCACCCGGAAATCAATATATCATTGACTCAGACCGCGGAAGTCTACAATTTAGATATACAAACCTCTACGGGGAGGCGATCCAGAAAAAGACCAAAGAGTTTAGCAAACTCCGCTTAAAGATAACTCGTCTTCTGTGTTCCTTAACCTTTCTTGTCCGTTGTCGAGACAACAACAAGATCCCAACCTCCCTCACAGTCAAACACCACATCCAATCCTTTTCTGCCTCTCAAATTTTTCGTCGAGCAGGTCAAGCTCTCGTCCGCGAGAGAATTCGACACGTGAGACGTGATTTGAATAACTTGTCCACCCAACTATTTCACCTACACCTAGAATTATCGCATTCTTTATCACTCCATGATTTTGATCACCTGGACCGAATTTCCGCAGCTCAAGCTGATCGAACCCGGACCCTTACTACCGAAACCCACAAACGCAAATTCAATAACCTCTCCGCTCCTAACATGCCCAAACATCCATCCCTGAAACATACCGTTGTCAACCACTCCAAACATGTCCTAACCCCAGACGAAGAATCTCTTTTGTCAAAAGGTTTTAATTACGCTCTTACTCCAAAACATATTCCCGTAGAATCCATCATTTCCTCAGTTGAATCCTCTATCTTTAAACTTCCACCCGACGTTGCCGATCCCATACGTCACGAAACCACTAAAATCCTTAAACATGCCAAACCCCCAACACCAAATTATTCCAAGTCCGAACTAACCGCTCTCAAATCCCTAAAATCCAACACTGACATCGTCATCCTCAAAGCTGACAAAGGTAACACTACTGTCATACTTGACACCCAATCCTATGAGGAGAAAATGAATTTTCTGCTCAACGACCCGTCATACCGTATCCTTAGTCGTGACCCTACTTCCCGCCTATCCCGCCAGATTACAGATCTCATCAAACAATCTCCCATCCCAAAAGACACACAACAAGCCCTAATTCCGAGAAATTCCCGACCTCCTAGACTGTATGGTTTACCTAAGATCCACAAACCTAATATACCGCTACGTCCTATAGTCAGTTCAATTGCCAGTCCTACCTATGCTCTATCAAGTTTCTTGCCAACATCCTACACAAATATACCGGTAACACGGACTCCTTCATCCTCAATTCCCAACATTTTGTGCAAAGAATCCAAAACCTGTCCCTTGATACCCAAGACCTCCTGGTTAGTTTCGACGTTGAGTCCTTATTTACCAGGGTTCCAATCCAGGATACCATCACCATAATTAACCAACTCCTTACATCTGACAACCAACCTTCTTGTTACGCTGACATTGTAGGTGCTTGTCTATCTTCCACTTACTTCCAGTTCCGAGGCAAGTTCTATGAACAAGTTTCGGGAGCTGCCATGGGCTCACCCTTATCCCCTGTTGTGGCCAACATTTTCATGGAGGCATTTGAACAACAAATCCTTGAGTCCCACAACCTAAAGCCCAAATGTTGGTTCAGATACGTGGATGGCACCTTCGTAATTTGGCCACATGGACGGCAATCCTTAAACAATTTTCTCGACTACCTCAACCAGCAACACCCAGACATACGCTTCACTATGGAAGTGGAAACAGATGGCTCTCTCCCTTTCCTCGACGTCCTAGTTACTCGCACTCCATCCGGCTCCCTTGAACATACCGTGTATAGGAAACCCACTCACACCGATAGATACCTCAATGCCAATTCCCACCATCACCCCGCTCAGAAACAAGCTGTCATCAACACCCTTGTAAAAAGAGCTATTTCTATTACCCACCCCACATACCTCCAAAACGAGCTTGACCACTTAACCAAAGTCTTATCCCAAAACAACTACCCCAAGTCCTCGATAATTAAAACCATTTCCCGACACCTAAACCCAACAGATAACACACCTGCTGGCCCACCACCTGTTAACCCCACCCCTTCCACTACGTTAACCCCACCTGTTAACCCCACCCCTTCCACTACGTTACCCCCACTCCAAACAGCATCTGGTGACACCAGTCCCCTCATATATAAAGACCCGCCCCAACAGACGACAGTATCTTCTTAGCGCTTGGTTTGATAACTTAGTCCTGAAGATGCCTCTTGCAACAGAGCGCGAAACGTCGACTACTTCAAAGGCCTCAACGCGGTTTCCACCCGGAAATCAATATATCATTGACTCAGACCGCGGAAGTCTACAATTTAGATATATTACATTATTTGCATTTAACAATGTCAGAGAAATTTGATGTAGACATGTTGCAGGGATATTTACATACTTGGTTAGTGAGCTCCAAAATTTATCAAATAATATAATTTATTGGGGTCGACTGTGGTGTAGTGCCGGAGAGTGTCGGAGAATTAAAACGGCGAAACGTAGGCTAATGTACAACTATTAAGAAGTAAAACAACCCCTGACTGACACGCGTCTTTTATTACACCCTCCAATATAATTTATATTAATATAATATTAATTTCTTAGCAAGTAGCACGCATTTTGTTTGAACGTGATTTGAACATGCTACGTACAAGAAATCGAATAGATTTGCCCATTAATAACATTAAACTAACTACCAATTAACTGGAAAACCATAGTAATCTTCAAATATCGGAAACCATTTAAGTTGTCTTCCATATGTAGATTGCAAATATAAAAAATTTATTATTGGTAAAATATTTATAATATAATATATACTTATACCTATATTAGTATATTATTGCTTTCTATTTGTACAGATATTGAAACTGGAGTCGTTTTGAGTTTTCTAGTTGATGATATAGTACTTTCTCAATCGACATACCTATCACATAAAAAACACTTTAGTCAAATGCGGATTTACGCCCCGCCATCTAGTGTTTAATACCTGAACTGTCGCTATTGTAAACATTGTTGCCAACGCACTAAAATACACTAGAATGCAATTCTAGAGAAGTCCGAAAAAAAAATAACCTGTGCTCTTATAGTTAACATGCTTAAATATTGAAATCCTTTCCGATGGCAGTAGCATAATGACCTACAGAATTGAATGGTAGCGAGCATTTCACGATTGGCACAATAATTAAAGCGCTCCATATACTTCTAATGGCAGCTCGTCGTAAAAGACCCCTGTATAGTTGTATACTGTATAGTAAATTGGTGACATAATATTTAAACACTCATTATTCAATATTCAAAGTAAATAAAATGTTTTTTTAATAGGTGTCTTAATATAAAATAGAAGTAGTTCAAATTTGTTCCATTTTTGCCCACAATGCATTTATATATAGGTAATCAGAAGAATAATTATATTTATGATTTAATATTTGTTGTTAGTTGTGGTTATTTACCGTATTATTTTTATATAAACTAATCTTTTTAACGTACTGATGTATGTGCCTTCTTACATTAATAAGATCATGACCTTTTACTATTTGGTCTGTGTAGCATTCATTATTGGTTGATTATTCCAAACATGATAACTTTTAAGCCGTAAAAAGATTACGAAACAATTAGTTTTAATGAATAATATACGATGTAATAAGGACTAAAAAATTGAACCGACTGAAGCAATTTTTTGTTGCGTTTATAATTTTCAGGTAGTTTAGATAATTTATTTATTTATTCATCTGGTCTACAAATAGGCAATGCCCATACAACTATACTCAAATACAAACCACGACTTTGCAATTCAAGAGAAAACAAAAAGAATGTATACCTTTTGTATAAGTACGAGTATACAAAAAATACTGTATAAGCTATGTGGCCCTTGAACACATTAAAGAGTATTCAAATAAATCAAACCATTCCAACCAAAATGATAATATCAATAAGTAATCCAAGGAGCGACGGAAATTTGTAACAAGTTACGCTGGCTGGTGGTGGAATTATTATAGAACTATTTATAGGTGGAGGCTTATCTGTTGACTGGAGAATTTTGATATTAATTGATACGAACATGTGTTAATATAAATGTTCAGGTAGTTTAGATAATTTATTTATTTATTCATCTGGTCTACAAATAGGCAATGCCCATACAACTATACTCAAATACAAACCACGACTTTGCAATTCAAGAGAAAACAAAAAGAATATATACCTTTTGTATAAGTACGAGTATACAAAAAATACTGTATAAGCTATGTGGCCCTTGAACACATTAAAGAGTATTCAAATAAATCAAACCATTCCAACCAAAATGATAATATCAATAAGTAATCCAAGGAGCGACGGAAATTTGTAACAAGTTACGCTGGCTGGTGGTGGAATTATTATAGAACTATTTATAGGTGGAGGCTTATCTGTTGACTGGAGAATTTTGATATTAATTGATACGAACATGTGTTAATATAAATGTTCTTACTCAAAATAACGCCTTCTACCGTTCGTTACCGTGTCGAATTGATAACCTGGTCGGTCTGCTCTTTTTGAATTTGTTCAAAAAACTGTAGTTTATTGTGATACTAACTGCAGTAACTACCAAATCTTTCACTAGCTAATCCTTCTGATGCAGTACAGAAAAAATAGTGATAGCCCGGGAGACTGTAACACAAAAAGTCACAACAAGTATATGTACATACTTATGGGAATTTCGAATATCTTTGAATTCTAAAACCGGTGTAAAGATTTTCTACTTTAAGGCTCGTACGCACCATACGCACACGGCTAGTAGTTTAGTACAGTAGCGAGTATCCACTTACTACTAAACGGTTTAGTACCTAAAATGTGTCCGCACGATCTGCGAATTAGTACAGTTCTGAGGTGAAGGTCGCCCGGGATGCAACTACAACGTAGACGCGCGGTTATCCGCAGTGTAATACAAAACATGATTACATTTGCAATCATGTTACATTAGTCCCTGGATAGACCAAAAACCCAATTTACACGTTGAGCATATTTTTCGAGGTCGCAACCTCTCTTGCATCTGTTGTTTCAGTAATTCGTACTATTATTATTATTTCGTAAATTATGGAGTTAACGGTTCACATGTAACCGGTAAAACCGGCTTTCAGACAGCACCAGTTTTATCTAGGCCAACTTAGTTCGGCCGAAGAGCGGTAAGCACTAGTTTATCCTAGGCCAAACTAGTTTAACGTGGTATGTAAAGGCATACTTCAGGTCAAACTGGTGTGGTCTAGGCCAATCGGATTTTAATTAACGGTTTTGAAGTGTACCATAAATTTTACGCGCGTTTTCTGTAGAGCGTATTTTCTGACGCGCGCGTTTTTTTCAGTATCGTGGTTTTTGAAGCTCGTGTTTTATGATGCGCGTGAATTATGACTCGCGAGTTATCTGAAGCGCGTGTTTTTTTGACGCGCGTGTTTTCTGACGTGTTTTTCTGAAGTACTCGACGGTGAGATATTCATGGAGAAAGGTAATTTGTCGGGAAATTCCTAAACAAACCGCGTGCTTTTTATACGCGTTTTCTGTGTCGTGTGTTTTCTGACAAGCGTGTTTTATGAAACGTTCGCTGTCCGACGCGCGTGGTTTTCCGCGCGTGTTTTTTAACGCGTTCTTTGACAGCCGTGATTTCCAAGCGTGTTTTCAGACGCTAGTTATGCGACCGACAATTATAGTAGTAAAGCTTATGCAGCAAATAGTCTTAGATAAGAATGTTTCATATAAGGCACGCACGCGAAGATACGTCGTTAGTTCTTCGTCGTTAGAATCACGCTTAGACGCTTCCCGCTAAATTCGCTCAATAAATTTGTAACCAAATAAAGTGAATAAATAGACTTTTATACTTTTTAAAAAAAGGTGTTTTTATAAAGAAAATAAAACTGGCGCAGTCGGTAGGATTCGCGACGTTATCGAGTGAATAAAATCTTCGTGATAACGGCCCGTTTCAACGGTTTGTGCGAAACGAACATATAGAGTGATCCAGAATAGTGACCAACCACAGAATGAAAGGATATTTTCTTCTAACATTGTAAGTACACTTGTTCTCGTTATTGCTTTTCCCATCTTATGACCGACATCGACGACCTAAGTGAATCCCTAAAATCCATTTCCGTGTCATCGATTACGAAATTCAACGAAATCAGTTCAGCAATCAACGCAACTAAAATGCCTTATACGACAAAGGACATCACCACAGTGTACCAGGACACAGTTCCAGTGTTTGATGGAGATTCATCAATACTAAGCGCATACATCTCAGCATGTGACTTTCTTGTCAACACATTTTGGCTACCAGAAGGCGAAAGAAATGATGCAGTAGCCGCCTTATTGCTTCGGATTTTCCAAGGAAAATTAAGAGGAAGAGCTTTGCAAACCGTGAGCAGTAACGAAGAAGTAACAACCTGGACAGCTCTTAAAAATCTCCTGCTTGAGAATTTTGGCGACCAACGAAGCGAACAATGCTTATTTAGTGACCTAGCCGCTTTCAGACCAAATAAAAGCGAAGGCGCTTACGATTATGGAAAAAGGATCAAAGTAGCACTCCAACTTCTTCTTTCAAACGTGAAATTGAAGGACGCGGATGTCAATAGCCGTAATTTGAAGTCGGTAAATTATAAAAACACCGCACTTCAGATTTACCTTCAAGGGCTCCTAGAAATTGACAACACTATTGGAATTATGGTGCAAGTTAAGCAACCAAAGGACCTGGAAACGGCAATGAGCCATGTAATTGAGGTAGAAAACTTTAATTACCGTGCTGGAAGGGATAATAACCTCCAAAAGATGAGCACGAAACCAAATACGCCTAACAAAAATTATAATCGACCAATGATGCCACCAAGATTCTCATCATATCCGATACCACCACGTCCGTATGTACCACATCAATCATATCCGATGCAGTCACGTCCGTATGTGCCGCACCAATCGTACCCGATGCAACCACGTCCGTACGTACCATACCAGACTTATCAACAATCGTACCCAAGACCATTGCCAAATTCTGCAAAATATCAATTTGCTAAGTCACCTGGACAAGTAAATGAAAGAAAATCATACCAACCAACGCCGATGGATCTTGGCAGTTCTCAAAGAAGAAGTCAGAATACTTCAAACAATACCCAGAAAGCCAACTGGAACAATCAACGTTTATATTTTCAAGATACCGTAGAAGAAAATGAACCACAACAGTACGAGCAATACTATGAAGAGGATTATGCAGAAGAGTACTCATATGAGCTAGAGCAGCCAGAACAAGAAGAGTATGAGCAGCCAGAAGAAGTCGCCGATGAAGTAAATTTTCATGTGATTGGCCAAAATGTCAAAAACCCTTAACAAAAAGCAAGACAATACGTCCACCAGTAATTCATCTAAACAACATTAACACTACTTTACCATTTTTAAAATTCTACGGCCTCAAATTTTTAATAGATACAGGATCAACTAAAACACTTATCAACACACGACTCTATAATCATTTTGGGATGTACGCAGTAAAAATTCCTTTTAAAGTAAAAACCGCACATGGACTCACGGAACACGACGACGCTGTTTATATGGACATACCCGATATATTCAATGTGGATATGAAGCACACGTTCTACAAATTTAATTTTAGCAAAAATTTTGACGGATTAATAGGTATCGACCTATTAGAAAAATTAGAAGCAGTTTTGGATATTCGAAAGAGAAAGCTAACAACAAAACATGCGGAAATGCCTATTTTCATGAATGAACAGCATAAATTTATTATGGAACCTCTACAAGCGAAACCCATTAGAGTCCCCGTAAATCAAAAGGATGGGTACGCCATATTTCCTAAATTTAAGCTATTTCCCGGAGTAGAAACCAGAGAATCCGTAGTAAACATAATCAACAATGAAGCTCTAGTGATTGCCGTGAACTACACAGACGAGAAGATTGGTCTAATATTTCAAGACCCTGTAGATGTCACACATATCGACGAACTAGAAGAATATTATAATTACGAACAACTAACAAAAGGTCAAAATGAAGATCTTGTTCACCTTCAAAGAAGAAACGTCCAAGAAAACTTGAACATCAAAGGAATGAACATAGAGGAAGCAGCAACAATTAAAGTACTGACAGAAAAATACAAACATATTTTCCACATTGAGGGACAGCAGTTAACTTTCACACACTGTATTAAACACAAGCTAAACTTAAAAAACAGTAACCCGGTATATGTAAAAATGTACAGGCAACCAATTGAAGTAAAGAGAGAAATCAAAAATCAAGTATTGGAACTACTCGATCAAGATATTATTCAAGACAGTGTATCACCATGGAGTTGCCCTGTAAACGTTGTCACAAGAGAACTGAACGGAAAAATCAAAAAAAGGATGGTCATTGACTATCGACGACTGAACGACCAAATGATCGAAGATAAGTACCCAATCCCGAACATCTCGGACATTCTTGACAAATTAGGAAGATGTCACTACTTTAGTAGCATCGACTTAGCCGCGGGGTACCACCAGGTCGAAATGCACCCCGATGACGTAGAAAAAACAGCTTTTTCCACGGAGCAAGGACACTACGAGTTCAAGCGCATGCCGTTTGGGCTAAAGAATGCCCCAGCGACGTTTCAACGTCTTATGGACAATATCCTGAAGGGATTATTAGAAGATACATGCCTAGTGTACCTCGATGACATCATTGTTTTTTCAACGTCTCTGCAAGAACATGTAATAAAATTGCAAAAGGTATTCGACCGATTAGAGCAAGCTAATTTTAAAGTAAAATTAGAAAAATGCGAATTTCTACGCAAGGAAATCAAGTATTTAGGACATTTAATAACCAGTGAAGGTGTTAAGCCAAATCCAGATAAGGTTGATGCAATAAAAAGGTACCCATTGCCAAAGACCCGGAAGGAAATAAAATCGTTTCTCGGACTACTAGGATATTACAGGAAATTTATTCGAAATTTTGCAGATATAACGAAACCATTGACGAAACGATTAAAGAAAGGAGCAACAATAACTATTGACCTGGAGTACGAAGAAGCATTTGAAAAATGTAAAAACTTATTAACTAATGAACCAGTCCTTCAGTACCCTGACTTTACGAAGGAGTTTATTATCACCACCGATGCTTCAAATGTTGCCATTGGGGCAGTCCTGTCTCAAGGAAAGATCGGACAAGACAAGCCAATATGCTACGCAGCAAGAACGCTTAGTGACTTTGAGCAAAGATATTCAACCATAGAGAGAGAGCTCCTAGGAATCGTTTGGGCGATAAAATACTTCAGGCCCTACATTTATGGAAGACATTTTAAAATCTACACAGACCACCGACCCCTTGTCTGGCTGTGGAAATTGAAGGAACCCAATTCTAAAATGATGCGTTGGAGACTAAGACTGGAAGAGTATGATTTCGAAATAATACATAAGAAAGGTAAACTGAACACAAATGCGGATGCTCTTTCCAGAGTCACTATTGATCAATTAAACGCTATAGAAAATGACAGTTCAACGGTCCGTCCCACTGTTGGAGAAGACCTAGATAAACTCATTTCGGAACTGTTACGTGACGAAATTGAATTCACACCCGAAGATTTGCCTAATACATCATTTGCAAATAGTAATCCAAGAAATAAGGTAAGCAAAGGCAAAGACATGGAGACCCTTAGGCGATTTCTCGCCCCTGATGATGATGGAAGTAACACTATACACTCCAATCAAGATGACGAACCGCAGAAGTCAATCGAAATTAGCCACACGCCAATTGACAGCAAGAAAAACCAATATTTTATTCAAGCAAATAATTCGTCGAATAATCAATGCACTAAAGTATTACAGAGTACTAAAGAAGATAGAAAAATAACGTGCGCAAAAATACAATTAGAAAATAATGAAGAACAAATTCTCAATTTTATCAAAGAATATATGACCAACAGCAATGTGAAGCATTACTTACATTTTGACAACGATCAGCTATATAACGATTTTTGTAAAGTATACACAAGACATTTTAATAATAACGGACCTGATTTAGTGAGATGTACGAAGAGAGTGCAAGTCGTAAATGATAAAACTGACCAACTCGAACTACTGGAAACCCATCACACTGGAAAAACAAATCATAGAGGAATTGAAGAGATGCTGACCCGGCTTTCAAGAAACTATTGGTGGAAAAACATGAAAGATAGCGTAACCAATTACATCAAAGAATGCGAAGTATGTAGTAAAGCTAAGTACGACAGACACCCATCAGTACCACCACTTCAACTTACAAAAACACCAGATAAACCATTTCGAAAATTATTTATGGATACATTTACGATCGGTAAAGCCAAATTCCTTACAATCATCGACACATTTTCAAGACTTGGTCAGGCAGTGCCGGTACCGGGAATAAATGCAACAGATATTGCAGACGCTTTACTAACTTACTTCCAGTATTATGGGACCCCGGAAGAAATTAGTTGCGACAATGGAACCGAATTCTCCAATGATGTTATTAAACGTCTGCTGCAAGAACACAAAATTGCCGTGCACTTCGGAACCCCCAAGAATCCAAACTCCCAAGGAAACGTTGAACGATTTCACTCGACAATTATCGAACACATTCGCTGTCTAAAGGAAAGAAGAAACGACCCTATACATGTCCTCATGAAATTAGCTATAATTGCGCACAATAATAGCATATCTAAAACAACAGGTTGTGCACCGCTAGAAATAGTATTCGGTCATACAGCTCTACGTGATCCAATGGATCTATTATATTCAAAGGAGTACTATCAGGAATACGTAAACGATCATCAAGACCGTATTAAGCATCTTTATAGAACAATAGAGGAGAAAAACAAATCGGATAAACAAAAGTATATAAATAAACGAAACGAAAACGTGAAGGTAAAACCGTTTCAAATTAACGAAATGGTGTACATTCGAAATAATGGTAGGAATAAATTACAGAACCCTTATGACGGACCTTACAAGATTTTAAAACTGAATGACGACGAGACCGTAATTGTAAAAACAAGACGAGGAGATAAGAAATTCCATACAAGACATTTGAAACACTCAATTGTTTCAGGTTTGCCGGATGGTGCGTCCGACAATGCCGAGGAGACGTAAAAATAGAAAAGATTACTAAAGATACCGGATTGTTGCCTGTTCGACTTGGAACAGCCCAAATCGTGAACAGTCATTGGAATATTGCAGCTGTCTATGAACTCAAACCATTAATCGAAGAAATTGAAAAAATTAAGCAAAATTATGATTATTGGATGAAAGCGTTGAAAACCTACAAACATAATGATCATTACACACAAGAAATGCACAACTATATCACTATCCTGACGACCAATGCAAGAAAGATGGCAAAGCTGAAGAAGCAAATACTACCAACAGATACAAGGCGAACCAAAAGAGGAGCAGTAAATATCATAGGAAACATGGTAAAGGCGATTACGGGAAACCTGGACAACGAAGATGCCAAACGATATGACAGTGCAATTCAAGAGCTAATAACATCCCACAAAGAAATCAAAACAATCGTCAGTAAACAAATTACATTAGCACAACAAGCGATTCTGGAATTTAATAACTCAATTAGTACCATTCGAAGTAACCAAATTATTATTCAATCAAGAATGATACAGATGGAAAATGCAATTAGAAATTTTACTTTCTACAACCTCCAAGAATTTAAGCAAATCACAATATATGCTATTTTTAATCAACTAATATTTATGATCAATAATATTAACGATATCATGGAAACATTAATCAACGCAATGACATTCGCTAAGTCAAATTCATACCATCCATCTATAATGGACCCTGAAGACTTGATGCACGAACTAACTCACATAGGCACCCTATTGACATCGATCAAGCTGCCCATTGATACAACTATCGCCAATACTTACTATTTGGAACGCGTAATTACAGTCAAAGCTTACACCAAATCAACTAGTATAGTATTCATGCTCATGATTCCTTTAGTGGAACCAATTCCCTACAACTACTACACCATATCTCCTTTACCTATAAAAGGAAATACAACAAATTTTCGTTCGATCCTCCCTAAAAGTCCTTACCTGGCAATTAACGAGTACAGGTTTGCATCTATGCATGATCAATGTTTAGAAGTCGTACCTACAGAGTATCTGTGCAACTCCGCTGTCGATTCCGCAATAAACGAAGACTCCCCGTGTGAAGTGCAACTGCTATCGTTCTCCAACAACTACGAAAGATGCATTTACCAAACAGAAAATATCCACACTGTATGGGTCAACAAAGTTGCACAAGACCAATGGATCATGGTGTTCCCTGCTCCAAGGAAAGTTAAGAAGATCTGTGGAAAACAACAAGAACTTGAAGTCCTCGAAGATACCTGCCTCATCAAACTAACGCCGGATTGTTTACTAAATGCCGATGGTATTATCCTCAGAACATATGAAACCCACTACAGGACAAACAGCAGACCCGAAATCCCGGACATCAACCTCACTCTACAAGGGACTCAACTGCCGACCTCGAAAACAGATTTCAAGGAACTACAATCAGTACACCTGGAGAACATCACTAAGATCACCAAAAATCTAGATGACCTCTCCGACGACTTACGTCAACTGCAGGATCCTGAACTTCACGAAAGGCCAATAACAGTTTGGACAATTGTTCTATATATTTTAATATTTTGTATTTTGCTAGGTGTATTAACAAAGCGCTATTTCCAAACATGTGCAAAGGCAGCAAACACCGACCCTTCGAACGACCTCAAGGCCGCCGATAGCAAACCAGAGGCCGCCCACGGTAATCCAGAACCCGAGAGTCATCACCTGACCTTCTCAAAATGAAGCTCCAGATGATGCTTCCCTCTTCGGCCGGAGGAGTTATGCGACCGACAATTATAGTAGTAAAGCTTATGCAGCAAATAGTCTTAGATAAGAATGTTTCATATAAGGCACGCACGCGAAGATACGTCGTTAGTTCTTCGTCGTTAGAATCACGCTTAGACGCTTCCCGCTAAATTCGCTCAATAAATTTGTAACCAAATAAAGTGAATAAATAGACTTTTATACTTTTTAAAAAAAGGTGTTTTTATAAAGAAAATAAAACTCGCTCATGTTTCTCTGAAGTATAATGAAGCGCGTGTCTTTACGTACGCTTTCTGTGTCGCGTGTTTTCTAACAAGCGTGTTTTATGAAACGTTCGCTTTCCGACGCACGTGTTTTTTACGCGCGTGTTTTTACGCGCGTTTTCTGACGATCGTGTTTTTAAGCGTGTTTTCTGATGCGGGTGCTTTTTGAAGTGATTTTATCAGAAAACTCGTCTTTGAGATATCAAAATTAAGTAGTCACAGGTAATTCACTCCTAAAAATGCATACTGTGTCCAAATTTGGGAATAATCAGTCAAGGATTTTCCAAATTATGAATTTATTCGAGTTAAATGTGCAATTGGGACCACCTGCACCGTGGGCCGTGCTATACGCCACAACAGGTAACAAAAGGTACTCGACAAAAACAAACGTGTCCGCACCTCTGTAGCGGCATAGTTGTTTATGGGTACGTGGTGGGGAGACCTACTTGCCCGTAGAATAGAATAAGTTCTATATAATCTTCTTGCCTAAATCGTTTTACGAACCACTCGACTCAATTTTCATGTCCGCACACAGAAATTCACTAAATTACTCGCTACTGTACAAAACTACTAGCCGTGTGCGTACGAGCCTATCTTCTTGCCTAAATCGTTTTACGAACCACTCGACTCAATTTTCATGTCCGCACATAGAAATTCACTAAATTACTCGCTACTGTACAAAGCTACTAGCCGTGTGCGTACGAGCCTATCTTCTTGCCTAAATCGTTTTACGAACCACTCGACTAAATTTTCATGTCCGCACACTGAAAATCACTAAATTACCAGCTACTGTACTAAACTACTAGCCGTGTGCGTTCGAGCCTTTATGGCAAGTACTTTCGTATTGTTTAACATGGCTAGTTAGACCGAGAGCCCGCGACAAAATTCTACCGTCATAAAACATCACTCTCATTCTTTTGTGACTTATAGATAAATACATGTTCTCCCATAATAACTTGGTGTGCCTAACCCCATTTGGCCGGAAGTACTTGGCACACCTCCTTGAAGGGCAGGACAGTCGGTGTACTAATACCCTCATCGAACATCACGCCCATTTTTTTATAACAAGAAACTTTGAGTCTTCTTATTACCAGAAACGTTGGTGTGCCTAGCCGGAAGTGGCCGGAAGTGGGTTGCAGACCAGTTATTTAAAAGACGATGGTATCTGCGTTACCTCACAAAACACATGTGTCAAATTTGCCACAATTATAGAAGAACATATGTACTTTCATAGTAGTTTTGTCCAACCAACCCCTGTTGGCCGGAACGGTCTGGCACACCGACTTCAACAGTTAACATCGTCCGTATACCATCACAATCATCGAATATCTCGCTCATTTTTTGGCATAACAAAGTTTACGGCTACTTATTACCAGAAACGTTGGTGTGCCTAGCCGGAAGTGGCCGGAAGTGGGTTGCAGACCAGTTATTTAAAAGACGGTGGTATCTGCGTTACCTCACAAAACACATGTGACAAATTTGCCACAATTATAGAAGAACACATGTACTTTCATAGTAGTTTCGTCCAACCAACCCCTGTTGGCCGGAACGGTCTGGCACACCGACTTCAACAGTTAACATCGTCCGTATATCAGCACAATCATCAAACATCTCGATCATTTTTTTTGCAGAGGAATGTTTTAGCCTGTTTATTATAAAACCGATGTTGTGTCTAGCCCGAAATTGAGGAAAATACCTGCCCAAACATTTTTTGTCCCTTGACTGCCTCCTAGTATTTCTGCTAATGTATTATACAATTAATATAATTTAATTCCAAAAAATGAGCGAGATGTTCGATGATTGTGATGGTATACAGACGATGTTAACTGTTGAAGTCGGTGTGCCAGACCGTTCCGGCCAACCGGGGTTGGTTGGACGAAACTACTATGAAAGTACATATATTCTTCTATAATTGTGGCAAATTTGACACGTGTGTTCTGTGAGGTAACGCAGATACCATCGTCTTTTAAATAACTGGTCTGCAACCCACTTCCGGCCACTTCCGGCTAGGCACACCAACGTTTCTGGTAATAAGTAGCCGTAAACTTTGTTATGCCAAAAAATGAGCGAGATGTTCGATGATTGTGATGGTATACAGACGATGTTAACTGTTGAAGTCGGTGTGCCAGACCGTTCCGGCCAACCGGGGTTGGTTGGACTAAACTACTATGAAAGTACATATATTCTTGTGTAATTGTGGCAAATTTGACACATGTATTTTGTAAGGTAACGCAGATACCATCGTCTGTTAAATAACTGGTCTGCAACCCACTTCCGGCCATTTCCGGCTAGGCACACCAACGTTTCTGGTAATAAGAAGACTCAAAGCTTCGTGTTATAAAAAATGGGCGTGATGTTCGATGAGGGTATTGGTACACCGACTGTCCTGCCCTTCAGGGAGGTGTGCCAAGTACTTCCGGCCAAATGGGGTTAGGCACACCAAGTTATTATGAGAGAACATGTATTTATCTATAAGTCACAAAAGAATGAGAGTGATGTTTTATGAGGGTAGAATTTTGTCGCGGGCTCTCGGATTAAGTAGTTTAGCGGCGGACAGCACTTTCCGTTACTAAGCTTTCCCTGTGTAAACGGTGTTTGTAAATAACATCTTGCTTGCAAACCTTGTTGCTCGTAGAGTAGATGTAAAACTGTTAATGCCGCTAATACCAGAAATCACGTTAGGGTTAATATTATTTAGCTAATATCAACTTTACCTGATGTCTTTAATTAGATATGTAAATTCAAAGTGTTTTACGTTATTACTGACCAATCTCAATTAATTAAAAATAACTAGGCGCGGTAAATGTAAACAATTTTGAACGTTATTGATAAAAACCTAAAATTAGCTCTAGAAGGCAAGTATAAGACTGTTTTTACTTTATCATACGCAGTATGATAAAGTAAAGTATCATAATCGTGCCGAAAAAAATTGGATTTTAGCGGAAATAGATCTTTTTGGGCCCCTGGACATTTTTGACTAAGATACAAAAAAAATCTCTCTGTGTGTGTGTGTGTGCATCCCGATTTTTGTGACGACGATTCCGGAGTAACTACTAAGGGTATTGGGACGAAACTTCAAATTTAGAGCTGAAAAGGTTTAGGTCCAAAAGGGTCCAAAGGAACTGTATGTTTCCTCTAAGCGTTTTTCAAAGATTTTGCAAATGAGCCGCCATTTCTCCAATTTCGTCAAAATAGTTAAATAATAAATTAAAGTAGAGGAAATTTTCCATGACATTTTCTGGTAAAATTAATAGTGTAGCTGCATGAGCAAATTCTATTTCTCGAGATCGGTTGTGTCTGCATTAATATAAAGCAAGTTAGCCAGAATTTGTCAGTGTCAAACGTTGATGTTTTGACAATACCTACTGTCAATAGTATAAATATATCTGTGAAATCCTTACCGAAAGTTTTATTTTAATGCAGACACGACCCTTCTCGCTCAAATTTCATGCAGCTAACCTATTAATTTTATATATAGTATGATAAAGTCATGTGCCTGACCACATCAGATTTTTCTTTCTATACTAAATTTGTGCATAGGCTCATTGTTTTCTCAACAATATTTCTGTTTCGAACAAAGATAATCTAAAAAAAAAAAACTTTTATTATCTATGTTAGAAAGTGTTTGTTTAATATAAAGGTGGCTACGCGTAGCGAAAGAGGGTTAATAATGTTTACAAAATAATATCGATAAAATAATAAATCCTGTAATTTAAAGTACACAGAAACTCTATAAATAACAAAAACAAAATATTGACTAATTTTTAGGAAAACAACAGAAACCAAGCACATTGTCGACTAGTTTGTAAATAATAGAGAAGAAAATAGTACAAAATAACAAAATAAATAAGAAATATTTAAATTTCAAATAAAAATAAACTCCATAATTTTAAACAAAATAATTAATTGCTTACCGCTTTTCATAAAAAAAATTACGTGACATTATTATGTTGTCAACTGTATCATCCGCCAGAGACGAACGAAATTTTGTCAGAATTAATCCTGCGGCCGAAAAGCATGTTTCCGCTTCTACAGTTTTAGGTGGTAGGTATAGTCGATAAAAAGTCATACGCCATTTGTAAATTAGGACCATTTCAATGTCCCCATTTCCTCTGAAATTTGTTCTTCCATGCTTTTATTGTGGAATCTTGGCGTAAAGGGACATTTTTACTTAATGCTTGATTTAGTTTATCTGAAAGGCATATTTTTCATTATGTTCGGCAATTTGTTCTTGTTCAGCAGAAATTTCAATATCATCATCTTCGTCATCAGAACTATCATCACATAATGTCTGATGTTCGGGTTTTAGGGTGGGGCCACGGACCGAGCGACAGCGGAGCGGTAGTGTCGGCGCTGGGTGTGTATATATCTATACGTATGTATATAGGTATATACTATATACACAAGCAGCGCCGACGCGACGCCACCGCTCCGCATACATACTTATATACAGGGTCTCCCACGACGAGCTGCCATTAGAAGAATATGAAGAACCAAATGAAATAACAGATTGAAAATTTGTGGACTTATATTGTTGGACACGATCGTCTCAACTAAAATATTTTGAGTTTTCGGTTACTTCCGGTTACACCGGAAATGATGTCATCTTTTATATTTCAAATGGAACACCCTGTATTTTAACGCATTTTTGAAATCTTCATTAAATTTTAGATCAATTTTATGTTACATTCCCTATACCTAACGTGTGTCAATTTTTGAGAAATTAATTATTTTCATTAAAAAATAACAGCTGCACGGCTACTTTCAACTACTTATAAATTATCTCCTTTGACCGTTGGAAAAAAGTCGTCCGGCGTAATTGTTGTGAAGGTAACGTATTATTGACACATCGGTAGAACTCTTCTAAAAGTTATACAGGGTGTTCAAATTATAAGATCAAAGTTGAATTCGAGAAAAGTACTAAAACTCGATTTTTTCAAATGGCAACCCTAACATATTAATACAATTCTCAATTCAATGGAAAATTTTAGATCAACTTTGTGTACGATGTCCTATACCTAAAATGTACTTGTACCTACTGAATCGATTTTTAAACATCACCGTAGAAATTGCACAGATTGCCAAATCTAGATTGCGTTGAAAACAACTGAAGAAGTTGGAATAAACAGAACTTTTTAATAAAACAAGCTTTTTTCGGTCAGTTTTCATTATCATTGGTTTAGTATTTATAAAATTATAAGCCTACAATGAAACACAATATTAAAAATAAAACAAAACGTTAAGAAAATTTTAAAAACCAGTTAATTCTATTTCAGTAACTGTTAAAAAATGTTGCCGTTTTTCGCTAAACATGCTACTATTCCTTTTACCATATTATTGTTGGTGGCGTCCCTGATAGAGTTAGCACATAACCCATTGAAAGGAGCTGAAACTTTATCTTTCATGTTCTCCTTATTAGTTATCGGGTCCTCCATTATAGGGTGGTTTCAAATGGACGGTGCTCCAGCGTAGATAGCAGTTGCTATAAGAGGTTTGCTTAACGAGCGATAATCGGCGATCGGTTGAATGCGCTTAATAGGCCATACAAATATCCACCGCATTCCCCCGACTTGACGCCAACGGATTTATTAATTTCGGGAGCTATTAAAGACGTAGTTTATGAGAACCCAATAATTGATAAGGAGAACATGAAAGATAGAGTTCCAGCTGCTTGCAATGAGTTATGTGCTAACGCAATCAGGGACGCCACCAACAATAATGCGTTAAAAGAATTAAAGCATGTTTAGCGGAAAACGGCAACGTTTTTTTACTGTTACTGAAATTGAATTAAGCATTTTTTATTACCTTACGATTTTGTTTTATTTTTAACATTGTGTTTAATTGTAGGCTTATCATTTTATAATTACTAAATTAATTATAATGAATAATTACCTAGAAACGTGTTTAATAAAGTTGTGTTTATTCCAACTTGTTCAGTTGTTTTCAACGCAATCTAGATTTGGCGATTCTTGCAATTCTACTGTGATGTTTAAAAATCGATTTCAGTAGGTACAAGTACATTTTAGGTATAGGACATTGTACACAAAGTTGATCTAAAATTTTCCATAGAATTGAGAAATGTATTAATATGTTAGGGTTGCCATTTGAAAAAATCGACTTTTAGTACTTTTCTCGAATTCAACTTTGATCTTATAATTTGAACACCCTGTATAACTTTTAGAAGAGTTCTACTGATGTGTCGATAATACGTTACCCTTACAACAATTTCGCCGGACGACTTTTTTCCAACGGTCAAAGGAGATAGTGTATAAGTAGTTGAAAGTAGCCGTGCAGCTGTCATTTTTTAATGAAAATAATTAATTTCTCAAAAATGACACATGTTAGGTATAGGGAATGTAACATAAAATTGATCTAAAATTTAATGAACATTTTAAAAATGCGATAAAATACAGGGTGTTCCATTTGAAATATAAAAGATGACATCATTTCCGGTGTAACCGGAAGTAACACAAAACTCAAAATATTTTAGTTGAGATGATCGTGTCCAACAATTTAAGTCCACAAATTTTCAATCTGTCATTTCATTTGGTTCTCCATATACTTCTAATGGCAGCTCGTCGTGGGAGACCCTGTATAGATATATACACATTACACACCCAGCGCCGACGCCACCGCTGCGCAGTCGTACGGTCCGTGGCCCCAGCCTAAGAGTCAATAGCATAACAAGTTCTTGCTTCAATAAACCAAACGTCAAAGTTTAAAATAAACCCTTTCTTTCTGTATGGTTGGGATTGTGTAAGTAGCGCGGAAGAGTTGACATTACTGCCTGACGTTGTTTCAGTCTCTTTTCAATTGAGTTTTTCAGAACAATTCTGACAGACTGTAAATGAATGTAAATGATAATTTGTTTAACTGACTGGATTTAAGTAATTTTTCCACAATATATACTGCTGAATGATAGAATACGATACAATAAATTGTAATAAATACTCAAAAAAGTTGCCCGAATAAGTTAGTAAATAATTCGTTGTTTTAAATATCCTATTAGCAAGGGTTTATTATGTTGAGCATACTCCAACGAATCTTGATCTTGGAAATAAGCTCATGAATATCCAAATTGGTTTTATTTTGCTTCTTCGAATACTCCTGAATACTACGAGTCATCCAATATCGTTGTCCTAACTTTGTAAAACATTGAACCAATTATTCACGCTAATATTAATTAACGCTAGGTGCTTTGGTGATATATACCAAAGTTGCAATATTTTTGTTAATTGCTGTACATAATCAGAAAGTAGTATCAGTATTTGCCAATAACTGTGTCTGTCAGAAATAAAGGTTGTATATATTTGGACATAAACACATATCGACCCATGCAACGAAGACTATAGTAACTACATTTAGTTTGGTAGTTAGTTACGATAGTCTTCGTTGCATGCATCGATAATTTAGTGCGTCCAACCCCGGGATTACGGGATCCCGGGATCCCGACAAATAAAATCAAATGTTTTGTTACAAATTGTAATATCTTTAACAGCTCAATAAATGATTTATTATTATAAGGAATAAAAAAGGAATAAAAATCGAAATCCCGGGATCCTAGAATAGTAAAATTTAAATTATTTTCTTTTTTTTTTTGTTATTTGGTGAATGGTGGGAACTGACCAACAACAAATCAACTGAACTGCTATTTTTTCTTTCTGATTAAATTAGGTATCAAGAATAAAATGTTTGTTTACACCAACATGTTGCTATAATAGCAAAAACAGATTTTGTAAGAACTAGATATAATTCAATATAGAGACAAATATGAATCTTTTCAACTTGCCATAGTCATTTTAGTTACTATACCGTCAACAAACAATACTGGCTGGATTTAAAACAGAAAAAAAACATAAACATAAAAATAAAAAATCTGATGTGGCCAGGCACATGACTTTATCATACCATATATAAAATTAATAGTGTAGCTGCATGAGATTTTATTTGATTGAGATCGGCCAAGTCTGCAATAAAATAAAACTACTAGAACTAGACTAGAGACATTTTGATTATATTTACAGTAGGTAATGTCAAAACATCAGCGATCTCCATGAAATAGAATTTGCTCATGTAGCTAAACTATTAATTTTACCAAAAAATGTTATACTCATAAATTATTCAGATTTCCTCTACTTTAATTTATTATTTAACTATTTCAACGAAATTCCAGATATAGCGGCTTATTTGCAATATCTTTCAAAAATGGTAAGACTAAAACTCCAGTTCCTTTGGACCCTTAGTTCAACAGAAAGCTTCTAAATATGGAGTGTTGTTATACTACGGATGATAAAGTAAAACGGTTCTGGTTCTGATGATTAATATATTATATTGGCTTCTAGCATACTATATTTTCGAGTTTTACGCCGTCTTCAGTGCTAACTACAAAAGTTCATAAAGAATTATGCTCAATATTCCAAATAAGTTTTAAGGTTAACATACCGTCTTACAATCTTTGTTGTATTTATTCGCGAAAACATAACATTGCTATCCGCACTCGAAATATTGTTTTTCAATATTGTTTCAATATTGTTTCACCTAGCTCCTCATGGCAATTCTCCATGCATTTGCGTGTTGAATTGACGTTTCGCAAACGCTGACGTTCCAAATACTGTCAAAAACTTCAAAATATCCTGGGCACCTAGTATTAATGTAGACACGATTTCGATCAAATAGAATTTGCTCCTGCAGCTAAACTATTAATTTTACCATTAAATGTTATAGACATAAATTATACAAAATTTCCTCTACTTTAATTTATTATTTATCTATTTTGATGAAATTACAGAAATGACGGCTCATTTGCAAAATCGTTGAAAAATGCTAAGAGTAAATAGCCGGTTCCTTTGGATCCTTTTGAACCAAAAGCTTTTCAGCTCTAAGTTTGGTCATAAAACTTCTAAATATGAACTTTTGTCCCGATACCTTTAGTAGTTTCTCCGGAATCGTCGCCACAAAAATCGTTTACACACACACAGACATACATACACACACACACACACACACACACACACACACACACACACACACACACACACACACACACACACACACACACACACACACACACACACACACACACACACACACAGACATTTTTTTGGACCTTGGTCAAAAATGTTCAGGGGACCCATAAAGACCTATTTCCGCTAAAATCTCAAAAAAATTTTTCGGTACGATTACAATACTTTACATACTGCGTATGATAAAGTAAAAATTTGTAGCGGATGTCTTTACCTGAATTCAGTGATGTACTACAGAATATAAAATTAGTAAATGGGTAATAAAATACAGGGAACAAGTTTCTTCCAGTTTAAGGATTTTACCATAAACTAAAAAATGAAATATTTGGGTACGAAGAATCTCGAGTTTGTGATCCGGTCATTTTTTACATTTCTTCATCGCACAATTATCGCTTTTTTCACTTTTTTTACTGGAAAAGCTTTCTCAAAAACTGCATTTACATAAAAAAATCTATAATGTGGGTTGGGCTATTTGAACTGTATTTGAGAAAACCGAAAGACGTAGGTACAAGTAATAGGATTTTTTTTTTCATGACAAGAAATTGAATATTTAATATTCTAAGAGGGTGCACTGAATATTTCATGAATTTTGAATAATAAAACACGTCTAAACTTGAATGAATATCCATGACGTAGGAATTCTAAAGTTATCCAATTGTATCTTAAAGAACAAAACAAAAGTAAGTCAAAAAGACTAAAATTATGTTGGAATCAATATGAAAAATTCAAAAGTTGGGTCGATCAAACGATTTCTTTTTCCATGACTATTCTGAAACATTTCACAAAAAAGCTAAATGTTTCAGTAAATTTAAGATATAAGAGCAAGTTATTATCTAATAGAGTATAAATTTTGTTTATTATTGATGTCAGTACCTTTTAATAAAGTATATTTTAAGCTTTTCTTACTGACTGGATTTGGTAACTTTTGTCATCCCAGGCGTTTTGACCCGGCAATTTTCGCTTCTTTTCATGAATCCCGATCAATCCCCGGATCCCGGGATTACAAAATCTTTAATCCCGAAGTCCCGGGATCAGTATATTTTCCGGGATTGGAAGCCCTACTCGCTCAATTTATAATAATCGCATGTAATAGTTAGGACCCCCAAGTCTACCTCCTGCCAAATTTCTAAACTCCGCAATCTTTTGCACCAAGAAAGGACCTAAGAACAAGACTAATAGGATTGGGTATATTGTTGGGAATATTGTTGTATTTCAACTTATATAACGCTCAAATGTCATTTGTGGCGTCTATAAGTAATTTTGAAACAAATGTTATCCTCTCAAACATTCAATAAAATTTTTTTTCTCTAAGCCAAGAATTGAGTTAACTGGTATTGGGAGTCATTTTTTTTTCACGAGCGGCGGTCCGCCGTGGTCGCAAAAAGGTAATTTAAAAACCAATGAAATCACGCTAGCGGATGACAGTAATACAATAACGACCAAAATCGATAGTCATTATTTATTTGACAATTTTCGACTATTCTCGGGAATGTTTAGCCTCCTAGAGTAATAAACAAAAAAGTTATTTGTTCTATTGCTTTGGTGATAAAAATTGACAATCGATAAGTTTTTCAGAATGTACAGAATTTCATAGGTCATGGGTTAGAATCCCAAGGTCAGCATACCGATTTATCACTTCGGACTGCGCGTTAAGCCGGTGGTCCCGTCACCAGTCTCGACCTCTGATTTCGATAACATTCTATTGGATGGTGTTACGTGACAATGTACCGCACAAACAGAGACAGGCCTTGACGTGTGCAACAAGCCCTATTTGTTCAGCAGGTATACCTCAAGCCGCGGTATTTTTTGCGATGGCTCGCGGTTCGTGGTTCGTGGCTCGTGGTTATCCATTTGAAGTCGGTAAATTTGCGCGATTCAAAGGAGGCGAGTCACGATGAGCCAAGGTGGCTCGTACAAGGTTCGTAGTGCTTCGTGCGAAAAGTTGGCTCGCCCAATCGCGGACCGTTTAAAAGTACAGCTTTAATAAATGTATGTAATAATACTTTATTGTCATACGATCCTTACAGACATTGACATTGTCATTTTTATATTATATAGAAAGATCTTAAAAACTAATCATTCACAAGAAATTTGCAGGCATACTTATTAAACTACAGTCTTGTGCAAAGAAAAACAATAAATAATAATAAAAAGAGGTGACGAAGAGGTGCATTCTAGTCGCGGTCTCCGCCATGAAAAATTCCTCCACTGAATAAAACTCTTTATGTATCAAAAACAACTTTGCTCGTGATCTAAATGCGGCAAACGAATTCGCGTCAAATATCCGCGCGGATAAGGCGTTGTAGGCCAGTATCATCATATAGTACGCCCCGTGCTCGAAGGCCGATGATACATGCCCGGGGGTGGCGAGGCGAGACGCACCTCGCGTGCGCATCGAATGCGAAATGTCCCCATTTCTCACAAAATTTGAAATATTCCTTCTGCAGTACCACACAAGTCTGAAAATGTAGAGACTTGGCAGAGTAAGAATATTATGCGCTCTGAAATGGGATCTACAAGTCTCACGATATCCCAGTCGCAGTATAGATCTCATGCACCTCTTCTGGAGCACAAATAATGCAGCCATACCGCGTGACGAAGAGCCCCACAATATTATTCGATAGCTCAAAACGGACTCAACACAGACCAGATAATACGTACGCAGTACCTGAAACTCTACAATATGTCGCAACTTGTATACTGAATAGTGCAGTTAAGAGTAAATTGTAAGTGCACCCCGAGAAACTTAACGTGTACATTCAATAGTATCGATAGTCCACCCGATCTTACAAGAATTGACTGAGTTGGTGTACCCAGGGCGAACTGGAGCAAACCAGTCTTATTCTCGTTAAGAACCATGTTGTTCGACTGGCACCATAATTTCATGTTCTCCATTGCTCTCTCCGCCAACGTGGCCAATTCTGATATGTCTCTGTGCTTAATGATCAATGTCGTGTCGTTGGCGTACTGGTACAGGTCTCCGAATGACAACTGCGCCGACAGATCATTCATAAACATTAAAAAGAGCAACGGCCCCAGCACCGAACCTTGAGGGACACCCACCGTCATCAAGGACTCCCGCGAAGAAAATCACCCTGCAACGCACACGGTCTGTTTCCGCCCCCAAGATAAGACCGCAAAAGATTCCAGTCCAGATTCCAGCTGGGTACCCCTAATACCCAGCGCCCCCATCTTCGACAATAACATAGCATGTAACTATGTAAGGTGGAATTCCGTCAACACCACACGAAAACTTTGGCGACATAGAATTCAGTACATCCATCACGTCTTCGCGAGGGCCGGGTAGAGAAAAATGGTCGCTGCAACCCCATGAACCTGCGGAAACGCATACGGATTGCCTGATCTTGCGCCGCAACAATAGAGGATTCCGTTTCAGCCTTAATGTTCCCATGACAAAGCCAAGATAAAGACCAGATTTTGAAATATAATTATTATTATTATTATTTATTGAAAATCTCTGATACATCTCATTAAATATTGGAAACCTAGATAATATAATTTAGATACAACATATAAATACTAAAATTACACTAATAATTTTGAAATGTAATAAAGAGGATCAGGGCAAATTGGAAGTACCGAGCTTCGCCGAAGCCTAGGGTACTCCCTTTGCGGGTATCACTGCAGCTCTACCCAATTTTGAAAAATACAAGGCCATTTATGCTTTGCAAAGAAAAATTTCATTTTTCTTTGCAAAGCAAAGGAAAACTGCAGAAAACCCTTGCAGCCTTGTGCAAAGGTCATTAAAAACACACACACACACACATTTATTAATAGACAATATACATTAAAAGAAGGTAAAGATGAAATATTAAGCAGCAAATTTAGGGTTCTTTATGATAAAACTCTCCTCAAAATATTCGCGCTTCCCAAAACCGCAATTTCTTGAATTTCCCAGGGCGAAATTTTGCTAGGCAACTCTTTAACATGTTTACTATAATTTAGACTAACTGCTCCCAATGCACCTACAATCACCGGAACAATGTTCACTTTCATTCCCCACATACGTCCAACTTCTATTGCGAGATCCTTATATTTAAGTTGTTTTTCAAGCTCCTTCCTTACAACATTCGCATCAGCAGGTACCGAGATTTCTATGAACGTGCACACCTTCCTCTGGAAATCCTTTACCACGATATCTGGCTTATTAGCATCAAGCATTCTATCAGTGACAACAGGCATGTTCCATAATATGGTAATATGATCATTACTCACAACAGGAGCTGGGATGTGGTCATACCACCGAGACACATCCATTGCTAAACCTAGTTGGGAACATAAATTATAATGTATATATGTTCCCACCCTATCATGCCTAGCAATGTAATGCGACTCAGCTAAGACTGGACAAGCCGCCAATAAGTGGTAGACATGTTCCGGAGCCTGATGACACAATCTACAGCTCCCATCATGAGCAACTTTCATAAGCTTCTGTTCATGATATCTGGGACGAATTGCCTGATCTTGCGCCGCAACAATAGAGGATTCCGTTTCAGCCTTAATGTTCCCATGACAAAGCCAAGATAAAGACCCAGATTTTGAAATACCATCACCCTCCACAATTCTCAAAAATTGACCATGCATTGGCTTACTAACATAATCCTCCCTCATTTTCCGATTCATTCTTAACTTAATTTCCCGCTTTAAACTCGCCACCGAAGTTTTATTTCCGTAATTTTGTAGTTCTTCGACCTGAAATTTTTCTAAAATTAGTGTATGTTTACTAAGTATTGACTTACCAGAAGTATCCCTAATTAATTGTTTAATAACTTTATCTTCCTTGTTGGCCTTTATAAAATTTCCTAAATTTAACATTTCCAAATCATAAATATTTTCCAATTGCTATTATTATAATAGTGATAATATATATATATATATATATATATATATATATATATATATATATATATATATATATATATATATAGTATTAAGTAATAATTTCAATAGTTAGCCTTGTTTATAATACGAACGGTTTTATTTTTGGGGATAGAGGCTATTTCAAAATTAAGAACGTGTACTTAACTAAAGTATATTTTCTCTAACGTTTCGACGCAAATCGCGTCTTGTTCACAGAGTAACTAAAATGGTGGTGAAACGACACCGAAACACATCGAAAGATATCTCACTCTAACAAAATACCAATATAATAACGGTGAAAAAACTGTTTGACTAAAAAAAAATCAATATTTACATTGAAAGGATGCATAAATGTCATTCTAACGAAACACCAACCTACGAACGAGAAATAACTGTTAGACATAAAAAAAAATCAATACTTGCATTGAAGGAATGCACAAATGTCATTTTAACGTGATACCAACGTAACAATGTGATTAAACTGTTTGACATAAAAATGATACATTCAATGAATACAAAAAGGTCACTATAACAAATTAGCAACTTTAACCCAAATCAGGATTTTTACGTTACACAATTACGCAAAGGCTATTACAACAAAACACCAAACATTAACGTAAGTGAAGAGTGGTATTCACAATCTTATTACATTCAAATTGAAACAAGACAACATACTTATTATAATCAATTAACTGGTTTACATAATATTTTTATCAAGAATCAATTTGTAACATTTAGATAAATTTATATCAGACCTATCATTTACAGCTTTCTTATTTCTTAAAATTTTTATTGTCTCTATAACACATCTAGCTTTTAAGTTGTTTTCTTTTTGTAGCACTGTCACATCATTAAAGTTTAACTTATGTCCTGTTTCTTCTTGATGTTTTTTCAAGGCTGTTATGTTTTTGGCGTATTTATGGCCCTTTAGTCGTTCTTCAAGTAGTTGCTCTGTTTGTCCAATATATACTTGTTCACAATTATAACACGGGATTTGATACACACAGTGTGATTGTTTAAGTAGTGGTGTTGGAGCTTTCAATTTTGTGTATATTCTTGATAGATTATTGGTATTTTTGTGAGCAATTTTGATGTCGAAGGTCTTCATTATGTGCCCTATTCTCTCTGATAAGTTTTTGACATACGGCAGTGCAATGTATTTCGCTGTTTGTGGTTTTGGAGGTGTTTCGGGTTGTATTCTGTTGTTGGTTGTTAGACGGCTGTTAATTGTTCTTCTAATTAGAATTTTCTGGATAGTTGTTTTTGCGTAAAATGTCCTTTACCTTGTGTAAGCTTTCTTTCTGGTATTCAATACTTGTTAGCTTAATTGCACGGTCAGCAAGTCCTCTAATAACGTTTATTTTGTATGATTGTGGTTGTATAGAATAATAATTGAGGTATCTGTGGGAAGATATCGGTTTAGTATACCATTTTGTGTATATCTTGTTATGTCGATGGATTAGTGTTGTGTCGAGAAAGTTTATTATGTTGTTTTTATTTACTTCTATTGTAAATTGGGAAGAATTCTATTGTGTTTCGGTGTCGTTTCACCACCATTTTAGTTACTCTGTGAACAAGACGCGATTTGCGTCGAAACGTTAGAGAAAATATACTTTAGTTAAGTACACGTTCTTAATTTTGAAATAGCCTCTATCCCCAAAAATAAAACCGTTCGTATATATATATATATTATAATAATATATATTATTATAATTTATTGAAAATCTCTGATACATCTCATTAAATATTGGAAACCTAGATAATATAATTTAGATACAACATATAAATACTAAAATTACACTAATAATTTTGAAAAGTAATAAAGAGGATCAGGGCAAATTGGTAGTACCGAGCTTCGCTGAAGCCTAGGGTACTCCCTTTGCGGGTATCACTGCAGCTCTACCCAATTTGGAAAAACACAAGGCCATTTATGCTTTGCAAAGAAAAAATTCATTTTTCTTTGCAAAGCAAAGGAAAACTGCAGAAAACCCTTGCAGCCTTGTGCAAAGGTCATTAAAACCACACACACACACACACATACACACACACACGCACACACATTTATTAATAGACAATATACATTAAAAGAAGGTAAAGATGAAATATTAAGCAGCAAATTTAGGGTTCTTTATGATAAAACTCTCCTCAAAATATTCGCGCTTCCCAAAACCGCAATTTCTTGAATTTCCTAGGGCGAAATTTTACACGGCAACTCTTTAACATGTTTACTATAATTTAGACTAACTGCTCCCAATGCACCTACAATCACCGGAACAATGTTCACTTTCATTCCCCACATACGTCCAACTTCTATTGCGAGATCCTTATATTTAAGTTGTTTTTCAAGCTCCTTCCTTACAACATTCGCATCAGCAGGTACCGAGATTTCTATGAACGTGCACACCTTCCTCTGGAAATCCTTTACCACGATATCTGGCTTATTAGCATCAAGCATTCTATCAGTGACAACAGGCATGTTCCATAATATGGTAATATGATCATTACTCACAACAGGTGCTGGGATGTGGTCATACCACCGAGACACATCCATTGCTAAACCTAGTTGGGAACATAAATTATAATGTATATATGTTCCCACCCTATCATGCCTAGCAATGTAATGCGACTCAGCTAAGACTGGACAAGCCGCCAATAAGTGGTAGACATGTTCCGGAGCCTGATGACACAATCTACAGCTCCCATCATGAGCAACTTTCATAATCTTCTGTTCATGATATCTGGGACGAATTGCCTGATCTTGCGCCGCAACAATAGAGGATTCCGTTTCAGCCTTAATGTTCCCATGACAAAGCCAAGATAACGACCCAGATTTTGAAATACCATCACCCTCCACAATTCTCAAAAATTGACCATGCATTGGCTTACTAACATAATCCTCCCTCATTTTCCGATTTATTCTTAACTTAATTTCCCGCTTTAAACTCGCCACCGAAGTTTTATTTCCGTAATTTTCTAGTTCTTCGACCTGAAATTTTTCTAAAATTAGTGTATGTTTACTAATTATTGACTTACCAGAAGTATCCCTAATTAATTGTTTAATAACTTTATCTTCCTTGTTGGCCTTTATAAAATTTCCTAAATTTAACATTTCCAAATCATAAATATTTTCCAATTGCTATTATTATAATAGCAATAATATAGTTACTGGCTAAATGAGAAAAGAGTAGTATCTTGTATTATTATCTCCCGTCGAATTCCCCTTATCGAAAGACATCTTAAATATTAACGGACGACAGTGAATCCTTGTGACTATATATATATATATATAGTCACAAGGATTCACTGTCGTCCGTTAATATTTAAGATGTCTTTCGATAAGGGGAATTCGACGGGAGATAATAATACAAGATACTACTCTTTTCTCATTTAGCCAAGCTTTCGACGTATTTTATTTACCGCCTTCATCAGGGCACTAAAAATAGTACATACAAACAAATTAAAACAAAGTCCAGTTATAAAATGGTGTGTAAACACTTACATGATGTTGAGGTATAATTAATTGTGCATCTTCCCAACCAAACTAACATTTCACACTACTACAATAATTAACACACATTTAGCACTCCTGTTGAGCTCTCCACAATAATTCAGATATAGAACGTAGAACCACAAACTCCATTTTATGACATTGATAGTGTATACCCGTTTTTTTATTTTCTCACAACGTGTTACCAATACTCCCTCCCCGTCCTTTCATTACTTTCAAATTTTAATCTTTTAAAATGTTATTGCGTCCTCAAATAAACTGTCGCTACCGTCTCTATTGTTGTTTTTATGTTCCAGAAGAAAAGAGTAAATAGTGCTTAAATTTTGTATGTCTGATTTTTTGTTTATTGAATCCTTTCTTCTGTGTATGTGACACATTTCTAAAAATGATCGTTTGTGATAGTTCGGTTCTATGCTTAATACTTTTGCTTCATTAAAGTCTATTTTGTGCTGGTTCTCATTTACATGTATTGCTAAAGTGCATCTCTGTAGGTTATTTTTGGTGTCACTTTTATGTCCAGCAATTCTGTTTTTCAATAATTGACCTGTTTGGCCTATGTAATATTTTTGGCAATCAAGACATTTTAATTCATAAATTACATTAGATTGCATAAGAGTTGGTGTCTTATCTTTCAGTCTACTAAAGATATTGTTAATAGGTTTTATACTTCGTTTCGCTATTATAATGTTTTCCTGTTGAAAGATTTTTATAATTTTATTTGTCAAATTTGCAATGTCTAACATTGAATGGTATTTTTTGTTGTCTAATGTATTTATAGTCCGTGGTAAGTGAGTGTTCCCATCTCCTCCGTTTTCGTGATTTGACGTTCTGTATAACAGATTAGTGATTAGCGCTCCTGGGTACGAATTCTGCCTTAAAACCTCCTCCAATCTTTTTATATTTTTTGTCCTATATTCTTCATTACTAATTACTGTTATTCTCTTCTTCATTTGCTTAATGAAGTTCACCTTCACTCCCATTGAGTGCTGTGAATAGAAGTTGATATATCTATTAGATGAGGTTGTTTTTTGGTACCAGTCAAGTTTTAAATTGCCTTCTATATCTCTAATGACTTTTGTATCTAAAAATGGTACTCCGTTATTATTATCCTCTTTTTCTATTGTAAATTTCAGGTTTTTGTCATAGTTGTTAAATATTTCAAGCATTTCTTCTATCTTATCTTCTGGTACCGCTGTTATAAGATCATCAACAAACTTTTTAAGAAATGGCACCTCAAAATTTAAGCACTATTTACTCTTTTCTTCTGGAACATAAAAACAACAATAGAGACGGTAGCGACAGTTTATTTGAGGACGCAATAACATTTTAAAAGATTAAAATTTGAAAGTAATGAAAGGACGGGGAGGGAGTATTGGTAACACGTTGTGAGAAAATAAAAAAACGGGTATACACTATCAATGTCATAAAATGGAGTTTGTGGTTCTACGTTCTATATCTGAATTATTGTGGAGAGCTCAACAGGAGTGCTAAATGTGTGTTAATTATTGTAGTAGTGTGAAATGTTAGTTTGGTTGGGAAGATGCACAATTAATTATACCTCAACATCATGTAAGTGTTTACACACCATTTTATAACTGGACTTTGTTTTAATTTGTTTGTATGTACTATTTTTAGTGCCCTGATGAAGGCGGTAAATAAAATACGTCGAAAGCTTGGCTAAATGAGAAAAGAGTAGTATCTTGTATTATTATCTCCCGTCGAATTCCCCTTATCGAAAGACATCTTATATATATATATATATATATATATAATTATATTATTATAATATATATTAATATATATTATTATAATTTATTGAAAATCTCTGATACATCTCATTAAATATTGGAAACCTAGATAATATAATTTAGATACAACATATAAATACTAAAATTACACTAATAATTTTGAAAAGTAATAAAGAGGATCAGGGCAATTTGGTAGTACCGAGCTTCGCTGAAGCCTAGGGTACTCCCTTTGCGGGTATCACTGCAGCTCTACCCAATTTGGAAAAACACAAGGCCATTTATGCTTTGCAAAGAAAAAATTCATTTTTCTTTGCAAAGCAAAGGAAAACTGCAGAAAACCCTTGCAGCCTTGTGCAAAGGTCATTAAAACCACACACACACACACACATACACACACACACGCACACACATTTATTAATAGACAATATACATTAAAAGAAGGTAAAGATGAAATATTAAGCAGCAAATTTAGGGTTCTTTATGATAAAACTCTCCTCAAAATATTCGCGCTTCCCAAAACCGCAATTTCTTGAATTTCCTAGGGCGAAATTTTACACGGCAACTCTTTAACATGTTTACTATAATTTAGACTAACTGCTCCCAATGCACCTACAATCACCGGAACAATGTTCACTTTCATTCCCCACATACGTCCAACTTCTATTGCGAGATCCTTATATTTAAGTTGTTTTTCAAGCTCCTTCCTTACAACATTCGCATCAGCAGGTACCGAGATTTCTATGAACGTGCACACCTTCCTCTGGAAATCCTTTACCACGATATCTGGCTTATTAGCATCAAGGATTCTATCAGTGACAACAGGCATGTTCCATAATATGGTAATATGATCATTACTCACAACAGGAGATGGGATGTGGTCATACCACCGAGACACATCCATTGCTAAACCTAGTTGGGAACATAAATTATAATGTATATATGTTCCCACCTTATCATGCCTAGCAATGTAATGCGACTCAGCTAAGACTGGACAAGCCGCCAATAAGTGGTAGACATGTTCCGGAGCCTGATGACACAATCTACAGTTCCCATCATGAGCAACTTTCATAATCTTCTGTTCATGATATCTGGTACGAATTGCCTGATCTTGCGCCGCAACAATAGAGGATTCCGTTTCAGCCTTAATGTTCCCATGACAAAGCCAAGATAAAGACCAGATTTTGAAATATAATTATTATTATTATTTATTGAAAATCTCTGATACATCTCATTAAATATTGGAAACCTAGATAATATAATTTAGATACAACATATAAATACTAAAATTACACTAATAATTTTGAAAAGTAATAAAGAGGATCAGGGCAAATTGGTAGTACCGAGCTTCGCTAAAGCCTAGGGTACTCCCTTTGCGGGTATCACTGCAGCTCTACCCAATTTTGAAAAACACAAGGCCATTTATGCTTTGCAAAGAAAAATTTCATTTTTCTTTGCAAAGCAAAGGAAAACTGCAGAAAACCCTTGCAGCCTTGTGCAAAGGTCATTAAAAACACACACAGCCACACACACACACACATTTATTAATAGACAATATACATTAAAAGAAGGTAAAGATGAAATATTAAGCAGCAAATTTAGGGTTCTTTATGATAAATTATTATTTATTGAAAATCTCTGATACATCTCATTAAATATTTGAAACCTAGATAATATAATTTAGATATAACATATAAATACTAAACTTACACTAATAATTTTGAAAAGTAATAAAGAGGATCAGGGCAAATTGGTAGTACCGAGCTTCGCTGAAGCCTAGGGTACTCCCTTTGCGGGTATCACTGCAGCTCTACCCAATTTTGAAAAACACAAGGCCATTTATGCTTTGCAAAGAAAAATTTCATTTTTCTTTGCAAAGCAAAGGAAAACTGCAGAAAACCCTTGCAGCCTTGTGCAAAGGTCATTAAAAAAACACACACACACTCACACACACACACACAGACACACATTTATTAATAGACAATATACATTCAAAGAAGGTAAAGATGAAATATTAAGCAGCAAATTTAGGGTTCTTTATGATAAAACTCTCCTCAAAATATTTGCGCTTCCCAAAACCGCAATTTCTTGAATTTCCCAGGGCGAAATTTTGCACGGCAACTCTTTAACATGTTTACTATAATTTAGACTAACTGCTCCCAATGCACCTACAATCACCGGAACAATGTTCACTTTCATTCCCCACATACGTCCAACTTCTATTGCGAGATCCTTATATTTAAGTTGTTTTTCAAGCTCCTTCCTTACAACATTCGCATCAGCAGGTACCGAGATTTCTATAAACGTGCACACCTTCCTCTGGAAATCCTTTACCACGATATCTGGCTTATTAGCATCAAGCATTCTATCAGTGACAACAGGCATGTTCCATAATATGGTAATATGATCATTACTCACAACAGGAGATGGGATGTGGTCATACCACCGAGACACATCCATTGCTAAACCTAGTTGGGAACATAAATTATAATGTATATATGTTCCCACCTTATCATGCCTAGCAATGTAATGCGACTCAGCTAAGACTGGACAAGCCGCCAATAAGTGGTAGACATGTTCCGGAGCCTGATGACACAATCTACAGCTCCCATCATGAGCAACTTTCATAATCTTCTGTTCATGATATCTGGTACGAATTGCCTGATCTTGCGCCGCAACAATAGAGGATTCCGTTTCAGCCTTAATGTTCCCATGACAAAGCCAAGATAAAGACCCAGATTTTGAAATACCATCACCCTCCACAATTCTTAAAAATTGACCATGCATTGGCTTACTAACATAATCCTCCCTCATTTTCCGATTCATTCTTAACTTAATCTCCCGCTTTAAAGTCGCCACCGAAGTTTTATTTCCATAATTTTCTAGTTCTTCGACCTGAAATTTTTCTAAAATTAGTTTATGTTTACTAATTATTGACTTACCAGAAGTATCCCTAATTAATTGTTTAATAACTTTATCTTCCTTGTTGGCCTTTATAAAATTTCCTAAATTTAACATTTCCAAATCATAAATATTTTCCAATTGCTGCAAACCACGACCTCCATCTAAACGATGCAGGTATAGCCTGCAAACATCGGACCTAGGGTGAAACATAAAATTTAATGTTAACTGTTTTCTAGTTTTAATGTCTAAATCGCGTATTTCCTTCTTCGTCCAGTTTAAAACACCAACACTGTATCGAAATATAGGAATAGCATATGCATTTATCGCTTGCATTTTATACTTTCCATTTAAACCAGTCTTTAAAATTTTCCTCACACGCTTAATGTATTCGCCTATAACCTTCACCTTCATGCCTTCATCATCAATACCAAAGGCTTCATCCATTCCCAGATACTTATATCTAGTATTATCTGTTAGTTCGTTAATACTAGTATGATCATTCAGGCATATGTCAGCGGTTTTCTCAATTTTGCCTTTGACAATACTAATTTTGGCACACTTCTCTAAGCCAAATTGCATCCCAATATCGTCAGAGAATTGTTTAACAATGCTGAGGCTCCTCTTCAACTGCTCATCATTATTATTATTGAAATGATAAGAAAACGTGTCTAGAAATATATCGTACACTCTATTAACCTGTTCGTTTTCTCCCGAGTTGAATACGTATGACCAATCCTCTCTCGCCGGATCACTCCTAAACGACTCGATCGCAACTGCCCGATAGCATTTCGTATGATTCCCACCCTCCACGGTCGGCAGATCGGCCTCGAAACCACACAGTAGCACAACGTGGTCAGAGAAACCCAGATCCTCAGTCCAAGAGCGCATTTCATCTCCTCCAAAATTTGTGAAAACATTGTCCAAACAACTACCCAATCTTGTAGGCTCACTAAAACAGGCCGATAAATTAAATGACGTAAACATCGCTATGACATCACCGCATATGTGGGACTCGCGAGCAAAATGCACATTAAAATCTCCACAAACAATAATACAATCAAATCTTTCACATACAATTTCCAGGAGTTTGGTCAAACCATTTAAAAATACATCAATGTTACCTGTAGGAGCTCTATATACGCATACACACAGGCATCTTCTATCGTCACATTTAAAACTAACACAGCAAAATTCGAAGTGGCTCTCAATGGATTCTATCTGAAACTGTTCACTTTGCATATTAAAAGATGTATGCGAATATATTGCGCAACCTCCACCTCTGCAATCAGAGCGGCAGAAATAGTTAATTAGCTCATAGTTTATTAATTTTTCTATCAGGATAGAATTCCCTGAAAGCCAATGTTCGGTAATACATAAAAACCTAAACTCTCGTTCCATTAGGTACAGATCCATTAGCTCCGTCTTGTTGCGTAAACTCCTGACGTTATAAAACATGAAACAAACAAGATCAGAAAAAATGGACGGTGATAGTTCGCGGTGATCGTCACTGGGATCCTCGAAAGGAATGACTAAGGATCGACTCCGCCCCACCATCCACAGGAGCAACATCCACTTGGGGGTCGTCCATTAATCACGTGAGGTTTTTAAACCACTTTTTGACACCCTCCTCCCCCCTGGTGATACTTGGTGAGGTTCTAAATCCCCCCCCCTATCTAACATCACGTGCATTTTTTGTTGAAAAAATCTCAACGATTTTCCGAATATGTTTTAATGAAAAATACAATAATAAAATAGCACATATGTATTAATTTAGCAGTGTCCTCGGACCATGGGTTTACTTGGCTATTTTTGACACAAAGAAATGGACAAGCATCTATAATCTCAACTATATAAGGCCCAATTGAAAAAGATTTAGGTCGCCCGCAGCCGGTTTAAAGTTTATGATTTGCTTTATAATTCGAAGGTGAGAATTGCAAGGTGAGGCATTCTCGGGCATGGTTGCGCAAAAATACACGTGATAGTAACAACAACCCCCCCTCCCCCTTCGTGATCAATAGTGATGTTATCCAAAGCCCCCCCCTCCCCTATTTGGACCTCACGTGATTAATGGACGACCCCTTGGCTGTCATCAGCTACGGACCGCCGAGGCGGAATCAGATGCACTCCTCGCAACTGCATATCTCTATTTAACAAAATATAACTTAAGTCGATAAAACTACTAAGTATGTATGTACTTACACATGAGGAATATGTCACAACCAAATTTTTGATTTTGCCCATCAAAGATGATATTACCTCTATTTTGTTCTTACATGAGCCATGTTAGTGATAAGAGACAAATTGAGATCTACATGACATTTATTAAAGACTATTGCTGTGTTTTCATCTTTTAATGTTAAGTTATTACATTTTCGAGAAAAGAACAATAATTGAATATTGTGAAGCATTGACAACTAAACCTTCCTATCACGTAAGGTTTTCGAAAAAGTTGAAATAAAAATGTCACAAATTGGGAACTTTCTTGGAAACTTCCCAACTTTTAAGTTAGTTTAGGGCATTCATTGTAGCAGCTAAGAATTCACAGAACATTTAGAACTTTTATTTAACATACAGGTTGGCAAAAAAAGATAATGTTAAATTTGATCATTTCCTATGTAATTTTATAGGTGCTCAAATATCAAATTGTATTGTAGTATCGCAACTACGGATGTTGAGATACTGCATTCAAATGAAATATAATATAGATCTGATATGTCGAAATTAGTAATTTTAGGAAAAGTCAATCAAGCTACTACAAGACACACAATGACTCTAAAGTAGTTTTTATGGCAAGTGTGTTTTCTTTGTTGTAAACATGGTAAGGATTTTTATCCTAGTAGTCCAGTCATTTTATATTGTGCATATTACGATCAAACGATAGTAACATAATATATTAATATGTTTAGAATCATCTTTATTACGAACATTTATAATTAATGAAAAACCACAATTGTGCCTAACAGACTTTAATCCTTAATTCCTCAAATATCACTCACTTAGCCGTAATAATCAAAACACCACACCGTAGCGGGCAAAAGTTGCCATCAAAAGGATTCGTGAACTTATACGCGAAAATCACCTGGTAATCAAGTATAATTGATTCCACAGAAGTTTAAAAACAATACACTAAATTATAGGTAAGAAAACATTTTCCGTTATATTGTAAATTTGTGATATATTTGTTGGTTTTTGAAATTTTTTTAAAGGTATCTGATAAATAAGGTACGTGATTTTGATGAGTTTAACATTTTAAACACAGGTTATTATTGATTGTGTTACAGTAACACTAACAATGCATCCATGTTCGAATTTACTACTGACTAGTGATTCAACAGTCAGTCATCCGTTATTTTTCGCCGAGCTGCATCTAAACGAACTGCTTCACATACTTCATCTTCCATAACCCCAAGAGTACCAGAAAAATTGCATTTTTGTCACTTCACAAAATTTCTTTCGTCCAGCGACATAAATAAAAAATCTGATGTGGCCAGGCACATGACTTTATCATACAATATATAAAATTAATAGTTTAGCTGCATGAGAATCTATTCTATTGAGATAAATCGTAAGTTTTGTCAAAGCATCAGCATTTGACACTACCTGCACCACGTCATTAGAATAATAGTTATTTATGTCACAAATGCCGAATGTACGGAATAGCGCGACGAGCGGTGATGCGGCGCGTCACCGAAGGCGGAGTGTCGCCGTCGCATGTGTGCGAGTCGCGCTATCTAGCTTTTGGCAGGAGCGACATCAACGTTTATTGTGTTGCTTTTTAAGAAATGCGTATTTAAAAACAATAAATAAATGATTTCTGTATAGTAAATGCTAGGTAATGGTAGCTAATGGCGGTGGTAGAATACGAAATTATAGTATTTCTTACATATCGTGATAATGACACATATTAGTTTGCATGTACATAAACATGAGTCACTAGCAATTTTCTATTGGAAATACTATAACGGCGTCTGCTGCCACTGCCATTATCACTAATAAAAACGCACCTTAAAAAGGTAATTCAAATTCTGACAGATTTATATTTGTTCATGACACATCCCTACCAACATACTGAAATAAAACTACACTCATCGCTATACTTTATTTATAATTTTCTCAATTTATCGTTTTTAGAATTAGATAGAAAGACGGGTTGATATTTCTTATCAACAAACAATCAAATTCGTGATCTTATTTTATTTGAAATTTGTATTTTATAATTTGCCGCACTACAGCGGCAACGTTCCATAGTGGTTCTCCAACCTCTGATGCGATCAGCTGTTTTCGAATGTGACACCACAAAAAAATATTTGTCAAAATCCTGGCTACTATGTAATTTCATATCAATGCAGATGCGACCGATCTCGATCAAATAGAATTTGCTCTTCAAGCTAAATTATTAATTTTATCAAAAAATATCATAGGCATAAATTATTCAAAATTTCCTCTACTTTAATTTATTAATTAACTATTTTGTCGAAATTACAGAAATAGCGGCTCATTTGCAAAATCCTTCAAAAGGGCTTAGAATAAACTACCAGTTCCTTTGGAGCCTTTTCAACCAAAACCTTTTCAGCTCTAAGTTTGGTAACAAAACTTCTAAATATGAACTTTCATTCAGGGGACCCATAAAGACCTATTTCTGCTAAAATATCAATTTTTTTTTCGGCACGATTACAATACTTCATCATACTGCGTATGATAAAGTAAAAAAAATCTGATGTGGCCAGGCACATGACTTTATCATACAAAATATAAAATTAATAGTTTAGTTGCATGAGACTCTATTTGATTTAGATAAATTGTGTCTGCATTAAAATTAAACTAGTTAGCCAGGATTTGACAGATATTTTGTTAGTCAATAGTATCAATAGTAGGTATTGTCAAAGCATCAGCATTTGACACTACCTACTGTCATCAGAATAATAGTTATTTATCTCACAAGTGCCGAAAGTACGGAATAGCGCGACGAGCGGTAATCCGGCGTGTCACCGAAGGCGGAGCGTGGCATGTGAGCGAGGCGCACTATGTAGTTTTCGGCAGGAGTGACATCAACGTTTTTTGTGTTGCTTTTTTAGAAATACGTATTTTAAAAAAATTCCAAAATCGTTATATTTCTGTATAGGAAATGTTAGGTTGATACCTAATTCAAGTTCTGACAGATTTATATTCGTTCAAGATACTGTAGCTGTCACATCCGTACCAACATACTAAAATATAACTACACATCGCTATACTTTATTTACAATTTTTTCAATTTAGCGTTTTTACAATTAGGTATCACAACGGGTTGATATTTCCTATCAACAAACAATCAAATTGGTGATCTTATTTTATTTGAATTTTGTATTTTGTACTTTGCCGCACTAGAGCGGCTACGTTCCATAGCGGTTCGCCAACCTCTGATGAAATCAGCTGTTTTCGAGTGTGACAGACATTTCTGTGGTGACACCAGAAAAAAATATTTGTCAAAATCCTGGCTACTATGTACTTTCATATCAATGCAGATGCGACCGATCTCGATCAAATAGAATTTGCTATTGCAACTAAACTACGAATTTTACCAAAAAATATCATAGGCATAAATTATTCAAAATTTTCTCTACTTCAATTTATTATTAACTATTTTGACGAAATTACAGAAATGGCGGCTCATTTGATCTCGATCAAATAGAATTTGCTCTTGCAGCTAAACTATTAGTTTCACCAAAAAATGTCATAAGCATAAATTATTCAGAATTTCCTCTACTTTAATTTATTATTTAACTATTTTGACGAAATTAGAGAAATGGCGGCTCATTTGCAAAATCCTTCAAAAAGGCTTAGAATAAACTACCAGTTCCTTTGGACCCTTTTCACCCAAAAGCTTTTCAGCTCTAAGTTAGGTCATGAAACTTCTAAATATGAATTTTCGTCCCGATACCTTTAGTAGTTTCTCCGGAATCGTCGCCACAAAAATCGTTTACACACATACACACACACACACACACAGACATTTTTTTGTACCTTGGTCAAAAATGTTCAGGGGACCCAAAAAGACCTATTTCCGTTAAAATCTCAATTTTTTTTTTCGGCATGATTACAATACTTTATCTTACTGCGTATGATAAAGTAATAATTGGGCGTTCCTATGGCGTGGATCACCCGGTATAATATTTTCGACATTTTGAACAGAAATAAAAGAGACAGAATATAATGATTCATATACTGGCATAATAACCCGTCTCTCAAACGTACATCTTTCCATATTTTTAAAGTAATTCCATATTTGCATGTACAGTATTCGTCTGTAATACGATGCATCATTTGATTTGTTAATCTTAATAATTTCTGGTATACCGACAACAGGAGTGGGCAACATTTCTTGGCGAACTTCGCCGAATAATACAGATACCCTCTCCCACACGCCATGGATCGAAAGGTATAAAAACCAAACTCATAAAATGATTTTCTTTTTGTTTTTGCTTCCAATTATATTGTGTCCGTGGTGTTGTACTTTTTGCTAACTCAATATGTCTAGCAAATTTGGTACAAATATAATGCTCTAAAAAATACATAAACGAAACTGCAATACTTTCTATGGAAACCCATGGCGGATCTATGTCATGGAGATAAAAGTGAAACTAAAAATAAAACTAAAATTGTTGGTGCTAACAATTATGTCATCGATTGGTGATAAACTAGGCTACTCGTGTGACGTCAACAAATGGAAAGAATTTTAATTAGTTATTATCATATCGTTCAACGCGCATCGTTATCAAATGTTTAATATAAATCAACAAATTATTAAGGGCCGCACTTTGTTTTTAATTGACCAAAGAATACAATATTGATTTTTGGTATTCGATATTGTATATACATACCATAATAACAAACTTTTAATGTTAATATTACGTAACTATATTTTTCTACTTTGCGTTCGTTATGAACTCATAACGAAACCGGTTTCGGTGTCGTTATGAAAACACTAGGTCAAACATTTGGTAATTTTTAGTTTTCCAAGATTGATGATATTGACGTCAAGTGTCAAATAACGCTGACACCCATCTGACATCTCAATCGCTATTGGCTCCCGTGAGTCGAATTTGTGAGTTTTGCTACAACTACCAACTGTTGAATATGAAACTACTCTAAATTTTAGGATGACAACCGCAATTTTCGAAATTTATGTAAATTTAAAGTCGAAAAGTAGAAAAAATTGTATATAACACTCGTTTTATAAGACGTATTGGCGCACTCGTTCCATTTGGGCACTCCTCGCTACGCTCGTCGTGCCCAAAACTACTCGTGTGCCAATTCTTGTCTTATAAAACTTGTATTATAATATACTATAATACGACAATGTAATATTTTATTTAATGACGACGATCTGCATTCTAAATGAAGTAAGCTCAAATAAATTGACGTACAATAAACAAATAACATCGTCTAAAGATATATTATACTGAATTTGCAAATATGACGGAGCCAGATCTGTAGAATATGTACGATACGACGAACTTTGGAGTGATGAGCCCACATTTTTTTGTTGATAAGAGTACAACTGTGAAGTTTCTTAATAAAACAAAAATACAAACAACAACACGTCTAGCATATAATCTCTAATATACATATGTTTATGATGCAATCTAAATAGAGGGATATACACATGTCTATAAATCAAAATGACTTGGAACTAGAGTTTACACAGAACCCGGTTTTTAAAATCCAATTTACAAAGGCGGTTAAAAGCAGTTTTCGAATTATTGCAGATAAAATCTATATAATTAGACAGTATAACATAACATACAGTATAAAATATTTATACAAATATAAATACTTTAATTTGTATTAACATGCTTATTAAACTATTAAACAAAAATATAATAAAATATGATTGTACCTACTCCATACAAAACAGAATACTTAATTAAAGCAGCCAAACGTGAGAAAAGTAATTAAAAGAAAAACATAACATGTTAGAGATCTTTAGTCAGTTATCTTTGGGTTGTTTTAAGCCACCCATGAATTGATTTTTTCGCGATCTATTTATTGATTGTAATAGTTGTTCATCTATCATATCGCTAGTTTGCTATGGTCGTATCACTATTACTAGAGCGCTGAACACGCGATGTAACTCTCTGTAATATTATAAAATACACGATGTAGTCTATTTCTAATAGTGATTTAACCGTATGTATATTGGCACAACAGTCAAAATTAGGTAAATTTTATAGGAGAAACATGTGCAAAATAGCACATACTGTCTGCCAGAAAGTTAGACGCTAATGAGAACTTTTTTTATTGTTAGCTTTTCTTAAAATCTTATTCTTCATAAAAGATTCTGGATTGTCTTAAACCTAAAATGCAAATATTAATGCAAATATTAATGCCAATATTTCTGCAAATATATCTGCTTGCATGTACCAAAATAACGAAAAACTCTTTAGGCATTAAATATGTATTTATAGTCACCTTCGATTTCCATATACGGTTGTTCATGCAACGACGAAGGAGATTAAAATTTCATATTTAATGCCCTCTAATATTTCTAATACTCAACACACTACATTATATTCATAGAAAATTTCAGCATAAGGGTACTTTACTTTTACTAACTAAAGTCTAATATCTAATAATGTTTTTACACTTCTCTAAAAATATATTTTAAACATGAAATAAACCTTGTTTTAAACATGTTTGAAATTATGAAATTATTATAGTTTTATTTTGAAGCATTTATTCGGCGTCTTTTCATTCTTTATTTTACTTGCTACTATTGATATTGTATTACTATATTTTATGAAAAACAACAAAAACTGTTCATATCGGTAGTTTAAAAAACGTTAGGACACATATTTAAGACAAACTGTTTACAACATGTTTAAAACAAAATAGTTAAAACAATGTATTTGTTTTAAACATGTTTACATGTTTTAAAACAAACTGTTTTAAACATAAAAACCCTGACCAGAACCCTATAGTCCGGCGCTAGAGTTCTAACATTTTAGGGCTCGCAATATGTTTGCAAATTAAATATCTAATATCCATTTTAACTGAACATAGTAGTGTGTGTAATACCTCATTATTTTGACATATAATACGTTTTTTTTTTATTTAGAAACTGGTTTTCGAATGTCGCAAAAAAGGGTATTAAACCTGGTTTTTAAAAATCGACAAACCCTTCTTGCTACTTATTACCAAATATAATTATGGGATTATTATTATTCGTATTACTATTATTACTTTTGTTATTATTAGATGGAAAACCTGTGGTCTCTGTTTCGGCAAAGACCATATATATATACAGGAATCTTAAATCTATAAGTATGATATCTATAAATATGTGTTGTGTGCACTTTTTGGCATGTATGTTCGGCATATCGTTCACAAATTAACATAGTGAATAGATAATACATAGTCTTCCTCCTGGAATTAAATAGTGGCGTTTTTTGTACTTCTACGACGGCAATAGGATCACGATTTCTTTACAAACTGAACCTTTCATAGATATGGACGTGAGAATTTAAATAAAAAATAATCACTGTCAAAATTGTACACAACTTTATTATAATATTTCAAATAATCTTTCAAAAGTTTCTATCAACCATTAAAAAATAATTATAGGGTGGCAAAAGGGGTAAAACTCAGCCTGATTACCTCTGAAAATGACGGTTTTTGGTAAAAATGGTTTTTATTAAAACTATGGTCCGTAAAATTTGGTATCGAAAAGCTATCTGTACTTTTTTGTACAACTAAGCGTTCCAAAGATCTGGACGGACCACAGTGGTTGAAAATGTGAATCTAGCTGTTCAAAAAATGTAAAATTTACGTAACGTACAGTAACGGGCTAAAGTCCGATGTAGATTTTTATACTAATTTAAGAGGGTTCGACAGTCGTGTTGTTGTTACTAAGTGATTGTGAATGTTCTTGGTGTAAACTTTACTATGGCCTGCTTGTCTGGGGATGAGACTTGAGTTTACGTTAAATTCAATAACTAAATAAATTTACAGTTTTTTGCAATATCTAGAAGCAAATTTTGTCTCATTTTCCTGATTGCTTACGTACTTGGCTACATGATCACATAGATTGTGTTAATAAGTCATATTTGCTTTAAATATTTTTTTAGTGTCGACTTGCGGATCGCTTCTTGGGGTTATTAGGTTCGTCGACATAATCATATATATGATTTTTTGTTGGTTATATGATGTTATATAGATGTTATATAGAGTCACAGGAAAGTAATTTACGTAACATAAAATACCCAATGGATCTAACAGTTTTGACTTCCAAAGTATATCGAAAGTAGTGATGACTGTATGGGGGTGGCATTTATAACCAGTACCTAGGTCAGTATCATTGGATAGATATTTTAATAAGACACAACATTTGGTTGAAAACATGGTTTATAAATACGGTTTACGAAGTAAACCGTGATAGTCAACTGTCAAAAAATATTTTTTCTATAATCAGGTATTTTGTAAACCATATGATTGAGTAAGATTTCTTCCCCACAAAAGAAGTTTAATTTTTAAATACTTATCCAATCGTACCACTCACGACATGAATGAAAATTGTTATAATTAAAGTCTTCAGGATACCACCCCCAAAACGCACCACATAAGTGCTAGATTTTTTTTACTTTTTTCCTGTAGATATAAAATTCCAATCAAACTCACAAGATTTCAGAATGTTCACGCCAAAAATATGTTTCAGCCTCCTTAAAACATCCCCTATATGGCTGAGTTATTTTTCCGCGTATCTAACGACTATTATAAGTTCATTTACAAAAAATAATTTTGATCAAAATGAACCACTGTGCGTACTGCAATCAATATAGCTTTATTGAAACGTGAAGTAGAGGAAACCCTAGAAATTGAGGTACACTGACAATTTTTCAGCCGGTTTGATGTACGTGAGAACTGAGAATGTTATAAATTATGACAAACTATTGGTAAAATTGTAAATTTGTCAAACTATAATTCTTATAACCACTATTTTTATGAAGAAATAATAATTCTCTATACTGCAAACGTCCGCTTCCGCAAAAAAATGTTTTCAGTGACGGTATCGATGAGAACTTTTGTTATATTATTAACATTCATATTATAAAGGTGTAGAAGGTTTCAGCGTTTAACAAATCTTTTCGATTTTGTTCAATTTTGGGCCTAATTTGACAGGACTAGAAATTGCATAATATAAAATAATTTTTTTGATAATTTTGACATTATAAAATAGGTTGGCAACGTGCAAAACATATGTTATTGTCACTAATTTTATCTTATTTTAAAGCTCTTGCTGTGCTATTAATTAAAAGAAACGTAATGACTGAAAAAATATTTAAAAAACAAATATATTGAGACTGAATAGTAGGCAATACTAATTTTATTTTATTTTATCATCATTATCGGTGTAGATTATTTAGGTGAATATCGCCTTTAACTAGCTACTGAATACTATTCTAGATGTTTAATTTCATTATCCTATGACGCAAATCATACATTTTTAGGCAAATTTATCGGAACTAATGTTACGTTACAGAAATTCAATACTGCATTAAACAGCTTATATTTTAATTGCTATATTTATCGTCACAAGCGAAACCACTAATAAACTAAATAAAGTAAGAAATGAAAGCCCCTTGAAACCTTGCAAGTTATTTATTCATTTGGTACACCTTTGTAGCAAATGAATACATAACTTGCAAGGTTTCATGAGGCTGTCATTCCTTACTTTATCTGATGTACTTTACATTATCGACCCATTCGATTTATTAAACTAAAGTTTACCCGTTATCAGTATTTTTTCTGTCGATCGTACGATGGCTCAGGAACACGGATATACAGTGGACGATGACTCTATCTTGAAGACGAGTACCGTTCGATCATATCACTGGCCAATTGGGTAATAGAAGGTCTGCTGATCCAGGAAATAGAAAACGTTTAAATATCCGCTCCTGTTCGACAGAATTCAGTTTACCTTCATCTTCCTTAGCAATCATTGCTTCTCTCAGAGTATTCTTGTTTTAGTTTATACTACTCCATAACTAACTATAAAACATGCAGATCACCAATACCTTCTACGTAAGTTGACTAAAGTGATTATTCGGTTAATCTAGTTACTAATTTTCTCAATACTTTTTTGACAGCAAGAATACGACTTTTTGGACTTTTCTGACTCCGAAAAGACCGAAATCTTCAGGGTTGCTGCTAATCTAATGTCAGTGGAACAAGCAGAAAAGGTAAGTTGTGTTATTGTGTAAAGTGGTGTTCTAAACGAATAATAGATATGTTATTGCCACTCCGTCCATTGTAAAAAGACATAACAGTTTTAATTTTTTCAGGAAGTTGTTTCCGAAAATGTTGGAATCTCAAAGACCATTGAGCAAGCAAAAATGGTCGACCAAGGAAAGATAGTCGCTGTTGCCAAATTCGTTGAAGAAGCCAAGACAATAGATCAGGGAAAGACAGTTACTCTTAGCAAATACATCGACCAAGGAAAGACAATCGCTCTTGCCAAATATATAGATGAAGCCAAGACAATTGACCAGGGAAAGACAGTCGCTCTCGCCAAATACGTTGATGAAGCGAAAACAATCAACCAAGCAAAGGCAATCGCAATTGGCAAATACGTCGACCAAGGAAAGACAATCGCCCTTGCCAAATACGTCGATCAAGGAAAGACAATCGCTCTTGCCAAGTACGTAGAACAGGCTAAGACAATAGCTCTTGCCAAATGCGTCGACCAAGGAAAAACAATTGCTCTTGCCAAATACGTCGATGATGCCAAGACAATCGATCAAGGAAAGACAATTGCTCTCGCCAAATACGTCGACCAAGGAAAGACAATCGCTCTTGCCAAGTACGTAGAACAGGCTAAGACAATCGCGCTTGCCAAATGCGTCGACCAAGGAAAAACAATTCCTCTTGCCAAATACGCCGATGATGCGAAGCCAATCTACCTAGGAAAGACAATTGCTCTCGCCAAATATGTCGACCAAGGAAAGACAATCGCTCTTTCCAAATGCGTCGACCAAGGAAAGACAATCGCTCTGGCCAAGTACGTAGAACAGGCTAAGACCATATCTTTTGCCAAATTCGTCGATGATGCTAAGACAATCGACCAGGGAAAGACAATCGCTCTTGCCAAATACGTCGACCAAGGAAAGACAGTCGCATTTGCCAAATACGTTGATGAGGCCAAGACAATCGACCAAGGAAAGACAATAGCTCTCGCCAAATACGTCGACCAAGGAAAGACAATCGCTCTTGCCAAATACGTCAATGATGCCAAGACAATTGACCAAGGAAAGACAATCGCTCTTGCCAAATGCGTCGACCAAGGAAAGACAATCGCTCTGGCCAAGTACGTAGAACAGGCTAAGACCATATCTTTTGCCAAATTCGTCGATGATGCTAAGACAATCGACCAGGGAAAGACAATCGCTCTTGCCAAATACGTCGACCAAGGAAAGACAGTCGCATTTGCCAAATACGTTGATGAGGCCAAGACAATCGACCAAGGAAAGACAATAGCTCTCGCCAAATACGTCGACCAAGGAAAGACAATCGCTCTTGCCAAATACGTCAATGATGCCAAGACAATTGACCAAGGAAAGACAATCGCTCTTGCCAAATGCGTCGACCAAGGAAAGACAATCGCTCTGGCCAAGTACGTAGAACAGGCTAAGACCATAGCTTTTGCCAAATTTGTTGATGACGCTAAGACAATCGACCAGGGAAAGACAATCGCTCTTGCCAAATACGTCGACCAAGGAAAGACAGTCGCACTTGCCAAATACGTTAATGAGGCCAAGACAATCGACCAAGGAAAGACAATTGCTCTTGCCAAATATGTCGATCAAGGAAAGACTATCGCTCTTGCCAAATATATAGATGAAGCCAAGACAATTGACCAGGGAAAGACAGTCGCTCTCGCCAAATACGTTGATGAAGCGAAAACAATCAACCAAGCAAAGACAATCGCAATTGGCAAATACGTCGACCAAGGAAAGACAATCGCCCTTGCCAAATACGTCGATCAAGGAAAGACAATCGCTCTTGCCAAGTACGTAGAACAGGCTAAGACAATCGCTCTTGCCAAATGCGTCGACCAAGGAAAAACTATTGCTCTTGCCAAATACGTCGATGCTGCCAAGACAATCGACCAAGGAAAGACAATCGCTCTTGCAAAATACGTCGACCAAGGAAAGACAGTCGCACTTGCCAAATACGTTAATGAGGCCAAGACAGTCGACCAAGGAAAAACAATTGCTCTGGCCAAATACGTAGAACAGGCTAAGACAATCCATCAAGGAAAGACAATCGCTCTTGCAAAATTCGTCGACCAAGGAAAGACAATCACTTTTGCCAAGTACGTTGATGAGGCCAAGACAGTCGACCAAGGAAAGACAGTCGCACTTGCCAAATACGTTAATGAGGCCAAGACAATCGACCAAGGAAAGACAATTGATCTTGCCAAATATGTCGACCAAGGAAAGACTATCGCCCTTGCCAAATATATAGATGAAGCCAAGACAATTGACCAGGGAAAGACAGTCGCTTTCGCCAAATACGTTGATGAAGCGAAAACAATCAACCAAGGAAAGACAATCGAAATTGGCAAATACGTCGATCAAGGAAAGACAATCGCCCTTGCCAAATACGTCGATCAAGGAAAGACAATCGCTCTTGCCAAGTACGTAGAACAGGCTAAGACAATCGCTCTTGCCAAATGCGTCGACCAAGGAAAAACAATTGCTCTTGCCAAATACGTCGATGATGCCAAGACAATCGACCAAGGAAAGACAATCGCTCTTGCAAAATACGTCGACCAAGGAAAGACAGTCGCAGTTGTCAAGTACGTTGATGAGGCCAAGACAGTCGACCAAGGAAAAACAATTGCTCTGGCCAAATACGTAGAACAGGCTAAGACAATCGACCAGGGAAAGACAATCGCTCTTGCCAAATACGTCGAGCAAGGAAAGACAATCACTCTTGCCAAGTACGTAGAACAGGCTAAGACAATCTCTCTCGCCAAATACGTTGACCAAGGAAAGACAGTCGCACTTGCCAAATACGTTGATGAGGCCAAGACAATCGACCAAGGAAAGACAATTGCTCTTGCCAAATATATCGACCAGGGAAAGACTATCGCTCTTGCCAAATATATAGATGAAGCCAAGACAATTGACCAGGGAAAGACAATCGCAATTGGCAAATACGTCGACCAAGGAAAGACAATCGCCCTTGCCAAATACGTTGATGAGGCCAAGACAGTCGACCAAGGAAAAACAATTTCTCTGGCCAAATACGTAGAACAGTCTAAGACAATCGACCAGGGAAAGACAATCGCTCTTGCAAAATACGTCGAGCAAGGAAAGACAATCACTCTTGCCAAGTACGTAGAACAGGCTAAGACAATCTCTCTCGCCAAATACGTTGACCAAGGAAAGACAGTCGCACTTGCCAAATACGTTGATGAAGCAAAAACATTCGACCAAGCAAAGACAATCGCTCTTGCAAAATACGTCTACAATGCCAAAACAATCGATCAGGGAAAGACAATTTCTCTTGCCAAATACGTTGACCAAGGGAAAACAATCGATCTTGCTAAATACGTCGACCAAGGAAAGACGATCGCTATTGGAAAATTCGTTGACGATGCCAAGACAATTGAACAGGGAAAGACCATTTCTTCGGCCAAATACATTGACCAAGGAAAGACAATCGCTCTTGCCAAATACGTCGACCAAGCAAAGACAATTGCTCTTGGTAAATACGTCAACCAAGGAAAGACAATCGTTATTGCCAAATACGTCGACCAAGGAAAGACAATCGCTCTTGCCAAATACGTGGACCAAGGAAAGACTATCGCTCTAGCCAAACACGTTGAACAGGCCAAGACCATCTACCAGGGAAAAACAATCGCTCTTGCTAAATACGTTGATGAAGCGAAAACAATCATCCAAGCAAAGACAGTCGCTACTGGCAAATACGTCGACCAAGGAAAAACAATCGCTCTTGCCAAATACGTCGACCAAGGAAAGACAATCTCTCTGGCGAAATACATTGAGCAAGCCAAGACAATCAATCAAGGCAAGACAATCGCTCTTGCCAAATACGTTGACCAAGGAAAGACAATCGCTCTTGCCAAATACGTTGCGCAAGGTAAGATGATTGCGCAGGCAAAACATGTCGACCAAGGGAAGACGATCAAACAAGCGAAATATATCGAACAAGGAAAAACAGTCGTGCAAGGAAAAACTGTTGAATATGTAATGCAGGGAAAAACTATCGACATTTCCCAAGGTAAAGCATTTGAAGACACATATGAGAACTACATCAATCAAGGCAAGACTATGGAAGCCACCGATTACCTTAGCTACGCTTCAGCCAAGAATGAGACTTATAGCCAACAAGCCATCCTAAACACCATCACCATGTTCGATGCCATGCTACGCACGAAGTTTTGCACTCCATTCGTCGCCAAGAACAGAATTTTTGCACCAATAAACCTGGTCGCCGCTTATTAATAAGGTTATGTTTAATGGTTTAAATGTTTGTGTGTGTATTCATTTATGTAGATTGGTTCGCTAGTATCGTTATAGCAATAAAGGCAAACTCATAATAAAACGGTCTTATTTTTGCTAACCTCCTATTAGAATAATTTCTGATTGTAGAATAAACTGTTTTTGCTAAACATGTTTTTTTAACAAATCAAACAGCGTAGAGAAAGTTCTAGAGCCACAAAATTTTGCTACGGAACACATCTTTTTCTTCTCCAACGTTCAGTCCTAAAACTTTGAATACTATCCTTTTAACTTTGAATAAAAGAACAATCACTTATTTTATTTTAGAGAAAAGTACTACTAATAAAATAACAATTAAAGCAGTTATAGTTAGCCTGTTTGTACCCTGTATAATATACCCTAATGGGTATATGTATGTATGCTAAATTTAACCTTACATTCATATAATCAATATATCTGCAACTAGTAATTATCAAACCAATTTTTTTAAGATATTTTTTTTAGCAGAAGCGTATAATAAATAAAAAGTGGCAAAGTTTCCTGTAAATGCGGGTAAGAGGGATGAATTTGCAAATTTTGTGGCTTGGTCAAAGATTTAGATAGAATAGTATCTGCACGTAAACTTAACTTTAGCAGATATAATTAATAATCCAACGTAGGTACTATATTAATTATACAGAATGTTTCACGACGAGCTCCCTTTAGAAGTATACCGGGTGATTCAATTTCGCCTCACCATGGGGATCTCGCTTATTAGTGGAGATAGAGCCTATGTTTAAATTTGGCAAAGTTTCGTATTTTTGTGCTAATCAATTATTTGTAAAGAAATTGAAGCTATCATTTTTCATTTTCAAGATATCCACAAAAAACTGACATGTTAAAATATCGTTTTTAATTTTTATTCAAAAGCAAAAGTAGCTAGACATTTAAAACAAAAACGTTCTACAGGTACTTTTTAACAAGGAATGCAGTGCCATTTTTTAATTTGAAATAACATCAAAGATGGCGGCGTAACCATGGCTAAGTTTTGTTTTTCTTATGGGCGCCATGTTGAATTATGCCATTTTCCAAAAGTCGTGTCTTTTCTGATTTCCGCAATAAATGGCATGTTACAATTTTTACTTTATCATACGCAGTAAGATAAAGTATTGTAATCATGCCGAAAAAAAAAAATTGAGATTTTAGCGGAAATAGGTCTCTTTGGGTCCCCTGAACATTTTTGACCAAGGTACAAAAGAATGTCTGTGTGTGTGTGTGTGTGTGTGTGTGTGTGTGTGTGTGTGTGTGTGTGTGTGTGTGTGTGTGTGTGTGTGTGTGTGTGTGTGTGTGTGTGTGTGTGTGTGTGTGTGTGTGTGTGTGTGTGTGTGTGTGTGTGTGTGTGTCTGTGTGTGTGTATGTCTGTGTGTAAACGATTTTTGTGGCGACGATTCCGGAGAAACTACTAAAGGTATCGGAACGAAAGTTCATATTTAGAAGTTTTGTTACCAAACTTAGAGCTGAAAAGCTTTTGGTTGAAAGGGGTCCAAAGGAACTGGTAGTTTCTTCTAAGCCTTTTTGAAAAATTTTGCAAATGAGCCGCCATTTCTGTAATTTTGACAAAATAGTTAATTAATAACTTAAAGTAGAAGAAATTTTGTATAATTTATGCCTATGACATTTTTTGGTAAAATTAATAGTTTAGCTTCAAGAGCAAATTCTATTTGATCGAGATCGGTCGCATCTGCATTGATATGAAATTACATAGTAGCCAGGATTTTGACAAATATTTTTTTGTGTTGTCACATTCGAAAACAGCTGATCTCATCAGAGGTTGGAGAACCACTATGGAACGTTGCCGCTGTAGTGCGGCAAATTATAAAATACAAATTTCAAATAAAATAATATCACCAATTTGATTGTTTGTTGATAAGGAATATCAACCCGTCTTTATATCTAATTCTAAAAACGATAAATTGCGAAAATTATAAATAAAGTATAGCGATGAATGTAGTTTTATTTTAGTATGTTGGTTGGGATGTGTCATGAACAAATATAAATCTGTCAGAATTTGAATTACCTTTTTAAGGTGCGTTTTCATTAGTGATAATGGCAGTGGTAGCAGACGTCGTTATAGTATTTTCAATAGAAAATTGCTAGTGACTCATGTTTATGTACATGCAAACTAATATGTGTCATTATCACGATAGGTATGTAAGAAATACTATAATTTCGTATTCTACCACCGCCATTAGCTACCATTACCTACCAATCGGAACGCACCTTTAAACTTCACGTTTCGTCAAAGTGGTACCATTTACTATACAGAAATCATTTATTTATTTTTTTTTAAATACGTATTTCTTAAAAAGCAACACAATAAACGTTTATGTCGCTCCTGCCAAAAACTAGATAGCGCGATTCGCTCACATGGGACGGCGACACTCCGCCTTCGGTGACGCGCCGCATCACCGCTCGTTGCGCTATTGCGTACTTTCGGCATTTGTGACATAAATAACTATTATTCTAATGACGTAGTGTAGGTAGTGTCAAATGCTGATGCTTTGACAATACCTACGATTTATCTTAATAGAATGGATTCTCATGCAGCTAAACTATTAATTTTATATATTGTATGATAAAGTCATGTGCCTGGCCACATCAGATTTTTTTTTAAAATATTGATGTAATAATCAAAAACCTTCAGGTACTCAACTGGAGCTGGGTTACAGACCGCCAGAGTCGTTGCCAAGCAACGCCAACAAAATGCACTTGGATCAAGCGGCGCCCTCAGCGCTAGGTTTGCCATTTAACCAAATAAACCTTAATTGTGGTTGATTGTGGATGTAAAATGCTGTTTACCAATAACGATAAGCGTGATATAGTTAAGAGTTTAATTGAATTTTGACATTTTCTGATAGTCGTGTCTTTTCTCATTTTCGAAATGTGTAACATGTTGGCATTAATTTTGAAAACAATGGTTTAATAATAAAAAAAAACACGTTCTTCTTTTTCTTGTTGTTTGTCGCGCTTATCAAATGACCAACTGCAGCTTGGTTACAGACCGCCGGCGCCGGAATGACCAAGAGTGCTTTGGATGAAAAACATTCAGATTGTAAAAGAAGCAAGTTTATACAACATAAAAATTATTTTTTAAGTAAATGTTCAAATTGGCCGCTATTTTTTTGAAGGCACAAAAGCTTGCCCGTTTTTCTACATGTTGTTATGCTCTTCTAACTGTTCTTCCCGGAATAGCATTGACCGCATTTGTTATTCGATCCCGCAGATCATCAATATTTATGCGAGTATCGTGGTAAGTCCAGAGGACTTAAATCAGGGGATCCACCACTCCACCATTAGCAATCCAGCGATTAGGAAATTGTTGATTTAAATAATTTCGTACAATTGCAAAGTTTGACTTGTGTGGGGTTTGTACGGTTTTAGTTTCTTTGTTCGTAATGGTCTGCAAACACGTGTTTGCAGCAATTCCAAATTAAGGGCTACTTCCCCTTAGAAATCCGAGGATCGTCATTTATCTAATAACCAGTAGTTGTGTAGTAGTTGCAAATTATGGCAATTAAACGTTTACCATTTCTAAAATATCGATTTGATCAGTTTCTACATTTCCATGAGGTTTATAAGAATTGCAGGGTTTACTAAACGATCCCTGGTCCGCTAAAGTTCCGTCCAATGTTAGGAATATTGTACGATGCGACATTTCCAAGAGAACAATAATAAACCGTTATTATATCACGCTTTTAGTTATTGGTAAACGGCATTTTACATCTACAATCAACCACAATTAAGGTTTATTTGGTTAAATGGCAAACATAGCGCTAAGGGCGCCGCTTGATCCAAGTGCATTGTGTTGGCGTTACTTGGCAACGACTCGAGCGGTCTGTAACCAAGCTCCAGTTGGGTACCTGAAGGTTTTTGATTATTACACCATTATTTTAAAAAGGCGTGGTAACATGTCATACATTGCGGAAATGAAAAAAACACGATTATCGGTAAATGCCAAAATTCAACATGGCGCCCATAAGAAAAACAAAAGTTGGCCATCGCCGCCATCTTTGATGTTATTTCAAATTAAAAATTGACTGCATTCCTTGTTAAAAAGTACCTGTAGAATGTTTTTGCTCAAATGTCTAGCTACATTTGGTTTTGAATAAAAAATTAAAAACTATATTTGAACATTTCAGTTTTTTGTGGATATCTTCAAAATGAAAAATGATAGCTTACATTTCTTTTCAGATAATTGATTAGCACAAAAATACGAAACTTTGTCAAATTTAAACATAGGCTCTATCTCTACTAATAAGCGAGATCCCCATGGTGAGGCCCGAAATTGAATCACCCGGTATAGAGAACCAAATAAACTCTCAGATTGAAATCTTGTGACTTATGTTGTTGTATACTATCTTTTTAACTAAAATATTTTCAGCTTTGATTAGGTTCCGGTTACACCGGAAATGGTGTCCACTTCCATATTTCAAATGGAACACTTTCATCTTATAGCATTTTTGTACAATCGATGGAGCTGAAATAGTTGTGCTCGGCTTTATCTAGGATAAAAAAATGTTATAACAGATCCATTATGTAGTAAATCTGGGTAATTGCGCATTTATAAAATGTGTCGCCAAAAAGTGTAAAGATTGTGTTATGAATTCAATTGAAAATATACTTGAATATCCAATTAAATTATAATTTTCAAATCAACAAATAAATCCACCAACAAATCGATGATAATAGTAAATAATTATCTTAAATGTTGGTGAAATTGTTGAGCTCCACAGTTCAACAGACCAATTCTTTCCAAAATCAAGTCGATTAATCAATGTTCAATCATTTTCGAATTGACAATGTAATACAATGTAACAATGTAAATTAACAAATGCAAGAATATATTTATTAATTTAACTCAAATATTGCCGTAACCTTAAGATAGCAAGAATAAACTAACATATTGAAAAACAATATCTCAGTTAGCCCAATCATAGAAATTGACATCAGTTTATGTCATGTGTGAAACCAAAACAGGTATCAAAATATCTCGCGAGTACGTAAATATAAATATAAATGTACCAAGGGCATTACACGGATGTTTATGCCCCGAGGGTGGCCGATTAAAAAGCTCGAGGACCGATAGGCCCGAGAACTTTTTAAGTCGCCCGAGGGTATAAACATCAAGTAATGCCCGATGTACATACAAAATTTTATGTCCTACAAAGGTTTTGTTCCTCCGTTTGAATAATATTAATAAATATTTTGACGTTATCAATTGACATGCGTATCTACGGAGTTGAATAACAATACAAACAATTCAGAGTTCAGTGACAATACAGACAATGAATTGTCAAACTTACAACCTTAATCGTCAATAATTGACATTGATGACTTAAAATTTACAATTTGAATGACAATTATTTCATATATTTGACATATAACCATGGCAACCCTTAATGCCCGCGTGGGCGGTAAGAATCTTTGACTGCTTACACACGTAGACGCTGTATGCGAGACGCGCGCGTCTGGGGTACAGCTAATACATGTGTTCAAATAGAGCCTTTCGTATGGCGACGCGCAATTGATACAGCGCAGCGTCGCGATACTGAATTTTCGAATTTCAACTTTTCAGCCGCCGGCTGACGTGTTACCCATTTTACATTGCAGTATATGGAGCCGTTCAGATGCGCATACTGCCGCCCAAAGTTTTCAATCATAGCATATGGGGCATGTGGAGATGGGGTAGCGTAGAGTAGGTACATTTCAGTTTGGTAAAAGCTGTCCCCAAGCGAGGATCTTACAATGGTGCGGTTTTTGTTCGACCTCAACGTCATCGCGCTACGTTTTTCTGGTGGTATTCTTTTTTGCATAAGGCTGCGGACACTATTACTCGTTACGTGTTAACTCGTGTTATCACGTCAGATCACACTGACACGTGATGTGTTAACACGTTAGATCATATTCACACCTGACGAGTTATCTCGTGTTAACACGAGTTAACACATCAGGTGTGAATATGGTAGCCGTAATTTTGTTGTAACGTGACGTGTTACACGAGTTAACGCGTCAGGTGTGAATAAGGTTGCCACAATTTTGTTGTGACATGGCGTGTTAATACGAGTTAACACGTCACGTGTGATTATGTCCTCACGTGTAAACAGGAGTTAATACGTCACGTGTGAATAATGTGTTCGTGGCTTTGCCCATGGCAATTTCGCAATTTGATCTCTAAAATATACAGCTGATCAAATGCCTTAATTGACTTTCATTTACTTATCTTACTTTTGCTATTGAATGAACCCATATGGTTCTCCTTCGTTTTTTTGCATCATCTTTGCAAGCCTTCAAAACATTATGCGTTCCTACTCATCCATAACTATCGCGCACGGCACTGTAGTCGCAAATGACAAGACAGCTGTCATCAAATATGGCCGCCTCGCATACAGTATCCAACCGTATTTGCGTCGCATCTCATCCGAATTTCGTATCACGGATGCTGAATTTCGCATACAGCGTCTACGTGTGTAAGCTGTCTTGTGTCAGCGATGCAGTTGGACCTAACTGCAATATAGATTTATATTTCTGAACTATTCTATACCCTATTCACGATAAGAACATAGTAGTGGGGGTGGAAACTGAGCCCGATTTACACTGAAGCAATATGTTGTCAAGAGCGGCAAATAGAAAGGTTATGTCACGACAATGGTGTTTGGAAATTAATTTTGGATGATAGTTAAAAGGTGTTTGACAAACGGGAATTAATTTCACTACTAATGTAGTTGTGCGTACGAGTACCTGCGTCGATTTTCTGATATACACGGTTATAACCTAAAGTTGGATAAAATAAATATAACCTATAAATTTATTAGTTGTATAGAAGAGTGAAACGTGATAGAAGCTTGTATATTTACACTTTTCATATTGTTTACATAATTAATGTAATTGTTAGGTGGACGAGAACGGTATTAGTATGGCTATTAGCAGCTGCAGCAATAATTGTAATGAGTGCCGCTGACTTTTACTGGACAAAAGAAATCGTTGAAAATTGACAGACCTGTAACGACAAAGAAAAGTATAGATAAAGAATTGGTTGAGACGTTGTGACCAGGGACAAAGTACATTACATGTAGTCTGTACACAATACCATAGTTTTGTTGCGACAAGTGCCATACCTCGCACTGATTTGTCATTTAGCCATTGTTATGTAATGTAGTGCGTTATATTAACACGTTATACATGCATATTAAATCTGCTATCTTTTATTAAATATTAGTACACAATAAACACTTAATGATACCAATAAAGAATAACAAAGAAAGAAATAAGACACTAAAAAAAGGAATAAATTATCACTGTTTATCCTCGTATATCTCTACGAGCAGCAATTCGCTCCGACAGCAGTTCGCAAGCGTGAATATAAGGAGTACGGGACACATTTTGCGCAGCACTCCCGATGCAATGTCTTGCTTGGTAAGGCATACTTCGATAAGGTGCAGCGCGGTGTGGTTATGTATTTTCCAAACATTACAATATCTGAATGCTGCAGTACTTCCTCCAGTTTACGTTAACGTTGTATTTGATTTGTTATATCCCTCAAAGCACTGGACTATTTTGATAATACACTACATATTGATAGTACAAAGGAAATTTCGACATTTTTTCGACCGACATTTCATTTGACAATTCAGTTGTTGGCGCGTGTTGGCTGGTGTAAACTTGGTTCAACTTTCAGCCAATCACAAGCCGCAAATTATAGCCCTATCTTATTCAACGCTTCATTCTTAAAGTGAATAGACTAAACTTATGTAGAGTGAATAACAAGAACTTAGCATTAACGTGTGTAGACTGAATAACTAAGAGCATTAGCAGTAACGTGTTTATTAGGCGAGTTCTCTATACAGAATGAATGTATGTCTATAGTCTACGGAGGGTGCGCCCGCTCGCTCTATCCCGGGGAAGTCCCTAATTCCTTAGTCGCTATATCCCGGGGAAGCCTCTAACTCCTTAGACCAGTATGACGTTGCCCACACTCGACCATCCTGACTGTTGATCGCTCTCGATCAATGAGAACAGTAATTATCTGAAAGAATTTATATCATTATCAGCAACGTCATATAAATTGGAATTGAACATGTCTATGGATTTGTAATCCTTACAACATGTACATTATCATTGCGTTGTGGTCTATAACCCTTACAATATACCTTTTCGTAGTGTAGGGTCTATAACCCGTACAATATACCTTTTTGTAGTGTAGGGTCTATAACCCGTACAAATATACCATTTCGTAGTGTAGGGTCTATAACCCGTACAAATATACCATTTCGTAGTGTAGGGTCTATAACCCGTACAAATATACCATTTCGTAGTGTAGGGTCTATAACCCGTACAAATATACCATTTCGTAGTGTAGGGTCTATAACCCGTACAATATACCATTTCGTATGCTTACCTTGATCGGTTTTATTTTCTTAAACGGAACAACTTCATGTGTTCCATGGCAACTACCGCTTCGTATGGTATTCTGCTGCGTGATGAGTGAACATCTTCTTTCACTCGATAGCGTTCGTTTGACAATACCTCCACAATTTTGAAGGGTCCTTTGTATTTCGGTAGCAGTTTTCGGCTTCCACCATCTTTAGTATTGATGCTGGCAACTTTGGTTAGCACCAGATCTCCAATGTTAAAGATCTTTGGTGCACATCTTTTCGCATTGAAATTTTGGTTCTGTTTAATGCGATTATGTTCTAACTTATCAGAGACGGATTGTCGTAGCTTAGTGACATCAATTTGGCGGTCCATATCAATTATGAAACGATCACCATCTGTTCGTGGTACGTAACCAAAGAACAATTCAGCTGGTGAGGTTTCTGTAATACGGTGCTTCGTACTATTGATACCTTGTTGTACTTTTGGAATATTATCGTCCCAACAGTCTGACGTTGTGTCTGCCCCCATTGTAGCCAATGCATCTAATATTGTTCTGTTAGAACGTTCAACCTGACCATTGCCCCTGGCCATACCGACTGCCGTAATAAAATGACGTACACCTTTTTCAGCCATAAATGATTCGAAAGTTTCTGAAACAAATGCCTTTCCTCCATCGGAAATTAAACGAACGGGGTTACCAAAAATTGTGAATATATCACCCAACTGGTTTATGGCATGTTGTGAACTAGTATCAGGAACAGCTTTCATATATACAAATTTTGTAAAGGCATCAGTTGTAACCAATAAATATTTATTATTACTTTTTGTATTTACAAAGGGTCCCAGATGATCAATGTGCAGGGTATGGTGCGGTCGGGCATATTTGGGAATAGAGTGAACGTATCCCGGTTTTCTACCACCTGGGGTTTTATGATACAAACAGTTTAGACATGAACCAATGTATTTTTTGACAAAACGTCGCATATGTGCAAACCAGTAATGGTCTTTGAGTCGATTTATAACGTTCGCTCCAGAGCGAAATGGCCTACATCGTCGTGGTTTGCTTTAACAATTTGCCATCTACATCTTTTAGGTACTACCCATTTTCGACCATACTTAGTTAGTTTGTAAATTTTGTTGCCTCGAAGATCATAATCATTAAACGTGGATTTGTTATTTTCCAAGTCCCCGGACAAGAGGATTGTTTTTATTTCTTTAATTTTTTTATCTTGATCTTGAGCTTCTCGTAACCAATCGTCCTCAAAAATTAAATTGACGGTTTCAGAATTGTCCGGTTTGAGAAAATTTCTGCTTAGTGCATCAGCATGTTTCATTTGTTGTGCCGATTTATGCTTAATTTCGAAATTAAACTCTTGTAGGGCAAGAATCCATCGTGCCACTCGTGGTATGATGCGTTGTTTATTAATAGCATTTTTAACAGAATTGCAGTCTGTCACAACGGTGAAATTATAACCATGCAAGTAGTAATAAAATCGCTCTAGTGTTTTAACTATTGCTAAAAGTTCAAGTTCAAATGAGTGATAATTCTTTTCGACATTTGTAGTTTGTTTACTAAAATAAGCAATTGGTTTCTCCCCCTCTGTAGTTTCTTGAACAAGGATGGCGCCAAATCCATCTCTGCTAGCATCAGTATACACAATACTTTTTAAATTAGGATTAAATATTGACAATATTGGGTCGGAACATAGCAATGACTTTATTTCGTTTACTATGTTTGTCTCACTATCTGACCAATTCCAGTCTATATTTTGTTTTAGAAGCTTTGTAAGTGGACATGTTCTTCGCGCGAAATTTGGAATAAATTTGCGAAAATAACTGAATAGTCCAATTAATTGTCGTAGCTGGTGTTGATTTGTTGGTTGTGGAAAATTTTCTACCGCCATGATTTTATCTTTACCTGGACTGATTTTATTACAGCTGAGATTGTAACCAAGAAATGTTAATTCAGTTTTAAGGAAGGAAGACTTGAACATATTGACGGTGAGGCCATTTTCTTTAAGTAAGTTAAGAACTTTATCTAGTAGATGCAGTCCCTCATTTATGGTTTTTGATGGTATTAAAATATCATCTAGATATGGGATTATTTTATACTTTCTTAACGGTAGAAATATTTGGTTCATCATTTGCTGAAAAACTGATCGTGCGTTGCAGAGACCGAAAGGTGTACGAACGAATTCATAATGACCTTCTGACGTAATGAAAGCTGTGAATTGTGTGGAATTCTGTTCCAGAGGGATTTGATAATAACCAGAGGCCAAATCGAGTGACGTAAAATATTTAAAATCAGCTAGACCATCAAGTATTTCTTCTATTATGGGCATTGGGAAATTATTTTTTATTGTTACTTTATTTAGGGACCTATAGTCAATTACCAGTCTTTTTTCATTATTTTTCTTGTTGACTAGAAGAGCCGGACTAGCGTAAGGGGATGTACTCTCACGTATAATGTTTGCTTCTAGTAATTCTTGAATTTTATTTCGTAAAATATCCCGATCCTTATCGGACAGGCGATATGGTCGATGTACAATGGGTTTAGGGTCGCTTACATCAATATGCATGCGAATCCGAATGGGTGGATTTTAGCTTGTTAAGCGACTTATAAATACATTCACTTGAGGATTGAATTATGTCGGTTAGTTTTTGCATTTCAGTATCAGAAAGGGACCCGTATTTGATTAAAGTAGTAATTTCGGTAGTTTTGTTTTTAAATGTCAGTTCATTTCCTATGCGATAGTAAATTATGTTGGGGTTCTCCGTGAAATTTCTGCCAATAAGCAAATCGTTGTCAATATGTGCATCATTGATCACATAAATACAGATGGTTAGATGAACATCGTCGATTTTAAAGTCTACATTGACGAATTCTTTAACATAAGTTGCAACTCCCAGAAAGCCGGAAAGCTTCGAGGGACAATCTAGTTGTTTGATTTGAAGTTTAAATTTGTGAACAACTGATCTTTTTATTAACGAGCAGTCACTCCCGAAATCAATGAAAGCTGTGCATCTGTTTGTATTATTTATGAAAACTGTTTTAAAAAATTTTTCGGCCCGGTCCTGCCTAATCATAAGTATCTGTTTTCTGTCTTCATGAAGAAATTTTTTATTCTTGGCAAAACAATTGGCTTCGATATGTCCCGGTTTTTTACAATAGTTGCATGATTTATATCGATGAATACAGTCGTATTTATTATGACCTTGCTTACCACATACGTTACACTGTGTATGTTTACGTTTGTTTGCTACGGTATTTGACGTGCTTGCAGATTTATTGTAGGCCGGTAAAGTACGGCACAATGGTTCGTTTAATTGATTATTAGGATAATTGTGGTGGTATGTTTTATTTTTTAAATAGGCTCCAAGCACATTTGGATTATTGATGCCGGAAGCTTCAACCGCGGAGGTAATTTGGGGATCATTAATTGCACCGATAATCAGGGACACCTTGTCTTCGTTGGAAAAATTCACTCGTAACTTATTTATTTTAGCTAGATGTTCAAAATAAAATTCGTACAATGAACAATTTTTTGTTGGCGTGTGATTAGCTATGTCCATAAATAATTTATAAGTATTTCTATTGCTTCGGAAAGTGTCTAGCAGTACATTTTTCCACTGTAACCAGGGATACATTACCCACCCTTGTTCCGTATTAGTGAAACTTTCGTACCACGTTTTGGCTGTACTTCGCAGTTTATTTAAGGCTTGGTAAATAATGTCTTGTTCGGTCCACTGATAAATTTCAGCGGTATGGTCAATGAGCGCCAGCCATTCATCGACGGAATTATGTAAAGGGTCGAATTCCGGAATTATGGACACAAGACTCGTGTTTGTTGGCGTATGATTCATTGATATTGACGAATTAACGCTTTTATCGGCACTACTACATTGATCGACACTTACCGATCTTTCTTGGCCACATAATTTCTTGGGGGACTTACGACTTTTGCGTCTTGTACGTCTGGATGGCTCGGAAGATGACGAAGAAGACGTCGAGGAGGTTGACGAACTAGATGAGGATGAACAGCGTCTCTTTTTCTTTGATTTTGGCATGGTGCACTTTTTACACAAGTAATCGAAGATATATGTATTAAAAAAATATATATATGTTTTATATATTTTCTTGATGACTGTGGATACTTTATCCCACTTCTGATGTAGAGTGAATAACAAGAACTTTAGCATTAACGTGTGTAGACTGAATAACTAAGAGCATTAGCAGTAACGTGTTTATTAGGCGAGTTCTCTATACAGAATGAATGTATGTCTATAGTCTACGGAGGGTGCGCCCGCTCGCTCTATCCCGGGGAAGTCCCTAATTCCTTAGTCGCTATATCCCGGGGAAGCCTCCAACTCCTTAGACCAGTATGACGTTGCCCACACTTACAAAACAAAGAAGGAAAACACAGTCGCTAAGCATTTATAAACGCTGATACAACTATATATAGTGTATCATAAACGTACGAACATCTGAAAAAACGTGCAAAAACAGCGAAACCGAGTGAACTATGCGTTGCGCATTTTTTTGCAAATATGACAGATACCGGATTTAGACAGACGCCTGCCATCGTGTCATGGACAATTTACCGGCGATTTGTTTGGTTGTGATAATACCGACTACGTCAGAACAGCACCATCCAACGGCACGACTCAACTTGTTAGACCACATGACCACTGCAAATAAAGAAAGCAGAGGGGGAAAGAAATTGTATAGGTCGGGCAAGTCGGAGGCGCACTAACAACAAATGAATTTGAAAAATGTGAACAGCTTATATTTTCGCATTTTTTTTGATAATTTTTTACCAAAAAGGATTTGTGTTTGCTTTGTTAGTGTCCGAGATAAAGGGGTACGCCGCTGATGTGCCCGCAATTCCGCGGCGCACTATGTAAAAACAAATGGAGTTTAAAAATGTGAACAACCTGTATTTTTTTGCTATTTTGCTAATTTTTTACAAAAAAGGATTTGTTTGCTTTGTTAGTATTCGAGATAATGGGGTGCCCACTGTGAAGAACGAGTATCTTTTGCTACTATAGTTCTTTTGCTCTGTTAGTTTTCGAGATGAAAAACTTTTTTTGCATAGTAAAAATATCGCACTTTTTGAAAATTATTATTGATTTGCGATTCTTATATGACTTACCTCGAATAACTGAAGGAATGGTAAATGTCCCATATCTTAAAAATTATAAATGGAACTCCTGTATGTCTTGACATACTTAAATGATCGATAAATCAGTAAAACACAATCATTCATAAATTAATATTAAATATCTAGAATCTAGATGGTATGACAAAATTCTCAAAACGCACAAATGTAATAATTCTTCTCTTCATGCAGCAGCTTGCTTAAAATAGTTCCACTCCAAAATTGTTTAATTAATATTTATAAAAGACGTTAGATTGCTTGATTTAACCCCGTTTGATTTCTCACTCTGGGGACATATTGAGGAAGAAATTTATGGGGTATCACAACTACGATAAACACGAACAATACGGGAGCGTCATCAATTTCTGTAGAAATGATGGAAAATGTCATATGTCCACCAAGAATCCGAAGACATAAACACATTAACCTGAGACGGCAAATATGGGCAGGGCACTCATGAAAATCGTGCTGAAATAATTATTATTTATTCTGTTTACAATTATCCTTTTATTTAGTTATTTAGTCTTATAACAGTATTACTGTCACTGTGTTATGTGTACGATACACATAACAGGGATATAAAATAAATACAACAGGCGATTTAGCTGGCTAAAGGGTCAATCCATCTGAAGTGGTCCAGAGGTGGTCGCTTGACCATTTCAGAAAAAAATCATTTTTTTGTAATGAATTTGCCTATGTTCTGGGAGTACAAAACCATATTTTTTTTTAAATTATTTTACTCCGTTCAGAAATGGCGCCCAGTTTTGTGTCAGCGAATCCGACATTTTTGCGATTGGTATGTGTTTGCGTTAAACGAAATAACTTTCTTTGCAATTGTCATAGAGAGTTGAAATAAAAACCACTCGATTAAGCACATTCCAAGCTATCTGTTAGGCATATAATGCATAGAGTTTACGCTTAATTTCCGTTTTAAAAAAATCTTAAAATTTACTGACGATAGTCCATTTGGAGGCGTTTTCATGATTTTTTTTAGACATGAAGGGGTACTTATTTTGTTCATTCAATATTTTTTACTTATAACCTTGTATGCAAAGGGCTTATAACAAAAAATATAGCTTTCTTACTCCTTCTCCATAGTGATGACAGGCTATTGAAATATCAAAATTTCTTATTTTTACGATGTTTAATGTCAAATATCTCTGATGGGACCATGCCAAAAAATCTGAAACTTTCAAAATTAATTCATCGTTTTATAAAGTTTAATAATAAATAAAAACATTCTTGTGTATTGCACTGTGTTTGGAATAATAATGAGAGAAAAATCACATGACGGTAAAACAAATTTTATTAAAAATTCTCAGTAAATACAAAACAAAGCATACTATTCATAACAATTAAGTCATTTTTACAAAAGAGACATAGGCTGAGTGAACTTCATACGTTTCTGAAGTTGATCTGATGTATCGTTGAGGAGAGAATTTGTGAAAACTTCTAGTTTCTTTTATCTGTTTGGATCTCTGAAATCTATCATAAAAAGGGGTTTTGTGTACTGAAACCTCTTCTTTTGCCACTAAGATGTAGTTTACCCCTGGTAGGTGTCCATTACAAAAGAAGAACATATCTTCTACATTAAGGGTTTGGCTATTAAGTGGTCTTTGAAGACTGCCTTTAGCCACTAGTCGCTTCGTTGTCCCGCTATACTGTCGCATGCGTTTTTTCCAGGTGCACATCCAAAAAAATGCTGTTATGATTTACAGATTTTGTTTTACATAATCTGTTAAATGTTTCTGAAAACAGTCACATACACCTGGCTTCTGGCTCAGCTCATTAGTTAGCCTGTTAGAACAGGCTCACAACTAAGAGAGCGGTGGGGACAGTCCAGTAGTGGCCCAGTAGTGGCCAACATTAACATATTGAACACATCTAAGCCTACTGGAACTGTTTATTTATTTACATTATATTTTTATAGAAGCAGTAATATAACATATTCTTACTGATATTATGTGTATAGTAATATTTATAAATATGTATGTTGTACAATTAAGTAATTATTCTATTATAATTATTTTAAGCTGAATAAAGTTAATAACATGTATGTGACTGTTTTCACATTTAACTGAATATATAAAACAAAATCTGTCAAGCATATCAAAACTTATATATTTCTCGGATGGTGCAGCAAGTCAATACAAAAAAGCAAAAAAAACTTATCGTATCATAAAAAAGATTTTGGGTTAGATACAGAATGGATTTTTTTGGATCTGCACATGGAAAAAAACGCTTGCGACGGTATAGGGGGGACAACGAAGCGACTAGTGGCTAAAGCCAGTCTTCAAAGACCACTTAATAGCCAAATCCTTAATGTAGAAGATATGTTCTTCTTTTGTAATGGACACCTACCAGGGGTAAACTACACCTTAGTGGCAAAAGAAGAGGTTTCCGAACACAAAACCCCTTTTTATGATAGATTTCAGAGATCCAAACAGATAAAAGAAGCCAGAAGTTTTCACAAATTCTCTCCTCAACCAACAGAAGGTATAATAATATGTTACATCGCATCAACTTCAGAAACGTGTGAAGTTCACTTAGCCTATGTCTCTTTTGTAAAAAATGACATAATTGTTATGAATAGTATTCTTTGTTTTGTATTTACTGAGAATTTTTAATAAAATTTGTTTTACCGTCATGTGATTTTTCTCTCATTATTATTCCAAACACAGTGCAATACACACGAATGTTTTTATTTATTATTAAACCTTATAAAACGATGAATTAATTTTGAAAGTTTCAGATTTTTTGGCATGGTCCCATCAGAGATATTTGACATTAAACATCGTAAAAATAAGAAATTTTGATATTTCAATAGCCTGTCATCACTATGGAGAAGGAGTAAGAAAGCTATAGTTTTTGTTATAAGCCCTTTGCATACAAGGTTATAACTAAAAAATATTGAATGAACAAATTAAGTACCCCTTCATGTCTAAAAAAAATCATGAAAACGCCTCCAAATGGACTATCGTCAGTAAATTTTAAGATATTTTTTTAAATGGAAATTAAGCGTAAACACTATGCATTACATACCTAACAGATAGCTTGGAATGTGCTTAATCGAGTGGTTTTTATTTCAACTCTCTATGACAATTTCAAAGAAAGTTATTTCGTTTAACGCAAACACATACCAATCTCAAAAATGTCGGATTCGCTGACACAAAACTGGGCGCCATTTCTGAACGGAGTAAAATAATTTTTAAAAAAATATGGTTTTGTACTCCCAGAACATAGGCGAATTCAATAACAAAAAATGAATTTTTTCCAAAATCGTCAAGCGACCAACTTATCTTTTTCTGGACCATTTCAGATGGATTGACCCTAAAGCGTTGGACCACTACAACCAAACCAAGAACTCATTATTAATCTTTAAATAATTAGGACGACAAATTTTTTGATGATTATATTCGTTTGTGTAGTTGATAATTGAAGTTTGCAATTACTAACAGTTTCTGTCTGAAGAGAAGAGTCATCATAGTTGTGCGATTGTTGAAATTAGTCATGGCAACTAAATATATTATATTAATGAATTATTGTGCATTAGTTAAATGAAACTAAATGTTTAGTAATTTTGTAGCTGCTCAGTTCAGAAAGCTGGTTTACTGATCTTGCGTGTCAAGATATACAGGTATACAAGATATACACATTTAAAAATTTTAAGTTATTTGACAATTAGCAAACCTTCAGTTATTCGGGATGAGTCATATTGTAATCGCAAATCAATAATAACTGTCGCAAACTGCGATATTTTTACTATCCAAGATATGTTCGTTTGTTTGTTTATCAGAAATATTCAGAATTCTAAGAATAAGTTTTTGAAAAATGCACTTTGTTTACATTAGCTTCACAACATCCAGAAACAGATGATAAAACTCAAAACAATTTGGATACAAATTTTCTGTTCTATTGAACAAATGAAAGAGTTTGTGTTGGTACGTCGCGTCGTTGTGAAAATATAATAATAAGGAATAAGTTAAGGAATATTTCGATTCCTTAACATCATTAATGTACTTTGCATATAGCGTGGGACAACCTGTATATTCAGAAAAATAAAACTTATTTTTTTACACTTTTTTCGAATGCATTTGTTTTTACATACTGCGCCGCCGAGTTGCCGGCACGTCAGCGGCAAACCCCTATATCTCGAAAACTAAAAATGCAAAGAAAATCTTTTTTGAAAAAATAGCCATCTCGCACGGGACAAGGGCCCCGACTAGTCGAAGTGGAAGTAGAAGGTATTATACATTGGGTTTCTCATTTAATAGGTCTTATTCAAACGATTGTCGAGGTTTAACTGAAGTCTTCTTTATTCATTCAACAATACATAACAGGCAACACATGGTTGCCTCACCAAACGATAATAAATTTAAACTATATTATAGCAGAAGGAGAAGAAGGATTAGGAGTATTCTAAGAGACAACAGGGATGATTCTGAAACAAGAATCTGGGTACACGGTCAAATCCGAAAACCCGACAGTAATGGTGTCGCTAAAGTAGATGAACATCGCAATCCTGGAAGAAGAAAGTTGGCAGCAGCACACAAATACCAGACTAGGCGGATGAGAACGGGGCAAACCGCATCCGATAGCAGCTTGACGACTTTGAAGTTTTATGCGTTTTAATTTTTAATATTGTTGCGTATTGTAGGGTTGTTTTCTGTGCTACTTTTATGTGTGCGAAATAATTTTTGGTATTTTCGGTTTGTGCCTGTTCAGTTTTGAATTGTTTTGTATGTCTAATAAAATATTTTTTGTTGGCGTTTTGCTACCCCGCTCTGTGGCTATATATTTTGTTCAAATTTTGACGAGGAGGGTTGTTACGAAGTAAATTAAAATGAGGTTATCATTATGTTTGAATAGGTTTTATGAAATAATAATGTCGATGACCTGAATTGCTCAATTATTGTAGTTCCCAAGTATTGGTTCCAGGCGTGTGCACAAATATGAAAAATATAAGTCTATACCTGCCACGCTTCCTTAACGGTGTTACTTATGTTGTGCAGTGGCGGCTCGTGCAAAATTGCTTTTGGTGGGCAAAAAATATTAATGGTTGTTAGTGGTCTTGATAAAAAAAGAATTTTGTTAGTCACTGCCAAAGAAAAACCAATACCAATATCAAATTATATGCCTAATTCTTTGACCGATACCTTGGCTTCGTAAGACCAGTTGGAAAAACAATTATTTTTTTTAATCCTCTGAATCAGCTACTTGCGTTATGTCTTCTCGTGTTTCTGCCATGGTATCAACAAATTACCATCAATCCACTCGCAACTGTAACCGTTAACTGACTAACCACCAAACAAAACACTAAACATAACCCCGAAACGGCGTTATACTTCAAAACTGCGGGAAACAAAGTAGCGCGAAACATTGCACTTGCACATATTTGAAAACAGATGACCATCACGTCGACAGAGGGACCAATCACATCTCGAGCCCGCACCGCTAGCTCGCTGACGTCACAGCGTGGACATCACAACGTAAACACTATAATACACAAACACAATACCCAGTAGCGCATATAAAGCGATCACTTGTGTAACACGTCTATTCCACACGAAGGCTCATGCTCAGGGCCGTGTTAAGGGGGGGGCGAAGGGGGCGCCCGCCCCGGGCGCCAAGTTTCAGGGGCGCCAAAATCCTACCCAGAAGGGAGGAAGGATATTTATAAAACGTGTTTTAAAAAATACATAATGAAGGAATTATTAAAACGAATTTATAAATTCTAAATAAAATAAAATATAAGTAGCTATTTTTATTTGTTGCACATATGTGGAATTATTTATTACTGAACCTACATAAATAGTGCTAAACATGGGTACAGTATTAAAGTAGGGATACCGATTTAAACGAATCAGAAAAATTTCGTTTAATATATTTATCGAGCCTATTGACACTATAATGGAGCAACTTACATGGAGATTTGAAAAACTTTCAGATTTCACAAGATTTTGCTTTCCTTAGCGGTTCGAACATTATTTCACATGATGACGAAACTATTAAAAAACATCCTGTGAACGTTACAAGGAAATATGGAAGTGATTCAAACGGGCAACATTTTGTGTATGAAATTTTAAGTGCAAAAAAATATTTCGGTCTCTAAATGATAAGATGATAACACATGAAATCCTCCAATTAATTCATCAATTTGAGTTAGCTGCCAATTATAAGAACATGGTAACTGCATATCGAATATTTCTTAGTACGCCGGTAACTGCTGCATCAGCTGAAAAGTCTTTCAGTAAACTTAAATTGGTAAAAAAAATTTTAAGAGCTACAATGGCTCAGGACAATCTTGCCGATTTAAGTTTGCTTTCAATCGAATGTAGTGTTGCTCGATTATTAGATATGGAAAAAATAATTCATGATTTTGCTGCTTTGAAGGCTAAGAAAATAAAGTTGCATTAGCTACAGTCATGGAGACATATTTATCCTTATTTTATATTAATACGGGTACATTCTGCTTTTGCATTTTCAAAAAAGATTTTTATTGCGTATTTTATTACGCAATATTTAAAGAATACACTGTAAAAATTTCAGGAAGAAATTCGACAAATTAATCGACATATATATGACGATTATTGGCACCTTTTTAACCACCCCCAATACGGTTTTCAATATTTTTCAGAAATTGTTTTCTGTAGTATACACATTTCCCCCCAAAATAACGTATCAGTTATTGTAATAAGCTTAATATTTTTGGTGATATCGATAAAAATAATGAGTGGACAAGATTAAAAGTTCGGGAACGTCGGTACACGTCTACAATTTAAGGGCAGGTTTCTCGCAACCTTGTTTCGTTGGGCGGTTAACACGATTTCGCAAAAACTTACGGGATGATTCCTGAATTCCTGCATTCGTGGATTGACTCGCTATCGAGCAAACTAGAATACACCAGATGAAATATTTAACGACATATTTTGTCAAATTAATATTATAGGTTAATAATATGACCATATTATTAACCTAAAATACACCGGTTTCATCAATAATTAAATGTTTTTTCCAACTTATTTGGAAAAAATAATTTTTTTCGCATTTTTTTATCTTTTTTTCTAAAAATAATCGTGGTTTGCGCTATAGCAAGTCAATCTGCGAATACAATGCCGCAAGAATTTTTTTATTGGCCCCTAAGTTTTTGTGAAATTGTTTCAACCGCCCAACAAAACAAGATTTCGTGAAAACTGTGCTTAATTGTAGGCGTGTAGTGACTGTAGTGACATCCCCAAACATTTAATCTTGTCCACTCATATTTTTATCGAGATCTCCAAAACTATTAAGCTTATCACAATAGATGATACGTCATTTTAACGAGGAGAAATGTGGATACTGGGTACTACGGGAAAGAATTTCTGAAAAATATTAAAAGATGTACGTATTAGAGGTGGTTAAAAAAGGTTCCGATAATCGAAATATAATCGGTCTCGGCGAGCCGCTGGACTGTTGGCGATAGAATTGTTAATTTTTCGAATTAAATTCTGAAATTTTTACAATGTATGCTTTAAATGTTGTGCGATCAGGATATGCAATAAGAACATTCATTTTTGAAACTGTTATACTAGAATGTACCCAATACACATAGATTATTGTTCTTTTCATTAAGTAACATGTTCTTTTTATTCATTATCTTATTATGTGTAGAAAGATGTTTTATTTTTTTCGGTAGGATGCGTATGTAAGCGTATGTACTAATTTCAATATATTATTTATTCTTTATTCGGACTTTTATTACTTTATCATACGCAGTATGGTAAAGTATTGTAATCGTGCCGAAAAAAAAAATTGGGTTTTTAGCGGAAATAGGTCTTTTTGGGTCCCCTGAACATTTTTGACCAAGGTACAAAAAAATATCTGTGTGTGTGTGTGTGTGTGTGTGTGTGTGTGTGTGTATGTGTGTACCCGATTTTTGTGACGACGATTCCGGAAAAACTAAAGGTATCGGGACGAAAGTTCATATTTAGAAGTTTCATAAGCAAACTTAGAGCTGAAAAGCTTTTGGTTCAAAAGGGTTCAAAGGAACTGGCTATTTACTCTTAGCATTTTTCAACGATTTTGCAAATGAGCCGTAATTTCTGTAATTTCGACAAAATAGATAAATAATAAATTAAAGTAGAGGAAATTTTGTATAATTTATGTCTATAACATTTTTTGGTAAAATTAATAGTTTAGCTGCAAGAGCAAATTTTATTTGATCGAGATCGTCTCTGCATTAATAGTAGGTAGCCAGGATATTTTGAAACTTTTGACAGTATTCAGAACGTCAGCGGTTGCGAAACGTCAATTCAACACACAAATGCATGGAGAATGCGATGAGGTGGAGAAACACGCGCGCACATACGCTATGTGAAACAATCCAGTGTCGGGATCCAGTGTCTGCATTAATAGAAAGGTAGCCAGGATTTGCCAGATATTTTTATTCTAATGACAGTAGGCAGTGTCAAAGGCTGATTTTTTTACAATACCTACTGTCAATATCTGTCAAATCCTGGCTAATTCGTTTTATGTTAATGCAAACACGATCTATCTCGATCAAATAAAATCTCATGCAGCTAAACTATTAATTTTATATATTGTATGATAAAGTCATGTGCCTGGCCACATCAGATTTGTTTTTTATTGTATTACATTTACAGCAATTTTGTAATTAGCAATTTAAATAATTTTGGCAAAAATGGGGGGTGCGGGGGGCGCGTTTGCTCTGTTTTCGCCCCGGGCGCAGTTTTGTGTTAACACGGCCCTGCTCATGCTGAACCTATAACCATATTAACCTGAACCATATTATGGAGTACAGTACACTCTCGCTAAACCGAATGCGTTTTTGCATACCCCATTCGAACTAATAACTTGTTCGGAGTACTTACACTGTTGCCCATTGATAGCAAGAGCATACATCGATTTCTCTGTTTGGACCAGGGTTAAAAAGCAGGTGGGGCATTCGGATTACGAGATAGTACAGAGTTGTGGGCCTTTCGGACTACGGGATAGTACGTATTAGACCGTAGTTGGATTAGCGAGAGTGTACTGTACATTAATACAACAAAATGAATATTAATCAAATTTTACAAAACAAATTGCAACGAATATATAGAATAAAACATTTTTTTTTATTTTCATTCCTGTAATTATAACATGGTCAAAATATTACATAATACATAAGAGGTAGTAACAATGTTACAATTAAATATATTACATTATTTGCATTTAACAAAATTTAGCAAATACTATAATTTATATTAATATATTAATTTCTTAGCAAGTAGCATGCATTTTGTTTGAACGTGGTTTGAACAAACTACTTCCAAGAAATCGAATAGATTTACCCATTAATAACATTAAACTAGCTACCAACTAACTGGAAAACCATAGTAATTTTCAAATATCGGAAACCATTTAAGTTGTCTTCCATATGTGCATATACATATGTAATTTGCAAATATAAAAAATATACTATTGATAATATATTTATAATACAACATACCTATATAAATATAATAGTAATTGATATATAAAATGTATTTGTACAAATGTTGATACGAGTCGTATTGAGTTTTCTAGTTGATGATATAATACTTCCACGATCGCTATTTCAAATAAATACATGATAAATACCAGTTTAGTAAAATGCGCATTTAAGTCGCGCCATCTAGTTTTGGATACCTGAACTGTCGCTATTGTAAACATGCTTGCCAACTCACTAAAATACACCAGGATGCAATTCTAGAGAAGTTCGGAAAAAAGTAACCTGTGCTCTTATAGTTAACATTTAATGTACTTTTATAATGTATTACAGCAGACAATAATCAGATGCAACTGCCATCGGAAAGCTTTTCTATATCTGAAGTCTAGAATTTTTTAACACTAAAATTTGCATAAATAATCGGCATAAATATTGAAATCCTTTCCGATGGCAGTAGCATAATGACCTACAGAATCGAATGGTAGCGAGCGTTTCACGATTGGCGCAATAATTAAAGCGTGGGTTACTTTGGCGTTTTGAGGGTAGGAGACGGGAGCCTTAAACAGAACTTGAAACCTTTGCCGATAATACAAAAAATATCCGGCTCAATTCTATCGAGTCTAGGTGACGGAGTTTAAGCTAAGTGGTGGCTATGTCGTAGTCTTCTTGCGGTCAACAAAAAAACACCGATATTCCCAGAATTCGTCACCTACACTTGACAGAATTGAGTCGGATATTTTTTTGTATTATCGGCAAAGGTTTCAAGTTCAGTTTAACGTATAATTTGAATGGAAATACCTAATCATTTCGCTGAAATACGATCACAAAACTATGAAGTATATTTGGTTGCATACTCATCTCGAAGCCCAATTAAGAGGCTCGGAAATTATTTGGTGAACTCGGGACAGTCCCGCTCAAATAGGGACGTCTGGCTATCCTAGTTCCATGGTACATGTTCTAGAGCAAGCTAATTATAATTATATATAATTGGGGTGGGTCATCCGGCATTCGTGAGGTTTTTATTGCTCAGAAGAGGATTTTGAGAATAATGACCGGTGTTGATCGCACTGCATCGTGTAGAAATATCTTTAAAGATTTTAAAATTTTAACAGTGCGTTGTGTCTCTATATTTATGAACTGTGTCTCCTTGTTTTTGAAAAACGATATTTCCTTCAGAAAAGGTGTGATGTCCACGGTATACACACTCGTTACCGCAATGACTTAAATGTTCCGTACGCAAGATTAGACTTTAAGGCTAAATCGCCCAACTGTTTGGGTCCTAAACTTTTTAATTTGCTACCATCGTCCATTAAACAGTGTGAGTCGGCGTTAAGTTTTACAAAACATTTAAAATCTTTTCTGACAGAGAAGAGTTACTACAGCTTACAAGATTTTTTGGCATGTTCACTGTGAGCCGTTACTGCCGACTTGTGCTTGTTTCTTTGCTGATTTTGTTGTTTTCCGTTCGTGGATATTGCGCCTGTGTATTTATTTGTTTATATCTGTGTTTATTGCTGTACTTAAGTTTACATTGTTTTCTTTTCTGCCTTTGTATATGACGTGTCCAATGTAACTATGTTGCCTTATGGAAATAAAGAGTATTATTATATTATTATTATTAGGTCTGGTTGCTAATACAAAACTTTGGCCAAACACGTAGACCTTTGGAAAAAAAGCTCAAATAATACACAAATCGAACCACCTGAAACATATACCAATATTGTTGCACAAACCAATTGTAGCCTTTTGTTTACTTATTAATATGCTAGGAGCATTTGTTGTTAATGTCCTATAATAATTTCTAGCTCGTATTCATCGAGCAAGCCTCCAATGGATTATATACACAATTGTCACCTTTCACCAAACACGATTAAAGATTTTTGAATGTTGTCCATTTTCTCTGAATTATCGGACATTTACAAATTATAGAAAATTTCCTCTTCTTTAGTTTATTATTTAACTATTTTGACAATATTACAGAAATAGCGGCTCATTTGCAAAAGTGTTGAAAAATGCTAAGAGTAACCTCCAGTTCCTTTAAACTATTTTGAACGAAAAGCATTTCAGCTCTAAATTTGGTCATGAAACTTCTAAATATGAAGTTTTCTCCCGATATCATTAGTAGTCTTTAAGTAATCATCGCCACAAAAACAAAAACGGGTACAACAGACGCACAGACATTTTTTGTATGTTGGTCAAAAATGTTCAGGGGACTAACAAAAACATATTTCCGCCAAAAACTTTTTTTTTTGATGCGGTTACAACAGCAGTTTATCATACTATGTATGATAAAGTAAAAAGTGTTCACATTTGAATTTCAGTGATAAACATCAACAACGAAATATAGGTAAAACTGATATAATACTATTTACTATTATACTAACATTTAAAAGGCGTCAATAGTCAAAATAGTCAAAAAGTTCAATAGATCAACGACAATAGTTGTTTTAACAAATGGTTGTTAAAACCAAATAACTTTTGTCTGAAGTTGTAAAAAATTAATGTCAATGAAGTGAGTTTTTTAGAGTTAAATAAAAAATTTTACATACAAATATCTGGTTTTAAAATAGCTATTCTATACTACAAAACCTACATTTCAAATGCAGTTGCTAAAGTTGGTACCATATTCCAGCTCCCTGCAGTTTCTAGACTATTTTGGACACTATCAAAAGTAAACAAGCTCGCAGTGTAAAAACAGTAATGGAAGCTAATTAGTACGATTAAATGAAAGGTCAAACAATTATCACGTCTTGTGTATGTCCATATGTAACGGCGCCCCTGCATAGCGCCCCTACGAGTTAGCGCCTGGGGCCGTCGCCCCCTTTGCCCCACCCTCACTGCGGCGCTGTGTGTGTGTATGTATGTGTGTACCCGTTTTTTGTGGTGACGATTCCGGAGAAACTACTGGAGGTATCGGGACGAAACTTCATATTTAGGACTTCCATAACCAAACTTAGAGCTAAAAAGCTTTCTGTTGAAAATGATCTAAAGAAACTGGATGTTTAGTCTTAGCAGTTTTGATAGATTTTGCAAATAAGCCGCCATTTCTGGAATTTCGCCGACTTAGTTAAATAATAAATTAAATTAGAGGAAATCTTGAATTATTTCTGACTATGAAATTGTTTGATACAATCAATAGTTTAGGTGCATGAGCAAATTCTATTTCATCGAGATCGATTATACTGCATTAAGACTAGTAGCCAGGATATGTCAGATATTTTGATTCTAATGACAGTAGGTACTGTCAAACGCTAATGTTTTGACAATACCTACTGTCAATATAAGCTCTGCATTCAGAAATTCTACACCGTTACACTTTTTACACCCAATAACACGTAAGTGTCATTTGGACAGTGTACCGGTGTCATTGGAGTATAGTTTTATTTTAATGCAGACATAGCCGATCTCGATCATATAGAATCTCATGCAGGTAGTGTCAAATGCTGATGCTTTGACAATACCTACGATTTATCTCAATAGAATAGATTCTCATGCAGCTCAACTATTAATTTTATATATAGTATGATAAAGTCATGTGCCTGGCCACATCCGATTTTTACTTTATCATACGCAGTATGATAAAGTGTTGTAATCGCGCCGAAAAAAAAAAAAATAGAGTATAGCGGAAAATGTCCGTTTGGGTCCCCTGAACATATTTGACCAACGTACAAAAAAATGTCTACGCGCGTGTGTGTATGTATGTGTGTGTGTATATGTGTGCGTACCCGTTTTTGTGGCGACGATTCCGGAGAAACTACTGAAGGTATCGGGACGAAACTTCTTATTTAGAAGTTTCATGACTAAACTTAGAGCTTTTAATTCAAAAGCGTCAAAAGGAACTGGATGTTTCCTCTAAGCCTTTTTCAAGGATTTTGCAAATGAGCCGCGAGAATAGTTAAGTAATAAATTAGGGTAGAGGAAATTCTGAATAATTTATGACTATGGCATTTCTTGGTAAAATTAATAGTTTAGCTGCAAGAGCAAATTCTATTTGATCGAGATGGGTCGCATTTGCATTGATATCAATACTAGTTAGCTAGGATTCGACAAATATTTGCTGTCGAATGACAGTAGGTAGTGTCAAATGTTGATGCTTTGACAACACCTACTGTCAATAGTATCAAAATATCTGTCAAACCCTGGCTAATTCGTTTTATTTTAATGTAGACACGACTGATCTGAATCAAATAGATTCTCATGCAGCTAAACTATAATTTTACATATTGTATGATAAAGTAATGTGCCTTGGCCACATCAGATTTTTACTTTTAGTAGAGTAGTTAAGGCTCCCGTCTAAATTCAAATAGCGACCTGTAGCGAACTTGTCTTCAATTTTACATATTCAATGTTATTCAATTATTTTACACTACGCAATTTATCACGCAAAAAGTTCTACAATTTTTTAAGCAATAAATATTGCGTATAGTGCCATTAACAATAGTGTAAAACCGCGATTATACAGTGAGAACGTAAAGTATTGAAACATGACAAAATCTCTGAAACGGTTCGTTATAAAAAGACTCGGTTTTCAACTATCAAACTAAGTACACATATTTATCGTAAACTAAATTTTCGACCTTTAATGGTTTTTGAATTATGACGGAATCCACATATTTTTAATAGCAGCATACAAATATGGCCGTACATAGGAAAATTTTCTAGAAAAAGATAGTGTGTTACATTAATAACTTTTGTCTGTGAATGGAAATCGAATAAGCGTTTTCAATAAATTTATTTGCGCCGAATAACAATCTGGGCTTGAAAGTAGTATATTACATGAAGCCATTATGTCTTTGTTGCTGTTTCTGTTATGGAAGTATCAAAACATTTGCGCACAACCTTTTGGAATTTCAGATAAAAAGTCGACCAAGTGGGAGATTGAATTCAGCTGGCATACATTTACAAATGTTGCTAAAATTACATTTTTGACATTTTGATCTCACTTTTCCGGATGTTCTACGTCATTCGCATTCGTATTCAGGGCAAATAAAGCTATCCAGAGCGCATTTTATATTCTATTTACAAACTCTATGTTACCCAGAGTTATTAATATTTTGCAATTTCAATTATGTTCTTTAAGCCAAAAACTTTTTTCCGCTACCATTACGACAATTAAAAGTTATATTAAAATCACTATGAAAAATATGGGGTTGCCATTACATCAAAATGTGTAAATTTGATTGTAAAAAATTTACGTTTTCATGGACAAGAGATTTTCTCTTTACCGTATAAGAAAACTGAAAAGAAAAAAGAATATCTGCAATCCTGGAGAACGTGGCGCTTGGAAATGGAAACACCATAGGCGATTATGATCAATTCTTTGCCAAAATCACAAAGTTGAGTTTTTAGACCTGTTTGGAATTGGCACATGCGAGGTGAATTGGCCTGATCACAAGATCAAGTTGACCCTACATCAAATTTTTTTTTTTTTTTTGGGGATGTTGCCATGTGCACAAACCCAGTGGCTTGTCTGTGCGGCAATCAGGGAGACGGAGTATTTGAAAAATCCCCTGCCTAACCTGGGCTTGAACCCTAGACTTCTGAGTGGAAGGCATTCGCCTTATCCACTCGGCCACCTCCGCTCCACTTTTTTAACACTTTTATTTTTATAATAAATTTCGTATTTTTTAACAATATTTATTTTTTATTGTAATATTGTCGATTATGCCTCCCCCATTATCTCTATCTCAAAAACTAGATTTGTTTTCTCCGGACATGACTTCATTGACAACAAATGCTTGTTTAGGTGTCCCCTACATCTTTCTGTTTGTCGCATCCTGATGGGACATCCAGATGGACATCCTGTATATGGCCCTAAAATGTCCTAATAAAATAATTTGTAAGTTAGGTTAGGTTGCGCAAGTAAACACTTAACAGTGCTTATTACGAAAATACATCAGCCTTAAATGATATGTCGTTGAACTTGAACCAAAACGTATCCCTTGAAAACATTTGTACTATGTCCCATAATCCTCCAAAAGCAAAGCGGCGGAAGCAGCCTAGTATGATTCATATGCGGAAAATTATTAAATAAACAATTAACGTAAAATGTTATAGCCATACAGGTATTAGATATTAATAGATTTACAACATTGAAAAAGTATTTTTTTTATCCGGGCAGGTTGTAGATATTTCGAGATAACGCACTATTTTTATTTAATTTACCTACCTCCACTATATGCATAACCAAACTATTGGCTGTAATGGAAAATCGGTGCAGTTAAAATAGCGCAAAGGTGAGTGTGTATGTATCTAACGGCTCTGCTGAAACTGAATTGAAGTTTTAGTTTTATTTCAGTACTGCCAGAGCCAGTGTACTAGTACAGTTGATAATTATAATCTCATAACTTTCAATAATGTGCGACAGTGTGCCCAAAACAGAATTAGCCATAGAAAACCATCTAAAAAATAATTTTATATTCCTCGAGAATAAATGCTGGGAAATACGAAATTCACCTTTAGGAGATCGCGGAATTTTTGCAACACGGAACATCGAACCAGGCGAAGTAATATTTATCGACTACCCAATCATTATAGGTCCAAGAATTAAAACCGAAGTACAACCTGTTTGTGTTAACTGCTACAACCTAGATAGTTTGAAAACATGTGAAAACAAATGTGGTTTGCCAGTCTGTTCGGTACAGTGCCAAAATTCCAAGGTACACAAAAAAGAATGCAAATTAATAAACTCTTGGAAGAATGGCGTAGACCTCCAGGATTACAAAATTATGTTGGCTTGTCTAACGCCGCTAAGGTCGGTATTTCTAAATGAGGATGGACGACACCTTGTAAATCTATTGAAAGCCCATCGTCACCCAAAGCACGAAGTTTTGGTAGATACATTAAAACAATATTTAAATTTTACTATACCAGCAGAAGACGAACAGTTTATGAGATTGGTTTGTTCAGTATTAGATGCAAACGCCTTTGAAGTTCTAGTTGGATCTTCAGATAAACAATCGACATTACGTGGCTTATATCCATTGGGAAGTTTATTAAACCATGGCTGTTCACCAAACACAACTAGAATTTTTGACGCAGAGCAACGAATGATTGTGAGAGCGACGGTATTTATTCCCAAAAGTACAGAAGTCTGTAATTCTTACTCGAGGTTGATATGGGGTACGCTGACGAGGCGTTTTCATCTATTACGCACCAAACACTTCGAATGTAGATGTGAACGATGTTTTGATCCCAGTGAATATGGCACCAATTTGAATGGTTTGCAGTGTCAGAAATGCAAGAATGTTGTTTTACCAGAGGATGCCTTAAAAATGGATACGGTTTGGCGCTGTACTGAATGTCAGACGATTATGACAAATGATAAAGTTGGTCTAGTGAATAGTATCTTGGGTAGCCAGGTAAAGATGATCGAAAGTAGTCAAGACGTAAGCTTTCTTTTAACTCTTTTGCATCAATTAAGTAAAATAGTTCCAACCAGTAATCAGATTGTGATGGAGCTTAAATATAAACTAGTGTGGATTTTGGGATATAACGAAGGATACATTTGGAAAGGTAAGCCTTAAGTGGATCGTTTAAACTGGGTGTAACACAACTTACACGGATAATTTTAACCAGATATTCTTATGTTCAATTTATTTCTTATCTAAATATAAAAAAAGTGCAACACAAATCGCGTAAAAAATATTGTACATATTAACTTTAGAACTTATCTCAGACCAGTGCTTATTTATATTAAGGGGCACAGCGATGAAAATTATAGCACCCACATTTTTTCCATTTTTTCATCGATTCTTCAAGTTATGGCATTGATGATTTTTTTACAATTGAAAAAAAAAATATATGTCCCTTTTTGTTAGGATTTCTATGTTATAGTATAAAATATGTTTTAACTTACAAAAAATTGAGAAAAGCAGCCTTAAACTTGATCTGTGGATGTAAAACGAAAAACAATTTTGTTTAACATTGATAGTTGTCAAGGTATCACCAGGTATCACAATAAATGCTCTAACTGCCGACCCTGCACAAGCTGACAATAGGCAAGCCGAACTCACCACGTGTGTCCTTGTTTCATCTAAAAAGATTATGCGTTGCGAGAACATTGGATCACGAGTGCAAATTGCTATTTTTTGATCACAGAATATTTTCTGTGATCAATCTCAGTCTCTGCTAATTGATCATTTTGTATTTGTTAGTCAGAAGGGGTACTCCTAAACAATGTATCATGGATTATCTGCAGTTTCCAATAAAAGAGGACACTTTGGTTCGTCTAGTTTCATCTAACACTGGCAGCCAGTTTACAGTATTACCTGGAATTTTTTAAATATTTTCTATTCTACTGTCTGTCGATTGACTTAGTTTTGATCGGGTATTTTTAATCAAAAAGTCGATGTAGTACTTGATGATAATAAATCAACAAAAGAAGTTCTTAAAATGTACAGTTCTATTCAATAAAAAAGCGCACACGTATTGAAGGCTATTGTAAAAAGGGATAATTTATTAATCGTTTCCAAGGAAACATATTCCTGACATTTTGTATGTCAAATGTGTGCAAATTGCTTTTTATAATTTAATTATGCCGCGACAAACAACATCGATAACTAGAGCGCGAATCGTTACTAAGTTGGAAGAAGGTTGGTCTAAGAAATGAAGTAAAAATAATAAAATTCTCGAAAAAATATCAACATAATTCGGTTGTCAGCGAGTTTGTAGTTACAGGTTACTCCAGGTTACTAAGTGACAACAATTAAAAGATAGGTTTACAATATGGCAATCTACCCAAAACTGTGCTTACTACTTGTACGCCTTTTTTTTTAATAGAACACTACGTGACACTCGTACTACTTACAAGCAGTAAAAAATCTTTATTAACTTAAAATATATCCTGAATTTTATAATATTTGTTTATCCTATGCAACAGTTTCGTAATAGTTACCCGTTGCTACAGACAAATCGCCGACATTTTGACTTTTGACAAGTAAACAACCGCAAATGCCAAATCGAAGCAAAATTTTTGTTTTTGCTGGTAATACGATTTGTCAACTGGTGGTTATATTGTGTAAACTACTTTTGTGGCTTTTGTGGATCGAAAAGCCGATCATTAAGTGTTATTTAAATGAGTTAAATAAGTTATTAAAATCCATTAATTGTCTGGAAAATGTCATTGTATTTATTGGTATTCCGTTGTAAAGTCAGGATTTTGTAATTATTTGAGATGTTAGTGACTTTTACTTTTAACCAGACGATATCCAGACAGAGACATAAATTTGTTGAATTTTACATATTCAGCGTTATTCAAATTATTTTACACTACGCAATTTATCACGCAAAATGTTCTACAATTTTTTAAGCAATTAAAAATCGCGTATAGTGCCATTAACAATAGTGTGAAACCGGTATTATATAGTGAGAACACAAAGTATTGACACATGACAAAATCTCTGAATCGGTCTGTTATTTAAAAAAAACTCGGTTTTGAATTGCAAAATATGTACACATATTTACAGTAAACTAAATTTTCGACCTTCAATGGTTTTTGAATTATGACGGAATCGACATATTCTTTAAATGACACCATTGGCTTAATTGTAGGCTAATTGACAAATTGTATGGCCCTACATAGGAAAATTTTCTAGAAAAAGATAGTTGAAAATTAGCGTTACATTACACACTTTATACACATTTTGAGGTTTCTGGGAGATTGAGTTCAGCTGGCATACATTTACAAATGGTGCTAAAATTACATTTTGGACATTTTGACCGCACTTTTCCGGATGTCTTACGTAATTTTGACTTTGCATTCGTATTCCATTTAGAAACCAAAGTTATCAATATTTTGCTATTTCAATTATGTTCTTTAAGCCATAAATTTTCTTCCGCTACCATAAAGTCAATTAAAAGTTATATTAAAATCACTATGACAAATATGGGGTTGCCATTACATCAAAATGTGTATGTTTATAGTAAAAAATTGATGTATTCAAAGACAAGAGATTTTTCTTAGCCGTATAAGAAAATTGATGATAAAATAATATTAAAAAATCTGCATAGGCGATTATGATCAATTCTTTGCGAAAGTCAATAAGTTAATTTTTTAGACCGGTTTGACTTTGGCACATGCGAGGTGAATTTATTTATTTATTGTTTATTTATATATTTTTTGTAATCTTGTGGAGTATACCTCCCCCATCATCTCCGGCATTCTTGTGAGACTGATCTGGCAACCCTACGACCAACCCATTTTTGCATCTGGGATTTGGATACTTTTGCCATCTAGTAGAAATGTTCACGTTTCTCTAGGCAAACTTCCACAAACAAAACGACATACAGCAAAGAAAAATTTCCATTCATAAAATTCACACTGGAAACGCTGTTTCCTCTGATTTATCTGTAAATACACTCTAAATTAAATCAATGTTGTGGACAAATTCGTCCAGTCCTTCCATACTTGATTTTGATCTCCACACTTTATAATTTAATTTTTTTAATTTTTATAATTTACTATTCCAGTATTCAAAAGTATAATAAAATCAGATAACTTTTAACTAAAACTGTTCTAGTTTAACGTTGTTTAGGTGAAGGGAATCTGCTGTTTCTAAGGGCGGGTTTTTCAATTGCGGTTTAGCTGGGTTTAAGGAAAGTATCGTTAGGCTCCACATAGCGCGCATATGGAGCCTAACGATAGTTTAAGTTAAACACTGCTAAACCGCAATTGAAAACCCCACCCTAACTGGTACAAATATCAGTTCTCTTCACTTTCTTGAGTTCAAACTTCAGATTCATTGACTCTTCACAAAGTTACAATAAAAGAAAAACAACGAAAAAAGAAATAGCAAACCTACTACGGATAGAACCACTTCCAGCAGTTAAAGCAGTAAATTGATAATATCACATTCTTTTATGTCTCTTGAAAGCTGCATAACCGAGTCAAATTAGGATTTCCCCGGAAGAATTCCGACCCAGCTGGATTTTTGTATACCGGGGGATTCAATTTTGAGCCTCACCATGGGGATTTCGCTTATTAGTGGTGATAGAGCCTTTGTTTAAATTTGGCAAAGCTTCGTATATTTGTGTTAATCAATTATCTGAAAAGAAATTTAAGCTGTCACATTTCATTTTGAATTGAATTGAAATGTTAAGATATCGTTTTTAATTGTTTATTCAAAACCAAATGTAGCTAGACATTTGAATCAAAAACATTCTACAGCTACTTTTTAACAAGGAATGCAGTGTCATTTTTAAATTTGAAATAATATCAAATATGGCGGCGTAACCATGGCCAATTTTTGTTTTTCTTATGGGCACCATGTTGAATTTTGGCATTTTCCGATAGTCGTATTTTTCTCATTTCCGCAATGTATAACATGTTACCATTCTTTTTTTAAAAATAATGGTGTAATAATCAAAAAACCTTCAGGTACCCAACTGGAGCTTGGTTACAAACTGCCGGAGCCGTTGCCAAGCAACGCCAACAAAATGCACTTGGATCAAGCAGCGCCCTCAGCGTTAGGTTTGCCATTTAACCAAATAAACCTTAATTGTAGTTGACTGTGGATGTAAAATGCCGTTTACCAATAACGAAAAGCGTCATATAGTTAAGAGTTTAATTGAATTTTTACATTTTCCGATAGTCTTGTCTTTTGTCATTTTTGAAATGTATAGAATGTTGGCATTATTTCTTAAAACAATGGTTTAATAGTAAAAGCCACGTTATTCTTTTTCTTGTCGTTTGTCGTGCTTATCAAGTAACCAACTGCAGCTTCGTTACAGACCGCCGGCGCCGGACTGAGCAAGAGTGCTTTGGATTAAAAACATTCAGATTGCAAAAGAAGCAAGTTTATACAACATAAAGATTATTTTTTAAGTAAATGTTCATATTTGCCGCTATTTTTTTGAAGGCATAAAAGCGTGCCCGCTTTTCTACATGTTGTTATGCTCTTCTAACTGTTCTTCCCGGAATAGCATTGACCGCATTTGTTATTCGATCCAGCAGATCGTAGATATTTCTGCGAGTATCGTGATAAATTTCGTCGTTTACAGTTCCCCAAAGAAAATAGTCCAGAGAACTTAAATCAGGGGATCCACCACTCCACCATTACCAGTCCAGCGATTTGGAAATTGTTGATTTAAATAATTTCGTACTATTGCAAAGTTTGTACGGTTTCAACTTCTTTGTTCGTAATGGTCTGCAAACACGTTTTTGCGGCAATTTCAAATTAAGGGCTACTTCCCGCTTAGAAATCCGAGGATCGACAAAAGTTGGCCATGGTTACGCCGCCATCTTTGAAATTATTTTAAATTAAAACACGACACTGCATTCCTTGTTAAAAAATACCTGTAGAATGTTTTGGTTCAAATGTCTAGCTACAGTTGGTTTTGAATAAAAAAGTAAAAACGATATCTTAACATTTCAGTTTTTTTGCGGATATCTTCAAAATGAGAAATGGTAGCTTAACTATCTTTTCAGATAATTGATCAACACCAAAATACGAAACTTTGCCAAATTTAAACATAGGCTCTATTACCACTAATAAGCGAGATTCCCATGGTGAGGCTCGAACATGAATCACCCGGTATGTCGTAGGCAAATGGTTATTTCTGGCAAAAGGCTTTTGCCTAAGCAAAAGCTATTTGCCATGGCAAATAGATATTCAGTCTGCTTTTATATATTTAAAGCTATTTGCCTAGACAAATGTATTTACCCACGCCGTTGTTAGACAAATAGCAAATACAATTTTCTTTAGAAATCGATCAGTTACGTTTACGCTAAAATACAATCCGTACGGGTAGAGAAGTCCGTAGAGTCATCAATTTATGGGGTTCTCTCGTCTTTCGCCTCTGTCGGTTATGCTCACTTGTATAACAAAAAGTCTTTGCCGACAGGCATTGCCATACACATTGCAGCAATATACTTTTTTATCTTTTGTGCCTATTTAATTCATAGGGAGAAAAAATATAACGTAAGCAAATGGTTTTAGCGAACAGAGCGTAACCGAATTCGCAAGTGACAGTGCGCATAGTAGCATACTGTTGGATTTTCAAATTATGGAAGGTTATGTGATTGTTGGCAGCGTTGTTAAGTTCATCTTCGTTTCTTATCACAACTAGGCACTTGGTTCGGCTAGTGTGTTTGGAACATCACAGTAACCTCCGCAGCATATCGGTGAACCATTATAAAGACATGCAAACTTTTTAACATACCATATGCTCACTAAGTTGTACATTTGTTTCGCATGATTTCCGTATGCAAAATAGGAGTTAGGTGATATTAGCATCTGCATTGATGCGTAAAATCGTCCAGTCAACAAGAATTCAGAAATTTAGTGTTTTACAGTCTTGTATAACCTTTTCCTGGGAAAAGGGAAACTAAACATCCCTAATCTAAAAGTCCCTCCTGAGTATTGACGCTTATCACTACAAATCAAGCCACTTCATTAGAATCATGATGATTAGAAGACGATATTACTCAAAAGTAATCAACGACTAAATAATATTTATGACGTATTTGAAAATTAACATCACGGATTGCACATAACCTCACATAATTTTAAAACCAGAGCGATTGAAAACTAAATGCTATTTATATTCGCTAAATAAAACAGGTGTTTATTTGTGAATGTTAAAATTTATTTACAAGCGATCGATTTCGATTATTTAAATAAATTAAAAAAAAAATTACATTCACAAATAAATACCTGTTTTATTTAACGAATATATATACATCGTGAATGTGTAAGATGGAACTCTTCATACACACAATAAATGCTATTTGCCTGACAACGGTCTTGGCAAATACATTTGCCTAGGCAAATAGCTTTAAATATATTAATAATGGTTCAATATCTATTTGCCCAGGCAAATAGCTTTTGCCTAGGCAAAAGCCTTTTGCCTAAAATAACCATTTGCCTACGACATATACACCTTTGGTTGAGCATTAAAAATAACGTGTTAAAAGCTCCAATATTGCGAGTTATTAGGAAGTCTCAAAATATTTTGGTTCTAAATTCACTACGAGTCGGCGATTTTAATTTATATGTCTAGAAAAACGTAAAAACACGTAAGAGATTGCTATTGCTTTTTGTATTATAAAATATTATATTTTCACTGACTTGACTAGCGGAAAGGTATAACCAGCAAATAATTACGTTGTTCCTCATCCATGCTTTTGAAGTTTTCCACACCAAGAACTTGAAACGCCAACTCGTATTGGAACTATGTATATCCTCTCTTTTGTAGAGAATTAAAAGATTTAGAGATTTACCTATAGCGCGCAGCTGTCTGAACAATAGAAAGCAAGATGTTAAAAATGTTAAAAAACTTAATTCGGTAATATCTGAGCGCAACGCAAACATGATATCGATGGCGACTTTCACACGTTATATTGTAATGCCCAATCAAAGATGTAAACAAAATCCTGCTGGGTTAGAATTTTTTCGAAGTTTTCCGCTATTTTGTTTTATTTAATGGGGCCAGCACGGGCACTGTTAATGATATTAGACAATACTAATTGAAATTGCTTATCCTGCATAGATAGTTGTTTATTTGTTATTATTGAATGCTCGCTAGTTGAGCAACTACGGTAGTAGGCTCTGGCAACTGGTAGACAGTATTAACATCATAATTAACATCACCGCAAAAACAATTTAAAGCAATTTATTGTACATTTAATGTCACGTGTGTTTTCAATAAATATTTCACATGTGTAAACAATAAAGTAATAAGAAGCAGGTGGACATTCGTTTACAGTCATCACTTGTCAATGATATTTTTGACGATATGACTGTTATTAGATCTTTCCAAGAAATCAACTTCGCATTTAACGAAGCATCTCGCCATTTTTCTCTATTCGTGTTACAGCCACTATTTATTGTAAATAGCAAAATGATTCCAACGTCAATTCTATTTGTGTATTGGCAATCAGCCTCCATCAGAAAAATAAAGATCAAGGCAGTATGATTTTTTAATTACAAATGTATGCCATCATTAGGTGTGTAGAGTTATTTCGGTACTATTTTGATTAGGATGAACTGTCAGCTGCAAAAATACTTTGTCGTGCTCCTGACGTTGCTATCTCGTTGGCGTGGTTTAGAAAACAATTATTGGTAGCTACCAATTTTATGAGATGTACGCAGATGCTCCTAAGATATACAGAACACAAATGAAATGCGTAATGGATTGCAAATAGCAGGTGCTAATTTTAGAAAATCTGCCAACCGCTAGTACGAAAGAAAGAAAACGATGATTAAACAGTAGACAAGTGTGCTTTGTTACCCGCTAGAATGAATTTGAAAATAGCACTAATAGTAACTATTATAGATTATTAGACTATAAATCGTCTATACAAAACCTTGACGTGTCCCAGCTAAAAACATGATAATACGTTCAATACGTTTAAGGCCCAACTGCACCGCTTAATGTGGCTGTAAGGGCAAGATAAGAATTTTGTATCTGCTGCACCGCTAATTTGTGTTAGCTTAGTTAAGCCTTAGCAAAGTTTTGAACCGTTAGTAATTTTACATGTTGGGAGTTTTAGGTTGGTGGTTTTTGAAATGCTCGCGCATGTACTGACAGCTTTTGGAAGTTTAAAGGTTCATATTTGTTACATTTACGCACTCGCGAGATATTTTGGTACCAGTTTTGGTTTCACACATGACATCAACAGATCAATTTCTACAATTGAGCCAACTGTGATATTATTCTTCAATATGTTAGTTTATTATTTCTATCTTAAGGTTACAACAATATTTGATTCTTATATTTATTAATTTACCTCGCTATTTTGTATTGTAAATTCGAAAATAATTGATTATTGATTTATCGACATGATTTTTTAAGTAGTTGGACTGTCTAGTCTGAGGAGCCCAACAATTTCAATATCATTTAAAATAATTGACTATTTATTGATTTGAAAATTACAATTTAATTATATAGGCAGGTCTATTTTCTATTGAATTCATAACAAACTCTGCACACGTGTATTGATTAATCTATTTTATAAATGCGCAAATACGCAGATTTACTACATTATGGTTCTGCTAAAAGCTTTCATAGATAAAACACAACACAACTATTTCAGCTCCATCTATTGTACATAATTGTCTATTACATCATCTTTCATCGTAATATTATTGACATTATAGTTTTTTATGACCAGGAGCATTACACGGTTGTTTATGCCCCGACGGTGATAAAAAGCTCGAGGGCCTTTCGGCCCTCGAGCTTTTTAAGTCGCCCGAGGGTATGAACATCAAATAGTGCCCGAGGTGCATCCACAATTTTATGTCCTACAATGGTTTATTTCCTCCGTTTGAATATTAATAAATATTTTGACGTTATTAAGTGACATGCCTATCTACGGAGTTGTATAACAATACAAACAATTCGGAGTTGAGTGATAATACAGACAATTAATTGTCTAACGTATAACCTTAATCGCCAATAATTGACATTGCCGAGTGACAGTACAGACAATTAATTGTCAAACTTATAACCTTAATCGCCAATAATTGACATTGATGACTTAAAATTTACATTATTTGCATTATTTCAAAGCCATATCTTGACAAAGCGGCTACGATACAAAGCGGCAGAGCGGCACCACCCTGCCGCTTACTAGCGCCGCTCAGCGCCGCTCAGCGCCGCTCACCGCAGAATTATACAGGCAAAACAGCAAAAATTACCGGAACACCTAAATAATCCAACGCGCCGCTCGTATCCTAGCCGGGACCTTAAAAGTCCTAAAAGTTGAAAAAAGTTGACTTATATCTATAAATTTAATTTGAACTATTTATGGTTTTTACGTAATTTGTAATATGAGATTTAGACAACAATATTTGTTTCTAAGACTACCGTTTATTTCATCTGGTGTTACGTCCTACATTACCTATGGTTAGTTTCATCTTCTACTTTCGTATAATTTGGCACTTTCGCTTTTGCATTGCCATTTTTGTAAACGCATCTATTGCGCATGGGTTGCCGATATTGTAAAAATTTCCGATGTTGGCGGTTACGTTTGATACCTGCTGCTGCTGGTAAAACTTTCTGTTGTTTACTGCCGGAATTTTTATATTTGGGCATATATCTATGGTTTTAAAGTTCTGTGGCGAAATGGCGGAAACCTGGCAAATGCAAACCAACCAGTCAAATCGATTGTCGGACCAGACCTAGTCGGGAATTGAGATTCGCCTGTTTTGATTACATAATAAAAGTCCCAAAAGTCTTCGTACACCACAGTTTCGAAACAAATAAGTTTTTTTTTTAAAATTATTTATACATATGTACTATGATAAAGTATTGCAACGGTGCCGATTTTGTTTTGTTTAAAAGTGCTAAGGAACTGTGGATGTTCACACTAAGCATTTTTCAAGGATGAGCTGCCATTTCTCTAATTTTGGCAAAATAGTTAAATAATAAATTAGAGTAGAGGAAATTTTGTGTAATTTGTCTGTCATTAGCGGCATAAGCAAATTCTATTTGATCGAGATGGGTCCTGTCTGCATTAATATAAAACTAGTTAGCCAGGAGTTGATAGATATTTTCGTTCTATTGACAGTAAGTAGTGACAAACGATGATGTTTTGACAATACCTACCGTCAATAACATCAAAATATCTGTCAAATTCTGGGTAACTAGTTTTATTTTAATGCAGACACGACCGATCTCAATCAAATAGAATCTCATGCAGCTAAACGATTAATTTTATACATAGTATGATAAAGTCATGTGCCTGGCCACATTAGATTTTTAACGAATATTAACTGAAAAATATCAAATGAGTAATAGTGCCCATGGATAATCTCTCAGAAGTATTCTCACAGTAAAGTCAAAATATGTAAAAAATAATTCTTTCATGTCCTACATGATCATAAAGTGACATTTTACATCTTAGATACCGGTACAAAAATTGCTTCGGTCATTTGGCTTTCGCATCCGCTTCCGCAAAGGTCACTTTCGTTACAACCCTAGTTCGAGCCGTTCGTAGCCAGGTATGTTCAGTATGTTTATTGGTGTGAGAGTAATCGTCCGATTTTGAGCAAAACGTCGAGAAATGTCAGATTTTTAAAACGTAAGATATAGGATGATAGGTAGGGCAAAATCATGAGAAATCGTGGACTTTGTTTGAAGATAAGTTTCTACAAATTCAAATTGTGAGATGTTATTATAATTCGTGAGAAGTAACATCACTGTTCGTAGCAACCAACCTACTTATTTTTTCAAAACAGAACCCGAAAAGAAACCGGTGTGCCGTAAAACAAGCAATTTTGAATTGCTCATTCGTATTGACAGTGTCCCAAAATATTTGGGACACGATAATTTATCTGATTCGGTACATACCAGGTTGTGAAAATATGGCTTAAAATAGATGTATCATTAATCAAAATACACCGTCTCTAGCATGGCGACTAATTTTAGGGCTGTCATGTTATACACATTCTGTTCACCAGCAATTGGTCAAGATGTGAGACTACTACCACATCTTAAGTATTAAGTAATTTCAAAGAAATTATCTAAGTGTTAAAAGGGTATTACATTATCCTCTGGGACACTTTCTGGGAACTACTGTACATTTATAAAGAGAAAAACTCAGAAGTTTAAGTCTACGCATCCATTATCGAACTTAACGACCGAGGTTAAAAAGCAGCACCGCGTGTCTATAAAAATCCATGTGTTTCATAATTGCGAGTGTAATTCCGCTATGATAAAAAATGCAATGCGACACCTGGGCGGAGCTTTTTGATACGGTTTGTTTTCCAGTTTCTAGGACATCGAGTCCTTTCTCTCTAAATCAAAAAAAAATATATTTTTGACATTTCATTTTTTTTTAGAAGCTAGCCTATTAGCTAACCTGGACTTTAGACATAGGGTAAATTATACATAGGGTATATTCAGCGCAAAAAAAGTTCCGAAAACTACTTGTCACATTCATGAACTCCATGTTTCGTAAATTTGACTTATATTGGACGATATTTATGAAAGTGCCAAATTATTTAAATTGTTTGCATTCTGCAGTTCCACGATGTAATGTAATGGAATATCCAAATAAAAATGATTACTATTCTGTTACCTAATAATAATGACTAGTGTTCACACAAAAAAAATTTACAAATAGGTTTCATATTTTTTAAATTTGATATGATATTATTGGAATACAGTGTTTAGCAAAAAAGTCAGCATAAATGCTGACTTTTGCGATCCATTAGGATAGATTTCCTCACGATTAATGCCTTTGATGATAATTACTCACCCTTTCTAACATTTTCGTGTTGTCGTGTTTATCGTGAAAGGCTGCGTACTTAATTCAAATTATATGTTAACAACAAAAAAAGAAAAAAAAAGAAAACGAAAATAATCCCCCGCACATATTGTATATATTTTAAGAAATAAATGGCAACTATTTATTATTTTTTGCTTTTAGTATTGTCCATAGAATTAATAAATAGAAAAGAAGAAATTTGCAGAGAGATTTTGGATATTCTTTGGAGACTGAGAACTGGATTGTGCAAAATGCGGGGCCTGCTATTATATGAGTTGTATCACTGTTTGGAGGAAAAGGCGAGACGCAGTGGAATGCAGGTAGGGTTGCCAAATTATAGTTCCAAATAATCCGAACAAATTTGTTTTCGTTCTGAGGGAGCTATTCATACGAAAATAAGTTTAATGGCCTGTAATGGTTGCAGGCCATGGTTCCAGTACTAATTTAGAGATACATAACGCCGGTAAATTGAATGGGGTTGCGAGAAAATAACGAATTCCCCAAAATATTCCGAACAAATTTGTTTTATTTTATTTCTATTCCAGCCGTAGATTTTATATACTAAAGACTAATGCAACTTATTCGTAACACTTTATATATGCTTCTTTAAATAAGAAGTTGATTTCTTACAACAAATTCTAATAAAATAAAAGTGCTACAATATATTTTCTTATTATTGAATGTGATGAGATTGGAGTAAAGCCAAATCAATCTCCAACTACAACTCATCATTATCTGTACACATGTGGCATTTTAATTGTAAAGGCAATTGATTCCCAAGTGATAAAACCAATACTGTCTGCCGCGTTGTATAATTGGCTAATACTGAGGCAAACTTTGTAACAGGTAATAGTCTATCAGGTGTCAGGGCCTACCACCCAAGTCATCCAACGTACCGTTTAATAGATTTTTATAAATACTACTGTCTGATGAATCAGATTTTCGCACGTGATTTTGAATTGGAATTTTAATTTAAATGCAGGCGGAACCGGCTACTGCAAGGGTAGTTTGAAGTTTGGCCGCGTGGGGGTGCAATAACTTCACCGCATGGTGTATTTGGAATGCTCTCTTCTTCTGCTAGCCATCATGATGCTAAGCCGTGTCGTGAGAGCCAACGGGTTCCATAAACTAACTGTTAAATTAATTTTATGATTAGGGGTTTGCATTCATATCCCTTTGTAAGCAGTTCTGCATTTGTTCATATTATTGTTAATAGATTAGTGTTGTTTCGATTTGCATTTTTATTATAGCATGATATGAACTTAGTTTTGTAGTAGTAGTTTTGATTAATAACACTAGTCAACAGTCAAAATGTACATTGGATGCGGCTATTTATTTCGTATGTACTTAGGTCCGCCAAACTCAGAAACCACATTAAAATTTTTTTGCATGGATACGTATTCAAATTATGAATTCTTTCTTTATTTTCGGAGGTAGTACACTATTTAGTGCATATCTCGAGTAGAAATGACCAATGTGTTGACTCGATACATCAAATTAAAGCTAATCGTATCACCAACAAATGTTACTAATATAGTTTTTCAGTAGTTTCAATGTAATGGGCCACAATATGAAAAAAAATGTGGCCAAAATGAAAGTCGAATATTTACTCTATCACCGGTGCAAAGTAGAAATCATGGAAGTTTCTTATTTTTTACGTAGTGTGCACACTTTTACGAAGACAACAATGAATTTCCAATAAAAATATATGCAAAAATACCGGATCTATGAGCAATTATGATTGATAGGTACCAAACTACCAAAATCAAGTTTTACTCTATTTATCTATTTCGTTTATTTTTATTGTATGTTTGCAATAGATAATGACATTAGAAGTGATTCTAGCTCCTGCTTCGCCTTCTGTCCTTGTCGGTTTCTGATTCTCTTATGAGGAACCAGATATAATCCCCCATCATTCTTTCATTCCAAAATCCCTGGTACCGCCTCTCAATGGTCTTCATCTCCTGGTGGAACCTCTCACCATGCTCGACACTAACGTCGCCAAGATTGGTGCGAATGTAAGAAATGAATTTTCAGTGACATGTTGACACTTGTTGGAAAAATAAAGAAAGTTAACAGCATATAACAGAAAATGAATAGAATAACAGTATTCTATACCTATTTTTGCATATTTCTGCAGCAAATCTTCAACAATTACCTGCAAATTCGGGCTTTTATTGTTTCTAAGGAAATCAGAAACAATTAGCTTAAAAGAATTCCAGGCTGCTGCCTTATCCGATGACAAATATGCTTGGAATTTGTCATCTTTCAACAAGCTTCCTTATTTGTGGAGAAGCCCATCCACTAAGATTTATATGACAAGTAAGGCAGAAAATACTAGGTGTCCATGGTTCGTGAAGATTTTCAGCTGCTATTCCAAGTACTATCAGGAACTTTGAACAGTGTAGCCGTGTTTTTCGCGGTCAGTGATACGTGAGTGCTACGCAATCGAAATTTGAGTTCCGCGAGTGACACTGGACACCAGGTCGTTCGCTCGTGGAACAAATCCAGCCAAGTTTTACAACAGTTCATAACAATGTCCCAGAAAAATGTGCAAGGTCAGGAAATAACTATTACAACACCTAACGAGTACGCTTTATATGCTGCTTTAAAAAATCCCAAGAGGAAAATCAATCATTGAATGATGTCATCCAAAAACGCAATGAACAAATGCAATTATTGAGTAATGAAGTTGGTGAACTAAAAGCAAAAATTGTCGAAACTTCGGTTTCTCAACCAGAACAACCTCAGAAAGAGTACTGTACTGACGAGGAAGAATTGGCAAAAGAAACTGAATGGGCAAGAGTTAAAAGCAAAAATAAGAAGAAAAGAAAGATGAATACTTCATTGAGTCCACCTCAGCTTCGACAAGCAGGCCCAATAACTATACAATCGGAAGCAAAAAAAGTACCAGCCCCTCCCCCAATAATAGTGGACGGCATTAAAAATTATGAAACGTTTTACGAAAAAATTTGCGAACAAATTCAAACAAAAAATTTTACCACAAAAATAATGAATAAAGAATGTATTAAGGTAAACGTACTTGACAAAGAGCTCTATAAAACAGTCACAGACATACTGAGAAAAGAGGACCACATTTGGCACTCATATGAGAACAAACAAGATAGGCCAATTAAAGTCATGGCTAAAAACTTGCATCATACGTGTCAACCTGACAAAATTGTGAAGAACCTAGTAACACAAGGATATAAGGCAGCAGGGGCTGTTAATAAACTATCCTGGAGGAATAAAGAAGCACTCGACATGTTTATACTTACTTTTGATGCATAAGAAGACATAAAGAAAATTCATAATATAACCAATATAATGGGCTGCAAAGTAAGCATCGAACCGCTAAGAAAATCCAAACTAATCCCACAATGCAAAAGGTGTCAAGCGTATGGGCACACTCAACGATATTGTAACAGACCCCCGAGGTGTGTTAAATGTGCAGGAAAGCATCTCACGAACGATTGCAAGAAAGCAAACAATGTGGATGCTAAATGTTGGCATTGCGGAGGAGCACATCCAGCTAATTATCGAGGATGTGGCGTAGCTATAGAACTACAAAAATAAAAAATCAAAATATGAAGACCAAACACTCTAAAGCTCCACAAAGTCAACGCGAAAACGCTCAACAAGGAAGACGAGAAAGTCAGAATCCAAAAGTGACTGACATGAGAACGTACGCCCAAGTCATTCAAAAAGAAAATAATGACCAAAGGACCGAACCTCAAGAAAATAACGGTAACATTAGCCAAACTCTACAGATCATACTAGGAAAACTAAATAAACAAGAAGCATTTATCACTACGATTGATGAGCGAATAAAAAAATTAGAACACAAATCATAGGGAGCTATTCCTAAAATAAAACAAAAATGAATAATACACTCAAAATAATGGCTTGGAATGCCAACGGATTACTGCAACATCAACAGGAACTGCAGGCAATCCTTGACACTGAAAATGTGGACGTGTGTCTCATTTCTGAAACTCTCTTCACTAGACAATCATTCGTTAAATTTGAAGGATTTGAAACATATCACAGTATCCACCCTGATAACGCAGCTAAAGGAGGAAGTGCAGTAATCATTAAAGACAATATAAAACACCATGAGGAATTTAAATATGAGACAGAAAAAATACAAGCAACAGCAGTAAATATACAAACAAAGAATTATTCGCTTATCGTGGCAGGATTATATTGTCCGCCTAGGCATTCAATAAAGAAAGATGACTACTTAACTTTCCTTGGACAACTGGGAAACAGATTCATAGTTGGAGGAGACTTTAATGCCAAGAATACTTACTGGGGCTCTAGGTTGACTACAACTAAAGGTAGAGAATTGCTGAAAGCAATAAATGAACTTAGTTGTCAAACAATGTCAACTGGAAGTCCAACATACTGGCCAACAGATCCAGCAAAAGTACCAGATCTAATAGACTTCTATATAGTTAAAAACATTAGCGTTAATTTCCTACAGATAGAAGAATGTCATGACCTAAGCTGTGATCACTCTCCAATACTTTTGACCCTGAGTGAGTATATTATTCAAAGGGAAAGTAATCCAACATTGACAAACAAATACACTGCCTGGGAAAGTTTTCGACAGACACTCGAAGAAAGGATAAATCTGAACACACCACTAAGGAATGAAGAACAACTGTAATCAGAATTGGAAAAACTTGTTTATGATATACAACAAACTGCCTGGGAGAACACCCCTGATAGACAGAGGAGAGTAAAAGGAAACAATTACCCCAAAGAGATAACAAATCTGCTCTCTGAGAAAAGAAAGGCAAGAAGAAAATGGTTCCAAACTACAGCACCACGAGACAAGACGAGATTAAACAACCTCACTCAACAACTCAGAAGAGATATTAAAGAACTAAAAAATGAATCTTTCAACGCCTATCTGAGGGAACTATCCAACACCAGCGAATCACACTATTCGCTCTGGAAGGCAACCAAAAAGCTCAAAAGGCCAATAATTCAGATTCCACCGATCAGAGAAGCTGATGGAAGCTGGGCCAGGAATAATGAACAAAAAGCCCAAAGGTTTTCTGACCATTTAGAAAACATATTTCAACCTCATCATGGAGAAGATGAAGAAATCCATATGGAGGTGAATGACCAAGAAGGCACGCAAATCATGCTTACCACACCAACAGAAGTTCAGAACTTAATAAAAAAGGACATTAATCGGAAAAAAGCCCCAGGCTATGACTTAATAACTGGAGAGGTACTCAAAGAACTTCCAAGGAAGGCCATAGTTAAGCTTACAAATCTTATCAATGCTGCCTTCAGACTAAGGTATGTTCCCAAACTGTGGAAGGTAGCAGAGGTGATCATTATAATGAAGCCTGGGAAACCACCACATGAAACAACGTCTTATAGACCTATCTCTCTACTGCCCATCATGTCAAAAATCTTCGAAAAATTACTACTCAATAGATTGAACCCAATAATTTAGAGCAAAAGGCTTGTTCCAGACCATCAGTTCGGATTTCGGGATAAGCACTCTACTATTGATCAGATACATCGAATAACCAACATAATTGAAAAATCGTTAGAGGAAAAAAAGGTCTGTTCTGCAGTCTTCCTAGATGTGGCACAGGCTTTTGATAAAGTCTGGCATGAAGGACTGAACAATAAATTAGGAAGTATTCTCCCAAAACAGTTTCCCACCAGCGAAAATTAAAACTAAAATTGGGTTAGTTTCCCACCAGGTCCCACCAGCGACCTCCCAGCACTAGAAAATAATACTGTCGCAACATTTGCTGACGACACGGCTATCCTAGCTGTTGGGAACAGCAATGAAGAAACGACGAGAAAACTCCAAACAGCTCTTGGTCATTTTCAGGTCTGGACAAAGAAAAAAAGAATTAAACTGAACGAACTCAAGTCAGTACATGTTGACTTCACGAACACATCCCGGTTACTATTAATAACCAAATAGTACAGTACGCAAACACAGCCAAATATCTCGACATGACATTAGACGCCAGGCTCCGCTGGAAAGCCCATGTCAAAAAGAAAAGAGAGGAACTAGGAATCCGTTATAGAGAGATGTACTGGCTGCTGGGAAGAAACTCTACGCTGTCTGTACATAATAAGCTTCTCTTGTACCAGCAAATTCTAAAACCCGTGTGGACGTATGGTGCTCAATTCTGGGGTTGCACCAAAAAAAGCAACATTAAAATTCTCCAGACCTTCCAAAATAAAGTATTGAGATGCATTGTCAATGCACCTTGGTACATTAGGAATGATGATCTCCACAAGGACCTTAAAATGGAGTTTGTGTGCAAAGAAATCCAAAAATTAGCAAGAAGTCACGAGGAAAGGCTTCACCATCACGTGAACGTTGAGGCCATCCAGCTCCTCGACAACACCGCATTAGTCAGAAGACTCGAGAGAAAGAAGCCTTTTGAGTTAGTGTAAATGTGAGATAGTGATAAAAGCAGAGTAAGTGCTGGTTGTAGGTGTTAGTTCCAAAAGCAGAGTCAGTGCTACGTAGTGCGCAAGAAAAACGTGCCCAGTATACCAGGACTAACTGAGAGACATCGATGGGTGCCTGTTAGGTTAAGTTACACTAGTAAAATAAGTTAGAATTAAGTTACTCATTAGACAATTATGACTAGATTGTAATGCTCTTATTGAATAAATAAAAAAAAGCTGCTATTCCAAAATATTGGAGGTAATTGTTTTGTAGCGAATTTGTAAATTTCCGAGTTTTCTTGATGGCATGATCACCACACACATAACAAAAATCATCTGAGTTGTTTTCGCACTCAAAAGCTCGTTGTCTTTTACTAATTTTATAAATATGATGTTAAATGTTGCGACACAACCCAATTTACACAACTTTTAAACACTGATGTAAACAGTACAGGGAAATACAACGATTTGCAATACAAAACGTTGTTCTGTAGAAATGACATGCGCATCTTGGCACAAATCACGTGACGTACTCATCATCCTAAGGTAACGGACCTCTACCATACATTAAACTGCTCTAAATAAAGACAAATACAAAATATTGGAACAGGTGAATTTTGAATTTCGTACCCATGAAACATAATTGATCATAACTGCGTTATTTTTTCATAGATTTTTATCATAAATACCTTGTTCTCTTCGTAAAAGTGCAAACTCTACGTACAAAATATGCAACTAAGCACATTTTCACGATTTATACATTTCCCCGGCGATTACTTAGGCCCCTCCCTGACGGGCCGGTACGGTAGCGACACAACAAGGGTGCGACATATGTTGCAACGATGTTGTGCCGTACATCACTCTCGCACGGCTCTGCACGTTTTAATTGTTTTGCCACTTTACCGTCAGTAACATAACCTCAAAACCACCCCACGATAAACAGCTGACCAGTAAATGCTGCTTTACCGGTTCAAAATGTGCAGATTTGCGGCATCGAATACATGTTGTGTTGCTGCCGCATCGTGCAGACCCGTGTACGACCGACCATTGAAATACAAGGCGGCGACAGTCGCTCTGCATGTCGAGCGCTTACCGAGACAATGTTGTACTGGTACCGTACCGGTCCGTCAGGGAACGGCCTTAATTGACACAAATGAAAAGCGAATAGGTACTTACCTGTTCGATTTTCATTTGTGTCAAACATTTTCCAAATTGTGGCCTATTGCACTGAAACTACTGAAGCGATTGGAAAACAATATTAATAACTTTTATTGGTGATTCGATTGGCTTTGATTTGATGTGCCTGGTGACCGGCACTAAGCCAGTCCGGCTTAGTCGTCCTTGTTAAAAATGCGCGTGGCACTCCATGAATTTCTTTGTTGTTTTTGAGGACGACATTTTGTCGTGACTTTGTGTCAGGAAATGTACTGCCGGTGCCAGCATAATTAATTCAATATTTGCAGTAAAGTTTTTATTTACTCTTTTAAGTATGAGACTAATAATAGATAGTTAAATATATGAGATCTTGCAGACTATGACAAGTTGAAAATATTATGTTAAATTCATATTAGTATATTATTTGACGAGCACATAATTAAGGATATAAATTGAAGTTTACACGCGAGCCGTAGGCGAGCGTGTAATCATGCGAGCGATTTATATCCGTTATGTGCGAGTCAAATACGACGTTTTATCTACGACTCATAAATTCCATTTTATGCAAAATATTTTAAATGTATTTGTCAATGATGACGAGGCGAACTGTCAAATAACTGTCATCCACGTAGGTTTTCACAGACTTTGACACTAGCGTTGTATAATAATGACAGTTCGTTCAAATAATGACTTCATTATTTGAACGAACTGTCATTATTATACAACGCTAGTGTCATTATAATCATTGGCGCCTATAATGATGGGGATTATATAGTCATACATACGTATGCAATGAACTTATTAGATAAACTATATAGATAATAGTATATTATTTGACGTGCACATAATTAAGGGTATAAATCGCGAGCATGAAGTTTACACGCGAGCCGTAGGCGAAGGTGTAATCATGCGACCGATTTATATCCATTATGTGCGAGTCAAATACGACGTTTTATCTACGACTCATAAATTTCATTTTATGCAAAATAGTTTAAATGTATTTGTCAATGATTGCGAGGCGAACTGTCAAATAACTGTCATCTACGTAGGTTTTGACAGACTTTGACACTAGCGTCGTATAATGATGACAGTTCGTTCAAATAATGAGGTCATTATTTGAACGAACTGTCATTATTATACAACGCTAGTGTCATTATAATCATTTGCGCGTATAATGATGGGGATTATATAGTCATAGATACGTATGTAATGAACTTTTTATATGTGAGTCGTAGATAAACTAATTAATACATTGCCGCAGACAGTAATGGTAATATTTAATATCAAAAAAACAATACAAATTATGAAGAATCTATAAACCATAATTGTAAGACATTTCTTGATTGTTATCTAATTATACTAGATTTAATTGGAATGCATATATTTATGTGTATATAATTGAATTACTGCCAAACTAATGTAAGGAGACATTAAAATTTACATATATCCTAAAGATATGTGATGATAGTTTTGTCGCAAATTCATTGTTTTTTTAATTTAAGTTTACTATTTTAGAATTCCGATATTGAAAGGAGGAAGCATTTGCTGGATGAAGCTACTGATATTTTAATGTATGACATTGCAGCTCCAGAAGAACTGAAACACAGATGGGAGAAGAAGAGCATTATTGACAAACATTGTTAATATGATATTATTTAATTACCACTATAAATAATTTTAGTCTAATATAGATCATGTTAAGCTTTATGTGTGTATTATTTACATTATTTCTATTTTGTACTTTCAAGTGTTAGTTTTTGTGTTAAGCGAGTTCCTACCACGTTGATTATTATCCATAAATGACAAACTAATACATCCCTAAAACTCAATCGAATTTTCAAAGTTGATTTTCTCTCGAATCGATAATTTGATTTTGAAGATTGTTTTACCTAGTTGTAGGTTAATTTGCCAAAAACGATGCTGTGAAATATATTTTGATTCAGTTTTAGGATCGACTAACAGTTGGTGCAAGAAGTATATGTTTACATTTACTTTACAGAGCTCTATAAGGAGCATCAGGGACAATCCCCAACATTAACAGGAATCAAGCAGTAGCCCAATCTTTCTATTTCTTGATTCACGTTTTTCTGCATATTCAGCAGCGTTGCAGGAGGTGCGACGCACAAGGGCCCACGACCTAGCGGGGGCACACGGCCCGGTTATTTTTGAGGCGACAAGCCAGTGAAATTAATCAAATAAAGCTATAAAGCGAGTTATTTACTGCCAAAGATAACCGTATTAGATATTTAACAATATCTTACTTTCTATTTATCGCACGACAATAAGGCATTACAAAATTTCTAGATAGGTATTTCAGTTCGCTACAAGTTATGCGTCTGAAATACGTAGAAAACACGTAAGGTTAAGAACGTAATTATGTGCTGAGTGATCCATCCTGCGTCCAAGTATTTGATAACATGATTGAGGTCACGGCCATATTTTATAATAAGAAAAACAATAGCATGCAGTAGAAATGTGACCATTTCCGAAATATGTCCATCGGAAGTTGATTATTATGTAAGACCCATCTCGCCTTTTTTACGGAAATGCAACAAAACTTATACTTTACTTTATACAACTACTTTCTTTCTTCTGAAAAACATACATAAATCAAAACCGCTAAATTTTGACTACATGTTTCTTGGTTCTTTTATCACAAAATATGTTGCCACTTAACATAAACCTTTACATTTTTAAGGCGCGAATTATTAATGCGTGTATAATATGTACCTATGTATAATATAATCGTTGCCAGGACCGGAAAGATCATATGCTGCTACAATTTAGCTAGACATCACTTAAAAAAATTGCAGTGCTCTGGCCACGTTAGGATTGTAGACCCAACTTTTGAGTCTATTATTTTTCTTGAAAAATTGTGAAAAACGAGACTACTTTATATTGGAATTTATAAATATTGTGTTGTAACCTATCGCACATAAAAATCGCTTACTTTAAATTTTTGATTAGTTTTGCAATAAAATATAAAATAATCTTCGAGTATACCGCCAATTCTTGACAAAATAGATTTTATGTTACATAATTTGATAGTCAAATTTCTCATCGATTAAAGGACACATAATTATAGTAATAAATATCATGAAAAAGTCTTTGCATCCCCAATAAATAAAGCAGCTGTTCTCCATCTGGTTTTATACAAATCTAAACCATTTTTCTCTACTGTAAAATCCGTTATTTTGGTTTTAAGACGTCCGAGTATTAGGCCGACGATGTTCAACATTTTAGTGGCAGTTGCCTGGGCACATTTATTTATATTTTTAAAGCTATTTGCCTAGGCAAATAGATGCCAAGGCCGTCGGCAGGCAAATAGCATTTAGTTCTCAATCGCGTTTGTTTTAAAATGATGTGAGGTTATGTGCAATCCGTTCATGTTACTTCTCAAATACAACATAATTAATATTTAGTCGTTGATTAGTTCTGAATAATATCGTATCCTAGGAAAGTTTGGTTTCCTTTTTACCGGGAAAAAGTTATCCTAGACTGGAAAACAGTAAATTTCTGAATCTTCGTATCCTCTGGACGATTTTTCACATCGATGCAGATGATGATATTACCTAACTCATGTTTTGCATACGGAAAGCATGCTGAACAAATGTACAACTCAGTGAACATTTGGTGTATTGAAACGTTTTGCATGTCTTCATAATGTTTCACCGATATGCTGCAGAGGTTACTGCGATTAACGGAGATAAAGTAAGTAATGCTGTCAGTCACATAAGTTCACATAATTTGGAAATCCAACAGTATGCGCACTGTCACTTGCGGTTACGGTTACACTCTGCTCGCTATAACCAGTCGCTTACGTCGACATTTTTTCTCCATTTGAATCGAATCGACACAGAAAATATAAAAATTATTGCTGCAAGGTGTATGGCAATGCCTGTCAAAAAAGAGTTTTTGTTATATAATTGAGCATAACCGACGGAGAGAAAAGAAGAGAAACCCCCATTAATTGATGACGCTACGTCTTCTCTACCCGTCCGGAATGTATTTTAGCGTACCGAAACGCAACCGATCGATTTCTATACAAAATGCTATTTGCCTAACAACGGCTTGGGCAAATACATTTGCCTTGGCAAATAGCTTTAAACATATAAATTCAGACTTAATATCTATTTGCCATGGCAAATAGCTTTTGCCCCTTTTGCCAGAAATAACCATTTACCTACGACATATATAGCAACGGGTGCTGTAAGTCAAGTGCGGGTCCCATTAACATTTTAGTTTAATTTTTTACCCCTGACGTATTAAGTCTTGAAGCAAAACTGTTTGTTTACTTTCTTACAAAGTACTCAATTTCCACAAGTAATAGCAAATGTAAATAATATAAAAGAAAAAAGTAAGATAAATATAAAAAGAAATTTCAAAAAAAATTCAAACAGGGTTGAAGATTTGCAAACGTAGTATCTTTGCCGTATGGTTGAATATATCTACTATTCTGTTTTTGTAGATTCTGCTGAGGATGATGACCTGTGTATTGGTCGAAACCGGTATCGAGGATAATAAATAAATTGCAGAGTAGAGGCTACAGACGTAACTGATATTTTTTAAACCTTTTTAAAGAAAAAATCATACTTTTTCTAAAACATCCCCCCATCGAAACCCTTAACATATTTTTTACCCATCAAAATTGGTCCCGGCCTTCTCGAGAAAACATTTTTTATCGATTTTTTCTAATACTCACAAACTCTCCCAAAACTTTTTTCAGGTCTGATTTTTTGGGAAACATAATCATACATAAGTACAAACTTACAGTAAAAACGTCGGACAGATTCGGGCGGGGGCAACTTTCACATGGTTTAAAACAAACATAACAAGACGCGCTACGTCGTAAAAATCTAAATAATACCCCTACAACCTCAATTACAAAATTGGCCGGCGCTCCCACTCTCACCCTATCCTACCAAGACCGAGCGACGCGTCGTAGCATCAGACGCTTTTTATGCGTACTGGCGCCAACTTGTTTTTATGTGACGTCAAGTTAAAACATCGACCAGTTGCGAAATTGGAAAGTTTATAGTTTTCTGCTCGAAGCTCGAGCCGCATACATATAATCCAGCAATAAGAATCCCATTGAATCATCCCATCTCGATGGTGTATCCAAAAATAGATACGCAAATACGCCGCCCCCGACGCCGACGTTCTGGTTGACAATTTTAGGAACGTTGCCAAGGTCAGAACAGAAGGTCACGATAAAGCACGACAAATCACTTCAGCGGAGCCACAACGTCTGGAAGAGCTTGCGATTCTACCGATTTTCTATCTAGGCTGATAGGACAAGTTTTCTAAAGATGGATTTCTAAAGATTCAACTTTTCTATACTTAAATCGGTTACATGACTACGTGAGGCTGTAATTTATATCTCCTTAAACGGTATATTGTTATTCTGATCAGGATAAGATAAGTACAAATTTATGACTTTAAGTTGAGGGTGAGGGGTTGTTCCACTTTACATATTTTGTATGTTTTATTTCATTTATTTATGTATATTACTTCACGTTCACGAGCAAATATACCCCACTAAGAAAAACTGTAGTGAGTATTTAGAAAAAAAAAAACTATTTGCAAAAGAAACTAACCATAGGTAATGTAAGACGTAAAAGCCAGATGAAATAAACGGTAGAGTCAAGGGTGTCTTAGAAACAAATAATTTTTTCTAAATCGTAGTTTAGAAATTACGTAAAAATCATAAATAATAATATTTCACTTGCATGGCTGGAATTTGTTTCTGGCACAATTTTCTGAGTATAATTAATTCCATTACCTATCGTCTCTTTTATAAACTTAAAACTGTTTGAATCTTTCAAAACTAGTTTTGGTTATTGTAAACAGACTTCTGTCAATTATTTGATTCGTATCTTAAGGGTGCGGAAACCGGGCACATTTTAACTTTGGCCGCGTGATGGCGCCACCCACCCTACATGCTCATTTTTCTGTTTTATTATACTTATTTCAACACCGATGAAAGCCAGCGGCCAGCGCGCCACCTCGGATGCCGTGTTTGTCACGTGTTCGCCCTTCCCCTGCTGGCTGCTCCACACCAAGCCTGTGCATTTTGATACCTATTCCACACTATTCGTTGTTATTTCATATTTCACAGCGATTTGCGGTCGTAGGCTTGGCGCGCCGCGGTACGGCGTAAAAAAGTTATCCATATTTTGTTCAACCGATATTTATTATTTATTTATTATTTATGTATAATGCACATCATAGTAAATACACATCTGTACTAAATACTAACACATTCTTATTTGTGGTCTTGTGGGGAATTAATTGTTGAAAATATTGGTAATGAAAAGCAGCTTTGCATAAATTCACATAATACCAACGATTTCATAAATTCTTTTCACAAAAAACCCTCTCACCACCCCTCTCGATTCTTGATTTGTTTGCGCTATACAATATAGTACCACTTGCGGCTATCCGTATGCATAATACCATTTTTTGCTTTGATGGTATCCGATATTCTAAACAGAGCCAGCAGGACTATTCCTACAGCGCTGAGAGAGATAGACTACATCGTGTATTTCCAAATATCAGAAAAACATACTGTATTCAACTGTATTTACGTTGTGATTTTCGGGACAACCTTACGTACATATGTTGTAAGATTTTATTTATTTACTATAGAGTATAGACATGAATCTTTTGGATGATCCTTGTCGATTCGGTGAATGTGAAGAAATTAGCGATTTCGACTAGCAAAAGAAACTTTGCTTGGTTTCATCTCGATTGATATAGTACCTATATACAGGGTTAGCCAAAATTACCGGAACACCCAAATAATTCTTCAACGGTAAAAAATTTAAAAAAAAAATTCAAACAAAAGTTTTTTGACTTTAAACAATTCATCGTTCAAATATATTTTTAATATACAGGGTGTTCATTTTATTATAGAAATTTCGTAATTTTTTTTTTTTCAAATGGAACACCCTATATATTTTTACGTTTTCTAATGTTAGGACTAATTCTAAATATTTTTTATTAAAATAGTTTTTTTCTAAAATGCATCATTATTTAGATTTAACCAATTAATTAAAATTAGCCAAAATTACCGGAACACCCAAATAACTCTCCAACGGTAAAAAATTTCAAAAAAAAATTCAAACAAAAGTTTTTTGACTTTAAACAATCCATCGTTCAAATATATTTTTAATATACAGGGTGTTCATTTTATTATAGAAATTTCGTAATTTTTTTTTTTAAATGGAACACCCTGTATATTTTTACGTTTTCTAATGTTAGGACTAATTCTAAATATTTTTTATTAAAATAGTTTTTTTCTAAAATGCATCATTTTTTTAGATTTAACCAATTAATTAAAATTAGCCAAAATTACCAGCACACCTACATAACTTTCCAACCGTACAACATTAAAAAAAATTAAAACAAAACTTTTTTGACTTTAAACAAGCTATCGTGCAAATATATTTTTAATATACAGGGTGTTTATTTTATTATGGAAGTATGGAAAACTTTTCCGTTTTCTCATCAAAATTACTGTACATTTTTATTTTTTAATTTTAAGAATTTTCTAAGTAGTTTTTTTATAAATTGATTCATTTTTCAGTTATCAGCAATTAATCAAAACTCCAAAACATTTATTTTGGCCGAAGGGATAAATAATAACAATGTCAAGAAAAAATAACAAAACAATTAAATTAAATTTTCAAACTGCCATCCCTGAGCGGCTTGACAATGCCCCAACCTATCACCAAATTCCCGTAAGCAGTTGTCTAAATGATCGACAGTAATACTCTGAACTTCGTCCACTATCCTCCGCTTCAACGCATCAATATTTTGCGGCCTGTTGGTGTAAACCTTGGATTTTAGGTGTCCCCAAATAGAAAAATCTAATATTTGTAAATCCGGCGACCTAGGTGGCCATTCAATTGACCCTCTCCTTCCAATCCACCTCTGCGGGAAAACTGTATTTAAATAATTCCGAACTTGGACACCGTAATGCGGCGGTGCACCATCCTGTTGAAACCAAATATCATTCAGATCTTCGTTAAATATAACTAGGAGATGAGGTATTACTTCATTTTGAAGTAGATCTAAATATCGTTCAGAGGTCAACGTGCCTTCTATAAAAAATGGTCCTATTGATCTGTTTCCAATTACCCCTAACCAAACGTTTACTTTTTCAGGGTATTGGGTATGAATTTCCTCAGCCCAATACGGATTTTCTGTTGACCAATACCTGCAATTGTGTCTGTTTACTGACCCATTTAAACAGAATGTAGCCTCATCAGAAAATAAAATTTTTCTTAAAATGTTAGGGGTATTGTTAATTAAATTTTGAAGATTGTCGCAAAACTCCATTCTCTTGTCTGGGTCATCTTCTGTCAATTCGTGAATTAACTGAACCTTATAAGGATGCGCTTTTTCTTTTTTAAGAATTCTACGAATTGATGTTTGACTCACTTCGTGGTCTAATGCAAGCTGGTTTGTACTAATTTTGGGTATCTCAACTATTCGCTCCATTATTTCCTGGGATTTTTCTATCGTGGTTACACTTTTTGGCCGCCCCGCTCCTCTCGCATTCTTTATGGAATGTAGATTTTCGTACCGGTCTAGGGTCCTTTTTACAGTACTGACACTTATTGGATTTCGATTATTAAACATTTCGTTAAACACATTTCTTGCGTCTCTTAACGATCTCCTTCTATCGCCAATTCCAATGATCATTAACAAAGTTATCCGCTCATATTCGGTTAGTTGATTCATTGTTACATAAAACTAAAAGAGCTGATTAATATTTATTTAATTTTTGGATTCCTATTTACCCTTTCTTAGAACGAGATCTTTTGGTAGAAGGTTACAAGTATTGACGTGAAACTGTCATTTAAATAATAATTGTCAATTGTTTTCTGTAGTTACGGAGATGTTGGGACATTGTCAGGGCGCTCTGGGATGGCAGTTTAAACATTTATTTTAATTCTATTTGTGCTTCGTTATTTGTTTTGAATTTGTAGTTTATCTACTTTCGTTTCCAAAACAGTGTTTTGATAAAATTAATTTATTGCAAGCAGTTTTTGGTAACTTTCAGTTTTGCACGATTGGCGATAGCGCTTGCAAAATAAGTAAATGTCAAGTAAAAGTACATAACCACAATGTGGGTACCAGTAGACACTTCAGTAGGATACCAACTGTCGCAGGCAAAAATTGTCTAATTAATGTACCAAAGTAGACAAAATAGTTTATCCGTTTGATTAAAATAAATTCATATGTACATAGGTATGTGGGAAAATATTCATGTTCGACGTTGCTTACATAGTATTTTGACGACACTCAACTATTGGCGCTCCGATGCTACCCGAGCCTGCCCGAACCCCGGCAACAATTTTGCCCTCGGCTTGCACGCTGCAAGCAAAGAGTCGCCGTCGATCGCCTGTATATTACGCATGACCAGATACAACTGTATTCAATTTTATGCTCAATATTCCAATAAAACCGGAAGAAATCACTGAAGAGACAATAGTTTTAATGTGGTAAGCTATTCCACATTGCATCCTTCAAACCAATTCCTAATTTGAAGTACAGGAGTTTTGACAAATCGTTTATAACTAAAAAATTCTGAAATTTATAAATAAATTATTGTAATAAAAAATGTTTAGAATTAGTCTTAGAATTATAAAATGTAAAAATATACAGGGTATTCCATTAGAAAAAAAAGTTAACCAAATTTTCATAATAAAATGAACAGCCTGTATATTAAAAATATATTTTAATGATAACTTCTTTAATGTCAAAAACGTTTGATGGAATGTTTTTTTATTTTATTTTTTTTACGGTTGGAGAGTTATGTAAGTCGTCTGGTAATGTTGACTAATTTTAATTAATTGCTTAAAACTCAAAAATGACGTATTTTATAAAAAAATTATTTTAATAAAAAATGTTTAGAATTAGTCCTAAAATTACAAAATTTAAAAATATACAGGGTGTTCCATTTGAAAAAAAAAGTTTACAAAATTTCTATAATAAAATGAACACCCTGTATATTAAAAATATATTTGAACGATGGATTGTTTAAAGTCAAAAAACTTTTGTTTGAATTTTTTTTTGAAATTTTTTACCGTTGGAGAGTTATTTGGGTGTTCCGGTAATTTTGGCTAATTTTAATTAATTGGTTAAATCTAAATAATGATGCATTTTAGAAAAAAACTATTTTAATAAAAAATATTTAGAATTAGTCCTAACATTAGAAAACGTAAAAATATATAGGGTGTTCCATTTGAAAAAAAAAAATTTACGAAATTTCTATAATAAAATGAACACCCTGTATATTAAAAATATATTTGAACGATGAATTGTTTAAAGTCAAAAAACTTTTGTTTGAATTTTTTTTTGAAATTTTTTACCGTTGAAGAATTATTTGGGTGTTCCGGTAATTTTGGCTAACCCTGTATATATGAGTATACAATGTTCATCATATATGTAAGTTCAGTTTTTAGTTGTATGTTTTTCTGTTAAACGATGTTTATTTTTTAGAAATCATGCTGTTTCACCTGTTAAAAACTTCTGGTAACTCTCCGAGTCTACACTACAGTGGGTTTTAAGTAGCAGTTCCTGACACCAGCAAGGACTAGTACTACATCTAATGTTACACTCCACAAGCGCTTCAGCGAAGTACCTTCTCTACAGGATTTCTGTTTTTTGTCGTAAAACCGATAATTCAGATATCAAACCCCGTTCTTTAGAACTGGGATCTGTATAAAAGTAACGCATATAAATTTTATTTTATGGTTGCAAGGACTGCTAAAATAACGGGAAGGAAAAGGTGTTATTTAATACTTTATATAAACGATAACCAACCACTCCATGTTGTGAATATTGAGAACAACGAAAAACTATGAAACGAATAATGTCCAAGTTATGTAAATTTTATAACAAGCAGGTCTACCCTGCTATTATTAACCAAACGTATACGACCGAAGGTAATATTTTGGACTAAAGCCGAAGCTGAACTTCATCTTTTTCGATGTCTTCGGCAGAAGCCGAAGGAACGCAAAAGAACTGCCAATGTTTAAAGTAAAATAGTATTTGTTTTTGTTGTGCTAAAAAATACATAAAGTAATAGAATTATAATTTATTTATACAGTACGTGTGTCTCCTAACTATAGCTTGGTTTGGCTGATCGGTTTCGGACCGCGTTCAATGCAAAATTTTTATTTGTTGTGTAATTATTTTAAGATGTAAGTTGTGACCATAGGTGGCCAAAGCCGAATGTTTGGTCGGGTTCTAATCATAAGACAAAATGATAACATAGTAATAATAAGAAATGAATGATATAACATCTGTTACTGAGTTAAGTTGTATGTTGGCGGTTTACTGTTGTCGGGACTGTTACTGTCAAATACAAATTATTTAAAATGTTTCCCTCTTTTTAGTTTACTTATTTTAACAGTGCTTATTTGTTGAATGTAAAGTTAATGAATTAGTTAATTAATAAAAGAATGTGAAATCTGTTTCGAAATCTTCTCCATTTGATTTGTAATATTTATAAGTTATGATTTACTGCAAATCATTTCAATTTCGCAGTAATCTGAGGGTAGGTATTACCCTTGATTATATATATATATATTAGGGTGGCCCTTATTTTACAACTTTCTAAAAGTTTAGCTCCCACCTCCCTATCTTGTTTCAATAAACAAAAAAACGATATATGCAAAATTTCAGCTTAATCGGACAACTGCAAGACGACCCTCATCGACCATGAAGTTTTGGAATTTTCGCCCAGTTCAGATAAGCAGATTGGGTACTTATTTTTTGTACTTAGAACATATATAACTAGATGGTGTGCGGCCTATCCCATGGCATAGGTTTTCCTAGGCCTAACATACCTTCGTAAATAAGGTATTACCATTCGTAATAATTTGTACCCAACAAATTAACTTGAAATTCTAACCGTAAAGGCAGACAGCTAAGAAGGTTGTACCAATAATTACATGTAGTCCAATATATCCTTTCTAAATTAAATTTATAAACCTCCACTTTAAAGCTTAGGTCATAATTTTTTTTAATATTAAATTAATAGTGTTTAGTTAATTGTCATTTAGGCAAGTTTTGCGCCTTTTTTCTACAATCTAAGTGTTGTATATATGACAAAGGAAGAAAGTGCAACATTGGCGACTAAGGAAGTTTCTATTTATTGGCAAAAAGCACGAGTTCCTACTAGAAGAACTGACCACTGCATTGATAAGCTAGTCAAACTCTATAATGAATGGAAACATTGACAGAAAAATTTGTCTAGAACATCTGGCAAAGAAAACGACACATTTTTGTGGAAACTATGGACGATCTCTCTGACGTAGGTCATGCAAATGCTTTGGCGCTGATGAAAAATAAAGAAAATTCGAAAATAAGCTCCATGGTTGGGATATCATTTCGTATACCAGGAGCTGTAAGTCACGCTAGGTGGATGGCAAAGGCAATTTATGCACTGAAGATTTACCTATTTCAAAATCAACTTCAGTTATCTGATAGGGAGAAGAATTCTTTAAAAAGCATATGAAATTTTCTTGCTTGCGTGTACGTTCGAGCCTGGTTTCTGTCACCAGAAGCAATAAAAGTACCTTACCATGATTTCCTATTCTTGCGTCAACAGATAAATTATCAGGTTATTTATCAAGAACTCCTTAGGTTGCTGTTAAAAAAATTTCAAACTCTCTGGTACTTAGCTCCCGAAACTCTATGCTTATTTAATGATCAAGTTCCAACCACGGTTATGACAAAATTTGCTCAAGTTATGCTGGAAGAAGACAAAGCTGAAGATCAGGAAGAAGAAAAAATCAACCAAAGAGGTACATTGTGTACCAAAATGATTTTTCTTCCTTTACAAACGACGACTTTTGGTCTTCACGAGATTTTCGATTAGCACCGATTTTGTCGACAAAGACCCTTCAACGTGGCAGGCTGATCCTGGTGGCAAAAGAGCAATAGAAAATCTTGATAGAATAGTTGTTGTGAATGATGCTGCAGAAAGAGGTGTGAAACTAATCCAGGAAAATAATAACAGTCTCACAAAAGATGAGAAACAATTTATTCTAGGGATCGTTGTCGAAGACCGAAAAAGATACCCAACTGCTACGAAATCATCTCATAGGAAAAAATAATATCCAATGTTCGTTCGTTTACATTATGTATATGTATTGTATTGATAGAAATTAATCGTCTAAACAAAAATATATTTTGTCTACTCGTATTGAGGAATTCATTCATTATCGTGGCAATTTATGATAAGTAATACTAACCATTCCCCACACATCATTTGTGGCTCCTCATACCCTTGGAGTAGTGAGAAATATTTCATTCCTCACGGCTTTAGAGCCAATCACAGCTCTGGATTTTTTATTTCCATATTGTTTTGATACACTGCTTGCCGACATTGTCAAGGCATCGATAACGTCGGTAAGTGACCAGCGCACCAAACAATTTTAATCTGTCAAAATCCTGTAAACCGTCACAGTGACATACAGCCGTCCCTATATACACAAAAATTAATTTATAAAATTTCGTTGCATGGTCGTAGAAAAAGTATAGTATTCCATTCGCAAGTAATGGCAATTTCTCACTCGAACGTTTTGCAGCACTCGCCTACGGCTGGTACTGCAAACTTAATTCTCGTGAGATATTGCTTGTACTTGCTCATAGAATAATATACTATTCCCTTATAGAAATTACTGAGTTATTAAAAAAGAAACATATGTTTAAATTTTTCATTGTATTTAAGGATTGTTTCAACTTCAAAGCGTGTGAGGGTCGCCAAGTACTTGTCCGATTCAAGTAAAATTTTGTACAGCCCATCTTTTTGTTAATTAGAATAAGATTAGGGGGTGGGAGTAGCAAAATTTTAACTTTCCGAAAATACCCTATAGCTAAGGGCCACCCTAATATATATATATATATATATATATATATATAGAAATAAAAATTCAATGGTATTACGCGTGGTACTACTACATGTATAGATTTACGGAAGTATCGGCTGTTTGCAGTGTAATTTGGTGAACCAGGAATACTAGCGGTGCAGCCAGTGGGATGGTTAATAAATTAAACCATTTCCTTTGCAAGGCTCTATAAGCTTTCGACAATTCTCGTGAGAAATTGCTTGCATTACTTGCTCATAGAATAATATACTATTCCCTTATAGAAATTACTGAGTTATTAAAAAAGAAACATATGTTTAAATTTTTCATTGTATTTAAGGATTGTTTCAACTTCAAAGCGTGTGAGGGTCGCCAAGTACTTGTCCGATTCAAGTAAAATTTTGTACAGCCCATCTTTTTGTTAATTAGAATAAGATTAGGGGGTGGGAGTAGCAAAATTTTAACTTTCCGAAAATACCCTATAGCTAAGGGCCACCCTAATATATATATATATATATATATATAGAAATAAAAATTCAATGGTATTACGCGTGGTACTACTACATGTATAGATTTATGGAAGTATCGGCTGTTTGCAGTGTAATTTGGTGAACCAGGAATACTAGCGGTGCAGCCAGTGGGATGGTTAATAAATTAACCCATTTCCTTTGCAAGGCTCTATAAGCTTTCGACAATTTATTTATGTCTTCATCAGAGGGAAATCTAAAAAACATAACGTACACAATTTTCACAATGACCAATGTTCCGAGTCAACTCACAGCCGGAAGCAAACATCGTTAGGTGACTCGTTTCGGTTATTGTGAAAATTGTGCACCTTATGTTTTTAGATTTCCCTCTGATGAACACTTAAATAATTTGTTGAAAGCTTAGGGCCTTGCAATGGTAAGTGTTTCATTTATTAACCGCCACACTGGCTGCACCCCCAGTATTACTGCTTCTTCAAATTATATGTATAGAGATTTACATGAAATAGTTTGAGACCTGATGAGTAGTACACACACATAATATTTGTTTGGACCAAAACGATAAGTAATTAAATTAGTGAACATTTATTATCAATAACCAGTTTTGAATATTAATTTCTACACAAATGCATATTTCCCATTGCACAATATGTGTAATAATAATAATATAATAATAACAATACATATAATAATGGATAATAACCGCAGAGATAAGATAAAACTTTGAGAGGGAAATAATATAGAAACTGCCAATTTTATTTTGAATGTTTGTTATTAACAGCGGTGGCGCCATCTATTCGAAAAGCGGTGAACTACAGGAATTCCCACTCTTCGTTCAAACAACACAATCCGCACAAAAATCATAGCTTTTTCTGCTTCCAATTGATTTCCAAACGAGGGTGGTTTTATGGAGATTTTATTGCATACATAGGTAGGTGATTTTTGTGTGCATGGCTAAAAATCAATGATTTATAAATCTAAAAATAAAATCGTAAGTTACTGCCTATTGTTCAATAATGACTGATTTTCAAAAAGTATTTCCTTTCCAATTATTGTTATGCGAAGTTTTCCCCAATAGCTACATTCAATTCAAACCGTTTGAGCATAAAAAATCTCAAATTTAAAAGCAACAATTGAAGAACAATTGGAACTACCGAAACGCCATTTAGGGTACGTTCTAAAGCATCGTTTCACCGGACCCGTAAGATAGCAAGTAGAAACGTCCGGGACATTATGCGTAAAGGCAAACACGCCCAATATGAATCGTTCAAATAGAATTGATAATATTGTGCAATCTATGCAACAACATGCCCCATGTAACATCCTGTCCTACCCCCCCCCCTACATATACGTAAAAATACTATATCTCGGAATTTTGCGTAAGAGCAACGAAAGTTATATCAAGTCAAATTGAGGATTTTTAGATTGTTTCCATAAACTTTACGACTTGATAGTGTATGGACGACTTTTAAAACCACGTGCACTGTTCTGCTTATTCTTGTCGACAATGTATGGTAGTAGGTAACGGGGCAGCTTGAACGACCTTGAACTACTCCCGAACCCAACCTTACACCGGCACGAACCCAACCCCGGAAGTGAAAAAGGTCACCGAACCCAGGTCGGCCATTTTGAACCGGAAGTCGACTATTTTAAACCGGAAGTCTCGGCCATTTTGGCCGTAACGAGCCCAAGTCGGCCATTTTGAACTTGGAAATCGGCCATTTTGGACCAGCAGTCCGCCATCTTGGACACGGTGACCGGATAGCGCCCGGACGCCTGTGTACCGGCATGCCGGTATGCCGGCGCGCTGGATGGCCGGTATACGTAAGAGGTACACGCGGCGTAAAACATCAGACCCTATTCATAAAGCAACAGACCCTGTTTAGGAATCAACAGACCCTGTTCAGGAAGTAACAGGTCATTGTTAGAAATTACTACAAATAAAACGATAATAAACAACCAGTCAGAAGATAAAGAGAGGGTTAACGAAATCAGAGCGGAGGTAACAAATATTGTAACCAATTTCTTACACTCCAAGCATGAATACGACACGACATAAAGGAATACTGACCAATATGGACGACCAATTTTATAACACGAAACAATTTTTAAATAATAACCCAGACTTTGTAGTGTCACGTTCGGACACGGGAAATACCACGGTATTGCTGGACAGAGAGGAGTATTTACAAAAAAATGAAGTCTTACTGCAGAACGACACAACCTGTGAATCAGTCCAGAAAGACCCCACCCCACCAATCCAAAGGAACTTGCATCGTGTTATGCAAAGATTCGTAACAGAGGATAGGATCCCTAAAGAAGCTGGACGAAGACTCGAGTCACACAATGGTATCCTCCAAAGAATATACGACTTACCAAATGTACACAAACAGGGACTCTTGAAACCGTGACCAATTGTTTCGGGTGTAGGACCAACAACGTATGTACCTTCTAAATATATTACTAACATTTTAAACAATTTATCCATACGTGCATATTTAATAATAAAAATTAACATGGCCTCGTGGACAAAACTAGAGATTTAACTACACCACACTGTTATAGATTGGTTTCATTGGATGTGACGAGTCTCTTTAGTAACATCCCGCTACAACTTACATTGGAGGTGGTTGAGGAAAGTCGGTATGAACTAGAACCTCATTCCACACATTCATTACATGACGTGAAAACACTAATTTTGTTCACATTTGATAATAGTCTTTTCCAATTCAATAACAGAGTTTATCGACGAAGACAAGGCACAGCGATGGGTAATCCAGCTTCACAAATAGACGCCAGCCTCGTAATGAACAAAATTTTAAGGTTAGCAACCGAAAACAGCTGTACGCGAGGATAAATTAGATCACGTCGCGGAAATTTTTAGCTCAATTCACCATTGAGTTGGCTTTTCTTTACATATCTGTTCTAAGAAGAGAATATAATATTTTAAGAACAAACTGGTTTAAAAAACAAGTTAATTCCAACAGACTTATCAACGTTAATTCACAACGCACTATAACACAGAAAATATGAAAAATAAAAAATTTAAGGCATAGAGCTGTGCAATTATCAGGAAGAGAGTTTGACAAAGAAAATTTTAGTATCGCAATAGAATACTTTGCAAAATATACCTAATTATCCTAAGGGATTGGTCAGTAAAGTTTAATTTAGTGAACCACGGGTGAATAATAGCCAGAGTCAAATTACTCTAACTTACCTAACATACGAGGTTTAACCAATAAATTAATCCCTGTATTAAAGCTGAATAATTCAAATATTGTGACTTACAATAATAAAAATATAGATAATCTTTACACTAATTTGAAAGATAAAGTAGAAAAGAATTTTATGGGCGGTTTAATTTATAGGGTGGATTGCGGGGGGTGCAACATGGCATATGTGGGACAAACCAATAAATATTTGAAGAATAGAATAAAACATAAATATGATTGTGATGAAAAATAAATATGATTGCAATAATACCGACAAAAGAGGATAAAACCGCCCTTGCGCTCCATGCTTTCTCCACCGGCCACTCATTGGACTTTGACGAGGCAATAATTCTTTATATGAACCACATTACAGTAAGGGACGTGTTATGAAAATAATTTTTATAAAAAGGACTGCTACCTAATACGGTAAACTTAAGGACCGATACTGATAATTTAAGTGATATTTACGCAAATGTACTCGGGAAATTCCCGACCTAATTCACATCTATATTATATTTATATTCATTTCTAGTTATAGTTAACATCTGATATATAGGCAACTATTGTGACATGTATGGATATGGGATAACAAAAACCGTTTTGAAACTTTTGGCTTGTTTTGACATACGCGTGTGATACTTAGTAGGTGTTATATTAATTGTTTATGTATATTTTAATTGTTTGGCATACTTTTAAGGTAAAAATAAGTACTGGTGTATTGATATTGTAATAATTGTGTATGTTTTGTAGCTATGAATAAGGTTTAAAGAGTTAACCGAAACGTCAGCATAAAAAAGTAAACTTGTTTTATACAGGCAGCTCCCGATTGCCATTAAACACTCAAAATTCATTGACTGCTTGGAGCGTTAAAGGAAGGCAATACATATTTATAATCAACCTTTTTGTGAATGGAATTATTGTGGTTTGTATGTGTAGATTGTAGACTTTCGCGGTCTGAGTCAATGATACGTTTGAAGACTTTGACAATGACAATGACTTTGAAGCAGTCAAACTGGTTCAAAGTCCTCAACGCAGTTTCCACACGGAAACGGTGAGCCCGGTATCAGAACATCCGTTGTTTATTAATTGCAGGGCAGTTTGCATATGATTCGATAAGAAGTTATCGTTCATGCCCCTTATTATGATAACTAATTCGTCTGCGTGTGTCAGAGCCTAGTTGGATAGGTACGGCGGGAAAACAAATGAAGCAAAACATACAAAGAACAGGCGTATTGTTAGCTTGTGTTTAAACTTTGTACTAACCAAGAGTGTCACGAACAACAAAACACGATAAATAACTGGGCCACTTCAGAGGTCTTTCGGATTACCTTTTCTTCAGTATCTCACTATAAATGATGCAAACACTTTTTGTTGAAATGAGTTTTAAGATAACACTAAATAATTCGAATTCTTTCTACTAATATACTGTTGTGGGCATATCAATCATTTCGGAAAAGCATTCATATCCGCAACAGTCCCCAATGGAGGTGCAACAATATTAAACGTGGTCAGAAAGTAAAATACTTTTTCAACAACAACTTCAAAACAAACTCGTAGAATTTGATGAAAAGCCACGTGTGCATGAAATGAATAAATTTACGTGCGACAGTGGCCAAGTACAAGAAGTCCTTGGGCGGTATCAGTGCACGAATAATACGGAATTGACAAATAACCGGAGTTGTAATTGTTGAAAATTGTCGTTCTCAAATTGCCACGATCGCGAAGTAAAAGTTCAGTCAACGTAGGGGTAAACGCGCCTCCAAAGCGTCGACACAATGACACCATTATTTACCGCCCCTCTTAGACTCTTATCGACTTCCGCGTCTCCTTAATTTTAACGGAAAAATTTGTGAATGATGCAAAGGCTCTCGGCGGATGACCCATTTCTAGTGCAACCGTTCTTGTAATACATACGTACATACCAGCTATAAAAAAGTTTTAATATTAATTTTGCGTTGCCTAATTTTGGTTTGACAACTATACATTATATTTTGGAAAAAAGCTATTTGCCTTGTACATACGCAGTTTTTATTTATGGACTTAAAGCTATTTGCCTAGGCAAACATATTTGCCGTTATTAGGCAAATAGCATTATGTCGCGTTTATTATAAAATTATGTGAGGTTATGTGCAGCTTCTGAGTAAATCGTATTTTAATCATCATGGGTCTAATAAACTTATACCTACTGATTTGTTGTGACAAGCGTCAATACTCATGAGTGCAGAGATACGATTTTATATGGAATTTACCTACTAAAGCAAGATTTTTAGATTACGAATGTCTGGAATCCATTTTTCTTCAGTTTCTTAAGAATTAGGAATGTAATTTATGTGAAACTAATTTTGTTGTCAAAGAATATGTGTGTTTAATTTAATAAATGTAGATCGGTAGTAGCATTTATACTCATTTGAAGTAGGCTAACCTTATCCTCTGTTGCAACTCACCCAGGTACAGGGACAGTAACGTTTTACAAAAAAAAATAATTTCTTCATGTGAATTCTCGTGAATAGGTTAAGTGAAAATGTTAGTGTCAATGAGGAAGGAGACTCAAGGTGCGTTCCGATTGGTGGTAATGGTGGTGGTAGAAGACGAAATTATAGTATTTCTCACCAGACGTGATAGTGACACATATTAGTTTGCATGTACTATCGTGGCCATATATTATGTCCCTTCTTTTGACGTCCATTTTCTCGGAAACCTAGGGGCGAAAAAATTTCAAAAAATTCCTTTGCTGTCCTTGATTAATATGCTACAACTCCTAAATTAGAAACTAAATTAGAAAGCTGTATGTGTTGGCGTTTTCCCGATTTTTCCAAATTAAGAAGAATTGGGGCTGTTTTTGCCACGTAAATTTTATTCGTTTAACTTTAGCAATTAATTACTCCGGAGATAATACATAGATTTGAATAAATTAAAAAGTAAAATCACCTGCGGAATGATAGCTTTGAATGTGCATTTTTGTAAAATTATTGGATTAGTGGTTGACCCACAAAAAGCTATATTATGCAATGCCAGCCATTCCGTTATTAGAAGAGCTAGAATAATGAAATATAGACTATAGGTTACCCAATAATTCATAGGTTTAAAGTTTATTACATAGTCATTGTTTATCTTACATTTTTCATACAAAAGATCGTACTGAAACTCCGCGTGAATTCCGACGCTCTATGGACTTTGGGGTACTGCGGGGAAAGGAGGCGTTAGCGGTGCAGTCATGTCGGAGAGAACCGACACAGCTGGGAGAACCGGGGCAGCGTATTATCAATACACCAAGAGAACCATAACTTGACAAGGTAGTACTTTTAACTAACAATTAAATTCTTAATATTTGCATAATTTTGATTATAATATGTGACCCGGTACGAGAGAAATCTCTTCTGGTGAATACTAAATTAAGCTTGCTTGATAAACCCAAAAAATATTTATAAGGTATGCCCGATCTTGTTGCTGAAATTTTGTAATATTATATATATATATATATATATATATATATATATATATATATATATATATATATATATATATATATATATATATATATATTAAATTAAAAACACAACAACTTTATTTTAAAATTGTTTATTTTTTTTTGTTGGGCACTGTAGGCTTGGTTACATTCAACACATTAAAACTTATAACTAAAAGTCACAAGGTAAAACACGCTAAAAACTATGGTATCTTACGTTTCGACACGGCTTGTGTCTTGATCACAGATAGACTGAATTATTCGTGAAAAGTTTCATACAATTTCAATACCGACAACCAATGCAAAATCACCCATATAAATAAAACTCGTTTTCAAAACGGGAACTGGAATATCAAATAAATTCTTATAACCATACGAATTCTTAAATCAACGGTTTTTGAGTTACATGTTTGTTGGTAAAATTAGCTTGTAACAATTTAGTAAATTTAAATCCGATCTGTCATTCACCGCATCCTTTTGTTTTAAAATTTCTATGGTTTCTAATACACAACGTGCTTTTAAATTTTTCTCTTTCTTTATCACTTTCACATCACTAAAATTGAACTGATGTCCGGTATCTTGTTGGTGTTTCTTTAATGCTGTGATATTTTTTTGCATATTTGTGACCTTTTAAGCGCTCCTCCAAAAGTTGTTCCGTTTGACCAATATAGACCTTTTTGCAGCTACAAGGAATCTGATAAACACAGTGAGAGCTTTTTAGCATCGGTGTGGGAGCCTTCAGTTTTGTGTATATTTTTGATAAATTATTAGTGTTTTTGTGAGCAACCTTAATATTGAAAGGCTTCAGTATATGTCCTATCTTTTCCGATAATTGCCTCATGTAGGGAAGAGATATATACTTAGTTCTTTCCGTTTGAGATTCCTGATTGTTTTCTGTTGTTGCGTCTTTGCTTTGCTTACTAGCGGTCTGTCTCCTCCTTATTACTGTCTCTATTAGATCTTTCGGGTAGTTGTTCTTTTGTAAAATGTTTCTAACCTTGTTTAATGTTTCGCCCTGATATTGAATGCTTGTTAGCTTTATTGCTCGGTCTGCTAATCCTCTGATAACACTTTCCTTGTATGCACGTGGTTGGGTTGAATTATAATTTAGATATCTGTGTGATGCTGTTTCCTTTGTGTACCATTTTGTGTATATTTTGTTGTTATTTATATTTTGTATTAGGGTCATATCTAGGAAATTTATTTTGTTGTTTTTGTTTATTTCCATTATAAACTGTAATCTATCATTATACTTGTTAAATTTGGCTAAAATTTCATTTTCTTTTCCTTTTGGCGCAGCAACAATACAGTCATCCACATACCGCTTAAAAAACGGGATGTCAATGGAAATATTTGACAGAACAGCTTCCTCCAATTCTTCCATTACCATTTGTGCTACAACACTTGACACCGGTGAGCCCATTGCACACCCGAAAACTTGTTTGTAGAACGTGTCCTTATGTTGGAAGTAGGTATGTGTTAACGTTGTTTCTAATGCTTCCAAAAATTCTTTTTTTGGAATAAAAACATGCTCTTCTATTTCTGGCCATTTTTTGTTGATCGTATCTTTCACCAATGTTATTGGTACATTGGTGTATAGGGACACAACATCCAATGAAATGAGGTGGTGTGTTTCGTTTAGTGATACTGTATCAACAAAATCCTTAAAACACCACGAATCTTTAATATAAAAGTTATTTTTTCCCACCACTTTTGCCAAATTGTCTGCTAGTTTCTTTGACAGTTTATAAAAGGGTGATTGGATACATGATACTATGGGTCTTAATGGTGTGTCTGGTTTATGCAATTTTGGTAGCCCATATATCTTTGGTGGTTGTGAATTGTGAATTTTTAATTGGCAAGCTAGTTCTTTTGTTATAATTTTATTAGCAACCCATTTACTCACCATTTCGTTGTTCTTTTTTTCATAAATTTTTGTTGAAATTTTGTAATATTATATATATATATATATATATATATATATATATATATTAAATTAAAAACACAACAACTTTATTTTAAAATTGTTTATTTTTTTTTGTTGGGCACTGTAGGCTTGGTTACATTCAACACATTAAAACTTATAACTAAAAGTCACAAGGTAAAACACGCTAAAAACTATGGTATCTTACGTTTCGACACGGCTTGTGTCTTGATCACAGATAGACTGAATTATTCGTGAAAAGTTTCATACAATTTCAATACCGACAACCAATGCAAAATCACCCATATAAATAAAACTCGTTTTCAAAACGGGAACTGGAATATCAAATAAATTCTTATAACCATACGAATTCTTAAATCAACGGTTTTTGAGTTACATGTTTGTTGGTAAAATTAGCTTGTAACAATTTAGCAAATTTAAATCCGATCTGTCATTCACCGCATCCTTTTGTTTTAAAATTTCTATGGTTTCTAATACAACGTGCTTTTAAATTTTTCTCTTTCTTTATCACTTTCACATCACTAAAATTGAACTGATGTCCGGTATCTTGTTGGTGTTTCTTTAATGCTGTGATATTTTTTTGCATATTTGTGACCTTTTAAGCGCTCCTCCAAAAGTTGTTCCGTTTGACCAATATAGACCTTTTTGCAGCTACAAGGAATCTGATAAACAGAGTGAGAGCTTTTTAGCATCGGTGTGGGAGCCTTCAGTTTTGTGTATATTTTTGATAAATTATTAGTGTTTTTGTGAGCAACCTTAATATTGAAAGGCTTCAGTATATGTCCTATCTTTTCCGATAATTGCCTCATGTAGGGAAGAGATATATACTTAGTTCTTTCCGTTTGAGATTCCTGATTGTTTTCTGTTGTTGCGTCTTTGCTTTGCTTACTAGCGATCTGTCTCCTCCTTATTACTGTCTCTATTAGATCTTTCGGGTAGTTGTTCTTTTGTAAAATGTTTCTAACCTTGTTTAATGTTTCGCCCTGATATTGAATGCTTGTTAGCTTTATTGCTCGGTCTGCTAATCCTCTGATAACACTTTCCTTGTATGCACGTGGTTGGGTTGAATTATAATTTAGATATCTGTGTGATGCTGTTTCCTTTGTGTACCATTTTGTGTATATTTTGTTGTTATTTATATTTTGTATTAGGGTCATATCTAGGAAATTTATTTTGTTGTTTTTGTTTATTTCCATTATAAACTGTAATCTATCATTATACTTGTTAAATTTGGCTAAAATTTCATTTTCTTTTCCTTTTGGCGCAGCAACAATACAGTCATCCACATACCGCTTAAAAAACGCGATGTCAATGGAAATATTTGACAGAACAGCTTCCTCCAATTCTTCCATTACCATTTGTGCTACAACACTTGACACCGGTGAGCCCATTGCACACCCGAAAACTTGTTTGTAGAACGTGTCCTTATGTTGGAAGTAGGTATGTGTTAACGTTGTTTCTAATGCTTCCAAAAATTCTTTTTTTGGAATAAAAACATGCTCTTCTATTTCTGGCCATTTTTTGTTGATCGTATCTTTCACCAATGTTATTGGTACATTGGTGTATAGGGACACAACATCCAATGAAATGAGGTGGTGTGTTTCGTTTAGTGATACTGTATCAACAAAATCCTTAAAACACCACGAATCTTTAATATAAAAGTTATTTTTTCCCACCACTTTTGCCAAATTGTCTGCTAGTTTCTTTGACAGTTTATAAAAGGCTGATTGGATACATGATACTATGGGTCTTAATGGTGTGTCTGGTTTATGCAATTTTGGTAGCCCATATATCTTTGGTGGTTGTGAATTGTGAATTTTTAATTGGCAAGCTAGTTCTTTTGTTATAATTTTATTAGCAACCCATTTACTCACCATTTCGTTGTTCTTTTTTTCATAAATTTTTGTTGAAATTTTGTAATATTATATATATATATATATATATATATATATATTAAATTAAAAACACAACAACTTTATTTTAAAATTGTTTATTTTTTTTTGTTGGGCACTGTAGGCTTGGTTACATTCAACACATTAAAACTTATAACTAAAAGTCACAAGGTAAAACACGCTAAAAACTATGGTATCTTACGTTTCGACACGGCTTGTGTCTTGATCACAGATAGACTGAATTATTCGTGAAAAGTTTCATACAATTTCAATACCGACAACCAATGCAAAATCACCCATATAAATAAAACTCGTTTTCAAAACGGGAACTGGAATATCAAATAAATTCTTATAACCATACGAATTCTTAAATCAACGGTTTTTGAGTTACATGTTTGTTGGTAAAATTAGCTTGTAACAATTTAGCAAATTTAAATCCGATCTGCCATTCACCGCATCCTTTTGTTTTAAAATTTCTATGGTTTCTAATACAACGTGCTTTTAAATTTTTCTCTTTCTTTATCACTTTCACATCACTAAAATTGAACTGATGTCCGGTATCTTGTTGGTGTTTCTTTAATGCTGTGATATTTTTTTGCATATTTGTGACCTTTTAAGCGCTCCTCCAAAAGTTGTTCCGTTTGACCAATATAGACCTTTTTGCAGCTACAAGGAATCTGATAAACACCGTGAGAGCTTTTTAGCATCGGTGTGGGAGCCTTCAGTTTTGTGTATATTTTTGATAAATTATTAGTGTTTTTGTGAGCAACCTTAATATTGAAAGGCTTCAGTATATGTCCTATCTTTTCCGATAATTGCCTCATGTAGGGAAGAGATATATACTTAGTTCTTTCCGTTTGAGATTCCTGATTGTTTTCTGTTGTTGCGTCTTTGCTTTGCTTACTAGCGATCTGTCTCCTCCTTATTACTGTCTCTATTAGATCTTTCGGGTAGTTGTTCTTTTGTAAAATGTTTCTAACCTTGTTTAATGTTTCGCCCTGATATTGAATGCTTGTTAGCTTTATTGCTCGGTCTGCTAATCCTCTGATAACACTTTCCTTGTATGCACGTGGTTGGGTTGAATTATAATTTAGATATCTGTGTGATGCTGTTTCCTTTGTGTACCATTTTGTGTATATTTTGTTGTTATTTATATTTTGTATTAGGGTCATATCTAGGAAATTTATTTTGTTGTTTTTGTTTATTTCCATTATAAACTGTAATCTATCATTATACTTGTTAAATTTGGCTAAAATTTCATTTTCTTTTCCTTTTGGCGCAGCAACAATACAGTCATCCACATACCGCTTAAAAAACGGGATGTCAATGGAAATATTTGACAGAACAGCTTCCTCCAATTCTTCCATTACCATTTGTGCTACAACACTTGACACCGGTGAGCCCATTGCACACCCGAAAACTTGTTTGTAGAACGTGTCCTTATGTTGGAAGTAGGTATGTGTTAACGTTGTTTCTAATGCTTCCAAAAATTCTTTTTTTGGAATAAAAACATGCTCTTCTATTTCTGGCCATTTTTTGTTGATCGTATCTTTCACCAATGTTATTGGTACATTGGTGTATAGGGACACAACATCCAATGAAATGAGGTGGTGTGTTTCGTTTAGTGATACTGTATCAACAAAATCCTTAAAACACCACGAATCTTTAATATAAAAGTTATTTTTTCCCACCACTTTTGCCAAATTGTCTGCTAGTTTCTTTGACAGTTTATAAAAGGGTGATTGGATACATGATACTATGGGTCTTAATGGTGTGTCTGGTTTATGCAATTTTGGTAGCCCATATATCTTTGGTGGTTGTGAATTGTGAATTTTTAATTGGCAAGCTAGTTCTTTTGTTATAATTTTATTAGCAACCCATTTACTCACCATTTCGTTGTTCTTTTTTTCATAAATTTTTGTTGAAATTTTGTAATATTATATATATATATATATATATATATATATATATATATATATATATATATATATATATATATATATATATATATATATATATATATATATATATATATATTAAATTAAAAACACAACAACTTTATTTTAAAATTGTTTATTTTTTTTTGTTGGGCACTGTAGGCTTGGTTACATTCAACACATTAAAACTTATAACTAAAAGTCACAAGGTAAAACACGCTAAAAACTATGGTATCTTACGTTTCGACACGGCTTGTGTCTTGATCACAGATAGACTGAATTATTCGTGAAAAGTTTCATACAATTTCAATACCGACAACCAATGCAAAATCACCCATATAAATAAAACTCGTTTTCAAAACGGGAACTGGAATATCAAATAAATTCTTATAACCATACGAATTCTTAAATCAACGGTTTTTGAGTTACATGTTTGTTGGTAAAATTAGCTTGTAACAATTTAGCAAATTTAAATCCGATCTGTCATTCACCGCATCCTTTTGTTTTAAAATTTCTATGGTTTCTAATACAACGTGCTTTTAAATTTTTCTCTTTCTTTATCACTTTCACCACGTGCATACAAGGAAAGTGTTATCAGAGGATTAGCAGACCGAGCAATAAAGCTAACAAGCATTCAATATCAGGGCGAAACATTAAACAAGGTTAGAAACATTTTACAAAAGAACAACTACCCGAAAGATCTAATAGAGACAGTAATAAGGAGGAGACAGATCGCTAGTAAGCAAAGCAAAGACGCAACAACAGAAAACAATCAGGAATCTCAAACGGAAAGAACTAAGTATATATCTCTTCCCTACATGAGGCAATTATCGGAAAAGATAGGACATATACTGAAGCCTTTCAATATTAAGGTTGCTCACAAAAACACTAATAATTTATCAAAAATATACACAAAACTGAAGGCTCCCACACCGATGCTAAAAAGCTCTCACTGTGTTTATCAGATTCCTTGTAGCTGCAAAAAGGTCTATATTGGTCAAACGGAACAACTTTTGGAGGAGCGCTTAAAAGGTCACAAATATGCAAAAAATATCACAGCATTAAAGAAACACCAACAAGATACCGGACATCAGTTCAATTTTAGTGATGTGAAAGTGATAAAGAAAGAGAAAAATTTAAAAGCACGTTGTGTATTAGAAACCATAGAAATTTTAAAACAAAAGGATGCGGTGAATGACAGATCGGATTTAAATTTACTAAATTGTTACAAGCTAATTTTACCAACAAACATGTAACTCAAAAACCGTTGATTTAAGAATTCGTATGGTTATAAGAATTTATTTGATATTCCAGTTCCCGTTTTGAAAACGAGTTTTATTTATATGGGTGATTTTGCATTGGTTGTCGGTATTGAAATTGTATGAAACTTTTCACGAATAATTCAGTCTATCTGTGATCAAGACACAAGCCGTGTCGAAACGTAAGATACCATAGTTTTTAGCGTGTTTTACCTTGTGACTTTTAGTTATAAGTTTTAATGTGTTGAATGTAACCAAGCCTACAGTGCCCAACAAAAAAAAATAAACAATTTTAAAATAAAGTTGTTGTGTTTTTAATTTAATATAATCTACAAGGCTAATTTAAAGTGACACAAAGTTTATATATGTATATATATATATATATATATGATGACAATGTTGATTTCTGCTAGCAGGCTTTTGTCCTACTCTATGTGTAAGTAGAAACGATGTTTTGTTCACTATTTATAATTGTGTAGACCTATACATTGACTGAAGTCTGTGTTTTATTCTAATTAGCTTGTTCCTGAGGAAGTCTTTAATAAAGACGAAAATTTGAACGGAGACTAAAGGAGTTTCTTTTACATCGCCCAACTGACCATATTTCCCACAATATCAATTACGTTTTGATTCCAAACTAAGTCGGTCGTTATTTCTATTCAACTATATATATATATATATATATATATATATATATATATAGAATAGAAAGAATAGAAAGCAATTGGGCAAAAGAAACCACGGACTGGATCCCACTAGAAAACGTAAGATCACGAGGCCGACAAAGGAAGAGATGGGTGGATGAGTTGTTGGAGGTGGCGGGGCCAACATGGGCAAGAATCGCCAAGGACAGGACGAAATGGAAGGAAATGGGGGAGACCTTCATCCGAAAGGATGGTTAACATAATTTAATTTTTTTCTATGAATTTGAATTTCAATTAAGTTACATTTTACTTTATATATTTTGCATTACAATATTTGATATACACAATTATAATAATGTGATTACTAAAAATTGGTTAATAAAGGTTATTATATATATATATATACTAGTAAAAAATTATTCGTCGGGTGTACGATCCAAGGGAGGAAAGAAAGAAAACTCTATTCTTATTTTGCAATATTTCGAAACTATATTTGTTTCTTCTTCAAGCAAATTACTACAACAAATACAAAAAACACCATTACAAATAAAATACTAAAGTTCGATAGTTATATACTCACAACTGAGTTAAATAAAGCCATCAGACATTGGAAATAGACGAAACCATGCGACACAGAACATTTCACAAGAACATCTATAAACGTTGACAGTTACATTGTGACTGGACGGCAAACAAGAACGAATGACAAGTCTCCCACGTGTTTTAATAACACGAGGACAAAAATTTTACCACCAGTTCAGAAAAAGCCAACTGAGGTTTACTGATCTTAAAAACATATTGATGACAATTCGTGGGCAGATGTTTTTGATTGGTTAGAGCTCAGCTGGATAATAAAAGAGTAGATGTTGCTTATATTATCAACGTCATTTTTAAAGTTAACGGCATCGTCAGTAGTTTTAATATGAAACATCTCAAGGAATAGCCGACCATAGTAATTCGCTTCCACATCCAAAATCCTAACACTGTCAAAATCAAAAGTGTGGCCGTGGTTCAAGGAGTGGTTGGCTAAAGCACATCTCGATTTACGAGTATTACAATCACTCTTATGCAGTGAAATCCGATTTCTCAGCCACTGAGAGGTAGTGCCAACATATCTACCCTCACACTGATTACAATTAATGAAATACACAACGTTAGATCTATAGAGCAACGGATCTTGATCCTTAATACTAGTAAACACTTTTTTTTATTTTATGGGGATAATGAACCACTATTTTTTTATTCTCAGGTAAAACACTGGTGAACATTTGTATTAATTTATTACTAACCATAGGAATCGAAGTCAATTTCAAAAAATGCGGCTGAATTTGCACTGGTTCATCAAAAATGCTCCTAGTGCCATTAACATTAGTGTTAGTTGAGAACAAAAGCTTGTTTACTAATTTGTCAGGAAAACTATTGTTAACAAATACTGACTTTAACTTACATAATGCTGCGTTGTGAAACTCGGGGCTACAAATTTTTTTAATTCTGTTTTTCATACCGGTTATTGTGTTTATCTTATGGCTGAATGTGTGGTTTGACAAGAAGTTAATATATCTCCCAGAATATGTCGGTTTCGTATACCAATCAGTGACCAACGTGCCACACTCCTTACGCACTACCCTACAATCCAAGAAAGGGATGAAGTTATCAGTCTCAGTCTCCATTGTAAACTGGATATGAGGATTTAGGGTGTTAAAATTGTCCAGAATGGTCCCGACCCCACCACGAGGGACACAGGTGATAATATCGTCCACAAACTTATAAATGAACGGGAGCTCAAACGGCAGCATGGCAATAACCCTATCATTGTCCCCATAAAATAAAAAAAGTTTTCACTAGTATTAAGGATCAAGATCCGTTGCTCTATAGATCTAACGTTGTGTATTGCATTAATTGTAATCAGTGTGAGGGTAGATATGTTGGCACTACCTCTCAGTGGCTGAGAAATCGGATTTCACTGCATAAGAGTGATTGTAATACTCGTAAATCGAGATGTGCTTTAGCCAACCACTCCTTGAACCACGGCCACACTTTTGATTTTGACAGTGTTAGGATTTTGGATGTGGAAGCGAATTACTATGGTCGGCTATTCCTTGAGATGTTTCATATTAAAACTACTGACGATGCCGTTAACTTTAAAAATGACTTGTGTTGATTATTCTTGCCTATTTTATTTTAATGAACTGAAACGGTGTGTTTTTTGGGTTGAAAAGGCTAGGTGCTCTGATTGAAAGGCACAAAGTAGTTTGTTGACTTTTTTATTAGGTTCAATATTTCGCTGCACTATTATCAGCTTCTTCGGGAACTAAAAAAGACACAAAAGAGGGAGTAATACACAGTAATAACCACTATCAATAATCTGTTCTTAAAATTACCTCTAACAATAGTCGTAGCTACATACTATAAATCACATCATTCAACGGCATGCGGAGTGAGGTTAGGAAAACTTGACATTTCACAACCAATCCCATAAAACCAAAAAATAACAACAGCAGCACCGGCAAACTGTAAAAAGAAACGGCAATCAACAACTATAACACTGAAACAACAAAAGATGTTTCGAATTACCTGAGATATCAACAGGACCGCAAAAATAAAACAATTCGTCAGCATTCGTTAGATTATAGGTAATATGACAGACAGCGAACCAGAAACCGGCAACCGAACCGAGCCGCAGAGTAAAATTCCCCAGACAAGCGCAAAACAATTGCACACTGCACAACCTTAAAAAATAAAATTATTTCAAAATTAATACAATGTTTGTTACTAACGCTTAGGTAAATTTTAAAGATTTAAAAGAATAACTCACTCAAGTTTCCCAAGCCATTTGATGACTCATCCAACAACCGTTCGTGGTTGTGGTTAAGATTGAGCAAGTGGGCATATGTAGAACTCAAATCTTCAGTGTCTGAACGTAAATTTACGGTGTTAGGGGTAGATTGTATTCCCACCATTTCGAAAAATAATCTTTCGCGCAAATTCCGTTTGTTATATAGAATCTCAACCTCGCCAAAGTTCATTGTGTGTCCGTGGTTCAAGGCATGCTGGGCCAGCGCACTCGTCAATCGTCCCTTGCTGACATCGTCCTCGTGTTGTTTCATCCTGGTCTTAAGCCAGTTAGCTGTCTGGCCAACATACGAGGCCCCACAATCCAGACAAGGAATCCGGTACACAAGTCCCGACCTGTATTGGTTGTCAGTCCTATGTTTAGTCCTGGTAAACAAATCCCCTATCTTGTTCAAATTGTAGAAAGCAATTTGAAGGCCTTCAATTTTAAACAGTTTGCTGATGTGTCCAGACAACCCGGGGATGAACGGGAACTTTCTGTATAAGATAGGGACTCGTGCAACCGGAGCCGTCATGTCCACTGGTCTACGTTTCTGGGCGACATTGTAGATCAAATTTTTTGTTAGGTGTTTTGGGTAGCCATTGTTGAGGAATAATTTGAATAATATTTTTTTATTCTCTGCATGGAAATCAACATGGGAAAGTCTCAAAACCCTATCTCTCATAGCTGGTTCGCTGTCTGTCATATTACCTATAATCTAACGAATGCTGACGAATTGTTTTATTTTTGCGGTCCTGTTGATATCTCAGGTAATTCGAAACATCTTTTGTTGTTTCAGTGTTATAGTTGTTGATTGCCGTTTCTTTTTACAGTTTGCCGGTGCTGCTGTTGTTATTTTTTGGTTTTATGGGATTGGTTGTGAAATGTCAAGTTTTCCTAACCTCACTCCGCATGCCGTTGAATGATGTGATTTATAGTATGTAGCTACGACTATTGTTAGAGGTAATTTTAAGAACAGATTATTGATAGTGGTTATTACTGTGTATTACTCCCTCTTTTGTGTCTTTTTTAGTTCCCGAAGAAGCTGATAATAGTGCAGCGAAATATTGAACCTAATAAAAAAGTCAACAAACTACTTTGTGCCTTTCAATCAGAGCACCTAGCCTTTTCAACCCAAAAAACACACCGTTTCAGTTCTTTAAAAATGACGTTGATAATATAAGCAACATCTACTCTTTTATTATCCAGCTGAGCTCTAACCAATCAAAAACATCTGCCCACGAATTGTCGTCAATATGTTTTTAAGATCAGTAAACCTCAGTTGGCTTTTTCTGAACTGGTGGTAACATTTTTGTCCTCGTGTTATTAAAACACGTGGGAGACTTGTCATTCGTTCTTGTTTGCCGTCCAGTCACAATGTAACTGTCAGCGTTTATAGATGTTCTTGTGAAATGTTCTGTGTCGCATGGTTTCGTCTATTTCCAATGTCTGATGGCTTTATTTAACTCAGTTGTGAGTATATAACTATCGAACTTTAGTATTTTATTTGTAATGGTGTTTTTTGTATTTGTTGTAGTAATTTGCTTGAAGAAGAAACAAATATAGTTTCGAAATATTGCAAAATAAGAATAGAGTTTTCTTTCTTTCCTCCCTTGGATCGTACACCCGACGAATAATTTTTTACTAGTGACTAATTACCGATCGACAATTTCTTTCTATTTTACGTATATATATATATATATATATATATATATATATATATATATATATATATATATATATATATATATATAATATAATACTATTCAACAATAAGCAGAGACCAAAGGTCAACTTTTTTTATGTTGCGAATTCTGGCGCAATATCCTGGGACGCTGATGACTGGTCTAAGTACACTTTCAAGGCAGACATCCTTATATTTGGTACCAGTATACAATATCCCAACCGTCAGAACCAGGAAAATTTCTCGTCGGAAGCCAGTATTTAGACCATATTGAAATGCCTACATTGGACAAAGAATCTAGGTGACCATATTTGGTCGATATTCAGGGCCGACTAATTCTTCTGATCAGTTTCTGCCCCCAAATTTTCTTAAGAAAGAAGAACCGGGTGGCTCTAATAGTAAAACAAATTTAGTGGAGATTGAGATTTGTCATCACTTTCCAAAATTGCATAATTCTGTTCGTGAATTATAGCTCTATTACTCTATTAGTCTAGTAATTATTAAAATCTAACTCTAAATATTCAGAGCGAATATTTCAAAATAATGTAGACTGGCAAAATTTTTAATGTTGCCTTATAATTTGAAATATATTTCGGTTTATGCAAGACTATTTTAAAGAAAGTGTCTTGTCTTTTAAGCAACATTCCTTAGCCACCATATTCTTGCCTTGAGTGCTGTCATCAGATGACTCTATATAAGGTGGTATAAAGACTCCGTATAAAGACTGAAATTTTTTCAAATGAAAACTTTTAGATATCCCTATCGCAATATTTTGTATCAATAAAATTGCTGGTGAGCATTTGAGAGATTAAACAAACCATCCCAAGGATGTTTAGGACGTAACATTTTCTTTATTGTTTTCCAAAAATAAGTTAGAGCCCATTATGCTTCAAGATCAATAAAAATAGACTAATATCTGATAACTGAATTCAGCTAATTAATTTTGCTGCCAAAAGGATTACTCAATGTTTGCATACGCCTTATATACTTTTATTTGTACCGAAAAGTATTTAATCGGGGCACGCTTCTTTGTGCCTGGTTAAAGAACCTGATTTCATAGCGGCTGAATTCCCCCTTTTTTGTGGCAAACAAAATTCATTATTTTTTCTTATATTTGTACCTCTAGAATACTCTCGTAGAAGTAATCCTACAACAAATTTCAGTTGTGCGTTCTGGCCGATACAACCGCATTTGTCCTATTGTACAAAGCCCTGTTGACAGGATAGATGTCAACCAAGCTCTAAACCGGCTAGGGATTAGGTTTGGAATCAACAGATGTTGCTCATAATTCTGCAGCAAATTATTAAATTCACATAAATTAAAACGACATTTGGGCTATGATAAAGGGAGTTTTCCTTTAAATTGCCTATTTGACCAAAATTTCCAACGTTATTAACTTGCGTATCCTCCACAACGAAGTTATTACTTCCTTTGGTCATTACGTCCTCGCAACTTTGTATGCGTGTGTGTCATATGTTTTATATGACTATTAGTACCATGACTATTAATACCTTTTGAAGTCTGCCCGATAGGTTTTTACTCTTTCATTATGAAATGCCTGCTGCATTTTTCAGATATTTTGAGCGGTTTGGGCGCGCAAATTAAAGATTCCTGACACTGCTGTATAGTCAGCTGACTGTTAATATAAGTCTTGAAAGATATATTTAGCTTTTTTTACATTTGTTTTGTAACAATAACAAACTTATTAATTGGGTCTAAGATGGATCCCAAAAGTTACGCTAACGGGGCAATTACATTGTTTGTTGCGTTGGATCGACCAAGGGCGTGGGCTTGGAGTAGCTAAATGGACCGTTTATATCAGCGGTCTTTCTCCTGCTCACGGGCAGTCCCATAAGTGTGCTCCAGTCGCGGGGGTACGCGGACCCCTAAGTTGGCGATCGCTGGTTTATATTAACCATTTGGATACGGAGGTCGGCTCATTGTTGATACGTTCCTGTGAACCGTTATCAATAATTTGTGTTTTTTCTTCTGGACAATAATAACCGCTCAGCCGCTGCTTGGTTAGTTGTTTGAGTGACAGTTCACCATGACTACAGTCAAAACAGTCTAGAGTTGTCTTTGTTGTCAATCATATGTAAATTAGATGCTGAGCCATTAAACCACTAAAGAATTTATTGGATACCCTTTCATTATTATTTGTGGATTCCTTTAAAGTTTAGACCGCTCATGTTATCTGAAACTACCGGTAAACGGTGCTTTCAAGGCCCGTCCAACTAAGCTTAAGTTTTTACTTGGTACTCAGCAATTCTATTGCATTATATTACTTTTCAAGGCAGTAAGGAACAATTTGCATATAAAATATGGGAAAAAAACATATTAGACTTACTGAAATAAATAAAAGTCCTAATTAAAAAATCTAATTAATTATACTTTTGCCTTTGTCCGCTGCTCATCGAGCTCAAAGATTTTCCCAATGTTTATTAAATGTCTAATTTTATTCATAACCATATGAAATTAATTCCAGACTTTATTTATATACATCTATGTGTGTTATCTGTTGTTGTTGCTTGTTTTTTGGACGTACATTTAGCGATTATTTACGGTCTCCATCATGATATATACCTTCTTATTGTTTATAGGCTTAAAAGGGCCACATAGAAAGGTATATTAAAGTATTTATACTGATTAGTACATTGGGAAGTATTAAAAGTTGATTCGTATGTATTCCGTACGGATGACGACTGATGGTCCGAAGTACGTGTGTATGGTTACGTTCTTCGATGACGGAATTACCCGATAATTACCTTTCTCCATATGTATTTCATGCACTTTTCACAAGTCATGCAAGCCTTGGAATCTGGTCGTGTTTTGGTAGATTGAATTGGCTAAATTGGTTTAAATACACACAATTTTACAATTGTTCTTAAATTTTACAACTGCATGCATGAAAAGAAGTTTGATGAAAATTTTTACATGTGACTCTTTAACTTTGAATAACATGATAACGATATATTGTTGCAATAACATGTTAACAAAATGTTAACATGTTCTTGCAAGTGCAAGTGTTTCTTATTCATAAACAGACGATAATGCTGTTTTGGCTCTAAATTGATCTCTGCTTTAAACATCTACTAGATTGTCATATGAACTAATGGAAAGGAAATATAATTAAATGATTAAACGAACTTACCTTAGTGAAGTTCTATTATAATTATATGATCTTTCCATCCGGAATATGACATAACCCACCCTTCCTTTGTTTAGCCTTTCCCCAACCCTGAACAATTTAGAGGCCCTATGCTTTCAAGAGAATGTCAGATATATACTGATATATACCAAAGCCGGCTTACCCATACCTGTCATACTGGACATTTCTTCGATACCATGGCTTTGAAGACACGTGGCTTATTGTGAAATAAAGAGACTACTAGATTGTCATATTCCGGATGGACAGATCATATAATTAGGATAGAACTTCACTAAGGTAAGTTCGTTTAATCATTTAATTATGTAATAAAGTTTAAACCTATGAATTAGTGGGTAGCCTATAGTCTATATTTCATTATTCTAGCTCTTCTAATAATGGAATTGCTGGCATTGCATAATATAGCTTTTTGTGGGTCAAGCACTAATCCAATTATTTTACAAAAATGCACATTCAAAGCTAGCATTCCGCAGGTGATTTTACTTTTTAATTCGTTCAAATCTATGTCTTATTTCCAGAGTAATTAATTGCTAAATTTAAACGAATAAAATATTTACGTGGCAAAAACAGCCCCAATTCTTCTTAATTTGGAACAATCGGGAAAACGCCAACACATACAGCTTTCTAATTTTTATGAGTTGTAGCATATTAACCAAGGACAACATCAGAATTTTTTCAAATTTTTTTGCCCCTATGTTTCCGAGAAAATGGATGTCAAAAGAAGGGACATAATATATGGCCACGATAGTAGGTACTAAATACTAAAGATTAAAGAATATAAGACACTAGACACTAGACAAAGAAACGCTGGTCCGAGAGTGAGATATATTTGATCAACAAATTAAAGCGACGAGGGCACGATGGCTACCAACAGCTGATTGTGTTTATAATACCAGCGGGTGGGGTGCTACTACCAAACATAACCTCACAAAAGTCCTGTGTAGGTTGCCGCCCAACATGCGCTGTATTGGCACACGTTAACCAGGCGCGGAACTTCGTGTCGGCACCGTTGATCTCAAGGGTCACGAATTTTCTGTACCTCGGTTATCTAATATTAAAAATATGCCTATTAAAAGTATGTGATGTCTCAGAAGAAACAAATTACGTTAAGAATATCATTTTCTTAACATTAGACAACCATTTTTCTGTGTGTGTCTACTTAAGTTTCTTTTAACTATGGAACAAAATGGAAGACGAAAAAAAACGTCAGTTTTGTTCTTGATACCTTTCAAAAACAGCAAATAAATGGCATCTTTACCTCTTAATTATATGTACTTTATTGAATTATTATTCGTATTTGAATAAATTACCATTTTGATGAGATGTTTAAATATCTTTGTCGCATCTTATTACTTAAAAATATAATACCACATTTAATTCAATTAATCCTCCGTTGCCACCTTACTCAATTTTCATTCATGAATAGTAGAAGCCACAGCACTAAATTACAAAGAAAAAATAAAAAGCGCCTTGCATTAAACTTAATACCCTAGAACCAATCAAAAGTGTAAATTTACACAATTATAATTGCCTATTCATAATTACAAAAATGCTGGATCGTTTAATTAAGAAGGACGAGATTTTGTGGGAGAAATATCTAGAAATACGGTATCTAACTAACGATGCCAATGTTGGTAGTGAGGTAACGAGAATCGATATTGCTTTTCTAAAGGTAGTTCTGCATTAATCATAACATTTAGTGGTGGGAGTTTCGCAGACTGCATAAAAATGATTTTAGCAGTTCAAGAAATGTTAGAGATTTGAAAGAGAATAGTAAAACTTGCACCAATTATCATTTAAACAAATGTATAAGGATTCCTATACAAAAACTACCCTAAATCATTCAGCTTAAGTACGGAAAGTAGGGCTATAAGTAGCCCTTACCTTTACTAGTGTTAGTTTTATTATAATAAATGGTTAAAATATGGAACTGAGTTGGTTGTGTTCTTCACTACGTATATTTTAAATACTGCAAAATTTGGGAATAATGTTACGTATAAATAAAATAAAAAATAACTGTAAAGATACAAACTGTTTCCATTTGTATCTTTTTGTTATTTATTTGTCTAAAAACATATACATATATACAATGCATATCCACAAAGCAATGCTTAATAGTGTCATCATATACCGTACGTTTCCCCGAACGCTAGGCATAGCATTTGCGGAAGAACGGTAATTGGCTGCCCCACTCAACCGACGTTGGCAGTGCTGTCGCGTGATACGCTAGTTTTCTCCCACCAGTCCGCAGTCCCACTATAATTGGCTGCCCTACTCAACCGACGTTGGCAGTATGTCGCGTGATACGCTAGTTTCTATAGCCCTATGCCTAATTTTTGGGAACACAACTGTATATACAATATACATACCGAGTCTCTCCTTCTGTCCTCGCCTCGGGTGGAGAATGGATTGGAAGCTCCTCCCGGGCTAACGGTATTGAAGGTGGAAGATTATTGTTTTGGTGTGTGCACTGATTCACAGCCAATCCATCGCCATAAGCCGACGGCTTCGTCTCTTAAATGCAACATAGTGTAGTTGGCTGGTGCCTTTCTGCAGCTTATTAAAGTCTTTCACAGCCTCCGTTGTTACGGCCAGTGAGTATCGTGCCGTATCAGCTCGGTTTTGTCTTATGTCTGATCTTCTCCTCCTGGCATGGCTGTCTGTGTCTTTCGTGTTTCTTGTGAATGTTTATGCATGTCTCAATCTTTTTGTGGTGTATTTTATTCAGTAGAAGAATGTTGTTCAGTCTTATTCTTTGCTGCATCGTAATTTCTTTTATGCGACTATGCACTTCTGCGGTTGGTGTTCTTATTTACATGTTATGCAACATTTTAAAGACTTTGTTTTCTTGGGTTTGAAGCTTTTTTACATTTCCGTGTTGTTGTTCCCCAGATGGTCGTCAGGTAGTCCATCAGAGACGCAAAGTAGGCGCTGCATGTAAGTTTTCTTAGGTGTTCAGGAATATATTGTCGGATCTTTGCTAGTATGGCTGTAATTGTGGCATTGCATTTGACTAATTTTGTAGGTGATGCACGTATCATCAGCGTACGTGCATATTATCCCGTTGAGGCCCGTTGAAGTCATCATTGTCATTTGTATAGATAATATACATTATAGGAGAGATATTACCACTGTGTGGGAGTCCGTAGCCTGCGTGCTTTTCTTCCCCTTCTTTGCCGTTTATTATGGTTGTTTGGGGTCTGTTGGTCAGGTATGCTGTGATCAGCTTTAAGTTCACTCCCGATATTCCAACCGCTGCAAGTTTATCCGCCATTCTAGCCTTACACACCGTGTCGAATACTTTTAGCATAACTATAAATATGGTTACCACCAAGTCCTTATTGTCCAGGTGTGAGTACATATGTGACATCACGTCTAGCGCGGCTGAAGTTGTGCCGGACTGCTTCTGAAATGCATACAGTTGGGTGCTGATAATGTTATTGTCTTGTAAGTGGTTATCCAGTCTTCTTTTGATTATTGTTGGTTGGTAGTTTTCGCATTTTGTTCTGTGTCCTTTTTTGAAAATAGGTTTTATTATATGTATATATCTTTAGGTCTTGTGGATATACTCCTGTATCCGGGTGCTTTGTTTTAATAATATTTTTGATTTATTTTTTTTGGTTTTTCCGAATGGTAGCAAACTAGTCATTGATTTCAATTACAATCTCTATCGTCCTCTGCCATGGTCCCGTCGGGTTGGTTATTTTCGTAATGTTTTGTTTTTCTTTTTCCTTTTTGTTATTACTTTCTTGATCATTTTCCATACTTTTGCTGGTTCGTCTTTTATTCCTTGGAATTGTTTGTAATAATATTGTTGTTTAGCATCCTTGATCATTTTCTTTACCGTCCTTTTTGTGGAATGGTATCTTTCTTTGATGATTTCATTCAGAGAATGTTGTCTATATTGTGTGAATACTTTGTTTCTCTCGTCGATCTTCTTCATTAGTTCTTTTGTAATCCATGGGCACTTGTCTCCTCTCTTAACTTTTATAATCTCATGGTTTTCGAGTGATATGGTACTGATTCTAGGCGACCGTTGTTTGATTGAGTCGATTATGTTTTCATCTATGTTTCGGTATATTTCGCAACCCCGCCGCATCTTTGTCCAGTTCCTCTGGAGTGACATGATATTCGGAGCGGTAGCCGCCAAGGTCGTATAAGTATTCGCTATCAGGTGAAAGCCATGTTTCTGTTAGGGCAATTATTGTTGGTGAGTTATGGATCTGTGGAAGTATTTCTAGCTCGAGGTATATAATAATAATTTAATAATAATAATTCATTTATTGGACCGCAATTTACAATCGTAATACAAAAAATATAACTATATATAATAGGCAGTACCTTAAATTACGGAACAAATGCGCTCCCTTCAGGTTGGCCAATGGCGTCCTGATCTTCCAGAGAACCCCAAATAATATATTATCGTATTGAAATCAAGTAGACTATGGAAAGCTTACAACTTAAAAACATTTGCTCAAAGATTAAAGTATGTATCGCCCGTTAAAAATAGAAAATCTGAGCTGCCTCCTAAACGTAGGTACCGTGCACCATTCACCACCAAATCTTACAGCATTCCAGTAGCGCGCCGCGTTGTAACTAAATGACCGTTTAAAAAATTGGGTTGAGTGGCGAGGGACGTCCAAAAGATTTTTGCGCCTGACATTCACGCTATGCACATCCGTTCTAAATCTAAGCCTTTCCAGAAGGTACGATGGGGTACCGGTATGTAAAATTCTATAGACAAATACCACAAAATGCAAGTCCCTACGCTCAGCCATTGATAGCCAGTCTATAGCTCGTCGTCTCTGCGTAACACCACTTCTACGGGACAAGCAATGGATGAATCTGATGCATCTATTCTGAACAACCTGAACCCTCCTACAATCATCACTATCAACACAAGGACCCACTATGGTACCGCAGTAATTAAAATGACAGAGCACAACCGAATCCGATAGATATCTCTTAGGGTGCTCCGTTAGAACACCTCTGTGTGGGTAGAGCATCTTGAGATTGCAGTAGGCCGTCCGAATGCAGTGGTTTATGTGGGTCTTAAATCGCATATCGGTGTCCAGGTGAAGCCCCAAATTTCTTGCACACTCTTTCCTCTCCAACCGAGCGCCATCAACAAAAATGTCAACATGTGCACCCATCGACAGCCTTAACCGTCGTTTGCCAAATATCAGATAACAAGACTTTGCAGGATTAATTCGAAGTGAGTGCCTGATTGACACATCGCATAGTCTCCCCAAATCTGAATTAATCGCATCAACAGCATCGCCAACACGGTCTTCATCAAATGACAAGTACAGCTGAGTATCATCAGCATACATATGGTAAGAACACACGGGATTTGACAACAAAAATAACTGGGATGTGTAGAGGGAGAACAAGAGCGGCCCCAATATAGATCCCTGTGGAACACCGGACTTCACCAAACATCTTCCGGAAACAACATTGTTAGCCGTAACCCTATGCGATCTTTCCGTTAAATAATTGCCAAAGAATGCTAATGAGACAGCGTCAAATCCCAAATATTCTAGTATTGCTAGCATAAGCCGATGGTCTATAGTATCAAATGCCTTTGAAAAATCTAAAAGCACCAGGACAGTCCCCTTATCAGTATCTGTCGCACGCATGATATCATCTGTAACCATTGATAGTGCTGTCTGACAGCTATATCCCCTGCGAAATCCAGACTGAAACGGGGGCAACAACTCATATTTTTTTAGGTATTCCCTTATTTGCTGGTCAATAGTCCTCTCCAACACCTTTGAAAGCACAGGCAGTATCGTAATTGGGCGAAGTTCACTATACAGGGAAGGAGCTGAGACCTTTGGCACTGGCACAACCTTTCCCTCCTTCCACGAGCAGGGAAACACACCATGCTGCAAACAATAATTTAAAATATGCGTGATATACGGCAACAAACATGGGAGACAACGCAACAGCATGTCAACCGAAATACCATCAAATCCCACCGATTGTGACTTGATTTTGCGAATTGCAACGTCAACCTCTAACTCAGTGACATCCCGAAACGAGAAACAAGCTCCCCTACCGACTCGATTAGTCGAGTAAAAGTCCAACGTATCAGCATCCAGGTGGGCTTCCTCTCCAGTAACCGATCCAAAGTAATCATTGATGGCATCAACATCGCACAAATCCAACGGCAATGATGTTCGATTGTGCCTGAGATTTCCCACATCCCGCAAGCCTCGCCACATTCCTCTACTCCCTAGACTTGCGCATCTGGAATTAATATACGCCCTTTTTTCACTCCTAACGGCTGATGTCACTGCATTGCGAAGTGATTTATAGTAGGTCCAGTGAGACGGGTCATGTGTTCTCCGGAATCTCGCAAGAGCCTTATCGCGCAGCGACATCATGTATCGAACATTGTCGGTTAGCCAGGGCTTAGAAGCTTGACCAAACCTACACCCGACCCAGGGTGCGTGTACATCAAACAACATGAGAATGTTGTTATTAAGAAAAGATAATTTGTCATTAATATCAGGCAAGTATATCATGTCGTTCCAGGGCACAGAACACAAGTCATTATAAAACAAGAGTTGATCAAAGAGTCGAAAATCTCTGATAGAACGAGTAACCACCTCCGAAATTAATTGACTCCCCGTCAAACTACAAACAGTTAAACAGTGATCCGACAACCCATGAACGTCCACCACACGACAATCAGTGATACTCACATCCTCCGGAACAACGACCACATCCAAAAGAGTAGATGAGTTTCCTGCGATTCTGGTTGGCACCGTCACCAGCTGCTTAAGGCTGAATGTTTCAAAAATTCCCATTAAATCTGCCGACGCCGGGCTATAAGACAGCAGGTCAATGTTCAAGTCTCCAACCAGCATCACATCATCATACAAAAGGTAATAATCCGATAGCAACTCATTCAACTCTGACAAAAAAGTACGCGCGCATGCACGTGGAGGACGGTAAATAACTCCAAACAGACAGCTTCTACCACGATTGGCAAAGGCAATGAGCAGGATTTCCATGACCCTGTTGGCATTCTCAAAAACTAATTCAAATTGAATATTAGATTTAATATATACACCTACACCCCCACCATAGCCTTCTCTATCATGTCTTACAACAGAGTAATCGTTAATTGTGATGTCATTGTCAGACACCCTGTCGCTCAACCACATCTCTGTCACGGCAAAAACATCTATTTTATACAAGGAAAGCAGCTCAGATACTTCAACAACTTTGCTATATATTGAGCGGATATTCAGATGGGCTAACGTAAACATTAGAAATTAAGAGCTAAAAAACAAAAAACAGTAACATATTTGAATTTTCAGTGTATACAGTGTATACTTATATAATAGTATGTACCAAATAACAACACAAAAGAACTAGAAAACAGAGCCAAAAAACCCGCTTGATACAAATCGTTTTAAATAATTTTTAAATAATTTTTAGGCTCCTTATGTTGTGAAGGAATATTGTGTATTCAGCCGACATCTTTCCATGTCGGTCTTGTTTTTAATAGTAATACTATCGCTGTTACTGTCCTTGCGTAGATATACCTTTCCGTCTCCAGTCCATAGGTAATCGTAGTTTCTTTCCTTCCTTTTTATTCTAGCGTGGTAGAATAGTTCATTCGTAAATTGCGTCAATTGCTCGTTGATATAGATGTGATTATTCTTTCTTTTAAGAGCGTAATTGCTACCAAATCTCCTCGTGCCTTGATTATATCTGTTTATCGTTGCGTACTTACCAGTTGAACAATCAGTGGGCCGGTTTTCTTCTTCTCATCAACCTGCATGCCCTGCTCCCTAACATCCGTGACGATCTTCTTAAGGACTTTCATCGCTATTTCCCTAGGCTTCTCCGAACCGCCCAGCGTCTCAATTCTGGTGATGACTAAATTTTTCGGGATTTTTTCGTATTCGATGTTTTCAACCATATTCTCTAGCGTTTCTAACCTTTTCCACATTTCAGCTCTCTCCGTCTTTCCGTCCTTCAGCAATTTCTTAAGGTCTTTAGTTTCTTTCTGCATCTCGTCGAATCTAGCTACCAAGAAATCCATTGACTTCCTCAATTCATTATGAATCTCACGATTCGTACAGTCCTCGTCGGGTTCATGTTCTTCTTTTCCGCCATTCCTGGTATTGGGTTTATTTCGATTTGATGTAGATATTATTAATATCCATATTTTGTTTTTGTTTTTTATACTTGGTTTAGAAGTGTATTTTGTTTTGTTTGTTTTTGTTTTTTATACCTGGTTCAGAAGGATTGTCTGATAGAGGCAAGGAGGTAAGAGTAGAGGACACACTTCACACCCAGGTGCCCTTCAGGGTGGCTGACAGTTCATGTAGAAAAAGATATATGGACAGGCAAGACCAGTAAGACTGTGTTTCGTACGTTTGCAAATATACGACCCGACATATGCTGGAAACTTTTCACCATGTAAGTTTTAGATTTACATTTGTCGTTCCTAAACCATTATTAAAAATTCAAAACGTTGCAGAAATTGTCTTTAGTTATAATTTTTTAATCTGCCATTTTGGACCTATCGTTTTGAATTTTGCAATATTTGATGGAATTATGACAGATTTGTTTTCATCGTCCTTAAAAACCCCTAAATGTCATGTTTGAAGGAGTTATGATTGATTTTAGGCGCAGATACAGGATTTTTTTAGGTGTATTTGATTTTTGTGGTTACATTCCCGAATACCGCCATTTTAATGTTGTTGTGTATAGGCGCTGTACGGTGTCCGTGTTTTAATGATTGTTTTGTGTACTTTTCTGATTAATTAAACGTAATTAACGTTTGTTTAGCCATATTGTGATTGTTTCTAATGTTCACATTTGTGGATTCGGCTGATGATGACCTCTACGTAGGTCGAAACCGGTACCGACGAGATTTTATTTAAATATATTGCAGAGTTTTGAAGATTATGCATACAAGTTTTTTATTAACATATTCCCTGCAAAATGGACGCAGTGACATTATACACGGTGGCCCAAAAAAGAAGCGGTACAAATTTTGAATCACTAGTATTTCCTATAATATTTTTTCATAATTTTACAAAAAATGCATTACTTTTCACATTGAACAATTATCATACTTTTGTTTTCGTAGGTTAATGTCTCTGTGTTGGGTATTTGTAGGTTCTATCTTGATGTAGTCACTGTGGTTGCCTAATAAAATGTTCAAATAAGTGGTCATCTAGAAACTCTTTGAATTCGCTTATTAAATTATCGGTTATTGTTCAAGTCTGTGGATTTTTTGTACGCGTGTAGCATTTTTATATTGGCTTCTGTTATGCTGTGTCGGTTTCCAAATGGAGCCCTATGATGAAGTTTATTCTGCTTTTGTGTTTTTTACTTGTTACCAATTTACGACCAGTTTGTTCAATATATTATACAGCGTGGTAATCCGTACAGTTAATCTTGCATTATCCGCTTTTGTCTAGGTCCGATGTTTTATGTTGTGTTGCTGAGGTGATTGCCGTTGTCGCTACCGTAATGTCAAACTTGCATTCGGATTATCATTTGAAAATAAATGAAAAAAAAAAGATAAATGAAGGTAGGTGATTTTACGATGAACCTATTTTTTATGAGAATTGACACTTACATTATTATTTACAAAAAAGAACTTATGAGCTGGTCTATCAGCCCGCCACGACGACGTTGATCAATAACTTTAATTTTGAGTAATGTATATACGCATTGAGCCATTTTCATTTGTTTGCTATTTACAGAATTCTAACAGTATGTAGTAATTCAACTATATGTATGACTCTACCGCGCTGTACGCTGTATCTACAAGCACAATTACGCTAATTAGTTCTACTAATTAATTATTAGCAATTAATTGAACTCCACCGTATTAATCAATATACATTATCCTGGTGAGGGATGTTCCACATAAACGAGCTTATCAAACTTTATTCAATGCCGTGCAATGATTTCATATTTAGTACACAGTCTCTTCACGAAGAGTTCATCATCTTTATCCATAAATCATAATTACACCGTACCATATTGTAGAGTATAATAATGCATTTATTAAATATATCTATGATGAAGGAAACTCATTATAATACATACCAGCGATTATTTAGACAATAATAATAATAATAACTAGTGACCTATAGATCGCTGGGACGCATAGATCGCTGGGTGTGTAGAACTTGGGTGTAGACTTAAGCCCATACAAGAAACAAAACACAAAACACGTAGTGAAGCATACCTATGTCATACATGTTCAACCGCCCAGCCCTTGACAATGTATGGCTAAAATGCTCAAATCTACGCAAACCAAACAGAAAACGAAGGCATGAATTCTCCACTCCCTAAACGCGAGAGCGATCAAAAGCACTAATACAGGAACCGTATACAGTGTCTCAGTAGTCAAAGCAGGACAAGACCATTGCAATGCTAAGCCCTCAACCGTTGAGTCAAGAAGCCGTGCCCAGAATATATTTGTTTCAGTCGCAAGTAGGCGAGCTGAACCTTTGCCGAAAATGACCACTAAATCTCAGCTGACTATCCATCAAAACACCCAAGCATTTTACCTCAGGTTTAATAGGTATCACTTGGCCACGCAACACAATGTCAAACTCTTGCGGTATGTTCAATCCTCGCCGACCAAAGACAACAACGGCCGACTTATTTCCACTGATAACCAATGACATTTCCCAAGCTCGCTTTACAATTGCCTCCACATCGGTGTTTACCAGCTGCCTCGCAACATCCAAGTCGAGTCTCCCGAATCGACAGTAGAGATATAATATATCACCTGATGACATTTACACGTACCAAGAACATTAGGTGAAGCGCTAGGTGAAGTGCTGCGCGGCACTCCGCGCAGCACTTCCAATAATCCCGATCAACGTGCCACAACAGCAACCCGTTGGGGTGGCACACATTTCCGAGAACCCAATGTGATGAAAATTAGAAACTGTCTCATTTCTACACTAATGTTATAACCATTAAATTAGAATAATAAAGCTTCACATAAATAAACAAAATAATCAGTTTTCATCAATCTCAACTGTTCCAACTTCCAAGAAAAATGCTAAAAATCCAGATTTAAGTATTTATAATTTTAATTAATTCAAATTGTTTATGAAAAAATCTACTAAACGAGTCAAAAATGTGATAACATCAATACAGTAGAAACAGTACTTTAATAATTAATTACTAATAAATTTTAAAATATTATATTCTAACACGCCCCTAATACCAACGCGCTCCGTAATACCGCAATACTGCTTGCAAAGTCGCCAGCGTTGCACAGAGCAGTTTAAAAGACGGCACGCAACCCTGGAATAGGAGTTCGCTCACAGGACTGGAGGAAACTATTATCTTGGTGCACCTCGTAGGGCCTTCCTAATAACGCGGAACCCAGACGGAGAGACAGGCATCGTCAATGTACGACACGCTGCACCTACCGCGACTTGCATTTTCGAATATCTCATTAATTTGTTTTAGTATATCTTTTGAGTTTCTGTGTATAATATTGTATAAAACTAAATACCTGTCTAAACGTCTTGGAGGCTTTTCATCGAGCAACCTTCCGAACGACCCCACACCGTCACAATATACATTTACAGATTTACAAAACATAAATAAATAACTCAATGCCAACCTTTGCCTTTTTCGCAATTTTTCTTGGTGTTCATCTTCATCTTATTTCTGAAGATTTGAATATGTTTCTTTTTCGTGAAAAGCTTCTCCATTGCTAAATTCTTCAGTTGCCACATTTCCTGCGAGATGCGGCTGCTCCATTTCAGTGAACTGTCTTCTAAGTTATTTAAATCCAGCACTATTTTTTCAATATTTCATGTATTTCATATTTCAGTGTCCAAGTTATATGCACAATCGCTTCTGTTGTACTGATTCTTCGATATTCAACTGAAATATACCTTTCTCGTCAAAAGTAAATTATCTATCCGATAATTAAAATGAAAAATACAAACAAAATTGATTCTTCTCGGAAGTTTTGAGGTTATGTTATGTAGTAAACTCTCAAGAAATGTAAAGCTTTATTATTCTAATTTAATGGTTATAGCATTAGTGTAGAAATGAGAGACAGTTTCTTTTGTATTTTTCCGTACAATTGAATGGTATTTAATCAGTATTGCAATTTTCTTAAAAATTTAAACAAATTATGAACAATTACGGCAAAATTTTTTGTTGCAGGTAATTTTTGAGGTTTTCGATTTATGAGCATGTTGTTAAATAGGGACTATTATTTTTATTGTTGTATCAATAAGTACATGTAAAAACAACAAAAATTATCCTGTGATCTTTTTGAAAAAAACTGGTTTGGATTGGAAAGCCTAAATATCTTAAAAACTTCTTGTTTTTTGCATGTAAAAAATGTATGCTTATTAATGACATGAAACGGCACGCTTACAAAAAATTTCATCAAAATAGAATTAATGTTGCGATAATGAAAAATAAAAAACAGAAAAATTGTTTTTGCATTGAAATTATCATTTTTCTCGGAAATATTGAGGTAAGTTTCGCCGGAAAACACAATAATATATTTTTCACCCGATTTCAACCCCCCCCCAATATCACCCCATGACCTGCATTTAATATTTTTAAGTTCACTATGAGCCCCTTTACCGTTTCCAAAGATAAAAGTCCTGTCTACATTAGATTTTGGCGTCTAATCAGTTAATTTGCCTGCACTATAGGTAAATTCATAGGACCGCTTTTTGCGTATTTTTTGCTTGCTGTATGCGTCTTTACTGTGCGGATGGCCTAAGGCCGCCATATGGAATTTTGACATTTGCAAAGATAGTTTTGTTATTCTCATTCTCCGATTCACACTTATGTACAATAGTACATAAGTGTACTACATTGAAAAATGTAAAAATTGAACATAGCGCCCAGAAGAATAACAGAAATTGACTTCCATGATTTCTAAAGTTATCTCAAATTTAAGTATGTACGCTGGATTCCTGGTCGCATGTTTATATGTTTTCATTTAAAAAACAGTTCTTTGTGTGTGGATATTTGAAAAGTTAATATAGTTAAGTTTCTTTTCTGATAAACGATTTCTGACTTGATCAGCCGAAAAAGGTCCAATACACAACTATCCCAATAACCATTTCTCTATCACTTCAAATAAGTGACGACACCTTGCATTCATACGTAATACGGACGCCGCAATTACTATAGGCAAAACTGGGAGAGCTGAAGGTGATTCATCGCTTAAAATCGTATGAACCAAGATATGAACGTACCGCGTGGATTGGTTATTAGCTGTGTATATTAAGTTGCCTACTAGGTAGTTCGTTCAAGATTAATATTTAATTATTAAAAATACTGTCATTTAATTGTGATAATTGTCCTATCTAATTTATATATCCATCATTAGCATGTTTAACAGAAGCAAAGTGAAAACATACCAACGAAAACATCTTGTTCACATCACACGTTCGCGCTCGAATTGGGGGTTAGGTTGCTACCGCTGTCATTCGTTCTTATGGTTCTAAGAACAGACGTACTTTTTTGTCTTGCCCATTTAAATTATACAGCAGACGTATGAAAAGTATGCTATTTCGTTTTAACACGCGTCAATATTTAGAAATATTCTGTAACGTATGTCTAAAATAACAGCTGAAATCTATAAGTAATCTTCAGCTCTCCCAGTTTTGCCTATAGGTAGGTAGGAGTGCACTAGTGACTAGACAATTTTGTAAAACGTACTGGCGTTTCCATGGTCTGATCGTACCACCAAATTGGTTAAAATGTATCGAATTCTACGCCTAATATTTCTATTAGTCTTCGGTGTCCGTGCAGAATTTTAACGAACTGAAACTTAAAGGGGGCATAACACATTCCGTGAACGTTTCAGTCTGAGAAATAGTTTTATACAGCAGTTCGAGTCGAGTTGAGAGCGACCTGAGTGGATCCGGGTCTCCAAATAAGAAATAAGACTTAATGTGTGGAAAAAGCTCAAGCGCCGGCTTCACCTACGGCGTTCGCAGTCCCAGCTTTCGAGATGCACACACAGCAGAACGTATTCAGATAGAATTACAAATCGGATTCCTGCAGGAATCCCATAAAACCCGGAGAACTCGGAGTGGTACGTATGTCCCACTCTATCTGGTCGCGGAGTGCCGCCCGGTGTATACCGAATCTAAATGGGAAACCAACAAAACAAATTCGAAATTTTATCTCCTATATCAGCGCCTTTATCTACGGCGAAAGCATTCTCCTGTTGCTCGGCGGAGCGCTCGCGCCTTATTGCATTTAGTAGGTCGAAATGTGAGTACCTACCTATGCTACATATTTATGTATCGAATACCGTACCGTTCTTGCATTGGGGAAGACGAATTCATTTATCATAAGATTCAAATATAAATGGCCGTTATTACAATAACTGAAAACACTAAAACCCGCTTTCAATTTAATACATCGAGAAGGGATTACCTTTAATGTTTTGAGTATACGAGAACTTGAGGTTAATATGTTTCGGAAAGGCTAATATAGGTTTCGGTATAAATAACTGACGTTGTTTGACTAGATGTAATTGCCTTGCAGAGTATATACACTTGTGAGCAAGAAAATGGACTCACGTACTAAGAGGACATAAAATGGGATTTTCTGGATCTTCAACATTAAAACAACACCACTACCATTACAATCAAGCGCTTACTTATTTAATTATGCAGTTTTAAATAGGAGAATACGATAAAGCAGAGTTTGCGGTACCCACCAATCGCTCATACAACCGATGATAACTTGGGCAGTTAGCTTAGGCAGTCGTGAGCAGTCACTTGCCAGATATTGTCAGGTACACAACTCTGAGATTTGCAGACATTGATTCCACCAAACCATGCATACCACGACAAAAACGGCCTCTCAAGTAGTCGCTCTGTTACAACAGAGGCTCAGACAGCGAACAGTCGCTGCCAAGCTGCATTTAAGTCAGTGAGCCGTATCAAGAGTAATTGGAAGATTCGTTGAGACTGATGCCTTTAATCGGAGGCCGAATGCCAATAATTAATTATCGAAAGACTTCTAGGAGAGACCATTGTTTTATTGTTTCAACCTCATTGCGCAATAGTCATTTGACCTGTGTTGCTGTGCAACATGAGCTGCAACGTATTCCTGGAGACGTTGCGAGCTCCTGGACTGTGAGAAGACATTTGAAGGAAGCAAATCTCACTCCAAAACGGCCTGCCACACGCCCGAAATTGACAGCAAGGCACCGGCAAGCGCGTCTCCAATTTGCTCGAGAGCACCTGAATTGGAGAATAGAGCAATGGCGATCAGTGCTGTTTGCTGATGAGGGCAGAATGTGTGTACAATGTACATGGTAGTGACAGGAGAGCTTGAGTCTACATGCGTCCGGGTGAGCGGTTGGCGCCTTGTTGTGTTTCTGCAAGAATGGCATATGGCGACGGCTCCGGTATGATGTAGGCTGGCATCTGTTTAGTGAGAAAACTAAACTTCTTTTCATACCTGGAGGAGGCCGAGAAGGAGGACTGACAGCTGATCGGTACATTACAGGATTTGAGTTCTCCTGGAACGGGGTGTTCCCTACGCTGGATTTATATGCGATAACTTTGCGTTGATGCACGATAATGCTCGTAATCACACTTCATGTACCAGTAAGCAGTTCTTGAACGAGGTCGGTATACAGACGATGGAGTGGCCAGGGGCCACTCCAGACTTAAATTCCATAGAACATTTATGGGGCCATCTTAAACGGAGAGTCCGGGCTAGATATAATGTATATAGGGATAAAAGACTCCATTTCATTGGGGTGGTTAATTAATGTGTTCGTAAATAAAAAACTCCAACGCTGTTTCAATTTGTGTATTCGTGGCTACATGTTTCGAGAAGATTAATTCTCGTCTTCAGGCCATACGTCAATTGGTGAAAGCGGGTGATAAGTCATAGGTTAGGTTATGTATCCCTTTCTGTTTAGTGAGGGGTACCAGGCGTTAAATATCTAATTCCTTGTAGTAGACAAATGGTAAGAACAGGTATCAGGGTCAAGTGTGTTATAATGAAACTATTCAGAACATGCGGCAGTAGAAAAACTTTTATACAAATCGTTTATAATCGTTTATACAAATCGATTTGTATAAAAGTTTTTCTACTGCCGCATGTTCTGAATAGTTTCATTATAACACACTTGACCCTGATACCTGTTCTTACCATTTGTCTACTACAAGGAATTAGATATTTAACGCCTGGTACCCCTCACTAAACAGAAAGGGATACATAACCTAACCTATGACTTATCACCCGCTTTCACCAATTGACGTATGGCCTGAAGACGAGAATTAATCTTCTCGAAACATGTAGCCACGAATACACAAATTGAAACAGCGTTGGAGTTTTTTATTTACGAACACATTAGATATAATGTACCTGCGAATACTAATGAGCTGAAAACGGCTTTGTTAGAGGAGTGGATCGCAATTTCGTAAGATTACCTTGCCAGATTAATAACATCGATGACAAATCGATTAAAAGCTGCCATCTGGACCAGAGGAGTTTCATGTGAAAAATAAGCAACCATAATTCCCTTTCCCAAATTACCAATTTCCCAACCCTTTTTTCAAATGGCACCATTTCAAAAAGTATCCAGTTGATTTTTATGATAATAATGTTAGCTTAAAGCGGAAGATTCAGGCTTTTAAACACTGTATGTTCGTACAACACTGGTCAAGCATTTTCTGAAAAAATCTCTACTTTATGTACTCTTAGTGCGTGGGTCGATTTACTTGCTCGCAAGTGTATTTATCAATTTACTTTTATTTCTTGTTTATTAATAAATCTCCGGGTTGTACTCCGTCGCCTTGTTTTCTTTCCGCACAATAGCTGGCTCTCTGTGTTGGAGCCGTCCGTCTTTCAGGTTAAGCACGTAGCGCCTTATAAATTTAAGTATGGCATTCTCGCGACAAACTTATGACGTCAAAGTAAGTAAGCTTGTTGGGGTTGGTATGGTATGGTAGAGTTTGGTCGTTTGGCATCAGTGCCTTTCGATATACTTTGACCTAGAAGATCTTTTGTACTTCCCTCATACATTACAGTCCTTCTATATTGAGCCTTTTCACGAAGTCAGTTATTGTTCGAGGAGTAAGTTGTCAGCTCTGCTGGTTCAATGATTGCGGCTCCCAAGTGGTTATGTCTTGTGCGCATTAGAGCGTCACATTCGCACAATAGGTGTACCGCTGTCTCGGGGGACCCCCCGCAGAATCTAAAGTCTGCATTTTTTGTCCGTCTAATCTTTGTGAGATGATATATCCGTGGACGATGTCCTGTAAGGAGACCTGTAATCAGTCGAAGATCTGTTTTTTTTTTTGTTACTGGAGATACTATCTAGCCTTGAAGGTGGAGAAGGTTATGGTAGCCTTGGCCTGCCTCATGACAGGTGATGTTTCCCAGTAAGCTCGTTTAGCTTTATCTTCCCAGTTTTGCACCATTTTGCAGTCCCAAACAGTTTTGGATTTGTGGGCTTTTGATTGCAGCGCTTTCAATGTCGCCTGACTGTCTGAGCATATGTAGATGTTTGCCCTTTGTAAGTTCCTATGGGAACATTCCTGGGCACATAAGTCAATTGCGTGAACTTCCGCCTGGAAGATGGATGGAGAATGACCCATGGCTTTGGATAGGGGGATATCCGGTCCACTAATGCCGACCCCAATACCTTCCTTGGTCTTTGATCCGTCTGTGAACCACAGTGATGCGAAATCGCTGTTCTGTCTGAGCCTCTGAGCTGAATTCGCGCGGTCCTCAATTACTACTTCTACTGCCCCGTCAAACGAGCAGACAGGTGACATCGTCCTTTGGCATTTCCACAGCATTGCCACATATCGTGTTAGCAATGCTTAAGTGACCGTAGGCCTGGTTTGCCTTAAGGTTATCTGCCTGGATTATTCTTATTGCGTCGAGAGCAGCCTCTCTTGTTGGGGTTACTGAAGCATACCTGACTAATACTAAAGGTTAAATGGCTTACCGGTTATGTGTACAATCACAGTACGGTGACGGTTGTCATAGTTTAAGTCATCATAATTCTACTTTTGCGTTAATAATGCACCCCTATAGTAAGAAACAAATATATAAATAATAATAATAATAATAATAATAATAATAATAATAATAAATCAATTTATTAGTTAGTAATATGAGCACTACATAGTTTATCTATATAAAACTGAACAATAATCAGCTAACTAAATGGACCAGATTCAGATAAATCTGTTATTCTATCTGGCCCATACAATTCAAAGTTCAAACATTTCATATATTTTAAATATTTCAAGAAAACAATAAGGAGAGAGAAGAGACCCATAATAATACCATTATTAATACTAGCCATACACACACACAAGCCGAGGACCACAGCAGCTATTCGCACTAAAGGGACAGTAAAAATTGCTTATAATTGTCCTTAAACTTAGCAACATTCAGGTTTAGAAACTCAGTCCTGTGTTTAGGTACTGTCATCATATGCTTAAAACGAATATTAATGTTATGAACGTCAGTACCGTATCTTTCTGTGTAAATAAGATGGTAGTCCGGTGCAGATCACCTTATGATAGAGAACCGCCGAATGCAATTTACGCCTATATTCAGCATGTTCAGCCATTTGTAATCCTTCAGTTTGTGTGAAACGATCAAATTTTCTAATACCATAACAAAAACGCAAACACGAATTTTGAACATATTGCATTCTTCTTTGCGTAGTGCTATCAATGCACGGGACATAAACTGAATGGCAATAGTTAAAAGCTGAAAGCACCAATGAATCAGTTAACATTAATTTTACATTAACATCAGTAACATGACGAAACGAGTACAACTTTTTCATATCAATGTACGATTTTTGGATAAGTTTACCGACATGCGTATTGAACCTAAGATCGCTATCCAACCATAATCCCAGACTCTTCACAGTATCAACAACCTCCAGCTTTTTATCGCCAACTACAATTTTTGACGACTGTTTCACCAGTTCCTTTTTCCTGTCGTTTGCAAATACAATAACCATCGACTTCGCTGAGTTAATCTTTAAACCATGAGCATTAGAAGCCAGGACTATAGAGCTAAGGCCTTGATTCATCAACCTATTTGCTTCTAAAACTTTATCGTAATTAAATGTGTGGTATAATTGAGTGTCATCTGCATACGTATGAAGCTCACAATTTGAAACATAACGATTAAAAAACGCTGTATAAATAATGTATAATAGTGGACCACATATGCTACCCTGCGGAACACCCGAGTTCAAACATAATGAAGATGGCAACTCATTACCCATTTTGACTCTCTGACTTCTATTTAGTAAGTAACTGCGAAAAAAAACTACAGCACCCGTGCTCATGCCAATGTAATGTAAAATTCCCAACAAAATATCATAGGCAATAAGGTCAAAAGCCCTCGAATAATCCAAAAGAACAAGAGTCGTTACTTGCCCTTTATCGGCTCCAATCAATATATCGTCCATAACATCCATCAAACAAGTGTTACAACTATGACCAGATCTGAATCCTGATTGTGTATCCGGAATTATATTGTAAAGGTTCAAATGAACGCGAACTTGCTGGGATACGATCTTTTCTAAAATTTTTGATAAAACAAGCAAAATATTAATTGGTCGCAGGTCTTTAATATCCGTTGAACATTCTACCTTCGGTATCGGCATGACAATCGCTTCCTTCCAGATTTCTGGAAAATAATTTTCTAAAAGACAAGAGTTCATTATGTGGGCTATGAATCCAATCAGATACGGGCAACATAGTCTGATAAATCTAATACCAATGTCATCCACACCCACCGCATCGGTCGCGACACCAGAAATCATAGTTAATATCAGAGAAATAATAACAGAAATAATAGATAATATCAATAAAACACTTTTAGAAACGGACGAGGAAGCAGTTGTTCAAATGTGGAGCTACGGCTATCAGATATAAACAATAATGTGAAGAACGTGATGCCGTACTTACCGCGTACCATGCTCTTTTCCATAGCAGGATAATCTATGGTCTATGGCTTTGGAGTGAGTCTTGCCATACGTCTACCACATTTACTATACAGAAGAGAGTTTACCAATAAACACAATTTGGCAAGTCGACCTATTTTTCGACTAAATAGACCAATTTTGAAAATGAACAATATATAAGAAATGAAGGACGTGTATTTCTTATATATTCATCAACATTTAATGAATGTGTTTAGTGTGTTTCCATGTAAATATTTCAATAAGCTTTTATATTATATCAAGTATCCATTTTGACCTTTGATGTGTGCAAAATAGCATTGAAATGTTAGATGACTCAAAAGCTCAAATTAAGGAACGCGACTTGTTTGAGAACAAATATTTCGATATAATCTCACGAGCAAATAATTTGGATCCTACAAATCCAAATTTAAATATAATAACTCAACCACTCAACCACAAATTCAAATCATACGTTCCACGTAAGTTTACCTAAAATTAATTTGCCAACATTTTCAGGTAACTACAGCGATTTCGTAATTTTTTTCGAATTTTTTATCTCTTTAATTCATAATAACAAGTGTTAAATAACACGCAAAAATTTTACTACTTATCATCGTCATTGGAAGGTGATGCCGAATATGTCATAGAATCACTTGAAATCTGTGATGGTAACTATGAAATAGCATGGCAACTTCTAAAAGAAAGATACCAAAACAAAAAGATCATTACTCAAAATCATATTAAGTAAATTTTAGAATTACCGTCAATAAATAAAGGATCATATCGCGCTTTAAGACTATTTTTAGACAATTTTTTGAAACATTTTAGCGCTCTATATTACAAGATGTACCGACAAATAAATACTCACCCATCACATCGTGATATGCAACGAATCGGTTGGCGCGAAAGTGATACAACTTTAAACCATTTTCAATTAAACACTGTAACTTGTGGTACAGCATCACTAAGTTTTTTTATCATCGCGATGTTTAAAACAAGCAGGATTGTGAAAAAGAATTTTCGTTGGAAACTAAAATCATTATCAAAGATATTTATGTTGATCATTTAATGACAGGACGAACAGATTATGAAAGTACCTACTTAGGTTAATAGAAAACTTACAACGCATTTTACGAAGTGCATGTTTCGAACTCAGGCAATGGATGTCGAATTGTCCGGAACTTTTAAGTAATTTAAGTAAAAATTCTTAGATTGAACATATCGTAATAACTGATCCAAAACAAGGTACCGCACTAGGCATAACATGGGATCTATATCATGATAGTGTTGTATACAATTGTCCATTTAAGATTGAATTTTCCAAAGTAACAAAACGAAAAGTTCTATCAAATATCGCAAAGATATCTGACCCTTTAGGATTGGTGGGTCCAGTAACATTATTTTACAGCAGATTTGGAAATTGAATCTTGATTGGGATGGCGAATTACCATTTGATTTGAAAAATAAATTTATTCAATTTGCATCTCAATTAAATGATTTAAATAAAATACGAATTCATAGTAGCATTAGTAGCATACGAAGTATGTGTTTATTTAAAATCGAAAAATGAACAAGGCGATGTTACCATTCGTTATTTGTAGTGCAGTACACCTATGTAAATTTATGATCAAACTATTTCAGCATTATATATCAATATAAACAAAATATCTTATTGGTCTGATTCAACAATAGTTTTAGCATGGATGCAAACTGAACCGTCAAGATTGAAAACGTTTGTTGGCAATAGATTCGCAAAAATACAAGAATTAACGAAAGGAACTTGGCAACATCAAAAAGCAATCCCGGCGATCTCATTTCTCGAAGTGTTAAGACACTTGAGTTAAGACACCGTTCTACCTCTCCTAAAACACGGTTTCAAATAAAAATGGTATTCATTGTTCAAAGTTTATGAAATTTTCAGTATAACTTCTTAGATAAATAACGAGTTGGGCTCGATGAAAAATATTTTAATGGAAAGAAAAAAATGAATTTTACTTCTACATCTTTGGCTTTTTTCAAATATAAAACATCTAGCCCAACTCATGGTACAAAAGTAGATTTTTTATTTAAGTAAAATTTTAACCAAAACATAATTGGGATAATAAAACGTAATTGCCAGAAATGTATTTATTTGCCCATATTACTGCTGCCCGGTGTAGACAGCAGACTTCAGGAGCTTTAAACACCGCTTATAACTGAGGACTACGGATTGACGTTGTTGAGGGACAGGCTGACCACGCCCAGCTTAAAAAATCATCGAAACAAAATATTTCGTTTCGGAGTTGCGATGTTTTCTGAACGGCGGAGCCTTAATAATAATAATAAAATTGTGATGAAGTGCTCCATAACGTTGGATGAAGTTAAATTAAATAAAAACCAGAATGATTTCCAACGTTTTTTATTTGGCTAATTGGCTACCGGTTTCGGATGTCTACGCATCCGTCGTCAGGCCAAGCTGTGGAGGACAACAAAACATATGTCAGTCATTTCATTGGTACAAACAGTAAAATTCAAAATTAAAAACAAAAGACATACATATAACATGCGTATATTAATCAAACATGCTGAAAAAGTGAGGTTATATGGTGCTCCAAAACACTTTGAAGGTCATTCACAAACTTAAAACATAATTACCGTCAGGTTGTGCGGGCGGGGTCAATGATAGTTGGTTTGTAATATATCTACAGTAGTAATTGATTTCACAGACAAGCAGCGGCAGCAAAACACATAAAACACTAATAAGTAATTGATGCGAAAATTCTTCTGCTATTTTGCGCGTCAGGAAGCTTTGTCGGCAGTATGGAAGTGGCGCCGTCAGTGGTTAGAATGTTGTACAATCTCTAGCGGGAACATTCAATACTTTGATAAACATGCGATTGGGGTTGATTTCCAAATATTCGTTGAGGATTAAATTTGGTGTCTCCTCGCAGCTTCTGTATATTTCGAGTTCTTCATTTGTGGCACGGGTTCAAAACCTACAAATTTACATTACATTATATCAAAAGCGCTACGTAACATGGCCATGCTACGTAGCTCTTTATGAAGGGCGGCTCTAGGTCAGGATGGAGATGTAAATAAAACTCGCATTGGTGTTTACATTAGTGCATATATTGCTGAACACGCAGAATTCCACCACTACAGCTGACTGGAGTCCGTGAAACACGATAGCTGAGCGTATACTATACTCATGTTAAGGTTAATACTCAGGTTTTATGTTAAATTTGGCAAGACGTCATGACTGTGTTAGCATTTTTGGTCGCACATGGTTTTTGATATAATGTAATGTTAATTTGCACGTTTGGAACCAGTGCCACAAAGGAATATCTTTGTTCCGATTTGAAAGGCCTGACGTCTGCAATTCTGGCGGTGCAACTGTCTGCAGGTTGGATGGGTTGCATGACCTGGCCTCAATTATGCGATGTAATTAAACTATACTTCGCAACAATTTCACATTCGAGATATTCTTAAACTGAATAGAACATTTTTAAAATTAATAAGTGTTTAATTCTAGCTTTAAAAATATGTATCGGCAGATCAGTGTATAAATGTGAAATTTTATTATACAATTTTATGTACATATAATTCATGGTTTTCTGTGCTCTATTAATCTGATGATGCGGAATTATGAACTGACGTTTGTATCTGGTATTATATTGGTGGACGTCGCTGGGAGCTTCTCCTTGTTCTTGTGAATATGAGTAAGTACCGCAAGCACATACATACTTGTTACAGTCAGTATCTCCAGCCGTTTGACAGCCGTCTCTCGGTCCGGTACCCGACAAAGCCCGAACTGCCTCTTTTTGCTGCAGTAGTATCCTGGAAATCTGAGGCGATGATCCCCATATTTCGATACCATACTGCACACGCGAGTTGAAGTTACTGAATCAGGTAAATTGCTGTCGATAGTTTTTTCGTATGAATTTCTATGTGGGCGTTCCATTTCAGGTGCTCGTTTATATTTAGACCAAGGAATTTGATTACATGTCCAGTATCCGGTTGTCTGTTAGAAAGGATAAGGGATTGGGATTTGTCTCATTAAGGCTTAACTTATTGCTATTAAACCATCCCTAGCTTTGAGCAAAACTTCATCGGATCTTCTGAGTAGCTAGTTCACATCATTGGATGTGACTAACAGGGATATATCATCTGCGAAAAGACATGTTAGATTTGCAGTCTAATTTTGGGGTAAGTCATTGATATATAATAAGAATAACATCGGTACTAAAACCGATCCTTGAGGGACGCCTTGCTTCAATATATTTTTGGTGGAAAATGTGCTATTCCAAAACACCATATGTTTCCTATCCTGCGGGTAGTTCTTGAAAAGCTTAAGCGCAATATCTCTTATTCCATAATACTCCATTTTTTTCAGGAGAATTTGTTAATCTACGCAATCAAAAGCTTTTGACAAGTCGCAACATCTTAGGAGTGCCTCTTCCCTTCTATAAAAAGCATCGGCAATACGTTCAAGTTAATCCACAACAGCTGACGACATAGACCTCCACTTCCGGTAGCCATCTTGAGAAGCAGTGGAGGCGTCGATTTCTCAAGGATATACACTAACCGGTTTGTATGACTGTCTCGAACACTTTGGATAATGTTTTTTTTTTTTTTTTTTTTTGGGGATGTTGCCATGTGCACAAAGCCAGTGGCTTGTCTGTGCGGCAGTCGGGGAGGGTTTAATAAACATAATGGATAATTCGGCAGTATGGAAACCGGACGACAGTTGGTTAGTTGTGACTTATTGCCAGCTTTGAAGATTGGTACAACTTTTGCCATTTTGAACGCTTCTGGATAACTTCTGTTCACCATGCATTCATTTACTATATCGGATAACGGTTTTGCTACGGCATCTCGAATATTTTTCAGTAAGATTTACGAAACTCCATACAAATCCACGGTGTTCTTTGATTTTAGGTTGAGTATTCTACCGTTTACTTCGGTTTCATCCACATGCGAGAGATATATATGTTATAGTCGAAGCGTAAAGTGGAGTAAATGTATACACTTACTAGTCAGTGTATACATTTACTGACCATTTTAGTAAAAGTAGTATAAAAATGTATACTATCCCTAGTAGATGTATACATATACTAGCTGATGTATATATATATATATATATATATATGCTACCACTGAGTAGTAAAAGTATCAACTACAAGTACTAACAAATAGAGAAACTTATTGAAGAATATATTGCGATATTCTCATCATTACTTGATCTTTTGAAGCTAACATTATGTACACTTTTGTTTCCATTTATGAATACTTAATCAATTTATTTTAGAAATGAATATTTGTCCATACTTTTGTAATTAACTGATTGTGAGAACAGTATGTAAATGAACTGATAAAAGCCGGATGACAAAATGATTTTAATTCAGAACTGTTTGATATGGCTATTTCGTTTCATTTGGAAGTTTTGATAGTTTTGAATTTTTGCACTCTGGACTAATTAGCAATGTATTAATTAGGCAATGAAAGCATAAAAAATAGAGATATGTTAATAGGTATTCTTTTTAATAAAACTAAAAACTAATATATCGCGACCCCTTTGGAGTTACAAATATGCATTGTGGATAAAATTATTACCTCTTTTATCAGATATTTAAACAAATTATCAAATTACCAGTTGTCCTGTATCATAAACAATTGATCCTGTAGGAACAACGATATTATAATAAACAATTTTAGTCTATTGTGCATTCATTGGTGACTGATATAACGTGAATCTGGTGCTCTCTGTATAACAACGGCTAATCGTTTGTTGAATCAAACTCCGGACATGCCAGACATTTGATAAGGGTGGGAAAGGATAGAGAAGACCTGAAAGAGATAAAGGAAATGAGCATTCGTTGAATACTGATTTTATTAATAAACCGGTTGAGTATATATAGTAATCGTTATGATAACAAACATACCATTAACACCACAAACTACGCCACTATGCAACTAAAGGTTATTGCTGAATTAGCAAGGTAAAGTTGGCTACATAATTAGTACGGCATAATACTTGCGTATGTGTATCACATTACAACACAATGTCAAGTTTACTATAATTGGAATTTAGGATGCATATTGTTTGTAATTAAAAGAGATATAGTTTTCTTTAACTTGAGATTAAACAATTGTTCAACATTATAACAGCTAGTGGCAATTCATTGATGGGCTGCAGAAAAAACTGGTACATGACCGGATTTTCTTATCCATGAGTTTATTACAATACATTAACAATACAACATGGTGAGTACTTTCAATTACATAAACATTTCATTGCATTATTAATGCATTATTATTCTGGTTTGGTATTTTGCAAAACAGTATGTCCACTGGTTGTTCTGGGATAACTCTTGAGCTGGAGTGCTTGTATTGAAATTAATTACTCAGGACATACCTGCACTGCATGAGAACTCTACTATACTTTTAAGAATGCTGTTCAACATATTTATTTCAATGGTTTCCTTCGATCATAATTGTTTTGTTCTAGTAAGAATTATATTAGGTTATGTTGACCACAGCGGGAGCCAATAGAATTTGAGGTAATTTTATTGTGCACTTCTACTAGTAAAAGTATACATTTAGATTGCCGCGTGTTTTATTTGTGCATACTGCTACGAAAGTTGGTTAGAAAATATATGCATCTACTAGTAAAAGTGTACATTTTATTGGTTGTGAATACTTCTACTGTACAAATCAGTAATTGTATGCACTGACTAGTAAGTGTATACATTTACGAAGTTGATGCTTTTACTGTAACATATACATTTGCCAACCGGCCGGCACCGCCGCAAGGAAACTTCCGAGCTGAGGAGAGGACCGGGCACCAAGTTCAACTGACCACCTGTCGAACAGAAGTATCTTATTGAATTCTTCTGAACTTGGACCCTCATTGTCTGGATGCAGGTTGAGCTTCTTTTGATAGAATTCATTTTTAATTACAGTCCATATAGCCTTGCTGCGATTGTTGCTGTTATAAATGTATTTTGAAAAGATTTCAGCTTTTATCTATTGTATAAGAAATTTCTATTCTGACTTGTAAGGGTTACAGATATCTTGTGATTCGTTAGACTTAGTGACAATTACAATTGTGTGCAGGATGTCTAATATCTGCCTTTTGTTGGAAATCTGCTGTGGATAGTCAATCTGAAAACTTCGTTTCTTGGACTCGGATACTGCTTGTTCAGGGAATACGTAATTAAAGCAACCCATAAACGTGGTGTGAATTGCTGAATATCCTCTCTTAACAACCGCCCATCGAGCTATATGGAGACAATCTTCAAACCTGTGAGTATTCTGCTCAGTAATTAATCTTATCTTTTTAGTTTTTTTTTAAATTTTAGGTGGTCTCAATGAAATTACCGTTATTTGTGCAAAGTGGTCTGACAAGAGAGGATTTATTGTTAGTCCAGGGGCGTTAATTAAATCCGTAAATACGCTATCGATGCATGTTGCAGAGTGGTTTAAAACTCTGGATGGATCCGTGGATAATCCCGTCATTCCGAACATGCTGAATAGATTGACCATTTCTATGTAATCCTTATTATTTCGATTACCTTTAATAAAATTTATGTTGAAAACTACTGAAATTTCCTGCAATATTTTATACTTTGAAAAAGTTTCCGAAATATGTATAAGGAACCACTTTAATTTCTCCTTGAAGGTACTTAAATCGCCCAGAGGTTACTTATAGACACAGACAACAATGATGTCTTGCTTCTTTAAACGCATTGCAAAACGTATGGAATCTGTGATTAAGATTAGGACACTACCATGTTTATACTTTTGTCTGCAGAATGAGGCAGCTAGGTCATATTCGTTAATTTTCAATATATTTACTATAGACTGATTTAACCAATGTTCAGTAATGCATGCTACGTCTATGTTTTGTAGTTCGATAAAATATTTTATTAAATCAATTTTGTTTTGTACTGATTGTACCTTAAATTTTAAAAAGCGTATTTTTGTTGTTTTATTAGTGAAGACACATTTGAGGTATTACTTCTAGCTGTACTTAAGTTTGATATTGCTGTGTTCGTGTTCTCCAGGAAAAAAAAAACGGTGTACGCATGCTCCCTCTGGCAACAATTCAGGGTCCCTGGCAGCAACCACTTGACTCGTTGGTAGGGATACTCTGAAAGATGAATACTTCTCTGGATGTATTGAGTTTAGTTTTTCGCATTCTACAGTTTCAATTTTGTTACCTTTCAGGTGTTGTATTAAAGCTTCCGTTGCTGTATCTTTCTCTCGGGGCGCTTCTTCCTGATGTAATTTGCTGTGGTAAATTCCGAGTCTTCTGCAATTTTAGGTTGTGGCGTTTTTTTTTTTTTATAACGCAATGTAAATGTTAAAAAAAATGTTAAATAATTTATTGCGACATCTGAGTAGTTCGGTACTGATTTCCTTTGGGGACCTATTAGTTTATGTTCCGAGATTTGTTGTGGAGATTTGTTGTGATCTGATGGTGGCTCTCTCTCTGGTGCATTAGCGGAGTTGTCTTTTCTATTTTGTCGTTGTTGAGCATTATATTTATTTTCACTTTCAAGAGCTGTGAATTTTCCATAAGGATACAGTTGCTGGTTTTTACTTCTTCGAGGAGAACTCTGAGGTGATGATTTTCTTGCCGGAGTAATTGAATTTCAAGCTCGGAATTGTTTGTGTTGGTTTCCATAACCACTACTACCACTTGTTCATCAATTGGCGCTGATTTGCACCTGGTACAGCTAGCTACGTGACGCCTGAGAAATCCTGGATGGAAACACCCTTCACACGTCTCAGAAACTACAAAATTCACCACTTTGCACATACATATACAGCAATACATATACTGCAATACATATACTGCAATTTCTTCACTAGGATGGCCCTGTTCATTTGATAAATTTAAATTACTACTTATCATCCGAAGAACATTTTGAATTAAAAGAAACGAAAACCGTTACTTTAACTACCATTCATAGAAATGAATTTATATTTAATAGATATTCATGCCTATCAAAATTATTTAGAATAACTGCTTATATATTTAGATTCAATTATACCTGCAAGAACAAGGAAAATAAAACCATTAGTGAACTCACAAAAACAAAGCAAGATAGAGCTACTACTACACTGATTAAGTTAGTTCAGCGAGCACACTTTGCTAACGAATTAAAGGCACTTTCAAGGGGAAAACAAATACATCGACAAAGTAAATTAAGTGCATTGAATCCGTTTATAGACATTTCTGCTATACTCCAAGTGGGAGGACGTCTTCACAAATCTCTATTAACATTTGGCCAGAAACATCCAATTGTCATTCCTGCCAAACATCCATTTACAACATTAATAATTAAACATGAGCGCCATCGAAATCTTCATGCCGGAGCCAAGTTGGTATTATTAAGCGTAAGACAAGCATATTGGCCTTTAAGTAGCAGAGAAAAAGTTCGCAGCGTATTAAGAAAATGCAAAACTTGCTTTATAGCAAATCCAACTCCCATGAATCAACAAATGGGAGAGTTACCAAGCACAAGGTTAACTCAGATCGCGTTTTTCTTCTTTTGGTTTAGATTATGCTGGACCTTTTAGTTTGAAGGACGGTAAATTAAGAAAAGGAAAACTTATTAAATCCTATACTTGCATTTTGTTTGTTTAAGCACAAAAGCGACATATATGGAATTAGTTTCGGACCTTACTACAAATTCATTTTTAAATGCGTTAAAAAGGTTTACCTCTAGAAGAGGAATTTGTAAAACATTACTTTCAGACAATTCAAAACCATTAGTAGGAGCAAATAATTAACTACGTGAAATTATATCGAAAGCTTCTATAAGTATCTGCATTTTTACAACGGAACAAAATAATTTCGAAATTTATACCCTTAAGTCATGAAATATTTTCTTATAAGACTAATAACACCCATAACACCCAACGATCCCAACGACTTGGAGCCTGGTGGAACACCTGAACAATTCATCATTGGTTGACCTACAAATGCGATACCACAAGAAGGCCAAGAAGAAGTTCAACGTAATATTGTCGTCAAAGATTCCAGACCTTGCAAGAAATGGTTAACCAGTTTTGGCGACGTTCATCAAAGGACTACTTAAACACACTTCAACAATGCAAACAAATGGCGATTCGTTCAGGATAACCAAATACTTCAGAGGAGGGTGCGCTCGTTGTGGTAAAAGAAGTCATACTACCTCCATGCAGATGGCAATTAGCACGTGTTAAGACACTACAGCTAAGGCTGTACACCCAGGAGCCACAAAACGAACGATAGCGAAATTATGTTACCATTAGAACAGTTTTTGTTTTAATCTGTAAATATCTGTTATTGCCCTGTGCAGTACGCACAATACGGAATGGGAGACAGAGAAACGATGTAGATGCCCTTAGCTGAATATGTATCCCGCCAGAAGTTGCAACAAATTAATTACTATGTCAACAGCAATAGTTTTTCAAAGGCAATGTGATCCTACAATGATATTAATTTGTTGGATATGTGTCTTTAGCAAAAAAGCTGTAATTCGGATAATTCCAGAGATAAATCAACGCATAAAAAAACAAAATTGTAAAAAAGCGTCTTTCATATAGAGTATAAGCACTTTCTCTACTTTGTTAACACACAAGGTAAGTCAAAAATGACGAAAAAATCACGGTTTTAGTTTTAGTAGTTTTACAACAAATCAGAAGAAAGAAATTACCTACAAACAAATAAAAAAATCAGCGCAATGATTTATAAATTATAAGACATTAGAGTTAGTTCAAAAATCAGGTACGTCAGTTTGTTCGGAACCTTTTATTAAAAATTGAAATTTTCTTTTTTCAAAGTGGGTATTTGTCCTTAAATGATTTTGAAATTTTTCTTAAATATTCGAGCTACCACCTCTAGACTAGCTTATATGGATTGCACTATATCAAAAGAAAAAATATATCTGTATTTTAGTGATTACTCTTACATAGTTATTATGTGCCTAGACCTTCAATATTACTCTAAATCCCCTCGATATATCGCCGAAATAAACAAAACTTTGTGACTTCTGGTTGAATAGGACAGTATGAAAACCGCACCAATATATACTAACTAGGACAGAAATAGCTGTAAAATCAGCAATTAGCTTTTGTCATTAATTGGACCAATATATTACGGCGGGCGATCGATGTGCGTTAGTTGCACAAGTCAGTAGTGAATGCGTCCTGAACCAACGTTCGGGCGTAATTCAATAAAAGCCTCATCTCGTACCGATAACGCGCGCGCGGTTTATGATTAGTTTTATATTTACCGATCGACGGCAGCGTCGAGGGCGCGTACATAAATTTGTTTATTAAAATCAAAATTTGCGCTGCGCTTAATGGGATTTTGTCCAATATAATTAAATTTTGCACCATAATTCCGACCGCTCTGCCCAAAAATTGACTTATTATGCGTCGGGTTTATTTTCGTAACCGATTTATTCGCAAAGGCCTGTTGACATTTGTAATGATTGGGATACTGGGAACAATAATATTACTAGCGACCGAATTGATCGCTGGGATCTGTAGGTTGTTGAAATAGGTAGATCCCCGAAGTCGATAGATCGCCGAAATAGGTAGACTACCGACATAGGTAAATCGCTGAAATAGGTAGATCGCCGAAATTGGTAGATCGCCGAAGTAGGTTGATCGCCGAAATATGTAGAATGAAGTAATAGGTAGATTGCCGAAGCCGGTATATCACTGAGTTTGATATACCGCCGAAGTTGATATATTGCCAAAATCGGTGATCGCAAATTTTGGTAGTTAGCAGATATATTGTTAATAAAGATCTTGTAAACTACCGATCACACATCAGTTGAATCTACTTGAGTATCGCGTCAATAGTTTCTTTGAGATTTTGACGGTTTGTATATTTCTATACAAACCGACTAACGTTTTTTGACAAAACATGCTTATTACGTCCTTGGGCATATGCTCCTTTCAGGTTAGCCGTTATTTCTGAAACACACCCACACACGCACGCGCACTCGCACACGCCCGCGCACCCACACACACCCAACACCTAACAACCCCAAACCGTCAACGTCGACATGAACCTCGACTGCTGTCTCAAACTCCAGAACAATTGCCGCGCCTCGTCCGAGCGGACATACTCCGCAGGGCAAGGCCAAACCTGGTAAAGGAGGGAGACAGCAGTGGAAACATGGTTTCAGAGGGGAACCGAAAGGCTGGCACCCGCCGGGGCTCCCAGTAGTCTCTGACTATAAAAACCACCAGAACTTCATGCATTCAAGTAAACCTCCACCATGTAAAAGCTGCGTCTAGCGTGCTTTCAAAGAGGTTTACAAAAGAACGGCTGAATGTAGGGCAAATCTAATAATCCTGGATTAGCAGAGGACGAATTGCTGGGCTCACCACCACATCCTGTAAGTTGCTCTACAGTATCTCCCACGAAATCGGTAAGGCGCGTCTGATGTTTAACACAAATACTATTTTTTTCCATTCCAGAATGTACCACCAGGGATCTCGCCGCGGCAATAATGGAAGCTCAGAGGAAGAAAGGAAAGAGGCAGTTAGTCATTGCCTCAGCCTACTTCTGAGGAGACTCCGCATCCCCACAGCCGGAGGAAGTCGGAACACCTCATTTCGTGGTGCAAAAGGGAAAACAAACACCTAATACTATTTGAGTATGTTTCGGCAAACGAGCTCGATATTCTTAACAAAGGAAATAAACCCATCTTCATTACATCAGTCAGGAAAGAGGTACTTGACATTACCCTAGCTGACAACTACTTTAGTCAATACATAACAAAAGCAAATTGGCATGTATCTGACGAAATGTCCTTATCGGACCACCAACACATTAGATTTGACATCAAAGGGATCGACAGCCGTCTTTGTGAGTTCAAGAACCCGAAAAGATTGGGAGATTAGGAGGCTTACAAAGAGCACTTATCGACGGATTTAGAGGGAACTCTGAACCCCATAGAGACTGCAGACCAAATCGATGATGCCACAATACACCTGCAATCAACAATAATTGCAGTGTATCAAAATAAATGCCCGTTCAAAAAGAAGGCCATACAGGGGAACGTGCCCTGCTGGAACGTCCTAACGTCAACGCCTGAAAACAAACACTCTGCATTCTTTCAATACAGCCAAAGTGTCTGGTACCTAGGGCGGCTATACGGAAAACCTGGAGAATGTTCTGTGAAGGGATACAAGACTTGCCCCCCGCACAACGTCTCCAGAAAATCCTATCAACAGATCACACAAACGGCATTGGACTACTTAAAAAGTCAAACAGAAACTTTACGGCAACCATACACGAAAGCTTGCAAGTGCTGCTTAGCACTCACTTTCCCGATTCCCAAGAATGTTGGAATAGAGTACAAACTGACAATGGTATAGAGGCAATCACGTGTCCATCCAGAGATAGCAAAAAAGTCGCTAGGAAAATTTTCACTCATCCAAAATAACATGGGCAAATAACGGATTCAAACCTTTCGAAACTACAAGCCAAGACGGCATATTCCCAGCCCTACTGCAAAAGCGACTTAAGGAAATCACACCACGCCCCACAAATGTCTTTCGAGCTACCTTTTCACATGACTATATATCTAAGGTCTAGAGAGGGGTGAATGTGGTGTTCATATCAAAGGCTGGCCCAGGTGAACCCAAGCCATTCCACTCTATATGCCTAACCTCGTTTCTCCTCCAAGCGATGGAGAAACTCTTTGACAATCACATCAGAAGCACGGCAGCAAGACGCCAGCAAACACTTCCCGGAGCCGATCAAAGTCCATCGGGAACATGATAAAAACCTACTCACAAGCCATCAATCTAAACAAGAGAAATAGCATCAAAGGACCGCAAAAGAGTCAAGACGAGCTAGTTGCAATAGAAGACTGGACACAAGTCAAAAATAGACGACGTTCTAACAAATTAAGTATAATTGGTAAGAAGAACATCGGAGAAGAGCAAACAACCCTTAAGGTAGCACCACGCAAAGCATTCCTGTATGTCTCTCGAGTTCAACCAGACTATAGGAAGGAAGATGTCGAAAGCTTTTTAAAGGATGAATACCCAGAAGTGGTATGTGAGCAAATTCCAACAAAGTTTCCTCAATATTACTAGAAACCAACAAAGCTGTAATAGACGAGGCGAAATGAAATCTATAACATCCGAGAAACAATGCTTCTAATTAGGAGTGCATGTATATCCCACCCACACCTACAACTAGAAGATACTTACAAACGGTACAAACGATTCTACAAAAATAAATTAGCAACAACTCATGCAATCCATAACAGGCAGAAGATACTAGACTCAGACACGATCATAAAGGCAACTTGGCAGCTTATTAATGAGACAGCGTGTAAACAATAAGAAAATTGTCAAAGTCTCTGCTTAGGCGTTCAATGACTATTCAATAGCAATCGGACCCACAATCAAAACCAAGTTGCTAAATAAACGAACTATGACATCGGAGGACCTGCTCAAAAGGCATATGAACAGAGAGTTAACATCCTTCTTCTTGTACCCAGTGGATGAACATGAAATAGAACACCTAATACAGACAATGAAAAAAAAGTAACTGTAAAGATATGCATGGAATTACCACTACTTTGGCCAAAAGGCACTCACAGGAACTTGTCCCTGTGCTTACCGTCTTGATTAACCAAGCCTTCTCTACAGGTAATTGCCCGGGTCCACTCAAACATGCAGTGATACACCTCATATACAAAAAGGGGGCCCCAACCCAAGAGACCAACTACCGCCCCATATCTATACTCCCAGTGCTGTCAAAGATATATGAGGCTGCCATAAAGACGAGAGTTGTCGGGTATCTTGAGGCAAACGTATTGCTAGATAACCAGTTTGGGTTTCTCTGGAACAGGTCAACAATCTCCGCAATGGTCCGAATCACCGAATCAATACTTGGCAACATCGATGATAAAGCTGAGAGCCATCCTATGCTCTGCGATCTTAGCAAAGCCGTTGATTCGGTGGATCATGATATCCTACTTAGCAAGCTAGAATTGTGCGGCGTACCTCTTTCTCTGTTCCGATCATATTTAAGCAACAGATTCCAGAAAACAATTACCTCAACAGGTGAATCTCCCCAGGGGAAAGTTTCCTGCGGTGTACCACAGGGAAGTATTCTTGGTCCCGTTCTATTTATTCTCTATGTGAACGACTTACCAAGACATGTACCTTCTGCTGCGCAGACCACACAATTTATTGACGATACCACCTTCCTGTACGGAAATTCTATCTGTAACGCGTAGGTTGAAAATAGTGCGATGGAATTGTTCACATCCAACCTGCTCCAACTCAACACAGACAAAAATCAGACCATCTCATTCAGGTCACGGAGAGAAACAGCTGGAGATGAAACACTATCAGTGAAACTTCTGGGCATCCACCTGGATGCTACGTTGATCTAGCTGCCACACATACATGTCCTCAGATTGCGGTTATCTACAGCAATCTATGCCATTAAACAAATTAGACAAGTATCAGATGAATCACGGCAAGAACAGTTTATTTTACCCTCTTCCACAGTAACTTGACCTATGGCCTCATGATTTTCGGCAAGTCTCCCCATACCTCGATACTGTTCACCTACAGAAGAAGGCAGTCAGAGCTGTTGTGGGTGTACACCCAAGAGAACCTTGCAGACCAATATCCAAGCAACATAGAATATTGACAATGGCCTGCGCGTACATCTTACAGAATTTGGTGTATCTGAAAAGCATTGAGAAGGAATTGAATACACGGAGCGACTTCCACAGCCACAATACCCGAACAAAAGAGGATCTACATACTCCACAAATAAGAGTACAGAAAGGCCAAACAGGCACCAGATATTGGGGTTACCGATACTACAATAGATTACCGATTCACATCAGACATCTACCAGCACCAGTCTTCAAAATTAAGATCAAAGACTACCTCGCTAAAATGGCCTCCTATACCCAAGAGGAATATTTAACCAGTGAATGGAACCAATGCTAATACAATTATTTTCACATGTAGATATGTTCTAAGAATAAACATTACTTTACTTTACTTTACTTTACTTACTAGACCCACCCGAGCGATATGGTCATGTAAGAAACTATTACTATTATTATGATTTACGGGCTCTGCACCACGGTGATTAGACCATTAGACCAGTCATCACATACGGATCGCTTATCGGATGGAATAAGACATCGGAAAAGGCAACCGAAACGAAACTGACAAAAATATAAAGGCATATACAGGGTGAGTTATTAGTATCTCGGCGGTCGATAGCTACTAAATCGTTACGAGAAAGAAAAAATGTTTAACACAAAAGTTGTTTGACTCACTAGTTTCTATAATGTAAAATTATTTTCATTTATACAGGATGTTGCATTTAGGTGTGACGAAAAGTATGTACATTTTTATAAATGGATCGCCCGGTATATTATAATATTATATCAATAGTAAAAAATTTGTTTGGCCAACCGTATGGGTTGCTAACTGTCAGCATTAACAGTTCCTGAGATATTCTATTATTTCCCCAAAATATGGCCCGTAGCAGGATCATCTCGAAAACTATGTAAAAACGACATTTTTGCAGATTTTGCCGTTAAACTATGTCAGACAATAGTCAAAGCCACTAGATAGATGATAGTATCAAAAGATATTAGATTCACTATACAGGGTGTTCATAAAACTTAGTAAATTTTGATGTTTTTCTAATGGCTTTTCCTTGAGTTTTTTAAATGGAACAGCGTGTATATTATGTGCTAGTTGAATTGCCCCCCGAGTTCCCTTTAATTTATGTCAAGGATGCCATATGTCCAATTGTAGTAGTTTTCGTGATATTTACAATTTAAAGAAAAACGTGTCATATTATCTAATAAAACCTTATTTTTTTGTTACTTTTTGTTTGTCTTTCATTTGTAAATCAGTAATACTATATTAAAATACAACTTAAAAAACACTAATTAATACAATTAGCATTAATTACTCATAGAAACAAAGAATTGAGATCTAACGACACTCAATAAGTTATTGCTGTCAAAATTAGTAACAATATTTATCTTTTCTCTGAACGATGAGTTATAATTATAGCAGAGAAGAATTAATTAACATGATCTACATCTATGGCGAAGCCGACAGAAATACACTAGTAGAATGCAGAATGTATGAACAGCGATATCCGGATAGATGGTCACCGAATAGGTGACCAAAGAGAGAAGAGGAGGTCCTACATTGTGGGTACCAAGGTCTCCAGACCTCAACAAACTAGATTTTTTTATGGGGATATGTGAAGGAGCTGGTATACCAATCATCACCTACTACACCAGAAGACATGAAACTTCGTATAACCAATGTTTTTGACAACCTTAGAGTAAATAAGAGGTACATGTTAAGAAATATCTCAAGATCTTTTATTCAGCGCGTTAAAGCCTACAGAAGAAAAAAGGAGCGCCATTTAGAACAACTTCCAAATATTAATTAAAATAATAGTTACTTGTTGTGCAATGTTTATTAAGTGTTTATAGTTTGTTTCTGAATTTGCGTCAAATAGGTTATACTAAGTAAAATGGGATTTATTTCTTAATAAACGCCAATAGTATTAAAGTTTTTTTTCTTAACTTATATGTGAATATACTATTACTGATTTACAGCTAAGAGACTAACTAAAAAGAAAGAACAAGTACAATGGGATATTGAGATAATATTAGGTACACACTTTTCTTTAAATTGTAAATATCACGAAAACTAGTAAAATTGGACATATCACATATTTGACATAAATTAAAGGGAACTTGATGGGCAATTCAATTACCACCTAAAATACGGGGTGTTCCATTTAAAAAACTCAAGGAAAAGCGATTTGAAAAACATCAAAATTTACTAAGCTTTATGAACACCCTATATAGTGAATCTAATATCTTTGGATACTATCACCCATCTACTAGCTTTGACTATTGTTTGACATAGTTTAAAAGCAAAATCTTTAAAAATGTCATCTTTACATAGTTTTAGAGAAGATCGTGCAACCGGCATATTGTAGAGAAATAATTTAATATCTCAGGTACTTAAACGCTGAGAGTTAGCAACCTATACCGTTGGATAGCCAAATTTACTACTATTCATACAATAATAAAATATACATGGCGTTCCGTTTAAAACTATATACATACTTTACGTCACGACTAAATGCAACCCCAAATAATTTTACGTCATAGAAACTAGTGAGCCAAACAACTTTTGTCTTAAACATTTTTTTCTTTGTCTAACGATTTGGTAGCTATCGACCGCCGGGATACTAATAACTCACCCTGTATGTTTGGGCATTATAGAGGCAATGCGAACTTGCCCTACTGGCGCAATGGAGGCAATGCTAAACCTCACACCTCAGCACATACATGTTAAAAGAGAGGCTGCTGCCGACGCCATAAGAATAATCCAGGCAGAGATCATCTGTCTAACGATAAAAACCTTAAAATGCAGAAATGGAACGCTAGGTAAAATCTAAGGGCAGGCACAATTGCACAAGATAGGCACACGTTCAATTATAAGCACCATTGGCACCACAACGTATCAAACATCAAAGTTCCTAACGGGTATCATCAAAAACATCGCGGGCAGCGCTCCACACTGCATCAAAGACAGTTTTACCCTGGTGAACGAATTAAAAAACATGATCGTCCCACCCGAACGTCATGCTGAGCTCTGACGTAACAAGTATGCTTACCAAGATCCGGCCGGATTTGGTCATTAGCATAATAAAAGAAAAATGGACAGTAATCAACACATTCACATCGTTTCGAGACCAACTAACATCAATAATGGAATTTATTTTTAGCAAGTGCTATTTTACATACAACAGGTATATAGACAAGAGAGTGGACTGCCGATGGGCTCATCTATGTCCCCGGCCCTCGCTGATCTTGTATTGGACAGGCTTATCGACTTGGTTATGATGGGAGACCAACACGACATATACTATCTCAGACGGCATGTTGACGATCTCTTCTTAGTCCTACCTGAAAGACGAATAGAGCACACATTAAACAGGTTCAACAGATATCACCCTGACATAAACATTACGGTTGAACTCGAAGACAATTTCAAGATCAACTTCCTCGAACTCACCATTACACGACAGCATGACGGGCACCTAGTTACGAGCTGGTACCAGAAACCTACAGCGTCACTACTGTATATTAACTTCTACTTAACCATGGCCTTCACCCAAAAGACCAACATCATTCGTATGCTCACAAAAACAGTACATCACTTCTCACAACCATCTGACATAAAAAGCGAAAAAAGTCATACAATTATTAATAAGAAACGGCTATCCCAGATATAACATCGATAAATACCTAAAACAGAATATCCGAACTACAAGAATTGACGTAACAACAGACTCTGGAGATCTGCGTCCCGCATCCCTTGCTCCTGTTTCACGCTACTCCAGCATAATACAAGGGGAAATCAAAAACACTTCACCAAACCCTAAAAATAGAAACATACGATTTAGTGTTCCATGACACACATACGGTACGTAAACTGTACACCAACGCTAAGGACCCACCCACTCAGGAACAACGCAGCCATGTAATCTACAAACTCACCTACAGTTGCGGTCATCATTACATCGGCCAAACAAAACACCCGACATCGTCTACAACAAGAGAAAGCGTCCGTCCAAAGATAAGCGGGCGGCAAAATGAAGAACCACGAACATATATTCGCCAACCAGGGACACACCATATCGTACGATGAAGTAAAAAGCATCGACGATGAGCCTCACTATCATAAACGTCTCTTCCGTGAAGCGATCCACATCTTGCTTAGACCAGACAGGTGTCCAAGACCACCTCGTTAACACCGTGTGTTCCCAGCTGTTGGGGAAAATTCACCAGGAAAAAAATACCATCGTACTTAGTGCGCCATAGCCTCTCTGTTTGTTTGCCTGACTTGTGTACATAACAGTTCACTAAATATCATCCCCCTGCTGCTGAACGTTTAACAGTGTCCTTTCTTACCGACCAGTCGTATAGATTGTAAGATTTATATTGGTGAAAATAAGACTGCACAGTCATCACCCACTGTTTGTACGAATCTTGGTTACACACCAGTAAGTAATACTTGCCCGCCCCCCTTCTTTTTGTACATGTTTCTCAACCAATTAATTATCAAACATTGGTATTGTTTAATTATATTTCGTGAAGAAGCCGAAGAATATAACGCCAAAACGTAGGCACATGTGAAAGTATCCAGGAATTATGCCCTCAAAGACTGACAACCGTTTTTATTCTCCCCTTCTAAATTAATGTTCTTATTTGCTTCGCCCCCTTGGAATACAACTGTCCGACCCTTACAACCATGCTCGTAGACTGTAATTTTAAGATCTTTCAAGTACCTTTGAAGTCGCTGAAGTTTCGGGATGCCACAGCCGTCTTCCGGTAAGATAACGCTTGATTCTTCCTGGAGAGCATTTGCCAGCGTTGTCCGTATTTTCATGATATCCCTCTGGATCACTTTGTATTCCGGATCCTTATCAGCGTAGGGCTATTGCGACAACCAGTACGCGGGGAATAGTGGTTCTCGTAGTTATTTATGCTTATTAGTCCTCTGGGGTTGTTGCACTCCTCGGAGAAGGTGGTGTACACTGTACATATTGTGCTTCCTCTTCCCTGTCGGCATTCGCACGGACGTCACGCCAAAACAAAACGTCAAAAAATCAGTGTTTAATTACATCAAATTTAATTGAAACAGCGAGGCAAGTACATTTCATATGTCCTCGGTATTCATTGCAGCGGTCTCCCTGAAGCGCACCCGTACTTTTCCCCTGCAAAACTCCTCCTGCAAATACTGACCCCACCAGGTCATTGTGGTTCAGATCTTCTGTGGCAAACAATATTGCGCAATATTGCCTTTCTCATCCATCCTACTGGTTCAACGTCTTCCGGTATTAGCTTTATTTTCGATTCGCCTCTCCCTCTGCTTACTGTAAAGGTCTCCCTTTTTCTACTTCTGGGGGTTAATTTACCTACAATTCAAAAAACCTAATTTAGTTACAAAAAATACTGTATATAATATCGACTAGTTCTAATCAAAAAAATTATCACATGTATTTATAAAACTCAAGATAATATTGCAAAGATTCGTGACATTCAATACACAAGTACGGATGTCTGATAATGATTACGGTTAATTCGCAATTTATACCGATACACTTTGGGTAATTTTGAAAATGTAGGTAGCCTCCTCCCAAAAATTGACTATTAACAGAGAAAACGCTCCGAAACTTATTACCTACAATTCAAAACACCTAATTTACTCACAAAATACTGTTTCCCTAGAAAACGTAAACTTAAGAATCAACACGGTAAAAGTTGTAATCTATCAAATTTTATATATTTTATAAGTTCATTTGTACAAACTCCCACCTTGTTGAGGAATATTTTATTTTACCATGACAGTAAGTGTTGGACGTACATAATCATCAAATATTTTATATTGTATGTGATTTGTTGTAGCAATTTGTAAATTAACCTTTTTGATAAGCCTGATGATGTCGAGAGATAAAACCGATAGCTTTTCATTTTAAATAGGTACTCGTCGAGAGACGTTCTGCTTTCAATTATTGACCTAATGCGGAGTAATAAATTGTAGTGCTTGTAGTTATTACTGCTTTGCTTCCCTAACGATGGTTGTCGCACATTTGAAAAGGATTCAAGGACTAACGTCTTTCTGCCATGCTAACATACACATTGCTAGTGGCTCTTAATTATTAAGAATGTTATCCGATTTTTTCACACGATCATCATCAGGAGGCATGTCATTGCAAATTCATACATTTGTTATCAATAGGTATATGGTCTATGGTGATAGCGCCTGACTCGCAGTTTGTATTCTCAAGTTTAAATCCCAAATCCAGTTGCGGCCATTCTTTGTGGGATTAACAAAACAACTGGATTAACGCCATTCTGCCAAAATTCAACAACGCCATCTTGTTCGTCTCTATATCAACTTTGGGGTAAATTTAAAATTATTTTTCCGATCCAACTCTTAGTTCTCGAGATATAGGGGTATTATCGCTAAAACCGGAAGTCCACACATAAAACGGTATAATTCTAAGATTGTAAGTTTTAAACTTCAAACAGGGCACGGGGGCCCTTGTCGAGCAATCAGGGGGCGGAGCCCTAGATGGAAGCGCAAGGGACCCCTCGACTTCTAAGCTGTTTGACGTCTGAGCGTTTGAGCTTTAGCGGTCATTCAAAGTCGTTTGAAGTAACCTGCGCCCTACTAGAACTGAACGTATTGTTGTTTTGTGTTCTGTTTTATATATTCGATAGAAATGTTAAAGGAGCAACACTAAAAGTGAAGAATGCTCTGAACAATAAGAGTGAATGGATACAATCAATGATAAAAGGTCTTCTCCAAGGATCCACTACCAGATATAGGCATCCTTAAACGCGAAGATGGGAGCTTCGCAGATGACCTAGAAGAAAGCATGCAAATACTTATGCAATCTCACTTTCCAGGAAGCACACCTCTAACTGACAGGAAGTGGGCGAGGAGCGCCCAGGTCAAGCCCACACTAGACGACTGGCACCTGACAGAACGCCTAGTGGACGTGGAGAAGCTTACCTGGGCCATATCAACGCTTTCACCCTTCAAATCTCCGGGACCTGATGGGATATTTCCCGCCCTATTACAATGGGGTCTGGAAACCATCAGTCCCCACATTATCAACATTCTGCGGGCCAGTCTGGCACTGCGCTATATACCCCGGAAAAGGAGAGAAGTAAAAGTAATCTTCATCCCCAACATCCTTTCTCCTGAAAACCATGGAAAAATTATGTGACAGACATCTACGGGAAAAAGTTTCCGAAACAATACCTCTACACCCAAATCATCATGCATACATGCAAGGAAAGTCCACTGAATCTGCACTGCACATGGTAGCAGGACGCATAGAAAAATCACTGGACAACAAGCAATCAACCCTAGGAGTGTTCATAGACATTGAAGGGGCTTTTGACAAAACGATGTTCCATAAAATTAAAACCTCTCTTAGGGAACACAACGTAGAAACGTTAATAACCGAATGCATCGGTAATATGCTGCAGGAAAGAGCAGTAAACTTCAATGTAGGCACCCAATCTGTAAGATGTCTTGTAGCCAAAGGGTGCCCACAGGGTGGAGTTCTCTCACCCCTGCTGTGGAACCTGGTCCTAGACAGCCTACTAAAGATTCTAAACCGAGAAGCGTACTACACAATAGTTTACGCAGATGATCTAACAATTCTGCTTACAGGTAAATTTGACGATACAATATGTGACAGGATGCAATCCGCCCTCAACTTAATCACCACATGGTGCAAAGACCACTCACTCTCAGTCAGCCCTGGGAAAACAGAGATGGTACTCTTCACCAGAAAAAGAAAACTACCACAACTACGAGCACCCACGCTCCTAAACACCAAGCTTTCCTTTGCTGCCAAGGTGAAATACTTAGGCATAACCTTTGACAGCAAACTAAGATGGGGAGACCATCTGGAAGACAGAGCAAAAAAAGCACACATATCTTTTTGGCAGTGCCGCAGAGCACTGCCAGAGATAGGACGAACGTGGGGGTTTTCGCCTAAAATCGCAATGTGGATATACACCGCCATCATACGACCTATGCTAACCTACGGAGCAGTAATATGGTAGCCCAGAACCAAACTTAAGACGGCTATCAAAGACCTCAATCACATACAAAGGACCGCATGCCTAAATATAACAGGAGTCATGCACACCACACCGACGGCCGCGATGGAGGCAATGCTCTGCCTGCCGCCCCTTGACATTCATGTGGAGGAAGTGGCCTTGGCGGGCATCCTCCGGCTCCGTACGGCAGGATTCTGGGAAACTGGCGGGGTAGGCGAGGCTCGTCTCCACCTCTGGCGCGAGGCTGTCCTACTGACACCTCTCCTTGAGGCTCAGGTAGATGACTTTCCATCCCGCTATATCTTCAGAAGGTCCTTCACAACATCCCTCACACCACCAACCCAGGGGAAAAAACAGGATCTGTCCACATATACACAGACGGATCAAAATACCCACATAAGTCTGGTGAAGGAGTGTTCTCCCGAGCACCGAATATGAAAATCGGTCTACCACTAGGACGGTACACGACTATAAAACAAACAGAGCTGATTGCCTTAACAATCGCAGCCAAAACTATTACTGAAAAAGGTATAAGTGGCAAAAATGTGCTGATCCTAACGGACAGCAAAGCAACAATACAAGCGCTGTCTAGACCTCTAACAACCTCCAGACTTGTACAACAATGCACCGAAGCCCTGACAAAAGCAGCACAGGCAAATAGGAAGGTATCCATCCACTGGATAAAGGGGCACGGTAAAAGTAAAGGGAACAGGGAAGCGGTTCGCTTGGCAAAACACGCTGCGAGGACGCCCTATATATATATATATATATAACCTGAGCCAGCGATACCACCGACCCTAAAAACAATACTCAACGAACTAAGAGGAACATCCTACACTCTCTTCAGGAGCAGATGGGACGAAACCACAAAGTGCGTCTTTGCAAGGGAAACCCTAAGAGCCCCTTGCCCAAAGACCACAATGTACTACCTTCAACTCACCAGAAGCAACCTCAGACTGCTAACTGGTATCTATACAGGGCACTGCAGGCTAAAAAAGCATCTTAGCCGCATTGGAATCTTAGAGGACCAAATGTGCAGAGGATGCGAAAGCGAGGAAGAGACGGCAGAACACTTTCTGTGCGAGTGGCCGGCACTTTCGACATTACGTCAACGTTTCCTGGGTGAAAGATGGCTGGATTTATCCGCCATCAGAGGGGTTCCGCCGAGCGACATCCTCGCCTTCACGAAGACCGCAGGATGGCTCGAGGCAGACACAGCCTAGGCCACATGAACCCCTCGGAGGTTAGCAAAAGGGGCCTCATGAGGCGTAGGTGCTGTGGGAATTGTCCCACCCTCCAAAATATCCATATTCCATATTCCATGCAATCAATGATGGTTATTTGCATTCATCAAAAGCAGCTTTTCGTGCCTGCCAAAAACGGCGGCGGAATTGTCTCGACAGAAATGTAAATAGTGGGCGGACTACTGTGCGTTTTAGTTAAGTTGAGCTGTCTAGAGGGTTGCATAAACATTAAATCCAAACACGGGATTCTAGGATTATGACACTGTTGACCGTTTAATATAGGCTTTTAAAGATATATTTATGTGTTTATATTCGATTTCTAAGAGTCACAAACTTACCACATAAGAAATTATTCCCGTGAACCGCTGCGAACAATTTACTATATTTTTCTTGGTATTAATAAAATCGATGGGTGATTATTATAACTCGAATGGATTAGTGGATATAAGCGAGCGGAAATATTTGTATACTTTTCTATCGTTTTACTAATATGCGTAGAATGTATTTCCGCACCATATCAATTTATTGTGGAATGTTTTAGGCCACTCAACTTATCTGAAACGTACATAGAGATATACAGGGTCGTCTCCCATGACGAGCTGCCATTAGAAGTATATGCAGAACCAAATGAAATATGAGATTGAAAATTTGTGGACTTATATTGTTGGACACGATCGTCTCAACTGAAATATTTTGAGTTTCAGGTTACATCCGGTTACTCCAGAAATGATGTCAACTTTTATATTTCAAATGGCACAGCCTGTATTTTATCACGTTTTTGAAATCTTCATTAAGTTTTAGATCAATTTTATGTTACATTCCCTATACCTAACATGTGTCATTTTTGAGATATTCATATTTTCCATTAAAAAATGACAGCTGCACGGTTACCTTTAATTACTTATAAATTATCCCGTGTGATCGTTGGAAAAAAGTTGCCCGGCAAAATTGTTATGAAGGCAACGTATTATCGACACATCGGTAGAACTCTTCTAAAAGTTATACAGGCTGTTCAAATTTTAAGATCAAAGTTGAATTCGAGAAAAGTACTAAAAGCTGCAACCCTAGCATATGAATATATTTCTCAATTCTATGGAGAATTTGAGATCAACTTTGTGTACTATGTCCTATACCTAAAATGTACTTGTACCTGTAATGTACTTGTAAGTGTAAATTGCAAATATTGCCAAATCTAGATTGCGTTTGAAAACAACTGAAGAATTTGGAATAAACAGAGCTTTATTAAACAAGTTTTTAGGTCATTTTTATTATAATTAATTTAGTATTTATAAAATTATAAGCCTACAATAAAACACAATATTAAAAATAAAACAAAATCGTAAAGTAAATTTGAAAAACTGCTTAATACAATTTCAGTAACTGTTCAAAAACGTTGCCGTTTTCCGCTAAATATGCTTCAATTCTTTATAACATATTATTGTTGGGGGCGTCCCTGATAGAGTTAGCACATAACCCATTGAACGCAGCTCGAAGTCCATCTTAGATATTCTTCTTTTCAGATTGCGTCCTTAATAATTGGGTAGTTTCAAATGGACGGTGCTCCAGCCACATAACTTTTGCAGTAAGAGGCTTGTTTAACGAGATGTTCGACGATCGGTGGATTGCGCTTAATGGGTCATACAAATATTCATATATTTTCGTTCCCCCGATTTAACGCCAATGGATTTTTTCATTTGGGGAGTTATTAAAGACGTAGTTTATGAGGACCCAATAATTGATAGGAGAACATGAAAGATAGAGTTCGAGCTGCTTTCAATGGGCTATGTGCTAACTCAATCAGGGATGCCAATAACAATAATATGTTAAAAATGATTGAAGCATGTTTAGCGGAAAACGGCAAAGTTTTTGAATAGTTACTTGAACAGTTAAATTAAGCAGTTCTTTTTAAATTTACCTTACAATTTAGTTTTATTTTTTATATTGTATTTTATTGTAGGCTTAAAATTTTATAAATACTAAATTAAATATAATGAGAATTGACTTAAAGAACTTGTTTAATAAAGTTCGGTTTATTGCAAATTGTTCAGTTGTTTTCAAAAGCAATCTAAATTTGGCAATGTTTGCAATTTCAACGTGGTGTTTAAAAATTGATTTCAGTAGGTACAAGTACATTTAAGGTATAGGACACTGTACACAAAGTTGATCTAAAATTTTCCATAGAATTGAGAAATGTATGTTAGGGTTGCCATGTTAGTGTTGCCATTTGAAAAAATCAACAACAGTAATTTTGACGAATTCAATTTTTATCTTAAAATTTAGACACCTGTATAACTTTTAGAAGAGTTCCACCGATGTGTTGATCATACCTTACCTTCACAACAATTTTGCAATACAGCTTTTTTACAACGATCACAGTGGATAATTTATAAGTAATTGAAAGTAACCGTGCATCCTTCATTTTTTAATGAAAAATATGGTTAGGTTTCGGAAATGTAACACAAAATTGATCTAAAATTTAATAAAGATTTCAAAAATGCAATAAAATACAGGGTGTTGCATTTAAAATATAAAAGTTGACATCATTTCCGGTGTAACCGGAAGTAACCGAAAATTCAAAATAGTTTAGTTGAGACGATCGTGTCCAACAATACAAGTCCACAAATTTTCAATCTCTCGTTTCATTTGATTCTCTATAAATTTCTAATGGCAGCGCGTCGTGGGAGACCCTGTATATCTCGAAGAACGCTAAAGTTGATAGTTGGCAAGCATTCTAATATTTTCTTAAATTTGCAGATACCATATCTTAACAATCAAAGTTTGCAAATTATAACATCTAATGATTATTAGAAAGGTAAATTATCCAATGTTTAATAAAACAAATTAGATTATATCATATGGCAAATAGTCAGCAATAACTTCTGATTCAGCGGGCACTAAACCTCATTCATATTAGTCTACACAACGCTCTACCGAAGGATAGCCGAAAATTCAATCAGTGGTGTAAGAAGATATTACAGCTTGCTGAGTTATTTTGCCCACTTAGTTCGAATATACTAATATAGAGTATGTATATTATATGAATATAACCGGTTCTCAAACTGTCGGTTATTAATTGTACGGCGGTGGTCCTAAAATCGAAAATAACTGGAGATTAAAAATTAATATCGCCGTTGGATGTAGAACGCCGTCATGCCTAAGCTTTTTCATCGTTCTTTTATTTTGCATGTAATTAAGTTGAAGCAAATGAGGATCTGGCGCTAAGCTATATTTACGACCTCATCCTATTGATGTCAAGTGCAGCTGCAGTGATGTAAATTGATGCAGTGCCAGACTAAAACTGCTTACATTTCCATAAAAACAAAATAAACGCAAATAAAACGCCAACCCGACCTACATAATACCCCCACTCATATTTTATAGCAGCATGTCCGGAAATACTCTGAAAGATTTCTTTACTCTTTACTATAATAGTAAAGAAATCCTTCTGTACCTTGGCAACACTGCACATTTGAATGACTGTCGGCCAAACTCCGTATCACGGAAGTTACGCAAACAGGGTGGAGATACGAAGCATGTGCGCTAGTCGGTAGATATTGCAAAGTTGCTCCAGTAAAAGTTGTAAACAGGAGGTTGTATTACGTTGTTGTTACCTTGTGCCGAGGCCAATCGAAGTCTGCTTTGGTGACATGATGGGCAGTAACACGAGATCAACAGCTTCAGAAAAAAAGCTAGATAAATAATGTATAACGGAAATACTAAAGGACGACAACTTTATGGCCGGATTGATACAAAAAATTACAAGTGCGGTCGAGGTGTGTTTGCGCTAATTAACCCAAAACGATGAGACAAGTGGACTGTAGGACAAACGGCCGCTACTTTTTCAAAGGACCGCGTGGCAGCCGCTTATGACGTACCACGGAAAAACCAGAACAAAAGGAACCAACCAATAATATTCAATACCACAAATAACACTCGAACGACACCCACAATTAATAATCAAGAGCGGTAGCACAATATCTTAGCTAGACCATGTTGGTTTTCCAAACCTTAACCGTACGATACGAGTATCAAAATCTATCTGGGGCAACAGACTGGCTCTTCGAGTACGGGACAGATGGGCGACGAAAAAACCTACTGTTCGCACTATGAAGCCAGTCCGCCTATACCAATTCAGCAAAAGTGAATTATCATGGCCAACAAGGTGTATTTCGACACGAAATTCTAACAGCTGAGTGCGAGGTGTCAGCACTTGGAAGAGTCTAACACCAAACTTAAGAGGGTCGAAGAATGCAACGAGCAAAGTATTAACACCGCTGACGCTTTGGAACAGTATAGCCGACGCAACAGCATCCGCCTCTTGGGAATGCCGGTTGCTGCTCCTGAAGATGTAGAAGCTCAGGGAGTCAATTCTTAGCCTAGCGTGAGTTCACGAATGCGGGAACTAGCGTATGATGTAAATACGTTTATTATTAAATAATAATATGTGACAACAACATCATACAAAATAATTGTATATAAATATAAATTCCTGACTGCATCCTTGTCTTTCCTCACATCGGGGTTTGGGATGGGCGTCCTACCTCGGGCTAACGGTACCGAGAGTTCGTTGTGGTTTTGGATCCGTGAGTAGTCCGTGGGTGATGTTTTTTTTTATTTTTATTTTTTGTTTTTTTTTTGTTTTTGCCTTTTTTTGTTTTCTTTTTGTTTTAGTAGGTTTTTTATGTTATAAAAAATTTATTTTTTTTCACTTCATTTCTTTTGTTTTTATTTTTTTTTATATTTTATTGTGTTGTAGTAGCGTTCTCATTTTTAGTTTGAAGGTTTGGTGTTTTAGCTTCTTAAGCTCTTTTGGTAGTTTATTAAATATTTGTATGACGTCTGTCTGCAATGTTGGGGCGTAGCTGATCCTTCTAAACCGATCCGGGCGTATATCTGTTAGACTTCTTGTTCCATGGTGGTGGATATCGTCTGATTTCTGCAGGTTTATGTCAGTTTTAATCAGGCCGTGGTCAATTTTGTGGATAAGAAGTAGTTTGTTCAGTTTTACTCGTTGTGAAATGGTCAGTTCCTTGGTGATGTCGTGGAGGTCAGTAGTTGGAGTTCTTCGATCGAGACAGTATAGGGTTTTTAGTATTCTGTTTTGTTGTCTTTGGAGTTTGTTGTAGTTTCTCTGGTTTGTATCGCTCCATAAGTTGATCATGTAGTTGATGTTGGATACATATAAACAGTTATAGACAGATCTTTTTAGGAAGTTCGGGATCATGGCTTTTATTTTGTGTATTGCTGTTATTGTTCTTGCGTTTGATATTGTTAGCTTCTCTGTGTGTACATCCCATTTTAGGTCTTCTTGTAACACTATTCCTAGGTATTTGACCTCCTTTGTTTGTAAGATTTTCTCTCCGTTAAACACTACATTGAGTTGAATGACTTCTTTTCGATTTGAGAAAATTAAGTATTCGGTCTTTTTCTCGTTGATCGTTAGTAGTGTTAAACCATTTCTCCATAATTTTGATGTCTCCATCTATTTGATGCTGCAAGTCGTCTCGTGTTTTGGCTGAGTATACAACGCATGTACCGTCGGCATACATGTATGCATTTCCTCGGAGATACAGGTTGAAGAAGTCGTTTGTATAGAGCACAAATAGCGTAGGTGGGATAATTCCTCCTTGAGGAATTCCGTACTCTGCATACGAGACGTTGCTGTGCCATTTGTTGATTTTCGTACGTTGTGGGTGGTCCTTCAGGTAAGTCTCTATTAGGTTTAAAAATTTTCCTCGTATTCCAACTGTCTTCATCTTCTTCACCAATATCTCTTTTGAAATGGTGTCAAAGGCTTTTTTAAGATCTATAAAGATGCACGCTGTCATCTCTCTTTTATCTAAGCTTCTCTTCACATCATTTACGAGATCAAGAGCAGCTGATGTTGCTCCAGAGGATCTTTGGAAGGCGTTTTGGTGTTTGTGTATTATTTTGTGTTTGATAATGTGTTGGTCGAGTCTTTTGAGTAGAATTTTTTCCATTATCTTGCTTAGGCATGAGGTGATAGCAATAGGACGGTAATTTTCAGGTTTCTTTTTGTCGCCGCATTTATGAATTGGGATAATTATGTTTTTTTTTTTCAAACATTCGGTAAAGGTGCCATCTCCTAGTGTGTTATTGGCCAGTCTGGTTAAGATAGGTATGAGTTTGTGTTTGTTTTCTTTTATTGTATTGGTCTGGATGTTGTCGTATCCCGGTATGACCTTGGATGCAATCAGTTCGAACCGTATTCTATGGGAGGTGTCGACAGTGCAGTGTCCTTTACTAACTGTAGAGTACGTGTGTTATGTTCATGTTATTTCGCACGTACTCTAACGGTAATAAAGGACACTGCACTGCCCATAGAATACGGTAGAATACGGCTAGGCTAAGAATTGACTCCCAGGAAGTGGAGATCATTGACGGATTACGCTATTTATTACTCGAAACATATAGATTGTCATAGGACGCCCGAGAGACGGCGGCGGCGGAGAGGCTGTTTTGATTAAGTTCGCGAGTTATCGTTATCGTAGACAATTGATAATCGATAAAAAGGAGCTACGAACGGAGGGTGGCGTGGGTGTTGTTGAAGACCTCAAGCGGATGCGCTATCATTTGTTGAGGGCTGTTAAAGTAGCGATCGGCGCTAAGAATGTTTTGACCTGAGATGGAATTGTTTATTGTCGCGTGAAATATAAAAAGTATGTAATTAAGTCCGACCACGAGTTGCGGTCGATGGTATCGGGTGGCACTGACGTTGTTGCGATGTAATTTTGTAGCGGTAATTATGTGTTAATGTGCAGATGTATTTGTTTCTTTTTTCGTTTAATTTTCAAGTCAGGATTAATAACGGATTTTTGTTTTATATCTCTATTTTTCTGCCAGTACTGACTAACTTTAACTTTGCTCTACATTGTATTCATATGTCGGTATCTTTTTTTTGCTGCACTTAAATATAAATGTTTTAATAAACGACAATGCACTCATTGTAACACTGTTTTCGGTGTTACAATTAACAAATTGTAACATCGTTTTTAGTAACTTTTAGTTTTCCAAGATTGATAATATGATAATATGATCAAATAAAGCTGACATCTCAATCGCTATTGGCTCGCCTCGTATTTATCGTATTTATGAATTTTAGTACAACTACCAACGGTTGAAAATAAAATGACTCTAGATTGTAAGATGGCAACTTTGATGACAACCGCAATTTTCGTAATTTATATAAAATTAAAGACGCAAAGTAGAAAAAATAGTATATTACACTCGTTTTATAAGACGTATTGACGTCTTATAAAACTTGTATAATAATATACTATTTGGAAGGTATCCATCCACTGGATAAAGGGGCACGGTAAAAGTAAAGGGAACAGGGAAGCGGATCGCTTAGCAAAATACGCTGCGAGGACTCCCTATATACGACCTGAGCCAGCGATACCACCGACGAAACCACCAAGTGCGTCTTTGCAAGGGAAACCCTAAGAGCCCCTTGCCCAAAGACCACAATGTACTACCTTCAACTCACCAGAACAGGACACAGGGCACTGCAGGCTAAAAAAGCATCTTAGCCGCATTGGAATCTTAGAGGACCAAATGTGCAGAGAATGCGAAAGCGAGGAAGAGACGGCAGAACACTTTCTGTGCGAGTGTCCGGCCCTTTCGACATTACGTCAACGTTTCCTGGGTGAAAGATGGCTGTATTTATCCGCCATCAGAGGGGTTTCGCCGAGCGACATCCTCGCCTTCACGAAGGCCGCAGGATGGCTCGAGGCAGACACAGCTTAGGCTACATGAACCCCTCGGAGGTTAGCAAAAGGGGCCTAATGAGGCCTAGGTGCTGTGGGAATTGTCCCACCCTCCAAGATATCCATATTCCATAGTATTTGGAAACGCTCATCGATGCCCTGATCCCCTATAGCAAAAATGGCGGACAACTCTGTGACGTCAGAGTCAGAGTCGCAGAAACGGCAATTAATTTGTCAAAACCGACAAAAATTTTAATTTTTCGTCTATTATGACTATCCGAATTTGATTCGTCTGATTCCACAAATAACTGCGTGGATTACCCGGTAGTACAATAGTACATTTCAATGCCGTTAATCGAAAAAACTCCTCTAGAAACAGGACTTCATGCTTACAGACAAGCTTTGACGTAATGAAGACAATGAACAAAGATTTCATTTGGCGATCTTCTTTGCGATCATTTGCAATTTAAAGAAAACTCCGGATATTGGCATTTTTTAAACTACGAACGTTATAACAACTGTTATGTAAATCAATGTTAAAAGGTCCTGATTTCTGAAAAACTACTCCCAGTGGTGGCAATGATGTTAAAATCTGATCTGTTCGGAGCTTTCAGTAATTTCAACCAATAAATGTAGTGTTTCATTTAATTTTTTGTAATTTAAATGTTTAAAGTATGGCCGATGGAAATTTAAGCGATGTGGCCGTCATTCTGCTCGACCAAGATGTTCTACAATGACCCCTGGTATACTCCAGAACGTTATAATAAATTTGGTTGCTGAAGGGGTGTAAATCCATAGTTTTTTTTTTCAAAAAATGTGGATTATATATTACGGTTCAATGCATCATTAAACAAACATGTTTTTCTATTTCAATTCTTAACAAGTCAAGAAATGTAAATTTTTAAAAATGTTGTGCACCTTCGCCTGTAGGACCTCCATTTGAAATTTTGATCTATTGGCTAAGGAGCAATCTTTGTGTGTGTATTAATTTTATATCTAGGATTTTAACACCCCATTGCGACTAACATCTATATTTAACACAAGGTACAATTGACAATACTATACTGATTATATGCAATCTGTCGGAAAATACAAGCGGACCGAGGAGTGATTTTGAAACCGAGGAGTGAATTTAGTGATCACTAAACAATGCACCTGTTAGGCAAATATATTTCTAACACGATTTATCCATGGGGGTCTACATAACCAGGAGTTACTCAAAAAGCGGTCTACCAGATAAGCATTCTAGTCTATCGCAAAGTCGAGTTTGCGCCTCTTACCGAAAGGGGTAAAAAATGCGAAAACAACGCTCATACTAATCTACCAGTTTTATTAATCCACTGGTTTCATTTATCTACCAAATTAGCTAGCCTACCGATTTCGCTTTCCTTCCTATCTATTTGATCTAAATGTCAACTAGTTTAAGTATATTTTTGGTGAATGTTTTGACTATTTTACCGATTAAACTCTAACAAATTACATTAGAAGTATTATTTTTGCAAGTGTCAGCCCTTCAGCATGTTATATGGCCAGAAAATTAATTACTAACTAATTAATAATTAAATAATTAATTGTTAATTAACTATTAATTACCCGTAAATATTCTTCTTAAATTATGTAACAAATACTGTAGTTGTTTCTCAGGTCAGTCAGGTGATATAACAAATTGAAGGGGTAGTCTTTGAAAAAATATTTTCGACAAAATAAGAAGCACCCTAACTAATAGTGATTTAATATTTCGGAAAATGTAGCAAAGACTGCAGATGGTAGCCATTATTGGTTAAACGGTCCGGCATCATATAAGAGAAAACGCCACTTGGTGCGTCACGTGCGATGTGAATGAGTATTGTGATAAACGGTATATCTAAAAGCAAAACCTGAAATCGCATATGCTACAGCTCCAAGAAAAAAAAATATAACTGTTTAGAATATGAGAATTGTAAACATTAGTTCTTTTTAATAAACTGGCACATTTTTCTAAGCTTTGAGTATGAGCAGTGATGTTATCACTTTTTGAAGCAGAATATACAAAGTTGATATTCTCCGGTTTTTCTGTTATTCTTATTGGTGTTGTGAGTGTTGTGTGTGTTTTAGTTCCACTAGAAATGTCAGAACTACTGATTGTAGCTGGTCCTAAAAACTCTTTCCATAATATAAACTATTGCAAAAGTCTTAATATTTCTTAATATTTCAGAAATTGGAATGAATTTAGAAGGGCGCGATCATTGCATGAACTGTCATCATATAAGAGAAAAACTCACATAGGTACGTCACGTGCGTTACGAATGTGGAGTGGAACACTAATCTAAATGCGACCATTGTGATATACGGTATACGCAGAAGAAAACCCTGAAAATGCATTTGCTACGATTCCATGGAATAAATATGTAATTGCATAGGGTTGGAGGATAAGGAATTCTGTTATTTTATATCAAAAGTATCCCGGACCCAATAAACTGACATTGTATCATTGTAATTTGTATCATCTATGTTTGCAGTAATTTCTATACCTTACTTACAGTAGTCACGTAACTCGGTTCAAATAAATATGCAGTAACTCAAACAAATAGCAATATGTCTTTGCGAATAAAAATACGTTGCTTGCTTTGGAACATTTCTTTGATGAAAACAACGTTTGGAAAGAACTGGCAAGTCGCGAAGATGTTGGTCCCGCAAAACTTCATCTTTGATAGGCCCTACAATATATCTTCCTGTGCCCCAGAAAATCAGGATTGTACCACGATTCAGATATGGGCCGATGGTTCTAAAAACCCGAAATAAACATTTCAGAACCGTTGGAAAAATACGCCACGGTCATCCAGAAGAAGCTATATGGAATAACCCTTGCAGCAAACACAATTGCACAGTCAATAAAAGAGAAGAAAGTCATAATAAACACAGATAGCAGACAAGCAATGTTGGCACTCGGACGGAACCGACTTGCATCACCTCTACTAGTGGGCTGCCACGAGTCTCTCTGTCAGGCGGCCTGCAGGAATGATGTGAAAGTCTGCTTGGTAAAGGGGCACACAGGAGAGGTTGGGCAAGAGAGATCGGATAAGCTGGCACGCAAAGCAGCCGGCAGGAATCCATGCTCAGTAGAACCTTACCTCGCTCTAACAATGTCAGCACTTACAGAATTAGTCAGGAAAGAAATCGAGAGAAAATTCCTAGACGACTGGAATAAATTACCAGGCAGTCGTCAAGCGAAAGAAATGCTTTGCTACCCCAACGCTAAGAGGACCCCCTATATATGAGGATATCTATGAAGAATCTACGACTAGTCAGTGGATTACTAACAGGATACTGCCATCTTCTAAAGCACATGTACACCCTCGGTTACAGTGATACGGATGTGCAGAGGATGCGGAGAAGAAGAACAGCCAGCACGACATATATTATGTGACTGCAAGACCCTTCAAAAACTTAGGTACTCCATACTTGGAGTTATAGAGGCTGGAACGAGCGGAATCAGGACGGCGGAGCCTGGTACAGTCAGCCTTCTCCACAAAAGTGCGTTGGCTGGACGACTAACTCTACCGTCTTGAGGAAGTTAGTACAGGGGGCCTAATGTGGCCCAAGTGCTGCGGGTTTACACCTGCCTTCCCGACAAATCCAGAATCCAGAATAGAAGAACGTTTATTTGCTTTCAACTATTCATATTTATTAGAATAAAAAATCATTTCTTTGGCGTAAGTAAACGTATTATTTAACCAAAGCAGATTTCTCCAAAAGAAAGCAATCTCTTCTCGTTTACAAATATATTTGTTTGAAGTAAAATTAGATTTCAACAAAAAAATTGCTCTATAAACTTTATATTGATGGTTTTGTGTAACAAGGCACTCAGCTAAATAACTTCAAAGCAGCTCCCTTCTGGTATTTGTACGTGGTGTTGATATGGCTGAGGAAAGTAATTTTGGTATCCAAATATATTCGTTTCACGTAAATAAATATTCCACATAAATTAATCTCTTCAAGCAAATAAACTAGATTATACAATAAACACTTTTCTGTGCCCAAGAAATATGTTTGGTCCAAAAGAAAAATTCAAAACAATATATTTCTTAAAAACAAAAAATTCCTTGTGTGACCATTTTGCGGTAAAATGCGAAAAACCGCTGTTAGGTGTTGTAATAACATTTGCGGACGCAATAGGATCCCAAAAGGGAAATTGTATTGGATTGACTTCCCGTAATAGTCTATATGTAATTTCACTGTACCCAATCCCATTCGTGTACTAAAAATAAATATTTTTGTTATGTATTACTATAGTTTATTGTGGCACACAAATGGGCGGTATATTATCTCCTACAGGCGCGGACGTTTATGATAAAGTGTTTACATGCACTAAATAGTAAACAATTGCTACTTTGGAACAAACATTGAACCAACATGCATTTGGCGATTACACCATAGTTGCGCCAGTACTATTTGAGATGGAGAGTCGCAAAATGGCCGACAAAAGCATACGTAATCCACAAATTAGGTAAGGAAGTGTTTAGCGAGCCGCGTAGCACAAACACCTGTGACACTTACGTATGCCAGGAAACAGCCTGCTAGTTCCGTAATCTGCGCCGCACATTCCTCCGGAATTAACTGAAGTATGAGATTAGAATTAAATTCCGGCAGAATGTGTCTTTTGTGCTATGTTTGCCGAGACATGGAGGGCTCATTATGCAGATCCATGTGACGAGTAAACACTTAGAATTGCCTTATTAGGGACTATACCCAAGCGTTCGTCATTCTCCTTTATCTTATGCCGAAGTTGAGCAATTTCGCGAGGTCGGAGACACTTGTGGCGCCCGAAAGTACGGAAACTTTGGAGACTTGTATTATAAGCAAAAAAGAAATGCTCTAGATGAAAGCCGGCGGACTTCGACACAAGATGTTGCTATGATAAATTGGCGTATAACTTTGGACGACGATGGAGAAAAACGCTTGCGGGAAATGGGGACAATCGATAAGGACGGTCAAATTGTACCCAGATGAATTAAGAGAGATTAGAGTGGCGAAACAAAAAGGTAGCCCGCAAACTTAATTCAGCCACTTCCTTATTACGTTTCTCACGGATGACAGGAAAAAGAAACAAAAAGAAGCCACCACGCTATTTCGGATATTCCGACGGACTCGAACGGAGAAAAGGGTGGAATTGTACGTGACTGTTTTAGAGTTGAAAATTAAATCAGGAGTCTTCAGAAGCTAAAACATCCTAGGTGTAATTTGCGTTATTCGAGGGTGAATCGTAATAAAAACTAAGTTGGTAATTTCGATGTCGACCGTTGTCATTTGTGGGATTAGAAGGTTGCACTATGGTACAGAAATAGCGCATTGTTGGCCAAAAGTCAATTTTGGAAGTTTTGAGAGTAAACAGGTTAATTCATGAAATACGCGTGGAATTGATGCGTGTATTTATGGTATTAGATGCGCCACAGTATAAAACCAAAATGGTGCATAGTGCGCTGCAACAACCATTTATTATTTTAAACGCGCTTAGAAAGGGTCGAATACTGAATACTGTATTTCTGTATTTAATCGATAACTAACGAAATGCCATATTTTGGACTATTCTACTTAAGGTATGTATTTCATATTTCGTAAATAAATATGAAGAATAATAATTTAAAATCACCACAATTCTAAAAGACACAGAAGAATGAGAACCCAAAGCTTCGTTAGGCATTCGAAAAACAAATTACACTAGTTTGCATTGGTAGCATATATTTATGATACGCCTCTATCTACAAATCCCACTTATATGTGCTGCTCATTCTTCGTATTGTATTTTTCATCGATAAATTAACATTTTGCGAGAAATTAAAGCTTTCAACTAAATTTTTACCTTATCGTCATTTGATAGTGATTCGGGAATGCTCAAGAAAATAAAAGGGTTTCGTATCCAAAGGCATTCAGAATAGTCTTATTCACAGTATTTTTAAACGTGTTAGTAAGCATTTGGCAGTGTGCTTTTATATTATCAATCAGATCGCCCTTCACCTTTATTCCATGTTCAGTTACAAAATTTTCTAAAGTAGCAAACGACTGTAAGTTTTATTTGAAGCATTAGTTTTTATCATTTGACACTTCCTGATAAATGCCCTAACTTCTCGTCTACAAAAAATCGGTTAGTTGTTTTACCTTGCAAACATAAGTGCAGGTCATTGAGTCGATTGAATATGTCTGCTAAGTCAAGTATCGTTGTCAGCCACAACAAATAACCGCGAGTTTAAAGCTCGAGATTTTATAAAATTAACTAGCTTGACGGCCCGCTCGAGAACATTTTTAAATTGATCCGGCATTTGGTTTACTGCTAATGCCTCTCTGTGGGTGCTGCAATGGCTGGAACCGGTTGAACGCAACCAATGTATGTTTGCCTGCTTGCGTACCACCTTTGGACGCTTCACATACCACTGGTGGTACGCGTACCACACTTTGAGAACCGCTGCTGTAGAGGATAAAGTTTGCCGCTTCTCCTCTTCGCGCCACGCCCATTTCATTGTCACTAAAAGCAATATCGCACGCGCCGCGCTAATACGTTCCAAATACAGGTCAACCGCCGATGTACCCACTCCGTCCAGCAAACCCTTCGAGAAGTTTCGCATTCGCTTCAAAAAGATGACGAGAGTTGCCTCCCTGCGATGTGCGCAGGAAGGCCTTGGATTCGGGATGCTTTGGTTCCAGTTTAAGTTTGCGTACTCCTGTTGTCGCCTCTTTTACCACCTTTCCAGGGCTTGTGGGTGAGCCACTTCTTTGAGGGTTCTTGGCGCTAGGTTGGAGTGACGCAGTTAGGATTGAATCCACCTCCATCTTCCCCACCTCAGTGTCGATCTTTGTCGGGGTTTCTTCTTGGTGAAGTTCCTCGGTGTTGGTTTTTGTTTTTTCTTTGTTCGGTCATAATAGATCCCATTAGTACCGAGTGTTTGAAACCGACACCTCAGTGACTCAGTTAACGGTGCGGGGCTGGTACTCCAAGGGGTCGCCTGGTCCTTGAAATATCTGTAAGGGACACCCTTATACCCCGGTTGCTATTAGTTCATGAACACGGGTCACATAACATCTTGAGCTGAAGAGGAAGGGGAAAGGTCCTTAACTTAGAGATCACAAAAACTTGACCAAACTACTTTCTGCTCTTGTATCCAAGTTAGAAAATAAATAGTCAGTATTTAAGTGGTAGGATGGAACAAAATAAACTTGAATTTTACTGATATTGTCATACCTTCATCGGCCTAAAATGCTTGTTCTAATAAGAATACAGCATTCAGATATTATTTCCACAGAATTTCTAATGTACCCGTAAACACTCCACCCCGCTGCCTGGTATCGCCGTGAGGCATTCTGCAGTGCAGCGGCCTCTTCCTTCATTACCTCAACAACAATTTGAATATAAAAAATCTGGGCCCCTTCGTTCTTATGCTTTAACAAGTTTATTCTTTAAAAAACAAATACAACCAAACTCAGCCGGGGCTGACACCTTAACCGGTTTACATAAATTACTCTTAAAAGTAAACATAAACTACCTACTTAACTACCCTATAATTCGAAGTGTCTATGCACTTTACCCTAACTACAGGCGCTCTCGCGCACTCACTGGGAGACATCCTAACCTAATTTTCCGAAGTAGCGTTTTTTTTTTTTACCTGCGGCTCCTCCCCAGACTCCGATGTATCCAGAGGTCCGTGGTCCGGTATTTCCAGGACCCTTTTCTTTCATTCTAGGCATAAGTCTTAGCAGGGCCCCGGTGGTTCTCTCCGCTCTGGCTGCCACCTCCTCGACGTGCTTTTGGTATCTGCGGTTTCTTTCGATCCTCACCCCCAGGTACTTAACGCTGTTTCCTGGTTGGATTCTCTTGTTTCCGACCGTCAGCGTCACCGGTTGGCTTTTCCTCTTTCCGGTGAGGAGCACCGCATCTGTCTTCTCGGCCGCAAGTTCAAGGTTTCTTTCCTCCATCCACTCGGTTATTCTGTGGATGGCAAGATTTGCGTTTGCCTCCAGCTCTTGCTACGACGACCAACGCAAGATCGTCCGCGCATGCCAACAGCTTGACCCCGCGCAACTTGAGCCGCAACACTCCGTCATAGAGGACATACCAAAGCGTTGGGCCCAGGACGGACCCCTGAGGGACGCCGCTGCTAACTCTCCATCGGTACTCATCGCCATTGTTATCCCTGAGGATCAGCTATCTATCCCGCACGTAACCCCGAATCATGTCCAACAGGTATGGACTCACAGTTCACCGCTGCAGTTCTGCAATGAGATGCTTCCATGGCACGGTGTTAAAGGCGTTCTTTACATCAAGAGCAACCAGCATGCAGAACTTTTTTGACCTCCGCGTTCCCTGATTTGCTCTTCGTACTCCCTCCATCGAGAAAGTTGGGGCTTCTTCGTGCGGCTCGATAGCATCCTCCTCCGCAGGGTCATACTCCGGGAACAGGGTCTCCGCCCTTCCTTCATCTCCGCCAACGTCAGGCTTGGAGGTGGTAACCTGGCTCTCAGCCTTTTGGTTACGATCTTGTAACCCTCCCCCCAAACGTTGGCCTCCACCTCTTGAAGTAACGCAGCCCATTGCCCCTCTTTCGACTTGGAGATCGCTTTCTTACGTGCTTTTCTGCCACACCGTATGATAGGGAGAGGATCGCCCTTCTGGCTTCGTCTCCTCTCGTCCTCTGGACTGCTCTTCTGGCGTTGTTGCTCTCCTTCCGCAATTCCGCAATCTCCTGCGTCCACCAGTAGACAGCTCTTCGCCCATTTACTTCGTTTTTGGGCATTGATTCTTCGCAGGCTTTGGAGAGAGCCGCTTCGCATGCTTCCACATTGGCCAACCCTCCTGGCGTCTCTATTGCGTCCTCGACAGCGTCAGTAAGCTTTGCGCGGTTCATTTTTTTAACGTTATACTGCCGTGGCATTTCATCGCGCCTGCCCCTCTGTTTTCGCGGCGACCAGGTCCCTCAGTCTATACTCAATGACAATGTGGTCGCTGAGGGTCGTCTTCGACCACACTCCATCCGTCGATCTTCCTGGCCACCCTGTCAGTGGCAAACGAAACGTCGATCACCGATCCTCCTCATCCCCTCTTTCTGAAGGTGTTTGAGGCTCCCTCATTCAGGGGTACCAGTCCGCCTCTCACCGCCCATTCGCCCAGCGCCTCTCCTTTCCGGCAGCTTGTGGTCGATCCCCACTCGACTTAGCATTGAAGCCGCCTGCGACAAGGCACAATTCGTTGTAGGATTCCTTCTAACCTATCGAGTCCTGGAACTCTCTCAGCTCCATCGCCGGGGAAGCGCAACAACTAATCATTGTTACCCTACCGACGACCGTTCAGGCAAAATCCTCTCCCGATCCTTGTCTGGTAACGTGTACCTTGCGGCCTCTTACTCCAACGGCAGCTTTCCTGTCACGATCCATCAGCCATCCCAGGTTCGCGGTCATGGCCTTGTTAGGCTCCGATACCAGCATTACGTCGATCTTCTTTCTCGCTGCCGTGGCTATCAGTAGCTCTTGAGCAGCCCGACCCTTCCTAGGTTTATTTGTAGGATGGAGGTGGCCATGGAGTCGTGTAGCGCCTCTCGCAATCCCTAATGGACTGTAGCCTCATTATCCGGGCCGTTCTTAGGTACGACCCTACGCGTTCCAGGTGCTTCATGGCCTCGTTCTCGGACACCCCCATTGCTCTTAGGAAATCGAGATACATTGATCTCAGTTCTAGCCCGCATAGCATGCCCTCCGACTGTATTTTGATTTCGGAAGAGAGTTTGCTCCCGCCTCCTACTACTCTCTCTCTCTCTCTCTCTCTCTCTCTCCCTTAAACACCTATAACTATAATACTGCAATTCTCAATAACATTACGATCTGCCTCAATAATGGGTACAGTATCAGATAAATGTAATAAATATATGATGGCCAATATAATAACAAATTCCTTAATATTGTGACATTTAGTAAGTGGCAACCCCTTTGCGGGTAGTCACTTTATGTCTTTGCATCTCAAATGGGGCTGTAGCGGAGATGGTAGCTTCCCCGAGGGGATAAATACGCTTCACAACTGTTTAAGTGATCAATTTATTCTGTGTAGTTTACATTGGTATTGTTCTTAATAACTGCTTAATGACTACTTAATGACTAACTGTATACAACTAACTGTATAAAATGGTTTCAATCCTTTATAGTGGTTCTCCAAGGTATTGGGACGTAGCCGACCTTCCTGGTGTCGACTTGTTTGTTGTTTTAGCGTTGCACACTTCTAGAACAAGGTTCCCAAAACACAAACTAACCTCGCGACTGATTATGTTTAATGCTCCGGATACCCTATGTGACATTCCCCTTTCTACAAAAAGACATTGCCCTCAATGTCAGTGTCAATGGTATGACCGATGCAACAAACTGCGCCACCAAGAAGCTCGGACGCCCTCTTCCTTTGACGTCTGGGAACACACAATAAAAGAGATGAGTACATGTACATTAAAAAAAATTACAACCTATTATCACAACTATGAAAAAAAAAACAACGCATATACAAAAACATACAATACATCCATACTTCTATAAATACTTTTCATTTTCATACATACATAAATACATTCATTTGCATCTATAAAATCTGTGGTCTGCTACTTATAGTATCAATTATCCGCTCCTGACATTTGAAGTGATTCCCATTTCTCAAATATACTTTTCAACTAAGTATAGTCCATAATTCTCCTATGTAATTATATCCTGATTAATTCTTCTGATTAATCAGTACCATTATCATTTCATAGCTGGCTAGACCATGAAGATATCTGCAAGCGCCATTATCCAAAATGTCGCTGCAATCTCAAGAAACATTAAAACATTTATAAAATTATCAGAGCAGAATTCTGTTACGATAAACACAGCAATCAATTTGCAGATTACTTATTATTGTTGCATTCAGAAACATAATTGTTTAATAACAATTACCTATTCTTATTTGAAAACATTCATTCGTTTCTACCAGTGTCTTTGCGCCATATTGCGTCACATAAACTTGACCTCTATTTCTTGACTAGGCATTATTATACGAAAGTCTTTGCACTCTATTCTGCAAAAACGCAAAGTATAACACAAATGTTTTTGTTGAGCGTATCTTACTTCTATTTAGCAATAAAATTACCTTGCATTTGCATTTTTTACTTTATCATACGCAGTATGTAAAGTATTGTAATCGTGCCGAAAAAAAAATTTGAGATTTTTGCGGAAATAGGTCTTTATGGGTCCCCTGAACATTTTTGACCAAGGTCCAAAAAAATGTCTGTGTGTGTGTGTGTATGTATGTCTGTGCGTGTGTAAACGATTTTTGTGGCGACGATTCCGGAGAAACTACTAAAGGTATCGCGACGAAAGTTCATATTTAGAAGTTTTATGACCAAACTTAGAGCTGAAAAGCTTTTGGTTCAAAAGAGTCCAAAGGAACCGGCTATTTACTCTTAGCATTTTTCAACGATTTTGCAAATGAGCCGTCATTTCTGTAATTTCATCAAAATAGATAAATAATAAATTAAAGTAGAGGAAATTTTGTATAATTTATGTCTATAACATTTAATGGTAAAATTAATAGTTTAGCTGCAGGAGCAAATTCTATTTGATCGAAATCGTGTCTACATTAATACTAGGTGCCCAGGATATTTTGAAGTTTTTGACAGTGTCTGGAACGTCAGCGTTTGCGAAACGTCAATTCATCACGCAAATGCATGTAGAATTGCCATGAGGAGCTAGGTGAAACAATATTGAAAAAGAATATTTCGAGTGCGGATAGCAATGTTATGTTTTCGCGAATAAATATACAAGAAAGATTGTAAGACGGTATGTTAACCTTAAAACTTATTTGGAATATTGAGCATAATTATTTATGAAATTTTGTAGTTAGCACTGAAGACGGCGTAAAACTCGAAAATATAGTATGCTAGAAGCCAATATAATATATTAATCATCAGAACCAGAACCTTTTAACTTTATCATCCGTAGTATGACAACACTCCATATTTAGAAGCTTTCTGTTGAACCAAGGGTCCAAAGGAACTGGCCTTTTAGTCTTAGCATTTTTGAAAGACATTGCAAATAAGCCGCTATATCTGGAATGTCGTCGAAATAGTTAAATAATAAATTAAAGTAGAGGAAATCTGAATAATTTGACTATGACATTTTTTGGTAAAATTAATAGTTTAGCTACATGAGCAAATTCTATTTCATCGAGATCGCTCGTACTGCATATATACTAGTTAGCCAGGATTTGTCAGATATTGTGATTCTTATGACAGTAGGTAGTGTCAAATGCTGATGTTTTCACATTACCTACTGTAAATATAATCAAAATGTCTCTAGTCTAGTACTAGTAGTTTTATTTTAATGCAGACATGGCCGATCTCGATCAAATAGAATCGCATGCAGCTACACTATTAATTTTATATATGGTATGATAAAGTCATGTGCCTGGCCACATCAGATTTTTTATGTGAATTAAAATCTAGTCAACTATAATTAAAATGGATATTTCCTACCTCACTTATTTCTACGTTATGAGTTATGACTATAGGTCGACTACCTGATGTTTCAAAACCTAATTTTTCCTGTAGCCGTTCTGCCAGAATAATACTGCTTGATCGGATGGAAATTGACATCTTTCCATCTTCTTCTGGTTCTGTCGGCAGACGGGAACACCTCTCCATCTTCCACGGAGATGAAAAATTCTTGTTTGACGCTTCTGTTTGACGCTTCTTCTTGGTTCTGCTTGGTAGTTTCTTGTTCTTTCTTCGTCGCTACTGCGTCTTTTCGCTTTGTTGCTTCTTCTTGGTCGCTCTCCTTGTTAGACATAACCATTATTCGTCTAGGTTCTTCTTGTGCTGTTGTCGCCCTTGCAGCCGTTGTAGCTGCTAGTGATGTTGTTCCGCTCCAAGTGGCCATCGGGATAACGGCGTCTCCACCATTGTGACATTTAGTAGATGGTGGTGGTCACCCCTTTGTGGGTAACCACCCGTACTTTCCCCGAAGGGATAAATACGCTTCACAACTGTTTAAGTGATCAATTTATTCTGTGTAGTTTACATTGGTATCGTTCTTAATAACTGCTTAATGACTACTTAATGACTAACTGTATACAACTAACTGTATAAAATGGTTTCAATCCTTTATAGTGGTTCTCCAAGGTATTGGGACGTAGCCGACCTTCCTGGTGTCGACTTGTTTGTTGTTTTAGCGTTGCACACTTCTAGAACAAGGTTCCCAAAACACAAACTAACCTCGCGACTGATTATGTTTAATGCTCCGGATACCCTATGTGACAATATGATACTACATACTCTATCTTAAACAATACAACAACTAAAAAAGTACGACATCAATACTTCATTCAGGAACACCCGCGAACTATGTATCCTAATTACAAACAATAAAGATAAAGTTCATATGATTACGAAGAGCTGTGCCTACAGAATCAATTGGAAGCAGTGTGATAAATTTTATATAGGCCAATCGGGGAGGAGCATTGGTATAAGTATAAAAAACACCTCACTAATAATAACTTAAGTGTATACAAACACTTCCAAGAAAACCAATATACACCACTGACGCTGACAATATAACATTTCTGCATTATGAGATCATATCAAGGCGAATAACACTCCTGGAGTAACTTGAAATCTATAAAAAAAAAATTGGGAGACCACCAAACGTGATTCTTAAGGAATGTTTGGAGATTAACCCCAACCGCTTGTACACCAAGATATAGCTCATAAAAAGGACCGCAAGCGGCGCCACCATTCACCCGACCAGAGTTGTGTAATTATCCACATTTAAGTCTGTTGTTCTTCTAAATGTATGTAAACCTGATCATACTAGACATCCAAGACTGCTTAACACTGGTTTCATATGCATGATTGACGGTATTATTACTAATTTATATAATGTATGTCTATTTTTAGAATGATTTGTTAACGTCACTTATCATCAGAATGTTCTTACTGCACATTTTATGTATATTTTTAGTTTTGTTACGATTTTAGATTATTAATTTGTGTTTCTCATTGTATTGTATAGTTTGACCTGATGACGGACACGTTTGTAGTCCAAAGCCGGTAGCCCACAGACTTTTATTTATACAGACTTTTATTTACACCCGTCTTTTATTTATGGCACCTACTCATCCAACGTTATGGAGCACTTCATCACAAACGATCGTTTGATCTCAACATATCCGAACGCCGATCCGATACTGAAAGCACTGTCTTTTTTAATTCTATTGCAAGCATGTATACCGACACTGTGTACAGCACTATTATCTAAGGGTATAATTTAGTATACGTCCAGTACACTTATTTTATTGCAATTATACTGGAAGTAGGTCAAGTATTTTTAAAATTGTACAATTTCCGCCATAATAAACCAAAGAAATCATTGATTCTACCCCAGGTTTCGCTCAGCGTATCCACGCCGTACCTAGTTTTAATTAGTGCATTGCTAATGAAAATTGTGCAACTGCTGGCCAATATTCCTTAGGGTCGGTGGTAGATGGTCGAAGTGCACACAGCCGTGCGTCATTAGTGCGAACCGGTGCGATGCGGGTCCGTTTTGTGTTCCTTGGGATTCGGCACGTACTGGTTTATAAAGCGTGTATCTATCTGACCTACTGGGGAGTGTGTCCCATAATTGACACTAGGGTCGTGATCCAAAACAGTAGACCTCAATGAGATTAGCCCCTGTTGTTCCCTTTAATTGACCGCGCTATTGTCCGACTGAATTAAGACCTGATAAAGCAATCACTGTAAGGTCCGGAACAAAATGTTTGCCTATCCATGAGACTAGTGCGCAAAGCAACGAGAATAAATGTTTAATTAACGCATGAATAAGATAATAGCGACATAGTAATTACTAGTTTTTTTTTTCAATAAATTTCTTAGGTGTTCACTACTTACCAATATTGTAAGAGATAGTTTAAAAGAAAAATATTAAGTCCACTATAAAAGATGAAAATATTTTGCAATTAGATTTAGGTCGGTGTTAGTTCTAATCTGCATTACACCAGTATGTAATCAGTCATTAGTCAGTTATCAACGAGGTATTAAATAGATTTAGATCAGTATTAGTTATTAGATAACATTGTAAAGTGATACAAAATAAATTACATCTCGGCTGCAGCTCCAAATGAAGGTGCAATGACATTATTGTGCTTATCCACAAAGGGGTAACAACCCTCCCCTTACTGAAATTGGATACTGGTGCAGACTGAATCTCATTTCATTTAATGATTTTAAAAACTTGTTTAAGTTTGAAAAAATTAAAAAAAAAACAAATGATTTGATAACAACTTATACGGGGTGGCAAGAATTTCACAAAATTTACGAAGAAAGTTCATGAAAAAGTACATTCCAAACACCATTTGGATTGAACTATGCCGGAGAAATCTTCCACCGAATTATAGCACATATTTCACATATTGCGAGATGATATCCTGATAGAACTAAGATTTGTACGAAATAAATTAGTTAAAACAAGAATAAAGATTGTCAAAGATAATTGTTATGAGAGAATGATACGATTTTGTAAGTACTTAAGAAAGTATCTACCAAACTTCTCAGAATTGACAGAAATCTTTGACAGTTATTGAATGATTATATAGTTTGTCGATGGACTATTCAACTACAAAATGATTATCAAAAATTCAAAGACAAAGTTATCTATTCTCCAGAATAAAGTTGTTTTGAATCCTAAAGAGAATTCAAATTCTTTGATTTTGAAGAAATTAAATATCACAAATTATTTGTTTGCTTAATTCAAAATTGTAGAATTCTATTACTATTGCTGCATGAATACACTGTTACATTTGTGAGACTGTTCAATTCTGTCGAACCTTCTGCATATTTAATATTAATTTATGAATTATTGTGCATAAGTTACAAATGTAAAATTAGATGCTTAATAACTTTTTAGCTATTCATGATAGACCTACCGATTTGGGCATTTTAGGAAATCTGGTTTATTGATTTTTCGAAGTATTTCAAGAAATACAGTGTGTTCCATTTCAAATTTATAAGTTATTTGACATTTGGCAAATCCCCAGTTATTCGGGATAAGTCATATTAGAATATCAAATCAATAACAATTGCCGAAAAGTGCTATACGTTTACAATCCACAAAGAGTTCTAATGTTTTGAGTAGCGCGGTAATTTAAGAAAATATAATGTATCTTTTTGAATTTATAAGTTCTCGGCAATATAAGCCTGCGCAAAATACCATTTTTAATTTTAATTGAGCGCTAATTTACCAAAAATTTATTACCGTAATTTAAGCTCCCCCGATTGGGCGTATAGAACAAAATCACTATCAAAGCATTAGAAACAAGCTGACATGTTTTGTTTAGTGTTTCATGTATAAAACAACTAAATTCTTTTCCGTTTACATCAGCTACAATGTTTTTTTTCTGTAGTAGATCTGGTGGAAAATATTGATGTATTGTTTAAAACTTCCAAATAAAGCAGTAAAATTAAAGAAGTCTAAATTTAATTTGCCTGTATCATAATGTTTTTGCAAGAATTCGAGACATCTTTCAGGTGTATGCATCGAATCACTATAACCTAGTGATTACCATATTTCACAATTCCCGATTTCTGCATTGTTCTGCTTCTAGCGTTTTCATAATCTGAAGGAGAATAAATAACAATAAGGGTTATAATAAAAACAAATGAAGTGCCCTGATCTAAAATTATCCGGCCCCTCCGCCAGAAATATATTATATCCTCTTCTTAAATTCTGAGAGCAGTGACTTGGGTGAAGGATAATCTGTCTGACTACAGAATAAATTCTGATATCAATGGACACAATACACAATCGCAGTCACATCTCCGTATACCATTCCACAGATTAAAGAGTAGCAGAGATGCTGCTAATTTTTATGGTATAAAGTTCTACAACGTACTTCCAACCCACGTAAAGACCTTACACTTTGAAACATTTAAAAACTTTGTGAAAACCTAATTATTACCTGTTATGTTGATGAGCATCATTTAGAATAGTCAGTATATGAATTAGTGTATACACGTAAAACAAACTTGAAGGAACTAATTCATTCTTATCGCAAAGTCCTGTGTCCTTTGTGCAGAACGATGCGTAGAATCCAAAAAATTAATTAGATACAGGTGTTCCATTTAAAATAATTAACTTTCTAGGAAAAACTGTTATGAAAAGGAAAAACAGATTATGACCACCCTTCACAAAATTTGGATATGGTAGATAATCCCGCCCATAGTGTTACAAAGGAGTTATTATAGAAGTTATTATTGTGTAAAATTGCATACAAATTTGTTAACAACCCGAATTCCTCAATGATTGCGGTGTCTAGTAGTGATACAAAACGCCGAGTTTGCACAAAAGGCAAGTGAACAACCTCGACGTTTGGTAACCTAATTAACGGTAATGACGTATTTGGGCAATTGATATAAATACAGTGAGGCGGCGTATCAGGAGGAATTGTGATTAGTCTGAATTTACGAGCGAGACATCAGACACCTGTACGAGAAGGCAGCGACCTGCCTTCTCAGCTGTTTTGTTATTAGTATAGCTGGAACAATTATACAGTATGTAAAACTCAAGTGTGAGTTTTATTTACATCCACCCTCGCCTGGACCATCCCTTTAAGAGCTACGTAACATGGTGGAGGCGCAAAATGATCCCAAAGGAGAACAACAACGGCTCATTCAGGTCAGGGTGGCAAGCAACATGGCAGTAAGAGAAGAAACGAAGGAAGAAGATAATTACGATGAACAAAGTGTAGAGTTGACTAAGAAGAAGATTATGAAGGGCCCAGCTGCAGATTCCAGTACAATTTCTCCGCCCCGCCCCCAAGGAGAAATTTTCTGAAATTTCCCGCTCAAGCAGACGGACATTCGCAGACGCCGCTTTGCAAAAATAGCAGATGTTAGTATTTGTACAGTTATTGTTGTTGTAGTTTAAATGGTTCATAGGAAGATGACGCTGACGTGAGAAAGTGTGGGATTGCCCGTATGGAAGCAGTGATCCGCCCCTGGTCCTCGAAGAGAGGAGGAATGAAAATTAGATCCCACAAACGAAGCGGATGGGTGGTCATCTAGAAAACGCTGCCGACACGTGACGCACCGCTGTACAAGCAAAGGAAAGTCTGTGTACACGGTTGAAGTCGTCTTCCGTGTCCCATAGGTAGATGGCCATCGCAATCCTAGAAGAAGGCAGAAGGTGGGAGGGTTCGACAACCAGGGCGGACGTATAAGAATGGAACAAACTACCGACGATGGCAAAAATTGGATCTTCAATACGGATGGGTGGTCATCTACAGAAAGCTGCCGACACGTGACGCACCGCTGAACAAGCTTATGACAGTCTGTGTACACGGTTGAAGTCGTCTTCCGTGTCCCTTATACTGCTTTTCTTAGACTGCTGCTTTTCCATAAAAATGCCAATAAATCAAAATGTATAAAGTTTAGGGTAGGTAAAGTTATTTTTCATTGTCGTAAAATTTAGCGAAGAATTCAAAATTGTGCCGAAATATAGGTTGTTCCATTGAAAAAAACATAAGTTTGAGTTGGTACTACCTTATGGAACAGCCTGTATACCCGCTAATAATTTGAAAATGTGCGCCTCGGAGTTCTGTATATATGAGTGAAATGAGTTTTCTAATATCTTCATTAACAGAAGTACAATCTTCCGAGATCGCACTGTTGAGACATCCTGTAAAACATTTCTGTTACACACATACAAGAATAGTGCTGAATAATTAAATTTCTCACTTTAAAGTAAAAAGTGCAGACAATACTTTAAAGTGTGCTCACTTGCCATTACCGTACGTCGTACGATGGAAGTAAATAAGCGTAGGTTTATGTATGCTATTGATACGCCAACGCTTCTTGGGTTAGTGATGCAGGTAACCGACTACCTATGTAAATATGCAGAGGTCTCTGCGCTCGCGCCCAATTGAACAGTGGCGTATGTAGGCGACCGCCTTTGTTCCGGTAACAAATGCCAGCGTTACAAATCACAGTGGATACTTGATTAATGAAAGTGTGTTCTGCTTGCTACTGGTATTGGCACCGGTGTCCGTTAAACTGGGGGCTAAAAGGGACCGAGAACGGGAGAACGTGGGTATGCTTGGCTGGAACGATCGGAATGCTAAATCAGGGAAAATGAGACGATATCTTTTAACGCTGTTGGCGCTCTAACGGGTATAAATCGACCGGTAAAAGCATTGCGTTTTTCTTATTTATATATCCAGCAACTCAGGCGTTAATCAAGATATGGGACGGATTGTCGGACACGGACCAGTTTCATTGCCTGATAACCTTGTGTTTATCGATAGCATTTTGTTTTCGCAAAGCCACGGAACTATAACCTACGTACATATTAGCTGTTCTACCGGATTTACTTGCGTGGATTTTGGTATTATGTACAAATGTTTAAAAATTAACGGTTTTGTTCATATTACATATATGTAATTTACACTCGAGCTAGCCGATAGACGGTCCTTAAATGTGTTCTCTGTTGCAGTGAAAATGTGTTCAACACTAGAAAGTATATCGCTATTGGCCCCGTGCACAGTATAGAGTGGGGGATTTATAAATGTTTTACGCGCCCGTTGCGGAATATGTATCCGCCAGAAGTTTTCTCGGTCACCGCTCCACGCAAAGCCGCTGTAGTCGACTTTATTATTTCTGTCAGCTGATGGCGTTCGAAGCGCGCTCTGGCTACAGGTAACTACACCACGTCGGTAATTACTAGGGAGAAAACTGCTTAGAACAGCGCCACCTCCTGGCGATCTTAGACTCTTCCGGCGGCAAAACAGACGTGCTTGTTGTACGCGCACCCGGCCAATTGTGGTTGTCATTATTGTGTATTAAATAAATAAATGCTTTATTCTGTAAAACTAAATGTATTTCTGTACTACAAGTCATAAAATAATATATCGTGTCTTGCTAAAAGTTGATCACAAATGGGCTATTTTTTATTACCAACTTTTCAGAAAATGTTATTCCTCATTAAATTTTATGATAAACACTAAAATGTTTAAAAATATTAGCGGGCATTAAATCGGTGGGGTAAATGGCTCTAGTGGTAGAGCGTTGGCCTACTGACTAGGAGGTCCGAGGTTCACACCCAGGACCAGCCGAAAACTCGTCCGCCGTTTGTCGGATGAGACGACAAACCGTGGGGTCAGACAACCAGTTGAACATCTCTGGTTGTCGATACTACTATATATTAGTGACGGCAAAGCTCAAAGGGCCAATTGCCCCCTATCATACACACATACGAAATTATCGCCATCTTTGCATGTATCGGAAATCATAAAATTATGAAAATGACTAAAGATTAAACTATCTATTATTTAAGGTAGATGTTTTGCAATATCTGAAGGTATGTTCATAGGTTAAGTAAGTACGTTGGCTTTCACGGCCAGAATCACTTACAAAATAAATTGCTTCCTGCTTATGCCGTATGTCAAGATTCGTTAATGCGGACGTTTTGCCAACCATGTTGCTCGCTTCTTCCACCTAGCTGAATACTGAACTCCCATGCCTTTTTCCACCTGACCGCTTTACAATCGATTTCCAGAATCTACTAATGTCAGTGCCATCCTCACGATTGATGTTGTTAGCATGGTTGTAAATTTCGATGTCTTCTCTAGTAAGCCTTTGATGATATTATACTCACTGTTTACCTGTTTGTCCTTCATAGAATGTTTCACTTTCACATGTTATCTTGTATACCCTTCCTTCTTCAGGAGTGGTGTGATATCCTTTGCGTTAGGCAACATATTTATTTCATGGAATTCTTTGAAAATGAAGCCATTAGGCCAAGTTCTTACAAATCCAAGCAATGGGTTAGATGTGGTTTGGCTAAACGGTAGAGAAAAACTTACTGAGTTCCACAACCACCTGAACAATGTTAGTTCTTCCATGAAATTCATGATGAAAATAGAATAGGATAAACAGCTGCCATTCTTGGATGTGCTGGTATACAAAACGTCATTGGGCAGGCTTGGATATACAGTCTACCGTAAAAAGTCACCTACCGATCGGTACCCGCACGCCAAATCATACCAGCATCCCTAACATAAGAGAAGTATTTTTAACACTATTTGTTCAACATAGCCGAGACATCTCGTTCAAATAATGAAAAAGCAATCCAAAAATATATAAAATAATTTGTAGATATATGGGGTTATTGATAACTAAACGCATTCCTTTAATACGTTATAGTAGAGGTTATTTGCGAGATATTTGACCCAAAATGCATCATACAAAAGTTAACAGTTTCCGAGATATTTGAATTCTTGCCATTTTTTAAGAAAACTATACTTATGAAGACTTACAAACAGAAATAATGCAATTCTTGCAGTTTGTTTTGTGTGTGAATGGTGTCTTTAAGGGGTAATAATTGTTCATAACAAAAAAATTACATAGAAAATCATCTAAAAATCAAACTGGGTTAAATAAGTAGTAAGAATAAATTTCAGAAATTCAAATATAATTTACGTATTCATGCAATTATGCTAAAAAATTCTAATACATTTGATAATCATTTGGTCGTAAAAAGTACTCCAGTGTTCCAGTAGCTACCAATCATGGTATTAATCTCTTCAAAACGATTTCTACTTTCCGAGAAAGAGATAATACTTGGACGAGTGTGTAGTCTACAGTTAACCTAATCGTTAGGCACAGGAAATAGAATTTTGTTCCATGTCTTCATACTCCCAACCGTCCCAAATGCTATTATTTACAATTCGAATGTCTCCCAACTACCCGCGACAACAATCTGCGTGCACACGTGTTTGTCTCAAAAGTATTATTTTGGCAGGAGTGTGCCTTTCCGCGTACTGCAAGATGAAAAACCTCAAATCAGTGGTAAAATCGAACGGAAACAGGACGGAAGTAGAAATGATTGCAAACACTCTCGCCGAAATAATGAAAGAAGTAAGAGGGGATATGGAAAGATTGCAGTCCGGAGGCAAAAGTCAACCGCGTGGGCACCTCAAACAAGGGACAGAATCCCTATGGGGCAAAAAGAAGTCCAACCCGGAGAAGAGACGCTACGCAGCCGCAGCGAAATGGCACATAGCTCTCGAAAGGACAAGGATACAGCCCAACACAAAGGCAAGTGGTAAAGGCTAAGATGGAGGCACAGTACAGGAGTGGCACGCACTTGCAAAGATGAAGAGAGACCAGGCAGTAATCATCAACATGGAAGGCGCATCCTATCTGGAAACCTTGAAAAAAGTAAAGGACCAAGTCAAAAAAGAAGGAGTCCAGCAGGACATCAGAGGTACGAGGACAACCCACGCGGGCGAGCTCATGCTGACAGTGAGGAACCGAGAAACGGCGGTAGTCCTAAGGGAGCACATCGCCAAGACGGAAAGAGTGAAGACAAAAATGGCCGGAAGAAGCAAGATCTTGTCGGTCAGGGTATTAGAAGCTACCACCACAGAACAAGAGGCGAAGAATGCACTGAGGGAGACGATCGGTGAAGAACTCGATAAAGGCGCTAAGATACCCGTGACCTGCGAAACAAAAGTCGCTACCTTACAGGCCTCGGAGGAAGCGGCGGCGGCCCTTGTAAGAGCAAAAATTATAAAGGTCGGACTTGCCAAAGAACTAGTAAGAGAAATGATCCACCTGTAAACTTGCTATAAGTGCTGGGAAACCGGCCACATAGGCAAAGACTGTAGCGGACCCAGCACAGAGAAACTGTGGACATACTGCGGAAATCAAGGCCACATAGCATACGGCTGCGAGGAAAAAGCGCACTGCCTTTTGTGTGACCAGGACCGACACAGGGCACACGCCATTGCATGTGCAAAATATAAGGCCGCCATAAAGGAAGACGCAAGAGGTAGATGCACGACCAGAAATGCCTAAACCACTAAACATCACCATCAAAACAGGAGAGGGAGAGCCAAAAATATAGAACATAAAATAAGAACAGCGGTTTCCATAAAACGGAGAAAGTGTCCCTCAAGAACAAAGTGGGACAGAAAACGAATGAGTGCATTAATCGATTAAAAGAAGGGAGAACTCGCCTTCGTGGCAGGAGAGATCCTTCGGTCCCAGACGATACCGACTATAACATATGGGGAAGGGACGTAGAAAGTCTGATGCCTAACCCACCTAACGTCGGATCCCCAATGAGTCAGGGGACGAAAGACAGGAAACACCTGTTCTACTGGCGAGCAACACGGAACAACCACAAGCAGGGCACCTACGTCAGGAATGGTGCTCGGCGCCCCCCCCCCCTATCGTAAGGCTCACAAGACAATCGGTCCAGTCTGGGCAGAACCTGCGATACGCCATGAGACTCGGAGACAGGGCGTTCTTTGATATGATCAGGACCTACCTTGGCTACTTCGAAGGTAGGAGAAGATGGAGATAGTCAGAGGAGAGAGCAAACTCTCCTCGAGGATGCAAATATTGTCGGAAGGTAAGACTTGGACCGACTCGGTTCTTACCTCACTTACCACCGAACAGCCAGGATAATGACGATCGAGTCCAACCGAGACTGCGACAGAAAATACAGTTCTCCATGGCCCTGAAAATCCTACATGCTAACCTCGGGAGAGGTAGGGAGGCCCAGAATATGCCCAATACGACGGCCGGCCGAAGAGACCTAGATATCCTTCTCGTGTCAGAACTCACCAAGGCTGGGGCAGAGAGACTGGGTTGGGGAGAGGACCGGAGCAGGAAAGCAGCGATCGGACTGGTGCACGCCGTACGACAAGGGTCTGGATAGGGATTTGTATAGGCTGACCTGGGGACGGTCACAGTGTATATATAGCTACTATGCCTCACCTGCTATGAACCTGGAGCAATTCGGAGAGTTACTTGGAGAGCTAGAACGCCGCCTACAAAGGAGCGGCAACTGCAAATGTCTGGTGGCTGGCGACTTCAATGAAAATTCCCACAAATGGGGATCGGCTGTCACGGAGATTAGGGACTCAGTGAGTGTGCGTCGAGAAATTGAGTGGTGTCTCTAAACGAAGGGAAAGGGGGCGGCTGATCAGTGATCGACGTCACCTTTGCAACCGAAACCAAACGTGGCTAGAAGAATAAGAGAAAGGTAGTTTGTCGGGCAATTCCGTCGTACGAAGAAGCTACTGTAGACACTTGTTTCGGACTATTAGTCCTCATCAGCCAAGGAGCAAGATGGACACTCAATGAAAAAAAAACACTCAAATGGAGACCATAAGGGGGGTGACCAATGTCGCCAATTTGGTGCTTCAGTCACAATATCTTCAGGATTCGAAGACAAGATGTTCACGTTTTGAACGCGTGCCACACAGGAATGTCTTTGTTCCGATTTGAAAAGCCTGACGTCTGCATTTCTAGCCAAGCAATTGTCTGCAGGTTAGATGGGTTAGATGACCTGGCCTCAGTTATACAATGTACTTAAACTATATTTCGCAACAGTATTTAGAATTATAAACATCTAACATCAGATCTTTCTGTTTTCTTCCGAATCCGACAGATACTAGATCCGCCATTTTGAAGATTTGGAATCCGAAACCTTCATATATCACATGTTTTAATTTTTATATGAATCCGACACTTAAGATATACACCTAGGCACACAAAAAAGCGGTCATTTTTGTGATTTTTTTAAGGCAGAACTATTTGATATTTTGGATCGGCAATTTTTCTATGTCAAAGAATACACATTTAAGAATACGTTCAACTTTTGTTATTAGGAAATTTTAAAAGTTAACACATTTGTAGTATATTTTATACAGCGCCGCGTGTAAATCCTTAAAACTGGTAACCGCCGCAGTTTCTTCAAAAATTATCTGAAACAAAAAACACAAAAGATTATTAAAGTAAATACTATAATGTAGTACTTGTCGTAGCCGATTTTGAAAATATCGATTTTTGACAAAATGGCGGACGTTTGATCATTACATAGCGATTTTTTACACAAAAATTAGTACTTATTTTACCTATAAAGACAAAACTAAGCGACGAATGAAACAAAATCCTACGACAAGTACTAGATTATTATGTACAGAATACTTAACAACAAAGAAAAGGTAAGCGTTTCATTAGTTTTCAAAAAATTTTTGTTAGCGAGTTGAAAAACGTGGTTTGCAGAAAAACGCAACGGAAGTTAGCGAATGAAAACATTATGTAATTTGTCAACTTACATGGAATCATCAATGCCAGGCCAATAGTACAGGTCTCCTGCGGTCGATGAAATGTTCATGTCGTCCAAATTTTGTTGACGGCGCTGTATTCGGCTTTCTTTAGAGTTTTATTGCGCTTGTAGTTTCGCTTTCGCTTTCATCTTCTTGTGTAGCGTACAAGTGCGCACCAGGTCCGACAGAAATCCCCAGCACATTCATAACTTCCAGCAATGAGGTAACACCATTATTAAATATACATGTTGCTAGTGATACAGCAATATTAACAATTACTGCCCCGCTGTGTATCGCTTTTGGAGCTATCTTCCACACAATTTGATTATAGGTCTCATTGCTGTTTTGGGTGTATCTGCCAACACATCGCTCCAACAAATTATCGTTGCTGAGGTCTTCGTAAATTGGTTTTATGGTATCTAACACCGTGTTAGGGAATGCTGAATAATTGTGATGAAAATTCTTCAATTCTCCTTTAGCTTGCGCTTGTTGCCATTTGCACCACAATTCCGGGTCATCGGGACAAAAATGATGTTGAGGGTTGCTGTCTGTTGACCCGTAATGATAGAAAGTTGCCCATATTGCCTTTTTCATGTCATCCCTGGAGTTACAGTGTCTTTGAATTGCTAAGCCGTAGTAAACGTTCAGTTTATCTATAAACTTTGCCGGCAATTTGCCGCCGATCGCAGGATTTTTTTTCTTGCATTCTCGGAGACGGCTTCCCATGCGTTTTTGATTATGTCCCACGCACTCCTTTTTGATAATTTCAGTGTTTTCACCATAGGGTTTCGCATTTTGTATTCCCGAGTATGTCTTAGAGTCGCCGTCACCGATGCAATTAGTATACATGTATCCATGCTTTTTGACAGATCTGGCAAATAGTTCTACTTCCATCTTGCCTGTCGATCCAACGTGTTTCGACTGGCATATTTCGCATGGGTAGTTTTCCATTCCAGATATTGCTCGGTATTGGCGTGTTTATTCGAATAGTTGCATGCAGCACAATAACTAGACTTTACCATAAAATCGAGAACTTTCCCTGTGAAGTGAAGTGAAGTGAAGTCAAGTGACCAATCAGAGCCACAACTCCAAATAACGATGCAAAACCACGTTCTCGCCAGGTACCATCTCCTGAATCGGTTAAGTTTTTTGTTGTCATCGGTCGGATTGTTTTTAATTATTTCCTGTTGTTCTTCTTTTACAGCATGTTTTACCAGCGTTTCAACAATACTTGAAGCACACACAGACTCAAATCAAATCACAGACTCATACATGCGGCACCTGGGCAAAGCCCATATCCGCCTCAAACACTCACATTTGCTCAGACCCATCTTAGCCCTTTTATTAAGGTTCCATCCCTAGCCACGTGGAGGCGGGGGTCGGTCCTACTTAGCTTCCACAAAATTATTTCGCTAGTTCTTACTTTGATCTTTAGGCTTTTAGCTCTTTGTCTCGGCAATCTCTCAAACATCCTTCGCTCATTCGTAATAATTAATAAAATAAATTATTATATAGAGCCTCTACAATAGTAGATTAAATTAAAAACTCTATTCGTATCACCGTTGCTATATCACAGTTTCGTATCACAGTTGTCTCCTTGTAATCCGAAAGACTTCGCCAGCGAAGTCCTTCAGCGCAACAAACAGCTCCCTATCGGTTTTGACTTCATTTGGGGCAATCTGGCGTGCGCTTCGGCCCCCCGTCTTTATAGAAAATCTGCGTCTCGCATCTAAATATTTATCGCAGATATTTACAATGTGCTCCACGGACTCAGTCATTCCACACGTACAGGCACTATCCTCAACCAGTCCTAACTCATACAGTTTACCATTTATCGAGCTATGGCCAGTCAAGAGGAATCCGGCGTGAAGGCTCAGCTTGAACCAGCCCGTAAGTCTCTCAGACACACTGGGCAGGTACCCGTAAGTGATTCGACCTTTAACACTTTCATCCCACCGGGTTTGCCACATCGTTCTCACTGCTTAAGTGACTCTAGCCTTTTCGAGCTTAAACGCTTTTATATTCCCCAGAGGAATTGGTGCGGATGTTATCCCACTGAGCTCTTTAGAGATTCCTTTCCTGCTCCAGTGTGTCAGGTATCTCCTCGTAACTTCCAGACCCATGGGCATCTGTCCAGCGAGCACCTGCAACGCCTTGGTTGAACCAGTTCTACAAATAGGTATCATGGCCAGCAACATGGCCCGCTATATGGAGACCAGCTTTCTCCTAAAGTGGACGTTTCGGATTCGGTGACCCCATACTGACACGCCGTAGTGCACAGCTCCCAGAAAGTATCCTCTATAAATGACGGAGAGCGCCCGCATTCCCAGGCCCCAGTCGTTGCGCATTATCCTCCTCAGTCTACCAATATCCACAATGGTCTTATTCTTAACATATTCTAGATGCTTCATAAATGTGCACCTCTCATCAAATATAAGCCCTAGGTATTTAACCTCACTGCTATATATATATTTAATGTTTACGCCACCAGCCTGTATTATAGGGTGTCTAATCATCTTACCTTTCAACAATATCATTTGCGTTTTCTGGGGAGCGATCGCCATTTTCACATTCGCAACCCAGTCGCAGACCATCTTCATCGCTAAAGCCCCTTTCCTCTCTATTTCCAGGCGGCTGTTACCTGAGATCAACAGAAGTAGATCGCCCGCATAAGCGACCATCTCTACATCTTCGCACCGCTTCGCTAGCAAGTCGTCAAAGACAATGTTCCAGAACCTTGGACCCATGACTAAACCTTGCGGACAGCCCTTGGTTACACCCTTTTCCACGCAACCCGCTTCCGTCTGCGCTTTCACTTTCCTGTCTTTAAAGTAATCCAATACAGCTCTGTACAACTGTCCTGAGACATTCGCCATGCGAACCCGCTTACGATCATTGACCACCACAAGTTGTCGAAGACACCGGCTATATCTATAAACACTCCCAGAACGTACTTTGATGTCGAGGTTTCGACAATGTTGAACACTTCCCTCAAAGCGTCTGTCGTGCACTTGCCCTTCTTAAACCCGAACTGCCTGCCCTGCTCTAGGCCAGCCAAAGTGTACCTCATTTCAATCCTTCTCCAAATGAGTTTCTCATAGACCTTGCCAAGGACCTCCAACAGCGAGATGAGTCGGTAGGCCTTGGGATTATTGGACTTGTTAGATTTGTCCTTAGTGAGCATCACCGCACGTGCTGATTTCCAGGCAGTCGGAAATTTTCCCTCTCTCAGGCATCTGTGATATAGGTCTAGTAAGACTTTGTGATTGTGTTTCCACAAGCACTGCACGTGTGCCGCTTTGATACCATCCTCTCCAGGGGCCTTCTTACGTTTGACAGTTTCGAGTGCACTCTGCACCTCGTCTTTATCAAAGTCCGGCTCCCTTCGTGGATTATCATATCTTCGCTATCTGGCACCAGTACCTTTAGCACTACGGTCATGGTTGAGCTCTAATCCGATGTTTCAACGTCACCCCCACTCACTACAACACTTCTAAACACGTCTCCAACTCTAAGTTTATCTCTAGCTATCTTGTACGGTATGCCCCATGGACTTTGGTCAGCTTGCTTTCGAACAAATTGTTTCCAATCGTTCAGCTTGGACTCATACACATGTGTTTTATAAGCGGCCCTTGCGTCCGTGTAAGTATCTTTCAACCGCTCGAGCAACTCGTCGGTGAAGCCGTGTCTTCTACCGTACTGCAAATCTTTACGCTTGCGTCTGACTTTCGGACGTTTGTCGCGAAGGTCCCGTCCCCACCACTCCGGTTTGACTTTCCGTCTCTTCCTCGACGGAGTGACGGCCTTCGTTATCTGTTCTAAAGTAACAGCGATTCTTTCTACCATCTCATCGAGACTGCACCTAAGTGCCATGTCTCTCCTGACCGGACCGGGGAATTTGTCTTTGACAAGACGTTCGAACTCTACCCAGTCGGTCTTGTTGATATCTAAGAACTCGGTTTGCCCGCCATCGTCTGCTCTGTCGTTGTTGTCACCAGTGCGGAAGAGAACACATCGGTGATCCGACGATGTCTCCTCACGCACGGTCCATTCCGACACACAACTAAGCGCTCTGCTGTTCGCAATCGTCAGATCGATATTGGACTCACCGTTCAACGTGAAGAATGTACAGAGGTTATCCGGCTCGTTAATCACATAAACGTCACTATTAAGAATGTATTCCTGAAGGACCTGTCAGCTCCTGTCAAGAGTCTCGTCAAACCACATCGGGGACCTCGCGTTTGCATCAATCCCTATTATGATTTTATTTGCACCGAGTTTGCCTAGCACCTCTTCAATCTTGCCAATGGCAACCTCTATCTCAACACCAAATTTACTATACACAGACGCCAGACACCACTTTTCACCGCCATATTCCATTACCGCACAAGCGCAGCACTCATCGGTGATAGATATTACCTGAGTGACAACCACATCATCATTTAGCACCACAATGGCTGCCGCGAACACCCCAGCCTCAGCATGAACAGTTCGGGCTCTAGCACCCAGTCCTCTAATGGCACCCATCGCTACATAAGGTTCTTGAAGCAACATTACATCGACATCAAGCCTTAGTGCAACCTCTAGCAGTTCAACCATCACAGTCTTACACCGTGCACAAATTAGTTGCAATATGTTAAGATTAACCATCGTAGTCAATCTTATCAACGAGCTGCTGTAACGCTCGCCTGTATTCTGGACATGCCTTGCTAGTGGTAGGGTGTCTATAATCTTTGTTCCACTTCTTGCAATTAGCACATATGTCCTCTTTGGCTTCTGACTTACAGTCACTGGCCCTGTGCCCCACAGCAGCACACTTCCTGCGTGTTGGCTTACCTTTGCTGTTGCAATGGTTCGCGACATGTCCGTACCCGAGACAGTTAAAGCAATTTGTGACCAGCACAAAATCCCTCACCCGAAACGAGTAGCTATTGGCGAAAATTCGCCGTGCGTTCAAGAGAACCTTACGTATGGCTCCCGTCACCTCAATAATTACATTGCCTTTGTCGCAACCTTTCTTTTTAAAGCGTGTGCGCACTCTTACACTTGCTTTGAAATCCTGCTCTTTCATGCCAGTTTCCCACAGGTTTCTGTTATATATCTCTTTCAGCAAGTCCTCATCAGTTACCCTGTCGGGCACGTCAAAGGCCTGTAACGTCTGTCCCCGTTTCTTTGGAGTCTCGACTTCCAGCCCGACTTCTGACAAGTCCTTGCTGTTTTTAAGCATTTCTGTCTTTGACTGTCTCGGTCTCAACTAAAAGCCGATTATCGCCGATCTTGCGAATTCCTCGGACTTTCACAGTCTTTAGGCACTTTTTGACAATGTCACAGGCACTATCCTTTATAGCCATATTAGTCTTCAGAGAACTCTTCTCCGTCGACTTAATGAAGACTACATTCCCGCCTTGCTTTGGTCGCGGGACACTCACGCTTGCGCTCTTTCTCTTTGTCACAGACGGACTCGCAGCCATACTTGCGTATGACGCCTGAGGTGTCGGTTTACCCTTCCGGAGCTCGCTAATAATATCTCGACTCTTTTCAAGCTCCGACACCGTATCCCTCAATGTGTCTTCAAGCACATTCCAATTTCTCCACAGGATTGCCTTAGCAGTCTTAGTGATTCAGGAGCTGTCCTGCGACAAGAGCTGCTGCATCTCATCGCGTGCACTCCTCACGATTTCGATAGCGCTCGTGTCCCGGACACCCGCAACTTTCAGCGTGCTATCACTGGAACTTCCAGCCTGTTCCACATTCTTTCCCGGCTTAACCGGAGTTTCCGGCGATTTAGCCGGTGTCTTGAGGTAGGACTCCTCACTTTCAGACGCCGACAGCTTACCACTGTGGCTCACACTTTCGACAGGGGACTTCTGTCTACTACTCCTTCTCTCGCTTTCTTTCCTCTGGACCTGAGTCCACTTACCACTTGCTTTCTTGTTAGGTTTTTGTAGATCCATAAATTTAATACTTTCTTCATCGTCTCCCGCGTACTCGCCTCCATGGACGGTCACATGCACCCTGACACCATGCAGGTGGACGTAACACCTTGCAGATGGTGCCTACAGGTAGTCCTACGGAATAGTGATATAGGAGGCCCGACGGATAGTATACGCAAGCGCATACCCCCAACTATTCCTCCTCGCTCAGGGCGCTATGACCGAGGCGATTGATGAAGGTCAGCTACCCCCTCCACCGCCCGTCTAGTTGAAGCCGGGGACAAAGAGGCGTGTTGATCCACTGAAGCCGCAGCAACAGCTTCACTCAACCTCCAGCACTCCCATTTCCAACGCACGGGTCGCACCACACGGCAAACGCGGCGGAGCTATTGCTCAACAGGAATCTACCACCCATGTTTTACAGGGTGGATTTTCGCTCGGAAACCGTGGTTGCTGGCCGTGTCCTTGCAACCCGGTGCGGGCCGTAGCATGTTAGTTCACCGTCTACTTAAAGACGACTTTCAGCGCCACCACTTGAAGGTACGCTACGGATCTTGAGTTCAGCGGTCTGCGGACCGAGCTGAACCCCCAGTTGCTGCGTGGTTAACACAACAACCTTAGGACTCCGGCGCTGCTATCAGCAGCGTCAGGGTGGAGCACCTGTGACTTCCTTTCCCCAAGGAGAGTCACATCACGACCAACCTGCCGCACATGTGACGGTCAAAAGCATGACCAATACGGTCTCAAAGAGGTCGCAAGCAGTTGCGATGTCCCGACACTAGAGAGTCTAGTTACTCCCGTCAATACTTGAAGCAGTAGAATTATTGTTGTTAACTATTATATCGTATGTTGTTTGTAGAACCGGAGGCGGCAAAACCATGAGACCACAAAATTTTATAGCGCCGCGTAAACCAGTCCAAATAAACGTATTACAAAAAAGAATCGAGTATTTATTTCGTAAGCTGTCGTAAGCTGATGTACGGGCACGAAGGAATGAAAGTCGGTTGGCACGATGAACACGAAACGACAATCTTAAATCCGAGCCCTCGAGCCCTCTATTGAGAATCGAACCTCACTATCACACTTCTTGCATTTTACACATTCCGATAAGGCAGAACACACTGTCAGAAAATTCAAAATTCGATACCCGATGTTTGGATTTTTTGGTGCTGATGACATACGATCAGTCTTTAATTTTCTGATACTGGCATGCTCTTTTGTAATTTGTTTTAGTTCGGACTCATGCCGGTTTGTATGTATGTATGTAGGTTTGAGAGGTTGGGAAGGCCCAAAGCACCTAGGCCCCACTGGACCCTTTGTGCAAACCTCTTATGCTCACTCTGGACTCGTAAGCCAGCCCAGGCTCTGGGCAAAGGCTACGAGGCACGATAGAGGAGCATTTCGAATACTGTCCATGGTAGGCCATGGGTCCCCAAGAGCTTACCCTATGGTCTTCTAGGGCGGGGCATTCGCACAGTATCTGTCTTACCGTCTCATCGTCCTGCGAACAAGCTCGGCAGGTGGACGTGTCAGTCAGTCGCATATTGAACATATGCTTCCGTACTTGACAATGACCAGTGAGTAGTCCAGTAATAAGCCGGAGCTTACCTCTGGGTAGTTCAGAGAATTTCCTGGCTAACGTTGTGGATGGATACCTGAGTGTCTCCTTGGCCAACGAACAGCCTGGCGTGGTGTCCCACCTGTGAGTGAAACTGCTGTGGGTAATGTCCTTCACCATGTTCCTGAGGGCAGTATTTGAGGGAAGGATGATGGGTTCCGGTGCAATGGCTGTGTGACCAGCAGCTCTTCGTGCTAATCTGTCAGCGCACCGATTGCCTCCATTGTTTTTTGAGTACCCTTTTATCCAGCTGATGGTGATGGTATTTCTCCTGGTAGCCTCCACCAGGGAGTTATGGCAGTCCAGTACGAGCCCCGATGTGAAGCGACACCGTTCGAGGGCCAGAATGGACTGTCTACTGTCAGTGAATATCACTATGATTTTGCCTGACTTGTTTGACTAATGATGTCTGAGGCTGTTTTGATGGCGAAAAGTTCCGCCTGTGTGACCGAAGGGAATTTACCAAGCGGGATCGACCGGCGAGCCTGGAAGTCTTGCGAGAAGATGCCAGCACCTGTACCGTTCGGTCTCTTAGAGCCATCCGTGTAGATCTTTAGGCTTCCACTGAGATCAGCCTCAAGGGCTGTGTTGTGGGTCAGATATGGTTTCCTGAACACTGGACACTCCAAAAAGGGCTTACCCTTGGTGACCTTCCTCCATAGTTCGATCCTCTTGCCACCAACATGTCTGTCCCAGGAGTACCCCACTGTGCGGAGTCTGGATAAAGTCTGGATAGAGCCACTTCTTCTGCGAAGATGTCAAGGGGTGGCAAGTACAGCATGTTTTCCATCGCTACAGTAGGGGTTGAATTCATTGCGCCCGTGACGCTTAGGCAAGCCATTCTTTGAATGCGATTCAGTTTGGTGATCGTGGAGGCCAGCTTGACTCTGGGCCACCATGCCACCGCTCCGTATGTGAGCATGGGTCTGATAACTGCCGTGTAGATCCAGAGCGTGAGCTTAGGTGAGAGGCCCCATGTACGTGCCATGGCTCTCCTACACTGACCGAAAGCAATGCATGCCTTTTTAACTCTATTGGTTAAATGGTTATTCCATAGCAGCTTTCTGTCAAAGATAATACCAAGGTATTTTACTTCGTCAGACAGCCGCAGTGTTGTGTTACAGAGCTTTGGCAGCCTGAAGTTTCCGGTATTCCGGTTTCTCGTGAAGAGCACCATCTCTGTCTTGGCCGGGTTGACCGACAGGGAGTGTTCTACGCACCATGTTTTGACAGCATTGAGGGCTCCCTGCATCCTATCGGAGAGGGTGTCATTGTGATTGCCTCTAACGAGGATGACGAGGTCGTCAGCATAGCCAGTTGTGTGGTAGTGAAGATCGTGTAGCCGTCGGAGAAGGCTGTCCAGCGTGAGGTTCCACAGCAGTGGAGAGAGAACTCCGCCCTGCGGGCAACCACCCGCAACCTTCCCCCGGAGAGTGGCCTCGCCCACTCTTAGATTCACTACGCGCTGTCTAAGCATACAATTGATCCAACCTCTTACCACAACCGGTACCCCACGCGCGGAAAGGGCTCCGTTGATGCTTCTGAAGGTTGTACGGTCGAAAGCTCCTTCGATATCAATGAATACGCCCAGGGTTGACTGCTTAGCGTCAAATGATCTTTCGATGTAGCTGACAACGCTGTGCAGCGGTGTGTCCGTGGATCTGCCCTGGGTGTACGCATGCTGTTGGGGGTGAAGTGGCTCTGTAATGAGCGCAGTGTCCCTGATGAATCGATCGCACAGTCTCTCTATGGACTTCACGAAGAAGGATGAAAGACTGATTGGACGGTAAGACCTTGGAATGGAGTAATCCTGTCTGCCTGGCTTGGGGATGAAGGTGACCGTAACCTCCCGCCAACGGACAGGTATGTACTGGAGTGCAAGGCACGCCTGGAAGGGACCTTCAAGGTGCGGTGCGATCATATCCAGACCCCACTGGAGTAGGGCGGGAATGACTCCGTCAGGTCCTGATGACTTGAATGGCGAGAAACTTTTGATTGCCCACCTGATTCTGTCCAGTTTGCTGATGTGAGAAGCAATCAGCCAGTCCTCCTCGGTCGGAGTATTCCCATCCTCCTCTCGAACAGAGGTGGAGGTAGGGGGAGCTGCTACTGAACCTGGAAAATGAATATCCATTAGTAGTTGTAAGCTTTCGGAGGGATTGTTGGTATAGCTCCCATCGCTCCTCCGTAGTATTCCTATCTCTCGTATGGGACCGGCAGAGATGAGTTTTTTTAACCGAGAGACCTCGGTGACGCTCTCGACATCCTCACAGAAGCTCCGCCATGACTTCCTCTGTCGTTGACGGATTGTGTGTTTGTACGTCGAGAGGTTGACCTTGTAGGAGGTCCAGTCCTCGTTCGTCTTAGAGCGTTTAGCTTTATTGTACGCCCTTCTGGTCTGGGCCCTAAGGAGTGTAAGCTCTGGGCACCACCATGGAGTGGCGCGCCCGGGCCCGGCCACCTTCCCTAACGGACAGGCCCTCTTGTATGACAGTATGAGGGCGTTGTTAATGGATGATGAATATTGCTCCAGTTGTTTGATGTCCTGGGGACAACATATAGTTAGATTGTGCAACTCACCAGAAAGGTGTCCACGGTAGGTGTTGACATCGGTCCTTCCGGCGTCCCTCGCCAATCTATGACTAACCTTGCATGAGCAAAGGTCAAAGGTAATCCATCTGTGGTCGGACATGGAAACCTCCTCCGACACTGCCCAGTTTTGGACTAAATGTGAGATGCCTGGGGTCGTTAGTGTGATGTCAATCACAGTCTGACTCCGTGCATTCACGAATGTAGGAGTCGTGCCCAGATTAGGTATCTCTAGGTTACTGCTGGAAATGAAATCGAGCAGCCTGATGCCTCTATAATTGTCCGCGATGCTCCCCCAGGATGTGGAGTGTGCATTAGCATCGCAGGCAATCACGAGCTGCCAGCCCTTGAGGGCGCAGGTTTCCACCAGACTGGTCATACCTCGCGATGGTGGGAGGTCCTCGATCGGTCCTGGGGTCTGCCATCCTCTGACCAATGCAGCCTAACGGTGGTTGTATCTCCATCTGTGTGCTGCGGGAGCAGGTGGGCGTTAAACTGCCTCGGAACGTAGATGGCTGTCCTGGGTCTGATGTGTCCGTCGCAACTAAAAATAGTGCCGGTAAGTCCACTAAGACCCAGAACCTTGGACCTTGCAGTCTAAGGCTCCTGGATCAGAGCTATGGTATTCCTCATCATGTCGAGGTGCCTGCATAAAGTAGCCGACGCTGCACGACTATGATGGAGGTTACATTGTACTGCCCTCAAGGTGCCGTCCTTCCTTGGGGTACCTCCATTTAAGATTTGCCTCACTTTGACGGTTAGGCCTGCTGCTCAGAAAGGTCTGCTGGGCTCGGAGTCGATGACTCAACGTAGTCGAGGGGCGCATCCAACCGTGATGTGGTGGTCTCCTTTGGGGCATCGACAGCGGGGGCGTCAACCCTGGAACTGGGTCCGGCGACGGAGGACTCTAAGGTGTCCATTTCTGTCGGCGTGTTGACTGTCGCCACTGATGTAGGTGTGGCACAGGAATCAGCAGCTGGCGCTGTGTTGTCAGCCGTGGTCTCGGGTTCTTGCCACCTAGAAACACGGGCTCTGAGTGGCTTTAGTAGAAACCAAAGCTTACCTTCATTAGCCCGTAGCCAGTCGGTGTCCTTTTTCCCCACTCCGAAAACCAGGAGTCGGCCATCTGGCTTCTCCTCGTAGTGGAAGAGGCACCAACCGGGAATGTCCAGGTGTGTGTTTTGTACGGCAATGCCCCGTATCAGAAGTTCCAAGGAGGTGAATTTGGCAATGCCGGAACTTAGCGGAGCCCAGATTTGCACTCTGGACAGCCTCGGCAAGTCGTCCTCCTTGACTATCCTGAGGGTGACTCCCTCTAAAGGTCCACACTTGTGGAGGTTGGTCTTCAACCACTCCAGCGAGTCCGAGCATTCGCAGTGAACTCGCATCATCTCGCCCCTGAAATTAATCGTGGCAAAATGTGGTATGAAGTTGGGCGCCGGCTTCATGACTTCTTGGAAAACCAGGTCCAGAAGGTCAGCCTTGAGGATGGCGTAGTCAGACTCCTTGAGCTTGCCCAAGGAGTTGCTACCGTCAATGATAGCCACTCGGAGGTGGCTGGTAGCCGCCTCCTTGTAGGAAAATCGGCTAACGTTAGCCGCAGTACCCTGCCTGGCCCATTTGTTGATCCTTGGGGAAGGATCGGTGGACGCAACGGGTCGTGGTCGCTTGGACATGGTATCCCTCGCCGTCCTGGAACCGGTCAGACTCTCGCCACCTTGGTGAGCGGGTCTTCCGTAGTTGCCAGAACGTTGAGGTTCGTTTCGACGTTCCTGTCGCTGGTTGCCCTTGGGCCTCGGTCCTGTGTGGGACTTATTGGTCCTCGTCGTGCTCGAACGGGATTATCCCGGAGCAGGTTGGCCACTTTGGCCGGACGTCGAGGTGGAGGGCTGTGCGGGGGCGGTGTCGGTCCTGCTGGCCGCATTCTGACGCCTCCTTGCATCGGGCCAGGGACGGCGGCGACGGTTCCTCTTGGGGCGCACTTGAGTGAATTCACCCTCGTCGCGGCTCCCAGTGGTCGGTCGCCCATCCTCCCTAGGCGTTGCCGCGCCGGAATCGGCGCTCATCCTGGCGTTCTCCGCACCAAAAAGTTGGTACCGGAAGACACGCGGTAAAAAGTAGGGTTAGGTTTTTCGAAAAACGGAAAAATCGAGTAATAAAACTCACCTAAAGCCCCAAGATTGTGTTAAATCACAGATAAACTCACTAGCAGTGGTAAGAGGTTCGCACAAGTGGCTAAAACGCTGAAACACGAAAAATTCTCGGAGCGATTTGGCGCGCGTGCGGACTGTCCGAGCTTCACAGACAGAATCCTCATGCCGGTTTTTGGGCCATCTTTTCATATTAGTACAATCTTTGCAAAAAGATCCAGATTGAAGAGTTTGCCGAGAACCTTTATATCTTTTATCTATTTTCACAGACTAACTCAGTGTAATGAACAGTTGCACGGCCAGCAAGCTACTGACGAAACGCGCCAAAGTTTTGGAAAAGGTAAGGAGAGGTAAGAAAGGTCGCTTGCCTCTACGTGACCCTCGGCAGCGCCGCAAAACAGGTGGCACGGGCGATGATTCGCTCTTCCGGCTATAAATTCGTAATTCATTGAGATATTGACTTGGAATTTTTATCAGACATTCTTGAGACATCAAACTTCAAAAAAATACAATATTGTTTTTAATGTTTTTTTTTTCATTATTAAACCATTCTTTAAAAAAATGCCAACATGTTATACATTGCGGAAATGAGAAAAACCACGACTATCGAAAAATGACAAAATTCAACATGGTGCCCATAAGAAAAACAAAAGTTGGCCATGGTTACGCCGCCATTTTTGATGTTATTTCAAATTAAAAAATAACACTGCATTCCTTGTTAAAAAGTCGCAGTATGATGTTTTTTTTGTTTCAAATGTCTATCTACGTTTGGTTTTGAATAAAAAATTAAAAACGATATCTTAACATTTCAGCCTTTTTGTGGACATCTTCAAAATGAAAAATTATAGCTTAAAGTTCTTTTCGGGTAATTGATCAGCACCAAAATACGAAACTTTGCCAAATTTAAACATATCTCCACTAATAAGCGAGATCCCCATGGTGAGCCGCGAAATTGAATCACCCGGTATACATATAATTCTCCATATACCAGTGTATCAGAGGACTCCATATAGGTAAGTGCTTCCGGTATATTTGCTAATGGCTTCTTTTTGGATCTCTGTTCAGCATTATTAATAGGTATGTATATTAGCGTGCCGTAACGATACGCTCAAGTTTTAATCGAGTGTTTGCCTATGAACTCTACATTAACCGGCATATAACTCACCGACCATAACTGATATTAATTATACTTCAAAACTTCGAGCATCACTCTCAATTAATTTTATGGCATTGCCCTGCAGAACTTGCCGACGTCCGGTGCTTTCCGGCCCGTGGCGCCCTCTTGTGAACGCTTGGGCAGCCGCGGACGGTAATTTCTAATGACCGAGAGAACTATTAGGAATTAGTAATACATTTAATTGAATTAGCCTAGCCATGTGATGTATATTTAAACCAAATCTGTTAAATATATGTATTAAATTTATATACCTACGATGTCCTACTTTTATCTCGTAATGTTTTTTATGTAATATGTCATTCTAAGTAAACTGTTTTATATGGACTTGTTGTTGTTTTTTCTTTACACTCGCTACGAAGGCATGAAACTCGCCGTATGAAACTATACCTTAATGGTATTTTACACAATTCTGACTTCTCTTGGCATTGCAGTAACCAATAAGCTCATATGAATTTGGTAACTTTCTTAAAATATACGAAACAAATCAGGACATGGTTTCATTGCAACTTAATTTTCTATTCATTTGTTATTAATACACATTATTAATATTTTTTATGATTGTAATGGGTATTATTTGTGTTCTTATTCTGTATTTTTTAACGACTGAAGCTTTTTATTTTAAATCTTGTTTGCTTTCTAAAAAAGAATGCAAAAGGAATGAATAAGTTGTTAATCTGTATACTAAAAGTAACGTAATGTGTCAATATTTCGTGACCACTCGGGAAGACCACAACGGCCACTCGAATACGCATCTCCTTTCCATCACCTGATCCAAAAATTTTCGGTTAAATAACATTGTCACTGAAATTTTGCAAATCCATGTCAGAAACACGAGTGACTTTTATTAGCTACTATAGTAGCTGTAAGAAGTACTAAGCGACATTGATGGTTTTCACAGACGGCGGCAACTTGATTACAATGAATAATTAATTACTTTTGAACCATTTAAATATGTACTATCGTGGCCATATATTATGTCCCTTCTTTTGACGTCCATTTTCTCGGAACCTAGGGGCGAATTTTTTTTATAAAATTCTGGTGCTGTCCTTGATTAGTATGCTAGAACTCATAAAAATTAGAAAGCTGTATGTGTTGGCGTTTTCCCGATTTTTCCAAATTAAGAAGGACTGGCGCTGTTTTTGCCACGTACATTTTATTCGTTTAACTTTAGCAATTAATAACTCCGGAAATTATACATAGATCTGAACTAATTCAAAAGTAATATCACCTGCGGAATGCTAGCTTTCAATGTGCATTTTTGTAAAATGATTGGATTAGTGCTTGAACCACAAAAAGCTATATTATGCAATGCCAGCAATTCCTTTATTAGAAGAGCTAGAATAATGAAATATAGACTATAGGCTACCCACTAATTCATAGGTTTAAAGTTTATTACATAATCATGGTTTATCTTGCATTTTCCCTACAAAAGATCGAGTTGAAGCATCTCATGATTGCTGCAGTTGATGTGGCGCTCTTCGGTCCTTGGGCGAGCGGGGGAAGGGATCGACAGCGACGCTGCAAGTAGTGGCGGATCGCACGTGCATTACTATAGTTACTAGTGTTTGCGGACACAATACATAAAACGACACAACGATTATGCCTCGCCAAAGAAATTTTGATATCCGGCGACAGATTACCGAATTAAAAAATAATGGCAAAATAAGTCAATAAGATAACAGAACCACGAACAGGCATTTGAAAGTCCCATGGGAATTCTCGGCAATTTAAATCGGTTTGCGGATTTAGCATTTAAAATTAATGAGTGACCTGCAAAACATTCTATGTGTCTACAAATTTACGATGCTAAATTTGTAAAAGTTTTTTGATATTTTTAAGTTTTATACGCTCAGAGCTGAGGTTTGTAATATATGTAATATATCAAGAGTTGTATTTATTTTATATTGTTTCTGCATGTATTTAAATATTATTAATAAATAAGCTGTTGAAACTATTATAATAGTTTGAATATTTATATGACAAAATCGGGCATACTTTTTAAATATTTTTTGGGTTTATCAAGCAAGCTTAATTTAATATTCACCACTAATCGGAAAATCTGCTAATTCCATATTATTAGATTTATCCGCTTCCATCAAAATCTTGTTTACAACCTTATTGTAAAAAACTGAAGAAAACATAAATGCCAATCGATAGAAGAGATTTCTCTCGTACCGGGTCACATATTATAATCAAAATTATGCAAATATTAAGAATTTAATTGTTAGTTAAAATTACTACCTTGTCAAGTTATGGTTCTTTTTGTGTATTGATAATAAGCTGCCCGGTCTCCCAGCTGTGTCGGTTCTCTCCGACATGACTGCACCGCTAACGCCTCCCTTCCCCGCAGCACCCCAAAGACCGTAGAACGTAGGAATTCACGCGGAGTTTCAGCACCATATTTTGTATGAACAATGCAAGATAAAAATGATTATCTAATAAACTTTAAATCTATGAGTATAGTCTATATTTCATTATGCTAGCTGAATGGCTGGCATTGCATTATATAGCTTTTTGTGGGTCAACCACTAATCCAATGATTTTACAAAAATGCTCATTGAAAGCTAGCATTCCGCAGGTGATTTTAGTTTTTCATTCATTCAAATCTATGTATTATTTCCGGAGTAATTAATTGCTAAAGTTAAACGAATAAAATTTATGTGGCAAAAACAGCGCCACATGTGGAAAAATCGGTAAAACGCTAACGCATACAGCTGTCTAATTTGTATGAGTTGTAGCACATTAACCAAGGACAGCATAATAATTTTTTTAAATTTTTTCGCTCTCAGGTTTTGACGTCCAATTTCTCGGACGTCAAAAGAAGGGACATAATATATGGCCACGATAGTACGTCATATTGTGGTCTTACTATAACTTTCGAACGCATAAACTTAGGAACATGCAGTTTTTATAGATTCATTTGTAATTTTATTACAAATGCAAAAGCAACTTTGATCTGTTCTTTCCAAATTAATTAGCTTGTGCTTTAAAAAGTATTTCGTGTTTATAGCCTTCGTGTCACAAAATAATTGTCTTTCAGTTTTTTTTCTAAATCATGTTTTATTTATTTATTTCATATTCCATTTAATGTATGGTTAAATACGTGCATTATACGTATCATTTGAATCTGAATTTGAAATATTATAATTTTGGATCTTAAATTATATGATATATTATTATAGCAGTCAATAGAAAACCGATATTACTGAAGCTAAAATACTAGAATTTAAATTTTCCAGAGTTACATTTTAAAAATTAAGATACACTTTTATTACCGTAATGGTAATAAAAGTAATAAAATTCTTTAGAATACTGCAAATACGGAATTTATTGTAGTCGGTAAAATACTATATTTTATTTTGTATCTACATTTTGCCTATAAAACCAATTCCTTAAACATTTTGATATTGTATGTTACCATTTACAATTGTATATGTAGTTCATTAGAAAGGATAGTATAGATGGCGCTTGAGTTCACTCTCCTCCTATAAAGCCACCATCTTTGGTTATATAAGGTCAGAAGGAATACGGATTAAGTACTTTATCAGATGCCGTAGCTAACGTGGTATGACACGGATAGACTCAGGTGTGCTAATATATAATCAATCCATTATTATTGATACATACATTAAGGTATCATATCCTTAAAATGTGTTTAAGATATAGTACATATTGGAATAATACTCTATATAATAAAACTTTATACAACTCTATATCTTTTCTGAGTAACATAAATTATCATTTAGGTACATACAATTCAGGATCTTAACATTTAAAAATGGATATTTTAAATTTAATAAATCGAATATTATACCTTCTCTAACATCATATTAGAAAATCTACTAGAAGCCAGAATTATAAAATTTCATATACTGTACTTAACATATGTACATTTTTGAAAACAGCTCGCACGGGAGGAGCACGTGTTTGGTCTTTGCTGTGCAGTTGTTCTGTTTGTTTTGCGGTTTTCTGTGCAACCATTGGTCTTGTGTTGTTCTGCGATGTTGTGCCTTGGTTTGTGAAGATCGTGAGTAGCTTTTGGTTGCTTCCTGCTCTGTATTGTACTGTTATATACATTGATTTGTTTTGCTTTCCGATCTGTGTTATTCTTTTTTGGTTCGGTTTTCTTATTTTGTGATTATTGTGTGCTGTATTCTTTGTTCCTTTGTTTATTCACTTTGTTTACCTTCCGTGGCCCTCCACACCTGTGTCGTTAGTCACCACGATTGGCCGAGTGGTGTGAAAAGTGTTATTCCTTATTCCTAACCCTACTTACTGGCTTCCGCCTGCTGGCTTCTGATTATTTTGCTTTTGCGTTCGGTGCATCTAGTGGTAATGCCTGCGATTACTTGCAAGTGTTGCAACAGTACTGAGGAGCCCCACCGTATGATTAATTGCTCTGTTTGTGAGGGTCCTTATCGAATTCTGTGCGTTGATGTTTCCTGTTCTGAGGCCCGTTTGATCAAACAGACGCCTGGGATCTTCTGGTCATGTAAGAGTTGTAGAGGTCTCAGCAACGACTTGAATAGTCTAAAAGCGGTCATCATCTCACTGCAGGGTGAGGTGGCTCAGCTTCGTTCAGCCGTCTCTGCGTCTTCCGAAACGCATTCAGTTTCTGTGCTAGACTCGGAAAAAATTATTCAAGAGGTTCTCGATCGTACTAGGCCCTCTACTAATTTGATTATTTTTGGATGCAAGGAAGACACTTCTGGCTCTAGGAAGCAACAGACTGATTCTGATGTTGCTTTTGTAAGTGACTTGTTGAACGAGTTGGGTGTCGATCAGTTGAACGTTGCGCCGGAGCGCCTCGGTCGCTTCGATGCTACAAAACAGGGACTCTGTCGCCCTATGAAGGTAAAGTTGGCGTCGGAGGAGACTGTGTTCGGTGTTCTCAAGAAGACGCGGCAGCTAAAATCTAATGAGCGATGGCGGGCTATTTCATTATCTCGTGATCGTACCCCGTTCCAGAATAATTATTACAAGTCTGTAAAAATTGACCTGGACAATCGCTTGTCAAAGGGTGAGGTGGGTCTTAAAATTAAGTATGTAGGTGGTATTCCTACAATTATGTCGGAAAACTAAATTTGCCCAACAGAAACTCTCTCGTTTGTAATGTGTTTAATGTTTATTACCAAAATGTTCGTGGATTGTGTTCGAAGACGCACCCGTTTTATGTGAACACTTGTGATCTGTCCTTTGATATTGTTTTCTTAACTGAAACCCGTCTCAATGTTTCAGTCAGAGATTCTGAACTTTTTCATAATTATTATAGTGTTGTGCGTTCGGATAGAGATTGTTCAGCGGTGGGTCGTACGAGGGGTGGAGGAGTTTTGATGGCGTTTTCGCCTAAGATATCTTACTCTGTTATTGATGTATCTAATCTCTCAGATCTTGTTCCCCTGATAGATGTTGCGCTATGTAGGTGCTGTTTTGGCCACACAGTCTTTTATGTGGGTGTCATCTATGTGCCACCTGATGTTAGTGCCGCTGAGCTTGAGGTGTTCTGTGATGGATTGTCTGCGGTGCTGGTTGGGAATAGGGTGCTGCTTCTTGGTGATTTTAATGTGGCTGGTTTTGCGATGTTAGATGATTCCCCTAAGAGCCGGGTTCTTGGAGGTTTTTGTGATTTTCTGGATCTTCATCAGTTGAATGGCATTTTGAATCACACTGGCAGATTATTGGATTTGGCCTTGACTGATCTGGAGGCGTCCTTATCTATCGCAAGAGATTTGCACCCTCTGACTCCGGAGGATCCGTACCATCCTGCTCTTGCTATGTGCTTCCGGCCTGGAGTGAATAATGCCACTCCTCGATTTTCCCCTAGCATTGATAATAGCCGATACAATTTTAGACGGGCTGATTTTCATCAGCTATATGCTGACATAGCCAATATTGATTGGACGTTCCTTACGCTGCATACTGATGTCAATGTTGCTGTCGATGCATTCTATCATGCAATATATGAAGTTATTGACCAATCTGTGCCTCGATCGCGGGCGTCTTCTTCTGATTACCCGTACTGGTTTACACCTGGAATAATTGCAAATATAAGAACTAAAAACTATTATCGCAGGAAATACCAGGCCAGTGGCAGCTTACTTTATCATCGTGAGTTTAAGCGAATGCGTGCACTGGTCAAGGCTCAGTCGGCATCTACCTATGCTGACTTCCTTCGGGATGTTGAGAGTGGGATCGACTTGAATCCCGGCGATATGTGGAAGTTTGTTAGGCTTAAGAATGGTAATTCTCGTATACCAGGAACTGTTTATGATGGCGATACCTGCTATGACAGTCCTCAGGATATTGTAGAGGCATTTGCTCGCCACTTTTCTGCTGTTTATACTACTCCATCTCGTGTGGCTGATGGTGGTGATTCCTGTCGTCCGGGATTTTCCCAGAGTGTGGTAACCGAGTCTGAACTCATTGATTTGATGACGGCGCTGCCCAACAAAAAGACTGCGGGTGATGATCAGATTCCGGCCTTTTTGGCCGCGATACCAGGCTTGTTCTAGCTGAGCCGCTTGCGATTGTGATAAACCTTGCCATTGGGTCCTGTACTTTTCCAGACGTATGGAAAAAAGCCAGAATCATTCCTGGCTTTAAAAAGGGCGAGAGCTCCCAGGTCAAGAATTACCGCCCTATTGCTATCTTGTCAAACTTTGCAAAGATCTTTGAGCGGGGTTTGTACAACACAGTAAGCTTTAACACGAGAGCATACATCTCCCCTTGCCAGCATGGTTTTGTCTCCGGCAGATCGACGCTCACCAATCTCGCGTCTATATCTCAATATCTTGGCGAGGTTCTGGATGTTGGCGGTAGGGTGGATGTTGTGTATACTGATCTTTCTAGTGCGTTTGACGTTATCGACCACGGAATTTTGATTCGGAAGCTCAGCAACTTTGGCTGTAATTTACCTCTCCTCAAGCTACTTCAATCTTATCTGAGCGGTAGAATGAACTATGTATTCTACAACGGTTACTCCTCGCATAAGTTTATTTCTACTTCTGGTGTTCCCCAAGGCTCCAATCTTGGACCGCTAATGTTTGACCTGTTTCTCGATGATCTGCTGGTGTCGTTGAGCTGCCCCGCACTGGCGTATGCTGACGATCTGAAAGTGTACATGTCTATTAATAACATCCAGGACATTCAACTGCTGCAGGACAACGTTACCATTGTTGGGGACTGGTGTGTGGACAATCGATTGACAATCAATGTGCAGAAGTGTGTCTGCGTTACCTACAGCCGAAGAGTGACGGATTTGTTGCCATCTGGATACCATCTGGCCGGAACGCTTCTCCCGTGCTCGACACAGGTGAGAGACTTGGGAGTGCTTTTTGATGCCCGCCTGAGTTTTGTTCAGCACATTGAGGGGATTTGTGCCAAGGCCAGTAGGATGCTCGGCTTCATCCTGAGAGTGACCAGGGAATTCCGTGACGTCGGCCCGCTCAGGACCTTGTACTTTGCTTTTGTTGTCTCGACTCTGGAGTATGCTTCAATCATCTGGTCTCCGCATTATGTATCACATCAGCTGAGGGTGGAACGGGTGCAGCGTCGCTTCCTTAAGTGCCTCTCGTACCGCATTGATGGAGTTTATCCGGAGCGTGGCTGTGATTATGGTGCGCTATTGGTGCGGCATGGCGTGACGTCTCTTGCTGTGCGGCGTGAGACGCGAGGTGTGGTGTTCTTGAAGAACTTAATTTTAAACAAGATTGACAGTATGTATCTTCTCTCGCGAGTGGGATTTTTGGTGCCGAGTGCGGGTTTGCGTTCTAGGGACATGTTTTATTTGCCGCGCATGCGTACCAATGTTATGCACTCAGTACCCACAGTAACTATGTGCCGAAACGCAAATAAGGAGCAGTATAGCTTAATGTTCGAATAGTGTTGCTGTGCCTCAACTACGCTCGGAGTGAATACGTTGCACGTATTGATTTTAGTGTTCTGTTTCCCTAATTTTATATGTTGTTGTATGCTGTGGTTATTATTGTTATTATATCGATCGTTCTCCTTACCGTAAGCTGTTTCTTGTATTTTTTTATGTATTGCCTTGTAATTGGATTTTTTTTCTGTTGGGCAATAAATGATATTATTATTATTATTATTATTATATGCGTATTGGAAGGTTTATAATTCAATATTGTTGTCACAAATGGTAATATATTTTATCATAAGCATTATGAGAATTATTATAGTGGTCCCTATACAGTTTTCCGAAATGTTGGGGACCGACCAGCCCGTGTGTGCGACAGACCAATCACAGCCATCCCTGTCGGGCAGGCACGTCAGTGGTAGTCGGAGAGAGGCCTGAGACGTCAGCGAGAGAGCGTGCACCTATTTAATAACCATATCTTCATCAATATATATCTTCGTGTTGTAAAGACAGTGTTGAGTGTTGTTTTACGCTACCCAGTGACCCCACGAATAACAAAAAGTCTTTTATGGTATTTTTTTTTCTGGCTATATTAAGTTAACCTAGAAACTATACATTATTAAGGGCCGATCTTACAAGAGTTGGTATAACTAGTGGAATTACTATTCCCAGAATAATGTATTCTCGGCATGAATTTACCGTATTCGTCTTATAAAGGCGTTTCTTATGCCAGAATAGTTCTTCCAATGGTTAGTTGAAATTGGTAGTTATGTGGCAACAACGGCACATGCGCGAGTTAAGTTTGTTTACGTTTAATGTGTGTCGAATTGATCAGCTGTGTTCACCATTACTATTATTGTGCATTTATTTGCCACTTTACATCTTTACGAAATGAATGTGAACGTAAATGTGTTAGAATCCGACGATGATGGCGACATTAGGCATAGGAGACGACAGTTTAGACGTGCTTGCCTTATTACGACTAGTCCAGCTATAGTTACTGTTTGTAGTACTTTTCAGGGTAAATTCTTTTGAAACTTTGTCGGAAGACCAGTTTAAGATGCGATTTAGGTTTACCAAAAATACAACCCACACAATTCTTGATCAAATTAGAAAGCCAATCAGTTCCAGAACTAATAGAAACCAGGCAATTACTGCTGAAATGAAACTCCTGCTGACGTTACGGTTTTACTCTTCGGGTTCTATGCTTCTTGCAATGGCGGATTTGGCTGGTGTCAGCAAAGCATCTGCTGGACATATTGTAAAGATTGTTACTGTTGCAATAGCAGGCCACAACATATTTTTATGCCTCAAAATGAAGAACTAGATAGCGCCAAGTGCGCATTCAGTCTCTAGGTGGGGAAAATGCCGAAATATATCGAGATCGGAGAAGCAATTTTTCCTGGAACGTGCAAACTATTGCTGACGTTAAGGTAAAACTTCGCGATATTGTTGCTCGGTGGCCGGGAAGCAGTCACGATCAACCAATATTTGACAACAGTGCTATCAAAAGAAGAGTTGAAAATGAGGAATTTGGAGATAGTGTAATTTTGGGCGATAAACGTTATGGTGTTCACGACTATTTACTGCCACCTCTTCCCAACCCAAACTCTCCTGCCGAAAACTTGTATAACGAGTCCAAGATTAGGACACGCAATGTAGTAGCGAGGAGTTACGGTGTTTGGAAAAGAAGATTTCCGATTTTATCTTTAGGCCTTCAGTTAAAGGAAGAGGTGTCAAAGGCTGTAATTATTGTAGTAGCTGTTCTTCACAATGTTGTATTGACGAAAACGATGATGGGACAAAAACGAGAAAGAAGTACATACAGAACTAAAACTAGATAATCAGATAATTGCTGACGAAGGAGCCATCAAAATAGGAATTCTCGACGTTTAAATATAATAAACAACTATTTTGCCAGATTACTTTAACACAATACAACTTCATTAATAACAATACATATTTATATAATATATATAATAAAAGACTTTTACAACACTATTTTTTAATAAATTTTTCTTTTAAAATCTTCATTTGTAGTTCATATTTTTTATTTCTTTGTTTCCTCTCTTCCGCAAACGTTTCTTGTAACATCTTCATTACAAAATTATGTTTTTCTTTTCTGTGTTTGCTTTCTTCCAACAAACTTTCGATTTGTAACTCAACCAATTTAGTTTTTTTAATGCTAATGCTTCATATGCATTATATTCTCGTTCTTTACTACTTACTCGTTTCCTGTGCAGCTATGGATTTGCATCTAAAAATTTATTTTAAGTAAATATTAAAATAATGAATAAAATGTTGGGTGTTCTTTTATTTCTAACAGCTTCTGTAATTTCTTTGTCCTGTTATTTGTTAACTTCTAGAAATATAAAAATGCGATTAATTATCTGTGACATTAAAAGTTAATACTTGCCTATTTCTGTTAGGTTGTTCTAATGTGGCTTGTGTCTGTTTCTGTTGAAATTCCACCTTTCTCTGAGAATCTATCTGCTATAAAATAGTAAAGTAGTAAATAGTAGTAATGTAAAATCTAAATTATAGACAAGGATAAATTATTTTGATTTTTGAATTTCGCGAAACTCTTCTTTCAAAATATAATTATACAAGGTATAAATTTATTAATAAATAAAAAAAATAATAATAAATTGATAAATTTATGATTTAAAAATAAATTATATTATTATTATAATTATTTTCCTTGCAAATTTCACCTGTAAGGCTGGAGCTAATGGCTGCTTTAATGTTAGACTCCAAACATAACTATACTTAAGTAAGTACGTAGGCTTTCATGGGCAGAATCATTTAGAAAATAAACTGGTTCCGGATTATGCCGTGTGTCAAGATTTGTAAATGCTGACGTTTCGCGAACCATGTTGCTCGCTTCTTCAAAGCTAATTGAATACTGAAGACCTACCAAGAAAATCTCCCTTATATTATACCTAAATTTACATCTCACTGCGCACATCTGGAGCTACCGCTCCCATGTGCTTGTCCACCTGGCCGCGTTAGAATCGATTTCCAGATCCTACTAATGTCAGTACCGTCCTAGCGATTGATGTTGTCAGGATGTTTGTAAATTTCGATGGTTTTTCTAATAAGCCTTCGATGATAATTACCCACCCTTGCCGACATCTTCACGTCATCGAAATTCATTGTGTCCCGTGGTAGTGTTGACCAACAGCGGACTGTTGAATCTTGCATAGCCGGGTGTCTCTACTGTGCTCCTTGACTCGACATTCTATACTTCGTCCTGTCTGACCTACAAAGCATGTTCCACACTCACATATTTTCTTGTATGCTCCTTCCTCCTTCAGGAGTGGTGTGATATCCTTTGGGTTAGGCAAAAGATCCTTAACCTTTGCTGGTGCTCTAGGGTTACCGTGATACTCAATTTCTTCATTAATCTACGTACGGTAAGCAAGCGAACCCCTTTGACTCTTGCCGCTCCTCAGAGACTTTGGCGATTTTCTTTGTGTGACACCACGTATGTCAGACTTGGTGCATCCATTCTGACGTAGGGCCCTCTCCAAGTGTTTCCGTTCGTCGTCCAAGGTGCTGGAGTAGCACACCTTCTCGGCTGTTGAACAGAGTGTTAATAACACTTCTCTTCTGTTGGGGATGGTGGTGTGATTTGGCGTTCAAGTACCGATCGGTATGTGTCTTCTTACGGTAGACTGTATGTCCAAGCGTACCCGTTGACGCTCTGTATACCACCACGTTCAAGAATAGCAGCTGATTATCCTCTTTTTTCCGTCGTGAATTTGATAGAAGGACTAACATTGTTCAGGTGGCTAATGAACTCCGTAAGTTTATCTCTACCGTGTGACACACGGCATAACCCGGAAGCAGTTTATTTTCTAAATAAGTACACTTTTTATATATTCTACGAGTCCTAATAGTGCTTCCGTTTCATCTGGGGTATAATTAGCACATCTAACGCGCTTTTCTTTGGCATTTGAAGCCATTTCCGATAATCCAGTGTCACTATGGACTATAGCCACCATAACCTATAAACACTTATTCCCAGAATATGGTTGCTATTGGCGTTGAGTTGTACGGAATACTTATCCTACGCCGTATACCGTTACTTCTGCTCTGCGCCGGTATTGTAAGACGTTTATTCTGGTGTTTATCCCAACATTTACTTAATCTTGGTTTACGGATCGGTATAAACTATTTTGTAAGACCGGCCCTAGTCAAATAGTAAAATAAAACTTCTTTAATCTTAATTTGAAGTACACATTGCTTTCATACAGGAAAGTCATAGACAATCGCTCGGTCTATAACCAGAAAATATTGGCATGTAAACAGGTGTCCCATAACGGAGTGCCAACAAAACCTTATGTTTTTTAAATGGAACGCTAGCTATATTGTTGCAAATTTTGATTCACACATTTGAGCTGATTATTTTGATATCAACTTGTATTAGGCTACTATCAACTGTTTCTGAGATATTGTCAAATTAATGTCAAAAACATGCATTTTTCAAAAAATTATTCTGGGGTAACTAATTAAGATGGCGAAACGAGATAAGTCTCACCAGACAGTAACAATAATGTTCTTTTTGATAGCTATGATAGATTTGTGTTTTTCTTGTGATTTAGAGGAGATAAATGGAGGTTTGCTAAATGTCAAATAACTTAAGAATTTTAATGGAACAGCCTGTATATATTAACAGTGGTGTAAAAATCGATAAACCAGCTTTCTAAAAATGCCTTAGTAGGTCTTTTATCACCAGATTTAAAAGTTATTTAGCATCAAACTTGAAATTCTTATCTAGTCTTATATTATGTGATATAACATATCTAGTTGCCATGATAAAATCAACATGTTAGGTTTATAAATAAAACATCACACTTTACTACTAATAGCACCTTAATGGCCGAGTAATCTTAAATACACATTATTATAGTGCTTGTTTATTTGTACGTCATCACTCTATGCCCGCTATAACCTAACTGCATTTTTTGTAAATTTGTGTATTTTATTATAAATTGTTGAATGTTTAGTCTTAATTAATGTGCTGTCTATACTCGCATAGTAGTTCCATTTAGTGTGAAGAGCACGATGATTTCTTACAGAAATACTTCTGTGTTGTGTTGTTAACCATTGGAATATTTTTTTTATGTTTTACCGACGAAGAAGGTAACGCAAAGAAGTGTAACGTACCTCTTGTTTGGGGGATAATCCAGGCCAGGATGGGTGTAAATAAAACTAGCACTGGTTTTACATACCTGTATATAGATGTTAGTATACCTTGACAATTTGATCAAATTAATAATAGTAACGATAATGATGTCGTTACCAAACGCCAAGGTCGACGTTACTTGAATTTTGTGCAATCTCAGCGTCTAGAAACCATACTTGGAACTGCAAGCATGTTTGCCACGCTCTCATCCACCGTACCGAATATTGGATCCCCCAACATCTGTCTTCCAGGATTACAAGGGGCATCTACCTACGGGACACCATTACTACCGAGTTTGACCGTGTAAATAACAATAACACTATAAACGTACACATAGTAATTTATTTCTATGATGAAGCACTAGCGTTGTCTGGGTGTACTTTCTTGGATGGGTTGATTTCCGCGAATTTCTCCTTGCATGTAGGTGGAGAAATTATACTGAAACCTGCAGATGGACACTAATCATAATCAATTCCACGCTTAATTCTTCATTGGGTATTTCTCTTGCGTGTCTACCTTTACATGATCTTTCGTTGCTTCCCACCCTGATCTGAATAAGCCGTTGTTGTTGCCCTTGGGACCATTAAGCGCCTCCACCATGTAACGTAACTCTTTGTTGGGATGGTCCAGGCCAGGGTGGATATAAATAAAACTTACTGCTTTTACATACATGTCTAAGCGTGAATATAGAAAAATAGCAATCTCCTGGCTATTCCGCTGTGTGGCTCTTTATATCAATTGCCAAAACACGTCATTACCATTAATTAGGTTACCCAACGTCAACGTTGTTCACTTGAATTTAGTGCAAACTTGGCGTCTGGAAACCATACTTAAAACTGCAAGCATTGAGCAATTCGGGTCGTCAACTTTATTTTTAATGCAATTTTACTCGAACACAATAATAACCTTATTTTAACATTACTATGTAACAGCTTCATAACAGAAGGAGTAGGTATAGCATAAAAAGTCTGGACAGCAGGATCAACCTGCATCACTCTCCGCTCCAAATCCCTGTCAACATTATCGAGGTTGAAAGAATTATAATCCCCATCATTAAATATATAGCATGGTCGGGTCATAATTTAACTGATGACGATCGGTTTTTATGGTGACAAGTGACGGATGATGACAGTAATCTCATGCTATTAACGGCAACGGATAAGAACTTACAGCGCCACAATAGTCGTTAATTGAATATCAACTGAGTTGTCTATCACAATTTTAACAATTTCCGTGAGCTATCGGTTTAATTTGTCGAATAAATGCAGTGGCCCTAATGGCCATTATCCCGCAAGAGATAATTTTCAAGCGATAGGTGTCCCTACTTGAGCGCAGAAACCACGGACCGTGGCAACCATAATCCGTATACGCGTGATACTGGTTTAATTACTAGGGAAGCCGCCAGGCGGCCACGGTGTTAGTGCAGCGTTTTAGCATATCCTTTATAATTGATGCTCATCAATATATCCATGAGCGTCGAGCTATTCCATCGGTGAAACGACCACCGCACAGAGTAAGTGCTTGTATCTTAAGCTTCTTAGAAGTTACACCATTATCAGTTATCTGTTGCGATACATTACTAATGAATTCCTTCATATATTCCTTCATAAACGCCATAAATGTGGGTGGTTAAAATAATACTACTCCATCAACTAAAATACAACCGTTATATTAGCTTTCAGGGTTTTTTCAAACTGTAACTCTTAAAAACTAGTGTTGACGAACACAGTTTACTGTCTGATGCAATCATAAAATGCAGATAGAATCCAAATTTAAAGTTATTTATGTCTTACAGGTTTCAAACGAGTCTCTAAAATTTTTCATAAAATAATGGCGACGTAATCCAAGTTTTATACCGTAGTACGTAAGGGCAATAAAGGACGAATTTTGCAGGCTATTTCTGTACTCCCAATAGTGCACTAAAAGCATGCTACATGGGAATGGCGGTTCGAACGTGTTTACAAATTCCGGGATAGCGGTATGGGGTGGCAGAGGGCAGCAAAAGCGACCACCGCCACCCGAAGCTTTTATTGGCACAGTTTGATTGTAATGACACTGTCAATTGATTGCAATGGCGTCCCAATATTGCCCGGGTCCCGAATGGAAGCCGACTCCTTTTGCACCTTTGCTGCACATGAAATGTGTTGCCTTTAATCCAGTTGATGAGAAAAACCCGACTGCAATTGACCACCTCGCCGCAATAATATATGAAATACGACACACCGATACAAATTTTTGCCATTACGTGGTTTTGGCCATTACTGGTTGAGCATATATTTTCCAATTTTCCAATTTCCCAGGGCACTTTTGTGATAGAAAGTCGATTAATTTTTCTTGTGGTTTTTTGTGGGTTATAGAAAACTGACATCTTAATAGTTTTAAAGTTATTTTAAAAAAAGAACATTGTAAATTTATAAGTCACAGTCTAAATCTGTGAAGCGGTACCGCTTGTTTATCTGAGAAATTAAAAACTAGAGATATGTAATTTTTAAATTTTTGTAACAGCAAGCAACTAGAGTCAAAATACTACTAGTCACTTAAAAAAGATAACTGAAAATGATTGTTTATGATATGTCCGTAAAGATGAAATATTCAAATGTATAGAAAATGACATGCGCCCGAAAACATGGCTAAAACCTCAAATAAATTTCTATTTAGCCAAAAATTGGTTTACACTGGTTTATGAAGTCGTGGATTACGAATCCCAAACCAAAATTAATGTGAACAAAATGGCGGACCCAATATAGCAGACAAATGTGGCAGAATTATGTGAGATTTCAAAGATAATAAGTATTGGTGGGGTTTGGAGGACGTTGAAATCTAACAAATTTAGGCATTTCCCAAAATTTTATTTTTTAATGTATAATATACACTGTGGTCTGGTCTGGTGTCTCACTTTTTCCCAGCATTTTTTCACAGATAAAAAGTCTCAGATAAAATAAATATTTCATATAGACTTCTTTTGTTTCTTTTGTTCTCTTTATTCCGTGAAAAGTTATAACCGCTTCGTACATGAAAAAACTGGATATCTTCTTTAGGAACAGAAAAACTCAGTAAGTCGGCATGAAATTTTCTACACAGAATCACCCGCGAGCCCTCTTTACCCCAGCGGGGTATGAATCCACACACCATGAGGAGTCATGCGGTATAGGAACGGTAACCATTACCGCGGAACCTACTAGTCCTTGCAACAAAGGAACAGGGAATTAAAACTGATTTTGATATAAAACCTTAAAATATCCAACGATAAACTAGTATTCAATAGCGTTATTGTTGTATTTATTTGTTTATTTGTTTTCTGCTATTGAGTTATTTTTAATTAATGTAGCAGTTGTTGTCTGAAGAAGATTGTCAATATAAATCGAAACGTAACAAAGAAATAAAAGGTGGTATTCTATGATTGATCAATTCCTTGAAGTTTTACCTAATTTGTGTCATCAAATACGACTACCTACAACTACTTCTGCCTGAGTTTACTGATAAAAACATCTGCACGTCATATTTATTCATATAATTTATAAACAGTACAAATTATATGCGCAATAAATAAAATAAAATGTGCATTTATTGTAAGAATTTGATAAAATATTTGACCAATACGAAATATATTTGTCCAATACAAAAATTATTTGACCAATGCAAAAAATTACTTGTGCACTACAAAAAATAAATGTGCAAGAAATTTATATAAATGTATATTAGAATAAATAATTGTGCATTTATATATTTGAATCTTCATTTCATAATATATTTGTACACTTAAATAAATAAATGCGCAATACAATCGTTACCTCTATTAAAATCTAATGAGCAGCTTAATAAAAACTTGTTTATTAAAAAATCTACAGTTTCAATGGTTAAAATAAATCAGTATTTCAAAATATTATAAGCGCATTGAATAATTAAAGAGCAAAATTATAATGCGCCATAAAAAGACTATAATGTGCATTAAGAACTGCAATCTATAGCGCACAGTAAGCGCGTAATTTATGGAAACATGTATGGAAAAAATCTTAGACTCATATAAAATAGGTTCATTGCATACGTATCTATGACTATACAGTATACAGGGTCCTGCAACTCAGCTCCCGTCTTCTGTAGCTCAGTTACTAATTAAGCTAAGAGTTTGACATTTGCAGGCTTACCCTGTACTTCAAAGTACATTTCAAGAAATTATTTCTGATTATACAGGTGTCCAATTTTTTTTAAATTGCATGCGATATATTTTTTACACATTTGAAAGCCTTTTCTGGTTGCCTACATACCACCAAAATTTTATTGAAATCGCTTGAGTGACTGCAGCGCACAAAAATAAAAACCAAACAAAACTGATTTTGCATCGTTGGCTTTAAAAACCAGGAAATACCACAGAATGCACCTCGTTAATAATATTTTCCGACGTGCTTATTAAGTTAGATCTAGTAATATCGTTAAGTAATCTAGTAGTCAAGGTACACTGGGTGACCAAAATCTAGTGTCAAATTTGTCAAACTTCAAAGCGTGTTATTGTCCGTATTTTAAATTGGAACCCATATTTTTTTAGGTGAAACGATGCAGAATTAAAAGATAAATATTGTTTTTAAATACAACCCCATCACAATTCCGAATATTTTAAAAGTTTTTTGCTACATATTATTCGTTACATATCAGGGACCAGCTCAACGAAATCTTCCCAAATCGATAGATTGGAAGCGGAGCCAATCCGATCCGATCTACAGGGTGTAGATCAGCAACGAAGCGTTTGCGGACTTATGTTTATATGAATTTTTAATCATTAAGTAAGCCAAATAAGTACCCCTTTTCGTATTTACATGATATTTAGGAACACCTGTGTTATATACAGGCTGTCTCAACAGTGCGATCTCGGAAGACCTCGGAAGTGCCTCTGTTAATGAAGAAATTTTAAAACTGATTTCACTCGTATATACAGAACTCCGACGCGCACATTTTAAAATTATTAGCGTGTATACAGGCAGGGTGTTCCATAAGGTAGTACCAACCCAAACTTATGTTTTCTTTTTCAATAGAACAACCTATACTTCGGCACAATTTTGAATTCTTCGCAACATTTTACGACAATGAAAAATAACTTTATCTACCCTAAATTGTATACATTTTGATTTATTGGCATTTTTATGGAGAAACAGTAGTCTAAGAAAAGCAGTATATCTCAATACCTGTTTTTAATTTTATTTCACACGCTTTGATTATGATTAAGTAAGAAGCGTTCTATTGGCGTGATTACCTACCATATACATATGTGGTCATAATCTGCAACAAAATATATATAACAATTTATCCTAGAAAGTTAATTATTTTAAATGGAACACCTGATTTATTGGCATTTTTATGAAAAAACAGCAGTCTAAGAAATACCTGTTTTTAATTTTATTTCGCACGCTTAGATTATGATTAAGTTTAAATTTTTAAAATTAAACAATTAATTTTTTATTTTTTTTTTAAATTATTATCTTGTTTCATGAGGTAGTACCAACACAAACTTATGTTTTTTTAATGGAACAACGTATATTTCGGCACAATTTTGAATTCCTCGTAAAATTTTACGCCAATTAAACATAACATTATACCTGCACTAAACTTTATACTTTTTGATTTATTGGCATTTTTATGGAAAAACACTAGTCTACGAAAAACTGTATATCTCAATAACTGTTTTAAATTTTATTTCGCACGCTTAGATTATGATTAAGTAAGAAGCGCTTTATTATCATGATTACCTCCCATATCCAAATTGTGTACAGGCTGGTCATAATCTGCAGCAAAATAAAGCAAACAGTTTTTCCCAAGAAAGTATTTTTTAAAGGGAACACCCTGTATCTAATACTTTTTTGAATTCTACGCGTCGTTCTGCACAAAAAAGTACTAGTACACACTAGTGCTAAAATAAGCTATTGCTGAGCTAACTAGTCTTCTTAATAAAAAATTGATTTTTCTTCAATAAGTGCTTCTACACCTACATTAACAATTAAACCAGTTAACTATTTACCTAAATTACTGTTTTCTCGCATAAATACATCTTTTTCTTAATAAAATAAAACATTTTATCACATCTGTAATTTAATATTATAATTTGAAATAAAAGTTTACTTCTGCCTTGTGGCCTGTGAACAACTGTGCTAAAGAAGTTATTAAGGTATCTGTCAGTGGTATCTGTTAACTCTACTTGCCAAAAACATTAAAGCATTTTTGTTGCATTTGCCAAAAACCCACACCATGTCAATTTGTTCCTCCTGAGAAAAGTTCGCTATATTTTCTAAAACTATGAAAATCTAACTTAACAACCCTAACAATATCACCACCACTGCTTTTCTTAGACTCATGTTTTTCCATAAAATGCCAATAAACCAAAAAATATAAAGTTTAGTGTAAGTAAAGTTATTTTTTATTGTCGTAAAATTTTGCGAGGAATTCAAAATTGTGCCAAAATATAGTTCGTTCTATTAAAAAAAAAACATGTTTGGATTAGTACTACCTTATTGAGCACCCTGTATACAAGCTAATAATTTTAAAATATCTTCATTAACAGAGGTACAATCTTCCGAGATCGAACTGTTGAGACAACCTGTATAACTGAAGGCGAAAACTATAATATGCTACTTATTAGCTGAAAGCGAATTAGCCGGTAAGACCGTTAAGGAATGGTTCTCTCAAACAAATTGCTCATAAATACTGAGAAATATTCATGTTTACTGTTTACTTTGCTTAATGATCCGTTAGTAGCAACCCCTGACGTTGAGAGGGTGCAGTTTTTGGGTGTCACACTGGATTCCACTGATGTCCACTTTGAAGTGGAAAAGTCATGTTGAATCTGTTGCGAATTATTTAGCTAAAGCTAGCTTATTCTTAAAAAAATTAAGGCAAACACTACCGCTGGGCACCTAAGAACTGCATACATTGCTATTTTTCACTCCGTCAAGTCATACGCAGTTGTTAACTGGGAGCCCTCAAGTCATACCAAAAGACTTTTTCCACTGCAACGCTGACGCTTAAGGGCAATATGCGGTGCTAATAACAGAGATGATTGCAGGAAATATTATTATGTAATCTGAATTTACCAAGTACTAACTCTATCCAAGTCTTTATTTGCCGTAGGATCATGTAAGATATAGACAATGGTCAAAAAATGCAATTTATAAAATAGTTAAAATTCACAATAAAAATGCAAAAATAAACAAATGAATAAACATACGCACCTCACGAATTAAGCACAAACATGACAGAAACAATAATAAATAAATAATCAATCATGTCGTGCAGTTAAATATTCATCAACGGAGTAAAAAGAATGGGCAACCAGATACTGCTTGACTTTTCCTTTAAACACCATGTCTGAATTATCTATAGGTATGTCGGGTGGCAAGGCATTAAATACCTTAACGATCATATATCTCCGACCCGCTTCAAAGGCAGATGCCGTGTGACGCGGAATTGCAAGGCTAGAGGCTCCGCGAGTTACCACCGACGTCGACATATCGCCGTTTCTAGAAAAAAGACTGACGTTTTTCTATAGTACCATGGCAGTCGATAAATGTATAAACAGGAGAGTGTTAAAATGCCCTGTTCCCTAAAATGCACACATGACTCTTTATAGCCCAAATGATGAACCCCACAGAATTATTCCGTATGCCAACACAGACTCCACACAAGAACAGTAATGTCCTAATAGCCTCAAGTGCAAGAATAGTTCTCAATTTATACATAGAGAAGTATGATCGGTTCAATTTTTGAATTATGTAGTTGATATGGACTACCACCTTAAATTACTCTGGATATTTACTCCCAGGAACTTGCTTGCGGAGCTCTTTGAGGGGCATCCAATGAAAACTGAATAAGTGCTGTTTTTGAGTGGTTTAACTGCATATAATTTTCCGCGCACCAACGAGATTGCATTGATTGCTTCAGTTGCCAATGCAGAGAGTTCCGCCAAATCGTCATGAGAAATTACCACACTCGTATTATTATTATTATTAGTATTAATATTATTATTAAAACTTACGTTACAACTACCATAAAATAACAAAAAAGTGACAGGTATCTATTTCTGTGCATCAATCCCAAAAGTACCATGGAACAGTGTGTAGGAGGGAGTGGAAGAAGGCGCCCTCTGTGTGTAGCCGGGGGATCGATAGAGCTGACCCCCCTGAATCTGGGGTGGTGCAGCAGGTAGTGCAGTGAAGAGCACCTCTACCCCTATTCACGAGCCTTGGGGAGACTAACGAAAACACCTCTCGTCCTTCTTTAATACCCCGCGCATCCGTAAACCGTCACGGCAATGACGTTTTCTTACCACCCGCGTCGCTCCAGGCCGAACATTCCCCCTGCTGGCGCACACAATTTTTCCAGTTGTACATAACGCACACGTTTAGAGTGCGCAAAGCATATCTTTGTAAACGAGAAATTCACAAGGATCGGCAGCGCCATCTGCTATCTTCTTTATGCGAAGAATGGTATCGGAAAAAATAACAGAGACGCGACGTGACTTCGCATCTGCATACAAAACTTCTGGAGCGTGCCCGGAAGGAAATAGAGCACGCTTCCATCGTGTTTTTAACTCAACAATGCTTAATTTTGTATCGAGTTTACTGGAAATATTGTCCAAGTGTGGCTGTATTATTTACATGAATTCAACGACAATGTTCTGCGTGGTGTAGTTTTAATTCAAGGTGTGACTACGCGAAAAGAAACTAATGCAATAGTGAAACAATTTATCTCTGCAAGCCAGACTGGGGAAAATGCATGCATAGATAGAAAGAACAGTTAATCCAATCGTGATTTATTACCGGAATAAATATAATAGGTTTTTTGGATTTTCTTTTTATCCCACTTGATGTATCCCTAAAATATCAAGCTCATTTTTAAATATACACTATTGACTATACCATACAATAATCCAACAATTGAATATTATACCGTGTAGTTCCATACACAGATCTCAATTATTATTAGACCTTTTGTTTAGATTAGGAAAAGTTGTGCGTTGTCATCTTTTTACTTTATCATACGCAGTAAGATAAAGTATTGTAATCATGCCGAAAAAAAAAATTGAGATTTTAGCGGAAATAGGTCTTTTTGGGTCCCCTGAACATTTTTGACCAAGGTACAAAAAAATGTCTGTGTGTGTGTGTGTGTGTGTGTGTGTGTGTGTGTGTGTGTGTGTATGTATGTCTGTGTGTAAACGATTTTTGTGGCGACGATTCCGGAGAAACTACTGAAGGTATCGGAACGAAAGTTCATATTTAGAAGTTTTGTTACCAAACTTAGAGCTGAAAAGCTTTTGGTTCAAAAGGGTCCACAGGAACTGGTAGTTTATTCTAAGCCTTTTTCAAGGATTTTGCAAATGAGCCGCCATTTCTGTAATTTCGTCAAAATAGTTAAATAATAAATTAAAGTAGAGGAAATTTTGAATAATTTATGCCTATGACAGTTTTTGGTAAAATTAATAGTTTAGCTGCAAGAGCAAATTCTATTCGATCGAGATAGGTCGCATTTGCACTGATATGAAAATACATAGTAGCCAGAATTTTGACAAATATTTTTTTGTGCTGTCACCACAGAAATGTCTATGGCTGTCACACTCGAAAACAGCTGATTTCATCAGAGGCTGGAGAACCGCTATGGAACGTTGCCGCTCTAGTGCGGCAAAGCACAAAATACAAAATTCAAATAAAATAAGATCACCAATTTGATTGTTTATTGATAAGATATATCAACCCGTTGTTATATCTAATTGTAAAAGCGATAAATTGAGAAAGTAAATAATGTATAGCGATGAGTGTAGTTATATTTTAGTATGTTGGTACGGATGTGACATCTATAGTGTCATGAATGAATATAAATCTGTCAGAATTTGAATTAACTTTTTAAACTTGACGTTTCGTAGAAGTGGTATAAACCTAACATTTCCTATTCAGAAAAATAACCATTTTTGATTTTTTAAATACCTATTTCTCAATAAGCAACACAAAAAACGTTGATGTCACTCCTGCCGAAAACTACATGACCCGCTCACATGCGACGGCGACGCTCCGCCATCGGTGACGCGCCGCATCACCGCTCGTCGCGCTATTCCGTACTTTCGGCACTTGTGAGATAAACAACTATTATTCTGATGACAGTAGGTAGTGTCAAATGCTGATGCTTTGACAATACCTTCTATTGATACTATTGACTATCAAAATATCTGTCAAATCCTGGCTAACTAGTTTAATTTTAATGCAGACACGATTTATCTCAGTCAAATAGATTCTCGTGCAGCTAAACTGTTAATTTTATATTTTGTATGATAAAGTCATGTGCCTGGCCACATCAGATTTTTAGTTTTGTAGTGGCAATTTTTATTTTTAATAAACGTGGCACTGGATATTGTAGTTTTATTTCATCAATTACTAGCCTATAAAGTAGACCTAATCCGTGTTGCAAATCCGACATACCTAAAACAGCAAAACAAATCTGTTTTTGTGAGAAAACAGTAACCTTAATAGAAAAAATATTTAGTTACATTTCGTAACAGTACCTTTATTTTTTATCTGGCACCAAAAATATTCACATCGGTTAGAGTGGATCTATCAATGCAAGGTTAAATCTTCCAGTTAACAAACTGGTAGATTACTCCTAGTTACGAAAATGTCGTGTCTTTCAATGCAGTCTAAACTTCTGGTTAGGCGACTATAGGTTAAGGGGAGGTTGGCAATCATGGTTGCCACCTGTCCTCGTTTCACGAGGATTGTCCTCGTACGAATCATTTGTCCTCGTGTCCTCGGCGTGATACCATTTGTCCTCCTGTACACAGATAGAAAAGATTTCTTGGTTTTACGAAATATATTCTTTTGGGCTTATTCTTTTTGCTCAAAATACATTTTTTTGGTACCAACAATATTTACTTTATTGAGTACTCTATTTTATTTGCTGGTAGAGATTAATTTATTTGCAATATTTGTTTAAGTAAAATAAATACACTGTGGGCAAGAAAAACGGTACAAATTTTCAATTACTGATATTTTCAAAGGTATTAATGGAATTCAAGCATATCTTTGACAAACTAACGTTTCAATCCAATGTTTTGTTGTTTTATGTATGGCTATGCAACATTTCTGATGATATTGGGTCAATTTAATGAGAAATCAAAGGTGTAATATTACTAGGTAATGGTATTTGTTTTCTTTTGGTCAAAAGGAACAGTACAGATTTTATAGCATCGTATACAGTGTGAAATTTTGAAACATTGATCCTTTTGCTGTTTTTACTTTAAAAAGCAGTGGAATTGGATGTTTGCTGCGATAACATTGCATAGGCACGAAAAATCAAATTGCGTACTTGAGTTATCTTTAACGATGGTGGAGAACCTATTGCCAACGTTTCGTTTTCTTATGGGCGCCATGTTTGATTTTGTAATTTTTGAAGCAATTTTCTGTTTTACATATTGGACTAGCTGTAGATTTTTTGCATTTTTTTATGTTTTTGTTTTTGCAGTGTTTTGGAACTAAAATAATAATAAATTATGGCAATTTGCTTTCACATCTAGCAGTTAGGTCTTTGCTGTTCGTTTTTAGGCTGATGTTGGAAGTGGTCTTCATTTAAACATGACATAAAAAATAAAAAAGAAGAGTTGGGTTGAAGTGATGTGACTTACTAAAAAACGTTGATTCAATCTTAGCAAAAACAAACAAAAGAATAAGAACAAGTAACATTCGTCTAAAATTTACAGCTAAACTACAAGTGTGGTACATCGTTATTGAAACTCACGAAAAGACCACCTAAAATGATAAAAATTCAAACATGCCACCCATAACAAAATCACTGTTTACTCCACGATTTTTAAAGATAACTCAAGTACACAAATAGATTTCTCGTGCCGTTGTAATGTGTTTGTTATAAGCGTCCAATTCCGCTGGTTTTTAGCAAAAACAATTAAAAAAAACATTGTATAAAATTTTCACCCTGTATACGATCCGTTCAAATCTCTACTGTCTTTTTTGACCAACACAAGATAAATGTCATTACCTATTAATTTTCATACACCTTTCATGTCACATTAAATTGACCCGATATTATCAAATCTAGCATAGCCAAACATAAAGCAACATAACTTTGGATTGAAATGTTCTGTAATTGCGCATATGGTATGGTTTCAATCTTCACACTACAAGCAATTGGGGTTTAGAGAAATATTTGAATTGACTGAAAATTATTGGAATTACGAGTGACTAAAAATTTGTAGCGTTTTTTTGCCCACAGTGTATATTTGGATTCAAACAAAAATTACTTTCCTTTAAAGTAATACTTTTATTTGAATTAAAAAGACGTTTCTTTACACCAAAGAAATCTAAGTTTGATTCAAATTATTATATTTGTATACCTACAAGAATAGATTTATTTCCGTCAAAGAAATATTTTTGCTTTGGCTTAAAAATAGGGATCATTCTTTGATTAAAATGAATATATTTTCGGTGAGAATATCTCATCCAACTGTATTGTTAAATGGCGCTGTAAACACTCTCCTCGCAGTTTGGCCTTATCTTGAGTATAAATAATAGACTAGTGAAAGTCTACCGCTCAGTTGATGTCATGTGTCTGTCTGAATTGTTAAAAAGGCCGTGGATGTGCGACTTATCAAAATGCGGTGACACATGGAGATTTTTATCTACTGTACCCTTCGAAAAGTTCTAGTCAATAGGTCAATAATTTCTTTAATCAAATAACCATCTATCGCAACCTTTAAATATCGCATTTTAAGTCATCCAACAGTTTATATAATTTAAAAAATTACAATTCTTTCACTCAAGACAATCATAATTATGTGAACTTAATAAATCTTGTTCGTTATAATAAACAAATTGTAAATTTTTACTGAAAACATAAGTAGTTTGACACAAATAAACGTTCTTTGTACCAAAGAAATATTTCAAATAAATGCGTTTTTATCCGCAAATAAATATTTCTTTGCCTCTATGCAAAGTCAAACACCAGATTTCTTTGAGTCAATGCACATTTATTTGAATTAACCAAAGTTGTCTATCTGTTTGGGATGAAATTGTGCTACCTAACGTAAGGTACAAATGTTTTGAACTTTTCAGTAAGATTTAATTTTTTTCCGAACGACTACGTCTTACCTTAATTACAGCAATGATGAACTGCGCCACCTTAAAAATTAAGCGACATACAAAATTCAACAATTCTGGCTAACCACCAAAAAGTCGACTAGTTTAAAACCATTTGCACATTATGCTAGGTTGAAATTTCGATTGCGAAATTTTGAATACAAATACCACCAAATACCACCATGTAAAGGTGGTATTTGAGAAAATACCAAAATTTTATTTTTCTGTGACATTACCACAGCAAAGTATTATTTTTGAATATTTAATAATGTAATGTAGTATTTGTTTTTGTTATATTTTAAGAATATTTTGTTTTATTATTTGATTGTGTTTTATGTGGCAGAATGATGTGGACATATTGGATATGACATAATAGTTTCACCCACTTACTATCCTCGTGAACAATTACAAAAAGGTGGCAACCCTGTTGGCAATGTAAAAGCAATGTCGCCAATCATAGAAAAATAAGAACTTAGTAATTTTCTAGTGATATATAGCGCTTCACTGTCAGCTGTGCATCGGTTATCGCCATGTTATCGCATTTCTCTTTGAATTTCAAAGCATCGACATTTTCTTTGTTTACTAGTTTGCATATTATGTTGTTTTCTGTAGATTTTTTTGTCTATAGACTACGCACATGTAGTTGTATTATATCTCATTTGATAAGTTATATTATAATTATATTATGTTTATTATAATAATATACCTAACCTTGTGTTTATATTGATCTAATCTTACGTGGCAAACCGCAATAAAAATTGGTAAAAGATCTTTGAAGTATAAAATTTAACAAAATCGATCATTTATGTTTTCACATTATATATATATGATTAGTTACAGTACAGGTTAGTCAGGATTATCAAAAGTCTTCTATATTTGCAATTAATACTCACCGTTGCTCCTCCGTGTTCAATACTGTTGGATATCAATTAAGTGGCAGATAAGAGCACATTGTGTACCAAATACTTTTCGAAGAAGGTTTGTTAGTTATCACTTATTTTCTACACTCAAAAAATAAAACACCACAAGATTTATTTATTTATAACAGAAAATTTGTTTATTGTATAGTATGGGAAAATATTTGGCCAATATCTGTGCCCTAGCATTATAATAACTATTTTGTATAGGTACTATGCCAATCCACTCCGCTTCATGTGGTATAACGGTAACGTACAAATCTTGCGGAAAAACTTCTTCATTTGGTCGGATGCAATGCCCAACCGATGTTGCAAGAGTTACTACCAAGATTGTAGTCTCAGGCGTAAGCTCAATGCAAAACAGGAAATATGTGTTTTAAGACCCCGTAAGACAATACTCCAACGCAAAGTCAAGTTTCGTAATAATTTTGTTCGGAAGTAGGTTAGGCGATTGCACAGTCGGTACGTTTATCGAGATGAAGCCCTTACTGTTTCTAAAAATCTCAGCTTAGTCAGTTCCTACAATAACCATAGTTTAATAAAAGTAAAAATTATGTACTTGTTTGTTATTGCATATACCTGGAAATTGCGTACCTATGTTTGTACGGTCTATTGTCCCTTTTAGACGAGGAGCTCCCACTTAAAACCCACTGTAGTGTAGACTTGGAGAGTTAGCAGAAGTTTTTAATAGGGGGGCACAGCATGATTTCTAAAATAGAAACACTATTTAACACAAAAACATACAAATAAAAACTGAACTTACATAATATATGATGGACATTGTATACTCCCATCGAGATATTCGAAATCGCTGATTTCTTCACCATCATCGAGTAGACAAGGATCATCCAAAAGATTCATCACTATAGGAAATGAATAAAATCTCACAATATATGGAACGTTAGGTTAGAATATCCACTGCGCGATTTTGCGCGCATCATTGCATGCGCGCGCCACCGTAAACTAGGAGTTAGCGCTTTAACTATCAAAAATTCTGGCGGTTAAAATTAACCACGATTTAAGTGGTAGTTAGGGTTAACCCGACCATTTATGAACCCGTAAACTCAAAGTTAGGAGTTAGCCTAAATTAAACCCGTAGTTACTGTTTTAACCTTGCATTGATAGATCCACCCTTAGTGGGACATCCTGTCTGTAAGATAACTGTCTTTTCTTTATAATTTAAGAATTCGCCAAGGCTTGTCATTGCGTTACCATAATATATGCAGTCGAATTGGCGTATTGGTATTAGCAATTACTTTTTGTGTTCGTGAATCGGCCTTATTTATGACTTAATTCTAAGAAAATGAATTAAGTTTTATAATTTTTAAGTAACAATTAATAATCCGTGTTCATTTTCAAAAATAAATAACAAACTATGTACAAACTGTTTACTATACCAGAGCTCAACAAAGCTAAATGTCTGGAATAAAGCATCCAACATCGCGCTCACGTCACAAAACTACATAAAATGATATTCTTTTACGAACGCATTTTTAGTCTGTCGTAAAAAAAGAAGGAATAATTTACCTTTAAACCTATTTCTGAGGCAGTACAAACAATATTCAAATATCTCTTATTGATAGAATGACGCGTTTCTATATATAAATTATGCCATACATATTAGTTATTAAAATGTCAATGTAACCACTTATAATAAATCATAACACATCACAGATCATCATTGTTGAAATTGAAAGTTTCAACAGCAAAACGTAAAATACAACAATACTCCAGCAGAGGATGTGACTGATAAACGTCAATTAAAGTTGATTTCTCTAATTATCGATGCATTTCTGACCATTGCTACAGAGGCCAGTTACAGTTTGCCTATGCGTGTGACCTTAACACTAATTGGATTTATATTGGTCACTGTAATTCAAATGATATGAATGTAATAATAAAGAAGTATTTGTGTAATACAATTTCGTACACCTTGTCAGTGTTGATAAATTTAAAACATGATGCAAATACGCGTCATCTTATTCCCTAGAATTCTATCGAGACTCGTGTTTATACATATAGAAAAAGAATCTGTGGAATTTGTAGTAAAGTTTAGCATACAAAAATAAAACGCAACAAGAATAAGCAATAAAAATATATCGTGACATATATGACGGTACTAAAACCAGCAGTTGGTTGTTACTAATAGATTACGTGGCAATTAAAGAACCGATTACTGAAATTTAATAGAAGAAAATTTTATTGGGTACCGTAGATGAAAATGATTCACTCTACTATTGCCACAACTGAAAGGTTGGTTACTCCGATTCAGGTTTCATTTACTTGATAGTTCCACAGTCGACCGTTACAGTGGTTACGTGTTTGTTTTGTGGCGGCGATCCTTGTGGTACTCCTGAACAGACATCAATGTTTCATTTCAGTTTACATTAGAGGAAAAATAAATTAGTAGCACAATCAAAGGGGTTATTTGCATTGTGCCGTGTGTTTAGTGTTTACGGCTTGCCGTTTCCGGCCACTGTTAAACTATCTGATTATTCGATGAAAGTTGAAAGTGAAAATAATGTAAATACGGTAGATACGTTACGGTGAACGGTGTTTTTAAATGTTTTGTGATGAACTTAACTATTTGTGTTATCAAAAAGAGGAATTTCATAGTTAATTTATCGGTGAGTATTTTATTGGCTTTACAGACAAATATTTATATTATTGGCTATTTCTTCGCAAGTACGGTTCATTTATTATTGCTTACTATTCACAATAACACTGTGAATATTCATGAATCATGGGCGCTGTAGAGTTATTTCCAGTAGAATGGAAAACTTAAAGCCGCAACCTTTTGTGTTGGGATGATTACAGTATCCAAATCCGTTAGTTTGCAAAATAGACGGGGTGGGCATGGGCGCCGTTACAAAATTTTCCAGGGGGGTGGGCAGAAATATTGAAATTTGAAAATGAATTGTTCTTAAGGATGTTATAGTAATGTAGGTTTGTGTCAGACAGTTGATAGCATAATTCAATAATAGAATGATGTTCACTATAACAGTCTCTTGGTTCAGTTAAAATGTTAGTTTCAGAATGACACTCTACATCATATTTTCTTATAGATTAAAAAAAAATGTGTTTAATAAAAAAAAGTTTTTTAGTTCGATCCAAATAAAACTGGTACATGAATAAGTAAAAGGACTTTTGTTGCCTACCTGCTGTATACGTATTACACATTAATCCAAATACTACTACTACTAAATATCAAAACTAGAAATATAAATCTACATAAAGACAACTTTAAATTTACAAAATATATATATTATATATTCTTACAAAAGTAACAATGTCCATAAGTACTAACACAGATATAACAAAATAAATATATGACTTTGTCGTAGTTAATACATAGTTAATACAAACTAAAAATTTAGAAATAATATAACACAGAAACGCAAATAAAGATTAGGAATTCAAAAATATATGCGTAAATGTAATAAAAGAGAAAAGTTTCTGCAGTATAAAACTATACTCAGTCCATGAAACAAAAAAATATCACAAGTAGGTACAGAATACTGCATAAAGCAAACTACATATTCTTTCCATACAAAACAACTACCTAAAGCTAATATACATAAATATATATTTCAGTAAAAAAGCGTGTAAGTAGGGTATTAATACTTAGTCGTCAAAAATAAATTTCAAATTTCGTTTCTCCAAAGCAAATAAATCTATGATCTTTCGAATAATTTCGTTTTTATTGTCTTCAACATATTTTCTGTGAACGCTTATAAGACATAGCCCAGAAAGACGATTCTCTCCCATTGTCGATCTCAGCCAAGTCTTAACTCTCCTGAGAGTGCTAAACGATCGTTCAACTGAACAAGTAGTCGGTGGCATAATAAGGAAATATTTTAAACAGATCTTTATGTTAGGGAAAAAATCACATTCATCACTAACAAGTTTTGTGAGATCATTAGAGAAATCTCTGTCTTTCCATAATTGCCGCCATATAACATATTCGGCTTTTAAATTTGCTACCCCGAATCTGTCCGAAATAGATTCAAATTGACTTTCAGTTAGGATGATTTCTTGTGTAACAAATGATGGATGGAACCGCGAAAGATGAAATGCTAATGTGGCATCAAAGGTAAACCTAGTTTTAAGAGAAGTTATTATTGAATCTAAATATGGAATGAATATGGCAATTCTGAAATATTCCTCCACAGACTTTGTTCCAATGTTTGCTCGGTTACTTTGATGAACGACGATTCGTGTCACATCAAGTTTGTCAGCAGTTTCTTTGCATGTTTTAAATAGATCTGAGCATTTGGCATTTTTTTCTATCGCTTTCAAACAATGTTATAATATGGTCTATGTGTTTTTTACGGCTAGCAGATCAGTAAAAACTCCTTGCAATTTATTGGTGACTGGTTCCAGCAATGAGGAATATTTTGCAATTATATTAAGGCAAATAATAAATTGCGGAGAGGATACTGAACATAACATTTATTGAGCTTTCGATCTTGTCTTAACATTGAAATTTTGGTCGGTTGATATATTTTCTAAAGCAGTTGTTATTGATTGAAATTTTTCATAGAATAGTCTAATTGATTTGTATTTAGCTGACCACCTGGTTTCGCAGAGCAAAGGTACATTTGGAACAGTTTGCTGTCTTTTTGGACTCTCTCTAAAAAATTTTATAGTTTCTTTTATAACTCAAACCAAATTTAGATTATGGGAGGAACAATGAAAAAAAGTTGCTCTTGGATATTCATTTCTAATTAGCTTTTGCACTCCATTTTCTTTACCGGCCATTGTTGAACACCCATCAAACCCTAAACCTATAAGTTTGTTCAAATTCAGTTGTTGGAATTTGAGAGTACTTAAAATTGTACTCGCAATAGGGGGGGGGGGGTTCAGCGTCTATAGCTTTTAATTCAACAAAACCAAGTAACTGCTCTTTAATAATATTATTGTCACCCAAGTACCTGAGCCCAATAGACAGTTGCTCCTTACCCGCTATATCTGCTGTTTCGTCAGCCAAGACAGAGAAGCCCACACAGTCGTTAGCTTCATCAATTATGTGTTTGGAAATTACATTTCCACATATTTCAACAAGTTTGTTTTGAATTTGGTGCGACGTGTACTTTGCTTTCTTGTGGCACGTACTTAAATGGTTTTCTAATATTTTATCACCACTTTCCACCCTGAACTTTAAGAGTTCCGCAAAATTACCATCAATTTTTCCTCTCACGTGATCCGCACGATACAATGGTTGAAATAATAGGTATTAATTTTTTTCTGTTTTTCATTATTGTTTAAAACTTCAGTAATGGTAGACGTTTGGCCAGAAATATTTTTTTTTAAAACTTAAAGCATTTAAAGTGGAAACACGATGCCACTCTGATGTCATGTGATTTTTTGCTCATTCGTGCATATGCTTATGATCGGTAAATGCTTTTACTATGAACGCACCTTGAATACCTCTTTTAACTGGTGGTTTAAAAAGATCGCAATATTTGCAAAGTGTTCCTTTAATTTTTTTGGAATAAACCATCCACTCATAGGTTTTTAACCACTCTCGTCGAAAACATTGTTTTTCTTCAAGGACATCCTTATTAAAATCATAATTTTCGCATAATTGTGAATTAATAAGTAGATTATATTTTTGTGAATCGGTTATTCCTTGGAACTCTATGTAGTTTCCTAAATCACTATTGTCATGAATATTTCCGTGAGATGAACTGCTGGGTTGCTGATCTTCATTGTTAGGCCGAATTTTTTTCTTTGGGATATTTGAATCATCTAAGCTTTCCTTTTCGCTAGAAGATGTTACTTTAAAAAACTTGCGAATGTCCATAATATAACTCTGTAATACAATACAAATAAAACAAAAATTATTACCTATATTTACATACTCACATTTATTTTAAAACGAGTTTAAAATATAAAATAAAAAATATTTTTTCTTAATTTATATTGTTTGTAATCGTTTTGTCATTTAAACATTATTTTATAAGCGGCAGCTATTTGAAGAATTTGTTTTTGAAATTTTCTGAGATTTTTGCAAACCCTATATTTTGAGAAGAAATTACCCGATATGTGTATAAATACCGGGGGTTTAGAAAACGCGTATGCACAATCAGCGCGAACGGTTTGATGACGATTGCCAGAAAGATATAATAAACGTAAAAAACGATATTTTTTAGATATTGCTGCGTTTTTACTTACCTTCTATAATATATTATTACATATAATATTATGAGGTGTAGGTGTAGGTATCCCGATGCACTAAATAGCGATGATAAAAATAAATATTACTAACACTGCACTTATGATTTTAATTATGTCGTGTCCATAGGATAACTGGCACAAAATAGCCCTCCTCACTAGCTTAGATACAGAGAAACATTTTAATTTTATTTTTGCACTTTACCAGCGTACTCCCCGGTTAACACGCTTTTTTGTGGAATATCCGAGCTCCGTCTCGCCAACAGTGTCGACACACAAACAAAATTAAAGCTGATGGGCGGTATAATAATACTTACACATACTTACTCGTAATACTTACAGCATAATTCGTGTTTACTTAAAAAAAAACATAATATGTACTTATAATACGGCTAAGCCTTCTTTCATGTTGAAACTAAAAAAAAAAACTACAACTAGTTAATTTCATAAGCACTGTATTGATGACAATAGAAACTAAACAATCTTTTGAGGATGTGATTTATTTTTTAATGTTGTGTAATATAGGTACAGAAACAATACATATTGACACATAATTTACGGTCATTGCTGTAAGTATAGATTGATTAAATTTTTGTCACCATAAACATAATCACAGAGAACAAATTCAGAAGTTCTCATAGGGATATAGGCGTGAAACGTGGAAAAGTAAAAGCTTAAATTGATTTAATAGCACACGATACCAGTTGATGTTTGCTTTACTTGAAGCAAAACAAAAGGCATTATTATCTATCTACAACTATTATTATGCCGAATTATTTGCCGTATGCTCGCGTAGCGCTACTTGGGTTGGAAATCCAGGGGGGGGGGGGGCAAGCTAGCAAGCAAATTAAAGCTAGTAACTTTATCTACAAAGAGGGTTCTATCCATTTTTCCATGTTACCTACTATGTCGAAGATATAGAGGATTAAAAGTAAGTGACTTCAAGCATTCGATTATTCTTTTTATAGCAAATATGACGAGGTACAATTTTTATAATATTCACTTTTTGTTTTTGGTTTCCGAGCTGATCGCTGACATTTTCCCCTTTTCAATCCGTATAACTTCTGCCCTTCAAGAAATGTCTTGTAAGACCAACGTTTCTTTTATGTACTTATAGTTCATTTAGTTCATTTAAATGATTTTTAATCAGTCGATAAATCTCCAAAATTTATGCAATTAATAGCAACTAATATTGTTGCTTTTATATTGTTTCATAAATTTTTGTCAAGAATTTTTATCGGAGGCCAAATTAACATGATTATAGACTAAGTTTTATTGCTCGTTACGGTTTTTGCATGTTCAACTTTAGCCACATCTGCCGAACCTTTAACTCAATTCCATCGAAGGTAGAACACGTTTAGTTGACAATAATTATAGGAAAATACGTACAGACAAAAAGCACCTTTGTAGATATTAATTTAATCCCGATATGCAATAATTTAGGGCTACTTATAGCGATACGGTGCAGCGGCTGCGGTCGGGAGAACGTGCATTCCATTGCGTCTAGCAATGGAATGCACGTTCCATTTTTTTAGTTCTCTTATAAACAACAAAGGAACAAATTTAAGACGAAATAAGTAAATTAATAATATTTAAATATTATTCATCTACGATTCACATATAATAAGTTAATAGCATATGTATCTATGACTATATAATCCCCATCATTATACGCGCCAATGATTATAATGACATTAGCGTTGTATAATGATGACAGTTCGTTCAACTAATGACCTCATTATTTGAACGAACTGGCATCATTATACGACGCTAGTGTCAAACTGTGTCAAAACCTACGTGGATGACAGTTATTTGACAGTTCGCCTCGCCATCATTGACAAATACATTTAAAATATTTTGCTTAAAATGGAATTTATGAGTCGTAGATAAAACGTCGTATTTTACTCGCACATAACGGATATAAATCGCTCGCATAATTACACGCTCGCCTACAGCTCGCGTGTAAACTTCATGTTCGCGATTTATATTCTTAATTATGTGCTCGTCACATAATATACTATTATTTACAGGTTTAAAGAATATTTCGATGAATAAAACTTTGCGTATTGTCAAAAGTGACATGAGGTAGTAACGGTACGATTGTCATGCGTTCACTCTTTCTACGACATGTGAATAGATTTGACATTAACGTTGTACGTTTTCTCAGTCGACTGTCACCTTTGACAACCCCGAAGATTCTTTTTACCAAGAATATTAATGTTTGCCCCCATATTGGCGCGGTAGATTGCCGTTCCGTTTACTTGCCATATCAAAAGTACAAGATGAGAGAAAGTCAGCTTTATAGGAATAGGTACATCAAAAGCGTTGCTGCCTCCAGGACTATTGCAGTTTTATTTAGAAAATTGGTCAATAGAATTTCTTACACAAAAGTTTTTTTCTTGACCTTCCCATTTTGCACCCCTCTACTCGTGAGCGTAGAGTACTTTGCTCCCACTGCTCCTCGTAGCTACGCCACTGTTTGGAGGTCACTATGAGTAAATTGTTTAAATTTTTCAGTAAGTTGACTGTTGAGTCATTTAACGTATCGTTATTCATTATGAATTTAAATGTAAAATTGCGTACTAGGGATAGGTACAGGTCACATTTCACCATAGTACAACACATTATGAATGGTAGCGACAATCAAATTTTCAACTGCAAATTTTTTAAAATATAATTAAGATTTGTGTTCCTTATATTGAGTTACATTACTAGTATACACTTTGTATATATTATAGGCCTCGTTTCTAAACCATGTAGGAAAACTGAAGTAGTTGGTAGCGCATTGTACTAGAAACTCAAAAGTCCTTCGTTCAATCAGCGTTCAATTCCATCATTTTCAGTAATATTTCATGTTCAATAATTGACATAATGTTTAATGCATTAAAAAATGTACATCCCGCCTGTTTGTCACTATATTTCAAATGAAACTATATTCTTTTTTGTTTCCATTATTCATTTATGTTTATTATACTTATTTTTATATTATTTTATTACCATGGTGCCCCATGGTGGAAATCGAAGTATTTTTATGAAAGAATACAATACAATATTGTGCGTATGGCAGAATCCAAAATAAGTCAAAAGGGCAAATCGACATGGGTCCAAAAATGAACCGTCTCTGAGATATGGTGGAAAATGTGAAAACGTCAAAACGCAAATTATTATTGATGTGGACTTTACAGGGCATTAACTGGCTACCTGGATAGTATATACGCTACAAAGAAAGGCTTTGTTTTTAGCTTGTTACGACCAATGACAGAAAATAAGTGACCTGGAATGAGCAACCAGCAGTAGAAACAAAAACTTAACTGTAAAGTTTGATGAAATCAGATATCAGTAGTTACCTTATTTCCTTCCATTTCAAATATTAACGTTAAATTTTTGTCACTAAGGCGATTTGCCATCACATATAAGATAAGGCACGTAAGTCACATACAAGATATTTTATTTAATATAACTGGAAGACGTATAAAATAGAAACGGGATGTATTTTACTAACAATGAGACAAAACATAATCAATGTTACCCTCTACATTTTTTAAAGATCACACTGTTTCACATAAAGGCTTAAAGTATGCATAATTGTAGGTTTGACAAATTTATTGAAGTCATCGTGATGTCAAATAGCTATTTAGTGCCATATGTGATTTTAATGGGCTACTTATTCGTTCATAAGTAGATAATTAACTGTAATTGATGGTGTTGCTAATAGTAGACAATAACAAGGCGATTCGGCGGGCAATAAATTGGGCAGTAAATTTTCGACAAGGCGAAATAAGGTGAACGCTAGCTAAAAATAACACACGAACCTGTACGTACACACATTCGTGAGTTGTTTTTATCGTGCTCAACGCGCCGTAACAATACTAAAGTGGATTTGGTCTCAGCGATTAGGCGGTCGGTTTGTTTTGATTTTACCTTGCCTGACATTCTATCGTTCCTGAATGTTCAAATGTATTTATATTTATGTCATTTTTTTCCTTGGCCATGCAATAATAAATAAATAATAACATAATAAAATATCTTTATCTACGACTCGCATATAATATAACTAATATATATATTTGTCGTTTTCACATTTCCGCGCGGCAGGGAAGCGTTCGATAGCTGTCGATCGTCGCAATTATATCGCTCGTCTCAAGAACAATATTAAATCGGATATTAAGCCCTTCTGGTCACATGTAGCGGGTTGTCGCGGGGCTAACACCTTTCCAAATCGGCTGTCGTTCCGGAGTAGGATTGCTGAGAGGGGGGGCGAAATTTGCGAACTATTTGCTGACTACTTCAACTCTGTCTTTGAACCCGCTGCTGCACCGGTGCTGATAAGCAGGGTTTCTTCCAATTTCTCTTTCAACATTCAGCATATTAGTCTTGACGTAATCAGCAATCACATTCGACGTTTAGATTGCCAAAAGGCAACTGGACCGGATGAGATACCACCATTTTGTATAAGGCAATGTGAATCGTCTATCGTTGAGCCATTGTTTTTAATTTTCAATAAATCCCTAAGAGAAGGTTGTTTTCCGTCAGTTTGGAAGACGGCCCGACTGATTCTAGTCTTTAAGCGATGACTTCATTATTTGAACGAACTGTCATCATTATACGGAACTAGTGTCAATGTCTGTCAAAACCTACGTGGATGACAGTGATATGACAGTTCGCCTCGCCATCATTGACAAACACATTTAAAATATTTGATATAAAATGGAATTTATTAGTCGTAGATAAAACGTCGTATTCGACTCGCACACAACGGATATAGATCGCTCGCATGATTACACGCTCGCCTACGGCTCGCATATAAACTTCATGCTTGCGATTTATATCCTTGGTTATGTGCTTGTCAAATAGTATACTATTATCTACGACTCATATATAATAAGTACATTGCATACGTGTCTATGACTATATAATCCCTACCATAATATAAACCGATGATTATGATGTCAAAACCTACCTAGATGAGAGTTATTTGACAGTTTGCCTCGCAACCAGGGACTAAGAACGGAACGAAAACGAGAACGAAAGAACTAAATTAACCGGTAAATTTATAAGAACGAAAACGGAAACGAAAACGAAATTATTATTTTTCGTTCATGATTGAAAACGAAATAAATAATTTCGGTTACCGGTTTTAACCGGGCTAATGACACATTTTTGTAACCTACTCCTAGTAGACATATCGGGGATGCAAAATTTATTGGAAGATGTCTTGCTTCTTAGATTAAATAGTTTAAACGCTACGTTGTATAATAATGACAGTTCGTTCAAATAATGACCTCATTATTTGAACGAACTGTCATTATCATACAACGCTAGTGTTATTATAATCATTGGCGCGTATAATGATGGGGATTACATAGTCATAGATATGTATGCAATGAACTTATTATATCTTATTACATGAGTCGTAGATAATAGTATATTATTTGACGAGCACATAATTAAGGATATAAATCGCGAGCATGAAGTTTACACGCGAGCCGCAGGCGAGCGTGTAATGCGAGCGATTTATATCCGTTATGTGCGAGTCAAATACGACGTTTTATCTACGACTCATAAATTCCATTTTATGCAAAATATTTGAAATGTGCTTGTCAATGATGGCGAGCCGAACTGTCAAATAACTGTCATCCACGTAGGTTTTGGTAGACTTTGACACTAGCGTTGTATAATGATGAGTTCGTTCAAATAATGAGGTCATTATTATACAACGCTAGTGTCATTATAATCATTGGCGCGTATAATGATGGGGATTATATAGTCATAGATACGTATGCAATGAACTTATTATATATGAGTCGTAGATAAATATTATTATTTAAAATATGAAGCAAAAAAAACAAACAAAATCTGTCACTAGCATACCACTAAACTGCATAGCACATTTTTGCATTATAATTTCTTTCAGAGTTAAAGGAGCGGAAAGGAATCGACGGTAGCCGCGCAGGAATTATAAACCAAAAGTCAGATCATATCTTTAGCGGCCGCAATATTCGGCGAAAATTGTCTCCGATTAATTTCACGCTTTTAGTAATAATAGACGTGGGACGAGCACGTTATTGAGGATATAAATTGTATTCCGTTATTAGCTGGTCAAATACGACGTTTTCCATTCCATTCCATTTCATACTAGCAATCAATAGATCGCTGGGGTGTCTAGATCGCTGAAATGGATAGAATGATGTAATAGGTAGATTGCCGAAGCATAGGAAGAATAGGTAGATCACCGAGTTCGATAGACTGCCAAACTTGATATATTGCCAAAAGCGACGATCGGTAATGTTGGTAGACGGTCTTGTAAATCAGGACCTTGTAAATAGTATAGCCGTCTAAAAGTCGCCGAAAAACTATTGGCGCGATACCCAAGTAGATTCGTTTATGATTCCCATTCGTTTATGTGGACACTTCTCGCTGCGCTCGTTGTGTGCCAATTGTAGTCTAGGTGGTTCTACTCTTCGCGTGACTGATCTTAACGCTGGTCTGATGATGGGCGTAACTGCCGGAAATTAATAACCATTAATAAAATTTTATTAATTCACCCCGAAATATTTTATTTATTTCCTCATCCGTATATAATAATGTATTACTATCGGGTTTGGCTTTATAATACACTTACTGTGACACATCTTTCTTCAGTTTCATAATGAAATCTGTAGGAACATAGTTGCGGCTACGTGTTCCAACCTCAATTTAAAAATTTGCCGCAGCGACGGATTTGTTGATTTGGGCACTCTTGGTTGCGCTCGTCGTGCTAAAAACAACTTATGCGCCAATTAAACTATTATAAAATGTATAATGTTTTCAGTTTTATATAGTCCAGTCAAATGGTGTTTTGGCCAGGAAAAAATATATAAGCATTTTTTCTTTCACTATTCTATATGTATTTTGGGGTGCGAATTTCCGAATTTCAACTTTGCTACTTCCCACGTATATGGCTTCACAACGAAAATAGCAATAAAACCTCAAAATTTTTGACTCATCTTCAGTTTTTTTGCAAGAAATCATATAACTATGCACCTTTCGACGTAGACCACTATATACAAAAATAAAGTACACTAAATTTTCTATAAGAGGCACCCTCAAGTGTATTTGTGCGTGTAATTAAAACAAGCTTAGGCTCTGATAAAACTACATTAAATTTACTACAAATTGCACATATTAATCACTTCTATTGGCTAGACCGTGTAGCCGCAGGTTCGGGTTTATACTTTATGTCACATTCGCAAACTGTTAAGTCAAGAGCCCTTCACCAAAAATTCAGTAGAGACCGAAATTATTATTATTTATTTATTAGAAACTATACATTAGCTCGTTTTAATGATTACTTAATGTATTATGTAATTTTTTAATTAAGCGACGCTTGGCGGTTGAAGGGCCTGGTTTCGCTTCTGAAATATGAAAGGCAAACAACATTATTAGCAATGACTGCAGGTGAATTCACTATTGACTACCTTTCTCATCTGCAACCACTACTTGGGGTGCAGGCTCACTGGTGTGCTGTGAAGGCCCAGGGGGTAGACTCTTCATCTCCAAAATGAAAGATATGATGGTGTAGTGGAAACTGCATGATAATTTTATTAAATTAATAGGTACTAGAAAAGTGGATATTTCAAATGTGTGCAGGAAATGAAAATTATTTTGTATTTTTGAATTGTGTTGGGTTTGTGGTGTGTCGTCCATTACATCCAAATCCATATTTTTTCAGGTTGTTACAACCTCCCACAGTATTGGCAAAGCCGGGAGCAATATAGGCCAGCCTTCTTACAACCACAATGCCCTTGCTGTCTTTCTTGCATTTACAAGAAATAAACTGAAGCACTCCAACTGTATATGATCTATCACAAACCCCAGCCACGCCAGAACTTGGAGTTAGACCCAAACTGACATCTAACATCTCCATTCTCCCCCCTAACAAGGCAGCACTCACTGATGGTCTACACCAAGCTCAGGCATGGCTGGGGTTTGGGAGAGATCTTATACAGTTAGGGTGGATGAAGAACAGATATGGTCTTTAGCCCATCACCACCCTCGAGCCCCCAGCACCTCGCAAACTGCTTCAGCTGTCCTTTGTGATTGCAAGAAAGACTGCAAAGGACATTGTGGTTGTAAGAACCCTGCCCTATATTGCTCCCGGTTTTGCCAATACTGTTGGATGTTGTAACAACCTGAAAAATATGTCGCTAATGATGACTAGGATTTGGACGAAATGAACGACACACCACAAACCCAATTCGAAAATACAAGATAATTTTTATTGCCGCACACATTTGAAATATCCACTTCTCTAGTACCTATTAATTTAATAAATTCTCATGCAGTTTCCCAGCCACCATCATGTTTTTTTTTTTCATTTTGCAGATGAAGAGTTTACCCCCTAGGGCCTAGGCCTTCACAGCGCACCAGTGAGCCTGCATCCAAGTAGTGGTTGCAGATGAGAGAGGTATTCACTAATCAATTTACTGCAGTAATTGCTAACAATGTTGTATTTCCCTTTCATATTTCAGAAGCGAAACCAGGTCTTTCAACCACTAAGCGTCGCAGACTTATTAAAAATATATTTAAAACATTAAATATTCGTTAAAAAGAGGTAATATATAGTTTGTAATAAATAAATAGTGATAATTTAGGTCTCTACTTTTTTTTTGTGAAGGGCTCTTGACTTAACAGTTTTGCGTAATGTGACATAAAGTATAAACCCGAACCAGCGGCTACACGGTCTGGCCAAAAAAAGTGATTAATATGTGCAATTTGCAGTGAATTTAATGTAGTTTTATCAGAATCTAAGCTTGTTTTAATTACACGCACATTATATAAAGTAGAAAAATGTGGCCTTTTTTCGCGCGCTCTAGTGGCCAAACCATTCAACCAAAAAATACACTTGAGGGTGCCCTTTATAGGAAATTTAGTGTACTTTATTTTTGTATATAGTGGTCTACGTCGAAAAGCGCACAGTTTTATGATTTTTTGCAAAAAAACTGTAGATGAGTCGAAAATTTTGATGTTTTTTGCTATTTTCGTTGTGAAGCCATATCGGTGGGAAGTAGCGAAGTTGAAATTCGGATTCAGCACCCCGAAATACATATAGAATGAAAGAAAAAAATACTTCTATATTTTTTCCTGGAACAGGGACCCTCGGAAACGATTTGACTGGACTAATAGTGAAAGCCGTAAATATTCTAACCACAGTTTCTGAATTTGACGTAGAGACGCATTGTTTCATATGAGAACTCCTCGCTGCGCTCGTCGTGCGCCAAAATGCTCTTGCTTCAACTTTTATAGAATTATATAATAATAACTGATAACTGATTGTGCGGACATACCGTAATGATTAAATATCAAACGTATGGAAAATGGTGATATACAGGCGGGATGTATATTTTAAATAAATTATAAATTACAGCAACAACCTGGATTTGAATCAACACCGTAGGTTCGTTGGTGTCATCTTTGATATGATCAGAAAAAACATTGTTTTTTCTTTAAAGAACAAAAATCAGTTTTTTAAATGAAGCTGTTATAAAGCTACACGTCTTGCGAGAAAATTTATTTTTAATTAGGCAATATTTGTTTTTGCATTCGATAAGAATAAAAAAATCACCTTTGATATAAACGATGTTTTTAATTCGTCTAAGACAGTGGTCTGTCGTGCATATAGTTCATAGTTTATAGTCGTGCATATAGTTTAAAATAATGTAATTTAGAAGTCATAGAGATAACACGTGGTAGTTGACTCGGATGTAATTCTCTACCATAATTATACACTCGCCTGGCGCGTCGCGTATAAACTGTGGATTACTTAATTGACTGATTATTCTTATTAACTTTTAAAGGAATTGTAAGAACATGAACTTTTTAAAAAACTGCGGAAAAAAGTTGGCCATCCACCATATAAAATCTGTAAAACGTAGGTAACCCTGTCAGCGAAATAGTCCGTTACAGAAAGCCGAAAATTGAAAAATTTATAGCCAGTTTATAAAAGAAAGTGGTCATGTGAGGTAACAAGATAGCTCTTTTAACGCCAAGTAAGTTCCGTTCTAACTATATTGATTTGCGGTAAGCAACGTTTATTGGGGAACACAGTATATTACTTGCTCCAAACAAATATTATTTAAGTCAAACAAACATTTGTGCCAAATAAGTGTATTTTTGTTTTTATTTAAACAATTTTATTCAGTATATGATTATCTACTTGTCATCACCACTTTGAGATAGCCCGTAAAAAACGAAAGTTGGTAATGGTAAGTTACAAAGTGCAATACCCTGGATATTGCGCTAAGTCATCAAACACAAAAGGTGGAATAATTAAGCACCTATTCAAATTTGTATCGAGCATAAGACTCCCCCAATAAAATATCGAAAATACGACTAATATGCCATACCCTTAATACACATTTAATACACATTTACATTTTTTACCACACCCTGTATGTTAGTGATTAAAAATGAAAAATAATAATAACATATACCTCATAATAATATAAGTAGTTGATCTACAATAAGATATCATAAATAAGATCATCATACTAAATCGTTTTTGCGAATAAGAAAGCACCCTGTATGTTATGAAAAAATTGTCCAAAAAATTCAAAATACCTTTTATCTACATTGGATTCATAATGCACACATTGTAACACTGTTTTCGGTGTTACAATTAACAAATTGTAACACGGTTTTTACTTTTTTCTAAGATTGGTCACATTGATATCAAATACCATATGTCAAACGTAACCACACATAATCACCAGAGCCGAGCAGAACTTGGGCAACTGGTGACACCTGAGGCATGGAGCGGCGTTTGTCTGGCAGTAGCACCTTCGAATATAACATCGTACTCCACAGAAGTCCGCTTACCTCGAAACCGTAGTAACATTGGCCCATGAAATAATTCGATATGCCGCCACGAGAAAGAATGACAGTAAAAGTTACGGCCATTCAACGATCGCACGCTCAGGCATGACTCAGGCGACCAAGTACAGCGACGACAGTGACGTACGCTTTGTTTTATACTATACTCGACGGACGGATAGTGCGTAAATAACTTGTCCCTATAATATCAAATGATTTTAACAATAATTTGTATTAATAATAATTATTTATTTAACGAGATATTACTGTTAACATTTGCTATTACTACTTTCTCCAAATTTTCGATAGTCAATGATGTTCTTTTAGAAGTTAAAATAACTTTTCCGTCGATCATTAAATTTTATGAGTCAGTTAAGGGAATATGACATGCAATTAAATAACTCTATTAATGCACGATTTCTATTAATGCATCAGTTGTTATAGCCAATCACACGACGTAAAGACGACGTTTGATTGGCCAATCGAACATATTTGAAATGAAACCTTCCAATCAAAACATACCGCGCTCTAGAACAGTCAGTGTCAAATTACATAAATTGCCATATAATCTAAAAAGACATTGGCGAAGAAAAGTCTATGTGGACGACGCTAGAAGAATGCGATCGACGAAACAATTTTGTAGCCAACTCGAATATTAAACGGCTATTTATGATCTCAACAATTAACGCTCGAGCGTTAAACAGTCTCGATCATTAATCGCTCTTTTTAATATACTTGTTGGTTAAATAACTATTAAAAGTCGGAAAGCTTCTCTCAACGTCACAGCTTATTAATGGGGCATAAGTAAAGCAATGCGCATGTAATTGATATTTTTCGGAATTTGTAAAATTATTTGTCATACAAAATTCTTGAACTATTCTGAGATTGGGATTTCTATCTAATATAACGTCAACTTTATTACTTAAAAGTTCACACATTTCTCCCGGAACCGATTTCAATTTATTTACTATTTTGGTCAATTTTGCTATCGATTCTCTCACTTTGATGTTACGCCCTTCGAAATATTTAATGTCTGCAATTAAAAATTAAAAATTGCTATGAATAAATTCCAGTTGCTCTTTAAGGGAAGGTTCTTTTAATAATTCTATAATTAATATATAAAAATATATGTAAATGTTGCAAGGTTTTTGCACAAAGCTTTTATTCTATATAATTTAATATGCAATATAAATATTTCTTACTATTAACGGCTAAACGTACAATAACCAGCATCGAAAAGAAAGAAAACAGCGAATTAGGACCGCTGTGGTTTCGCGCGTGACCCTAGTCACTTCTCGGTCTACCCGCCACTGTAATAACCCTGAAAAAACTTGAGTTGCCCGATCTCTGCTCGGCTCTGATAATCACAAACTGCGTTTTTGCGGTCGCTTGCAATCACATAAACGAAATATCTAGCGAAATATGTATATTCTATACATATTTAAACATGCGTGTAGCATGCTATAGTATTGCCAAAGGTTTGGGGCTTTCTTAGTTTTGCTCTGTTGATCAAAATACGCCAGCATGACTTTTTTCGATGATGTTTTGCAACTCTTGTAAGTCACCGTGCATCATTCTCGCCAACTAAACATCAAATCCCCTTTTCAGATTCAATACAAGGGCCGCATTTACCTGAATAAGGAGTTATGCGAAGATCAAACCTACATCGTAGATATGATAGGGTTCAAATACTCCCGCGCGATTGTATATGCGCAATAAATAGTTTATTGAATATCAGCATGCCTGTAGCAAGCTATAATACATCCAACGTGTTGAGGATTTCCTAGTTTATGTAACGTATATGTTTTAGACAGATATCTGGTCGTGCCAATACCGTATTCTTTTTTTACGTCGCTTCCAACTTCGTCTTAGTTCTGGTTCGGTGCAACTATTTGTGTTACCTCCATCGCATGTAATTTTACTAAGTATAATTTATTCTAATAAACTACTTCGCCGACATTAGAATTTGGTTTCAATTATAAGTGCGTGTAAATATACAAGCCTCAACGTCTACCTAGCGGAATTAGGTAGACACAGTTATTAAACGTTAAGCGTTATAACAATTCGTTAGTAAGTTCTTGTTCTTCGAAGTAACTGATTAGTCACCGCCAAACACTTCTATTCTGACTATTATAATTATTAGACACTATTTTTAAATTAACTTTTTTGATAATGTTTCTATAACTATATTCTTTATTCACTGGTTGTCATGCCCCAAACAACTCATGCGCCAATTTGACGTCTTATAAAACTTGTATAATAATATACTATTGTAAAATGTGTTTTCAATAATAACGATAAAACCCCTATTTCCAAGCCAGGATCGAACCTTCGCAGCAGTTACATAAATCCATATGTATATGAATATTCTCCGCAGCACCACCTGTCTTAATAATAACCGAGTCAACCGAGTGTCAATATAGTATATTATAATACTAGTTTTATAAGACAAAAATTGGCGCACGAGTTGTTGGGGTTCGTGCCCAAATGGAACGAGTGCGCCAATGCGTCTTATAAAACGAGTGTTATATACTATTTTTTCTACTTTGCGACATTTATTTTACATAAATGTCAAAAATTGCGGTTGTCATTTTTACAATCTAGAGTAATTATTTTCTTCAACAGTTGGTAGTTGTAGTAAAATTCACAAATACGACTTAGGCGAGCCAATAACGGTTGAGATGTCAGCCTTATTTGACACTTGACGACAATTACATTACCTCGGAGAAGTTAGCCATAAAAGATATCCATAACTTTTTTTATCGAATGTTTTAATGAAACATATACCAAACGATAGAGCTGTTCAAGTAGTATATCCCATAGTTTTGCACCAAAAATTTATCGAAGGGTTTTGCCTAAAATTTGATTTAATTAAGAGACCGGTACCTAATAAGAGCGCCCGACGTTTATATACACACTTGCAAATTACTCCGTCCACCGACATCACAGAGAGCCGACGTCAGCCAATTCGTAAAGCACATGAAATAGTGCTTTCGACGACGGTATTAACAGGACACTACCCTTAAGACATCCTACCCTAATGCGTCTGTAAAATGAGAAATTGCTGCACAATTCGCCAGGTGAATGCTATAAATATTTATAACATTTACAATTGTTATTGCATAACTTTCTTTCATACATCAAATTGTAGGTAATTACAAGGGCTACCCACCCACGAACGCTCGGAGTTTTGCACCGTTGCCAACAACCCCTAAATGGCGATAGTACGTAACCACCCATATAGTAAAAATTCGCCGGCAGCCAGAGATAATTGTTTATAACTTTTACAAATATTATTGCATAACTTTCTTTCATACATCAAATTATAGGTAAATGCAAGGGCTAGCCACCCACGAACGCTCGGAGTTTTGCACCGTTGCCAACAACTCCTAAATGGCGATAGTACGTAACCACCCATATAGTAAAAATTCGCCGGAAGCCAGAGATAATTGTTTATAACTTTTACAAATATTATTGCATAACTTTCTTTCATACATCAAATTATAGGTAAATGCAAGGGCTAGCCACCCACGAACGCTCGGAGTTTTGCACCGTTGCCAACAACCCCTAAATGGCGATAGTACGTAACGACCCATATAGTAAAAATTCGCCGGCAGCCAGAGATAATTGTTTATAACTTTTACAAATATTATTGCATAACTTTATTTCATACATCAAATTATAGGTAAATACAAGGGCTAGCCACCCACGAACGCTCGGAGTTTTGCACCTTTGCCAACAACCCCTAAATGGCGATAGTACGTAACGACCCATATAGTAAAAATTCGTCGGCAGCCAGAGATAATTGTTTATAACTTTTACAAATATTATTGCATAACTTTCTTTCATACATCAGATTGTAGGTAAATACAAGGGCTAGCCACTCCCGAACGCTCGGAGTTTTGCACCGTTGCAAACAACCCCTAAATGGCGATAGTACGTAACCACCCATATAGTAAAAATTCGCCGGCAGCCAGAGATAATTGTTTATAACTTTTACAAATATTATTGCATAACTTTCCTTCATACATCAAATTGTAGGTAATTACAAGGGCTAGTCACTCACGAACGCTCAGAGTTTTGCACCGTTGCTAACAACCCCTAAATGGCAATAGTACGAAACCACCCACATAGTAAAAATTCGCCGGCAGCCACAGATAATTGTTTATAACTGTTGCAAATATTATTGCATAACTTTCTTTCATACATCAAATTGTAGGTAATTACAAGGGCTAGCCACCCACGAACGCTCGGAGTTTTGCACCGTTGCTAACAACCCCTAAATGGGAATAGTACGTAACCACTCTTATGTAAAAATTCGCCTACAGCCACAGATAAATGTTTATAATTTTTCATATGTTGTTTACAACTTTTTGTACGCCAAATTTGCATTTTACGCCAACCACATGCAAATTATCTGACTAGCCAGATTTTACAGAAGTCAAACTTTTTTGGCTTTGGACCTTTAGCATTGTCTAATACAGCATTTTCCAACATGCTTCCGCTGTCCTCCTCCCGCTCACAGGCGTTTAATAATTTCGAACGACTTATGAGGGGGTCACGATACACGACCCACCGGCAGCCGTGTAAAGTTGGCCCCCCATGGTCACGAAAATGTTTGAAAAAAAATACCATCGTTTGCCTCTCGTTTGCCCTATATTGCCATTTAATAGCTTCGTTTGCGTCCTTATAGTTTTCGAGAAAATTTTATTTTTCTTCTGGGGGGGGGGGGGCTAAATTCACGCTGACCCAGCCCCCACCCATCAAATTTTAATTTTCAGATATTCAAATACATACATGAAATTAACAGCATTTCGGTTGCCCCTTTTTGCTTCACAAACCGATTTTTCCTATTTCCCATCATAAACAAATTATGATTGTTTCCGAAATCTTCCATATTATATCAATTCGGTCGAAATGGAAAGTAACAACGATGAATCGATTTCTCATCGTTTTTCCCCGATTGCCATTTCATATTTTCGCCTAATTCTCCTAATAGTTTTCCCGCAAATTGACTTTTCCTCATAGCAGTAGACCCCTGATACGCTAACAGATGTACTTTTACAATGTAATTTGTAATTACCTACAATTTGATGTATGAAAGAAAGTTATGCAATAATAGTTGCAACAGTTATAAACAATTATCTCTGGCTACCGGCGAATTTTTACTATATGGGTGGTTACGTACTATCGCCATTTAGGGGTTGTTGGCAACGGTGCAAAACTCCGAGCGTTCGTGGGTAGTTAGCCCTTATATTTACCTACAATTTGATGTATGAAAGAAAGTTATGCAATAATATTTGTAAAAGTTATCAACAATTATCTCTGGCTGCCGGCGAATTTTTACAATATGGGTGGTTACGTACTATCGCCATTTAGGGGTTGTTGGCAACGGTGCAAAACTCCGAGCGTTCGTGGGTAGTTAGCCCTTATATTTACCTACAATTTGATGTATGAAAGAAAGTTATGCAATAATATTTGTAAAAGTTATCAACAATTATCTCTGGCTGTCGGCGAATTTTTACTATATGGGTGGTTACGTACTATCGCCATTTAGGGATTGTTGGCAACGGTGCAAAACTCCGAGCGTTCGTGTATGGGTAGCCCTTGTAATTACCTACAATTTGATGTATGAAAGAAAGTTATGCAATAACAATTGTAAAAGTTATAAATATTTATACATTCACCTGGCGAATTGCGCAGCAATTTCTCATTTTACAGACGCATTAGGGTAGGATGTCTTAAGGGTAGTATCGTGTTAATACCGTCGTCGGGTGCGCTATTTCATGTGCTTTACGAATTGGCTGACGTCGATTCTCTGTGATGTCGGTGGACGGAGTAATTTGCAATTGTGTATATAAACGTCCGGCGCTCTTATCAGGTACCGGTCTCTTAGTTAAATCAAATTTTAGGGAAAACCCTTCGATAAATTTTTGGTGCAAAACTATGGGATATACTACTTGAACAGCTCTATCGTTTGGTATATGTGTAATTAAAATATTCGATAAAAAAAAGTTATGGATATCTTTTATGGCTAACTTCTCCGGGGTAATTTCATCAATCTTGGAAAACTAAAAGTTACTGAAAATTTGTGATCTGGTGTTTTCATAACGACACCGATAGCGGTTTCGTTCGGTTCATAACGAACGCAAAGTAGAAAAATAGTTTTTAAAATTAGGTCAATATTGTTATTGTGCTTTCGGTCAGTTATGAAATGAACAAAATTCATTGTTCGAGCATGCCGTTTGTTTATTGCCGTTTTCGGCCCCAGTTTGACTGCATAACTGCAAATCAGACGCGCTTGTACGGCTTTTCTGTTTTCGCCCTCTTCTCCTGCAAAATATATAAATTACATAGTACGCGACATGGTTTAACTTTCTTCGAGATTGTTTGCTATCATCCGTTTTGATCTGATGGAACGTTTTTGCCGCAAATATACGGAAAGGCAGCTCGCGCGCGGCCCGAACTGTCAAACTGGCACAGCTGTTCTACCGGACTTTGTTGTCGTGGCTACGCAACCGCCGTTCTCGCGAAAGAATAATTAGTACACTACAACAAATTCATAGTTTTACTATTCCAGCTTTAGTTAACAGACGGTAGGACGATCGGCCGTAGTCGGTCAAAATCATTAGTTCAAATGTAGGGAAAAGCCTTTCCGCCAGGAAAATCGAGCCGAACCGCTCCTGATGTGACGTCAATTAGTGACCGGTTTTTATTAGTATATGGACTAGTGACTCGTAAATCACTGGGGTCGGTAGATTACTAGGGTCGGTAGATCGCCGAAATAAGTAGATCGCCGAAGTCAGTAGTTTGGTAAGGTAAGTAGATTAACGGTGAAGTTAGATCGCCGATATTTATAAATTGCTGGTGTCTTGAACATTGCAAATTTCGGTATATCAGCGTACTGGATAGACCGCAGATATAAGCTGATCGTGTAAATCGGATAGCCAGCTTAGTCCTAAATAAGCGGACCGTGTACACGTCGCACTCTATTGTCGTGACACCCAATCGTATTCACATTCATTTATGTGGGCACTCCTCGCTGCGCTTATCGTGCTCCAAAAACTTATACTCAAACTGAAGTTCTGTTTTCACAATAGACTTATTGTGATGCTTCACTCGCTGCGCTCGCCATGAGCTAAACAATTTATTGTATAATTTTCTACAATGGATTGATAATGAACTAATTGTGACACTGCTTTCAGTTTTATAATAAAAGCGTAAGCAAAATATTCTAACATAATCGGACAACGACTACATAATCTAACCACAATTACTCAATTTCCAGTAGGGGCGACTTGGTTCATTTGGGCACTCCGCGCTGCGCTAGTCGTGGGCCAAAATAAAGTATAAGCGAAATTGATTGTTGGAGCGTGGTTTCTTGTTTACTGCCATGTCCGGTCCGATTTGACTGCATTATTGCCAACAATTTGACTGATGATTCTCCTGCGAAATATGCAAATTAGATCGTACGCGACACGGTCTATATCCATCTATATAGCTGGACTTACCATGTTATGAGATTGTTTATCCATTTTCACCTATGTGGACCGTTTTGCAGCGAATGACGGGCAATGACGGGACTGTGGTTATGACACGGGCTATCCGCGCACGCGCGCTGTCAAACTGGCTGGCGCTGTCAGACTCTAACTTATCGACATTCTCGGTCGCTTGGTTACCGACCGATTTGACAAATATTCTGACGTTTCTCGAGGTACACTCAAAATTTCAACCGATTATAGCTTAAATCGAACAAATTTCTCGCCTCTCAAACTACATTTTTGCGTTATCATCTCTGTAATGGTTAAAAGAACGGATAGGAATCCGCGGTAGTCGATCGGGAATTATCAACCAAAAGTACCGATAATATCCTTTGCCGCCGGAATATTCGCCAAAAGTATGTAATTTGTGCGAGGGTCCTAGAATAAGTATATTATTCGAATTATAAGGAACGGCTATTAGCCATTCTACACAATTACATCCATTAACTTTGCGACACTCGCCTTAGGCTCGTGTCGCAAAGTTTATTTTCATGGGTGACTCCTTCTATTACAATTGAAGTACGTAATATCTTTATGCATTCGAATTAATTTAAACACTCGCTACCATTACAATCTTTTCAATTACAATATATACAATATACAGGAAGATTTTTAAAACATTTTTATTGTTTTTTTTTTTCGACTTACAAATAATATTTTTGTGTAAAAGGTATACTATTCTATTCTCAAATAACGGCTATTAGCCATTCTACACGGGCATGGGTACATACAAATTGCATAATGGGGTAGCTCAATGAAATGGAAATGAAGTATCTGAGGAAACTAAGGAAACTAATATTTTATAGAGGAACAGCAAGTAAACTGGTGGACCACCTACAAGAGTATCCTGAGGCCAATATTGACTTATGGGTGTCGGACATGGGTACTTACAAATCGCATGATGGGGCAGCTAGAGGCAACGGAAATGAAGTATCTAAGGAAACTAAGGGGGTATCACAATGGGACCATATCACAAGCCAACAGATAGGAGATGAGTTTAAAGTTAACAGAATACAATATTTTATAGAATATATATCTATTTAGAAATTATATGTGCGCATTCAGCAAATTAAATAAGCATCGAGAAAGATTCGGCAACCTATTGCTCTCATGTTTTAGTATCAATACAGTTTTGTTGTAGGCCGATATCGCTATAAATATAATACAAATGCAATAAAAAGAATTTTATGTTTCGTATATACGTAATATATCATATTCTATTTACGCGATAATTCCTGTAATGTATTGTAGTCTATAATGATATTATGTATGAGGTTTTCTAATTTTTAACACTACTTATTAGGTATAGATACGTTTACTTACACATACATCTGTCGCCGGTATTCTTATTATGACATGTGGATAAATATGGAGTGGAAAACAGCACTCGGAGAGCTGTATGATCTTTCGAGAATTTACTACCCCTGAACAGACTATTCTATTTGAATCGTTGGGCGAGTGTGACGAGATTTCGTAATGTGTGGCCGGGTCCTGATAACAATTGCTAATCGGACAGGCCATCGAAATTAGATTAGGAGCGTTGTCCCAAACGCACTGGCTGCCATCGCCAAAGGAAGTATTTTTTTCTCCCCCACAGCCGAGTACAACTCCTGCCTTTAACGAACCTGGTCGTCAATTTACATCGCGCTGTAGATCTGAACCGTGCTGAATTTAAAATTTGCGAAAGCCGAGTAAACATGGGCTCCTTTTTTGTCTACCGCCAATTTGCGCACAGCGGCTCCTGAGTTAAATTAAATTTGGCAAATATTGACAAGTACTTTCTGAAGTAATAATGGGAAATTCTGTAAGAAGTGGCAATTGGAAAGTAAAGTACTTTTTGCGAGGCAGATTGTGTATAATAAGAATACTCTGCCTACCTCCATTATTAATACGTCATAGTCCCACCGGGTAAACTGTTCCAGAATGGTTTACAATTATGGTTAATCAATATTATTACCTACGTTAATCGATTATAAATTATCTAATAGAAACTCTTCGTTGTTTTTCCGGATTATCATGCATGATTTATGCAATCCGAAAGTAACTATTCGGCCACCGTGTCCGTCGCCCAGTTAAAGATAGAGATGTTAATAAAATGCCTTTGCATCTAATTATAGTCCGGTATTTACGTATATCCCACTCCACTGCAACTAGAAAAATCTATAAAACATTTCCACGTAAAACAACTGTGTTTAAATCTTGTTATGACACCCAAGGATCTTCACTCATATGTAGCTAACCATCCACTAAAGTTTGCCGTATCAAACTATATGCAGCCTATGATGACTAAGTATGAAGTAGCAATTGTAAATTCTCCTTGCCAATAAATCCGAGCGATATACAGCGACATGGATCAATTTGCTGTGCGTTGTAACGCCGTTGAGTAATTACACAATGTTCAATCAATGTCAGCGATTACAAAACGGACAAATAGCTCCAATGAATATTGCGCCACCCCCGATTATGTAGTACACACGGCTGCAACAACGTAACGTCGACATTTAGATCTCGCGCAACGATACATAAAAAATGTCGTGGTGGCTTGCCAGCGGCTTTGCGTGTCACAGGATATTTATTTTCGACTGTTCGGAATTCCTTCCGACCACCCTTAATCCGCAGATCGCCACCCGCGATCACAATATTTCAAACCTAGACGAAAGCGCTCACAAAACATGCGAATATTTTTAACCACGTCTTCTTAGTTCATTTCTATTTTGTTCTTTTTCGCAAAACATGATAGATTTAAATAGAATAACATAAAACACATTTTTCTAATTTGCATTCATAATTGACACGTTAAACATTGACATGTTAAACTTAGCAAATTGTAACATTATTGTTACGAAGGTCTTTATGGGATGATCCAGGCCAGGGTAAAATGTAAATAAATGTATTGTGTATTTGTATAGTGTATAGTGTATTGTACCAAACACACTAAGAAAACAGCTGGAAGGCAGGCTTTTCGTACTGGTGTCGGATGTCTTACTCGTTAATACAGACAAAATACAATCCCCCTCATGCTCCGGTATGTGGCTATTTATATCAATTACCGAAATACATCATTACCGTTAGTTAGGTTACCAAACGTCGAGGTTGTTTACTTGCCTTGTGTGCAACGTTTCGTTCGACGTTTGCTATCTATACTAGACAACGCAATTATTGAGCAATTCGGGTTGTTATCTTTATATTTGTATACAATTTTTTCCAACACAATAATAATCTTAATTTATTATTACTTCGTAACAACCCTCCTAGCCAATAATTCCTCGTCCCAGAACAATGCCATAATTTGAACAAAATCTATAGCCACAAAGCGGTGCAGCAAAACGCTAACCAAAATACATTTTATTGTACATGTACATACAATAACAATTCAAAACCAAATAACAACACATACAAAAATTCAAAAATTATTTCACATACAAGAGAAAGTAAAAAACCCGTCCGTCTGGTCTGGTATTTGGGTACTCCTGCCAACCTACTTCTTCCAGGATTGCGATGGTCATCTACTTAAGGGACACCATTACTTTCGGCGTTGACCGTGTACCCATATTCTTGTTTCAGAATCATCTCCTATTGCCTCTTAGAATTCTCCTAATTCTTCTTCTCCTTCTACTTTCACTTGGACTATTCGGGACCCCTGTGCGAGGTGGTTTGGTAGAATCCATAGGACCATTCCTCTCTAGTCGATTTATTTGTTTCTTCTCCTCAAACTGGTCGAGACATCCTTTGTCCTGTGCGGGGCGGTTCGGTAGAATCCGTAGCGTCAAATCCCCTCCAGCCTGCATCGCCAACTTCCTCTGGCGGTATTAGAAACCTCAAAGTTCGCATATATCTAAATTATGCTGGTACTCCGGTGCGTCATGTGTCGACCGCTTCTTGTAGATGACCGCCCATCCGTATATTCATCCCATCGTGACCCTGTACCAGGCAGCTGCATCATTCAAATTGAGAACGGGCAAACGCATATTACTCCTTACAGCAACGGCGGCATCAACCTTCAACAATAAAACTAAAAAATAAACACGTTAAGTACCTACTAACTTATTTCTAAGACGAAGAGTTGAGCGTTGTCCGGCTGTACTATCTTGGATGGTGTTAATTCCAGCGAATTTCTCCTTGGGGGCAAGGTGGAGAAATTTAACAGGAATCCTCAGATAGACACCCATCACAAGCTTCCTCCTACTTCTCGATTCCACGCTTAATTCTTCATTGGAATTATTTATTTTCCGTTTCTTGTCTTGCTTTTTTTGTTGCCTGCTACCCTGACCTGAATGAGCCGTTGTTGTTCTGCTTTGGGACCGTTTTTGGGACCACTTTCATCGATTTTTTAATGAAGAGCAAGAACCTAACCACAATTAGTTTCTTTATATTGTAAGTTATTTGATCTTAGCGCATTAAATCAATCGCCTCTTGATCATTATTCTCGTCAAGTAAACATCAAATGCACTTTTCAGATAGAATATAAGTTCCAAATTTGCCTGAATAAAGAGTTATACGAAGAACAACCATACACCAATCTACCACGATCGATCTATCGCGATCTATCGACCACTAATACGGCATTGTACGTGCGCAATAATTTGTTTACCCAATATAAGCCTACACATCGCAAGCTATAGTGCATCTAATGTTTTGGGAATTTCGCATGATTCCTGCCAACTATCTGAGGAGCACTGCCAGCAATTCTGGTTATTTTTATACAGGCAGAATCTGCGACACGGCATTCGCCAATTATCACAAGAACTAAGAACTGCAGAGATCTTAAATTTTGAAATATGGAATTATGAAAGTATGAAGTATGAAAGTACTATAACACTTGTAACATCACAAGCAAATGACTTTCATTGCTCAATGAAAATCTGAGTGACATAACTCCTAGAATACGTACCAATTGTTATATTTGTTTTAAATTTTGATGTTTAAGTAAATGTGAAAACACGGTACCGCGAATACAAGACCAACTAAAATCAATATGTTGACTAATTTTATTAATTGAATTTTGAAGGCTATTTAGAATCTATCATTTTATTTGTATCATACTTAAAAAATTATTTCACTAAAAAAACAATCACAGCTTGTGATGTCATTTGGGAATTTAAAAAAAGTTTACGACACAATATTCAGTAGCTTTCTGATTCTATTTTCTGATTCCCACTTTCCATATTAGAATTGGCTACTTGAAACTTGCGCGCTATTTAAATTTTACACAACTGCTGGCACTGATAAAAAGCATAAATAACTCCATAATTAGCTTAAATTAATTAGCTTAAAAACGGATAAATGTTTGAGCAATACTAGCCTTCGCCCAACAAGATCAATTTATATTACATATATTATATGCGTAAAATTACAAGGTAAATTGTAATTCTATGGTTTTAATATAATTTATAATTTATGCAATGTGTTAACTGCAGGATAGTTTCACTAGACAACGAAAGTGGACTGTAATCACAAAGACAAACGAAAAGATAGAACTGATCAACGATATGATGCAAAATATTATTTATATGTGTGACTGGCACCCTCATGTGTTCACCATTGCACATACAAACAATGAAACAAAGAAACTAAACGAAATAAGCGACTAAGCAGCAAAGCAGCGAAACAACGAGAATATATGGACATGGACAGGCGACAAAACGTCTGTAAGCAACTAAAATCAAGCTATATCAGTTCGCTCGAAGCAGTATGAGACGAACTCGCCGTACGGCCGCAAAAACTGGACGAACTACACCGCCAGCGCACGCACCTCGACCACAAACAGGTGGACATCGGCGAAACTAAAATATATGTATTTAAATAATTTGAGAGAATGCAAATAAGTGCCGCGGTATCGTCAACACAATGCGTTATGCGTAATTTTATTTCAGTTTTTTTATGTTCACCATCGGAACTGCGCGTTATTTTTATTATTATTATTATTATTATTATTATTATTATTTACTAACGTTTATGCCTTTATGCGTTAACTAAAGCGTCATCATTTGCCGCCCTTCTGATTGCGAAGATAATGCATTAAATCGTGGTCACACTCGATTTTAGCGCATTAATTTGAACATTATACATTAGGCATTAAACGTTATGCGTTAGTGTAGATTTAACAGTAGGTCGAAACATGGTATCTACAGGGGCGGCTCTACGCGGTAAGGAAGATAGGCAACTGCCTATGGAGGAAAAATTTAGAGATGGCAAACTAAGTGAACTACAACAAAAAACAACTCTAAAAATATTGCGACAATCTGGAAACTAAAGGAATAGTAAAATAAAATCAAATACAACAGGAAATGATTGGCTTCTGGCCATTCCTATATTTTAAGATGCACAGCATACAATAATAAACAAGCTTAAATAAAATTGCTCATTAATTTTTTTTAAGAACGAAGATTGGATGAATGTAATCTGAGAACCTGACAAATTAGCTAACCAAATAAAATAACTTGATATGAAAGTGTAGACAAACGAATGCAAAAATCAAAAGAGAAATATAAAGTACTCATAACGCAACTTTTGAGTTTTTATACGCTATCCACAAACTTAAAGAAAATATTATAACAATTAATTACTGGCACATTGCAAAGTATTGGAAAACGTCTTAACAGATGCTGTTTTGTCCGATGTTAACGTTTTAGAGTTGGCTGACGAAGTAGGTGTCTAGTCATTTTAGAGTTGAGTAGACACATAATTCGCCAGCCGGTGAAAATAATATCAAAATGTTTGCTGAATCTGAATCTTCGATGGTTTTATAACTGAAATAAAACAAAAACTATCAGTAATTAAAAAATAATAATTATAAATGCATGCATACTTTGGATACATGTGATAAATCAAGAATTAGTTAAACCAATACTCCCGACTCATTAGTTTGTTAATGCCCAGATTGCTGGGCGAAACCGGTCACTAATCCGAATTAAATTAATTTGAACAGAGAAGAACAAGGAGTTTTATTTCTTCTAATTATTATGTATAATTTGTTCGGCTAACCTTAATACTTTCGGAGATATTAATGCGGGCGAATCAATTATGATGTTCAATGATTTTGAGTCTAAAATCAGTAGACTATATACCTTGTTTTCTGAAGGTAGAGAAAGTTGACGTTTTTAAATTCATTAATCCCTCAACATTTGGCGAAATTTAAGCATTGCTTTAAGAGCTTTGCTAACAGTGCCTATAACTACTATTGCTACCGGTGAAGGCAACGGATTGTTTTCTAAACTAACAATAAAAAAATAAAGTACCATGTCTACTCAAAATCGTCTTAATGGGTTAGCAATATTGGATATTCAATATTAATGTAATACATTAAAGCTGAAAGAATTTATTCGCTATTTTGCAGATGAAAGGTTTAAAAGAGATTATGAATTTTAATTCAGGGTTAAACTTTGTATATTGTATTATATTCTTTGTTGTTTTAAAAGTATTAGTTGTACTAGTTTTAGTTCCAAAGTTTGTGTTTTTAATATAAAAACAATAAATATTGTATGATTATAGACCGTATTATTCTGGATAATTTTTTATAATTCTGTTTTCTTTTAATTTTAAAGTTTTTTAAGTTTGGGCGGCACTTTTATGGTTTACCTACGGCGGAAAAAACGCTAGGGCCGGCCCTGGGTACCTATCTCCGTCAATTTCTTTTATAGTATCATTAACATGTACGAATAGACACGAGGCTTACCACAGGCTAAAATAACGTTATAAACGGCATTTGGTATGGGATAAATTCTTCTCTACTCCAATACATTACAGTTATTTATTGACCAACGAGCAAGCAGCGGTAAAAAAATATCATGGGAAATAGATTGGAAATTGAAGTTAAAAATATTGTTGAAACCGCTATGTGCAATATTTGTCACGTATTGTCGGTGATTCATCCGCAAACCTACACGTGTGATGCAAACCCGATGCGGTTGCATGTAGAGGTACAAACATATCAGTATTGAGAGCTTTTTTTATTGAAATTCAATTTATTTATTTCATCCTTCGAACTCTCATTATGGGGGTCGTGTACGCACATTAAAATGCAGAGTTGCATTAAACACCTATTCAACTCCGCTATGTATTTCCCTCGCGAACATTTTCGCATGTAATTAAATCAGACGGAGTTGAGTTTTAATTTTTATTATTATTATTATTTGAGAAGCAGTTGAAAATATACCTATCGCGCGTTGGATTTTTTTTTTACTGTGCGAGTGTTAAAATAACCCGGTACGGAGTTAATGTATACTAAACGGTAAAAATTATATGGTGGCAAAGAAAATCAAAAGTATCATGTCAATTAGTTAAATTTCTGTGCTATGGTCACTAGTTAATGAGAAACAACAGGTTAATTGTATGTGTAAGTATCCAATATCCATATTGCACCTTATGTGAAACAAACCAAAAAATCAAAAACAGCTAGAATCAAATGTTTTTATTCACCCTTAATGACACACCTTAATGAGTTGTTTTTTTTTCTGCCAGTGACTAGACTACAGTACAGAAAACTTCTTAACTTACATAATATATTTAAATGATTAAACGAACTTACCTTAGTGAAGTTCTATCATAATTATATGATCTTTCCATCCGGAATATGACAATCTGTAGTCTCTTTATTTCCACAATAAGCCACGTGTCTTTAAAGCCATGGTATCGAAGAAATGTCCAGTATGACAGGTATGGGTAAGCCGGCCTTGGTATATATCAGTATATATCTGACATTCTCTTGAAAGCATAGGGTCTCTAAATTGGTCAGGGTTCGGGAAAGTCTAAACAAAGGAAGGGTGGGTTATGTCATATTCCGGATGGAAAGATCATATAATTATGATAGAACTTCACTAAGGTAAGTTCGTTTAATCATTTAATTATATTTCCTTTCCATCCGTTCATATGACAATCTGTAGATGTTTAAAGCACAGAGCAATTTAGAGCCAAAACAGCATTATCGTCTGTTTATGAATAAGAAACAACAAAATGCACTTGAGAGAACATGTTAACATTTTGTTAACATGTTATTGCAACAATATATCGTTATCATGTTATTCAAAGTTAAAGAGTCAAATGTAAAAACTTTCATCAAACTTCTTTTCATGCATGCAGTTGTAAAATTGAAGAACAATTGCAAAATTGTGGGTATTTCAACCAATTTAGGCAAACTGCCAACACAAGACTAGATGCCAATGCTTGCATGACTTGTGACAAGTGCATGAAATACATATGGAGAAAGGTAATTATCGGGTAATTCCGTCATCGAAGAAAGCAACCATAGGCACGTGTTTCGGACTATTAGTCGTCATCAGTACGGAATACATATGAATCAACTTTTAATAATTCCAATGTACTAATTAGTATAAATACTTTAATATACCTGTCTATGTGGCCCTTTTAAGGCTATAAACAATAAGAAGGTATATATCATGATGTAGACCTTTGTAAATAATCGGTAAATGTACTTTGTAAAAAAGATTAATATTATAGATAAACAATCGTACCTACAGCAACAGATAACACACATAGATGTATATAAATAAAGACTGGAATTAATTGCATATGGTTATGAATAAAATTAGACGTTTAATAACCATTGGGAAAATCTTTGAACGCGATGAGCAGCGGACAAAGGCAAAAGTATAATTAATTAGATCTTTTAATTAGGCTTTTCTTTATTTCAATAAGTCTAATGGTGTCCCATATTTGATATGCATATTGTTTCTTACTGCCTCGAAAAGTAATATAATTCAATACAATTGCTGAGTACCAAGTAAAAACTTAAGCTTAGTTGGACGGGACTTGACAACACCGTTTACCGGTAGTTTCAGATAACATGAGCGGTCTAAACTTTATCCACAAATAATAAAGAAAGGGTATCCAATAAATTCCTTAGTGTTTTGATGGCTCAGCATCTAATTTACATATGATTGACTATAAAGACAACTCTAGACTGTTTTGACTGTAGTCATGGTGAACTGTCACTTAAAGAACTAACCAAGCAGCGGCTGCGCGGTTATTATTGTCCAGAAGTAAAAACACAAATTATTGGTAACGGTTCACAGGAACGTATCAACAATGAGCCGACCTCCGTATCCAAATGGTTAATATAAACCAGCGATCGCCAACTTAGGGGTCCGCGTACCCCCAGGACTGGAGCAGACTTATGGGACTGCCCGTGAGCGGGAGAAGGACCGCAGATATAAACGGTCCATTTAGCTGCTCCAAGTTCACGCCCTTGGTCGATCCAACGCAACAAACAAAGTAATTGCCCCGTTAGCGTAACTTTTGGGATCCATCTTAGACCCAATTATTAAGTTTGTTATTGTAACAAAACAAGTGTAAAAAAAGATAAATATATCTTTCAAGGCTTATATTAACAGTCAGCTGCCTATACAGGAGTGTCAGGAATCTTTGATTTGCGCACCCAAACCGCTCAAAATATCTGAAAAGTGCAGCAGGCATTTCTTAATGAAAGAGTAAAAACCTATTGGGCAGACTCCAAAAGGTATTAATAGTCATGGTACTAATAGTCATATAAAACATATGACACACACGCATGCAACGTTGCGATGCCGTAATGACCGAAGGAAGTAATAACTTCGTTGTGGAGGATACGCAAGTTAATAACGTTGAAAATTTTGGTCAAATAGGCAATTTAAATGAAAATTCCCTTTATCTCAGCCCAAATGTCGCTTTAATTTATGTGAATTTAAAAATTTGCAGCAGAATTATGAGCAACATCTGTTGATTCCATACCTAATCCCTAGCCGGTTTAGAGCTTGGTTGACATCTATCCTGTCAACAGGGAAAGGCTTTGTACAATAGGACAACTGCGGTTGCAACGGCCAAAGCGCACAACTGAAATTTGTTGTAGGATTACTTCTAGGAGAGTATTCTAGAGGTGCAAATATAAGAAAGAATAAAGAATGTTGTTTGCCACAAAAAAAAATGGGGGACTTCAGCCGCTATGAAATTAGGTTCTTTAACCAGGAACAAACAAGCGTGCCCCGATTAAATACTTTTCGGTACAAATAAAAGTATAGAAGGCGTATCCAAACATTGAGTAATCCTTTTGGCAGCAAAATTAATTAGCTGAATTCAGTTATCAAATATTAGTCTATTTTTAATGATCTTGAAGCAAAATCGGCTCTAACTTATTTTTAGAAAACAAACAAATTTTGCGTCCTAAACATCCTTGGGATGGTTTGCTTAATCTGTCAAATGCTCGACAGCAATTTTCTTGATACAAAGCAATGCGATAGGGATATCTAAAAGTTTTCATTTGAAAACATTTCAGTCTTTATACGGAGTGAACCACCTTATATAGAGTCATCTAATGACAGCACTCAAGCCAAGAATATGGTAGCTAAGGAATGTTGCTTAAAAGACAAGACACTTTCTTTAAAATAGTCTTGTATAGACCGAAATATATTTCAAATTATAAGGCAACATTAAAAATTTTGCCAATCTCCATTATTTTGAAATATTCTCTCTGAATATTTAGAGTTTGATTTTAATAATTACTAGAGTAACAGAGTAATAGAGCTATAATTCACGAACAGAATTTTGCAATTTTGGAAAGTGATGACAAATCTCAATCTCCACTAAATTTGATTTACTATTAGAGTCACCCGGTTCTTCTTTCTTAAGAAAATTTGGGGGCAGAAACTGATCAGAAGAATTGGTCCACCTTGATACAACATATCTTAGTCGGCCCTGAATAACGACCAAATATGGTCACCCAGATTCTTTGCCCAATGTACGCATTTCAATATGGTCTAAATACTGGCTTCCGATAGGAAACGTTCCTGGTTCTGACGGTTGGGATATTGTATACTGGTACCAAATATAAGGATGTCTGCCTTGAAAGGGTACTTTAGACCAGTCATCAGCGTCCCAGGATATTGCGCCAGAATTCGCAAGATACAAAAAAGTTGACCTTTGGTCTCTGCATATTGTTGAATAGTTCGATATTCACAATTACAAAACTTCAACAATCAATAACTAATCGATTGGGGAGTTGTTGATGACCTCATTGTGAGGTTTGTCTAACTTAACGGTAAGTCGCCATAATTATTGAACACAAAGTAATAAACTGAGGAACCTCAGTTTGATCCACTAACTTTGCAAAATAGACCATAATATTTTGATGCACATACTCCTCCCCCAAAACTGAGGACTATTATTCTTTTAGTATTCAAATGCGTTGAATCTCAAAAATATCATTGAATTGTGTAATGCATTACTGAAATTACAGCTTGGCCAATGTCGGGAGGAGGCGCCGACAGCTGGGTGTCAGCAAAAGGTACACTGGCTGGGACCACTGCCAGATAGATATATCTGGCGGCACTCTAGAAGTTTACTGGGTGCTCTCGGTGTACACCAAGAGTAGCTTTCTGTCACTTGTGGTCTTCTTGAAGTGGTGAATGATAGAATAACGCACCTCTGGTGTCCGTCGTCTTGCCCAACATGGATCAGATGTCAGAATGCAGCTTATTACGCACAACAACACGGCCCTCTTCTACATGCGTGTAACTGAAGCCTAGGCATGCCCGGAGGTGGCACTGACGTCTGTGTGTCAGCAAAAGGGCACTGGTTGTGGTTGTGACCACTGCCTGCCAGATGCATCTGTCGGTACTCTAGAAGAGTACGGGGCGCTCTCGGTGTTCATCAAGAGCAACTTCCTGCCACTTCCATAAGAACACGACCTTCCTCTACATGGGCTAAAGGAAATGTAGGTAAAGGTAAACATTAAAAAAGTGCAGACCTGACAGCTTGTCAATTTTGACAAAAAATCACTGTTAGTGACAGTGACAGTGAGTGCCGGGGCCATGCCATTCTCCTTGGTATCGTTGAGATCTTCAACGACTAAGCTAACTGGTTAGGTTAAGATTTTGAAGAAGCCGGACGGTAAGCGATGTTAGGCGAGCCAAAAATGTCACCATCTGGTAACATTAGAGCAACCTCCTCTGCATCGTTGAGATCTTCATCGATGATCAATATTCCGGCAACAGATCCGGGAATAAATCAATCATGAACGCTAAGCCAACTGGTTAGGTTAAGATTTTGAAGAAGATCTCGCTGTTAGATATGCTCCAGATGATGTGGGTCCAGTCCAGACTTGATTACTTCCATCTTCCGCTGGTCCCAGGATGCTCCCATGGCTAAAATTTTAAGCTCTGGTAGAGAGCTGAAAAAAAATGTGACGTGACATATCACGTGAAAAAAAAGAATGTCAGATATATACTGATATATACCAAGGCCGGCTTACCCATACCTGTCATACTGGACATTTCTTCGATACCATGGCTTTAAAGACACGTGGCTTATTGTGGAAATAAAGAGACTACAGATTGTCATATGAACGGATGGAAAGGAAATATAATTGATTACACAGGTTTATTAGAAATAATATTGTAGTCGAAGTAGGTGGTGAGATCCAATATAAAAATGTGTGTTTGCCCCTTCATAAAAACTCAGTACTACTATGATACTACTGCACTATACGCAACTGTTAATTTGGTTGCATAACCTAATGTAAGTTTAATACTTGTTTGTGTAAAGCGGCAGAAATGTAGTAACATAAACATGGCCTACTTCGACAATCATTTATAATTACTCTTTATAATCACATGTAACTTACATATCAAGCCTTTATTTTGTTCAGTATCAAAACATCTCTTACATAATACTGAATATTAATATAATTATCCAACAAATAATGTAATACTGTAATACAAATACAAATTATTTCATATCAGTTATATACGTAGTAAATAATACTTACCTACGTGATGAAATATGTACCAGTTTAACTGTTACTGCCACCTCCTTGCACACGGTGACGGTAAATATATCTCAAGTTGCAATTCGTTGAGGATATTTGGAACGAGGTTCACTACGATAAATGAAACTGCTTTAAATTAAATCGCTAATGAATCGGAATGAATTTTATTCACTCATCAAGCGTTGAGCTACAAAACATGCAAAGACAATTCAGCATTGAGTTAAAAGCAACAAAGGGTTACTACTTACGATTAAGTTTCGTTAAGCTAGCTAACCTGGTATACATTCTCACATAACACTTTGCGACAAATCATATATCATACATATGATTAACACATATGACCCTTAGTTGTTTTTAACTGAATGTTGAATTGCTTAGTATGTTTTGTAGTTTAACGCATGATGAAGGAGTAAAATTCATTCCGAAATAAAGCTATTTAAAGTAAGGCAGTTTCATCGTAGAGAACGTCGTCCCAAATATCCTCAATCGAGTTAATAGTTTTACGTTCAAATAAAGAACCTATCCCAACTTGCAATATCAGTAACTATTAGTTGCAAATTATATCTTACGTTGCTTATAATAATATCACTGTACTAACTGTGTGGCAATTTGTTGGTGAGTTCTGGAACATATGTAGTGATTGTTTTGTTATAAACTGCTGTACCTTGATTTCCAGTTTCCGTGATGATTATGTAATATGTAGTTAAAAGTCGTGCGTGATCTACGATATGACTTAAAAAAGGAAATTTTAAATACATAAATAAATCAATACTTAGTAAATAAAACGAATTTGCCTTTTAATATAGGGTAATTAAACCCCATCTCCTGGCACAGGGTACCGTCAATACGTCTTAATCAACAATGACAGTAAGTATGGTTGTACAGAGCTGAAATGTACAAAAATATAAAAGCATGTGAGCGCAACTAATGTGTAACGTACTATCGTGGCCATATATTATGTCCCTTCTTTTGACGTCCTATTTCTCCGAAACCTAGGGGCGAAAAAATTTGAAAAAATTCTGGTGCTGTCCTTGATTAATATGCTACAACTCACAAAAATTAGAAAGCTGTATGTGTTGGCGTTTTCCCGATTTTTCCAAATTAAGAATAATTGGCGTTGTTTTTGTCACGTAAATTTTATTCGTTTAACTTTAGCAATTAATTACTCCGGAAATAATACATAGATTTGAACGAATTAAAAAGTAAAAGCACCTGCGGAATGCTAGCTTTCAATGTGCATTTTTGTAGAATCATTGGATTAGTGCTTGACCCACAAAAAGCTATATTATGCAATGCCAGCAATTCCTTTATTAGAAGAGCTAGAATAATGAAATATAGACTATAGGCTACCCACTAATACATAGGTTTAAAGTTTATTACATAATCAAGGTTTATCTTGCATTTTCCCTACAAAAGATCGAGTTGAAGCATCTCATGATTGCTGCAGTTGACGCGGCGCTCTTCGGTCCTTGGGCGAGCGGGGGAAGGGATCGACAGCGACGCTGCCCGTAGTGGCAGATCGCATGTGCATTACTATAGTTACTAGTGTTTACGGACACAATACATAAAACGACACGGCGATAACGCTTCGCCAAAGAAATTTGGATATCCGGCGACAGTTTACCGAATTAAAAAATAATGGCAAAATAAGTCAATAAGATAACGAACCACGAACAGGCATTTGGAAGTCCCATGGGAATTCTTGGCAATTTAAATCGGGTTTCGGGTTTAGCATTTAAAATTAATGAGTGATGCATTAATGCATTAATGACTGCAAAATATGCTATGTGTCCACAAATTGACGATGCTAAATTTGAAAAAGTTTTTTTATAATTTTAAGTTTTATACGGTCAGAGCTGACGTTTGTAATATATGTAATATATCAAGAGCTGTATTTATTTTATATTGTTTCTGCATGTATTTAAATATTATTAATAAATAAATATTAATAATAATTATTAATAATTATTATTAATAATAATTATTAATAAATAAGCTGTTGAAACTGTTATAATAGTTTGTATATTTATATAACAAAATCGGGCATACTTTTAAAATACTTTTTGGCTTTTTGGGAAAATCTGCTAACTCCATATTATTAGATTTACCCGCTTCCATCAAAACCTTGTTTACAACCATATTAAATAAAAACTGAAGAAAACATAAACGCCAATCGATAGAAGTGATTTCTCTCGTACCGGGTCACGTATTATAATCAAAATTATGCAAATATAAAAAATTTAATTGTTAGTTAAAATTACTACCTTGTCAAGTTATGGTTCTGTTTTTTTTGTGTATTGATAATAAGCTGGCCCGGTTCTCCCAGCTGTGTTGGTTCTCTCCGACATGACAGCACCGCTAACGCCTCCCTTCCCCGCAGCACCACAAAGACTGTAGGGCGTCGGAATTCACGCGGAGTTTCAGCACGATCTTTTGTATGAAAAATGCAAGATAAACAATAATTATGTAATAAACTTTAAACCTATGAATTATTGGGTAGCCTATAGTCTATATTTCATTATTCTAGCTCTTCTAATAACGACTGGCATTGCATAATATAGCTTCTTGTGGGTCAACCACTAATCCAATGATGTTACAAAAATGCACATTGAAAGCTAGCATTCCGCAGGTGATCTTACTTTTTAACTCGTATATAGCTATGGATTATTTCCGGAGTAATTAATTGCTAAAGTTAAACGAATAAAATGTACGGGGCAAAAACAGCGCCAATTCTTCTTAATTTGGAAAAATCGGGAACACACGCCAGCACATACAGCTTTCTAATTGTTATGAGTTGTAGCATATTAATCAAGGACAGCACCAGAATTTTTTTTTGCCCCTGGGATTTCGAGAAAATGGACGTCAAAAGAAGGGACATAATATATGGCCACGATAGTACATGCGTAGGCACACAATATATCTACATACATACGTTGGTAGTAATATAAGTATCTGTCGTTACATGTATTAAATCTAAAATTTCGTTTACAATTCTCATCCACTTTTGCTGATTCCGTATTTAACGCGAATGAAAATAGACTCCTCCATGCTATATACTCGCTATACATTTGCTGGGCGAGTGGCTATAGTGGTAGAGCGTTGGTCTACTGACTATGAGGTCCGGGGTTCACACCAAGGATCAGCCGAAAATTCATCCGCCGTCTTTCGGAAGAGACGAAAAACCGTAACCCCGGCAACCAGTTGACCATCTCTGGTTGTCGATATTACTGTACAGTAGTGAGGGGAAAGCTCAAAGGGCCAACTGTGTCCTAGGAGCTGCGCGAAAAAAACCGCAGCCTACCATATACATACATGCATACATGCTGATGATATACACTAATGTGTAATAATATATATTACAAGTAATCAAAAACTAACCTCATTCAATTGAACCCTAGAACGTTAGGGGCGCAACAAGTGACTACAACACAAGTACTGCGGCGAACCGGCTTGGTGGCGACGTTATGGCGTATTGTTTTTGCCAAGGGGTCAATTTTTAACCTTACGGAATAAATTGTACTATTTTGGAAATTATTCACTCCAACGGAGTTTTTGTTGTTTTTTCTCACATTTTGTCAGTTATTTCAACACCATGCATGGTCTTAGTTTTCATTTCACACCACCTGTGAAAATTTTCACCGTTTCGGACATTAAGTATTTTAAACAATCTGCTATGTTCGAGATCTGCTAACTCTATTATTCTACGAGATTATTTACATAAACCATTTTTAGGATAAAATAAACTATCTCCTATAAACCAACCTCCTATATTGAATAAACCCAGTTAAAAAAAACCTTTAAAATAAACTATTTTCGGGGAAAATTTCACTCCTTTTTGTGTATGAATAACTACTTCCAATTCTCTCCGTAAAATGTGAAACGCATATTTTCCAGGCTATATTCAGATCTTATTTCTTTGAAACAGTTAGTTGCATAAGTTAAGGGAATTTTATTATTCTGATAAAACAAAATTTCTGGTAAGCCGTATGTAATCAGCTATTTGTTTTGCGAAGATGTTGTCGGTGACATGGTAAGGGGTTGTTTACTAAAATTAGATTGTCTCTTTCACTCCAACTTTTTCTTTGTGGGGATGATATTAATTGACACCTTTGGGACATTGTTTAAAACTTATTTTATAATTTTCTTTAATTTTGTCTAGTTAAATATTTGCCAACACATCATTAAATTGTAAATTGTACACGGAATAAGTAATAAAACACAGGTGCTCGATGCAACGCATCGGACAGCATCGCATGTTCACGTATAACAGCGTTAAGGAGGTTTATGCGAGTATTCTAAAAAAATACAGAGGTTTGGTATTGACAGAATAGATATTATCATATTAACATTATCTCTGTTCTTAAACACCATCTTTAATATGGCGTATAACTTATTCTGTTAAGCTTATATTGATATTGATACAAAAATAGGTGGACAACATTTCATGACGAATTTTAGTCGATTTTTTCGTCGGGGTACTTCGACATGATTACCTAACCCCTTCGGACAAAGCCTTCTTCGATGCCAAACTTTCATATGTTAATCAACTGACATTGTACCTTGTTTCAAGTATCCAGTGTAGTACCATAACCGAAATTTTTATGTTCGCATTTCTGTGTGTTTGCATGACTTAGAAACCAGTGAGTTAACTTCGGTATAAGCTGTTTTGAATAAAACATGAATTTATTCCATAAATTTCCCTGCAGGCATTTGTCCTGGTCGGTCCACAGTCGAACTGCTAAATTTTATTGCTGACTTGGAGCGATATTCAAGAGGTGATTCGTTTTCGAACAACGCTAAAGATATTTTTATTCTTCGATTTATTGAGCGGCTTCGAGTATTCAGCAGTAATTTCTTGTCTTCCTGAATACCGGTATATTCATGGCAATAGCAATAACAGTCAGGATACATCCGAAAACGTTTACTCGGATTTTATTCGATAAGGGCAATATTGAATTTACGATCAATTTTTGGGATTTTCATGCATTTTCAATGGTGAATGAGTTAGATAACACTTATAGCCAATTTGGTGGCAGCACCATTTGAATGTAAGCGAAAACGTTTTCGGTATTTGAATAGGTGCACTCAATATTAACATGATAATGATCTTCTAGTTTTTATTTTCGCGTATTTTAATTTTGTGTTTCTACATTAATAAAGTAGGTTGTAGGTATATATGAATTGTTCCATCTTGTGTCTTAACGTGATTGATATATTGGAATAAAACAATGGTTGTTTTGTGAGTGTGGAGTTTATTAATTACAGGCGATCGATTTCGGTCGTTCTAAAAACCATTTTCAGGCCAATCTGGAAGGTATTAAAAACAATAAGTACACATATAATTTTATAGTACACCAAGTCACTCACAGTCAGTAGGTAAAAAAGATAAAATATGTCCGAAATAAATAAACATGGTGCAGCGATGACATGTGTTAGCAAACTGAAGGCAGAAAAATATATAAAACGTAGACACGAATTGGGGACAGGCATATGTTCATCTATCGAAAATTTCGAATAAATAGCGTTCGTTAAATTTGGTAAATTCGTTAATGATATTGTGAGCTAGTACCTATCTCGTACTCATACAGCTGAATATTAACCCAAAATATGAAATAAAAAACTCACCTGATTTTATAACTAAGACAAAACCACTAAACGTTAATGAAACATCTTTCTTGGTCTCGTTTGATATAGTGAACCTGTCTACTAATATTCCAATAAAAGAATCCATTATCATATTGAAAGAATTCATATCACAATTAAATTTTACACAATCACACAACATGGTTGGCAATAACATTCGAGATATTGTAGATTTATTTGATGTCGTTCTCAAGGAAATCTTCTTTCAAGCCAACAACAGATTTTAAGAACAAAATCACGGTCTTCCCATGTGCAGTCCCAGCAGTGGTTTGCTGGCCAATATGTTTATAAATCAATTAGGGAGTGATATATTTAAATTACCTGAAAGCAAACACACCACATATTGGGGCAGATACGTTGATGACGTGATCTGTGTTTGGAATGGCAATTAAGACAAAATTAAAGTTTTCTTAGACAAAATCAAGAAATTATCAAAACTAAAGTTCAGATATGTGACAGAAATAAACAACAAGATCAATTTTCTACACTTAACAATGCACATAGACAACAATAGTCTAAGATACAACATATTCCGAAAACCCACAAGTACAGCCGTCATCATCTGTAAGCCATCCCAACATTCACATAACATAAAATCAATATCATTTCATCATTCAATTAATAGATTATTAACCACCCCTCTCTACCCTCAAGACTTCTACCAGGAATATCAATTTTACAGATAGCCAATAACAATGGCTTCAAGTCCAGAGAAATACAATTTTTGTACAACTCGATAAGGCATAAACACCTAATTAAGCAATTATATCCTCATATAGCTAAGAGACAAAAGTATATCTCAATTTGCCTCCACCCCGAAATGTTTAACCATATAAGAACCACCCTCAATGAATATGATATTACCACAACATGAACTACTAGGAACCCCGTAGAAAAAAAAAACGCTAATTAACAGCAAAGACTATGTGTCAACACTGAAAAAAGCGGAATATATAAATTGAGTTGTTCTAATTGTGATGCACAATACATCAGACAAACGGGCCGTAACTTAAAAACTATATTTAATGAACACACAAAGCGAAAACCATCAACATTTAATAAACACCTAGTTAAATAAAACCATCCAACCAACATTGACAATATCAAGCTATTTCACTCATGAGAAAATAAAAAAAAAATGGACTACTACGAGACATATGTGATAAAACAAAACATCGAGCATGCCCACAATATCATTAACGTATTTACCGAATTTAACGAACGCTATTTATTTGAAATTTTCAATAGATGAACACACTGCGCAAGTCACCAATTCGTGTCTACGTTTTATATATATTTCTGCCTTCAGCTTGCTAACACATGTCATCGCCGCTTCATGTTTGTTTATTTCGCAACATATTCTATCTTTTTCACCTATACTGACTGTGAGTGACTTGGTGTACTATAAAATTATATATGTACTTTTTGTTTTTAATTCCTTCCAGATTGGCCTGAAGATGTTTTTTTTTGTGAAATACCGTGTGAAATACCGAAATCGATCGCCTCTATTTAATAAAGTCGACATGCACGAAACAACCATTGTTTTATCCCAATATATTAATAAAGTAGGGTTTCCTACTAACTTTGCTAGATATTTTTACCCCAATTTAAGCATTTATTAATAAAACGATTTTGTAACCAGTTAGAATTTAGTTAATCCTAGAGTATGAACATTTGGACGGCCAGAGCGATTCCATTATTCGTGAGGTCAGAGGTCATAGGAAAAATGCTGGGTAGGACGTGTGCTGCAGCCGGAGATGAGAGGTAGGTAGGGGTTAGTACAGAGCACGCGCTAATAGAGGCGTCTGTGGAGTATTATAAATCAATCAGATGTCAATGTGCTCAATCGAGTAGCCTCGATTAAAATTGTTTGCACGTTTACATCATAGTTGAGAGCTGAACCTGATTGCGTCGAATATCACCGATCAGGGCACTCGTGAACCACGGACGTAAAACAGAAACGGCACTTAGCGCTTTTATTGTACAAAGAAAGGTAAAAATCCAAGGGAATCAATCATATAAACTGAAGCTAATGACATAAAAACTAAAAAGTTTGTATTACTAAAGCGAACGAAAAAGAAACGATAAGTTTTAAATCTTGTTGGATGTTCGTTTGACGTTATTAATTAACCTGATAAAAATATGATTGGCTAACGCCTCCATCTTGGAATAAGTCTGCACGTGCATCTTTATCAATATAGCTCGTTGTTTATTAATTGTTTATATGAAGGTGGTTACACAGATTAAAAGGCTCTAGATTATTAACAACAAAGGTATTTTATTATTTTTTTATATTTTACATGAGAAAAAACGTAGATGCGTTGCCATTTTGCAATGATGGTACCACACAGATCACAAACCTTGTTAGTGGCAAAAATAAAACCAGACTGTGAGGAGCATCAGCGAGCAGTGGGATTAACTGGACTAGGATACGAGTTTGTTCTTGATTCACTCCATTATCTCATTAATAAAGGAATTACAACGAGAACCATCATAACAGATCACAAAGCCTGTTACAAGAGATCCCCAGTTTTTAAGCAAATGCTTTACCCATATAGCTCAAATCGACGGGAAACCGAACTTGTTTCAATACATGCCCATTGGAATGAACGGCTCATCGTATTTTAACCCATACATTGTCTTATTGTGTCCTTAAATAGGTAAATAGCCGTGACTTGCTATTACTGTTCGGGTTGAATTTTGTAAATAATAGAGATAATGCCGTGAATCAAAACGGAAAATGCTCGGAAAAGATTGAGCTTAACACCAGTAATTGTAGCTAATCATAGAGCACTGCAAATATAGAAAAAAACCTTTAGCTACATTTGTATCTACTTCAATCAAGCTATAACCGAATATAAACTAGTAAGAAAATCTACTTCAGGTGGGCCGAAGTTAAAATACACCCCACCGTAAAATATTTTTGGTGTAGAATTTGAAAGAAGAAGTTCACCAATTTTGTCCATTCACTAACTAGTCCTTTCTTTTTAAAAGAGAAACTTAAATACCAAATTTCAGGTCAATTGTTCTCAAATTATGGCAGAAATCGTGTGAATTAAAAAAAAATCTGATGTGACCAGACACATGACTTTATCATGCAATATATAAAATTAATAGTTTAGCTGCGTGAGATTCTATTAGATCGAGATCGATCGTGTTTGCATTAAAATAAAACGAATTAGCCAGGATTTGACAGATATTGACAGTAGGTATTGTCAAAAAACCAGCCTTTGACACTACCTACTGTCATTAGAATAAAAATATCTGGCAAATCCTGGCTAACTTTATATTAATGCAGACAAGATCTTGATCAAATAGAATTTGCTCCTGCAGCTAAACTATTAATTTTACCAAAAAATGTCATAGACATAAATTATACAAAATTACGAAATGACGAAATTACAGAAATGGCGGCTAATTTGCAAAATTCTTGAAAAATGTATAACAACATTGCTATCCGCACTCGAAATACACATTGAACACCAAGATGTTTCAATATTGTTTCACATAGCGTACGTGCGCTCGTGTTTCTCCACCTCATCGCATTCTCCATGCATTTTCGTGTTGAATTGACGTTTCGCAACCGCTGACGTTCTGAATACTGTCAAAAGTTTCAAAATAACATGTAGATTTTCAGTGTCCCAGTATCTACAATTTGAAAAACCTGTTCAAATAGAAAGTTGATTCGTCACTGAAGCAGATATTGTTTAATAGATTTTGATCATCAGTTATTGATTCTCTGTGTCATCTGCTCACAAAATTCAATCCTCCTATCAAAATCGTCTTCAGCGAGCAGTTGATGTAGTTTCATCTTGTAAGGAAAGAACTTTGATGTTAAAGTTTTATGTACGGAACCAAGAGACATTTGGGTTTGCGCAGCAACCTTTCTTATACCTAGATGTTCTTGGATCCATTGCAAAATAACCAACAACTTCAATTTGTGCTCCTTCTAACATTACTCTCGGTTGCTTATTATTTTCTACTGAACCAGTGTCATGAAATTTTTGAACCAAATCAATTATATAACGATGGCTTACATTTTTATCGGGATACTTGTCGTTGAAAACTCTTGCCACCCGACGAGCACAACGATTTTCACCGGCGTAAATAAGAATTCTATCTAATTGTAGACCGCGGTCTGAGTCAATGATATATTGATTTCCGGGTGGAAACAGCGTTGAGGACTTTGAAGCAGTCGACGTTTCGTTGTTGGTTCAGATACGTGGATGACACCTTCGTAATTTGCCCACATGCACGGCAATCCTTAAACAATTTACTCGACTACCTCAACCAGCAACACCCAGACATACGCTTCACCATAGAAGTGGAAACAGATAGCTCTCTCCCTTTCATCGACGTCCTAGTTACTCGCACTCCATCGGGCTCCCTTGAACATACCGTGTATAGGAAACCCACTCACACTGATAGATACCTCAATGCCAATTCCCACCATCACCCCGCTCAGAAACAAGCAGTGATCAACACCCTTGTGAAAAGAGCAATTTCTATAACCCATCCCACATACCTCCAAAACGAACTTGACCACTTAACCAAAGTCCTCAATAATTAAAACAATTTCCCGACACCTAAACCCAACAGATAACACACCTCATCCGCATCACGACGTCCCAATCGCAACAGCTTTTCTTCCTTACGTCTAGGCTACGACAGATCGTATTGGACGCATCCTCCGTACGTACAACATAAAACCGATATTCAAACCCCTTTCCAAACTATCGGACTTACTTACTTCTACAAAGGACAAAATCCCTCCTCTTATTTCCTCTGGTGTGTACCGGATTCCATCTGCTTGTGGAAGTGTATATTGGCGAGAGGAAGCGATCAGTTAGCGTCCGAGTATCTGAGCACGAACGCTGCACTAGATTGCGACAAATCGCTGGTAGATTGCGACAAATCGCTGGTCTGTGGTGAACACAGATATAACACGGGACATGAGATCCTGTTTGCACAAACCAAAATCCTCGCCCGTGAATCCCATTAGTACCCTAGAAGGATCCGTGAATCAATAGAAATCCTAAAACACCCCTCCAATGCCAATGGAGGTTTTCACTTACATCATACCTGGAAATCAGTCCTGTCCCAACCGCATCTACCTGCTGGCCCACTACCTGTTAACCCCACCCCTTCCACTACGTTACCCCCACTCCAAACACCATCTGGTGACACCACTCCACTCGTATATAAAGACCCGCCACAAGTGACGACAGTATCTTCTTAGCGCTTGGTCTGATAACTTAGTCCTGAAGATGCCTCTTGCAACAGAGCGCGAAACGTCGACTGCTTCAAAGTCCTCAACGCGGTTTCCACCCGGAACCCAATATATCAAGAATTCTATCTATTATGTCTAAGGTATAAACCATCTTCATAAAATGATCTAAATACTAGATTTTAGCAATCTAATATAGCTCGAATTTATTACGTAACCTAGGAAATGTCATAATAGTAACCGTGGTAATTTCCACAACAAACGTTCTGTAAAGTATTTGCAAGCTAGGTACTTGAAGCTACATTTTTTGTCATATTCCGATTTTCTTTGCAATTTTGATTCCACCAAATTATTTTTACCGTCATTCCATGCTGTTCGTAATCCAAAGTTTAATTCTTTTGGATAATCGTCAAAATTATATACTGGATCTAGCGCATTTGCTAAATTTGATGGTAGCCGACATTCCTTCCCGTAAACTAACTCATGTGATGTATATCGAGTTTCGGTGTGAACAGTGTTATTGTAAGAAAAGCACCAATACTGAACTCACGAACTCCAAGATTTTGGAAAGTTAAACGTATGCATTCCTAAATATGCCCCTACACTTTTATGCGAATTTTTTAATGCTCCAAGAGTTTGATGATGATATGCAATAGATTTTAATGTTTTGATTTTTAACAACTTACAAGTTTCCTGAAATACTGAACCCAAACATTCAGTTCCTTGGTCCGTAATGACCTGTTCTGGATTACCATACCGCAAAATAAAATTTTCTACAAATGCAACCGTTTCGGCTTCTTTATTTTTGATTGGATATGCCTCGACGAATTTTGTTAAGTGGCACTGCAACGTGAGAATATACTGTTAACCTTCATTGTCATGATCAACTGGGCCCACTAAATAAAAAAAAATTATCTGCAATGCTGACGATGCTGTAGCTGTGATTGTCATTGGTTATTTGCGGGCATTTGAATGTTTGAGTCTTTGGCAAAAATCACATATTAACAAAGTTCTCAATGTCTGTATACAATCCTGGCCCGAAAGTAATACTTTTTTACGTTATTATACATGCGTTCCAAACCCGCATGTCCTACTGTTCGTAATATACGAAAGTCGTTTAATATTAATTGTTGAATATCATACCAAAACTAGGCAAACCATCGAATGAGGCCAAATCATATCGCCCAATATCACTGTTACCAATGATGTCGAAGCTCTTTGAAAAGTTGCTTCTAAAGAGGATGAAACCTATCATTGAGAGAAAGGAACTAATTCCTAATCACCAATTTGGTTTTAGAGAAAAGCATTCGACTATAGATCAAGTTCATAGAATAACAGATATCGTAGAGAAAGCATTAGAAGAAAACCTAATTTGCTCAACAATCTTTCTGGATGTGACACAAGCTTTCGATAAGGTTTGGCACGAAGGATTGATACACAAACTAAAGAGTATGCTTCCTCTACAATACGTCGAGCTGCTAACATCCTATGTGTCTGATAGGCTATTCAGAATTAAACAAATCGATGAATACTCGGATCTAAAGGAAGTAAAATCTGGGGTACCCCAGGGTAGTGTGTTGGGACCAATTCTCTATCTACTGTATACAAGTGACCTTCCACAGCTGGAAAATGTAACAGGCGTCACATTCGCAGATGACACGGCTCTAATGGCAGTGGGATCAACTATTGGAGAATCTACTAGGAATCTTCAACAAGCTACCAATAAAATGTATAACTGGACCAAAAAATGGAACACCAAGCTCAACGAACTGAAATCTGTCCACATTAACTTTACAAATAAAAGAATCGAGGTCATACCTCATGTAAAGATTAACGATGCCATAGTTCCATATGCGAACACTGCAAAGTATTTGGGTATGACTCTGGATACAAAACTAAGGTGGAAAGAACATGTTAAGAAGAAAAGAGTAGAGCTTGGCCTCAAATATAGAGAACTCTACTGGCTTCTGGGAAGAAACTCTCAGTTGTCAGTTCAGAACAAACTACGAGTGTACAACCAAATACTAAAACCGATCTGGTTATACGGCATCCAGCTTTGGGGTTGCGCAAAAAATTCCAACATACAAGGAATCCAGACTTTCCAAAATAAAGTATAAGGAATATGGTTAACGCTCCTTGGTACATACGGAATAGTGACCTACATCGTGACCTAGGTGTCCCGCAAGTCATCCAAGAGATAAAAAGATTCGCCACTAAACACGAATCTCGCCTAAGCCACCACGTCAACGTAGAGGCCCTGCAGCTACTGGACAACCAGAATCTAGTGAAAAGACTAAAAAGAACTAAACCCTTCGAACTAGTGACTCAGTGAAATGTGAAAAAGCAGAGCACAGTGCGTGAAGTGTTAGTGCTTCTTGTTTAGGACAAAGTTAATATAGGACATCAGTGGATAGCCTATTAGAGACAAGTACCAAGTTTTAAGAATTCAGATTTAAATTGATGGTTAATCTTTCAGATTAGTTTCAATATGTTAAGCACAATATGCCTATTAAAAAAAAAAAAAATAATCCGATTTTCTTTGCAATTTTGATTCCACCAAATTATCTTTACCGTCATTCCATGCTGTTCGTAATCCAAAGTTTAATTCTTTTGGATAATCGTCAAAATTATATACTGGATCTAGCGCATTTGCTAAATTTGATGGTAGCCGACATTCCTTCCCGTAAACTAACTCATGTGATGTATATCGAGTTTCGGTGTGAACAGAATTATTGTAAGAAAAGCACCAATACTAAACTCACGAATTCCAAGATTTTGGAAAGTTAAACGTATGCATTCCTAAATATGTCCCTACACTTTTATGCGAATTTTTTAATGCTCCAAGAGTTTGATGATGATATGCAATAGATTTTAATGTTTTGATTTTTAACAACTTACAAGTTTCCTGAAATACTGAACCCAAACATTCAGTTCCTTGGTCCGTAATGACCTGTTCTGGATTACCATACCGCAAAATAAAATGTTCTACAAATGCAACCGTTTCGGCTTCTTTATTTTTGATTGGATATGCCTCGACGAATTTTGTTAAGTGGCACTGCAACGTGAGAATATACTGTTAACCTTCATTGTCATGACCAACTGGGCCCACTAAATCAAAAAAAATATTATCTGCAATGCTGACGATGCTGTAGCTGTGATTGTCATTGGTTATTTGCGGGCATTTGAATGTTTGAGTCTTTGGCAAAAATCACATATTAACAAAGTTCTCAATGTCTGTATACAATCCTGGCCCGAAAGTAATACTTTTTTACGTTATTATACATGCGTTCCAAACCCGCATGTCCTACTGTTCGTAATATACGAAAGTCGTTTAATATTAATTGTTGAATACCTCTTTCTGTTATGCATTGGGTACCTCTAATGATTGTCATTTTTATACCGGTTTTCTTAAACTCGTGTTTTAATTTATTTATATAGTTGACAAGTACTGCGCAGTTAGTTTTTAATATTGTTAATTCTGAAATATAAAATTTTTTACAGACTGTAGTCAGGCCTCTCAACGACGTGTCTAAAACTGACGTTGATCGAGTTGCCTATTTTGTGTAAACTATTCCATTCATTTCATCATATAGGTATTACATTATTCAATACATTTCTATTATTTATTTCTTTTTCTGGTATAACCTTCAATTTGACTGAGTCTACAGATGGTTTCAATAACTACACGACCCCAGGGTGATGAAGCCTGTTTTCATTTGGAATATTATTAAAATAATCCACAGTATCATCGAGTTTTGTTGTTGTGCTCGAGATATCGCGCATATCTTTGCCGTTGAATTATCTCCTAAGTCTTTCAAATCCTTATTGTCTATGATTACTCGTGATAATGCATATGCAGTGACATTATCTTCACCTTTCACATAATTAATGGTGAAATCATATTCTTCCAAAATTAGTCGTTTGATGGATTTGTCATACCGAATAAATACAACAATGGGCTATAATCACAAAGGATAAAAAAATTTCGGCCTAATACATAGATAAGGCCTAAACTTTTTCACATAGTAGCAAATTACTTCTCGATAGTTCAATAATTTCGTTCAGCATTACTTAAGGCAAATCCAGACGCATCTGTTCTTAATATAAATTGATTATCAGCAAAAAATCTGGATATTGAAAAATTTGAGATTGTATTAAAGCTTGTTTAAGAGTAATAAAAGCTCGCTCGCACTGAGAACCCAAAACAAATTTAACTCCTTTCTTTGACAAATGATTATTTAATGGTGTCGCTGTCCGCAAAATTCTTTATACATTTTCGATAATAATTTGCAACAAAGCTTTTTGCCCATTTCCATTAGTTGGCACTGGATATTCTTCCATAAATTACATTCTTTCCGGATCAGGACGAATCCCTTCCGCTGAGATTACGTGACGAGTTATAAAATTTGTTCCTGCAAAAATTCGTATTTATGCGGATTCAATATTAAGTTTACTTGCCGTAATCTATCATTACTTTAACTAAATTCTTGTTATGATTATCTAAACTATTTCCAAAAACCATTAAATCATCTAAGTAAATAAAACAACTGTTATAACTTTGTCCCGACATAGCTTTTGTTATTGGTCGTGAAAAAGCACTGTGACTTATTTTCAATCTCATAGGCAACCTAGTTAGTTGATATTGTCACCGATCAGTAGAGAATGACGTACATGATCGCGAATCTGAATCTAACCCAAGCTGGTAAAAGCGTTGAGATAAATCCAAATGCGACAAAATATACTGCTCCTGACAAAGAATCTGATATTTCGTCAATAAAAATTTTAGTTGCCTATTCAATAGCCTATAATATATTACTATGCGCCATTTTTTTACCATTATGATCAGGTTTCTTAGGTACGATTAATAAAGGTGCCGACCATTCTAAAGTCGCTCAATAATACCATCTGTCAACATTTTGTCTACCTGCTTGTGAATCTCTTCGTTCTGTGACTGAGGTAACCTATATGGTCTTACGTAAACAATCATTGCATTATTCTGCAAATGTAGTTCTTGTTTAGTAGTATTAAGAATCGAAAGAGGGTCGCCTTCCATGAGGAAAACGTCATTAAATTTTGTTGATTGAGAGTTTTTCTTCCTTATATAATCCATCTTTATTAAATTTTGTTAGCAGTTTATCAATACGATCAACAGAAATTTTTTTCTTATTAAATGCATATGCATTATAACTTTAAAACTCTTCTAGTTTCAGCAAAAAAAAAAATTAATTGAATGTCTATCATTTGTATTTCATATTCTTACTGGTAATAATTTGTTAATGGCTCTTGTTAAAATTCCTGCAGTAAAACGCATTCAGAATTTTTTCCGGCAAAACAACATAATCTGAGTCAAATTCCACGTTGAAGTATGATATTGTCTCACATCTCGGTGGAATGAGAGAAAAACATTCTTTTCCCGATTCAAGCGGTATGTAATTTTTCTTTCCCTTATATCAAAATGATAACATGAATTTCTCATAATCTGTTACCAAAAAATAACTCTTAAGGAAGTCAGCCCCAATAACACCACGAAAATCTTTTGTACCATCGTCCATAATACAAAAATGTGGTTTAATTTACAATCACCCAACGTTAAACAAATATTTGCTGACCCTTGCGCTACTGTTGAACCTGATATTCCCTCTATTTCTATTCGCTTTGTTGTCAACATATTCCAATTTATTTAAACATGATGCGAACAGAGCACTAATTGGAGCACCCGTGTCGATTAATAATTTCAATATATTATTTGAATATTTTACCGATAAATAATATGAACCGCCAAAATTTAGAATAATGCCCTTTTTGGATAAGATTATGCATTAGGAACGAAAAAATTGGTCTTCTCGTTCTTTTAAGATATTATCGCTTTTGGATGTTGAGAAAGAAGTCATAGCCTTCTGTCTAATGAACCGTTAAAATTTCCTCGACCTCGTCGTACATTGTAATGAATCCTTTGGAATCTATCGTTATTTTGCCCTCTACAATAATTTTGTCCTGCACAGTAATTTGTCCTCTAATTTGATTTTGCCCTCTAAAATTGTTTAGACATCTGAACTGAGTTTGTCCTCTAAAATAATGATTTATATAATTTTTATTCGAACCTATTTTCCGCGCATTTTAAATACCTTTGCAGATGAAGAGCCCTTCAGTGAATTCTCTTCGTCTATTGCGCCAGTAATAGCGCATTTTAGTGTGGAATAATTTCTAGCTTTGACAATTGTTCGTAATTCGTGATTGCGTAAACCGTTTGCAAAAACATTTATAGCCAACTTCTCGTTTGCCGGTCGCTACACTTTAGAAGTTTCGTTATTACCTTCTGACTGACTTAACGTTAGATTTAGCATTAAACTTTCGATAGATTTTCCAAACTCATCAACGGACTTGTCCGTTGACATCGAGCTATGCAATTCAACTGACAGAACTGCCGCGGATTTCTTTGACAACAAATAAAGTTTCATATCTTTAATCAATTCTAAATTATTTTCGTATGACGAATTTAACCTTAATTTAGTACTCTGCGATAATTTTGTTATTAATACTACTTTAATTAACAGTTTTTTCCCCAGCTTCATCTAATAAAGAATCGCATAATTCGATGGAATCAATTAATTGCTTGGTTTTATACTCTGAGTTATCCATAGTTGGCAATAACTCGTCGTTACGTCGTTCTTAAATCGAATTAGTCTGTCATTCTTACTACGGTGCTATTTAAAATTCATACTAATTATTCTATTTTCTAAACTATCACGAATTTCCTTAATCAATGTCTCTATTTCCGCTACTATAGCTTAGCTTGCTTAAATACGTCTGGTTCTACTTTTCCGGTAATTTTGTTAAATAAATTCTAACCGTACGTTTGATAATTCTTCTATTTCGGCTAACTTTGAAAACTTTTTATTCGTTACCTTAAAACTTAATGTACGGGCCTGTCTATCTTTAAATAACTTTCTATTTATAGCTCTATCTTCGCTAATAATATTAAAACGCTCCAATTGGCTATTTGTCATTTATCCTAATTTCTAACTTACAATGTAATTTGCCGCAACAATAATATCTTTGTTGGTTGCCCACAACACTGCAATGAATAGCCTTTCTTTTTACTTATCACTAGTTACAACTTCCCAAAACATTGTTGCTCCGTTGGAACTGCTTTTGGATTTGTAGATACGAAAGACGCTATGCACTGATTATGCATATTTTTGCCTATTAATTGCCCAAAATTTCACCAGAGCAACGGTGAACCAGGGTGTAGGTTTTCACTATGTCTTACAATTTTCAACCTGATATCATTATCTCTTGTGTGGAGTGGCCCATTTTTCTTGAACACTAACTTATGTTGTGTTTGTTACACAGTTTCTTATGTAGCTAGGAAAACCACTCAATGAAGCATCCTCCTACAGGCCAATTTCTTTACTGCCCACATTGTCAAAACTGTTTGAAAAGCTACTTGCAAAACGACTGAAGCCAATCTTAGATGACAGAAACATCATACCCACTCATCAGTTTGGATTCAGAAACAAACATTCCACAATTGATCAGGTGCACAGAATAACAATGATCATAGAAAGAACTTTAGAAGAAACAAAAGTATGCTCCTCCATATTCCTGGATGTGGCAAAAGCTTTCGACAAAGTTTGGCACGAAGGTCTACTCTATAAGCTGGATCGGCTACTACCCTTCGAGTATAGCAAACTATTAGGATCATATCTTTCTGACAGATGCTTCCGCATAAAGCAAGATAATGAGTACTCAACCCTCAAATGTATTAAAGCTGGAGTACCACAAGGTAGTGTACTTGGCCCAATTCTTTACCTTCTATATACACATGATCTTCCGCAACCAGATGGTGTTACCGTTGCCACGTTTGCTGATGACACTGCTGATGACACGGCAGTAGATACAAATATTGAAGGAGCAACACTAAAACTGCAGAATGCTGTCAACGATATTAGTGATTGGATGCAACGATGGCTAATTACATTGAACGAAACCAAATCCATTCACATAAACTTGACCAACAAGCGAATACGATACGTTCCAGTTACAATAAATTTCACCACCGTACCCTATTCGAACACGGCAAAATACCTCGGTATGACGCTAGACACCAAGCTCCGCTGGAAAGCACATGTTAAAAAGAAACGAGAAGAATTGGGCATAAGATACAAAAAAATGTACTGGCTTATTGGTAGGAAGTCGTCTTTGTCGACATATAATAAACTACTTTACAAGCAGATACTTAAACCTGTGTGGACCTATCGTATCCAACTGTGGGGCTGCACTAAGCCAAGCAATATCACCATCATACAACGTTTCCAAAATAAGGTGCTAAGAAACATCGTGGGTGCACCGTGGTATATAAGAAACAGAAATCTCCACAGGGATCTTGAGATGGAATTAGTAACGAACGAAATTGGAAAGTTTGCAGAGAATCATCACAACAGACTTCTCCATCACACGAATGTCGAGGCAATCCAGCTTCTTGACAATTGTGACAGTGTGCGAAGACTCAAACGAACCAAACCTTTTGAGTTGGTGAAGTGATGTTAAAAAACCAGAGCAAAGTGTTGTGTGAGTGATAGCTGATAGGTGAACAAAGCAGAGCAACGTGCAGTGTGTGAAGTTTAAAGCGTCAGCATCCAAATTAAATCTAAGTTACACCAACACTTAATATCAAACACTTTTTATACGTAGCAATTTAGGTTAGATTAATATAGCTAGATAGTCATCAGACTGTTATACACACGTACCTGTATGGTGCTGTTAATTAATAAAAAAAAGTTTCTTATGTGAAAAACTGGCAGGATCGGCATGTAACGTACTTGGGCTTAGTAAAGTAATAATAATTTAATTTTTTTTTTTTTGGGGGGGGGGGATGTTGCCATGTGTACAAAGCCAGTGGCTTGTCTGTGCGTCAGTCGGGTGACGGAGTATTAGAAAAATCCCCTGCATAACCTGGGCTTGAACCCTGGACTTCTGAGTGGAAGGCATTGGCCTTATCCACTCGGCCACCTCCGCTCCACCTCCTCTAATAATTATTATTTATTGGCCAAATAAGCAATTTGTGTATGTTGATATAACCACACATTTTGTAAACATTACAGGCCAAAAGGAATACCTTCACCGATATTGAGTATACATGCTACAATCCTCAAACCAGTGCTCTTCCTGGCATCCTAAGAAACAATAAAACTAAAGATAAGAAATAAAACAATAAACGCAATCAGAATAAAGAAATATCTAAAAAAAATCTCCTCCAATGACTTTCACATCTGACTAAACAGAGTCGCGAATACACGTCTTTTCATGCACACACTGACACAAACTTTCCCCCAAAACGACCCCCACCAACGCAACAATCATTCATCAACTTAGCGATACGATAACGGTATCCGCACTGGAAAAGGGCCGTCCGATGCACCGGTACACTAATCTTGTCGGGCGCGTGCACATTCACATTGTGGACATCCCCTCGGAAGACAACCTTTCGGTACAGATAGCGCGGCTTCTTGATGAGCAAAATTTTGTAAAAGAAGGTGATGGAATGTAACTTTCGCCGCCCAGACATATCCAACCATACACTGCTCCGCAATTTCTCCGAAGTGTGACCACGTCTTCGGATTCTATAAATTATCCGAATGCAAGAATTCTGCACATTTTGTATGCGTCTAGCGTCTATCTTGCACAGGAACCCATCAAAGACCGTGTCAGCGTAATTCAGGTTTGCCAGAACTAGGGAATCACACAGTAATTTCCTACAACGGCGATTCAGAAAGCGTGTATTATTGTAAATAGCCTTAAGGGCTGGAAAAGCGCTTGTGATCAGCTCCGAAGTGTTGCGATGAAACAGAAGATCACTGTCCATCCAGGCATCCAAGTTGCGAACACAATTCTTGAATGGGATCCGGATCGGCCGCAGTGAAATATTCAGACTGCTCTCCACCAAACCCCGTGCTTTCTTGGGTCCGAACAGAATGGCCTGCGTTTTAACCAGATCCAGGGTAAGTTGATGGTCCCCTCGAGCACAGACAGCATTCTGCAGAGCGAGTCCTGAGCCAGTGCGACCTGGGACGGGTTGAAGGATATATACCGTTGAGTGTCATCCGCATACTGATGGTAGCGACAGTCTGTGATCAATTGAGGCAGATCACCTGTATATAGAGTGTACATTAACGGCGATAGGACTGCTCCTTGTGGAACCTCTGGTGAGAAAGCTAGGCTGCGACAAATTGCCATACAGGCAGACACACTGGGTCCTGTTCGAGATGTAGGATCGTAGAAGCTCCACAGCGCCGGCACCCAACCCAATGGATGACAAGATCTCGACCAGAATCTCATGGCTGATGAAATCAAAAGCCTTACTATAGTCCAGAAGCACGAGAGCCGTAATCTCACCCCTATATGCAGCCGTAACAATATCATCGGTTATGTCGGTACGTACTGTGGCGCAGTTATGAGAAGCTCTGAAACCAGATTGATACTCTGGAAGGAGCTGATTGGCAACAATGTAATCCCGCAACTGGCGTTCAAGCAGTCTCTCAAAGAGCTTTGAAACGGTGCGCAAAATACTGATCGGTCGCAGATCGCCAAGATCATTCACAACAGCTTTCTTGGGGATAGGTGTGACCAGGGAAGACCTCCATGCAGGCGGAAAAACAGACGCCGAAATGCAAGCATTAATTATGTGTGCGATAAAGTCAAAGATTACCGGTGGACACAGGCCTATCATCCGCAGGTTGACTCCATCCGAGCCCATGGCAGTGCCAGGCTCTTCCAATAAAACACTCCATTTGATTTTGCGTGTTTATTGAAGTAAGAACATCTTAAGAACATCTTATATGTAGTCTTATATGTTTTATATGCTTATCTATATCAGAAGATGTCATAACTTAGCCGACACACTAGATTGCTGGCTCTGCAGTTATAATGAGCCGGAATGCAAAGCATCCTGCTAAACCTGTCTTATCAGCTAATTCCGCAATCGAGATTCTCTGTATAGTTATATATAAATAAGTTAATTCAATATACAGTCCATTACACTATCTGAGAAACGAATAAACCGACTTAATTTATTTTTTCGTTTTTCGTCCCCTATAAAATGACGCATATGAAGTTCTCATTTCATAATCGAAAGTAGGGATGGCTGGAGGTGAAGGGGTAGACTATATTTCTGTTTAGAAAAATTGGAGCACATTATGAATCGTTGCGGTTGTGGCTACTGATTAAGTTAATCCGCGCTGTTCATGAATGTTGGATAGTTGGGTCTGATATTTTTCGCAGGTCGAAGCACTATTAGTAGATCGCTGAGAGAGATAGACTACATCACGGATTTGCTAATATCTGAGAGGGATATACTGTTTTCAGCGCTTCGCCAATAGTGACACGACCATAACGGTATTAAAGGAACTACTCATCCTATTTGGCCACGACACCACGGTTGGAACGAGTGACTGTTTCTAAATGTTACAAATATTCTTCTTCATGCTAGTTCCTTTATTTACAATACAAACACTCAGTCTTCTGCAATGGCTTGAGAGGCAAGACGTATTGTGGTGGGCCGAGAAAGTGGTTCGATTTCGGGCCGAGAGAAGAGTTGCACTTCTTGAGGCTCGGAAAACCACTTTCTGGGCGTGGTGCACACAATTTTTTATCCTACACAACAATATCGTAATAAAATCACCCGTTTCTAAAACTAATCTCTGGCATAATGGCTTTTGACAAATAAAATCCATTGACGTTTTAATCACAAACGTCAAACCGAATCGAAAACTGTGTTTTGATTGGACAGAGTTATTGCATTTTCGTGGCTAGCGCCGGGCTGGAGCAGCATCTTTCGCGTCTCCATAGAGACGCGAAAATGACTTTTTCGCATCGTGCAGGATAAAAAGTAATGTACACACGAGAGGTGGTTAAACTTTTTTAAATCAGAAAAACCTTTTTCTGGTTAGGGTTAGCTCACCATAAAGTTGGTCGTCAGTGTTTGGGTCCCGAAACTACAGTTTAATATATTTTTTCGCCTAACTTACAAAGGTATCTCTCCTTACGTAATGCTCTCCCCACGTCACATAAAAAAGCGGCTAAAATGGCAAAAATCCTATCTCTTGTACTTTTTTACGGTTTGAACAATACGCTGTGATAAAGTTCTCTAAGTAGGCTCAGATAAAATCTTAATGCTTGAAATTTAATTCACGTTATACACGTTCTTTCAGGTAGACTGTCGGCATTTTAGGAAGCGGTAGTCGAAGATAAAGTACTTACATATTATTTACTTAAAGTAGTGGCCACAATCGCATATACATTTTTTTGAAAAATTCACATTTTCGTAAAGATTTGTCGAAACACATTATTTTAAAGAATACGATAAGCCCTATTTGCAGACGTAAAACAAAATAAATAATTAATTAATTATCCATATTACACCTTACTTTTTAGATTCAGGCAATAGTGAAACGAATTCATTTATTTTGGCGGGCAAATATGGGTTATCATTTCGTTTACAATAATATGTCTGAAATTATTGATATTGTTATTATAAATTTAAATGTGTGGGTAAAAATCCTTATTTTCGTATTTTGAACGCACTAAATTAACGACAGAAAATCTCCTACTGCAAAACCCAGGTCTACGAAGCTTCGTACGATAGCAATTTTTACCGGGAGCGTAAAGTAGAGGTTTTATTATTTGACAATAATTGAATACCACTTCACAGAGTTGTCATAGTTAATTTTTTCGTAGCATAAACGTTTAAATTTAGCCTTCATATTAGCCTCCTTAAATAATACAGATTACATAACTTGTTTGCCATCTAATATTGAGGATATTTGTAAAGGTAGGGTAACTGCTATTATTCTTATTTTTTACTTAAAAGTGAGTTGGAGAACACATGTAAGGAGTATTTAAAGAGCAATACATATATTTTAGTCCATAGAGAGATAAAGGTTTGGTTACGGTTATTATCTCCAAAACTGAATACTTTGGGATGACTAATAGTTAATTAATGATACAAATATTTATCAAATAATTAAGGATTTTTCTTGTATTTGTTCCCCACTTTACGCATTAGCATCTTTTGTTTCGAAAATTTTAGTGACTCCTTTAATAATAACTTATGATATTAAAGATTCATTTACTTTTTCTATAAAGCATCAACCTTTTTGTTTACCTGATGGACAGTTTAGATATCTTTGGCCGCCGTTTGTCTTTTTACCAACAATCAACACATTTGTTAGTGCATGTATTAAAGGAGAATTGGTAATTGATATCAAACAATACAATATTGTGTGAAACTTTCTTTTTACTGTGATTAGATTGATTTTTAATAATTATTGTTTTCCTTTCGCGCATGTTTTTTTTCTTTCAGAAATTGATGTACTTCCTATGGGTTCTCCGATTTCTCCCATTTTGGCAAATATGGATAAACTTTTTGATGACATTATCCCAACATTACCGTTTAAAGTTTCATTAATTCACAAATACATAATACATTGTAAAACATTAGATTGTTTGAATACTTTTAATAAAAATCTTCAGTTTAGTCACGAAAATTCAAAAAAAGAATTGTGTTTCTATTGTAGATATTAATATTATCACGACAGTGGAAATTCTTTGATGAAATATTTTGCTTGTAGATAGAAAAGTTACAAATTCTGGAGATGTCCTTTTTTCTCATATCATCTCAATAATGAAAAAAATAACGCAGGTTTGGCACTAAAAATAGAACAGAAAAAATGCAATTCTAAATTTAGACCCATACCCCTCGCTAGCACAATGATCTAACCAGCTAAGCTATTAGGGCCCAGTCTAATTTATTTAAAATGTACATCTCTCTTGTATATAACCCCATCAATATATTTGATATCACTTCATCATCACGGTAAGTCCATAGAAACATCTTAGTTAAAATATTAGATGTCAGGTTTTTGGGCCTGCAAAATCTTTTAAGTCTTCTTGGCTACTGCGCGATACAGGTGTACGCCTCGGAGGTGTATTTTCTTTCCCCAGTAGCCTAAATAAATTCGCGCACTGCGGATAAGTTAGCCATAAAAATATCCATACCTTTTTTTCGATTTTTGTTTTAAATATATCAAATGAACTGTCCAAGTACTATACGCCTGAGTTTTGCCTAAAAAAATCATCAAACGCTGTTGCCGAACAACGCACCTTATAAGAATATTCGTAATCTCAATAAATAATTGTCGAGTGACCGGGAACAGTTTTCATAACTTTTGCAAATATGATTGCAGAACTTTCTATCATTATATCAAATTGTAGGCAATAGGGTCGCCTATTGACACTCGGAGTTTTGCGTGATGGCTAACAACCTCTAAATAACGGTAATGTCCATAGGTAACCAACACCACTAGCAAACATCCATCGGTTGTTTGTTGCAGAAAAATATAACTTTTGAGAAAACTTACATTTCGTCATGTGCGGCCCATGGTGAACATAAAACAACATATAAAGGTCACAAACAAACATATATGGGACTGCAGAACACATCTTTTTAACGATATTTTTACCATTGACAGTAGGTATTGTCAAAACATCAGCGTTTGATACTACCTACTGACAATAGAATGAAACTATTTGTCAAATCTTGGCTAACTAAGATGCAGAGACGACCGATCTCAATCAAATACAATTTGCTCATGTAGCTAAACTATTAGTTTTACCAAAAAATGTCGTAGACATAAATTAATCAGAATTTCCTCTACTTTAATGTATCATTTAACTATATCTAGATTGTAGAGTTCCGCGGTCTGAGTCAATGATATATTGATTTCCGGGTGGAAACCGCGTTGAGGACTTTAAAGCAGTCGACGTTTCGTGCTCTGTTGCAAGAGGCATCTTCAGGACTAAGTTATCAAACACAAGTGCTAAGAAGTCTGTCGTCTGTTGGGGCGGGTCTTTGTATATGAGTGGAGTGGTGTCACCAGATGGTGTTGGGAGTGGGGGTAACGAAGTGGAAGGGGTGGGGTTAACAGGTAGTGGGCCAGCAGATAGAAGCGGTTGGGACAGAACTGATTTCCAGGTATGATGTAAGTGAACACCATCATCTCTATTGATATTGGAGGGGTGTTTTAGGATTTCTATTGATTCACGGATCCTTCTAGGGTAGTAATGGGATTCATGGGCCAGGATTTTGGTTTGTGCAAACAGGATCTTATGTCCCCTGTTATATCTGTGTTTCTATAACCCGCCTCACATACTTCCAAAACGAACTTGACCACTTAACCAAAGTCTTATCCCCAAAACAACTATCCCAAGTCCTCGATAATTAAAACCATTTCCCGACACCTAAACCCAACACACCTCATCAGCATCACAACGTCCCAATCGCAACAGCTGTTCTTCCTTACGTCCAGGGTCCGACAGATCGTAATGCACGCATCCTCCGCAAGTACAACATAAAGCCGATAATCAAACCCCTTTCCAAACTATCGGACTTACTTCCTTCTACAAAGGAGAAAATCCCTCGTCTTCTTTCCTCTGGTGTGTACCGGATTCCATGTGCTTGTGGAAGTGTCTATATTGACGAGACCAACCGATCAGTTAGCGTCCGAGTATCTGAGCACGAATGCTGTACTAGATTTCGAGAAATCGCTGATTCAGCTCTCGCTGAACACAGATATAACACGGGACATGAGATCCTGTTTGCACAAACTAAAATCCTCGCCCGTGAATCCCATTACTACCCTAGAGGGATCCGTGAATCAATAGAAATCCTAAAACACCCTTCCAATATCAATAGAGATGATGGTCTTCACTTACATCATATCTGGAAATCAGTCCTGTCCCAACCGCTTCTACCTGCTGGCCCACTACCTGTTAACCCCACCCCTTCCACCTTGTTACCCCAACTCCAAACACCATCTGGTGACACCACTCCACTTATATATAAAGACCCGCCCCAACAGACGACAGTATCTTCCTAGCACTTGGTTAGATAACTTAGTCCTGAAGATGCCTCTTGCAACAGTCTCTACTCTCAACTTGTCTCTAATAGGCTATCCACTGATGTCCTATATTTTCTTTGTCCTCACCAAGAAGCACTAACACTTCACTCACTGTGCTCTGCTTTTTAAACATTACACTGGTTCACTAGTTCGAAGGGTTTAGTTCTTTTTAGTCTTTTGACTAAATTCTGGTTGTCCAGTAGCTGCATGGCGTCTCCGTTGACATAATGGCTTAGACGAGATTCATGCTTAGTGGCTCTTTTTATCTCTTGGATGACTTGAGGGACACCAAGATTGCGATGCAGTCACTATTCCATATGTACCAAGGAGCGTTAGCCATATTCCTTAGTACTTTATTTTGGAAAGTCTGAATTCCTTGTATATTGGAGCTTTTCGCGCAACCCCAAACCTGGATGCTGTATAACCAAATCGGTTTTAGTATTTGGTAGTAAACTTGTAGTTTGTTCTGTACTGACAACTGAGAGTTTCTTCCTTCTTTCTTGCTCTTTTTATCTCTTGGATGACTTGAGGGACACCAAGATTACGATGCAGTCACTATTCCATATGTACCAAGGAGCGTTAGCCATATTCCTTAGTACTTTATTTTGGAAAGTCTGAATTCCTTGTATATTGGAGTTTTTCGCGCAACCCCAAACCTGGATGCTGTATAACCAAATCGGTTTTAGTATTTGGTAGTAAACTTGTAGTTTGTTCTGTACTGACAACTGAGAGTTTCTTCCCAGAAGCCAGTACAGTTCTCTGTATTTGAGGCCAAGCTCTACTCGCTTCTTCCTAACATGTTCTTTCCACCTTAGTTTTGTATCCATAGTCATACCCAAATACTTTGCAGTGTTCCGCATATAGAACTATGGCGTCGTTAATCAGGAGGTATGTTCTCGATTCTTTTATTTGAAAAAGTTAATGTGGACAGATTTCCATTTTTTAGTCCATTTATATGTTTTATTACTCGCTTGTTGAGGATTCCTAGTAGATTCTCCAATAGTTGGTCCCACTGCCATTAGAGCCGTGTCATCTGCGAATGTGGCGACTGTTACATTTCCCAGCTATGGTAGATCACTTGTATATAGTAGATAGATAATTGGTCTCAATACACTCCCCTGAGGTAAACCAGCTGTTACTTCTTTTAGTTCCGAGTATTCATCGATCTGTTTTATTCTGAATGGTCTATCAGATACATAGGATGTTAGCAGCTCGACGTATTCTAAAGGTAGCACACTCTTTACTTTGTGTATCAATCCTTCGTGCCAAACCTTATCGAAAGCTTGTGTCACATCAAGAAAGATTGTTCAGCAAATAAGCTTTTCTTCTAATGCTTTCTCTATGATATCTGTTATTCTATGGATTTGATCAATAGTGGAATGCTTTTCTCTAAAACCTAATTGGTGATTAGGAATTAGTTCCTTTCTCTCAATGATGTTTCATTCTCTTTCGAAGCAACTTTTCAAAGAACTTCAATACCACTGGTAACAGTGATATTGGGCGATATGATTTGGCCTTATTCGGTGGTTTGCCATTTTTGGTACCATGATAACTTCTGCTACTTTCCAGACATGTGGGACGTATTTTAGTCTGAACGATGCATTTATTAGATACGTCAGCATAACAATGCCTTTTTTAGGTAATTGATTAAGAACTTCTCCTATGATAAGATCAAATCCAGGTGCCTTTTTTGGGTTCAGGTTTGTCTTGATATCTCTGGCAACTTCCTTTGGAGTAACTAGCTGTAGGGGTTCTTCTTCATAGGTTATATCTTCATCCGTGATTGGCTCTGATTCGATGTTGTGGCCTGCAAGATTTCTGTTAGATGTTCTGCTAAAATTTCAGCCTTCTGTTTATTGTCTCTTACCCAGGTACCGTCTCTTCGTTTTATAAGTGAGACATGGGCCACGGCCTCTTGTATTTCCTCACTGCTTTCCACAGCGAGTAATCTGTTTATTTATCGGGAGTCGATTTAGTTAAGAAGGATTCCAAATATGCATCTCTAAGTTTTTGACTTTCGCGTTTAAGTTGTTGGAATTTATTATTAAATATGGGTTTGTCAGCTGTATCTCGTGACTGGTGCCATCTTCTTCTAGCTCGTCTTTTTTAGATAACTATTTCTCTAATTTCCATAGGATAATTATTTCCAATCATTCTGTGGGTGATTTCTTTGGTGTTGTTCCAGGCCGCTTTCTGGATGGCGTTGATGAATTTATCGGCTTCTACGTTCAGCTGATATCAGTCTGGATATTTGGCGTTGTAATCACCACCCAGTAAAAGCGTTTTTCCGAGATGTTCTAAGATTTTATTATAATCTGATTGTTTGAGATTGAACCTTGAGGAGCAATATATACCCCAAGGTCGACAATACTGAATTAATAAGAACACTCAATAGAAAGAAGAAGCCTTTTGGGTTTCTGTAATGATATTAAAGTAATATGTTTGTGAACGGCTTTTGTCAGTTTTATACTAAACATATGTGAAGATTCAATAATTCTCGAAATGTCTCTGTAATGTTGAGAATAATTTAACGTCAGACCGAAACAATTTTAGAGTAATTACGTCATCTAACACGAAAATATTACACCAAAAGGCGTCCATTAAATTACATAAATTCCGCTGGATGCGTGGTAATTCTTCGGCAATTAATTTAGACAGCCTTCCTCGGTCTTTTCGTAGATGTCTCTTTAAGGGATGCACGGGGCGGAGGGTAGTCAGGCTGGGGGAATCGCGCGACACATTTATATTACTTATGGCACTTCGCTAATAATTAGTTTCAAGTTGAAAGGGACCAATTAAAACGGGTAGGGAGATTCCGGAGTGGGCTATTGAAATAATCCGGTGGTTTTCCCCTATTAAACTTTCAACTCCCGCCGAGATCTGATTTAATATTTTGCGCTATGATTAATGGCATTCGCGGTTTTGTATAATATACTAATACGATTTGATCATATGTTCAATTTCATTTCATTCAAATTTTTCATCACTATGTTATGTATGTTACCTAGAGGCATATTAAGTCGTCCCCCAAGAGACGTTAATTATGAATAAGTTTAGTAAATAATTTAAAAATAAAATAAAAACTTATTTATTTTGATTTGAGAAAATACGCTGTGTGAACAGGTTTCTTTAGTGTTAGAAATAAAATCTGTCTGTTCTTTCACTGTTCTTTATTATTTATTCTTGTTAGTGACGCGTTTCGCCTTTATTTAGGTGTTATCGAACTAACTCTATAACAAAAAGTTAACATTAAAATCAAAAAGACATGCACCGAGAGATTTTATATGGAGACAATCATTAAAAAGGAAAATTTGACAGTGAGTTCTAGACTAAGACTGCGATTTGATGTTGATTTTAATAATAACTTTTTGTTATAGAGTTAGTTCGATAATGCCTAAATAAAGGCGAAACGCGTCACTAACAAGAATAAATAATAAAGAACAGTGAAAGAACAAACAGTTTTTATTTCTAACACTTATTTATTTTGGTTTACTACAATAAATTTAACTACCACAATTTCTTGACTTAATTAACTAACTTGATCAAAACAATAATCAATTAACTTTTTAATCTACTTATCAGAGCATTACACATATTATGTACAAATCAAATAATTAAAGCTAAGACTATCCTCGCCAACAATGAACATAGAACAAATGAAAACTGCTTCTGGTATGCTCGAATTGATTCTAAAAATAAGAACCACCTATCATTCTAGAAATGTTTAGTTTTAAATGTCGTGTGATTTTATTAAATTTTCAGCAACTGACATGGTTTTCTGTTGTTTTCCCTTGGTTTTGACTGGAATGTTGCAGGGCGTATTTTTTTTTTGTACACCATACTACAACTCCCAGTGTAGGGCAGTTCAAGCACTTCCTTTTTTCGATACGAACTATTTTCATTTTATTGTAGTTATTGTTGATATTTTAACGCAGTATAAAAACAGGTGTATGTAATACAGGTAAGGTTTTTAAGAAGATGTTCTTCACTGTTCAGTAATTTTCAGCAAGATGTTTATTGCGTAGCTGACATGTTTCGCCTTATTCAGGCATTATCAAAGCTTACGCTAAAAATAAAGATAAAAAGAAGAGATAATTTCAAAATTGCACTTAAAACATTGGACGGTCACACTCACAGCCATAAATTCCTTAGGAGTAAGTAAATAATAGTGTAGTAGTGAAATACATTTAGATGTGCTTTGTGCAGCAATAAAACGGAAGGAAGAAAAACCTTTCTTCGCACTTTCTTAACCTAAAAGTAAAAAATGTGTGTAAACATATTTTTCTATAAATGCCGAGGAGAGCCCCATGTCACAAAATAAAATACAAAAATATACCTCTCGAAAAACTTCTTCCACAAGATGCAGCAATTAGTTGTATCTGAAAATATAATCTGTCGATACTCGTTGGAAAGGCGATTGCTAATAATAACTGAATCGCAATAATAACAATAACCTCTGTTTTAAGTAAAAAAGAAAAAACAAACATGTTTAGCTAGATGCCTTTGCTAACTTATCATAATCGAAATAATATCAAAAATTCACTATAAGGCGGACAATTGTACATTTTTTACATTTAATTGGTTGATTTACCACAAACATAGTACTTTTCATGCACGATAAAACAATTTTGTGGTCATGTTTTTACGATATAAGTTCTGTACACTATCCTAGGAGCTATTTAAAAGGTTCCTGAATGATCATGCAAAAAGTGAAATTAATATATATATTTAACAATATTTTTTCGACATAGCTTATAGTAGATTAATTTCACATTGGGCCACTTATGTTTGCATCATTATCTCCAAAAGTATTAAGCAAGTATTAAGCTGACCTAGGTTAAGCCAACATAGATGGGCAACATTTCATAACAAATTGGCAAGAGTTAAAATAAAATGTAAAGCAACATTTATTTTATTTCGGATTGACTATTACAATACACGTTCAGTTGGCAACGCAAAATAATTTTTCAAGTTTTCCCTAACTGCTTGCTCGTTTTATGTTGTGGCGTTTTGAGAAGGTATGAGGCGGACACACATGAACGGATTTCTTCAAAGAATTTGATACGGCGGACCAAGTTGGACCAAAAATGCATTCAGGTGTGTCCGTATTGTCGTTTCGTTCGCGTAGACAATTATGCAGAATACATGTCGTTGTACATTTGTCCAGGGCATGGACTGGCTAACGAGACCAGAGTGAGCAGGGGAGGCCTGCACAAGGGCCCTACTGGGGCCTAGGTGCAATGGGTCTTAGCATTCCTCCTTCTGCGTACATGCATACACATATGCAGAATACAAGTAGCTGGAATAACGTAGCCAGCATTTTTTGGTGCCATTTTAATACTTCTACAAAAAGTAGCTAGTGCTACCACACAACCAAGTAATCGTCGGCTATATGAAGGAGGCTTGGGTGAGGTCGGTACAGAGCTGTGACGTTGACATAAAACGACCGTTGTAGCATGAATTCGAACGACTGCACGGCGCAGCGCGGCGGGGCCCGTCCCAGCACCCGCACCGTATCGTCACCGTTCCGTTGTAGCTTGAATCATCCTTAACGTTACACAGAGAATAAGGCTAAAACTTTCTGACTCTGTCCCTTATAGCGTAACAATAAGATGTCTGTAGTTTTGAGCTATCAAAGTAGAGAACGTTTTATTTGAAGAAAAAAATCGCCAGACCGGTGCGGTGGCTGGGTAGAAAGTAGGTCCAAGAGGGACCACAAAGTGGCGCACAAAATTGCTCTATTTACAATAAAATAATCAGGTTGGGTTTAATTGATTATTCTCAAATACATCACTACCAAGTAATCTGCGTCATGACAGACCAAAATTACGGTGGTCCTACGCGTAGGACTGTCTCACCCGCACTCATGGGGGATGTTTTCTGGGTCTGGCGGGTATTTCCACCGGAATTTCATCGCGACACTAGTTTGTGGATATGTATTTTAAGACTAATCAATCAAACCCAACTTGATTATTTAAACTGTAAATAGCGCAATTTTGTTCCCCACTTCGTCGGCCTCCTCTTGCACCCACTTTACACCCACCCACCGCACAATGGTCTGAACTCGCGAAAAGTTGGCCAAAATTCTGAAACTTGGTATATAAAGGATTTTAAGGTCGCTGATCACGAATCTAAACTCTAAATTGCTAAAGTCAAAATGGCGGATCCAATATGGCGGACGACTACATTAAAATATGCTTTGATTTAATTGAAACTGAAACTGATTATAAATCAGAACTCGCAAATTCCGAAAACAAAATGGCGTATCCAATATGGCGGCCGACTACATTAAAAGATGTTTTGATTTAGTTAATACTTGGCGTTTTTTCATATTTTTTTAAAACAAAATGGCCAGTCTAATATGGCTAACGAGTACATTTAATATGTTTTGATTTACTTCAAACGTGTATTTTGGGAGTTTTTGAGGTCGCTGACTACGAATCTGAACTCTAATGAAAACAAAATGGTGCTTTCAATATGGCGGATAACCACTTTAAAATATGCTTTAATTGCTTTGAAACTTGCCTTTAGAGGATTTTTATGGTAGCTATGAACCTGAACTCTAAATTTCAAAACAGCAAAAAATCAAAATTGCGGATTGCATATGGCGGACGATTACTTTAAAGAATTATTTAATTTATTGAAAGAGGGGCCGAGGACGCGTAGTCATAATTATAAATCTGTATCTACTGCAAATTTTACTTCAAAAACTATTTTGTTTACATGAAACATTGCCTGCATGGGATATTCTGCTTTTAATACTATCATGAACATAAAATTTGCAAGAAAGCTATGTGTTAGTTAAGTAAGTTTTACCTATAATATATTTTTACGTACATATTAACAGATATCAAATACAAATTAACAACTAAATAATAAGCAAAGTGTGTTCTTACAATCTATTCCGCCTCGAATTCTTAACTATCAAGTGATGATAGATCAACAAACTCGTTGGTATACTCTTCTTCTTCTTCTTAATTGTCTGAGTCTTCATTCCCGCAGTATCGCTTCTGTGTATTCATGGGACAAGAAGGCTCAGTTTCTGATGTAAATGGTCGTATTAACGAAATAACTTCGTTCGGAAGCAGAATTTTTATTTTTTGTTGGCGGGTTATGCGGGTTTTAAACTAATGCTAGATATTATTCGGACCGAAGTGTCTATGGCTCTATTAAATATATCTTCTAAGTTATTTTTTCTGTTAGTTTTTCTAGAATGAAATTCTCGATCTTGTTTATAAAATTTATTTCTGGCTTCAGAGCCATCCTCTCCAAAATAGCAAACTAGCAGTAAATAATTTGCTACTATTTGCTTTCCGTGAACTAGTACCTTTATGGACAGTAGCAGGCTTCCGGTACCATGGATATGTAGTCATAAATAAATTTGCAGTTTTGGAACAACTTTTTTCTTAGTTTAATTGAATTAACTAGTTTAATAAGTATAATTTGTCAATAATTTGTTAGTTTTAGACCAAAGTGGTATAGACAGAACATTATAAAGAGTATTTATCTTTAATTTGATGCATGGCTTGTTACTTCATATAAATAAATAACAGCCAAAAACTTATTTGAAACTTAGCGCAAGTATTGCGTTTAACGCAAGTATACTGATTTCTCGCAAACGTTAAGCTACCGAAGAAAAATAAATTACGGAGAATGCGCACCTAGATGCAGCAAAATATAATTGGGATTTGTAGATAAAGAGTGAAATCATAAATATATCCTAAAATAAGTGCAAACAAGTGCAAACATTTTTTTTTTGAATGTCTAACGAAATTTTGGGTTAATTCGCTCTTCTGTGTCTTCTATAATTGTGGTGATTTAAAATTTTCGTCGTTCATATTTACGTAATATGAAATATCTACCTTAAGTAGGATTGTCCAAGATATCACTTTCCATTATTTAGAACTTACAATATACTCAGTATTCGATTTTTGCTGAGCGTGTTTAAAATAATGAATAGTGGTAGAAGTGCACTATGCGCCATTTTGGTTAATTAGTATGACTGAATGCGCTGTAATTAAGCATCAGTTCCACACGTGCTTAATGAATTAACCTGTTTACTTTCATATAGGGTACAGAATTTAACTGAATTCAAAACTTGAAAATTTGAATTTTGGCCAACAATTCGGGCTTCTAGACCATAGTGCACCGGTCTGGCAATTTTTTTCTTCATTTGAAACGTTCTCAACTTTGATATCCAAAAGCCACAGACTGACTAAATGTATTTCTGTTATTTTATTTTTAACACTTTGAAAATCCAGGAGCGCAAAAGCCACCCCGGAAAGTTGCCAGATTATCTTATCTTAAGTTCTAGCCTGACTAAAAATAACGCAAAAAGCGTTGCTAGCTCTTGGATTATAAGTAGTTATGTCCAGCTGTGGATATACTGTATAATAATTTTAATTTTAATTATGCATTTTTCTTTCTTTCTCATTACGGCAGTTGTATTTGTAAAAATCTGCTATTAAAAATAATTACCCTCGTGCGTCGGGTATATACCCGGAATAAACCGAGCCCAGCATATAACAAAGAATTAATTATTTCCATTCTTAATTGGTAAAATTTAAACTCAGTAGTCAAGAGTGCAGACACATTACACTTTTTACCGAAAAATTAAGATTGTCCATAGCCCATAGGTATTGCGTATACTGCGCATACAGCAACAACACATAAATACACAACGCACGGATTGTCGCAGAAACCACTGTAAATGGTTAAGACCGTCAACATCGACTTTTCTGCTGAATAATGCTTTATATTAGTGCTAAAGTAATCCCCGGTAATGCTTCGAAGCGAGCGGAGCTTTTTCAGTCTTGCTGACAATGATAAATGCGAGATTGAGATAAGGTAACAGATCTACCGTTTTCAGTTAATTAAAATTTCAAATGCCCCGAAATACCGATGCCTTCCAGATCAGACCGGCTTTACCGATAGTCGAGTCTCGTACGGCGCGAGGTGCTGTTTAAATTATAATCGCGACTAAATTATCAATCTGAACTCTGCAGCAAGAAATCTCTGATTCTCATTATTAAAAATTTAGGATTTAAATTTAAATTAAATGCGTCGCAGAATTGCAAATTTAGTAATTGGCGGAGTGTATCAGATGCTCACAGGTCATGGGTTCGAATCCGATGGTAGACATATAGATTTTTCACTCCGCCGCCGAGCTTCGCTAGGCCCGGTGAAGCCGGTGATGCTGTAACCAGTCTCGACCTCTGGTTTAGTTACCATTCTATTGGATGGTGTGCGTGATAACGCGTCTCACAAGGAGGGCATTGGTTCTCACGTGAGAAGCTAACCCCTTTTCTGTTCAGCCTGCCAGGTCTGGATGTTGTTCAAGTACTATGCTCCAGAGTTTTGCCTGAAAAAATAACCTCAATCACGATAAATAATTGCATATAACTCTTTGCAACAACTCCGAAGAGAAACAGTTGCCAATTGCAAAAGTGCATAAAATTCAGTATTGAATAATGGCATTGGAAAGGTTCTAGTCCTTAGATCACCTACCCCTATACGACTATAATAAAATAAATTGGCGCGCCGTTTGACAAAAATATACAAAAATTGTTACATTACTTTCTCTACCATACGTCAAATTATAGGTAATTAACCGAGCTGGTCGCACTTGGACGCTCGGTGTTTTGACTGACAGCGAAGAACCCATAAATGATAATAATGTCCGAACGAAACAAACACGACAGGCATTCATAATTCGGGTGGTTGTTGTGAAATTTTGTTGTGAGTTTTGCCTGACGGCAAACAACCCTGAAATGACGACTATTGGATAATTACCCCCTTGCCGAGTCAAATGTGTTATTTAGAAACTAGTTATCGGATACAAACTTTATTACTTCATAATGAAAATCATCAGTATAATAACGAACTAAATAATAATTCGCACTGAACATCGGAACAAGACTAAAGAAATCACCTACAGAACTTGGAGAAATTAGATAAATGGTCAAACAAAAAAGACGAGCTAGAAGAAGATGGCAGCAGTCACGAGATCCAGCTGACAAAACCATAGTTAATAAATCCCAACAACTTAAACGCGAACTTCAAAAACTAAAAGAACCATCATTGGAATCCTTCTTAACTAAATTAACTCCCGATAAAGAAACATATTACTCGCTGTGGAAAGCAGTGAGGAAATACAAGAGGCCAGTGGCCCATGTTCCACATATAAGACGAGGAGACGGTACCTGGGACGGTACTTTTTGCAGAACATCTAACAGAAATCTTCCAGCCCCACAACATCGAATCAGAGCCACGAATGAAGATATAACCTATAAAGAAAAAGCCATACAGCTAGTTACTCCATAGGAAGTTGCCAGAGAAATCAAGACAAACCTGAATCCAAAGAAGGCACCTGGATATGATCTTATCACAGGAAAAGTTCTTAAGCTATTACCTAAGAAAGGCATTGTTATGCTGACGTATCTAATAAGGGGATCAATCAGATTAACAGCCTGTGTGGATTAACAGTCTGGACAGCAGCAGAAGTTATCATACCAAAACTAGGCAAACCATCGAATGAGGCCAAATCATATCGCCCAATATCACTGTTACCAATGATATCGAAGCTTGTTGAAAAGTTGCTTCGAAAGAGAATAAAACCTATCATTGAGAGAATGGGACTAATTCCTAATCACCAATTTGGTTTTAGAGAAAAGCATTCCACTATCGATCAAGTCCATAGAAACGGATATCATAGAGAAAGCACTAGAAGAAAGGCTTATTTGCTCAACAATATTTCTTGATGTGACACAAGCTTTCGATAAGGTTTGGCACGAAGGATTGGTACGTCAACTAAAGAGTTGCTATCTTTACAATACGCCGAGTTGTAAACATCCTATATATCTGATAGACTATTCAGAATAAAGCATATCGATGAATACTCGGAACTAAAAAATGTAAAAGCTGGGGTACCCCAGGGTAGTGTCTTAGGACCAATTCTCTATCTACTATATTCAAGTGACCTACCACGGCTGGAAAATGTAACAGTCGCCACATTCGCAGATGATACAGCTCTAATGGCAGTGGGATCAACTATTGGAGAATCTACTTACTAGGAATCTTCAACAAGTTAGTAATAAAATACATAGGTGGACCAAAAAATTTAAGACCAAAGACTTATTAAGACTTATTAGAAAAAAATATTGGCGAGGATCTAGATGGTCTCAGCATTCACGCCAGTCTCTTCGTTAGTCGATTTTTTACGTTTCTGGAGTTAGCTGTCTTCAGGACAAATCATTTAACACGTTTTTTTTTTGTCCATGAATCCACATTTACATTCCATGTGCTAAAACATTTTCGTCCGATTTTGTCCCATTCACAAAAGTTCCACAAGAAGTTGATAAGCAGGTGAAACTGAAAATGGTTTCTATTTCTAGATAAACTACCGTAGCGTAAGAAAATTCATCACAATTTCTGTTTAAGATGTTGTTGTTCCAACTAATTGCACCAATTGTGCACTCAACGGCGTGATGAATGGCGTAGTGTAAAACGGCTATTAGCCATGTCTCAAGAAGTAAACAACACCATAAATTCTACATGTCCACGACAATTTGTAAGGAAGCAAGAGGGTCCCTATTTATGGGCACGTGGTTCGGTCCGAACCACGTGCACTGCAGTTGATCAACGTCTAATTTATTGAAATAAATATACTTACTCTCTCCTCTCCGCCTCCCTTATACACTACACTACACTAATTCCCCTCACCTCGCCGGACCTAATTCGATCATTTCATTCTTTCGCGCCATATCCTCCTGCTTCTTGTAGGTTCCTCTCTCTTCATGTACCTTAGCCACTGCGTCCTAATTTGCCCGAAACTATTCTCTCCATACATTCTGTGCTTTCCATCCTCCATCCTCTCATTTCCATCCACTCTTACCGGTCTCCATATCCTCCACAGTACTATCTCTTTCTCTCAGTCGAAGTTTCCCAATTGTTCTTCGTCGGCCGACGTTATCATCCTTACAGCAGCGTTTGTCATTGTCAGTCTTATCAGCCCTAAAAAGAAATCACTGTCTTAATTTTCAAAACCCAAAGCATATTCAGCTCACCACTTTCAAAATATGATCAAATCCAAAGCATATGTCCACCATGAATACCCACCTTAAGTTTTCAGTATTTATACTGAATGTGTATGATGTGGTACAGAGGTGGTACCGCGAATATTTTACAAAAAATCAAGTTTATACAATGAACCCCTGTATATTATTGGACTGCAAAAACAATTTTATTATTTTTTTATTTGATTCAGAAATGACGACTATTTTTGAGTCATTTTCACATTGTTGCGTGTTTGTTTAAATAACTTTATTACTTAGTTGTAAACTTTGGGTTTGTTTGTAATTAACCTTCGGTGAGTTGAAACGAAAACCATTTCATTAAGCGCATTCCAAGTTATCTGTTAAGTATACATATCAGGTTAGGTTAGGTTGTCCCATAAAGATTGCGACAAATTGAAAAGGGTCGTAAGGGACACGTAAACAAGCATTTTTTGTCAATAAAGTGATGTCCGAAAAGGAGTCGTTTAGGTAGTAAACAAAATTTAAAACAATAGTGTGTATGTGCGCCAATTCTTACATGAACATTTAGTTAACGGATGGCGCGATCAGTTATCGGTACTAAATCCACTTAACGTTTTCCATTGGGTCCACGATACAATGCGTATCCACGATATCCACGAAAGAACAGCATATTTTCTACAATAATAATAATAATAATGTTTAATAATATTTATTAATCGAATAAATATTACATGGTACATATTCTTGTTAAGAAAATACTGCTTCATTCATAAGTAAGTTTCCTGCTACCACTTTTAGCCAGTACAACGAAGATGCCACTTCTTTCTCTGCTGTGCCACGTATCCTGTTCGGGTAAAGGTTTTAGACAGTGTTACATTAAGAAACATTGCTTGCTGATTTGTTATTGTTTCGTATCTTTTTGTATAAAAGGTAAGTATTTATGTTTTGTCTCTATTCAGCTGTAAATTATTGCAATCGAACAATTAGCTGTTTAAGCTCTTCGACTTCTTCTTCGACTTCGTTGATGAAAGACGTGTCAACTGCAGACAGGCGCGTTTATTCTTATTTTCTGTGGAAGGTCATTTATGTATATGAGAAATAGAATCGGTCCAAGAACGGATCATTGTAGTACCCCAGCGCCTATTTGCTACCATTCTGATTTTTCTCCTTTCCAATATACTTTCTCATGTCTTTGTCAAGTTATGATGCGATCAGTTGTTGTGCCTTCTCATGTATGCCGTAGGCAATAGGTTCCCAAGCTGTTTGCGCTGTCCTTCTCCTGCTCTCGACTATCTCATAACGCCGCTCCGCTCCAAGGGACTCGCGACCCACCGTTTGGGAACCTATGCCGTAGACCTTCAATTTCTCTAGCCATATTTTGTGGTTTACTGAGTCCAAAACTTTACTTAAATCACAAGAAGCAACTTGGCCGTAGCATTGCTGGTGAAAACCAGCTATGACCTCTTGTAATTATAATATTACTGTCATAATACAGAAAAAAACAGATTTAACTAAATATTACATTCGAGGTATTCCTGAACTGTATATGTAGAACGAAATTTAAATTAAAAAGTGCTTAACTCTAGCTTTGATTTCTCTTATGTATACCTGTAAGTTTACAAAAATGGATTAAAATTTGCAAGTAAAATGTACGCCTTTCCTAGCTCATCTAAGTTTTTCTGTATCAAAGTTTTGTATGCGTTAGAATCGGAGATATATGGTTCTCCTGGCATACGAATAGTAAATTTTTGCGTTGCCGGCTATCACATAAACCACCAGGCTCGGAACCCCTCCGCGGGATTGAATTTTGCCTTGGAATTTGATACCGCAAAACCCACCCAACATTTGTATTCCAATTCCGTACGCGGAATTCGGGTACAATCACTTCAACACTGTTAACGTCACCTACACCTCGTACTGTTGTCAGTATTACCGTTGCACGAACTACTTTTCTGAAACGACCAACGCATTCAGTATAGAAGAAAAATGGAACATTAAGCTTTTTTTTAGGGAGGAGGTGAAATACTTTAAGCACACCACCGACGGGGCCCAGTTACTGGTCTTAGTCCCCCCCCCCCCCTCTATTCACCCCTAAGGTATCCGAGACGTCAATACCCATGAGGGTTTTAGCCATCATCCCTATAGGGTGATCTATGCTCTCTGTTGGGTGTTATTACTGTGAATCCTGGGTTGTGAGGTAATCGTCTTCCTATCGGGTTCTAATTATGTCTACGAGGAAATCGTCCACAATACTCCACCTGTCATAGTTTTCCAACATCGTCGCTATGATAGGGACATTAACATTAAGGACTAAGGAACAAGCTTGACATTAAATATAACATAACAGCATGTATATAACACCTATACCGGGTGATTCAATTTTGAGGCTCACCATTGGGATCTCGCTTATTAGTGGAGATAGAGCCTATCTGTTAATCAATTACCTGAAAAGAAATTTAAGCTTTCATTTTAAAGATGTCCGCAAAAAACAGAAATGTCAAGGTATCGTTTTTAATTTTTTATTCAAAACCATATATAGCTAGACATTTGAAACAATAACATTCTACTACTTTTTACTAAGGAATGCAGTGCTATTTTTTAATTTTAAATAACATCAAAGATGGCCGCATAAGCATGGCCTAGTTTTGTGTTTCTTATAGGCGCCATATTGAATTTTGGCATTTTCCAATAGTCGTGTCTAGTCTCATTTCCACAATGTATAACATGTTAGCATTCTTTTTTTTAAATACTGGTGTAATAATCAAAAAACCTTCAGATACCAAACTGGCTTAGCCCTTAACAAAATTTATTAATTATCAAATAATAAAAACAATATGAAACAACATATGTACATATTACCAAACGGTGCCTTGCGCCGTGGGCGCTTATCCGAAAATATAATTTGAAATATGAAATACTTCGATTTACCCGCCGAGCAAACAGCTTGGCGGGTAACTTATTAAAATAAATGACTACCAAGCGATATAATGTCTTACCGAATAGAATAAAAAAGTAAAAAACGTTATGAGCTAAAAATTATCCTATACAATTTAAAAACACACAAACACTAGCGCACTCTACACACGAGGACGTCGCCTTCTAGCCCCCCTCTGCCTATTCTCTACTGCATCTTCGGCATCTTCTTCATCGACGTCCTCTTCGTGTGCGACATCCCCAGGCAGCACAGGCGGTTCCGGCGCGTACCCAACTGGAGTTTGGTTACAGACCGCTGGACTCGTTGCCAAGCAACGTCAACGAAATGCACTTGGATCAAGCGTAGCCCTCAGCGTTGGGTTTTCCATTTAACCAAATCAATTCTAATTGTGGTTGATTGTGGATGTAAAATGCCGTTTACCAATAACGTAAAGCGTGATATGATAATGGTTTATATATAATGGTAATATGATAAGGGTTTATTATTTTTCTCATAGAAATGCCTCATCGTACAATATTCCGAACATTGGACGGAAATTTAGCGGACCATGGATCGTTTAGTAAACCCCGCAATTCTTATAATCCTCTTGGAAATGTTGAAACTGATCAAAGAGATATTTTGGAAATGGTAAACGTTAGATTACCATAATTTGCCATGCTTCAACTACTGCATTTTAGATAAGTGACGATCGTCGGATTTCTTAGCGGGAAGTAGCCATTAATTTGGAATTGCCGCAAACACGTGTTTGCAGAGCATTACAAACAAAGAAATTGAAACCGTACAAACCCCACAAAAGTCAAACTTTGCAGTTGTACGAAATTATTTGAATCAACAATTTCCAAATCGCTGGATTGGTAATGGTGGAGTGGTGGAATGTAGATCCTCTGATTTAAGTCGTATTTATGGATTTATGGACTATTTTCTTTGGGGAACTGTGAACGACGAAATGTATCATGATACTCACAGAAATATCGAGAATCTGCGGAATCGAATAACAGATGCGGTCAATGCTATTCCGGGAAGAACAGTTAGAAGAGCATAACAACATATAGAAAAGTGGGCATGCTTTTATGCCTTCAAGAAAATAGCGGAAAACATTAATTACAAAATAAGCGTTGTGTTGTACAAAACTTGCTTCTTTTACAATATGAATATTTTTAATCCAAAGCACTCTTGGTCGGTCCGGCGCCGGCGGTCTGTAACCAAGCTCCAGTTGGGTACGATAATCACGACACGCAACAAGAAAAAGAAAAATGGTTTTATTATTAAAGCATTATTTTAAAAAATAAAGCCAACATCATATACATTTCGGAAATGAGGAAAGACACGACTATCGGAAAATGCCAAAATTCAAGATGATGCCCATAAGAAAAACAAAAGTTGGTCATGGTTACGTAGCCATCTTTGATGTTATTTTAAATTAAAAAATGCCACTGCATCCCTTGGTAAAACGTAGCTGTAGAATGTTTTTATTTCAAATGTTACATTTGGTTTAACAATTAAAAACGATCTCATTATCTTAAATTTACAAAAATACAAAACTTTGCCAAATTTAAACATAGGCCTCGAAATTAAATCACTCGGAATACCCAATGTATTAAAAATGATATGATTGTTGAAATTTTACTGTAGATTAAGGAGCAAATGTACCTCACCAATGCAAATTGGTGCGGTTGTTTGGACAAAATGTATATGCATCGGCAATTTACCACGTGCTGAATAGGACTTCGATCAACAATAAACGTTCGGTCATCGGTGTCTTGGAGTGCAAATCGAGGATTCCAAATCTACGTAACACTTCCGGTAGAGTACAACGTAAAAATATTTTACATGATCGATTTTTTAAGAGTTTCTTAACTGAGTGCAAAAATATTTCAAATTTACCACACATGTTTGTACGTTCCACTATTGGTGCGCTGCGGAAATACAGTTTCATTCTTTTGAATAGGTCCATCACTCATGTTTACTCATAATGCTTTGTACAAAATCAAAACTAACATCTCAAAATCAATTATTCATTTGACTGTGATCGTGTTTAGTCGCTTTAGGACTTGGACAAAAAAAAACGGTCTTTAGCTATGGCTGCATGTGGTCGTATCAATTCTGAATCGCTCTAATTATTCGAATTTACAAAAATGCCGTGAGTGGAGATAACTCCATTAAAGGCTGCCTAATATTGACAGAGACTACAACTGAGTTCGCATCACGTGTGGTCCGGAGTACGTGGTGATATGTGCAACGGCTAAAAGGCACCTAACTTAATTAAAAAGCTGTGACTGGAAGTATAGGAGCCAGAAAGGCTCAAATCTCAATTTACATTTGCATAAGAAGAAGAAAAATAGCATTCTTTTTACTTTTGCGGTGGATAAGTTGTTGTTACGCAGTTAGATAGTAAATTTCTACCGCGACCACCCAAGAAGTCAGTTCCTGGTTTCAGGTCAGTTCTCCTGGTTGCGGGATAAACCTATTTGTCGATCTTGTTTCATAGTGTAGCTAGCCCTGCTGAAGACGTTTTCCTGTTTGCTTGTGCATTCTCAGCATACCTTTCGTTGCAAAATCTCCTTGTATGATGGGCATGGTTTGCCATTCGCAAGTTATTCCATTTCTCAATTCCATATGACATTTTAGCCTGAAACACAGAATGATAGGAGATAGGGCTGCCTCGATTTCTACTACTTGTGCAGTTCTTCTTATACACTATACAGTATGCTATCCTAGCCAGTTTGAACTTTACTTGGTTGATGTGGTATTACCATGTCAGTCTCGGGTCGATAAAAATGACAAGAAAATATCTAAGTATTTGCCTTTCTAAGTCCTTTCTCAGTACTCTTTTGACATAGTTTGAAATTCTTTTTGCTGTTCTTGGATGGGTGGCATCGTCTGAGTACAGAATCGTCATTTGGCAATGTATGCACAAACTTGACAAGGAACAAATTGCCCAGATCCAGCCCCGCGATATCCGAGTGTCATGTCAATGTATCTGCGCTTGGAAAGCAAGATATCGGAAATGTTGGCGGCAGAGATTCGAAAACTACTAAGCGGCTTTGGAATACACAAATAAGGATAAAAACGCAATGTGCGCAACTTCGTCATTACATCGGCGAAGAAGGATTCCGTGTATTCAACTCATTCCAATTCAAGGAAGCTATATCTTGATAACTTCTAAAGATATGTTTCAGGGTATAGGTTGGTTTGAAGGAGATTGCCACGATAAGTTTGAAATAGAATGCAATTCCGGTGGTCCATATAATATAGGTTACCACAGATACGGGATGGGTTTAGATATTGAATAATACACAGAAATGGTCAGTTATGAACTTTTCCGCCGATCGTTTATTTATGAGTCAGTTTAGTGAATAGGAAATCGTTTATTAAACAACTCTATTAATGCACGATTTCTATTAATGCATGATTTGTTATAGCCAATCACACGACGTAATGACGTTGTTTGATTGGCCAACATATGTGAAATGTAACCTTTCAATCAAAACATACCGCCCGCTAGAACTGTCAGTGTCAAATTACATAAATTTTCATATACCCTAAAAAGACATCGGCGAAGAAAAATTTATGTAGACGACGCTAGAAGAATACGAGCGACGATTAATGATCTCGACAATTAACGCGCTCACTAATCGCTCGCGCGTTAAGCAGCCTCGATCATTGATCGCTCTTTTTAGTATACTTGTTGATTAAATAACTATCAACGAGATGGTCAAATTTTGTATACGAAAACATGTCGTATGGGAGACCATCGAACAGTGAATAGTATTGACTATTCATTATTATTTTGCATGGAAATTGAACCAATAAACAGACAAATGTTTTTCATTAGAATTGATAACGTTTACCGTTTTATTTAAGCACATTTTTTATGACCTCGTCTTTTGCATACGTTACATGTTTTATGATAAGCCGGGCATTCGTTTTTCTGGTGACGATAACCGCATAATATTGCAGTAACTCGTCCCTCCTTGTCTCACGTAACTCTGTCCTTGTTTTTCGTAGCTTCGGAAACTAGATGACGACGCTCGGTCATTTTCGTGCATGCTGGATTTTTCCATGGATTCGTCTTCAGTTCAACCACGCTGTTTTATCACGTGACCTGTTCTGTGACGGCCATTTCCTCGGAAATATTTTTCGATTATAATTGCAGCATTCACTGCAACTTCCAATAAATATTGATTTATGAGAGTAAATAATAATTTTAAGGTTAAATTTAAAATCGACACAGTGCGATGACGAATGTTATTTCGAAAAATATTTTCATGATATTTGGGTTATAATTCGAAAAGAATTAAAAAGTCAGGAATAATAATGACTACGTTTACAAATGATAAAAAACCAGATATTGGCGAAATAATATTAGAGTGTAATTATAAAAACAACGAGTACATTAATTTTTGTCTGTTGTAGATTGTGATGCACCTTTCATATTAGGTGTAAATGCTTTCATTGCACTACATTTAATGTTGTGCAACGTGTCGATGCATTATCCACAGAGTTTATCTTGATTACTTACAAACATGTGTTTCAGCGTATCGGGTGTATTGAACCTCGCCACGTAAGTTTGAAATAGAATGCAATTCCGGTGGTCCACGCAAGGGGTCAGTGTTTTTTCGTAGATACCTTGGTCCAATAAACCGAAAAATCGCAGTAAGAAATGAATGGATACGTTTTCGAAATATGATTTTACAATTTTCTTTTCGGACGTACGTACTTTGAACTTGGAGTATATTTGGAGTTAAGAACTGCAATCAGGGTCGCACGGGACATAAAATTAAAGCTAATCGTATCACCAACAAATGTTACTTACATAGGTTTTCAATCGCTTCAGTATTTTTTACTTGCATATTTTACGTCGGTCTATTTCCGCAATTTAGGTCAATAAAAGTAAACGGAATGCATCAAACTGATGAATAGAGAAAAAGTTGGATTTTAGTAGTTTGGTATCAATCAATCATAATTGATCATAACTTCGGTACTTTTGCATAGATTTTCATTGTAAATATCTTGATCTCTTCGTAAAACTGTAATCTCTACGTGAGAGATAAAAAACTGATCACTTTTTCAAGATTTCTACTTTTCACCGGTGATAGACTAAATACTTGATGGCCAAAATTTTTCAGATCGTAGCCCATGGCGCTGAAACTACTGAAAACTTATTTCAACAACATTTGTTGGTGATACGATTAGCTTTAATGTGATGTGCCGTTCGACCAGATTGGACGTTATTAACGCGAGATATGCTCCAAATAGCCAAATTACATCCGAAAAAAAAGCAAACAAAAAATTCCTAGCTTGTAAACGAATAATCGCATTCAGTGTACAATTTGACTCTAGAGGTTCTTTGACGGCTGTATTACCGACATGACTGTGTAAAAAAAATTTTTCCGGCCACAAGTTTTATCATGCGCGCGCGCGGGAGAAGTGAAAAAGTAATGACAGTATTTTTATTAAACTAGCAATAATTAATAGTAATATTATATAACCATTTAATAACATGAATTCGCTACCCTGTTTCCTCTTTAGAAGAGATGTTTGAGATATATCTACTATATTGTTACATAATTGGCAATATCTATTTGTTTCCATGTTAAATGATCACCATAGAAAATTATTGATTGAGTTGTTAATGACAATATATGTTGATTGACTGTATTATTGGCACAGATAATTAACAAACTATATAAAACCTCGCAAACGAATTTACACAATCGTAATATTGGTGTCAGAAGTGGTTCGAGGTTGTGGCAGTAAAGATCTCGAGTATTTACAGCAGTCACTAGTGTATGCCCATCCTTACTAGGTATCAGGCATCGCAAAGCATGGAAAACCAGTTACAGAGCTAATCAGCATGATGCGCGATATAAGGGAGCAATCGGAGCTGCAGTCTACTCGAATACAGTCTCTCCAGGAAAGCTTGAATACAAAATTGGAAGAGCATAAGTTAACTATCGATTCAAAATTTGAGGAGCAAGACAACGAATTTTAGATGTAGTAAAGCGCGAGGTTGATAAAAGGTTGCCCTCTATTGATTCTCGCCTGGATGGCACCAGCGATAGGATTAATGTCTTGGAAGGTAAATTGCTGTTGGTAGAAGAACGTCTTCAAACTCATTTGTGGGCACGGGCCACGATATGCTGATCTCAATACAAAAAAAGACTCAAAAAAGTGATTAACGGGTAAAACAGTTCTTTGTCTCGTTTGATTTTTTTTCATTTTGATGGTTCTTATACCATGTTGCTAATACCGTGTTAGATCAATTTCATCAGTATGTTAATTTTTGATGTTTGATGAGTCACATCAATATTTTGCATTTATCTAGGCGTGCGCATGCGAGCACAAGTTCGGAGTTAACAAAATAAATAAAAATTCAATAGGGATTTTTTATCAAACATTTTTCATTTGAAATTTAGAATTACCTAAGAAAAGTACCATGAACATTAAAAAATGATGTGAATTTTTTACAATTTAACGATAAACTATAGAAGAGAATGATAGTTAAATCCAGGTGAGGATAATGGAGGGTTCCTGGTTCAAGTCCAGGCGAAAGTGTTTTTTCCCAAAAATTTATCCTCACCTGGGTTAATTATCATTCGCTTCTTTAGTTTCTACTGTTTAACAGCTATGAGACAACGTAATATTCAACAGATACCAAGAAAGGAAATTGACAGGTCTATGTACCTACCGGGAAAACGTGAGTTTGTTGACTAAAGATCATTACGTGAAACTTTGCAAAGCAGGGAACTTATGTTGCACCAGACGATTTTGGTACGGGAACAAATTTTAGACCCATCGCACCAACTAAATTACTGACGACTATATTTCGGTTAGGTGTAGTAATGATAATACAGGCGTGGATAATGGAGTGTTCCTGGTTCAAATGTAGGTGGAGGTGTTTTTTTTTCAAAATTTTATCCTCACCTGGATTAATTATCATTCGCTTCTTTAGTTGATACTACATTACGTACGACTTTACGTAACACCCATTTTCCCTTGAATTTATACAAAATATCTTATAAACTTGACTACACCTTCACCTTTCATGTTTAAAAGCAATTACTACAGTACGCTTTTAATCTCAAACCCCCATTCAAAGGATATTAACGAAAATATTTAAAAAGAATTAATTTTTAATATTTTCTTGTAAAAAAATGTATACCGACTAATTCTTTCTCCCCGTATATGTTTAAAACTGAGGATTCAACTCACATGTGAATAAAAGATCATCAAAACCCGTTAATCGGATCTAGAGAAATTCAACTTTGAAATCATGCCATTTTATTATTACCTACTGTTCTTGTTGTATTGCCTTTAAAAACAAAGATAATGAAGTAAATCGAGAATCAACATGTTTAAAAAATATTACAGTGTCATTCCAGTTATTGCCAGTTTGTTATAACTGGAACTCCATATACTACTTCAAAGTTCAGGTAAAAATCATAACATCATCTTATACTTTGTCTATACACAAAACTAAAAGTTGAAATAAAAATTCTTCATCCGTACATCTTCTGAAGATTTAGGCTACCAGTAAGTGAAAGAATCATCAAAATGGTTGGGGAGAAAATCAAATATCAATTTTTAACATTATTTTAATTAACCCCTAAATCTTTTGACTAGTTTAGTTCAGAATTAGCCACAATCTCTAAATACAGAGATGAACATAAAAATGAATGATGAATCATGAACATTAAAAATCTCAAAAGTTTTAATCTCAAAATGCCATTCAAATGATATTTAACAAAAGATTTTCAGAAAATTTCGATTTTTGATAATGATTTTTGATTTTATAGTATTTCGGGCATTCGGTTCATGTTGTTTCTGCGCTATTACTAGTAAATTTCTTAGTAAAAGACTAAAATGGTGTTATACTCTTCATGGGTGCAGTTGCATAACAAGTCGTAAAATGTCTTTAGTTTCATATTTGAGGGAAAAATGATCGGCGTCAAAGGCAACATAAAGCAATGTTAACAATGAAATGTAATCTTATGTATTAAATGATATTGGGAGTAGGGGTGGGCGATTTTGGAAATTTGTGATCGATCTTCGATCACAATTTGAGATCAATCTGATCGATCTTTCGATGTTTCAAAATTGAAGATCGAACGATCGATCAGATCGATCGATCGATTTTATTGCCCAGCCCTAGTACAGAGTTTCTTCTCCTGTCGTAAATAAAAGAACGGATAAAAGATAGATATATAGATAGATATAAATAAAAGACGGATAAAACAATAGCAGAAAAGTTTTCCGGAAAACTAAAGGAAGCCAGCGCATCGGCGCACGTGCTGGCCAACCATAAAAGGAAAAATGAATGGCAAACTGCGATAATATCAGTTGATACCGGGGCGGAGATCTCCTTAGTTCGTCTGGGGCTTATTACTACCGGGCATCTGGACCGTTCATCTTCTGGAATATTTTTAAGAAGAGTCTCTGGAGAAAGAATCTGTCATGGGAAGTACTAAAGTGAAAATAGAGGTAGGGCGGCTGAGCATGGGATACATGGTCGTAGTGGCTGATATCCGTGATGACTGTATATTATGTTTTCAGCTTATCAGTACATATGGGATGGCACTGGAGCCAGAGTCGAACGTATTGCGCTTTGGGCAACAAGAATTTGTCCTGACAGCATCTTGCGAGAACTTAACCGGTGTTAAGCTTGTTGTTTCCAGCACCGTGAAAGTCCCTGGGAATAAGGAAGCTTTTGTTCCAGTTATGTTGACATCCGCCTCAGGATTCAAGATAGGAATTATTCAACCGCTACAAGCTCTCAAACATGGGCTTCTGGTGGCTAGTAGCTTAGTGCGGACCACTCGTCATATACCCCTTAGAGTGGCAAATGTTTTACCAATTGCAGTAACCCTGAAGGAAGGAGAAGTGATCGGTATGTGCGAACCAGTTAGAACCATTGTTAACTATGAAAAACAGGACCGCATCATTAAGGCGTACCATCAAGACCTAGCTGATCTAGACATGAATTGGGATCATTTGACGGATCATTTAATTGAAGTGCAATCGTTAATATAATTAAAAAAATATTTAAAAAAATATAAACTTTATAAATTAGTAGCTATTAGATTTGTTATTAAATTCTGCCAGAACACAGTACTGTACGATCTACACTTAAAAATGTAAACCTTGGTACACCAGACAACTGTGGTGACGAAAGTCACCATATTTCTCCAAAAGTTACCTCTCCGCAAAGCCCTAATTTGCTTGTAAAGCCGACTTTTCGATAAAACATAAAATTCCCGAAACTATAACGGCAATAACCCTGAATGTATATAATACCTAATCCATTATATCAAGTAAAATAAAATGGGCGTCGTAAAAAGCTCCTAACTGCACGGGCAATGGGCAAAGTTACGAATTGAAATTTCTCTAACAAGTGCGCAGCTTCCGTGATAATCATTTAATTGCCAGCCCGTATTTTCAGTAGTCTTGGCGTCTTTGCTCAGAAGCGGCCAGTTCGCAGTGGGGAACGTCCCCGCAAGGGTTCTGGCGTGAGAGTACTCGGCGGGATCCTTTATCAAAATCCCACCGTTGACTTGCCAACACGCAAATGGCACATTAGCTATTTTTTAAATTATTCATGGACGTAACCGAACAAACGGCTCAAGCGAGAATGGTTCAGCTTCCTTGGAGTAGGTGAGCTGGCGAATCGCGAAGTCTCGCTGTGAAAGATAATATACGGCCGCTAACATTTCTCCCTTTAACCATTCCAGGGTATAAATAAAAGATGGGTGCGATATCTCCGGACCTTTTATTAACTCATCGTTGCATTCGAAATCAAGCGAATTATATTAGCGGATACTCCTTTCGTAATGCTTCCTAGAAGTATACGAAATATGTTTACTCTTTATTATTCGTTTCTCTCCAATTTGAGCCTTGAATTTATCATATTTTCTAAGGTAATGTAATTACTGCAGGATTATTTAGGACTAGCAGATTACCGATTAGTTTAGTAGCGTAGTAAATCTACTAGCGTCCGATCATCATTTAAGGTTAACTTCGTTAACTTCAATATTTAAGCCTAAAGAAGGTATTCCTGCCATATCAACAAGTCGTTTACAACGCTCGTTTTACATACTTACAAACTTTAATTACGAGATCGAGTACACTACATCAAAAGACAATGGTGCAGATTGTTTTTCAAGATTATCAAAAGCTATTGATAGAATTGTACATGAGAACACTGAAAAAAAATATTACATAAAGGAAAACTCAGACTTGACTATACATTTTGAGATTTAAGTAATTTAAGAAACTTAACAGGACAACATTCTATCGCAGGTTTACAAGTATGTACAGCATGGATGACCTAAACAAGTGTTAAGAAAAAACAACGGGCTATTGATAGCAATTGAATTTTAAACGTGTATAAAGTATTAATACCATTAAGTTTACAATCTACATGTTTAAACCAAATTCATTAATCATCCATATGAATCGCAAAAATAAAATCTTTGACGCATTCATTGAATGACATAAATGAAGCAATAGAGCAAAATTTTTTCCTTGTAAATCTTCTTTCTAAAATTGTAAATTCATCCACGTTGCTTGAACTAGCTCCACCAAAAGCTAAACTGATTCCGTGGAAATATCCAGAAATAAAATGGGAGTATCTACATAGATATTTTGGGTCCAATTTGCAATCAATATATTTGTGTAGTAATTGATACATCGACCATATGGATTGAAGTAGCAATTTTATCTAATATTACATCAGAACCCTTTATTAATCCATTAAGATTTGGAATACCCAAGATGCTTGTGTCAGATAATGGAAGACAGTTTGTATCTAATAAGTTTGATTTTGTAAGCAAAAAGAATGTTATACCCAAAACATTAGCACCTTTCCACCCAGCAACGAACGGATACAATATTGTATTAAAACCGCTTTAAATAATGAAAAATGTTCCGATTTGAATTTAACATTATGTAGATTTTCAATGTCCTATCGTAAAATTGTACATTAATTAACAGGTAAAACCTCAACATGCATATGAGAAAAACCTTAAATTTAATTTTGATCAAGTAAAGATGATATGTCTTTGTAAAAATCACCGAAAAGTTTTTTTACTTTATCATACGCAGTATGATGAAGCATTGTAATCGTGTCGAAAAAGAAATTTGAGATTTTAGCGAAAATAGGTCTTTATGGGTCTCCTGAACATTTTCGACCAAGGTACAAAAAAATGTATGTGGTGTGTCTGTGTGTATGTATGTCTGTGTGTGTGTGTAAACAATTTTTGTGGCGACGATTCCGGAGAAACTACTAAAGGTATCGGGACGAAAGTTCATATTTAGAAGTTTTATGACCAAACTTAGAGCTGAAAAGCTTTTGGTTCAAAAGGATCCAAAGGAACTGGTAGGTTATTCTAAGCCTTTTTCAAGGATTTTGCAAATGAGCCGCCATTTCTGTAATTTCGTCAAAATAGTTAAATAATAAATTAAAGTAGAGGACATTTTGAATAATGTATGCCTATGACATTTTTGGTAAAATTAATAGTTTAGCTGCAAGAGCAAATTCTATTTGATCGAGATCGGTCGCATCTGCATTGATATGAAACTGCATAGTAACCAGGATTTGACAAATATTTTTTTGCGCTGTGGCTGTCACACTCGAAAACAGCTGATTTCATCAGAGGTTGGAGAACCGCTATGGAACGTTGCCGCTCTAGTGCGGCAAAGTACAAAATTCAAATTTCAAATAAAATAAGATCACCAATTTGATTGTTTGTTGATAAGAAATATCAACCCGTTGTTATATGTAATTCTAAAAACGATAAATTGAGAAAATTGTAAATAAAGTATAGGGATGAGTGTAGTTTTATTTTAGTATGTTGGTACGGATGTGACATCTACAGTGTCATAAACAAATATAAATCTGCCAGATTTTGAATTAACTTTTTAAACTTGACGTTTCGTAGAAGTGGTATCAACCTAACATGTCCTGTACAGAAATATAACCATATTAATATTTTTTTAAAGTACATATTTCTCAAGAAGCATCACAAAAAACGTTGATGTCACTCCTGCCGAAAACTACATAGCGCGACTCGCTCACATGCGACGCGACGGCGACGCTCCGCCTTCGATGACGCGCAGCATCACCGCTCATCGCGCTATTCCGTACTTTCGGCACTTGTGACATAAATAACTATTATTCTAATGATAGTAGGTAGTGTCAAATGCCGATGCTTTGACAATACCTACTGTCAACAGTATCGAATTATCATAATATTCATAGTATCGAAACATCACATTATTTGGAAATGCTTTTTTTAATGAAACTAAATACTTCTACGTTTAAAACTGACAAAGCAAATTGAAGTAGTATTTACAAAAATTTATTAATGTTATTGAAATTTTAATTAATTATGCTCTTCTTGGATATTGTGATTTTATATTATTTTGCGTTGTTATGAAATATTTTGTTTGACATTTGTCAAAAGTACAAAAGTTCATGTGTTTACTCAGGTTAGAATTTTTATATGTTATTAAGAAAGTGTTTATAAATTTGTTATGATTTTTATATAAAAAAATAACGTTTATTGTACATTTCCCGAGGAAGCCTTTGATTAAGGTGAAGTATTGAAACTAAAAACATCTGATGTGGCCAGACATAACTTTGTCGTACTATACACCAATGTCAAACTCGTTGTTTTAACAATACTGCCAAATACAATCAAAATATACATTAGAAACCTTTATTAATCTACTAAAATCATTGTTTGCACTATTTGGAATACCCAAAATGCTTGTGTTAGATAATGGAAGACAGTTTATATGTAATAACTTTGATTTCTTTAAAGCTAAAACAATGTTATACACAAAAAATAAAATAACATAAAATTAACATAAAATGCCATACTAGGAAGACCACACCACCTTTTTTTTCTTCACCTTCCGCTTGGGATTCAGTACCGGATAAATTGCCACGTTATACACAAAACATCAGCACCTTTCCACCCAGCAACAAACGGAGCAGCTGAAAATGCTGTCAAAATAATTCAGTATTGTATTAAAACCGCTTTAAATAGAGAAAAATGTGCCGATTTGAATTTAATATAATGTAGATTTTCGACAGAGTATCGTAACATTGTACATTCAACTCCAGGTAAAAGTTCTGCATTTTTTATGTTTTCACATAAATATTATGACTTATGACACAATTAAACCGGATTAGAAAATAGATAAAAACCAAAAATAATCTATACTATAATTTGGTTACATACTCAGTACGACAATATTCTACATTTATGTTATACATTAAATATAAAATTTTCACAACAATGTTTAGTTACTACTCTGTACGGACACTAGCTCGTGCTACACTGATTTACAATTCCGAAATACAATTTCCTTAGTACACAGTTTCTACCGTGTAAGTGCTGATAAAATCCATTCATACCCAATATAGCGATACATCACGATCGAGCTATGACTAATTTTGTTGAATGGAAATAAAACCTCTTTGATCCTTTGCTAATTATTTATTTTAATAGGTACCGGTTTCAATCATCGTGTGATCATCATCAGCCTAAATCTACAACGCAAAAAATTGCAATTAGAAAATGCTTCCTGTGATGAAGCAATAAAGGACAAAACAACATTTTAAAAAATATATAGACATTGAGTTAAACAGTAAAATAGTCAAACATAACTTACGGTCAAATTAGTGAAGTATAAATTAAGAAAACATGAGGAACATCGACGACGAGACATGTGTTCGAATTGGAGAGCGGACGAAAATGAAAATAGGAAAATATGACGAACACGTCTGTATGCAACCAAGTTCGCAAATGACGTCACATGTATATGAATGCACGTTACAGGTTTCTACTTCGTCTCACACAGGCCGGAATGGAAGATGTACTTGCAAAGTGGATAGTGAGGGAAATTAATTTGATCATTAAGTAAATTGACATGTTTTTTACATTTTAGTTTTTCTATTTCGTACTGTTCAAGTAAATCAAGTGTGTAACCTTTTTTACATCTATGCAAAAGTTTGAAGTTTTTGTAATCCAAATTATGACCTGTTTCAAGTTTGTGTTTAAATAAATTTGAAGAATTTCTAGTTTTATGTTCATTGATTCTTTGTGAAATTTTCCTTCCAGTCTGGCCTATGTAAGACGAAGAACAATCAGAGCAGCTGATCGAGTAGACACCAGAACAATCAGTGATACGGGTGGGGATTTTGAAATTGGAGAGTAAATTATAAATTTGAGTAGAATTTTTAAATGCAGGAAAAATATTGAATTTGGGGAGAATTTTGTTAAGTTTGACGGTAGTTTTATTATAGGAGAAAGGTCTGTATATTCTGTCTAATGGTTTCTGACTAACATAAAGTGGGTCTGTTTTAATTAAGGAATGTCGCAAAAGGCGGTCGATGTGTTTTGTCGGGAAAGAGTTTTGCAAAGCAAGATCGTATATAAAATTAAGCTCTTCAACTTTAGAATCGAGTTCTAAGGGATAAGTAAGACATCTGTTGAGCATAAAGCGGAAAGAACCTAAACGTTGTGAAAGGGGATGCGCCGAATCAAAAGGGATTATTGTTGGAACGGATGATGGTTTTCTAAAAATGTCAAATTTTAATCTATTGTTAGTTTTAGTTAGTGTTTAGTCAAGAAAGTTTAAAGTATGGTTGTCTTCTATTTCCAAAGTGAATTTCAAATTATTATGTATATTATTTATAAAAGCTAAAAAATTGTTAAGCTCATCTTTGCTACCATTCCATACACAAAACACATCCACGTAGCGGATCCATTTAGTAATAAAATGTTTGAAGGGGTTGCTGTCACTAATAAAGTATTCCTGTTCAACAAAATCTAAATAAATTTCGGAAAGAAAAGATGAAAGACCCATTCCCATGGGTAGACCATCATTAAGGTTGTAATATTTGTTGTTGAAAGTGCAAAAATTCTGTTTGACAATGTGGTTAAGAATCAAATTAAAATGAGAAATTTTTGTCTTGTCGTTGAAGTGATTATTGAAAAGTTTGTCTACAAGATTTAAAGTAAGATCAATCGGGACGTTCGAGTACAGGTTTGTTAAATCAAATGAAGCCATCAGACAGTTAGTTAAATTTAAGTTTTTGGTTTGTGCAATAAATTGATTAGTATTACTAACAGAAAATTTTGGTTCAAAATTCAACCCTTTAAAGACTGAAGACTGAATGACTAATTTTGTTCGCTTTTTGTTAATGTTCGTGATGGATAGGATATTGGGCATTCGGAGAAAACATACGATAAAACTGCACAGATACAAAATGGTGAACCGTCAATTGTCAATTTAATTTAAAGTTTTAGATTGTAACAACACTTTAAATCAAAATATGTATTTGCTTTGTAATCATTTAATGATAGTCTTAAATCTATTCTATTTGGTGTTCTATTTTTCCTTCTATATCTTAGACAAGATACGATCTAGGTGTCGATGGTCTTGAAATTATCTGCTCAGATTCCACGATTTATTTAAATGGTTAAAAACGTTTACGTTGGTTTCGGGGAGTAACGGTTGAAGGTCATTGGTGGATTTGTTATAATTCTTGGAATAAGTATTCAATTTGTTATCCAACCTTTCACGAATGTATGTACATGATGACGGTTCTAATAGACTGAAGACAATAGGTAGCTTCGTTTTGCTGTGTATTGTATACTCATTAATAACTGAGAGGGTGTATTTCGTGTCCATGATAGGCGAATTTCGGTGTTGCATGAGTGTAAAATATGTCACCGTTTCCTTCAATTGATTTTTTTAACATAGTTTTAGCTATTGCAACAGCTTCTTCCGCTAAGCCGTTTGATTAAGGATAATTCGGACTTCGTGTCACAATTACAAAATTCCATTCATTCGCGTAAGATTTGCATACATAGGACTTGAACGGTATACGGTATACTTGAACGGTCACAAATTAGCGTATCTGTCGACGCCATAGCGCGGCAACTTATTTTGAATTCTTTGGAATTATTTAAATATATTTTAGTTTCGCCGATGTCCACCTGTTTGTGGTCGAGTATAGGTGCGCTGGCGGTCTAGTATCGTACCGTCCAGTTTTTGTGACCGTACGGCGAGTTCGGCTCATATTGCTTCGAGCGAATAGATATAGCTTGATATTCGTTCGCATAAGACGTTCTGTCGTCTATTCATATATATACAGGTTAGTTCTCTAAATTGTCGCTTATTTCGTTTATTTTGTTGTTTCGTTGTTTGTATTTGTAATTGAGAACACATGAGGGTGCCAGTTACAGATATAAATAATATATTGGATCATATCGTTGACCAATTCGTACTTTTCGTTTATCGTTGTGATACAGTCCAGTTTCGTTCTCCACTAAATCTATCCTGCAGTTAACATTTATTGGTCCAGTCGATTCGGATTCATCGATCCATCATCATCGTAATTGTAGGTAGGTTTAGTTATAATTGTGAGAAGTTTTCGTCCCGTAGTATTGGGAATTTATTTGAGTTTTCGAGCTCGACCAGTTGTAGTGGGAACTGGTTTTTTCGCATTCGTTGACCCACCTGTATTGGGAATTCGTCGTTTATTTTCTATTTTTGGCATTTGATTTTGGTTATTGTTACATTAACGAATTTATCTTTTGTTTTGGTTTGGTTACTTTTTGGTTTGGCTTTCGAAGCTTCATATTTTTATTGAGTTGTTAGTTTATTTTGGTTTTCTATAATCAAGATAACAACATGAGTGCATTAGAAAACAGGTTACGCCGTCTAGAGGGTAAACAACAGGTTTATTTATGCGAATTCAGCGTATGCATGATGACATCGCTCGTTTTAATGTGGATCAAGTGGCCAAGAATTTTGTGGCTCGACTTGAGGGTTTGATTCAGACTCGCAGTGATTATTTGGAAGTTGTTGACGATATCAACGATGTAAAATCGCAACTGGACGATGCTTTTGTTCCTGATTATCAGTGCCTCGATGTATTTGAGGATATTTACTGCAAAATTTGTCTTGCCGCAAAAGATCCACGCATTCACGCGTTGACAAATCCTGCTATTAAGGTTACTACTGCAGAGCATTCGCATGAGCAGCGAGCACGACTACCGAAGATCAATTTACCCACTTTTTCGGGTTCACTGTCTGAATGGCCAAACTTTTACGAATCGTTTAAAGGTCTTATCCACGACAACAAACAACTAACAACCACCGATAAAATTAATTATTTGGTTGGATTATTGTCGGGTAAAGCGGCAACTGTTTGTGCTGGGCTACCAGTAGTAGGGGCTAATTACAATACTCTGTGGAAGAGATTAGAAGAAAAATATCAGAATCCTCGTGTGCTCGCTACCTACTATTTGGATAAAATTCTTGAATTAAAGCCAATTAATGGAGCATCTGCTAATGCATTTAATGCAATCATTGAAAGGTGTGACTTTTCAATACAAGCTCTAAAATATTTAGATATTGAAGACTTACTCGACTATGTATTTGCACATTTTATATGGACTAAATTGGATGTCTCATCGAAAAATTTATTTGAAAATAATCGAAAAGATACTGGCATTTTTAAGTATGACGAGATTTTAAAGTTTTTGAAAACACAAGCACAAATACTGACCGTTTCAGGTTTACAGATGATATGGCAAAGTACTTCAGGGTTTCAAAAGATGAAGTCGCCTCAAGCATTTTTCGTTGAAAATACTGATCTGGCTCAGGTTTGTCAAGTGTGTCATGGTAAGCACTGGATAAGTAAGTGTTCTAACTTTCTTGAAAAAACTCCAAAGCAACGCTTTGATATTATAAAAGCTAACCGTTTGAGTCTGAACTGTTTTGGCAATCATCGTTTGGAAAAGTGTAATAGTAAGTATAGCTGGGGATGCAACTCAAGACATAATTCGTTGTTACATTTTGGAAAGTCAAAGGCAAGTACAGCAATTTTGGAAAATTCTCAACCTGATTTGCAACCTCAGTCCAGTAGTTTGTCTGCTTCGATAAATCTTTGTTCGACATTGCGAGGCAACAGTGGTGTGTATAAAAAGATGACAACAGTTTTGATGTCCACTGCTGTGGTGCATATTATTGGCAGGTTTGGAGGTTTACACTCTATTCGAGTATTACTAGATTCGGGCTCTCAAGCAAATTTTTTGACCTCTGATTGCGTTAAGAGGCTGCAGTTAGCAGTGAAGCCATCTGCGATTAGTATTAGGAGTCTGGGTGCTCAGGATCGACCGGTGTTGGGTACTGTACAGACTGTAGTTGTTTCACGGTATGATGATAGAGTATCATTCCAAATTGATGCATTGGTTGTGGACAGAATTTCCGATGAGGTTCCTAATTGTCGGCTGCCACTCCAATATTTTTCGCATCTGGAAGGTGTTCCTCTTGCTGACGATAGTTTCCACCAACCATCAACTATTGATGGAATAATTGGAGCTCAATTGTTTGCAAGTATTATTGGTTCTCGTAAGGTAACTGGTTTGACGGATTCTCCCATTGGTCTGGAAACTAAGTTTGGATATGTCGTAATGGGATCAGTTCCTTTAAATGAATAGGGCGTTCATTCGAGTCAATCGTTTTCGACTTTTATCGATTCACCTTTGGAGCGACTTGTCTCCAAATTTTGGGAGGAGGAAGATATTCCTTCGCAGAAGTTTCAGCATCCTGATGATGTGGAATGTGAAAGAATTTTTGAATCCACGTTTCGGCGTGAATCTTCTGGAAGATATGTGGTTGCATTACCCTTTAAACTAAGTCCAACATTGCTTGGCGACTCACGTCAGGTTGCGCTTCGTTACCTATATTCCCTAGAAAGAAGATTTCAAAAGGAGTCACAATTAAGAGAAAATTATAACGAAGTTTTGCAGGACTATTTGTCGAAGGGATATATGTCTCGTGTTAATAAGGAAGATGATTCTCTTCCAAAGTATTATATTCCGCATCACTGTGTGCTCAAACCAGACAGTACTTCCACGCCCATTCGCTGCGTTTTTAATGCGTCTTGTAAGTCATCATCGGGGTACTGTTTGAATTCTTTGCTATATACAGGACCAAAATAACAAATTGATGTTCTAGATATATTTATACATTTTAGGCTTTTTCCTATTTGTTTCTCAGCCGATATCAGACAGATGTATCTGAGAATTGGAATGAGTTCTGAACATCGTAGATATCAACGAATTCTTTGGCGGTTTTCGGAGAGTGGTCCAGTAGAGGACTTTCAATTAAATACCGTTACCTTTGGGATAAAATCGTCTCCTTACCTGGCACTTCGAACACTTCTACAGTTGAGTGATGATGAGGTTAAACGGTATCCGTTAGCATCGCTCATTGTAAAGAAATACTTCTACATGGATGACCTTTTATGTAGCTTGCCTGATATAAATACTGCTGGTCAGGCTTATCATGAACTCGTTGAGATGTTTAGAAATGGAAATTTTGATCTTACAAAATGGGTATCGAATTCGAAAGATTTCATGTCTAGTGTGCCCGAAAGCCACCGTTCGCCAAAGGTGGTCCATTTTAATTCGGATGGTCTGAAGGTATTAGGTCTGCTTTGGTATCCCGGGACGGATGTATTTTCGTTTAACATCTGCCCAGAGGAACGGCAGTGTACTAAGAGAACGGTATTGTCCACAGTGGCACGATTGTTTGATCCATGCGGATTTTTAAGTCCTGTTACTCTGATCATAAAATTATTTATTCGACGATTATGGACATTGCAACTTGGTTGGGATGAGTCACCGCCATGCGAGATATCAGAAGAGTGGAATCTGTTTTTGGAGAAGTTTACTACTCTGCAGAACTTTCAAATATCACGGCATCTAGGTGTTACTACCGGTTCCAGGGTTTCCCTGATCGGTTTTTGTGATGCTTGTTTAAACTCTTATGGAGCAGTAGTATATTTGCGCGCAGTCGATTCTTTGGGGTATATTACTACTAATTTTGTTTGTGCCAAGACAAAGGTTGCCCCATTTAAAACTCAAACTATTCCTCGACTAGAGTTGTCTGCAGCCGTTTTATTGGCTAAATTGCTACACTTCACCCTTACAACCTTGCAGACTCGAATTGAGGTTGACCAGATATATGCATTTTCGGACTCCGCGGTAACTCTTAATTGGATTGCGTCACCACCATATCGGTGGCATACATACGTAGCGAATAGGGTATTGTTGATTCAGGGACTAGTTGAATCTGCGTATTGGTGGCATGTGAATGGTGAAGAAAATATTAGTGATTGTCTTTCAAGGGGTATATCACCCAGTCAAATGCTTGATATGACATGTTGGAAGAGTGGCCCTAAGTGGTTGCAGTTAGATTCTTCCTGCTGGCCTATTCGAAAAGCGGTATTGGTGGCTGAATTGCCCGAAGAAAAGATGTTTGCTTTGCCCGTGGAGCAGATGCATTCGAATACAATCTTGGATTTGGTTGGTCGTTGTTCCAATGTCAACCGATTGTTGCGTATTATGATATATGTGCTACGATTCACAAAAACGCTGAAGTCTAATGGTAACATACGATCATCTGATATGTTTGCGGCTGAATTGAAGTTGATTCAAGTCCTTCAGCAGGAGCACTTTTCGGCAGATATTGAAGCAATAAAGGCACAGAGGGATGTGTCTTCTAAACTACGAGCATTAAGTCCGTTTTTACAGGACGGGTTGCTTCGAGTGGGTGGGCGGCTCGCTCGATCGTCTTTGGAATTTGATAAACAACACCCTCTGCTTTTGCCTGGTGGATGCCATTTTACCAATTTAGTAATTGATGATTGTCATATTACTAATTTACACACCGGTCCAGCATTAGTCCTGGCCATACTTAGGTAAAGGTATTGGATTCTGGGTGCTCGTAATTGTATCCGTTTCCGATTGCAGCGATGTAATCATTGTTTTAAGTTTAATCCTCGAAATTTGTTTCCTAGAATGGCAGATTTGCCAGCTTTTCGTGTAACTGAGACTAAGCCATTTTTACACTGTGGTACAGATTTTTGTGGCCCTTTTCGCGTTACTTTAGGTAGACGTAGAGGTGTTCTCACTCAAAAGGCATGTGTCTGTCTTTTTATATGTTTAGTTACAAAAGCGATTCACTTGGAACTTGTATCAGATCTCTCCACAGATCTTTTTATTGCAGCTTTTAAGCGGTTCTTATCTCGACGAGGAACATGTTCGACTCTGTATAGTGATCGTGGAACAAACTATATTGGTGCAAAGAATGAGCTCAATGATCTGTATAAGTTAATAACATCAAAGCCTTTTGAAGATAGTCTTGTAAATAAGTTAGCGGACTATAGAATAAATTGGGTGTTCAATCCTCCTAGGGCCCCTCACTTTGGTGGTATCTGGGAATCGCAAGTAAAATCGGTTAAAATCCACCTTTCTAAAGCTGTAGGACAACAGATACTTACTTTTGAGGAATTGACAACTGTACTTACTCAAATTGAGGCGGTGCTAAATTCGCGGCCATTGTCATGGTTAAGTACAGATCCGGCTGATATTGCTCCTTTAACACCTGCCCACTTTCTTACCCTTTCGCCATTAAAGTATATACCTGCTCCGGCTTTAAATGAACCACCAACTAATCTTTTAAATAGGAAACGCCTATTAGATCATATAGTGCAATCATACTGGCGTCGATGGCACTTAGAATATTTAACCCAACTTCAGCAAAGGCAGAAATGGCATAAAAATTGCGAAAACATTATTCCAGGAACATTAGTGTTAGTCAGGGAAGATAATGCACCTCCCTTGCATTGGCCTACCGGAGTGATAGAAGAAGTGATGCCGGGAAAAGATGGTATTGTTCGCGTTGCCAAGGTACGCACTGTTTCTGGTATCTACACCAGACCGGTTGTGCGTTTGTGCCCACTGCCTATGCAGTAATTAGTCGTGTTTTAATTTTTTTTGGTAGTTAATTTTTTTGTTTGTTATTGATTGTTATTTCTAGTTTTCTGAACATTCCTTCAGGGTGGGGGGAATGTTGACGCCATAGCGCGGCAACTTATTTTGAATTCTTTGGAATTATTTAAATATATTTTAGTTTCGCCGATGTCCACCTGTTTGTGGTCGAGTATAGGTGCGCTGGCGGTCTAGTATCGTACCGTCCAGTTTTTGCGACCGTACGGCGAGTTCGGCTCATATTGCTTCGAGCGAATAGATATAGCTTGATATTCGTTCGCATAACGCGTTCTGTCGTCTATTCATATACCTATATATACAGGTTAGTTCTCTAAATTGTCGCTTATTTCGTTTATTTTGTTGTTTCGTTGTTTGTATTTGTAATTGAGAACACATGAGGGTGCCAGTTATAGATATAAATAATATATTGGATCATATCGTTGACCAATTCGTACTTTTCGTTTATCGTTGTGATACAGTCCACTTTCGTTCTCCACTAAATCTATCCTGCAGTTAACAGTATCTGTGTATCCAAATTTTGCAAACAAGTTTTTGAGTTGTTCGATAACAGAATGTGAAGATTTGTTCCTTATAAATAATATTTCTATCCAATTTGAGTATAAATCCTAAATGATTAACTTAGGTATGTTTGCATACGCGAAAATGTCTGCACCGATCTTTGTTATGGTCTTTTGGATGTTGGATAATTTATTAACTTTACCTTGCACTGTTTTTTTGGATGTTTTTTCGTAGATTTGGCATTTTAAAGTTGTTTTCAACGTCAGTGGACATGCCTTTTCAGTGCCCAGGTGTAGGCGTAGCACGAACAATTAATTTACTTCCACAAAATCATAGTCCACCCGAGATAAAAATGTCGTGTCTAATTTTAAACTATTGAAGCAAATTTGGAGGGAAAATGTCGTTACTTTCAGCCCAGTTGGTTGTAGCGTAATTTAAGCTTGTTTGTAATTCTATAGTTATTTATGTATGTACCAAGGGCAACACGGATGATTAAGCCCCGAGGGTGACCGTTTAAAAAACTCGAGGGCCTATCGGCCCTCGAGCTTTTTAAGTCGCCCGAGGGTATAGACATCAAGTAATGCCCGAGGTGCATACAAAATTTTATGTCCAACAATGGTTTTGTTCCTCCGTTTGAATAATGCTAATAAATATTTTGACGTTATCAGTGACATGCGTATCTACGGAGTTGAATAACAATACAAACAATTCGGAGTTACTTATAACCTGAATCGCCAATAATTGACATTGATGACTTAAAATTCACAATTTGAATGACAAATATTTGATATATTTGACATATAAACCATGGCAACCCTTAACGCACGCGCGTGCGTTAAGAAGCAGTTTTTGCCCCGGTATCTAAGTTGTAAAAGGTCACTCTATGATCATGTAGGACATGATAATGCTTTCCTGAAAATGAGTTTCTTTGTTTCTGACAGATATATATTACGTGCAACTCTGTGTATTACATAATTTTTTCTACTTTCCGTTCGTTATAAACTCATAACGAAACCGCGTTCGGTGTCGTTATGAAAACACTAGATCTCAAACTTTTAGTTACTTTAAGTTTTTCAAGATTGATGATATTGACGTCAAGTGTCAAATAAGGCTGACATCTCAATCGCTATTGGCTCGCTTCAATCGTATTTGTGAATTTTACTACAACGACCAACTGTTGAAGAAAAATATTACTTTAGATTTTAAGATAACAACCGCAAATTTTGACATTTATGTAGATTAATGTCGCAAAGGAGAAAAAATAGTATATAACACTCGTTTTATAAGACGCATTAGCGCACTTGTTCCATTTGGGCACTCCTCGCTACGCTCGTCATGCCCAAAACAACTCGTGCGCCAATTCTTGTCTTATAAAACTTGTATTATAATATACTATAATTCCTCATCATCGATGTAATTTTCATTAAAAAAAACCCGGGGATTGTATCAGAAATGTACATGTATTTTCCTGGCTTAAACGTCATATCGTATTTTTAATTTTTTTCATACATAAGATTTTTTAAGAATTAAAATTTTTTTAATATCAAAAAGTATACCCAACGTCTTTTTTTTCTATCTGTGCATTTCATTTTTCAGTCTCAGTTATACTACGGGCAGCGAACGCGATTGGGTGTCCATCTTGCATTAAACATGCTCCTAACCCATCCTTAGAAGCGTCAGTTTCAATTTCCATGGGTAAGAAATGTTTTAACTTGTAAACAGAACTGTCACGGTCGTTAGTCCATACAAAATCAGTTTTCTGCTTAGTTAATTCTCTCAAGACCTTCGTGATTTTGGACAAGTTTCGGACAAATCTTCCTAAAACTTTGCCATTCCTAGCAAGCGTAAAATATCGTTTCATGTCAATAATACCCTTGCCATAATTTTCATATGGTTGTATACCATTCAGCGAGAATTTCTGTCCCATGAATACTACTTTCTTAAACTCAAATTTAATTTTGCTTTTATAAATTATATTTATCAGCTGTCTGGGGAACTTTTCTTAATGTTTCATGTTCTTTTTTTGTTTTCTCGGTTATAATTAAATCATCAAAGTAAATCCAACGCTTTTAATTTCCACAAAACCTCGTAGCACTTCTTTTGAACACTTGTAGGGCTGAACAAATGCCAAAATGCAGCCTTAAAAAAGGTAGCCACAAAAAGAGTATCAAAGTATCAAAAGTACACAAGCCTGCGCTATAATCGTCCAACACAATCTGCCAGTAGCCAATGTCGAAAACAGTAAAAAAATATTTACTGTTTCATTTTCAGGAGGTCATCTGTCCGAATTAAATACGTGTTTTTTTTAATGGATTCATTCAATTTCTGATATACTGGGCACTTTCGTGGTTCATGAGACACGACTTACATTTGTCTATCGGTCTAGGTTTGATTTTAATCACACTGACTGCACATTCAGGACTGCAAGGCTTTCGCTTGAAATTTATATATTTCTATCACTTCTCAATATTTCATTTCTGCAGTCACAAGTAAAAAAATCTGATGTGGCCAGGCACATGACTTTATCATACAATATATAAAATTAATAGTTTTGCTGCCTGAGAATCTATTTGATTGAGATAAATCGTGTTTGCATTAACATTAAACCAGTTACCCAGGATTTGGCAGATATTTTGATACTATTGACAGTGGGTATCGTCAAGGCGTCAGAATTTGACACTACCTACTGTCATTAGTATAATAGTTATTTATGTCACAAGTGCCGAAAGTACGGAATAGCGCGACGAGCGGTGATGCGGCGCATCACCGAAGGCGAAGCGTCGCCGTCGCATGTGAGCGAGTATGTGAGCGCTATGTAGTTTTCGGCAGGAGTGACATCAACGTTTTTTGTGTTGCTTTTTGAGTAATAGCGTTTTCTTTTGGTAAAACTAGGGCGCACCAGTGCACAATTTTGTGTTCTGTTGGTTGCACTCACAGAGTTTTTCGTGTTCTGTTGGAAACCGGGTGCAGCAGAATCTGCACTCAGTGCACATTTTCTCCACGAGCTCTGGCAGCTCGTCCTGGCGAGTGCAATATGGCTTTAATACGTGCTCTGTTGGCATCGCACTCGCTTGCCCTTCACTCGTGAAAAATTGCACCAGTATGCTCGAACTAGTGCGCCCGAATTTTACCAAAAGAAAACGATATAAATTGGTACTTAAAAAATAATTTAAAAATGGTTATATTTCTGGATAGGAAATGTTAGCTTGGTACCACTTCGACGAAACATCAAGTTTAAACAATGGGTTGATATTTCTTGTCAACAAACAATCAAATTGTGATCTTATTTTATTTAAAATTTAATTTGCCGCACTAGAGCGTCAACGTCAACCATAGCGGTTCTCCCTCCAACCACTGATAAAATCAGCTGCTTTCGAGTGTGACAGCACAAAAAAATAAGTATCTGTCAAATCCTGGCTAGTAAGTATGTAGTTTCATATCAGTGCAGATGCGGCCGATCTCGATCAAATAGCATTTGATCTTGCAGCTAAACTATTAATTTTTCCAAAAAATGTCATAGACATAAATTATACAAAATTTCCTCTACTTTAGTTTACTATTTAACTATTTTGACGAAATTACAGAAATGGCAGCTCATTTGCAAAATCTTTGAAAAATGCTGAGAGTAATCATCCAGTTCCTTTGAACCCTTTTGAACCAAAAGCTTTTCACCTCTAAGTTTGATGATAAAACTTCTATATGTGAAGTTTCGTCCCGATACCTTTAGTAGTTTCTCCGGAATCGTCGTCACAAAAATCGGGTACACTCACGCATACACACACACATACACACACACAGACATTTTTGTGTACCTTGGTCAAAAATGTTCAGGGGACCCAAAAAGACCTATTTCCGCTAAAATCCCAATTTTTCGGCACGATAACAATACTTTATCATACTGCGTATGATAAAGTAAAAAAAAACCGGGAGTGCCAGTGGCGTGGGTTACTCGGTATATGTATTTTGATTATGCATAGAGTGTTTGTGTATATTTCTGTACAAAACTGTGTATGGATTTTATTTTTTGACCAGCAGACTCATTCATCGACGCTTAATGTGAATCGCATGTGGTTTCACCGTTTTTAATGTGATATATTCATTTGGGGCTGTAGTAGAGACACTCGGGGAATTGGATGCTCACAACGGGCAACACAGTTTATTTTGTGTACTTTTAATTTAATTTAATTTTGTTTTTGAACTGATTACAAAAGAACTTGTTGCATCTTATTATAGTGAGTTCCTAAAGGTGAGATAATTTGAATATTGGTTCCAATGTATCCAATGAACAGTTTCTTTGTTTCCTGTTATCCAGTTTCTTATTGCACATTATGCCATGGCCGACGCTACGCAGCAACTGAAAACTAGGCTTTGCGATTGGTTATGTTATGTTAGGTATATTATGAACTCAATGTGACACTGTAATGTATTTAAAATTGTTTTTACAACTAGCTTTACAAATATTTTTGTGGAAGCAGTTGATGCTGTTTACTAAATGATTTAACTAGTAGTAAGTGAGAATACCCGTGACAAGCGTTCCAAAATCATAGAAATATTATTACTAGAAAGCCAATGGTTAGGGTTGCGCATGTATGTTCTCGTTGTTGTATTTTAAAATGTTGCATGCTAGGAGGTCAAATCGTTTCCTTTGACAAATAGAGCTCCGACCACTAAATCTTAATTAAAGTCTCGATTTATGTGTAAGTTTTTGTACACTCGTAAAAACTTGAATTTGCCGCAAAAGCTTTCACGCAGCGCTCATGCTTAAATCCTCACGTGCGAGATGTCGTAAAGTGGGCACTGTTGTTATATGATATCAGCATTCTAGGAATATAATTTATGTGTCCAAAATGGGCGAATAGACTCGCCTACATAGGGATAAAAGATACATCGAACTTTGTTACTTTTAAATGCTCTTCTTCCAATCCTAATTAACACTAATAGTACTCAGAGTAATTTTACCGCATTTTTGTGCTAATATTATGACAATGTTCGTTGCAATTTGTTAGTGTGAGAGGTTGGTGTAGAACTTATGTTTCAAATTACTTCTTACTTTATCATACGCAGTATGATAAAGTATTGTAAACGTGCCGAAAAAAATGAGATTTTAGCGGAAATAAGTGTTTTTGGGTCCCCTGATCATTTTTGATCAAGGTACAAAAAAAGTCTGTGTGTGTGTATGTGTGTGTGCGTGTATGTGTGTGTGCGTGTATGTGTGTGTGCGTGTGTGCGTGTGTGCGTGTATGCTTGTATGCGTGTATGCGTGTATGCGTGTATGTGCGCGTGTGTGCGTGTATGTTCGCGTGTGTGCGCGTGTGTGCGTGTATGTGCGCGTGTGTGCGCGTGTGTGCGCGTGTGTGCGCGCGTGTGCGTGTGTGTGCGCGCGTGTGGGCGTGTGCGAGTGTGCGCGTGTGCGCGTGTTCGCGTGTGCGCGTGTGCGTGTGTGTGTACCCAATTTTTTTGGCGACGATTCCGGAGAAACTACTTAAGGTATCGAGACGAAAGTTCATATTTAGAAGTTTTTTGACTAAACTTAGAGCTGAAACGCTTTTGGTTCAAAAGGGTCCAAAGGAACTGGATGTTTCCTCTAAGCATTTTGCAAATGAGCTGCCATTTCTGTAATTTCGCTAAAATAGTTAACTAACAAATTAAAGTAGAGGAAAGTATAGGAAATTAAAGTAGAGAAGTTGTATAATTAATGTCTATGACATTTTTTGGTGAAGTTATACTTTAACTGTATGAGCAAATTCTTTTTGATCGAGATTGTGTCTGCATTAAAACTTTGCTAGCGAGGATTTCACAATTATTTTCATTCTGACAGTAGGTAGTGTCAAAGGCTGTTTTTTTTTTTGACAATACCTAGTGTTAATATTATCCATATACGTATTAGGGATTATACGGAGCTTGTTCTATAGCGCCAGTGTGTAGTCTCGGTTCCAAAAAATGTGAGACGGAGATATATATATTTTGTCTATCGATGTGGTGCCCGGGATCAAACTGCGCTATCGTGGCCAGTAGTTATTAGGACCATCGACAGATAGCGCTATTGTAGCTTAAACTGCGCGGACGGTATTACCGCGGCCGTTAGCCGGGAATATTCGACATTACTAACGTCCAACCAGTGACAGCCCATAGGTAACCTTATACATGTGGTAGCTGGTGGCAGCCTATGGATCCTATCCAGCCAATCGAATCCACGAACTTGACGCTTGCGTAGTGTGTCCAGTATCAGATGAGATAGAGATATATGTCGCAACGCAAGTGTTTGAACATCCTGCTGTTACCAACATTTTTTATATCATTTTGTATTTATATGATATTATCAAAATATCTGTCAAATCCTGGCTAGCTTGTTTTATTTTAATGCAGACACGATCGATCTTGATCAAATAGAATCTCATGCAGCTAAACTATTAATTTTATATATTGTATGATAAAGTCATGTGCCTGGCAACATCAGATTTTTTTATAGTATATAGCAAGCATTTTATAGGTATAAATAACATAACAGGGAAGGGGGTATAACGCTCGGTTTTTAGAGTCTCTCACCACTCAAAAATATTACAGATCATTTAAAAGTATTACCAGCCATTAGCGGCGTAATACCGCAGTTCGTTAATAATGATTAAACACTCAGAATTAAAAATACTTGCAGTTTATAAAAACGATCGAATTAATGGGTGTGGCCTCTGTTTCGCTTATAAATAATCTAACAAAGAGAGCAATAAATATATGCGATGTATAGCACAAGTGGGCGTCATATTTCACTGAATTTGGCAACGATTTTAGAGTCGTCTAGGACAATTCTTGGCAATGGTAACGCAACGGTGCCGATGTGTCTACATTATTTTAACGTATCTGTTCTTTATCTGTATTTTGCAACGAGTAAATTTATGTTCGATTGTAGTATTTTACGAGATCAGCGAGGTAATGGGGTCAACATAAATAGCTATTATTCGTTGTGCTTGCTTGAGTTTATCTACTGAGCAGTAAAACTGGCTCTGAAGTAACTTTCAATTACTGATGTAGTATAATATGTAGGGTGTGTCATTCCGCATCAAGAATATTTATAGGGTCGATTTTACGTCCCATTTTATAAAACATTAATAAAGTTTAGATTTGGGTCTGGACGGAGTCACCATCGAAAACGTCACTGAATAGGTATATCTGGGACATATAACATCACTCGGCAAAGAAAACCAAACTGCTGAAATCAAAAGAAAGTTCCGCATGACCTGGGCAGCGGTAGGTAAACTGGGGCCAATACTGACATCCCGACATCTCAAGTAAGTTAAAGAGAGATGTGCATTGTAGACTTGCATTGTACCTGTAATAACCGATGTCATGGAAACGCTGTCCTTGACTGTAACGTCAGCCAACATACTTCGATACAAATGCAGAAAGAAGAAGAATGAGAGTTGTCAATGTAGTGGCGGCCATCGCAAATTCATGGAGATGAGCAGGACATGTTGCCAAACAGCAGGAAATCCGATGTGCAAAGCGTGTAGTCTTATGGCTACCAAGAAGAAACAAGCGCAGCGCCGGAAACCCACGAAAGCGTTGGGTAAACGACATACGAGAAGCGGTGGGCAACAAATGGTAACAACTGGCACAGAACAGAACGGAGGGGAAACTGCTAGGGGAGGCTTATGTTCAGGAGTGGACTGCGACAGGTTGCTAAACAAGAAGAAAACACAATGCACAAGCTTGAGTAGCATTTCCTCTGGTCATGTGATGCCTACATAGAAATGTGTACCTGTTAATCCCATGAATACAAGAAATGAATACTAATACGTTTTGACACACCTAATGTAAATATTAGGTGGCAATTTTTTTGCTATGCATTGTAATTGGATATATTCTATTTATATCAATAAAATTTTCGTAAAAAGATATAAAGCGCATTCAACGTTACACTGAATTAAGCGTGTTTGTGACGAACTAAGTTAAAACTTGAGGGAAGCTGTCATATCAAATTACGAAAAGGAAATTTTAATTTGAACTGTGACACAATATTTAACTTTGATACAGCTAACAGAAGTTGGAATTACGGGAGATAATTATCGCGTGCGCCAGCTAACCAGAATATATATATATTCCCAAAGGCGTAATATGCAAATATGGCATGCTATCAGAACAACAGTCATATAAACTTGCCCAGTGCTGTGCAGTACGGGGAACGTTGTTTGTATTCAATAATTTTACTGTAATAGTTTGGTGTTTAGTAACAATAGCTTTTGGATTTAACGGTTTCAGCCCGCAATCAGATTAATTTTAACACAAAATACACAATATAATAAAACGGTTGCCAGGATTAATTAGATACATAAACAACGATTTATCGTGTATGAGTATTTTGAAATATATTTCTATACCCATCTACAGTACCTACTTAAGAGTTGAATCACAGAAGATATATTATTTTACAGAAGCATGAGATTATATTGGCACCTTTGATACCGAGGACCGAGGGTTCTGTCTTATAGTTTGGTGTGTGGGGAGGTGGAAATAACATACTCGCTGTGTAATTACAAAATATGAGTGCCAACATTAAACCATTGATATTGTGGAATTATTACTTTAAAGTTAGGTATCTTTTGAACAAATTGTAAAATTTTTGTGATTGTTTTGTTTAATTGAATGTCAACCATGGATGTTGTATATGGCTGGTTTCGGGTATTCAGGAATTATACTTTTTATTATAACAGGTCTTCCTGTATTATAAGTCCAAAATATTTGATCTCCTTTTTCTGTTTAATTATAAGCTATTAATTTCAAGTTATAATATGCTAATAGACAAAACAATGTACACAATTCGTGCACCACAGCACCACAATAATACTTTGGTTAAATCGAAAGCGATGTTAAAGCAAAACTAACAACTCTCATAAAATTGTGCACCGGTAACGAGTTGCGAATCTCCGTAGTGGAGACTGCAAAAAGGCAGGCGGGAAATGCATTTAGGGCTGTAATAACTGCAAGAATATAGCGGCGGCTGTAAGTTAAAGAAAATGACAGGGAAAAGCTGTCTCCGTCGCAATGCAGGCTTATTTATATGAAGAGAAAATTACAGGGGAGCTGGAATTGCAGAGGTGGGTACAAAAGTGAAAAATAACCTCCAATTTCGGCAGGCGGGAGGTAATGTGTCAGCCTTGCAAAAATGCTGGGTACGTCAATTGAAACACTTCCATTACTTACATTTCATAAAATATCTTCATGCTCATTTTTGCCATCACCATCCTTTGAAAAGTGTAGACATGCAGAACGAGATTCATTATACATAGATTCCTCTCTTAATATTGTAAATGTAATTTTTTTAACTCAGTATACACACTATAATTTATATGGTGAAATTGTTGAGTGAATGTCGATTTGAAAGATGCTAAGTAATATAGAAATATTTATTGGTTGTTTATTAACTGGACTAACACCTGATGACGACCACAGACCTATATTATTGAAATGTATATCCCAACGAATTGATTTATACGAAGAAATATGTGAGCGCAACAACTTCATATTTAAGAGCGTATGTGCAGTAAGTAATCAATTATTAAAATTAAAATTCTTCTAGAATTAAAATTCCCTAGGCACATATCACGACACCAGCGGCAGCACGCCAAGATATATAAACTAGTAAGGTTATCCAAGTTGGGAATTTATCAGTGTTAGTGGTAAAGGCAGATAGTGACGTCACTAGATTCCGCACTGCCACCAATCTGAATGCTCATTTCATGCTTGTTTCGTGTTTAGCTTTTATAAATAATACGACCATTCTTTTTCATAGTAATTTTAATTATAATGTCTGTAGACAGTATATACATACAGGATAGCTACAGCTCGCAGAGGTTTGGTTTTTATCAGACATTCGAAGTATGTCATGTCAATAGAATTGCCTAACTGTACATTAATAAAGTATATAATACCACAATATGCTACAATGCTCATTTCGTTAGGTGCATAATTATCTTGAAAATATAAGTATATTTCTATTATATTCTGATCATTATTAAAGCATTAGGAGCACCTATATTTTGATGAAATATGGTTATTACAGCATGCGGTAATTATACATACATACTCCACTTCATCGTTCTGTCTTTTTTGGTTGCGCCTGCCTCAAATCCCGCCAGCTAATGTAAAGCGGATGTCCTTTCCAGTTTGATTAGAGTTCACTGGTTGTAGTCGACTTTTAACTTTACCGGCTCAACAGTTAAACAAACAGTGAAACTGTAACTAACTCAATATTGTACAATTTATTAGTCAAACCGCTCCTTGGTTTGATCTAATTAACATTGGGTTAGAACGTGGTAAACATATGAACGCAAACTAAAATGTCATTTGTTTTTTCGTTTTTAATGTCAGCTACTTTTCGTTTCTAAATACTTTGATTTTTTTGCTGTTACTAGCAACTGAATACTCTCAGTATTCAGTTAGCTATAACGAAGCGAGCAATATGGTACGAAACGTCAGCACTTACGAAATTTGACACGTGGCATAACCTGGTAGAAATTTATTTTCTAAACTATTGAAGTCAAATAATGTAAGGTGTACACAATACTCCGTTTTAAAATTCGAAATTCCAAAAAACTGTTAAAACCGTTTTTTTTTGTACAAAACTGGATTGACTACCATTATGTTACAATGCTCTGAACTTTATGATTAACGAATTGCGTGTTGGAAATTATAATATATCTACGAGCCGTTTCAAACTTATATGTGAATTTCTCTGCATCGGATCAAGCTCATCCATTACCTCATAATTTTGAATACCGCGCGCTGCTTGGCTATTTAAACAGCTTGGAGAAAAGTTTTGGGTATGTGACAATGCGGGTCAATGCTGACATGCTTGTTTGCTTTTAGAGTTTGAAATCCATCGTAAAATTTTAGCCGTTTCTCATACTGACCAGTGATTTGTGATACATTAAAATTCAGTTAGTTTGACTTGAATGTGGGTGATATTGGCTGCGGGCTAGTGACTGGTTGTTATTGCCGGTTTATAATTGTTTCAATTACTGTATTTGCTTCAACTACTGTTTGTACATTACATAACAAGGAATCTGCATATGCAATCAACTTGAAATAAGTGTTCTCAAAATCTTCTGTTTCTTCTTTTTTTTGAATATATTCGATTCATCTAAAGAAAGATTTAATACAGTAAACCTTCGAATTCCTTATTTGTCCTTTTTTGTCCTCTTTTGTTGTTTAATTTGATTCATTTATACACCAATTTTAGTACTTTATATAAAAATTTTTTAGTTGCGAGACATTGAAATGAATGAAAAAATGCACATCATGTGTATAATGTGTATAAAAGCAAGTCGCTCACTGTTGTCCAGGTGTGAATGCGATTTTAGAACAGCTTGCGTGCAGTATCTTGTCCGCTGTGCACGAGAAGATTATCTATGGAAATTCTGATATTTTCTAACCGACACGATTAGATTAAATGTGTGCAATGTGCATAGATGAGAAAAGGGAACGGTTTTCCGTTTCTAGTTACGCTGATAATCGCAAATAAAGTTACACTGGTTAAAAATACTCTTCAAAATAGACTTTACTCAAAAGTCTCTTTATTGTGGTTTTTATCAGATGTGTTTGTCTGTAACTCGTCTGCGGTTGGAAACGCATGAAAAATGCGTTTTTCACGCTACGCTCTTGCGCATTACCATATTTGATCTACTTCACACATTGCAATCGAGTTCAAATTTTGCATATAGATAGACTTCTAGTTGCAATACATGAATCAATTAGAAAAACTGAAACATTTTCCAAAATTTGTAAAAATCTTTAAAATTTTTAAGATTTATCCAATCGCTTTGAAATTTTGCATGTGGGCAGATTACCGGTGACAATGCATGAATCAATAAAAATAATTTAAAACTTTTCGAAAATTTTGAACTATTTAGAAAATTTGTCCAATCGTTACCTATGTTAGACTATTTTGTAGCCCGCAGGCTCATGCCGCTATACATTAAAAAACCTATAAAACCTAAACGGAATAATGAAATAATAAACTCTACTAAAAATCCGAAAATTAATGTCGAAATTGTTACAAAATGCAATTTGCAATTTGCAAATTGCAAATATGCGCGTTATTAACGTGTAAACTTAACAAAAGTTTGAAACGTCATAGCGCAAACGTTTACTTTTTGCATTAGCAACTTAATTATAATTCTTTTTTTAAATTTCTCTGTATGGTGATAGGTGTAAAATGTTGGAGCACCTTTGCCATAACTTATTCTATCCAAAAACACTTATAAGTCAATTTCGGACAACTGGTCCCTTTTCATATCCAGGCACACAAATATTGATTCGGCGTATTTTACCTCTATAGACCGTTTATTTCAGGATTGAAATATGCGAGAGTAGTATTGAAGTATTTATTGGCTTCTTGTGGTAGTTTCATTGCATTTTAGATCGGTTGACGACTCGATAAACCACTGACAAGCGTCGGCGTACGGGAACTGAGTCATCCCCTGACGACGACTGCGTTCTCGTGCGCAGCACACATGCGATGTGGTGAACACTGTAAACCGACTTAAAAATCACAGATCGAATCGTTTGATGATTAAAAAAATACATAAATGACGTGTTTAGAAAACGGCTTGACAGCCTGTAGAAAATGTATATCCTAATATTAAGAAAATACTTGTCCAAAAATATTGACACCTTAAGAGTTATCGTGTCGACAGTGAAGAAACACATATTTTTGTTTTAAATTCAAGTACAATACCGGAGTATACCATGAATTTTTAAGACGACGCAACCAAACAGAATATTATCCAATCAATAAAAAGACTGGCATCCACCGCCGGCACCTCCGCCCATTTTAGTAATCGTTAATGTAAGAGTAAAAATGCCCAAAAAATTTGTATCACTTTATATAATTGACATTGTGGGCTAAACCTTTCTGATCAATCAAAACAAAATATTTTTGTTGTTATTTATTATTATTATTTTTGTTCAGTACAAGAGTTACAAGAGTTACAAGAGGTACAAGAGATGGTAATATGTTTGGTCATCTGAAAATTAAAATTTGAACGAATGGTACATTTAAAAGTTTTAAAATTTGGTTTCAGGTATTTATGATCTCTAGATTCGCTAGGACTTGTCTAGTTATTATCGCGAAAGCAGCGAACTTTTTGGCGCAGCAGGCGTAAAAACAAAAATGGCGAACCAAAACTGCTTACATCAAAACACATTAAAGATTCGAGCGATTTTCACTCATGTATATATTCACAGAGTTTTAAAAGCAATGCGCCAACGTAAAGATATACGGAGTGCACAAAAATAAATGTGACTTCTGAATATCTCGTCACCGTCAAGAAAAACATTCAACAAAAGCATAAGTTATAGGAAATGATTTATGCATACCGTCTTATATAGTTCTACACGTAGACATATTTTATCATGTTTGTGTCATGCTATCTTAATTTTTTACTTTATCATACCCAGCACGATGCAAGCAAGCGCTTTGATGAAGTATTGTAATAGTGCCGAAAGACAAATTTGAGATTTTAGCGGAAATAGGTATTTTTGAGTGCCTTGATCATTTTTGACCAAGGTACAAAAAAAATTCTGTGTGTCTGTAGGTGTGTGTGTATGTGTACTCGATTTTTGTGGAGATGATTCCGGAGAAACTACTGAAGGTATCGGGACGAAACTTTATATTTAGAAGTTTCATGAGCTCAAATGCTATTGGTTCAAAGGGGTCCAAACGAACTGGACGTTTCCTCTAACCATTTTTCAAGGATTTCGCAAATGAGCCGCCATTTCTGTAATTTCCTCAAAATAGTTAAATAAAAATTAAAGTAGAGGAAATTCTGAATAATTTATGTCCGTTTATTTTTTGGTAAAAATAATAGTTTAGCTGCAAGAGCAAATTCTATTTGATCGAGATCGGTCGCATCTGCATTGATATAATACTATATAGAGTATATAGTGAGCCAGTCTAATGACAGTACCGGTAGTGTCAAATGCTGATGTTTTGATAATATCTCACTAAATCTACTGACAATAGTAAAAATATCTCATATTGTGATACCGTTTACGGTCCTTGCCTGACGGCGTCGGATAGGCAGCGTGTTCAGCGTGTCCAAAATGCATGTGTTCTGTTTGTTTTTGGTTTGCGGGAGTATGATCATGTATCATTCGCCCAGCCTATTCAGGCTGGGCGATTTGGGGTGGTTGAACATGGATAACACTAGGGTGTTGTGTATGCAGCAATATTATATCATAAGTTGGTATCCAAGAGGATCCCACAATACCTCATGCGGAAGATACGCTGTAGAACGGATGTCCAAAACCTTAATTTAAGATTCAGTGGTTTGTTTGCTCAACCTGCCCATCGCGCTGAGGTGTATAAACGGTCATTCTCTTACCAGGTCAGTCACATACAATGGTCTCAGGAAAGATATGAAAAAATTATCGTTAAACAGTTTTCAGGGAAAGGTGTTGTATGTTTGCTCAACAGGGAGGACTTTAGTCATTGAGCGCACATCGGAGGCTGTTTTAATTTTTATGGGCATGTGCGGCGTTTTGTTGAGTTGGATTTGCTGCAATTACGTGTAATTAGACTCTAGAGTATTTTTGTTTTGTTTTTGTCTTGTTAAGTTCTCGGTTTTGTTATATTATTGGTACAATTATGTCTTCGTTCTAGTTTGCGTAAGGGGTTGAATAGAAGAGCAAGGCAAAGTCTGTTGATCTCCGCCCTAAATATAAAAATTATTTTGTTGCATTTAATATCGTTTCATGTTAATAAATGAATTATTTATTTAATTATTTATCTGTCAAATCCTGGCTAGCTAGTTTTATGTTAATGCAGACACGACTGATCTCAATCAAATAGATTCTCATGCAGCTAAACTATTAATTTTATATATTGTATGTGTTGACGTCAGTAATAAGAAATAGAACCTTATTGGTTACTTTAATTTTGGTTAGTTTTGTATATGCTCGCATTCACGGGTATAGTTGTTTTGGTCGGTCATGTGTATTCGGTCCCGAGAATTACTCCAGTTTTTTTGTCATTGTAACTGGTCGAGTTTACTTCGGACCTGTGGCCGCATATATTAATATAGATAGATTTTGACCATCGCATCGTGCAGTCGTTTTAGTTCTGGTGTCGTTGGAATTAGTTAGTTAGTCCATCTGCAATTTAGTAAGTGTTTTCTCCGTTTTGGTATTGTCAGAAACTACCGTACAAAGCATAAGGCTTCTGTCGGTGTATAGTTTTGTCCATTTGGTTGTTTCGTTGAAAGTGATATACAGAACAAAGCATAAGGTCTTTGTTCCTGTATTGTCTTACTCGTTTATCGTCGTGTGCGTTTCTACAGAGCAAGGCAACAGGTATTTGGTGGTAGTGTTGATATACAAAACAAACTTATTGAGTTTGTTGGAACCTTATCGACAGTTGCGGTTCGTTGTAGTTTTTGTCGGCTGTTTTTAAGTGGATAAGTGCCAACTAGTAGTCAAATACAGTCCACTCACGCCTAGGCTTATCCATTTTATTGGTCCATAGTCGAACCGGATCTACCTATAAGAGAATTTTGTTGTTTTTTTTCTTGGAATTATTTTTTTGGTTTGGTTAGCGGATTTATATTTTGGTTTTTGTTTATATAAGAGTTTATTTTCATTTAGTTAGTTTTGGGAGTCTATATTTTCTTTCTTGTGTCTGGAGTAGTTGTTATGGCGCAAAAAATGCAAAGAAAATTAAAAATTTTGGTAGCAAAGAAGGAGCATTTATTTAATACCATACAAACCATACGATGCGGGTCAAAGGTTACCTGATGCGGTCAGTCTTTCCAACTTTCTTTCTGGTGTCGAATTATTAGAAGAGCCCAGGACGGAGTATAAAGACGTTATGGAGGAGATTAATTCGGCAAATTTGGATCTTGATGATGAATACATACCAGATTTTAAACCTTTAAAATGTTTTAACGATCTTTATTGTCGTATTTTGTCAATTTTAAAGAAGGTTAATTCTGAATCTGAGAAAGACAAACCCCTCGCTCAAGATTCCAAACCTAATACCCCACGCTTGCCTAAGTTACATTTGCCGGTTTTTGATGGCAATATGAACGAGTGGCCTACCTTCTACGAATGCTTTAGAAGCATGATTGACGAAAACACCCAGCTTTCCGATATTGATAAGATACATTACTTGATGGGGTCTTTGTCTGGTAGTGCTAGGTCGGTTTGTGTGGGTGTTCCCCCAGTTGGTAGTAACTATTCTATTTTGTGGAAAGCTTTGGTTGACAAATATCAGAACGACCGATTGCTAGCGAATACTTACTTGGAGCAAATGCTACATTTGAAACCTGCCTCTGCGCAGTCAAACAATTTCTGTAGCTACTTTTTGGAAAGGTTTGATTGCGCCTACAACGCACTGCGCAGGCTCCCTATTGTGGAGTTGTTTGATTTTGTAGTAGCTTATGTTGCGTTGGATAAGTTTGACTCCGATACACGTTATTTATTTGAGAATGCTCGCAAACGAACAACCATCCCAAGTTATCGTGGATTTTATTAGTCTCCAGAGCAAAATTAATTCGGTCTGCACCACAGCAATTAAAAAACAATATGTAGGTAGTCAAAAGCGACAGGCGACGCAATCTTTTGTAGCCCACGATGTGCAGTTGTTTCCTGTTTGTCAATCGACACATCCGATAGCGCAATGCCAGGATTTTTTGAATATGTCTCCTATAAACCGACATAAGCTAGTGAAGGAGAAGTCGTTATGTTTTAATTGTTTTAAACCGCACCTAATTAAATGGTGTCCTACCTGCAAAGTGTGCCAACACAAGCATCACACCCTTCTGCATTTTGAAAACGTTCAAATGCTAACATTTCCAGAGGTCTTTGTCAGGGATCGGTGTGGAATGAAACACAGGGTAAGATTTCTGCTAGATTCCGGAAGTACGGGACATATGCTAACATTGGAGTGCGCTAAGCGCTTAAAATTGAATATACAAAAATATCATTAATTGGTCACGGGTATTGGTTCTTCCGATACAAGTGTAAGGGGAAAATCAAGTATGGTTATAGTCTCTCGGTTCGATCGGAATGTCTCTTATAGTCTTGAAGTCCTATTGCTGGAGAAAATCGCAGAAAACCTTCCTAGTTGTGATTGCGATGACCGTTCGTCTATTTGGATAAACTGCAATTCGTCGATGATACGTTTGCGCAGTCAGGTAGAATAGTTGGCATTATTGGCGCAGAATTATTTGGGGTTTTGTTACGCACTGGAAAAATTACTCCGGGAAATAACCAACCCATTGCGTTGGAAACAACTCTGGGATATGTCGTTATGGGATTTGTTCCGTCGTTTACCGATTCTGGTTCGTCATTAAGCTCCTTTTTTGCAGCTGTTAATCGGTCTTTGGAGGATTTGGTTTCGAGGTTTTGGGAACTGGAAGAGGTTCCAGTTCAGAGTTTTAGTTCTCCCTCCGATGTTGAATGCGAACAATTGTACAGCTCCACTGTCAAGCGTGATTTGTCTGGACGCTACATAGTGTCACTTCCTTTTAGTCAGCATCCTTCGCGGATTTAAAAGATGGTTACAGTAAAGTGATGAGCGAGTATCTGAGGGAGGGATATATGTCGGAGGTTACAAGTGATCAGTTAAGTCAACCATCTTATGTCATTCCTCATCACGCGGTCTACAAGCCCGACAGCTCTTCCACTCCTGTACGAGTGGTTATGGATGCTAGCGCAAAAACTAGTACCCTCGTATCTTTGAACGACATCCTTCATACAGGTCCAAAACTGCAATCAGATGTAACAATTTTCCTTAACTTTCGTTTGTTTCAGATTGCATATACTGCTGATATTAAGAAAATGTATCTTCAAATATCAATGTGTGAGCAACATAGGCGGTTTCAGCGATTGTTGTGGAGATTTTCGGTTGATGAGCCAGTCAAGTTGTATCAGTTAAACACTGTGGCTTTCGGTATCAGATCTTCTCCGTTTCTCGCTCTAAGAACTGTAAAACAATTAGCTTCGGATGAAAATGCCAATTTTCCCTTAGCTGCTTCATTTTCATCTAGAGATTTTTATATGGATGACTTCGTTTCTAGTGTCGACAATAATGATGAAGCTAAACTGGTTTATCGTCAATTAGCGGAGTTGTTTAGAGCTGGTAAATTTGAATTGGGAAAGTGGGCTGTTAATTCCGAGCAATTACTCCAGGAGGTACCTAGTTCTGAACGATCGCCGAGAGTGGTTGATTTTGATGCGGATACTTTGAAGATTTTGGGTTTGCAATGGCACCCTGGCGTGGATTTGTTTTCATTTTCTATCCATTCCGAATCCCATAAATGCACCAAACGAAATGTGTTGTCGGTACTAGCGCGATTATTTGATCCGTTGGGATTTCTATCCCCGGTAACACTTCGCATCAAATTGTTGATTAGAGAATTGTGGACGCTGCAGTTGGACTGGGATGATATTCCACCACAATCATTAATTAAAAATTGGAACGAATTTGAAAACGAGCTGCCCAGTTTAAAAGCGTTTCGAGTTCCACGACATTTAGGTATGTTTAGTGGCGGTATGGCTACTTTGATTGGATTTGCGGACGCTTGCACCACTTCTTATGGCGCCGTAGTTTACTTAAGGACCACCACGTCTACTGGTATGGTCACCGTAAATTTAGTTTGTGCAAAAACAAAGGTTGCTCCCATGAAGGTGCAATCCATTCCCAGGTTGGAGTTATGTGCTGCACATTTGTTGGCAAGATTATTAAATTTTGTTCGAGATACATTGAACTCGAGAGTAGTAATAAAGGCATGTTACGCGCTTTCGGATTCCACCGTGACTCTGCATTGGATCAAGTCGCCCCCGTATAAGTGGCAAACATTCGTGGCCAATAGAGTTGCGCAGATTCAGTCTTTGGTTGATTCAGCCAACTGGTTCCACATTGACGGAAAAAGGAATATTAGTGACTGTTTGTCTCGTGGTTTATCACCCGCGTCGCTGCTCGTGAACCCAGATTGGGTTCTTTGTCCGCAATGGATACGGTTGCCTTCTGAGGAATGGCCAATTAGTTCTATTGTCCTCGATGATATTTCTGTTTCTGAACAGAGGTTGACCTGTTCGCTGGCGACTGAGCCCGAAGAGTCAGTTTTGTATTCCATTATTGAGCGATCTTCGTCTTGGTCTAGGTTGATTCACACAACTGTGTATATACTACGGTTTGCACGATTTGGATTCTGCTGACTTAGAAAAGGCAGAGCTGGCGCTAATTAGGGCAGTTCAAATGCGACATTTTCGGTCCGACATATTACTGCTACAAAAGCAGCAAGTATGCTCTTCCAGATTGCGACATTTGTGTCCATTTATTGAGAACGATATGATTAGAGTGGGGGGTCGATTGAAAAATACCTCCATTGGTTATGATGGTCGTCATCCTTTTCTCCTGCCAAAAAAGGACCATTTTGTGGACTTCTTAATTGAAAGTTGTCATAGAAAAAATCTACACACGGGCCCACATTTGGTTACGGCAATTTTACGACAAAAATATTGGATTTTGGCTGCCCGAAGCGCAGTACGTTTTAGACTTAGGCAATGCAACCATTGTTTTAAACTTCGGCCAAAGTCTACTTACCCGATAATGGGTAATCTTCCTACACCAAGGGCTACTGAAGCTAAGCCTTTTATGCATTGTGGTGTGGATTATGCCGGACCATTTTATATTACATGGTCACGCCGACGAGGTGCTAAGAGCCAAAAGGCATACTTGTGCTTGTTTATATGCTTATCTACCAAAGCATTACATTTGGAACTTTTATCTGATCTCACGACGGATATGTTTTTGGCAGCATTTAAGCGATTCATTAGTCGAATGGGTCCTTGTTCGGTTATGTACTCCGATTGTGGTACAAATTTTATTGGGGCTAAAAACGAATTGGGGGCATTATATAAATTAATTAACTGAAAGGAGTATGCATCTGGTTTGAAAGTCGGTCTCGAAGAACATAGCATGGAGTGGAAATTTCAACCTCCAGCTAGTCCTCACTTTAATGGTATATGGGAGGCTAACGTTAAATCGGTAAAGTCTCATCTATATAAGGTGATTGGTAAGCAGATTCTGTAGTATGAAGAGTTCGGGACGGTTTTGGCTCAGATAGAAGCTTTGTTGAATTCGCGGCCATTGTGTTGGATGAGCTTCGATCCTTCTGATCCCTTGCCCTTAACTCCAGCGCATTTTCTTACATTAGCACCATTGAGAATGTTTCCCAGTGAAGATCTGGTAGAGGAAAGGCCAAATTTGTTAAAACGGAAACAGTTATTGGATCATTTGGTACAGGTGTTCTGGAAGCGCTGGCATGTAGAATATCTGAGCCAGTTACAGGTACGACAAAAGTGGAATACAGCTAGTTGTCCGGTAAAACTTGATATGGTTGTCGTGGTCCGTCGTGACAATCTGCCACCATTGAGATGGCCTGTAGGTACAATTACCGAAGTTTTTCCCGGTTCAGACGGGGTTATTAGGGTGGTTTCGGTTAGGACCAAGGATGGCACTTATAAGCACCCTGTTCTTCGCTTGTGCCCTTTGCCATCACAATAGCTTTCATTTTGGTGAAGTATATGTAGAGTGTATAGTTTGGATTCAGTTAAACAGTTTTGAATTTTGTCTGTCTACTCCGATTTTCTGAATTGTTGTTCAGGGCGGGGGGAATGTTGACGCCAGTAATAAGAAATAGAACTTTATTGGTTACTTTAATTTTGGTTAGTTTTGTATATGCTCGTATTCACGGGTATAGTTGTTTTGGTCGGTCATGTGTATTCGGTCCCGAGAGTTACTCCAGTTTTTTTGTCATTGTAACTGGTCGAGTTTACTTCGGACCTGTGGCCGCATATATTAATATAGATAGATTTTGACCATCGCATCGTGCAGTCGTTTTAGTTCTGGTGTCGTTGGAATTAGTTAGTTAGTCCATCTGCAATTTAGTAAGTGTTTTCTCCGTTTTGGTATTGTCAGAAACTACCGTACAAAGCATAAGGCTTCTGTCGGTGTATAGTTTTGTCCATTTGGTTGTTTCGTTGAAAGTGATATACAGAACAAAGCATAAGGTCTTTGTTCCTGTATTGTTTTATTCGTTTATCGTCGTGTGCGTTTCTACAGAGCAAGGCAACAGGTATTTGGTGGTAGTGTTGATATACAAAACAAACTTATTGAGTTTGTTGGAACCTTTTCGACAGTTGCGGTTCGTTGTAGTTTTTGTCGGCCTCGTGCCATCCGTCGATTTTTAAGTGGATAAGTGCCAACTAGTAGTCAAATACAGTCCACTCACGCCTAGGCTTATCCAGTATGATAAAGTCATGTGCTGGCCACATCAGATTTTTTTATATGTGCTGCAATATAATTATCTAAGTAAGTTGAAATAACAGCTTAAATTATATATACTTTCTAGCTATTTATAGTAAAAATTGAGCTCTAGAAAACTGAACAGCGGCACCTATGTTAACCCCTTCACAACCAGCAACACTGACTATGCAGCCTCCCTATACCAGGTATGACCTATTGTATACTTTTTATCCCAAAAAAATTTTTGGGTAAATTGAAAAACTATTTTCTTCTCCCGATATATCGGGTATACCAAAAATATCCATATTGTATCTACATAAGGAGCAACAAAATCGTGAGAATTTTGTGCTTTCCACCAAGTTCTGCTCGATGTCCATCGTAAAATATACTATATTATTACGTTTATATTACATTCTTCTACTACCTCAATTTAGCACAAGACAGGTTTTTGCCAAACACTGCAGTTTTTGTTGTGATACTGACTAATATAGTACTCCATGTATACGAAGCAATTCAATTGGAGTACGTTTACTTCACCATTTGATCATTTCTGATGAAAGCTGCAACACCAGAGTAATAGAGTTTTAAAGTTCAAACTTCAAGCATTCATGTGAACCGACTAAAGCGAACTAAACCGACTATGTAGATAGTAGGTATAAACTAGTTCTATACGTAGATTTATTTATTGGAAGATTATCATGCTTTCTTAAATGTTTGTTTTTTTATATGTACTGTAATATAATTATTTAAGTAAGCTGAAATGACAGGTTAATTTTTTATCTTTATAGTTATTTATAGTAAACAATGGGGTTCAGGTTTTGTAGTATTTTCTTATTGTAATACGAACCAATAAAATTGAAAGGTGTGTTAATTCTACCCCAAGAACACGTTTGTACTGGCATTTCAGAATCACACAATGCTAGGTTTTTTCCGTAGGTAGGTATTACTACAGCTGAAATTTGTACATGTCTGCAGAAGGTTTTCCAGATCTGATTTTGTATTTTTCCATATTTCGGCCTGTTTGCCGTAAAAAATGAACAAAATTCGCATTTATTTACATTTACAGTTAATGTTACATACTTTATTTTTACTTTGGCGTACCTCTTTTAAGATTCTTTAAAACAAATACATAACAAACCCCTTCGGGTATTTTACGTGTTTTGAAACGGTTTCGCATCTTGAATTTTATTTGAACAAATCTAATCTCTACATTCAGTGATAATAACTAGATAAGTCCTATCGAATCTAAAGATAACAAATCCTTAAAACTCAATTTAAAAAGTTTTAAATATTTCAATCATACAACAATTTCATTAACAGATGTCCACATGCCACTCAACTTATTTCGTGCGTTAAAACTTCACGGTTCATTAACGTTCACATCGCAAATGACAGCGATTGCACATCTAAATGATTGACTCTCGACAAACGGGCGTATCCGTGTTTCGAGTTGACAGACAAGCGGCTTTCCATACATTCGGTACCCTCTAAATAAAATTCGATTAATTAAATTTCAGATTTCCATGTCAGTGCACGGGGTATCGATGGAGGGGATATGTCGACGTTGCTGCTACACGCTTCGTACTACATCATAAAAGCACTTAATTACTATAACCGGCCCAATTAAACGTGGCGTTAACAGACAATTTGCCAGGGTTCACGCTCGAAGTCTACATTTTCAGGATTCGTCCCAAGCGGGACGACTGCCAGCGACAAAGCAGCGCAGCAGCGCCTTCAAATCTAATGAGCTGACATTGTTCAGAAGGCCCAGGTACTTTCCGGCGCCATTGGTTATAATTCAATCACATGAAGCTAAAGTGAGGAGAAACTGCTATCGTCTATTTTAAGTTCAGAAATCTTACGGCACCGCTTTCTCTCCTCAATGGTTTGCCGACAGATGTGGCTACATTAGACTGCTGCAAAGGCAATGTCTCGTCAAGGTCACTCAAAATTTGGTCACAATTAGCCACAATACTTATTCAATCACAGATTATTGAAACTGCCGCTCAGATCTAACAACAAAAGGGAGAATAAGTGCCCTTTGTACACAGTCTTAATAATCGTCGCAACCCAGATTTTGATAATCTTTGATCTTTAATGACACAAGTCAGATTAATAATAAATCACCGAATGAACCACCCGGTAATAGTTCGAGTAAATCACCTTGCCTATAGGTGGTACATCATGACGTCTAAACACGTCCCAATAGCTGTCACTGCTTCTGCTGCTCTTTTAGATGCCAGTTTAGTAAACGACAATGAAAGGTCAAATATCATAGATCTAAGCAAATAAGGAGAACCAGATCACCAAAGGGATTTGAACTGAAAACTAAACTGTTTGTTGATAAACCAATTCTTATATTATATTTACAAAGCTTATATTTCGGTGGCCATAAACATCAAACCTTGGTTAATCCTAAGAACTTCAAGCGCCAGATTAAGTGTTACATATTGTTCTGGTTCAGAAACCAGGAGTTACCTTTTAGGTCACAATTTATCATTATCTTCACGTGCTGTTGAGGTAACAGAAGGTATTACTAACGGCTTTGCTAATCTTACTAGACATTTAAAAAGAAGTATGAAAGTAAGCTATGATAGGACTCATACAAATACCGGGCATAAGGACGGCATTACTTCCATAATTATTTTGCAGATCGAATTCGAGTTCGCTGGATTTTTACGTCAATTGCATGCAACCAAAGTGCCATTGCAACACTTAGCTGCCAAACAAAAGATCCCAATGTGTTTTGAGGAGAAATTGTGAAAATGCTCAGGTTTTGTGCAAATCTGTCAAGAGTTGTTTCACATAGTAAAGGTAATATCTGTTTGATATGAAAAACACGAAAAACTCATTCATATCAGTGCTATCTGTATGAGATTTGTCAATTACTTGCTTCAGGAGTTTGTGAGTAAGGCTTGTTAAAAGGACATCCAGGAAAATGGAAACATTGCTTGTGGCTGCCAACAGAAAATCGAATTTTGTGATTGTATGTTTCAACAGTAAATTCGACGAAAAATCTTCGCTCTCAGGCGGAATGCGTAATGCGTGTCTTCTCTAATGCTTCAAGTTAGTTTGGAATAAAACCCAACCAAACAAAAAAACAAGTTTTTTCCCACAAATAATAACAAGTGTAGATTCGGTTATGTTGCAGTACCTTTCAAACGATTCATGAAAGTTCACAACTACTAATTGCTTTATTTACATTCAACTCTTAGAACTTTTATCCTTCCTGAATTTAATTTTGGAGCTTGTGAATATTGCGACCTTTTAGGTTGTTACGAGAAGTGTTAAGATTAGATTATCCACATCACAAAGTCACTAAGTTCGCAGCGATACTAGTGGCTGAATCATTGATGATCGTCACTTATGCACAAAAGCATAAGTTGTTGTTTTTTGTTATCATCGGACAATGTGTTCTGCTTGTTGTAGGACCTGAATTCTCGCAGCTTCGGCGAAAATTATAACTTTGGTAAATTCGACAGAAATACTGTTTTTAATGCTTTCAAGAGATGAAATGTAACGTTAGAAAGTACACTAAATTCAAGATCCAGTCAACTGCAGACCATTGGATAAACTTGGAAGAATAATGGGCAGGCAATAATGTGTATTTAGCTACATCTTCAGGCAACATGGTGGAAAAGATAGGTTGCCTTTTCGGAACCAGCTCTCCTCCTTAATTTACCTTACATTTTACTCCCATCCTTTTCTACAAGTCTGGGTTGTTTTCAGTCTTCTGAACATATTTCCTTTTGTTCACGCTGATCAGTCGGTTATTCTGATTTGTGTAACAAAAAGTCGTTGACGACAGGCATTGCCATACAAATGGCTGCAACATTTTTTTTATTTTATCTGTGCCGATTTGATTCATATGGAGAAAAAATAATGACGTAAGCGAATAGTTTTAGCGTTTTAGCTGTTGGATTTTCAAATTATGTGAGGTTATGTGATTGTTGATAGCGTTATGAAGTTCATCTCCGTTTCTTATCACAACAATAGGCACTTGGCTCGGCTACTGTGTTTGGAACATCACAGTAACCTCCGCAGCATATCGGTGAACCATTATGAAGACATCCAAACTTTTTAACACCATATGTTGGGTTCCAGGACCCCTATTCTCGTCATCTTTTTGAAGCAAATGCGTGACTTTTCGAATAAACTGGGGATATCACCGGTTGCCCGTATCTATGGGCAAGTTTGCTTGTTGCTAAGAACAATAACACACGCGCTACGCCCATACGTTCCCATACGTTTGATTGAAATGTATGGGCGTGGCGCGTGCGTTATTGTTCTTAGCAACAACCAAACTTGCTCTTAGATACGAACCAGAGGGCAACCGGTGATATCCCCACTCCATTCGAAACTTCTCCCTGGGACCCTATTCTCGTCATCTTTTTGAAGCGAATGCGTGACTTTTCGAATGGAGTAGAGATATCACCGGTTGCCCTCTGGTTCGTAGCTAAGTTGTTGCTAAGAACAATAACGCACGCGCCACGCCCATACTTTTCAATCAAACGTATGGCAACGTATGGGCGTGGCGCGTGTGTTATACTTCTTAGCAACAAGCAAACTTGCTCATAGATACGGGGAACCGGTGATATCCCTACTCCATTCGAAAAGTCACAAATTCGCTTCAAAAAGATGACGAGAATAGGGTCCCAGGGACCCTATTCTCACGCGCCACGCCCATACGTTGCCATACGTTTGATTGAAAAGTATGGGCGTGGCGCGTGCGTTATTGTTCTTAGCAACAAGCTAGATACGAACCAGAGGGCAACCGGTGATATCCCTACTCCATTCGAAAAGACGCATTCGCTTAAAAAAGATGACGAGAATAGGGTCCCAGGTCTCTTACGGTGGACTTATATTACTTATCAAATCTAACCTAAAATGTTTGTACATGATTTGTATGATGTTTCATATTGTAAACTGAACTGTTGACGAAATACTCGTTGGCCCATAATAAAGGAATAATGCTATTTCTGGAACGGTCTGCAACTAATTTGTATTTGATCAATGAGCAAACCATTTTTTGATTTTATTGTCAAACCAACGGTTTGTGTTCGATTTCTAGCAAGAAAGCAAGTTCAATACTTTCACTACCAATCTTGTTATATTATTGCAAAAGATACTGTACACAAATACCTCAAGTTATTACTCATATGGGTTCACGTTAATAAAGTTAAGCTTTCGATCTGTGTCCCAAACCAATAATGACCCAAACAACAATCAAATTCAACTACAATAAGTTCAAACAACATCGAAACATCGATCTAAAGGAACGAATGCATCAACCAGATAATACTGAAGACAACAACGATACTACTGGTGCTGGTCTGTACTTACTGGCACTGGTTTTTTGTTGGGCCGTATCGGCGGTCTGTTAACGCCGTTAATTTTATTATACAAGCCGCAAGCATTGCAGAGGTAATGGCCAGTGCCGTCCCTCCTCCAAAGCGGGGTGACACTGGCACCGCAATTGACGCACTCTTTGATATCTACCTCTGACGGCAACGAATGCTCGTAGCCATCCTCCGACCAACCGTTCGAAGCTTGCATAGTCTGATACGGGATGGTGCTGTCTGCAGAAACGTGACCTACTGCGATGCCGCCTGCTGACCGAAATTGACAGTCGACTGATTGGCCGCCCTGCGTCCACGTGTCGTTGCCCACTGTATACTGGTAGTTTTGGCCATTCATCGTGATCGCAGTTCCAGGAGATTGAGATGATGATGCTAAGTCGAAGTTCTGCTGAAACAGAAAGAGAAGCGATGAAAGATTACTGTAACTACGATATAGGTACATGTAAAGTAATGCTATTCAACAAGCTACGTCAAGCTACGTGAGATCAGACAGAAATACCATTTTAAGTTTTGTTTGTCGGACCACAGGGAGCGAATTGTTTTGAAACGTGTAATTCCAACCACCAGACTACCAGCCAAATCTCTGTTTGAGAGATACGTTTCCACGTAGGACCACACACACTGTTCGAAACCAGAAGTGGTCGATTGGTTTGGGAACAACAGCTGAAAAAAATGTCCGATCTGGGAATTAAACCGAATACTTTCCATAGTAAACCATCACTAAGCCTACCTATATATATATATAAAAACAAAATTTTACAACTCCTTAATGTATTATTTATTTGTCAAACTGAGGAGATTTCAGCACACAATAAAAGCTTTTAACGTACAGAACCCATCATGACAGCAGACGTGACCATCGGCTTTACTTACTCATCCGATAGAAGATATTGGTTCCCTGCCTGAAACACTAGGACAATCGATTTTGGCCAGAGGAGGGATTGAACCCGGGACCTGTAGCGTAGATAGCAGCCATTCTGTTATATACACCACCAACCCTCTCATAAAAAAAACTTAGATGGAAAAAATGTATTTATTACCTTAAGAAGGTTGTACGATTTGGTTATACGGCATCCAGCTTTGGGGTTGCGCGAAAAACTCCAATGTACAAGGAATCCAGACTTTCCAAAATAAAGTACTAAGGAATATGGTTAACGCTCCTTGGTACACCCGGAATAGTGACCTGCATAGTCAACTTGGTGTCCCAAAAGTCATCCAAGAGATAAAAAGATTCGCCACTAAGCATGAATCTCGTCTAAGCCATCACGTCAACGTAGAGGCCATGCAGCTACTGGACAACCAGAATCTAGTGACAAGACTAAAAAGAACTAAACCCTTCGAACTAGTGAACCAGTGAAATGTGTAAAAAGCAGAGCAAAGTGAGTGAAGTGGTAGTGGTTCTTGTTTAGGACAAAGAAAATATAGGACATCAGTGGATAGCCTATTAGAGACAAGTACCTAGTTTTAAGAATTCAGATTTAAATTGATGGTTAATCTCTTAGATTAGTTTAAATATAAGCACTTTATGCTTATTACTAAAAAAGTCTTAAGAAGGATGATTGATGGTGGTAACTGACCACCAACCAGGAACTTTTTCTTGGTTTGATTGAGGTTCACGAAAAAACTAGCATAACATATGCCTAAGAATTTGAGGATCGTAGTAAAAAACACAAACGAAAACAAAACTTTGGAAAAATACCAATTCTACAACATTATAATCTAAAGAAATCTTAGTTTTCTCCAAAATACAAACATCCCAACAATAGCAACCATGAGGACGGCACTGCAATCACTTGGATGGAAATCGATCCTAACGCGGTCAGGTGGAAAAACATATCGGAGCGGTAATGCCAGACATGTGCAGTGAGGTTCTTTGGTAGTGGTCTTAAATATTCAGTTAGCTCTAAAGAAGCGAGCAATATGGTTTGCAGAACGCCAGGAATTACAAATTTAAACTAGAAAATTTTTCTAAATACACAAGACAAGTGTATTATAAATATATAATTAGCAATATATAATTGTATCTAACCTCCATGACATAAAAGTATAAAAATTGCTATAAAACAACACTCACTATATTTACAGGAACTGGGTGATACTGGACCCTGGACGATCCCAAGTTGGGGTCATTGTAGAGCACACCTGTAAGTGGACTCTCATCTAAACTCCTTCCGACTCTTCCACCCATCTGCGTGTACTGCTGATACTGTGTATGTTGCAGATACTGCGTAGCATCTCCAGTGATATTCGGGTTGTACTGAGAAGATTGCACACTCTCCAGATTCGTATACTCGGTGGGCTTTACGTCCTCCTGAGCGTACTGGATCTCGATATGTTGGGGAATCTCATTCATTTCCACCGATTGGTAGTGGATGATCGTGCCTTCCTGTCCTGGATATTCTTGTGTAGTGACTACAACCCCATCTTCAGTCGTGTATTGTTGCTCGTATTGCTGACCGTCGCCTTGTATCTCTTCGTATTGCTCTGGTGTTGGCACATTGCTCTTAATTGGACTTCCTGTTGGCGGTGTTGAAGTCTCCACGACCTCTTCGGATGCTATCTCGACTTTTGCTTCGTCTTGTAGGGTACCGTCTATTGTGATAATCTGCCTTGGTCTTATTACGCTACCTCCGGCGTTGTTGTTTGGTACTTCTGGAGAAGCAGTTGGACTGTTTTCTTGCTTAATTTCTTGCTGTGGAGACAAGCCATTGCTGTTCTGTTGTTCCATCTGTAACAATTTGTTTCGATATATTTGTGTTCTGCCGTAAAGTACATGATATATAGGCGGAGAGGGGACCGCAAAACATCTCAGCAGTAAACTTACAGCATGATAGTTTATCGTCTATAGTGTATTAGATATACAATATTATTAGGGTTACCTAGTCTTCTGGTACTGACATCGGAACATTATGTTCATTTTAGGATTGTTCATATACATCAAAAATTTTAACAAATGCCAAAAGATATTAACTAAATAATCGATATAAAAATGATGCTCGAGCTCAACTATTTGTCAATAGTAACTATTTGATCTGCAAGCATGCAAATTTCTGAAATCACTTTTAGAACTTTTGTAGTTGGCGATAGATTTAGATAATTTTTTGACATTTTGTTAATAAGCTCATCAAAACTATGATCCAACTTTCCCATTTTGATAAGGAAACCTTAGCACTTATTATAGCGCCAAATAAACATGCCGTTGTGGTAGTTGAGACACTATGGTGTAACTGTAATCCTTCACTGACGCTAATTTTCTATTGTTCTATAAAATGGAACTAATCCTAGGAAAGGAATATAGGAATATTGCCAAAATGGGAAATTTGGGTGAAATATGTACTCCAACTACAACGAAATGTTACAGGGTCTAAAGTAGTGTTACATGATCGTTCCTTCCCTCAGATTCTTCTTATAGGACTCGTCTTGATTCTTCTTGGCAACACAGTAAAGACCTCAATCTTAGCTAGTTGTGTTTTATCAAAATCTTTGGGAGTATCAAATATCTTGCAATAAAAGGCTTTGAAGCTGATATTGCTAATAGCGACTCCAGTACTTTATTCGGTAACTGTTGAGTGGTAGTAAAGAAGGCCACTCATGAGAGTCTCGTGCAATAAATGAAATTGCAAATAACAAATACGTTGTAAAATCGTAAGAACACAAAATCAATAAGAAAGACCGTCACTCACGGTAGAACAATCATAACAAAAGAACTGATTTTTTTTTTCAAATACAGATCACTATACTGGCGTTTGGGAAGAAATTGTCTGTATAGAATAAACTTAAGTTTACAACAAAATACTAAAACCGATTTGGTTATACCTACTCCATCACATTAACGTTGACGCTCTACAGCTACGCAACAACCAGAATCTAGTGAGAAGATGTAACAGTACTATACACGTATTAGTACAGTGAATGTGTAAAAGAGAACAGTGAGTAAAAATTATTGCTTCCAGTTTACGATAAAGTAAAATATAGGACATTAGTGGATAGCCTATTACATAATGAAGTACCTAGTTTGTAGAATTCAGATATAAATTTATTTTTAATCCTTAAACATGTTAAGGAATCGTGAATGAAAAAAAATGAGTTCAAAAGAATAAAAACAACCTAGCGACTCTAACACCGTAATACCTCCATAACCATAGATTCTGGCTGTAATGGTGCTACCCGCCAGATTTTTGCCCATCATTCCGGATTTGTTTGGAGCTGGTGTGTCTCTCTAGCTGTTGTTACACGTCACTTCTTTCAATCTATATTCTCGGTATTGGCCATCGATCGCGCCTCTTATGTCTTGGTCTTGGATAGCGCCACCGTTTTATCTCTGCTTTCCGGCCAGCCCCCACCGCATCCTTAGTTTCAGGGTTTCGGACATAAATAGCTTCACAGGACCGCATTTTTGTGGACCCTCATTATTTTGATGGTGTTTTCTGCAGTAATTTCTTCACCAATGTCCTCGTTCATCCTACGTAGTGTCTTCTGCACTTTCCGAATGTTGAGGAGTATGCCCAACGCCACAAACTGCTCAATTATCGTCTCTTCTCTTTTTAATCCTGGACAGGAAGGACACGAAGACCCCGCGGCCAGTTAGAAACTGGGTAGCAAGACTCGTGAGGGCCAGATTTGGCACAGACTTATGAAAGATGTAAGATACATAATGGCATTTTATGGTCTGAGGCAGTTGCGAAAAGGCTCAGTATCTTTTTCACAGTGTTGCCTTAAAATGTGGTTCAACGCACAATTGCCTGCATATTAAGTTTATCACATACTATGTAGGTGGCTTGACCTTAAGTTTAATGTACTTGCATTTGAATGGATTAAAAAAATCTATTTGTGTCAAATTTACTAAAGCTACAATTTAGGTTAATTCAGCAAAATTTGATATCCTTAGAACGAACAAAAGATATTGTCCAACCAGAACTAAACAAAATGCAGGTGGAAAGGTGGTATGGGTGAACCTTCTGAAGGATTCGCTTTTATTGGAGCAATAGATTAAAAACTATCCACCCTAGTGTTATATGAGGCATTACATTCGTTTACCATAAGCCATTCCTAAATTTAATACCAAGAATTTAATTGGTGTTATATTTATTGAAAATATTGTATTTTATTTTATGTATTTTATTGATCTGTAGATCAAAAGCTTTAAAGACTTAGAGTTTTGTATTGTCTATAATAATAATTGTACCTATATCGTAAATAGGTGAAATTAAGAGGAGAAAAAAATATTTTAAAAATCTAAAAAATTATCATTCTCAAGTTGCAAAGATATAATCTATTGCTCCTTACCGCTATTTGAAAATACATTCTTTACACTGCACCATTTTTACACGCACAATGAACACCCTTTTTCAATTCTTTCTCAGTTTGTCGGTGTGATTATGAGAGAACCCGTATAAGGCGTATATATGACACGTGTTCAATGGTATTACTGCCTCTTAAAAATACCATACTAGATTATCTGTAAACAATTCCACGAATATTATTCAGTTAATGTCGTTAGCGAATTTATGTCGTGTGTGTACAAAGGTCCTATTTGCTGTCCCCATGCGGAGTTTGCTGCGTAAATATTTTAACGGTAATAGGATAAACGGGCGAAATGGCCTCAAATAAACCTTTCTACGTGCTTGCATATCGACTGGAGGGCTCGTAACTAGTGTCGTAATAGCAGTATATGGTACGCAAAGTAAGGCGCCAACGTACCCCATCCACGTCTGATGCGGATGACTAAACGCGGATTATATTTAACTTCAGAAATCCGCAACAGCCAGCTCTAACCCGGATCACTGTCGCCAGAAATTGGCCGCTATTTGCCGGAGATTAAATTTGTCCGCTTTGTTTGTATTATTGCGGTGTATGTTTGGCGACAGTGATCCAAATTCCCTGTTTTTAAAGAAGAAGTCTATAAGATGAAATGTAAATATACCTAACCTAATTAATAAGGTAAGGTGCACGAAACTTTCCATCCTGTCATACTTGTGAACTAACAATAATTAAGGAAAACGCAGAACAGTTTTTTTAATTTCAAACATTTCGTAATAGTCCATCTTTGTAGATTTTTTCAAGTTGTGTAAGACTGAGATATTTTCAATTTTTGTTTTGTATTGTTGTTCTATCAGATGTTTGTTGATTGTAGATGATTTCCTGGTGTTGTGTTCATTACATCTTATTTTTAGATTACGACCAGTTTTATTTCATAGACTTTTATCAGTACCTTTGACATACGATCATTACAGGCAGGAATACAATACTATCATGCAAATAGCTCAGAGCAACGGATACAAAAAAGAAAATATTGCCAGCATGTACAAGCGGAATATGCAAACAAGCGGAAACATACATTACAAAAGATTTATCCACATATATCAACCAAACCGAGATACGTATCAATTCCTTACCACCCCACGACACATAAGCAAATGAAACATATTCTATACAAATTTAATATTGCAACATCAACCAACACAAGGAATAAAATAGCAGATTTACGGACAAATAATACAGATAAAATTGACTATCTAGAGAAAACAGTCACGCATTTTATATAGCACGTCCTTAAATCAGACATGTGTGTCGGTTTGGGTACATGGTTAGAAGTATGTAATACATATGGCTCTATTGCTGTCTTTATACAAGAAAATAACATACATAACAAATATTTACATCGTTTGCTATATTATAATTAATTGTACGTATTTTGTCCAAATTTCGACACGAGTCTCGGAATTACGGACATCAATAATCCCTAATAATTGCTATAGAGCAGCAGAGAGTACCGATGTTGGCATTAATACACCACATTTAAAGATAACAGTTGAACTCATGCCATCCCCATTAAGAAAAGTAATTATTCTGGCCTGAAACACCCTAATAAAGAAAAAGAAACTGATCTCTGTAACATTATCTAATTCTTGGAGAGAATATTTGTTAATAAAAAAGAAGAAAGCACAAAAGATTTTATTTAAAAATAAATAGCCAAATATCTTTACAATGAAATTTTTGTTTAAAAAAAGTTGAGATTGTCATTATCACCACATAAATATAAATTCTACAGTTACAAATGTAACAGAAATTCCTTAAGCTGTATGAATTTGGGGCGTTTAGCTTACTTACCGTTTTTATTAATTAGCACTTTACTTACCCTTCCTATTAAATCTAATAACTACAACATATGGTATATTTGTTTGAGGGACCTGAGAAATAAATAACACAATCATACTATTAAAACTACAAATTTATTGCACTAAAAATACATGTTGGGATAGTATAACTTAATTTTCTTGCACTTTAAATGATTCCTTCTAATTCTTCACAGTCTTCACAATTTTCTTTTCTTGAGAGGTCGTTCCAATTCTAATATAATAGCTTCCAAAGTTTCCAGGTGCTTCTGTCGTTCTTCTGCGATTCTGACAGCGTTCTGGTATGCGTTTTTCCATAAGCAAAGTTTAAAAAGCTTATATTTTGACGCTTGGTGGTTCTTCAGGTGAAGGATAGTCACAGCTAATTTTTCTGAGAAATGTTGTACTTCAGTTTTGTACTGGTTCTCGGTGTTTGTAGAGAGCGTCATGTTGAATGATATGTACACTTTGCAATACAAAACTTAATGGGTTAAACCAAGCACATCGGGGTTTATATATCACAAAAATCTTAACGGTAAATTGTTTATCCCTTGCTCAGTGTGCCTACAGGTAAAAGCAACGTTGCAAAACAATTGCCATTAGGGGCAGGGCGTAAACATAGTTAGTGTCTTTTATTATTGTTGGCACACATACGGATGCCAGGTAGTAAAAAAGGAACAAATTCAGTTAAAAGGAGGTTTACAGGACAGCATTTGAAATAGATATTTAAAATATTTGAAAAGAGATTTTAAAATCGCACTTTTAGGTATGACCGTGATACCATTAAATTAATAATATAATCGCACAAAACGCATATTTTGTTCAGCAGAATCTGTTTCAATACAAAAGATTTAATAATGTTTTAATACCTACACAAAAGTCTGTTCTAATAATTAGACCCATAGTTAATAATATTATAGCACTCACAATATTAGTTGCAGATTACTTAATATACAATACATATCTATTTCAATCAACATAGTAAAGATTTTAATCAAATAGGTAATTGTTTTAATATTATCTAATGCTTGGAGAGAATATTTGTTAATAAAAAAGAAGAAAGCACAAAATAAAATCATTCTAGAAAAATAAGAAAGTAAACGAAAAATGAACAGATTAAAAAGCTGCGCTAAGAAAAACTTAAATACCAGTATCAAGAAACATTAAAAAATAGATAAGGCAGAGAGAGCTGACTGATGAAGACTAAGGATTTATTTTATACTATTTCATTAAAAATGGTAAAACATAAATGTTTAACATTTCCTGATAATAAATCTTATTTAGCAATATTTAAAATAACTAATATTTACTTGTTAAACTTATAAAAGATAATATGGTTTACCTAACTTCTATCAATTTTCTTTAAAAATGAATAGCCAGATATATTTACAAGGGAATGTTTGTTTTAAAAAAATTGAGATTGTCATTAGCACCACATTACTATAAATTCTTACTTACCGTTTTTATTAGCACTTTACTTACCCTTCCTATTAACTCTAATAAATACAAGATATGGTATATTTTTTTGAGGGACCTGAGAAATAAATAACACAATCATACTATTAAAACTACAAATTTATTGCACAAAAATACATTCTAGATAGTATAACTTAATTTTCCCCCACTTTAATTAAATCCTTCTTTTTCTTCACAGTCGTCACAGTTTCCTTTTCTTCAGGGGTCGTTCCAACTCTAATATAATAGCTTTCAAACTTTCCATGTACTTCTGTCGTTCAACAGCGATTGCTATAGCGTTCTGGTAAGCGTTCTTCCATAAGCAAAGTTTAAACAGCTTATATTTTGACATTTGGTGGTTTCTCAGGTGAAGAATAGTCGCAGCTAATTTTTCTGAGAAATGTTCTACTTCAGTTTTGTGTTGATTCTCGGCGTTTGTAGGGGGCACCATGTTGAACAATACGTACACTTTGCAATACAAAATTTAATGGGTTAAACCAAGCACATCGGGGTTTATATATCACAAAAATCTTAACGGTAAATTGTTTAGATAAATTGATTCACCCTTGCGCAGTGTGCCAACAGGTAAAACCAACGTTGCAAAACAATTGCCATTACCGCTAGGGCGTAAACATAGCTAGTGTCTTTTATTATTGTTGGCACAAATACGGATGCCAGGTAGTAAAAAAGGAACAAATTCAGTCAAAAGTTGGTTTACAAGACAGCATTTGAAGTAGATATTTAAAATATTTGAAAAGAGATTTTAAAATCGCACTTTTAGGTATGACCGTGATACCATTAAATTAATAATATAATCGCACAAAACGCATATTTTGTTCAGCAGAATCTGTTTCAATACAAAAGATTTAATAATGTTTTAATACCTACACAAAAGTCTGTTCTAATAATTAGACCCATAGTTAATAATATTTAGCACCCACAATATTAGTTGCAGAGTACTTAATATACAATACATATCTATTTCAATCAACATAGTAAAGATTTTAATCAAATAGGTAATTGTTTTAATATTATCTAATGCTTGGAGAGAATATTTATTAATAAAAAAGAAGAAAGCACAAAAGAAAATCATTCTAGAAAAATAAGAAAGTAAACGAAAAATGAACAGAATAAAAAGCTGCGCTAAGAAAAACTTAAATACCAGTATCAAGAAACATTAAAAAATAGATAAGGCAGAGAGAGCTGACTGATGAAGACTAAGGATTCATTTTATACTATTTCATTAAAAATGGTAAAACATAAATGTTTAACATTTCCTGATAATAAATCTTATCTAGCAATATTTAAAATACTTAATATTTACTTGTTAAACTTATAAAAGATAATATGGTTTACATAACTTCTATCAATTTTCTTTAAAAATGAATAGCCAGATATATCTACAAGGGAATGTTTGTTTTAAAAAAATTGAGGTCATTAGCACCACATTACTATAAATTCTTACTTACCGTTTTTATTAGCACTTTACTTACCCTTCCTATTAACTCTAATAAATACAAGATATGGTATATTTTTTTGAGGGACCTGAGAAATAAATAACACAATCATACTATTAAAACTACAAATTTATTACACAAAAATACATTCTAGATAGTATAACTTAATTTTCTCCCACTTTAATTAAATCCTTCTTTTTCTTCACAGTCGTCACAGTTTCCTTTTCTTCAGGGGTCGTGCCAACTCTAATATAATAGCTTTCAAACTTTCCATGTACTTCTGTCGTTCAACAGCGATTGCTATAGCGTTCTGGTACGCGTTCTTCCATAAGCAAAGTTTAAACAGCTTATATTTTGACATTTGGTGGTTTCTCAGGTGAAGAATAGTCGCAGCTAATTTTTCTGAGAAATGTTCTACTTCAGTTTTGTTTTGATTCTCGGCGTTTGTAGGGGGCACCATGTTGAACAATACGTACACTTTGCAATACAAAATTTAATGGGTTAAACCAAGCACATCGGGGTTTATATATCACAAAAATCTTAACGGTAAATTGTTTAGATAAATTGGTTCACCCTTGCGCAGTGTGCCAACAGGTAAAACCAACGTTGCAAAACAATTGCCATTACCGCTAGGGCGTAAACATAGCTAGTGTCTTTTATTATTGTTGGCACAAATACGGATGCCAGGTAGTAAAAAAGGAACAAATTCAGTCAAAAGTTGGTTTACAAGACAGCATTTGAAGTAGATATTTAAAATATTTTAAAAGAGATTTTAAAATAGCACTTTTAGGTATGACCGTGATAGCATTAAACTAATAATATAATCGCACAAAACGCATATTTTGTTCAGCAGAATATGTTTCAATACAAAAGATTTAATAATGTTTTTAGTACCTACACAAAAGTCTGTTCTAATACCTAGGCCCATAGTTAATAATATTATAGGACTCACAATATTAGTTGCAGATTACTTAATATACAATACATATTTATTTCAATCAACATAGTAATGATTTTAATGAAATAGTTAATTGTTTTAACCTATTTTTTCCGGTAACTTGAACATTGTTTTTTTTTATTATTTAATGTCTTTCCATAATTGAAGTGTTGACAAGCTTAAATGCTCAGACTGTAATGCTGAATATATTGGGCAAACTGGTCGTAATCTAAAAATAAGATTTAATGAACACAACACCAGGAAATCATCTACATTCAACAAACATCTGATAGAACATCAACATAAAAGAAAAATTTAAAACATCTCACTCTTACACAACTTGATAAAATCTACAAAGATGGACTATTACGAAATGTTTGAAATTAAGAAAAACACTTAAAAGATAATTCCAACATAATAAACGAAGTGACAGATTTTAACGATCAATACCTGTTCGAATATTTTATTTAGATACTGTTTGTCTCCCCCACTCCCCCATGGTATCTTTTCAATATTCTGGAACCAGTTCAAGTACAGAGTCCAGTGCAATGACACCTTGCAAGTTATATTTATATTTTACCGCGTGACAGTAAGTGCTTGACGTACATGTGTTGCCTATTGTATTATAATAATTGTGAAATTACCTTTTAGATAAGCCTGATGATGTCTTAATGACGAAATCGATCGCTCTGCTTTTAAAATAAAATCTAATACTCGTTATGACGTTCTGCGTTTTCCTTAATTATTCTAATTAATAAAGACCTCGATAGGATTTCTCCATTATATAAATATTTCCAAGGAGAGGATGTAGGACTAAATTTGAGCAATGTGGATGTCTTAAACTTTGTTTATAACACTTGTCGTAGACGTCATCACCTTATTTTCTTAGCTGACAATTTTGATTAAGCCTAATTGAGGATTAACCAAAATTGTCAGCTAAGAAAATAAGCCCAATATAATTTATTGGGCGAGTTTACGCGCTGCTAGTTGGTGAATGTGCTAGTTGCTAGTAAACTCGCCCAGTGTCATCATGTGCACAACGTAACTCGCTGCTTGTAAATTGTCGGCGAGTAAAGTTGAAAGCCTGACTCGCTGACGTGTGGGATTGTTAGCTAGTCAACTAGCCATGTGTCATTATAGTTGTTAGTGAACCAGCAGCGAGTAACTTTGTGGGTGCTGGTTTCATTGTCTACAAAATGTCAACGGAATTAGTTCGTGGTGGAGTCGTTATTTTAGCTCATGCTATCAAGATTGAATTAAAAAAGCAGAAATTGAAGCAGAGATAAAAATTTGTTTTGCTATTTCTTGTAGCCAAAGCCTCCGCCAAAGATTTTGCTTCACTGAACCATGCCAGCGTTGGCAAGTACCCTTCTTCGCTACCATAGCCACTTTTCGTGCTGTTTTCAATTTTGTACACTTCTTGTCTGTAGAAATCTTTAATTCATTTGATTCCAGCCTTCAATTGCTTCACACCAATTCCCCCAATCAACTGTTTAGTCCTTGTCTTTTATATTCCATAACAAAGGGTACTGCTGGTAGACTTAAGAAATACCACAATATTATTTGCGTTCTACCTCATTTTAACGCCCAGCAATATTCAGGAAATGACAGAAAATACAGCAACAACGTATTCACGACACGAGGTTTACTCGTTAGCTAGTTGGATACTGAGCGAGTGGATAGTTTTGTGTGTCATCAACACTATCCCACTAGCCGACACCCCCTCGCTTCTAACCTTGCCAACTAGCTGCTTGTAAACTCGCTTAATGTAATTGACGCTTTATAATCGGAGAGCAGAATTTAACCCTTCTGCAACCGTCCTTTTGTAAGAGCGGTATTATTTGTTATTAGTCAATGAATGATGCTATGAAGTACATACATCATAGTAGAGGTGAATATAAAAGTTGATTTGATTCAGATCTGCTTTCAATTATGAATACAGTGTGACTAAAATGAGTTGCTAAGAAAATTGTCCACAATTTAAATGTCGAATGTAGTAGATAAATGTTAATTATTATTTTACTATTTTATTAAAAGTAATTCAGATTCAGAATTTGCCTTTTAAATGGTTTTAATATTAATATAATTTAACTCGCTGGAGAGTACGTTTATTTTAATTAGGGTGGGATAAGTACAAAAACTCTTAATCTTTTTATATATCTATTTCAGTAATACAACTGAGACAACTGTCTACTGTTTTGTTCTTCTCTGTTTAACTTGCGTAATAGAAAGACCAAAGCTAATAGAAAAACCAAAACTAATGAAATAAATAATAAAAAACTTAATATATAAGCATTTTTACATAAATAAGTAACTCCGCTCTTACAAATGGACGTTTGCAGGTAGATTAAATTCCGCTTTCGGACAATAACCAAAAGTTTTTGTTAAGAAAATAGGGTGACCCTTGAAGTAATTTGTACTATAATTAATTAGGATATATTAACATTTCATATCATGACATCTTATTCTTTAAAAAACAAGGAATTTGGTGGTGGTTTTGACGCCTTTCATTTTGTTAGGTGTTGTGTTTCTACTCAATAACACGAATGTTTTTGAAACTATAAAGTTATAATTGTTGACAGATAATTACAAAATTATATGCTTGTCATCAACGAAACAAAACTACGTTGCCTAACAACATTTACATTTATTGATTATTGAATTTACTATCACAACACCCCCCTGTAAATTTGTAAATCTGTAACTATTATAGGTTAATAATATGGTGATATACAGGCGGGATGTAAATTTTAAATAAATAAAAAATTACAGACACAACCTGGATTTGAACCAGTGACCTTTGTGTTTCTAGCACAATGCTCTCCCATCTCAGCTACTGAGGCCTATGACATTTGTTAGATATTAATTTGTTTGGTAGTAACCACTACTTCCTTTCCTTGATTTATGACAATTGTATCTAACAAATGTCATAGGCCTCAGTAGCTCAGATGGGAGAGCATCGTGCTACAAACGCAAAGGTCCCTGGTTCAAATCCAGGTTGTGGCTGTAATTGTTGATTTATTTAAAATTTATATTCCACTTGTATATATTATTAACCTATAATAGTAGTTTGACAAAATATGTCGTTAAACACTTTCATCTGTAACCATTAGTTTTCAAAATATTTCAAACCTAACGCGTTCCAATGGTGTTGAGTCTCGCCTTATATGTCTGATCGTCCTTAACTCTGAACACGCATTTATTACTTAATATTGTCTTTCCTTCTACACATTCTTCATTTGCAAACTTCCAGGTCCTATTTTCTTGCAATGAATTTTTCTCCTCGTCAATTGCTTTTTGCCATTTCTCTTCTTCTCCCTCTAATACTTCTTTATATGTCAGATAAACATAATCCTTAAAATTTTCCGGTTGTATTCTTCGTCTGTTACTTCTACGAAGTTTACATTGTTCTTCAATGTTGTCTTCTTGTACAACACCCTGTTCTCTTATATCATGCATCTGTTTTTCGGCTTCATCTTCTAAATTTCAACTATTTCATCTTGTGTTGCATCTTCTTCAAATTCTACATTATTTTCCTGTATTCTTACTCCTTTTTTGTTATTACTTTCATCCAGGTTTATTTGATCTTCAACTTTCAACATCTCTATAAATATGAATTTACGGTTTTTTCGTCCCAGAGTTTGTAACCATTTAAAGCATATCCAACGAATATATATTTTTTACTTCTCCCGTCTAGTTTTTTTAGGCATCCTAGATTTTTTGCCTCATTTTCAAAAATGTGTAGTTTGGTTAAATCTGGTTTCCTATTATTCCACATTTCAAGTGGTGTTTTAAGTACAGTTTCTGATGGACCTTGGTTTATTAAATATGCTGCGGCTCTGACAGCTTCACTACAAAAATGTCTCGGTAGACCTGAATCAAAAAACAAAGCTCTGGTTTTGTCCATTAAAGAACGATTCAGCCGTTCTGCTTTGCCATTTAATTGGGGAGTGTGTATTACTGTATTATCCATTACAATTCCTTCTTGTCGACAAAATACTTTAACACTCGTTGTCCCGTGTATGATTCCATTTCTTCTACATAATCTTTTATACATTCCAACGCTTCATTTTTATTTTACATTAGGTAAACCACGGTATAATGGGTATAATCATCAAGCATTGTTAAGAAATACCTTTTATTGTCCCATGTCATTGGTTCTATGGGTTCTGCTACATCAGTATACACTATTTCCAGCGGGCTAGCAGCTCTCCTACTGATGATGTTGAATGGGATTCTCATTTGTTTGGCTTTTAGACATTGTAGTCTATGAACGTATTTTTATTTAGACTAACTTATTATATTACGTACTAGTAAAGCGACATGCGTCTTGCTTGAATCTATTTTTAATCATTCAATAAAACATAAACAACCATAACGTGGCAACCAGACATTATATAGTCACGGCGTTCTATATACAATTTTATGTTGTTTGCTGTAGGGTGTGCGCCGCCACAGACATATTACACAGAAAATTTCGTCACTGCAATCCTTCTTGTTTATGCCCAAACCAGTTACCATTTCCTTATCAATCATTTGTTTTAATTTCTTAATTGGTGTATGACCCATTTTCTTGTGTGAATCCATTAGTTTTGTGTCTACCTTTGCGGTAAGCAAACTTTCTTCATTCGGTCTCATGATGTTTACTGTATAGGTCCCATTATCTTCTTTATTTCCTTCCAAAACCATTTTATGCATTTTATGCTCTTCGTTATAAGCACCAGTTATTTATGGTCATGGCTTCTTCTGCTACATGTCTTGATGTTTAATTTGTTAGGGTACGGTCATTTAGTGGTGTTAATAACTAAGCTGTACGAAAATGTTAATACGTATCTGGTAATTTTTGAAATAATCATTTCGTCGTCGATACTTTGTTACAATGTTCTTAACCTAAACGTCAAATTTTCCAATTTGCTTATGTGAAGCGAGATGTCACTACTTCGATCATAGGTAATGTTAAAGAATTCCTGCAATAATGTACATTTTTGTTGTTCCGTATCCTTTTGATAAATGTTGCATAACTTTTTATACATATCTGCGGAATTTTGACAGGATATTATATGCATCAGTACCTTATTATTGATTAAACCCACTATCACGCTCTGTGTTCCGGCATCCTTTTTCTTCCAATCCAATCTTTCATTAACCTTTTCTAAGTCTTCAAATTTTACTTCTTCTGTCACCACTTCGTAAAATCCGTGTGCCTTGAATAATATTCAAATTTGAAAATTCCATAATTGAAATGATTCTGCATCCCTTAGTTTTTCAATCTGCGATGTTTCTTCATAACTTATGCCCCTCGACGCCATTTTTACTTCTTCACCTTTTCTTGCTGTTTTTTTTACTACTTTTTACTTTTTGCTATCGTAATGTGGATGTTTCTGTGTCTGGGCCCAAAACGTGCTGTATTTTTTACTTAATAACACGAAGGTTTTTCAAACTATAAAGTTATATTTTCTGACAGATCTTCTGACAGTATCTTCTTAGCACTTGGTTTGATAACTTAGTCCTGAAGATGCCTCTTGCAACAGAGCGCGAAACGTGGACTGCTTCAAAGTCCTCAACGCGATTTCCACCCGGAAATCAATATATCATACAAAATTATATGCTTGTCATCAACTAAACAAAACTACGTTGTCTACCAACATTTATATTTTTTGATTATTAAATTTACTATCACAACATTAGGTTACCACCTTTCGCTGCTAACTTTTCTTGTCATGAGGTCTCGTACGTCCGTTTGAAGGTCAGGTATCCGCCATTACCTGTATACTACCAATATTTAAAAATTTATGTATTTCTCTAAAAAAACAAATTGCATTTTGAAACATAAGAATTCGCCGCATCTAGTAAATATGTAGAAATCCAACTTATTCACGGAAATACATGTTTTGTGTGTATATGTGTACGTGCGCATGTGCGCGCACAGATGTACGTGTGTGTGTGTGCAGATATAATAAATGCGTTCGGTTCTGTGGTGACCACAGAGGTATATTTTTATACAGCGGATTCCAGTTGAAATGGACTCCACTAATATCAAGTAGGACAATCTGTATGTAAAACGAAGAAAGATGGGTTACATTTCTTTATTGAGCACCATGTATACATTGTATAGCTACATACGTAGCTACCATATTAGACTAAGGATTTACATAATAGCTTTGTTTGTTGGGTTCACTAGACATTACTCAGGTTAGGGCAGATTGACCTCACGAGCAGCTAAAAGTAAAGTCAGAGCAGACTGCTTGGAGCAGAATTGGCAGAACCGAACGAACGCAATTTGCTTTGTCATAGTTGAAGTATGTATATACATGCTTAGTTAAGTATAAAATTACTTGTAAAATGGATGCAGAGGACAAAATCTTGTTACATTTTCTTTTTGAGAGCTCGGTAAGCAACAGATGTAGTGCAAGGAAATATGCGTGGTTACCTGATAAATTTTGATATATGTAGTTTTGTAATTATGTAATTAATTAACTATGTAATTAATTTTTAATTATGCGTGGTCCATGGATGCGGGTGGTCGTTTTATGCAGGACTCTCTCAAATTGTTTCTTTAAATCCAAACTGAATTGCTGTGAGACTTAAGATCTTTCAATACATGTTAACTAGTACCCCAAGCGGCTCAAAATCGAGAATAAGTTTAATTTAATCATATTAACAAAGAATAAAAAAACATTTTTCTTGTGTTTCACTGCAAGAAATTTCCATGAATCAGTTATTAATGTAATAAAAATAATATTCAAGGAACTTTATGGCTAGTGATGGTTGGTATCCATTAATATAAATATGAACATAAAGGCAGATATTCTGAATTGAGTCTAATTTTAGAGAAAAATAGTGGTAAAAAACTGCAAAAAATAAAAGTCCTGTTTACTCTTGCAACACCCCCCTCCCCCTGCCGCAAACCTTCTTCGGTGGGGAAGCTGAACCGACAGACAGATAGACAAATCACGTTAGCGCTTTATTGGAGAGTATGATTTTTAAACAACTATTCTTATAGAAAATTAAATTATAATAAAACATTAGGGTAATACGTCACATATGGAAAATATACTACCATTTGCTTTTTCAAATTCTTTGCAATGTTCTTCTAATTTTTAGATTTAATAGATCAACAATCAATCATTCCATCTTTAGATTTTATCGGCAAAGGTAAACTGCTAACTAATTGTCAGATATGACCTTTTTAGTTAGCACGGCAGTATCAATTATTGATGTACAGTAGCGGTCCAACCGTGTTCAACATGCAAACCGCTCAGAGCGATGATGATCGGTATAGTACTGACATACATATATTGCAATAGCGTGTTGTCATATCGCAAGCTGGTTACAACATGCTCTAAGCTGCTCTAAATACACTCTTACTACTGAGCAGCACTATTGAACTTGCTCAAATTCCAACGAACGGAATACAAACGCCCAGCCAACGCAATACGCCTACTCTAAGTTGCTCTAAGGTGCCCTGACAGACCCAACGAACAAAGCTAAAGTAAATATTGATGCATACGCCTTTTATAAATATGGACTTGTTAAATTAATTGGGCATATGTACTTCTAGTACAGCATATTATTTTTGTTCTCACCGTTAATGGATGACTGACAAATAGCAATTAAATGAAATATAAAATTGATTGATTGAACTGAATTGCTCGATAATGCTTTATATATGCTGCTAGTCATTACATTCACTGTTTATGTAAATTTTCTTGTCGGAATGTAGATTGGTGTAAAGCTGACCTAATTGTAATGCATCCCTACAGCGACGTGCATGCCAAGCTCTGCGTCCCCAGCTCTTGTCAAACCTACGTGGCTCGCGGTTTAATGCAAATTTGTCATACATAAAGCCTTTTGACCTATGAACCTAGAGACCTAGAGGTTTTAAGAAGAATAAATAATAATTTAAACATTCTCTACTGATTAATTAGCTCCAAGCTGGAATTTTGTATATATCTTCACTTAGGCATTATATGTCGATAATACTCATAGGCTACCTAATAAATTCTTGCGTATATATGCATGAATATATTTTACATTATTACGTCAATCGTTGTTTATGAAGAGACTTAAACTTTATTTCTAACGTTGTCTACGGTGTGAAATATGTGCGAAAATTGGTATATCAATGGTAAATATAGCACCAAATTGGCGACATTCGTTATCCTGATTTTGCTCATCCCCTTTTGTGTGTTTTCTCCATTGAGCTTCGGTGTTGCTCCTTGGTCGCACCTTGCTCCGTACTTATGATGACTAACAAGTCCAAAACACGTGTGTACGGTTGCTTCTTTAATGACGGATATGCCCAACAATTACCTTCCACTTTTTATATTTATGTATATAAATATACTTCTTTGAAATCTCCAATGCAATAACTTAATATAACAACTTTAAATAATACATAATGTTTCATTTTTATACCAAAATATTTGCAATTGAAGCATTAAAAGTATGTAATAATATTGTACTAATAAGTATGTACTAACTTTTTATTAGTTATTAATATGAATAATATGATTACAATTAAACAGTTACTAAAATATCTATAATTAACTTAATAAAAAGAATTTCTGGCTTCGTTTTGGGGTACAAATTATTTCTCATAAAGTAAAATAGCGCCAGAAAACACTCGCTCAGCAATATGTTCCTTTTATGACATAAAACACGTAAATCACGAAGGGAAATCGATAGTTAACCAAGAGCAACGGACCGTTAAGCCCTGTCTATTATTACGCATTGAGAATGCTATATTACTTTCTCCTGCCTAGGTAAAAATTCGAAAACTGCTCTAAAAATTGGCCCAAGTTGAGGTTTAATTCTTTTATGGAAAAATTGCTTATTTATGCGCCAAATTAAATTAAAAAGCTCTTTAGAATGCGAACAATAGCCTGGAGGTATGAAGTTAATGGAGTAGAATGAAGTGGTTTCATATTTACAACGGAAACACCTAGGTGGCCTCCGGATACTGCAGCTCTTTTAATTTTGTTCCATTTTGTTATACCAACATTTCTATTTTTACCTTACTTAGTGCTTCGAGTAAACAACGACAGTTCCGGTCTGTTATGCTTGTCATTCAATTTCTACTTTAATTTTCTTTTTATTACACTATACAGGGTGAGTCATTAGAGTCGGTGGTCAATTCTGCGTTTATCTTAACAATTATTTCATACAAAAGTTATTTTGCCAGCCATGTACTACAACGGAAAATTATTCTCACTTATTCAGGATGTTGCAATTACGCGTGAAAGAAAAAATAATTATTTTTCTTATATGCACTAAAGAAGTTGTCTTTCCAACTGTATAAATTTGCACCTGTGTAAAGTAAATAGTTTCTGAGATATATAATTGTTTGACAAAAAAATCTGATGTGGCCAGGCACATGACTTTATCATACAATATATAAAATTAATTGTTTAGCTGCATGAGAATCTATTTGATTGAGATCAGCCGTGTCTGCATTAAAATAAAACTAGTTAGCCAGGATTTAACAGATAAATAAATAATTAAATAAATAAATAATTCCTTTATTAAAATAAGACAATATTAATTACAACAAAATATTATTTATATTTAGGGCGCAGTTCAGCACACTTGTTTCCAAATTGCCTTACTCTTCCACTCAACCCCTTACGCAAACTCGAACTAAGCCATAATTGTAGCAATATAAAAATAATTCCGAGAACTTATCAAAACAAAAACAAACAACAAAATTACTCTAGAGTCTAATTACACGTAATTGCAGCAAATCCAACTCAACAAAACATCGCACCTGCCCATAAAAAATTAAAATTAAAAAGCCTCCAATGTGCGCTCGATGCCTAAAGTCCCCCCTGTTGAGCAAACAGCCAACGCTTCACCTTTCCCCCAAAACTGTTTCACTATAAATTTTTGATATCTTCCCTGAGACCATTGTATATGTGACTGACCTGATAAGAGAATGACCGTTTATACAGCTCAGTGCGATGGGCAGGTGGAGCAAACAAACCACCGAATCTTAAATTAAGGTTATGGACATACGTTCTACAGCATATCTTCCGCATGAGGTATTGTGGGATCCTAGTGGATAGCAACTTATGATATTGAATATTGCTGCATGCAACACCCTAGTGTTATCCATGTTTAACCACCCCAAGTCGCCCAGCCCATTCGATGCATGATCATACTTCGTCAAACCAAAAACAAACAGAACACATGCATTTTTGACACGCTCAACACGCTGCCTATCCGACGCCATCAGGCAAGGACTGTACACGGTATCACAATATGAGATGTTTTGATACTATTAACTACGGTCAATATTCATTGTGAGATAATGTCAAAACATCAGCATTTGACACTACCGGTACTGTCATTAGACGGAAAAATTTGCAAATCCTGGGTGACTATATAGTATTAAATCAATGCAAATGCGACCGATCTCGATCAAATAGAATTTGCTCTTGCAACTAAACTATTAATTTTACCAAAAAATGTCATAGGCATAAATTATTCAAAATTTCCTCTGCTTTAATTTATTATTTAACTATTTTGACGAAATTACAGAAATGGCGGCTCATTTCTAAAATCCTTGAAAAAGGCTTAGAGTAAACACCCAGTTCCTTTGGACCCTTTGGAACCAAAAGCTTTTCAACTCTAAGTTTGGTAATGAAACTTCTAAATATGAAGTTCCGTGCCGATAACTTTAGTAGTTTCTCCGGAATCGTCGTCACAAAAATCGTCACAAAAATGTCACACATACACACACACACACACACACACAGACATTTTTTTGTACCTTGGTCAAATATGTTCAGGGGACCCAAAAGGACATATTTCCGCTAAAATCTCAATTTTTTTTCGGCACGATTACAATATTTTACATACTGCGTATGATAAAGTAAAAATGGCATTTCATTAAAACTACGTGAATATTAACTTCACGTCACATAATAACTAAAACCATAGCTAGATGCTGATGTCAATGAATATTAGGTGCACTATACAGGGTGCTATACAGGGTGGACATTTGGGTAGTAAGCTGATTAAAAGCCTTGTTTCGGTTGACCGTTTTTATTAATTCTAATATTTCGCCAACGATTGTTGGCTTTATCAAGGAAGCTACAAGTTTTTTGAGGTTAGAACATGTGAAAATGGTAACATTAGTCTACTTACAATAAATAGTCTATGCTACATGGATAATGGAGTAATACATAACTATCGATGACATTATTATTATTATGATAAAGATTAAAATACTGGAATTGAAACGCCGTGCGTGTGATTGCAAACATTTGTTTGTTATGATATGACCATAAACAAACCAGACATAGTGGGTGCTGCCAACCCCACAATGCTGCAAACGGGGCAACAAATTTGAAATTTAAATTTTGAAAATTGTATACGAATAGGGCGACCATGACATAACGTTGCTAGAATATGAGCTCACGTAAGTTGCCTGTATCCAAACCGCAATCATTCGAATCGGAAACACCTGGTTTACTTAATAAGTAGCTATAGATTGTGCCCAACCCGTCGATATCAGACCTCAATTTCATCGTGGAATCAGTTATTTCAATAGCAATCATTCCATACCCTTTCTCTTTCTTGACATCCATACTCTTTCTTGAACATTATTTTAGTGTTTTCAAAACCAATGCTATGTGAAGTGGCCTTTGCATACTGTGCTAGGGCGCTAGTGTCCTTGTTTTTGACAATATTTTGTTTGTGCTGGTACATGCGTGTTTTTAGCCACCCCCTGTTTGCCCCCTGTTTTGTCCCCCAGTTTTGTGAATACAACGGTAAAACTAAACAACTTTCGAACGACGAATGCACGTACAAGATATTAAGGGTTGACCCAACCGACGGCATCCAGACGAAAACTAACACCATTGTCTCGTGGGTCACCCTTTTACGCCATTTCGGCATACATCGCAGAACTCATCTCACGCGCCTTCGCTTACAGAACTGAGTACAACGTCAACGTCTCTTTCACTTTTGTTGAGACATATCAAAATTTTAAATTACCTGATGGGCATGTCGTGCTGTCTTTCGACGTGGTATCCTTGTTCATCAACATCCCGTAAGAGCTGGTTGCACAAATCATGAATGAACACTGGCAATGGATTGCAGAGATCACCACTATTAGTCAGCAAACATTCCTTCACATCATACATTTTTTATTTGACAACTAAGTTACTTTGCTTTTGATGGAATTGTTTACAAATAACTTATCGGAACACCTATGGGTTCCCCTCTGAGTCCTAGGGGGGAGGTGTGTCGGTCACGGATTGGCACAAGAAAAAACAAATTCAGGACACCTTGCTCATTAGGGGGGGGGGGGGGGAGGTGACGGTGTGTCGGTCACGGATTGGCACAAGAAAAAACAAATTCAGGCAGATATATTCATCAATAACGGTTACCCCAACAGACTGTTGATGAATCTTCTATACAACACTCGCAGACCACCACCGGTGGCTGACATGACCGCCACCCTCCATGGTAGCAATTCTTCAATATTATAGAAGTAGTTTCCCCATTTGCCGGGACTCTCCCAAAAGCTATCTGACGGTTTTCGGTTTCCTGGTCTAAAAATAGCTTTTTACAACCTCATGACAATAAACAGCTTTTATTCCATATTAAAACAAAAAAACTCCTTTAGTGGAGATGTCGGGTATGGTCTACTGTGTGCCATGTAAGGGTTGCAGCTTTAAATACGTGGGACAAACAGGGGGTTGGGTAAAAACACGCATGTACCAACACAGACATGATATTGTCAACAACAAAGACACTAGCGCCCTAGCACAGCATGCAAAGGCCACGTCACATAGCATTGATTTTGAAAACGCTAAAATAATGTTCAAGATACAGTTCTTAAGAGAAAGGTTATTTTTTGAAATGATTGCTATTGAAACAATTGATTCCACGATGAATTTGAGGTCTGAAAGCTACTATTAAGTAATTCTGATTCGAATGATTGCGGTTTGGATACAGGAAACTTAGTCAGCTCACTTTCTAGCAACGTTATGTCATGGTCGACCTATTCGTAATTTTCCCCGCCGTTTGCAGCACTGTGAGGTTGGCAGCACTTTATGTCTGCTTTAGTTATTGTCAAATCATAACCAACAAATGGGGGGGGGGGGGGTCGATGGCGTATAGGATAGAGCGGCTGCTATCTACGCTGGAGGCCCGGGATCGAATCCCGGCTCGGGCTAAAATCGACTGTCCTGGTATTTTAGGCAGGGAACAAATACCTTTGCATGCCGCCTTCCATCGGATGAGGAAGTAAAGCCGGTGGCCCCGTGTGCTGTCATTATGCGACGTGCACGTTAAAGAACTCTTACTGGAGGTTGGAATTCCTTCAGTAGGACAAAATTCCTGGGTGTGTGTAGCCTGCCCTCAGCGTCGGTGATTGGCCTAAGTTGCGGAACTAGACCGACGTAAAATAAACAAGTAAAAAAAAAAAAATAAAAAAAAAAATAACCAACAAATGGTCGGTGATTGGCCTAAGTTGGGGAACTAGACCGACGTAAAATAAACAAGTAAAAAAAAAATAACCAACAAATGCTTGCAATCACACACACTGCGTTCCAATTCATGTATTTTAATCCATCTTTATCATAAAAATAATAACGTCATCGATAGTTATGTATTACTCCATTATCAATGTTGCCTAGACTATTTATTGTAAGTAGACTTAGTATTTTCACATGTTCTAGCCACAAAAAACTTGTAGCTTCCTTGGTAAAGCCAACAATCGTTGGGAAAATATTGGAAGGAATAAAAACGGCCAACCAAGACAATGCTTTTTATCAGCTCACTTCCCAAATGTCCATTTTACATTGATAATTGTTTTGATCAAGGAGAAAAAGGTCTCCTAGTCACAACAGGTGTTATAATCATAACGGGAATCGAAAGTGTTTTATTTGGCGGTTTTTATTCATCTTTTTACTTTATCATACGCAGTATGTAAAGTATTGTAATCGTGCCGAAAAAAAAAATCTGATGTGGCCAGGCACATGACTTTATCATACAAAATATAAAATTAATAGTTTAGCTGCATGAGAATCTATTTTATTGAGATCAGTCGTGTCTGCATTAAAATTAAACTAGTTAGCCAGGATTTGACAGATATTTTAATAGCCAATAGTATCAATAGAAGGTATTGTCAAAGCATCAGCATTTGACACTACCTACTGTCATCAGAATAATAGTTACTTATCTCACAAGTGCCGAAAGTACGGAATAGCGCGACGAGCGGTGATGCGGCGCGTGACCGCGCGTCACCGATCGCCGGAGCATCGCCGTCGCATGTGAGCGAGTCGCGCTATGTAGTTTTCGGCAGGAGTGACATCAACGTTTTTGTGTTGCTTTTTGAGAAATACGTATTTTTAAAAAAATCTAAAATGATTATATTTCTGTATAGATATTCGTTCATGACACTATAGATGTCACATCCGTACCAACATACTGAAATATAACTGCACTCATCACTATACTTTATTTACAATTTTCTCAATTTATCATTTTTACAATTAGATATAACAACGGGTTGATATTTCTTATCGACAAACAATCAAATTGGTGATCTTATTTTATTTGAATTTTGTATTTTGTACATTGCCGCACTACAGCGGCAACGCTCCATAGCGGTTCTCCGACCTCTGATGAAATCAGCTGTTTTCGAGTGTGACAACCATAGACATTTCTGTGGTGACAGCAGGCGGCAATATACTATTACACTTTCCTGTCAGAGTGACAGTTTACATTTTTCTGTCAATGTGACAGTGTCCGTGTCAGTTTGAAGTTGGTTTGAAGTAATAAATTTGCCTCTTTTGCAGTGGCGCCATCTAGCGGACTTTTTCAAATCACGGCTGTCGCGCCTGCTAGTTTCATAAACCTTGGAACACCGACAGCAAAGGTGCCGCCGCAAGTGTATCTTGATATTTCGAAACGCTGGTGACAGCAAAAATATTTGTCAAGTCCAGGCTACTATGTAATTTCATATCAATGCAGATGCGATCGATCTCGATCAAATAGAATTTGCTCTTGAAGCTAAACTATTAATTTTACCAAAAAAAGTCATAGGCATAAATTATTCAAAATTTCCTGTGCTTTAATTTATTATTTAACTATTTTGTCGAAATTACAGAAATGGCGGCTCATTTGCAAAATCATTGAAAAAGGCTTAGAATAAACGACCAGTTCATTTCGACCCTTTTGAACCAAAAGCTTTTCAGCTCTAAGTTTGGTCATAAAACTTCTAAATATAAACTTTCGTCCCGATACCTTTAGTAGTTTCTCCGGAATCGTCGTCACAAAAATCGTTTACACACGCACACACACACACACACACACACACACACACACACACACACACACACACACACACACACACACACACACACACACACACACACACACACACACACACACAGACATTTTTTTGTACCTTGGTCAAAAATGTTCAGGGGACCCATAAAGACCTATTTCCGCTAAAATCTCAATTTTTTTTTTCTGCATGATTACAATACTTTATCTTACTGCGTATGATAAAGTAAAAATTGGGATTTTAGCGGAAATAGGTCTTTTTGGGTATCCTGAACATTTTTGACCAAGGTACAAAAAAATGTCTGTGTGTGTGTGTGTGTGTACCCGATTTTTGTGACGACGATTCCGGAGAAACTACTAAAGGTATCGGAACGAAAGTTCATATTTAGAAGTTTCATGACCAAACTTAGAGCTGAAAAGCTTTTGGTTCAAAAGGGTCCAAAGGAACTGGCTATTTTCTCTTACCATTTTTCAACAATTTTGCAAATGAGCCGTCATTTCTGTAATTTTCCCCAAAATAGTTAAATAATAAATTAAAGTAGAGGAAATTTTGTATAATTTATTTCTATAACATTTTTTGGTAACATTAATAGTTTAGCTGCAAGAGCAAATTCTATTTGATCGAGATCGGTCGCATCTGCATTGATATGAAACTACATAGTAGCCAGGATTTTGACAAATATTTTCTTGTGCTGTCACATTCGAAAACAGCTGATTTCATCAGATGTTGGAGAACCGCTATGGAACGTTGCCGCTCTAGTGCGGCAAATTACAAAATACATATTTCAAATAAATTAAGATCACCAATTTGATTGTTTGTTGATAAGAAATATCAACCCGTCTTTATATCTAATTCTAAAAACGATAAATTGAGAAAACTGTTAATAAAGTATAGCGAACATTTCCTATACAGAAATATAACCATTTTTTATTTTTTTTTTAAATACATGTTTCTCAAATAGTTACCGCGTCACCGCTCGTCGCGCTATTCCGTACTTTCGGCACTTGTGACATAAATAACTATTATTCTAATGACGTAGTGTAGGTAGTGTCAAATGCTGGTGCTTAGACATTACCTACGATTTATCTCAATAAAATAGATTCTCAAGCAGCTAAACTATTAATTTTATATATTGTATGATAAAGTCATGTGCCTGGCCACATCAGATTTTTTAAAATATTTTACGGTACGGGTAATTTAACTTCTGCCCAGATGAAAATATTTTTCTTATTAGTTTCTTTTTTTCATATTTAGTTTTGTTGTGTGAGCCATAAATCACAAAAAAGAATATCCGTCTGTTCAACATTTTCAGAAGTCAACGAAATTGTCACGATAGTTAACCTAAAAGTACCATGGAAGTGGAAACAGATGGCTCTCTCCCTTTCCTCGACGTTCTAGTTACTCGCACTCGCACATCCGGCTCCCTTGAACATACCGTGTATAGGAAACCCACTCACACCGATGGATACTTCAATGCCAATTCCCACCATCACCCCGCTCAGAAACAAGCAGTGATGAACACTTAACTGACACCTAAACCCAACAGATAACACACCTCATCAGCATCACGACGTCCCAATCGCAACAGCTTTTCTTCCTTACGTCCATGGTACGACAGATCGTATTGGACTCATCCTCCGCAAGTACAACATAAAACCGATATTCAAACCCCTTTCCAAACTATCGGACTTACTTCCTTCTATAATCACAAAATTCCTCCTCTTCTTTCCTGTGGTGTGTACCGGATTCCATGTGCTTGTGCAAGTGTCAATATTGGCGAGACGACGCGATCAGTTAGCGTCCGAGTATCTGAGCACGAACGCTGCACTAGATTGCGACAAATCGCTGGTTCAGCTCTCGCTGAACACAGATATAACACGCGACATGAGATCCTGTTTGCACAAACCAAAATCATCGCCCGTGAATCCCATTATTACTCTAGAAGGATCTGTAAATCAATAGAAATCCTAAACACCCCTCCAATGTCAATAGAGATGATGGTTTTCACTTACATCATACCTGGAAATCAGTCCTGTCCCGACCGCTTCTACGTGCTGGTCCACCTGTTAACCCCACCCCTTCCACTGCGTTACCCCCACTCCAAACACTATCTGGTGACACCACTCCACTCGTATATAAAGACCCGCCCCCAGCAGACGACAGTATCTTCTTAGCACTTGGTTTGATATCTTAGTCCTGAAGGTGCCTCTTGCAACAGAGCGCGAAACGTCGACTGCTGAAGTCCTCAACGCGGTTTCCACCCGGAAATCAATATATCATTGACTCAGACCGCGTAAGTCTATAATCTAGATATAAAAGTACAGGGTATATGGTTTACTGTACTAGTAATTTGAAGTTTTTAGGTTTGGTTTACCATACGATTGCAAAAATGGCAAAATATACTAAAGAACATACATGTAAAATTCTTAATATTGTTTCGAAGTATAGATTATTTACATTGTGTAATTGAGGCCTGGTCATCCAACGCGTCTGGAACATACTTTTGCTCAATCGGACGTCAGGCATTTTGAAATCTGCACAAAGACATTCCTTTGTGGCACGGGTGCAAATCAACATTTTTAATATCAAAAGACGTGTGCAACCAAAAATCCCAACTCAGTATTATTGGTGGCCCAAAACAGGTAATGACGTCTTGCCAAATTCAATATACAAGGCACGGCATAGGATGGGAAGATCATCAGTTGTTTGCAGCACATCCTTTCGTGTAGCGCGAGTATTGTTTCTGCAGATATCACCTGTACTATACGACGATATAATAAACCAACGGATTATGTTACTCTGTTGTTTGTGTAGTGTGTACTACATTCTAGGCAATCCCTGACATACCTTGTATCCAGTTCAATCCATTTCCAATCCAATTCCTATATATTATAAAAAAAGTTACAACAATTTCGACATCCTTCATAATCAGTCAGCTAAATTTCTATCACATGGCACATACTCAATTTCATACTGGTAATTTGATTAAATTACTGCCCATCTTCTTAATTAAGTTGCAGTTCTAGAATGCCATTTATTTTCTCCAAATATATTCTCCTTGTCCAACATGTTCAATAATACCGCTCTCCGCTTCTTAACATCGCTGATAATGTTGGCTTCAAATGTAGTTGTTCAGCTGCGCATTAGAGATTCTCCGGTCGGACACATTTAGCTAAAATTCTGACAACTGGAACTGACCCAACACGTGGTTGCTCTCGCTGTCCCCTGAGGACTTTTCCTTGGACATTTCTTCTTTTACGTTCTTCTACCCGTCGGAGATTCACTCGTTACCAACGCAATGTACTCGCTTTGCATATCGATAAATAATAAAACTCACGTATTGCTTACTAAACCAAGAAGGATTTATTTCATCCCAATACACAACATATACATGGTGTCTCAACAGTGCGATCTCGGAAGATTGTACCTCGGTTAATGAAGATAGTTTAAAACTGATTTTACTCATATACAGAATTCCGAGGCACACATTTTAAAATTATTAGCGTGTAAATAGGGTAATAAGGTAATGCCAACCCAAACTTATATTTTTTTATTGCGGCACAATTTACATTTAGTTATTTTACGACATTGAAAAATAGCGTTACCTACCCTAAACTTTATACTTTTCGATGTATTGGCATTTGTTTGGAAAAACAGCATTCTAAGAAAAGCAGTATATCTCAATACCTGTTTTTAATTTTATTGCGCACGCTTTGATTATGATTAAGTAAGAAGCGTTCTATTAGCGTGATTACCTACCACATACAAATTGTGTACAGGCTGGTCATAATCTGCAACAGAATATAGCAAACAGATTTTCCGCAGATAGTTATTTTTTAAAACGGAACACCTGTATCTAATTAATTAATAAAAAGTACTAGTACACACTAGTGCTTAAATAAACTATTGCAGAGAAAACTAGTCTTCTTCATAAAAAAGTCGATTTTTCTATCAATAAGTGCTACACCTACATTAACTATAAAACCAGCTAAGTAATTACCTGAAGTACTGTTTTCTCGAATGATTTCATCTTTTTTTAAATAAAATAAAACATAGACAAATTTTGCTAAACAAGTTATTAAGATATCTGTCAGTGGTGGTGATATTGTTAGTGTTGTTAAGTTAGATTTGCATAACTTTGGCAAATATGGGAAATATACTTTTCCCAGGAGGAACTAATTGACATACTGTGGGTTTTTGGCGAACGCAACAAAATGCTTTATTGGCAAGTAGAGTTATCAGATACCATAATAACTTCTTTAGCACAGCTTTTCATAACCGACAAGGTATAAGAAAAATTTTAATTCATATTATAATATTAAATTGCATATGTGATAAAATGGTTTGTTTGATTAAAAATGACGAAATTATGCGTGAAACCAGTACTTTAGGTAAATACTTAACTGGTTTAATTGTTAATGTAGGTGTAGAAGCACTTATTGATAGAAAAATCGATTTCTTTTATTAAGAAGACTAGTTATCTCAGCAATAGTTTATTTTAGCACTAGTGTGTACTAGAACTTTTTTGTGCAGATCGATGCGTAGAATTCAAAAAAAAAAAGAATTAGATACAGTGTGTTCCATTTAAAAAATTACTTTCTTACTGTTTGCTATCTTTTGATGCAGAGAATGACCAGCCATACACAATTTTGATATGGTAGGTAATCATGATAATAGAACGCTTCTTACTTAATCATGCAAAACTATGCGAAATAAAATTAGGAACAGTTATTGAGATATACAGTTTTTCTTAGACTACTGTTTTCCATAAAGATGCCAATAAATCAAAAAGTATAAAGTTTAGTGTAGGTAATGTTATGTTTCATTGGCGTAAAATTTAGCAAGGAATTCAAAATTGTACCGAAATCTTGGTTGTTCCATTTAAAAAAACATTAAGTTTAGATTGGTACTACCTTATGGAACATCCTGTATACACCCTAATAACTTTAAAATGTGCGCCTCGGCGTTCTGTATATACGAGTGAAATCAGTTTTAAAATATCTTCATTAACAGAGGTACAATCTTCCGAGATCGCACTGTTGAGACATCCTGTATACTAGTGTCCCTGTATTTAGAGAGTACCGCAATAGTCGCCATTTTGGTTCCATTTCTTATGGGCGAAAGGTTATAGTAAGGTTATGTTGACTTTCCAATCAGGCCAGCTGTCAATACTTAGCAGCCATTTTTAATCCAAGTAGTGGCATAACCAATTGCGGTACTCTATAAATACAGGGACACTACTGTATACATCTACACAGCAACCTCTAACAGTAAACAGTTACATTACAATCATAGCGACATCTATTTACAAAGTATACAACAAACAGGATAAATATTCAAAATCGGAAAATAAGTCTTTATCAAACTGGTCCCTGTGCATTTTGTGTGGCTATGTTAGGAATGACATGGAAAGATCGGCTTTTAGTAATGAAAATGAAAAATATCACTAAAATCGCCGACTGTGTTACTACCATTTATACATTGAAGCTGTGCGAGGCATGTCATGCGAAAACCTGTAGGATGGAACAAGTGTATTATAGATGTCCATGAGATAAAACTCGAAGTAGAAGCCGTCAAAGAAAAAGGTGAACCAAAGACATCAGAGACGCTGCAAGAAGTCAATTGTCTACGAATGCTAGAAAACGACTGCTCTAGTAACAATTAGGGTATTTGGTTCACTTAAAATTCTTTTTAAATTGCCAATATTGAAATTAACATATAACTTTTAGTATAGGCCTGGATTTGCAAGTTCTATTTAGCGACTGTAGATATAGGTGTAGTTTGGTCTAAATTTGGATGGGTTTTCATAAAATCATAACTAAACATTTTTCTGCTGTTCCTTCCTCACTGTTAAATCGACGTGGAAGCTTGAGATCTACCGCTAAATCATATGATTTACTAACTGCTCTTTATATTCTGAGAAAATGTTGGTAAATCTTCCTACTTTCGGCTGTAATACAACATTTTTGCCAGATTTTTAATACGCTTATTTTATCATGCAGTGTGCTTTTCGGATATTTTTGATCCTCTCCCATATTTTGACTATGCTTGCCTTAGACATATTTCATTTGATAGAATTTTGTCAATTGCAGTTTCATACTATCGTCATCACAGGTACATATCTTTTTTGTTCAATGGCGCTACAACTTGCTTTGCGAATTTGCCATAAGCATGGGCCTTTGTGAAAATATTTCGAAGGCATCGATTGATCATTTTTTTGATCAATTGACGTTGAAAAATAATTAGCTCGAGTATTCACGTATTTGTAATGTGCATAATAAATGGTTGGGACTCGAAAATCAGAAAACACTAGATGAAAGTTCGTAAAATAATTTGTGAGTCTGCACCGTTCCGCAACGCCGGCCTCTAATAAAATTAAACGTAAAAGAGGCCGCTAACAATGTAAATTAAATCTGGAAACTTGGCTTTGTTACAAGCCAGGGATTATAGGAGGCATTGCATTATTAACACGGATTAAAAGTTGCTCAAGTTGAACAAAACCAAAATGCCCCTCTATTTACAATCCAGATTAATATGCTCCCAGAGATCTTTGGTATCGTAATCCAGTGGAGCAAACCCCCGTGCCGGAAAACTAAAACAAGACGCCGGTGTTGCGAATAGAATTGGGGTCTAGTAAAGAGAGTAATTTAATGTAAATTTATGAAAGGTTAACTGTCTTTACGCCTGCATATAACACGAAGTCATGAATCAGTTATTTGTAGAGTAACGCTTCATCAATCTTAGGGTGCTCCTAATTGTGTCATTTTTTTGCAAGCGGTATCCTTACAAAATGTTATGTGATCACAAAAAGAAATACAGAATTTAAGAAACTTTAGGGTCGGCCCTGGGTGTGAGAGTTTACATTTTCGTTTTTTTCTTCTGTACAATGATATTTGTACTCGTTATTTTTATTATGAGAATATCGTCAAAGCCATGACATTGAAATCAAACATTTATTATTTAAAGATTAACTCTTCATTCACAGATACTTAGAGATTATGTTATTTTATCTTTTTAGCTAAGTTGTGTTAGTGCAAATTCGTTAGTACCCGATGTCCATGTTGGAAGTTCTTTTAGAAACTTTTACTAATATGTGTACTTGTGGTCGCTATTTAAACACATACAAAAGAATATAATTTTTATCTTTTTTTTGCGGTACCCTCTTAATTTGTACTGGTGTCTACCGAATCGGACCGATAAACTTCGGCCCGATTTGTGTCGTACGATAACGTGCACTTGTATTTTAAGGTCGGGTGTCCACGGGATAGTATGTTAAAGCCATGTGCCTGGCCACACCAGATTTTTTCCTGACTGCCGTCAGAAACTGTGTAGTTAAGTTTCAGATTGACATTATTGTAAGTGAGCGAGCGGTTTGTATATTTTCTTGGGTATTTTTTCAGATATGTAATTTATATGTAACGTAACAAAATCTTTCCGAAATACACCATTTACAAGATACTATCAAATTTCATAACCCGTAAATCTGTTATGGATGAGACTGGAGTCTACTCGGTCGAATGCTCTAATTGTGATGCTGTTTATGTTGGTCAAACCGGAAGGAAGTTGGCAAAACGGACGGCGGAACATAAATATATTCACAAATATAATAAAAACTACAAATTAGATTTATTGGAACAACTTGAAATAGAAAAGCATAGAAGAAATCACAATATCACCCTACTAAATGATCAACTATACTTTTAAGAAAAACTTTATGCATGTTCACTTTATCATAATTTTAAAAATTTTGAATCTTAAGTTGCTAATCTTGCTAACTTCCAGCCCTGTGTCAAATGTCCTCGTCTTTCACACAGGGCACACGTTGTATTTATTCTAATATGGAATTTTCTTGCCCGTTGGTTGTAGTATCAAGTAGTAGTTTTTATTGGGTTTGAAGGGCTCCAAATCAAAAATTGTCTATGGTTTGACCTTTTTATTAGTCCAATATTTCGCCGATAATTTTTGGCTTCATCAGGGACTAAAATAATACACAACAATGACATTTTGCAAAACAAATACAAATCAAACATACCTATTTATGGTCTCAACAATCAATCACATTCAGACGAAGCAAACAGCATTCAAAACAATATCAAGCATCAACACATCACAACAGTGCAACGATCGATTTCAGACTGAAGACACCGATGGTCAGCGCAAGATTATTTTTTCCGTTTTTCACGTTAACAGGTACCATTGACATGCCGCGAAAATCACAAAATGCAAGCACAAAGAAAACGCTATATATGAACATATAAACAAAATACATTTAACATCCTATAATGAAACAATTATAAAAGTTGCAAAACAAAATAAATATACAACAAAATAACGAACCAAAAGTCCAAAAACACATAGCAAAATGGTAAAAAATTGTTATTAAAAAATCAATTCACTGATGTCACCAGTGCTGTCCAAAATGTCTGACCGATCATATTCTAAATTAACTAGAAAACTGTATATGTCACTTAAGTTGTCAGTGTCAGACCGCAAATTCATAGTATTGCTAGTTGTTATTATACCGATCATTTCAAAAAATAATCTCTCACGCAAGTTGCGTTTTTTGAACAATATTCTAACATTGTCAAAGTTGATGTTCTGGTTTTCATTTACGGCATGCTGGGATAAGGCGCTAGTTAACTTTTTGTTTCTGATGTCCCTTCTGTGTTGGTCGAGCCTGGTCTTAAGATAATTACGTGTTTGACCCACATAACTCAATTCGCAACTGCCACAAGGAACACAGTAGACGACATTACTCATATATTGTAAGGGAGTTCGTTGTTTTAATTTAGTAAAGAACTCCCCCACAGTTCTTATATTATAATAAGCAACTCTCAAACGGTCTATGCAAAATAGGCGAGATATGAGATGTGAAAATCCCGGAATGAAAGGAAATCTCTTATAAATTGCAACGTCCGTGCTGGGAGGAGCTGTCATATCTGTTATACGCCTATAAGGTGCGGTATCAAAAATAAGTTTTCTCAAGAAAAGTCTTGGATATCCATTATTTAAAAAAATCTCAAATATTTTATTCTTGTTCTTCTTGTGGAATGCTGGATGTGATAGCTTCATAACCCGTCTGTTCATCGCGGTGACAATATTGAGTTTCTGATTAATTGGATGGTTGGAGTGAAAATTTAAAAACCTGCCAGAGTTAGTTTTTTCCTGGCTGATGTGGAAGGGTTGTTGGGTTTACTTCCTGACGAAAATAGGGACATTGTTAGGCCGCGAGTTACTTATGAGTTCACAAAGTTTGCATTGAGTAGTAAGAATAACGTAGGAGTGTGGGAAAAGATCAGCAAGAAATGTAGGGGCTTTTTGAAGGGGCATCCTAATATAATTGTAACCAAAGCGGATAAAGGTGCGATCATATATATAGACGAAATGACACACTCCAAAAAAATAATAACAACGTATTCTATCTAAAAACACTTATAACTCAATGTCGGTCAACTGGTCCCTTTCCTAATCCAGGCACACATACAACTAAAGCCACGGTACAAATACCGGTATGCTAATGCGTATCGGCCACGCCTACACGTGACGTCCGTGCGAGAAGGAAAGAGTGTTATTATGTCGTTAATTTTCATGGATGAATTGTATAGCAAATTTTGTTATTATTATGGAATGTCGCAGACAACTTTTAACTTTAATCACCTGCAAGAAATTATTGAAAATTTTGGAGCAAAAGTTTGATAATTTTTTTTAATTTACAAATATTTTATTGCCGAGGTTGGAGTTTTTTATTTAAAAATATCATTTTTTGCGTCTAATTTAAAATTGATGATAATGAATTGATTTTGAACTTTAGCACACTACTCTAAACAAAGATTGCTGGGACGCTTCTAGAGTTCGACGCAGCAAAGAGAAAACTGTTGACAGAATACTTGCGTATGCAAGAATTCTGTCCACCGTTTTTGCTTGGTGTATAACAAGCTTACAGCAGGCAGTGTGCATTTTATACCTAGCAGCAAATGCTCGTTCAGTGTGCGGGTATAAAATACATCGAGCCGCTTTTTGCACTTTCAAGCTTTTGCTGTCTGGCTACTGTATGCGCATGTAGTGTGCGGCGGCATATCTAATGTTGAAGGTAAACATTTGTCTTAATCATTCTTTTCCGACGAAAAATGTTCGTCTTCTCAGTTTCTCAAGTTCTATTATTTTGAGATTTTATCAGAATAAGTTAGTCAATAGCAATAGCTACATGATTCCATCGAAATATCAATGTCTATTTTGACTACAACAGTCTCTCCGTTCCAGGTCACATACGTGTTCGTTTTTAATAACTAATTTTATGTATTGAGTATGTATTTTTATTGATTTAATCGAGTAACATTAATTTTAACTGCCTAGAATTGATTTAAATATTACTGGAACCCATCACAAAATTATAAGGTGCGCCAGTCATAGTACATCAACACTAAAACAACCCAATGAACATGGTTAGTTTGCTATTTATATGATGGCGAGTTGCTCACATGTTTTTTTTTTTATTATTAATGGTAAGCTAAGATAATTCCTGTGGCCATGAACGTCCTGAATTAGCCTACCAATGTATACATGTTGTATTTATAAAACTACATTTACATATTTGTTTATATTATACGTCTTTTTAGTTTTGCGCGTGACGATTGCTTTCAGCCGAAATCGATCTAGTTCAAATAGTATGAAGTGATAAAGTTAAAAGTCTACAATAAAACAAATAAACATCTGTATTCTATGCTATGGAATAACACACAGCAGATTCTCGCCAATTTAAGCCACTGAATTTAAAAGTGTGTAATTGATATTCTCATATTATATCAATAAAAAAACGAATAAATCATTCGCTCTTTTTGTTTCAAAATGAGTACAAAATACTAAAGAAATCCCTTCCTTTACTTATGGCGGACATTGATTCCATAAATCATGTTTCAAAATCCTTGACAATAGATTCTACGATAGTTTCATCTTAAGTATATACTTTTCTTATTTACATGACATTTCAATAAACTGCACCATAACCGTTTCGGTATTTAACTATACATACAATGCAAAGTTAAATAAAGCGACGGTATAAAACTTGAATATGGCTTTAGTTAATGGGAAGTCAAACTAGGCAGTGGTGTAATCGCTATTAAGATTCTTATCAGGCCGACCTCAAGGTCAGGACATTACGTCCATTTCGCAAGAAACCAGCATTACAGTCGCGAAGTATTAAGGACACACGGTTACGGCCAGAACTGTTACAAAGCGCACCGCATTTAACTATGCCTCAGCACGACTTCCTGAAAATCAATCTAAAGACAATATCGGTCTCATGCGATTGTTCGGGCCATTACTTATGCACTTTGACGTAGTATGACGTGACGTATTTGGTAATAGAACTGCTACAGAATAGTCCTTATCAAGGCAATGACATAATCGCTGACCAAAATTACGTTAGATGTTTGAGAATTCTTATTTGGTGTAATTCTACTTATTCGTGCCCAATGGATAACTGAGTCATAAACATGTGTATTAAACGTGGCATGGAAAAAGTCAAAATTGTCGGCATCAAATGCCTTTTGTGACGGAGGTTGCCGAGTCATATCACTAGGAAACTCTTCAAATATTCATTTGATCGGTCTATATGTTTTATTCCCGACACTTGCTCGATGATATCAACATTTTAGTAAATTAATTTGCATTTTAATGTCGATAACACTAATTGTGGGGTAAAATCATAAGATATCACAAAATATGTGCACTTGGACAAGTTTTAAACATCTCTAAAACATGTGACTAGGCAACTTGGTATCGAGGCAGTTTGCTTAGACAATTATAGCTTTTTTCACTCCAGCCTAATGTATGTGGAGAGTGAAACATTTAAAACATGTATTTCAAAAATCTTAAGTAATGTGAAAAGTTTGTTTGTGGCATTCAGCGGAAAAGAATATATTGCCAACAACGCCGCAGTCTGAGTCACGACTATCAGGAGTGCGAGCGTGGGTCGTCGAGCGTTGCTTGGACGGCAGGATGTCATAGGCGGCCTTGGGCAGTTACCACCTTGGTTACCATAATAGTATGATTACTGATAATTAACGAATGATATGTAAGCAATTGTATGTAGCATTAATGAATGTGATGAGTTCCACGGCTATTCTTAACACTATGGTTACAAAAAACAAATAGCAAACATCTATTAATATAAAATAGTAAATATTATGTTAATTGTTATCCCAGTTAAGTTAGTCAAATATGCGTGGTTGTCATTTTCGATGCATAACCTCAATTGTCATTCTCAATGCAAAATGCAAAGTTACACACTTTTCTTATAAATTTGAATTTCTAATTAGTAATTCATTGGCGCTCGAAACATTATTACAATCATCAAACTCCATATCGATTTATGTTATAATGGCAAAAACTGAATCTCTTACCAAAGGATTTGAATATATTAGGAATAGAATAAAAGCTGATTCAGTATTTCCATAATCATTACGTGATGAAGTTTTTATTTTGTATGGTAGTTCAAAGTAATAGAAAAAGCACTTTTTGGAAAACCCTGACTTCGAATTAAAAATTTGCAAAAATCCGTTGTGTTTTTGATTTAGGAAAAAAATCAATAAGCAGTAAAATATATAGTTGTTCTAAAGGTAATAGTCTACCATAACGTTATATTTTATTGAAAAAAAAAAACGTGTTAATTGTGTAAATGCATTTAAATGCGTATCATCTAAGATGTTACGGTCAGGAAGTGTTCTAAAGTCCTCTAAAATCAATTAATTCGATGTAAAATGTCATTATATTTTATTTAACATAGTTGTTCTTTTAGATATAAAATTAAATTGATAAATATAATATAATATATAAAATATAAATCTCCAGCGCAACTTGATTCTTGATTCTCAGAGTCTATGTAGGTTTTTTTTTTGTTTTATTTGGGTTTAATTTTTATAATCATTATATCTCAGTTTTATCAAATAATATATACAATTATGTTTCAAACATATTTTTTTATAAGCCTTACTGTTTTTGTTATAATAGTGACACAAGTAAAAACAGTAGCCTACCTTTACAAGAGAAACATTTAAAAAATATGTTTACCATATAATGGTATATAAGTATAAATAGCGCGTTTTTTAATATGATAATTTCAGAAAATATGTATAATAATATAATAAATTACAATAGATTGTGCCTAGATAGATAATATTATTCATAATTTTCTAGACTCAAGCCTCGGGAGTGTAGAACTCATTGTATAAATTTGCAGATTACTTAACATATAATTTCAAGTCAAAATTATTATTTTTGTTTTATTGGAAATCGGGTTTCGAATTTCCCAAACAACCGATTTTAAAATAGGATTTTTAAAAACTAATAGCTTTTAAGAAACTCGGTCAAGGAATGGTTATAAAATTGTAGTTACAATTTTCATAAAAAATCTAGCCGATATTGCCAACATTTTTGGCTTCATCAGGGACTAAAATAATACATAAATATAACACTTAGCATACCAATTACGAATTAAACATACCTAATTATGATCACGACTAATAATCACATTTACATATGGAAAACAGCATTACTACAATATAATGTAAAGAAAACATCACAATAGTACAATGATCGATCTTCAACGGAATACCCCAGCGGTCAACGCAAGGGTATTTTGCCTCCAGGCAATACGCTTGACACGCCGCATAAATAAAAAATAGCAAACGCAAAAAAAAAAATCTGATGTGGCCAGGCACATGACTTTATCATACAAAATATAAAATTAATAGTTTAGCTGCATGAGAATCTATTTGATTGAGATAAATCGTATCTGCATTAAAATTAAACTAGTTAGCCAGGATTTGACAGATATTTTAATAGTCAATAGTATCAATAGCAGGTACTGTCAAAGCATCAGCATTTGACACTACCTACTGTCATCAGATTAGTTGTGAGCGAGTCGCGCTATGTAGTTTTCGGCAGGAGTGACATCAACGTTTTTGTGTTGCTTTTTGAAAAATACGTATTTAAAAAAAAATCTAAAATGGTTATATTTCTGTATAGGAAATGTTTTGATACCGCTTCTACGAAACGTCAAGTGTAAAAAGATTATTCAAATTCTGACAGATTTATATTCGTTCATGACACTGTAGATGTCACATCCGTACCAACATACTGAAATATAACTACACTCATCGCTATACTTTATTTACAATTTTCTCAATATATCATTTTTACAATTAGATATAACAACGGGTTGATATTTCTTATCAACAAACAATCAAATTGGTGTTATTATTTTATTTGAATTTTGTATTTTGTACATTGCCGCACTAGAGCGGCAACGTTCCATAGCGGTTCTCCAACCTCTGATGAAATCAGCTGTTTTAGAGTGTGACAACCATAGACATTTCTGTGGTGGCAGCAGGCGGCAATATACTATTACACTTTCCTGTCAGAGTGACAGTTTACATTTTTCTGTCAATGTGACACTGTCCGTGTCAGTTTGAAGTAATAAATTTGCCTCTTTTGCAGTGGCGCCATCTAACGGACTTTTTCAAATCACGGCTGTCGCGCCTGCTAGTTTCGTAAAACTTGTGTCGTAAAAAGTTTCATATCTTGATATTTCTAATCGCTGGTGACAGCACAAAAAAAAATATTTGTCAAATCCAGGCTACTATGTAATTTCATATCAATGCAGATGCGATCGATCTCGATCAAATAGAATTTGCTCTTGAAGCTAAACTATTAATTTTACCAAAAAAAGTCATGGGCATAAATTATTCAAAATGTCCTCTACTTTAATTTATTATTTAACTTTTTTGTCGAAATTACAGAAATGGCGGCTCATTTGCAAAATCATTGAAAAAGGCTTAGAATAAACTACCAGTTCCTTTCGACCCTTTTGAACCAAACGCTTTTCAGCTCTAAGTTTGGTCATAAAACTTCTAAATATAAACTCTCGTGCCGATACCTTTAGTAGTTTCTCCGGAATCGTCGTCACAAAAATCGTTTACACACGCACACACACACACACACACACACACACACACACACACACACACACACACACACACACACACACACACACACACACACACACACACACACACACACACACACACACACACACACACACACACACACAGACATTTTTTTGTACCTTGGTCAAAAATGTTCAGGGGACCCATAAAGACCTATTTCCGCTAAAATCTCAATTTTTTTTTTCGGCATGATTACAATACTTTACATACTGCGTATGATAAAGTAAAAAACAAAAAGAAATAAATATATACCGGGTGGTCCTTTTAACTTGAGACTCCTAAATATCTCGAGAAATATGCATGGTACGACAAACGTGTCTTAAATAAACTTGTAGGACTCTAAGGAGGAAATGAGATGACTATATCAGTTTCATTGCTGATGGCGCTGCAATCGGAGAAAACGAGGCTAACTTAATTTTTTTAAATGGAAATACACAAACTTTTAATCAAATTATGACCTTACACTAAATATAACAATATTTTGTCTAATTTTCTTTTCGTATCTATTTTTTTGCATCTATTAAAAGTTATTGACGATGGAAGTTTGTGAGGCTGCGGTACTTACGACCTGCATGGGATGCGCTCGCCGTCTGGCAGTTAAAGCGACGACTGAGTAGACATGGTACAACGTAGGAAGGTAAATGCGTAACCGGGACACGTTTTGGTATCTCGCGCGTTGCGCCGTTATGCGCATAGGGTTCGTTTACACACGAAAAAAATGCAACGTACGAAAAAGTTTCAGTCCAAAGATTCTTATTATTTAGCGTAAACTCAAATTTGATAAAAAATTTGGGTGGTCCCATTTAAAAAATTAAGCAATGAAACTGATATCGTCATCTGGTATCATCATTGGTATCATCATTTCGTAAAAATGATTAACATGCAAATGCAAGTCTACGTTATCCTTAGTTTTGTGCTCGAATAATAATATACTATTATTTCTTTAGTTAATAATATCGACATGCTTTTTTTCGATCTGTTTATAATGTTGCTGTTTACCGGCATTTAATTAAAAACAACAACACATCTTTGTTTGTATTGTATCCAACCAATTAGAATCCGCACAATTTAAATAAATGAAACACACTGGAAGATGAAATGAAAATTAGAGAGTAACAGGATATGCATATTAATATTTCGACCATTACAAATAACACTATGGATGCCCTCCAATGGTAAAGTGCCGTATGTACAAAAATGACATAGATTGAAATATTTCCCGTTTTCTGTTAATTATAACGTTAATAGTTAAAACAAATTAGTCTATTTTACGTACAAATAATTAGCTAACATGCTAAGCTAAGGTAAATTCTTTAAAATGTAAAAAAAGTGCGTGGTTTTTGCATTGAAACAGAAAAATTGTAGCAATTTTTTGGATGTACATACGGCGTTTTACCGTTGGACGGCACTGTACACGACAAATATTTTTTTCCTTGAAAATTAAAAATGAGATTTTTAAAATAAGATTTTTATTTTATTTGAGGACAACATTAGTCTTATCAACTATGTTCGACATTCGGCATGAAATCGCAACAAAGACAATTGTTAGAACAGTAGTACAGTTTTGGTGGAGGAGCCGGATACAGCAAAAAAGTGTTGCCCATGGCCGGGATTTGCACAAAGCCCTTCAAGTTTATTCATCTTGAATTTACCACTACAATAAAATGTACCTTTTTTGTATTCTCTTAACAAAATTAACATGTTAATTAATCACCTTAACTGATGAGTATGAAATATCTTGTTTATTTTCGAGACCATCGAGAAGATTAACAGTTGAATATCCAAAACTTTTATCGTCACGCTTTATTGGCCGATGAAACCACAACTTCTATGCGCTTTACAGCGTGGATGAAGTCCGCTTTGAAATGCGAAACGTCGCTTACTGAAGCGATAAATGCGCCCTCGAATTGATTACCTTTAAACCGTAAAATTTCATTCCGAACACATAGCGCATCGTACGTGGTCTGCCTGGATGACAGCCGGGCCATGGTGTGCAACAAGCCGCCATTACGCCATTCCAAACCTGGCTACAATTCTCAGTAGATTGCTAACTGGCCGGCCTCTTTGCCCGTCTAATAGAATCCCGCGTGTGTGCTCGTGCTACCTATCTACATGTTCTGTAACTATGTATCTTATACGTGCCGCAATTTTGACTTGCAGGTCGCGTTCGACACTCAGCCTAACCGACTAAAGTGGATTCTGTCAGATGCGGCTTGCTTCAGAATGTGATACCTGCAATACAAACAAATAATGCAGGTTTACTACGAAGAATAAATAGTGTCGTTAAAATAGAAGAAATGTCATTGAACTTGTGAGCTCCCAAAGTAAAATTTAAAGGCACATGCCACTGTCAAACTTCAAGAGAGTGTTTAGGGGTTTAATATTTTTCCATACATTTTTTATTGCAATCTACAAAAGGTTATAAATTTAACCAATTAAATAACACCATGCCTGGCCATGTTCAATTACCGCATCGTTAGATATGCTAAATCCAAATGTAATGATTACTGCATTCAGCCCTGAAACGTGAAAACCTAACTCTTTATACTAAGCTCGGTAGTTGAGTTCAAAGTTGGTCTTTCATGAAAGCGTTGGACCTAGGCGAGAACACAGACCAAAAACGGCCAACTTCAAAATTGCATATCTCCGAAAATAATAGTAATATTTAATTTTTACGATATGGATTCGACCGATTGAAGTATGTAAAATTATTTCTGTTTTAATTCACTTAAAAATTAATATTTATCGGCTTGAAATACGGTCATATTTGGTACCCTCGCAAAAACGTTATAATGTTCGAGACTTAATTTTTCTAATAGATGAAAAGTAACATATACCACCATATTCCACAAAGTCGGAAGTTTAGAGTTTTAGTAATTGTATTAGCTAACGAAATTCATTAAGAATTGATTTCGCCTTTTCACGCCATCTAATTGGGCATGGCGTGAGCGGGTTGCAGGTTGCAGCGCGCAAGCTCATTTCACTTCGTAGAATAGGAAATTATTTATAAATTATTAGAATAAATATTACGTGCAGATGTTTTTATCTGCAAACTCAGACAGACGTTGTTGCAGTGGCATTTGATGACACAAATTAGGAAATACTTTAAGGGGTTGATCAATCATATATGTTCTCTTATTTCATTGTTATGTTTCGATTAGTTTGTGGACAATCTTCATCAGACAACAACTGCAAAATTAATTAAAAATAACTAAATATTAGAAAACAAATAAATACAACACTACGCTATTAAAAACTAGTTTATCAAATTATTTAGATAATACTGTATTGATTTTAGTACACGTCGTATATTTTAAGGTTTTATATGAAAATCAGTTTTAATTTCCTGTACCTTTGTCACAGTGTCTAGTAGGTACCGCGGTAATAGTACCATCCATATCGAAGAGGGTTGACCTCAGTCCCGGTACTCCTATACTGTATGACTCCCCATGGTGTGTGGGGAGTATTCATGCCCCGCTGGGGGTGAGGGGGGTTCGCGAGTACAACTGTCGTTCAGTGTAAAAAGTTTCATGCGGACATATTGAGTTTTTCTGTTCCTAAAGAAGATATAGCTGTTTAAATAACAGGTTTTTTAATGTTTGAAACGGTCGTAACCTTTTACGGAATAAAAAGAAGAAATCTATATCAAATATTTATATAGTATGACATTTTTTATCTGGGAAAAAATTGAAACAGAAAAGAATTAGGACAGCCCGTACAGTATACATATACATAACATAATATTTTTTTTTACTTTGCGTTCGTTATAAACTCATAACGAAACCGGTTTTGGTGTCGTTGTGAAAACAGTAGATCACAAAGTTTTAGTAACTTTTAGTTTTCCAAGATTGATGATATTGACGTCAAGTGTCAAATAAGGCTGACATCTCAATCGCTATTGGCTCGCCACAATCGTATTTGTGAATTTTACCACCACTACCAACTATTGAAAATAAAATACTCTATATTTTAAGACAACCGAAATTTTCGAAATTTATGTAAACTTAATATCGCAAAGTAGAAATAGGTATATAACAGAGTAGTATATAACACTCGTTTTATAAGACGTATTGGCGCACTCAATCCATTTGGGCACTCCGCGCTACGCTCGTCGTGCCCAAAACCCCTCGTGCACCAATTTTTGTCTTATAAAACGGTGTAAAACTTCCTGTAAAACTGTGTTATAATATACTATTGTGAAATGCCTAAATTTGTAATCAACGTGCTCCAAAACCCCCCTATACTTATTATCTTTGAATTCATAGTAATTTTGCCGTTGGATTCGTAATCAACGACTTCAACAACCACTGTAAACCAATTTTTGTCTAAATCGAAGTTTGTTTGAGGTTCTGGCTAGTTTTTCGGGATTTCGTCCCACTGTGCGATGGTCGCAAATTTCACATTATTTAGGATGGTAAGTATTAAATAAACATTCTCTATGTAGAAAGGATGGTCCATTAGAATGATTTTAGTGTTAAAAAGGTAGGTGTATAACGGCTTAAAGGCGTTGCGTGCGACAAACGTTGATGATATAAATATTGGTACAAATTTAGTAGTTAAAAAAATAATTAAAATAAGTCATGTTAAGAATAGCCTTGGAACTGGTAACACATTTGTTGAAACCACATACAATCGCTTACAATCATATATCAATCGTTAATTATCAGTAATCATGTTATTATGGTAACTACAACGGTAACCAGACTGTCCAAGGCCCCCTGTGATATCCTTCTGTACCAGCAAACCCTTGACGACCCACGCTCGTACTCCTGACGTCCTGACTCAGACTGCAGCGTTGTTGACAGTCAAAACAAATTTGCCAAGTTTATACGTATTAGTGCTTTCTTTACGATTTGTAACAACTTCCTTTAAATGCTTTTTGCTCTATTTTATTACCGGATATGACCTTTGCTAATTTTTAGAATTTTCTAGTTCCCTAGAAAGAAGTAATGTTGGCATTCATAACTGGTTTAATATTAAAATTGATTGATTTTTAAATAAAGGAGCTATGTCCCCTTAAAGTATCACACTTTATACAACCTATACAGTACAGCAAAACAATACGCTACACATGGAAAACTTCATATTAACTTTATTTGCTGTATAATTTCGAGATCCGATACTGGAATATTTAATACATTTGTCGCCGTGTTGTTTAACCCGTTGTACAACGTATATATCATATTATCTATATCAGGGCCTCTCAACTTTTTTCATCGGCGACCCATTTGTACCCAACACACTTTTCCACGACCCCCACTCAAAATTATAAGTGCAATTACTACTAACATTCTTACATATTATTTAATCCTTTGTTAGTAATAAAAATTATATATAATTTACTTTTTCAATGTTGACAACAAAGGGGTTTTTAATCCAATCTGATTTATAGTGGTCCCATTCCGGCACTAAGTATTTCTTCTAGATTTCTTTCTAGACAGCCAAATGCTCAATTAACAAAGCTCAACTCGGTATCGACAAGAAAATCCTCAGTATGTGACAAAATTTCAAAAGAATCATCTTCCACTTTAAGCTTCCATATCCGCTGACTTGTACATTTTGGACTGTATTTTATTATTATAATTAGTTGTTCTCGCTGGTCTTTGCTAATTTGTTTTTTATTTATTTTTTATAAGCGCCTGAATTTTGCATTTGAGTGTAAAAATGTTCTTGAGTTCCCCTTGGAGAGACATGTTTAGAGCGATTAGTTTCCCAAATGAGTTAAGATATAGTATATTATAATACAAGTTTTATAAGACAAAAATTGGCGCACGAGTTGGTTTGGGTACGACGAGCGTAGCGAGCAGTGCAATATGTCATAAAACGAGTGTTATATACTATTTTTTCTTCTTTGCGACACTAATTTTAAATACATTTTGAAAAATGTGGTTGTTATCTTAGAATATAGAGTAGTTTTAATTCCAAGAGTTAGCAGTTGTGGCAAAATTCACCAATACGATTGAGGCGAGCCAATAGCGATTGAGATGTCAGCTTTACTGGACATTTGGCGTCAATATCATCAATCTTGGAAAACTAAAAGTTACTAAAACTTTGTGATCTAGTGTATTCATAACGACAACGAAAGCGGTTTCGTTATGAGTTTATAACGAAAGCAAAGTAGAAAAAATAATTTACATACCCAAACTTCGGTATGAAACGAATTCTCATATTCTGAATTAGAAAGAAAGCAATAACATAACATAATTTTTTAATACCAGTAGCCGCCTCAACTTGCGCCATTGATAAGCCATTGCAGTTCTGTGTGAGGCAGAAGTGTGCTAAAATCGGAAACCATATGGCTCTTGGCTTACTAAATTTGCAAAGAAACGACTACCAGGTGCACGATTTATAATGAAATGTATTACTTTAACTGCATCTTTTAATACGGCATTCAAATTACTACAATTCGTTTAGCCGCATGTGCCTTTGATGAATCACGCAATAAATTAAAAAAAAAAAACAAACAAAAAATGGTTTGTCATTGCCGCTGCACCGTCTGTACAAACTCCAGTACAGTTATTCCATACTTGTCTTACTTCTTCGAAAAAATCATTAACATTTTGAATAATTTCCCCACCTGTTGTACGTCCATCTGACGAACGACAAGACAGTAAATCTTCGTGAACACTGTTGTCATAACAATGCCTAACATAAGCCAAATTCGACTTTTATGACTTTACGACAGTGGATTCATCCGCTGAATTGCAAATTTTGGACTGTATTTGATTATTATAATTAAATGTTCTCGCTGGTCTTTGCTAATTTGCCAAATTCGTGTATTCACCCTATCATTTTTTCCTGGATAATGTCAGTAATTTTAATCGCAACTAGTTGAATTAGTTCTTCGCTAATTGTGTAAGGTGTTTTAGCAGTTGCGATTAGGTAAGCGGTTTCATAGGATGCTCTTAAGTATTTTTTATCAACACGAGCATGTATTTAAAGACATTTTTTAGGACTGCAACGGTCTTTAAAAAACTGTACAGGCTTATTTCCAAATAAGGCATATTTTGTGTGAAGACGTCTTTTTAATTTAGCTGGTTTCATACTTTTACTATAGCCAAGCATTAGTTACAAACCTCGCACACTCGCTTATCTTTATTAATTTCGGAAACCCGTATTGAAAAACGTTGTATTGTATTTCCTCTTTTTTGGTAAATGTGTAATATGCTCACATTTGTCAAATACTGGATGGACCAGGTACTGCAGAATCTACAGCTTACACAATATTATTTGTAGTTTTAGCAGTTGACAAATTCAACCACCCATCCATCATAAACATATAATGGCCGCCAATATCTGCTCTGATAGTTAGTTAATCATTGCACGTTATACCACCTTTGTACACGCAAGAAGAATTCTTAAGATACCTCCGTTAGCATTCATACTTGCGCGAACTGTACAAATATGTCAGAAAGTTCGTAAGCGCGCCCCAGCGATTCCGACTCGTATGTTATGCTAGCAGCCAGCAAGATGCACACCTTTGCCAACGTTTCACTGGACGCCCCTATGATTTGTTTCGGATGTAACCGCGACCCCCAAAAATTTTTACGCGTCCCCCCGAGGGGTCGCGATCCACATTTTGAGAAGCCCTGATCTATATAACTGCGACATTGGCGCACTTAGGTGATAACGCATAAAAATCGACTTTATTTACGTTTCCTTAAATGCAAACAATAATTAGCTTCTCAATGCTAGGAATATTTAGTTGGGATTACTACTACTAACATTGCATAAATGCAGGCGTCAAATTATCTAACCCTCAAACTTCACCTTGTTTATACCAAGGAGTCGTAATCTCATAATTTTTGTATGACTTATTGGTACTTAATAAGAAGTATCACGTCCGTTAAGTCTCATATAATATCCAAAGAAGTTTAACATAACACTCCGAACTTCGCTGTTTCGTTCTTCCGTCACTTTGCGTACGGCTGTGGTAACCATCGTTCGGAAATCTCCCTAAGTAAACCGACTAAAGTCTTTCAAGTGATATCATCACTAAAATATTGACTATTGGAAAACGGTTAATCAAAGCGATTCTGCTGACGCAAAATGAAAACGGAGCAGCCGAAGGAAGCAATTAACTCCCTCTAACGAATATAATAACCTGCCGGGCTACAATGGCGCTATCTGTTTCGAACAGTTCAGCTTTAGTTTTCTTGCGGGAATTGTCTTTTCCCTCTTACTCATTACCAATGCAATTTCAGAATAAAATTCATACATCTATTTCGCTTTTACAAAATTACTTTTTCATGTAAACAAACGTGTACCTACGCTTAAGTCAACATGCCATTTAAAATTGTACTTACATACATAGGAGTAAATATATCCCAAGGTGAACGACAGGAACCCGAAATACATAAAAGAATAGCTCCGGAAAAGAAAGCGTACTTTTTCGTTTGCTATGTGCCGACATTCTATGGTATCTACATAAACAATAAGACCAAATATGCAAGGCATAATACGGTAACAACAACAGTGTAACAACGGCTACGACGCAGTGTGGAAATTTCCCAAAAATCTGGGCATAACTCATTTTATTATTATTTAAATAAACAGAATTGACCCTACATAACAACTCTTTGACCACTCGCGCACTAGAATCATAAATTGTAAAAATGTTCGCTAAACCGGTGTCACGTTGTGACAGGAGATATTACGAAAACACCATCGGTGACGCCATCTGTCGCTTAGAACCCAGATGCTGTTAATTTGTATTTCTCAAATTCCTGATAATTAGGTAAATGTACTGTTGATAATAACCTCTATAGCTCTGTATGTGTTGTTGCCTTAGGGGACTATTTTGTTCAAATGTTAGGCTTGTAGGCGGTTTTGTTCCGGTCTTGTTCTTCTAAGTTTGCAGGCATTTTCCTGACTTATCTGACCGTCCCAAAGGCTGCCTCTATGTGACGGCGTTAGAAGACTGGAGAGTTGATTCGTGTTAGTATCGTTTGACTAACTAACATTGTTTGTATTTTTTCAGGTTATTACGTGTTGTTGTCAGTGACGTCGCTCGGTGCACTGTTTTTCTTATTTACTTTTATTTATTCGGTTTGATTTCATTGATTCATTGATTTCATTTTGGCATATAGTAGTTCAAAGAGGAGCGTCTATTCCTGAATTTGCAGTAGTAGTTACAATTTCAATTTTGATCTTTAGTTCCGCTATTGTCCGCCAAGTTATAACGCCAGAGTTTTAGAATTTTTGGGTTTATTGGAAATTTTGGGATTTTTTACTACAACTGTTTCTGTAAAGTTTTGTTTTCTTCGGTTGGGCAATAAATTGTTTGGTAACTTCTTTCATAGTTTGTCTATGGAGCGCCATGTTTTCGTGGCGCCCTTGTTACTTCTTGTGTTATTGGAATTGACCCACTTCCATCTCTACTACGAGCAAGCTGAGGACCACAGATGGATACAGAGAGAAAGTCGTACGACATGGAGTATTCTTTGAAAAGGACTTTTAGTCCAAATTCAGTCGCAACACCAGTTAAAAATGATTCAAAGAGGACCCAATAAGTGCTATGCTAGTTAATGCACATACAAGACATCAACACTCCACACGTCGTAGGAATGATATCCATGTTCCGTATAGACGTTTACACTTCACATCTTCCACAACAATAGGAATATTTGATGAGATGAATGGATTTATGGAAGTATCTACCAAGAACGCAGTTTCAAAAACATCCATATTATGCCCACAGTACTATATTCAGAGGAGGAATTTATACCTTCCCTTAGAGAGAAGGCCGATGTACCATAATATATAAATTTTGAGAGTGGGACTTCCGCAGGTACAATGTGTAGTAATATAATAAAAACTTCGTGGTGTCGTTCTTCCTTGTAGATTTATTAGAATATACTTTCGCTACATAATTAGTTAAGTTTAATCTTAACTGTTTATATGACCCGGAACACTGCAAGAAGCCAATTGTTATGCTATATTTCGTTGTGAGAAGTGACTATTTTTGCCTGAAGATGGCTACTGTGTAGCCGAAACATGTAGCGAAAGTATATTCTAATAAATCTACAAGGAAGAACGACACCACGAAGCTTTTATTATATAAATTTTGTGTCATCACACTGTACCTTTATTATTGTTGTTACTATTAAGTTGTTTGATTATTTTCTATAAGTATTTATTTATATTAACATGATATCTATGGATAATTATTTTGTTATTTTGACATATTCGTGTTGGCATGAAATAAAGATTGGATTTGAGTTGATTTGGTAACAGTTACTTTGGATGTGATCTTCCATATTCACGTCTGATACAAAAGTAATTGTTGCTGTGGCCAACAAATTAACTAGATAATTAAACGTGTTAAGACCTGAGAAGACAAGAACAAATTCTCAAAACAAAACCCTTGTAAATTATGTACAATTCATGTAAATGCAGACAATACTTACTCGAAAATTAAATTAAACTAGAAAATCGTTGAGGTGAATTCATTGAATTACAAATTTTATACCCAGAGCAAACAGTCCTTGTTGCCTCGTAACTCCAAGTTCAACTGCACAGTTGTAAAATGAGACACTAAAGCTTTTGCAGTAGGTAGAGGTATACATCCGTTGCCACTGCCGTCCACTTGCATACCATTCCCGCCACCACAATGGAACAATTCCACAAATTTTGTGGACAACATTATACTTCACATCGTTGTTTGCGCCAGGGTTAAGCACCCTTATTTAATTAAATTTGTAATTTATAGCTGCTCTGGAACAATTGACATACCTATCTATTTAGGCAAAATGGGTAATGTAAAATAGTTATTTATTTTACAAGGGAAAAGGTATTAGATTGTAGCTCGAGGTTGTGTCAACAAACCGAGAGCTAAAATCTAGGATTTTCCCCGTGTATAATACACTATTTTTTCTGTGACGGAAAAAACGACGATTTATTATTGAAAAACATATTACTACAAAGTCAGAAAATTGTCGTAATTTCATAAAAAGTGATAGTTTGTTACCAATCAACAGAGATAAAATGTCAAACATTTTTCCCGTCACAGAAAACATGACAATATTTGAGCAAATTTAAGATGCAAAAGTTATTCCAATCTAAGTCCATTTTAGTTTAAATTTCGTGTTTATTATTCATGTTACTTTGACACCTGTTACGTTTTAATTCAACAATTTTGGTTTTCTACTTTTAAAGTAAAATGAGGCGTTTTTATAGAGAAATGTTTGTGTTGGTCCTAGGATTTCGTGGTCCGTGATTTCGGTACATATTGTACTAGAGTGGGTGAATGTTGATGTTAAGCCATGCAGCAGAAGAAGGCTGTCCGTATCATATGTAGAGCTCCTCCAATGCAACACTGCTCACCATTGTTTGTGGGGTGGGCATAATGATTCTCCCGTGCAGATATTTATACTCGTACGCCTGCTACTTTATACCCACTGGGTTTGCAGTATATTCGCCGAAGCGTATAGAAGAACAGTGCATAGAGTAATATATAATCTGTCTTACTAGGGGTTACAAGGTTGTTTAAATATACAGGATGACGATGTACTTATTCACAACATTTGACACATCAAAGGTTGTAAGAAATACATAAGTTAGCCCATTTGACGAAAATTTAAAACTAGACCAATTCTTCAACAAAGCTTTGAATTCAAGCAAAATGCAGTGTGATTCACCAAAAATGTTCTGGTTTTTTTCGAATAACTCGTGAACTACCAGGTTTAAAATAAAAATTACTACTTTCAAAATTATAGTTAAATATATAGTAAAATTTGCTACAATAAAATGTTGTAGAACTGTTTACGTACAGATAACTGTTTTTTTTTAAATGCTGGGTAACCAACACGACAAAAAGTTATTTTTGCTAGACAATTATTGTTCCCGAAGTAATCGCAAATTAAAAAAGGTTTAAACTTTGTTTAACCTTGAACTTGAAACTGTACAGAGCAAACTAGGTGCCGTCTTTGTGGATCGGTACGGGGCAAGTTTCTTTATCAGGCACGTGAAAATTTTGATCCCGTGGTTGATAGTCAGGCCATACTTCAGACAATTTCAACCACTGGTTTCCTGACAGTCTACTTTGAGAAGTCAGTCGCGTAGCATTGTTTTTAGGCTGTGTATGTTCACATGTTCTGCCAAGGTTAGCAAAAATGCGCTATGATAGAATTCTCAAACTAAGCTTAAATGAAAGCTTAAATCTTGAAAGGTTAGGTAAATGTATTTTTTAACGTGTTGCGTGCTAGTTTTGATATGACATTTGACAGTCAAGAATACCAGTTCAAATAGGCAATTGTGTTTTCGTTACATAGGTTTAATACATAGGCGTCAAACTTTTATATGAACCTACATAATAAATTCTATCACGCCACATTATGACAACTGTGCGACAACTTTTGGGTCTACATTCAATAAGTCGGGTAGGGTACAGGGGGTGTAATTCGGTGCATGCACGCAGACAATCTTGGTTTGGTTTCGCCCTTATTTGCGCGATACCCAAAAAGTAACGGAGAGATTAAACGAACGCTGCCCAAGGTTCTGGTTTGGAGAGAGTATTTTTTGGTTACAGGCAAACAATCGTGTTGAACGGAACGGAACTGGAATGAATATGTATACCGCGTGGTCGTTTTAACTTGAGGCTCCTAAATATCTTGAAAATTATTTATTTAAGAGTATCTCGAGAAATAGTCTTAAATAAAATTGTAGGTTGCAAAGGGGGAAATGAGATGGCGATATCAGTTTCATTGCAGACGGCGCTGCAATCAGTGAAAATGAGGTTAACTGAATTTTCTTAAATGGGAATACCCAACTCTTTTTTATCAAATTACGAGTTTACGCTAAATAAGAACAATCTTGTGCCTGAACATTTTTTTCTTACGATGAATCTATCAAAAGTTATTGTCGATGGAAGTTGGTGGCGTCTGCGGTAGTTACAACTGGTGCCACTGCATGGGATGCGCTCGCCGTCCGGCAGTCAAAGCGACGACTATCATGTCTACTCATGGTACAACGTATGACTCGACCTTGGTATTTTGCATCATGTATAGCTGATAAGTATCAATAGGTGCAGCATGACGCAACATACCAAACATTAGACACTGCAAGGTGTTCTTTGTCCTGTTTAGAGTTGGATTTACAAATTAGTCAAATTATTTGCTGTTTATTTGCAATGAAGAAAAAAGTATAGCTATAGGTTGTACCACTCTACGTTGCACCATGAGTAGACATGACAGTCGTCGCTTTGACTGCCAGACGGCGAGCGCATCCTTGAAAAAGTAATTTAAAAATATTTTACTACTTAACAATTACTAAGTGTCATTTTGGACAATGGTCTCCCCCAACATCTTCCAGTAAATTTGTCCTTGCGTCTTCTCATGAGAAGAACCCATCCACGTAAGTCCTGCCCTACTCAGAATATCATCTACCCATCAATTTCTATCCATTTTAGCCACCTCTAAATCTGGTGCTTCCTAGTGGGATCCATTATGTTCTCTCCTTGGCCCAGGCTCTACCTGTTCGTCTACAGTCTACACCATTTTAAAAATCTCTTTGTATGTATGATGTCTGAGGTTTTATTTAATTTTTTGTACGTATTGTTCTTATTCTACAGGTTCGGATCATTCTTGTTAACTTTTCTGTTAACGCCCATATTTTGCAGCCGTACTTATGTACCGGGCTTATGAACATGTCGAAGATTTTTTGTTTGATTTGCAAGGCGCCTTTTCCCTGAAATATGTGTAAGACACAGTACTTGTGTGCCTATGAACCTCTTTCTCTAATCTGTTTTGGAATGATATGATTTATCCTAGGTATTGATAATCTTCTACTACGCTTTATTTCTTCCCTATGGTAATATTTAGACTTTGAGTAGCGTTTAGTAATGATGTTTGTTTTACTTGTATTGATCTTCAATCGTTCCTTATCCTACACTTTTCTAGTTACTCAGTTAGATGTCGTACTTCTTCGTATGATGAGTAAAAGAGTGAAATATCAATCAATATCATCTGCGAAACTAAGTTCGATATTTTTTTATCATTTATGTTCATTCTATATTTGCCATTCTATTTAAAGCGCATTGTAGCTCGTGTCTCACACCTTTCTGGATTCTAAAGCTTCTTCCAGGTTTTTGTATATAGTGGTTGTAGTAACTTTGTTTTTTTCTTCTACGTGTGCTTCGTTCCATGCTTGCCAGATACCTTGGTGATCCAACGAACCGAATGGTTTTTTAAAGTCAATGCAACAAATTAAACAGCGAAGTTGTATTCGATTCGCCGCTTTATCGATTACTTGGTTAACTTGCTTGGAAGTGGTGTATTGTTTTAACGTTTTGTCTCTGTTTGGAATTGCTGTTTTTCTCTTTTCTGGATTACTTTGGTACAAAGCTGACTCTTAATGCAGGTGGAAGACTTATTGCTGTATAGATATTTATGTTGTCTCTATCCCCTTTTATGTATGTATCAAGACTATGTCTGTTTTTCTCTCCTGTTCGGGTATCTGTTCGGTCCTTAGAATTTCATCAAATAGTATTTGTAGAAAACTGGATATTTTGAGTCTGGCGTCTTTTATTCGCTCATTTGTTATTCCGTCGCTTCCTGGACTCTTATCATATTTCAGTTTGTCTATTCTTTTTTCTATTTCTCCTATCATGAACTTTGGTGCATCTGACTTATTGCAAAATATTATTGTTCATAAAATCTTGTTGTTGTTTCAATGATCTCTTATCTGTAGGATTCGTTCCCATTGTTCCTGTTAATTGAGTGTTTCCATTCCTCCTAAGTATTTTGAAATTTCTTAGTGGACAATCTGCCACAGAAACGTACATTTTTTCAGTCTGTGTGTTTCACCCTTTATTTACGTTTGCCTTGTCATGAAGCTTGTTAATTTGATAATTAGGCCCCGGGTTTATCATTTTTTGTACTATTGCGATATGTGTATGAGTTTTTGTGGGTTGGTATGTGGAGCACTCGTTTTACGAATGATTTCATTTTTTTCCTTCCCGCAGAGTAAACAGACCGGACAACGAAAACATATTTGACAAAAAAAGCGACGCGAAATCCTCGAGACCCCCAGGCTGTTCTACGGACGAACCGAGTTTTTCAGAAGGGTCTGTTTTAATCGTATTTTGTAGGTTTACCAAATTACACAATTCTAATGCAATAAAGCTATTATAATGCTTTTGATGTCGACTGAAAGTATAGTCGACACATAATAGAGTCTAAATAAAGTCGGATTTAATGTTTGCAATATTTAATATAAGCAGAGGCTTTGTAAGCCTTACGCCTTATAAAAAAAAACACAAAAAATTAAAACATCTGTCCGCAAACAATATTTCATGATTGATTGGACACTGTAAAATGTTTATTGTCCAAATTTAACAAAAAAATCCAAGTTGTTTGATTTATGCATTGTCGCCGGAAATCTGTATACAAAACGTCAACTCGATTAGATTTTTAGGAAGTAAATAAAATATCGATCTACAAGCTTTGAAGGTAACGTCAAACAAGTAGTTAAGTTAAGAAAAGCGTAGTAAAAATCACCAATACATGAAGACAGTAAAAATGAGTTTTTAATTAATAATCTTGTCAGTTCAGATATTTAATTGTCAGTAACAAATTTAATTTTCATTCAATTTTGATTTTACAAGACACCGATCCTTAACTGAAAAATGCTTTTATCGAATGCAATCATGGTCCAATAATGTACCAACATTATATTTTATAATTTTTGTGATTTGTTTTACTTGAATTTATTAGCTATTCTAAATGTTTTGTTATATTACAGGCAATGTACTAAGCAAAACTGACAGTTTGTTGTTTTAACGAATGCATAATGTATATCTTGTTGCGACAAAATTATATAAATCAATGAGTTACAACTGTACCTGTGAAATATTATCAGTTCTAACCACCTCCTATATCATCATACAATTGTTACTTTATCATACGCAGCATAGTAAAGTATTGTAATCGTGCGGAGATGGGATGTGGTCATACCACCGAGACACATCCATTGCTAAACCTAGTTGGGAACATAAATTATAATTAAGTATTAAAGGATATTGGGAAACAACAGGCTTCTAAAACTTCTTCTAATTAATCTTGACTTTGTTTATTACGTTCAATATTTCGCAACACATTTGTTGCTTCATCAGGAACTAAAAAGTAACTTCGAGTTAGGAACAAACAGCAACGTAACAGATTCAATACGATATTACCTCAATAACAGTCAACAAGACATTAATTTAACATTGGTACATCGGTGAAACAGCGTAACACCAGCGACAACGAAAACGGAAAAAAAAGGAAAGCAACACGGGCACCAGCTCTAAATTTATGACGGAACAATCACCACGAAGGTAGTAATAAGCAATAACTGTAAGAAACAGAAACAAAAAATCAAAATACATAACCACAATCTCTCCAGACAATATTAATTGTAGGAAAACAAGGTTACCTCTCCAAAACGACTTTAACAATTCCAAGCTTCAAACAGACGTCAAACTCGGTTAACTCAACAATAACAATCAAACCGCAAAACGAATTTTCGTAAAACAAAAACAGCGTGCACCTGACAGTCGACAGGAAAGACGGCATTATAATGAATACAGCTGTAGAACGTATAGCGCCAAACGACAACTCCACGCACTAAACCAACACATACACTGTTGAAATGGGCATTTTGTGACCTAGAAAACTACGTCACTCAAGTTTCCCAGACACAGCGTAGATTCATTTATCATTCCTCTGTGGTCGTAGTCGAGGTTTAGGAGATAAGTGTATATTGCGCTTAGGTCCTCCGTGTCAGATCGCATATTCATTGCAGTTCTAGTCGCCTTGATACCAATCATTTCAAAAAATAATCGTTCTCGGAGATTGCGCTTTCTATATAACACCCTGCTATCGTCAAAATTGATGTTATGGCCCGTACTGGTCGCATGTTGGGCGAGTGCACTGGTTTGTTTTCCATTTCTGATGTCAGCCTTGTGTTGCTTTAATCTCGTCTTAAGCCAGTTACCCGTCTGGCCCACGTACTCAGAATCGCAGTCCCCACAAGGAACCCGGTATACTACCCGAGAGAGATAATCAAAAGGTGTTTTGCTTTTTAAATTAGTAAAAAAATCTTTTACTTTACATAGGTTGTAGTGAGCAACTCTAAGGTTTTCAATTTTAAACAACCGGCTAATTTGTTGTGATAAACCCGGGATGAATGGTAGTTTTCTGTAAACCGTGGGCTCTCGGACTGGCGCTGTCATATCTGTTCGCCTCTCCCCACCTCCTGTGGCATAAATCAATTTCTTCAACAAAACCCCTGGGTACCCATTGTTAAGAAAAATCCCGTAAAGCTTCCTCTTGTTAGCTGCATGAAAATCACGGTGCGGTAGCTTTAGCACCCTTCTCGTCATCATCACCACAATGTTCAAGTTCTGGTTTATTGGATGGTTTGAATGGAAATTCAAATATCTCCCAGAGTTAGTTGTCTTCTGGTACCAATCAATCTTGATCTTACCAGAAGCATCCCTATGCAGTGATAAATCTAAAAAGGGGACGGCGTTGTTGACCTCCCTCTCTACAGTGAATTGAATGTGTGGGTTGAATCCATTAAAACACTGTAGCACCTCATCTGTCATGTTTATTGGTAGCGATAAAATCAGATCATCCACATAGTTCCCCAAAAAGCCAACCTCACATGGAAGTGTGGGTAATATTTTAAGCAACAGATGGTCTAACACTATGGTCGCTACGATTGGGCTGATTATACCGGGTTCCTTGTGGGGACTGCGATTCTGAGTACGTGGGCCAGACGGGTAACTGGCTTAAGACGAGATTAAAGCAACACAAAGCTGACATCAGAAATGGAAAACAAACCAGTGCACTCGCCCAACATGCGACCAGTACGGGCCATAACATCAATTTTGACGATAGCAGGGTGTTATATAGAAAGCGCAATCTCCGAGAACGATTATTTTTTGAAATGATTGGTATCAAGGCGACTAGAACTGCAATGAATATGCGATCTGACACGGAGGACCTAAGCGCAATATACACTTATCTCCTAAACCTCGACTACGACCACAGAGGAATGATAAATGAATCTACGCTGTGTCTGGGAAACTTGAGTGACGTAGTTTTCTAGGTCACAAAATGCCCATTTCAACAGTGTATGTGTTGGTTTAGTGCGTGGAGTTGTCGTTTGGCGCTATACGTTCTACAGCTGTATTCATTATAATGCCGTCTTTCCTGTCGACTGTCAGGTGCACGCTGTTTTTGTTTTAAGAAAATTCGTTTTGCGCTTTGATTGTTATTGTTGAGTTAACCGAGTTTGACGTCTGTTTGAAGCTTGGAATTGTTAAAGTCGTTTTGGAGAGGTAACCTTGTTTTCCTACAATTAATATTGTCTGGAGAGATTGTGGTTATGTATTTTGATTTTTTGTTTCTGTTTCTTACAGTTATTGCTTATTACTACCTTCGTGGTGATTGTTCCGTCATAAATTTAGAGCTGGTGCCCGTGTTGCTTTCCTTTTTTTTCCGTTTTCGTTGTCGCTGGTGTTACGCTGTTTCACCGATGTACCAATGTTAAATTAATGTCTTGTTGACTGTTATTGAGGTAATATCGTATTGAATCTGTTACGTTGCTGTTTGTTCCTAACTCGAAGTTACTTTTTAGTTCCTGATGAAGCAACAAATGTGTTGCGAAATATTGAACGTAATAAACAAAGTCAAGATTAATTAGAAGTAGTTTTAGAAGCCTGTTGTTTCCAAATATCCTTTAATACTTAAGTTTACATAACCAGGCAAGAAATTTATATCCTTTACATAAATTATAATGTATATATGTTCCCACCCTATCATGCCTAGCAATGTAATGCGACTCAGCTAAGACTGGACAAGCCGCCAATAAGTGGTAGACATGTTCCGGAGCCTGATGACACAATCTACAACTCCCATCATGAGCAACTTTAACAATCTTCTGCTCATGATATCTGGTACGAATTGCCTGATCTTGCGCCGCAACAATAGAGGATTCCGTTTCAGCCTTAATGTTCCCATGACAAAGCCAAGATAAAGACCCAGACTTTGAAATGCCATCAGCCTCCACAATTCTTAAAAATTGACCATGCATTGGCTTACTAACATAATCCTCCCTCATTTTCCGATTCATTCTTAATTTAATCTCCCGCTTTAAACTCGCCACCGAAGTTTTGTTTCCGTAATTTTCTAGTTCTTCGACCTGAAATTTTTCTAAAATTAGTTTATGTTTACTAATTATTGACTTACCAGAAGTATCCCTAATTAATTGTTTAATAACTTTATCCTCCTTGTTGGCCTTTATAAAATTTCCTAAATTTAACATTTCCAAATCATAAATATTTCCCAATTGCTGCAAACCAAAATACTTAAGTTAAAATTTATTTATGTCTACTATAGACCAAAAACTCAGGAATATGTATCAACATTTAAAAAACCCATTGAAGAAGACTAATTAATTATTTTATAAGTAAATAGAAATATTTACAACACAATATTAATATTTGAATTTTAAAATAAAGTTGGATTCAATGCACAATTCTCAATTTAGTTAGCAAATGGAATTGATTGAAATCTTAATGATGTTCTAGTAATAATACAATAGGTGTGTAATACCCAAAACTAATACCTAAAATTAATATTACGTAATCTCGAGATGATTTAACCATTGTATAAGACTTTTTGCCTGCACCTCACTGACAAAAAACGCATTTGGTTGCCGTGACCACATGAAAAATAAATACTTACAAAAATAGAACGTCATCCAAAAGATACTAAAATTTACAGGTTGTCTGGCACCTTCGGACCAATAGGAGGCCAAAAATTAACGCGAGAATACGTCACTTGCTATGCCCAATCAAATTTACATGAATTCATAGGTATTGGAAGGCTGGCACCTTAGAGGGCTTTATGATCCATCTCCAATAAATCATGCAGAATACAATGAACTGTAAATCTCCTTTTTAGCAAAACGAAAGAAAACCCTCCTTGATCGTCAACAAAATTATATTAGTCACACAAATCAATAAATATATGAAAAACACGTGCGTTGCTCAGCAATAACTGACAGACTGCCCCAGGATCCAACAAGTCCCGTGTGTCCTGGTTACGACCATCAGCCCGCTTGGTAACACAGTGAGTAATGGCCAAAGGAACGCCACTGACGGGAGGAGTGATCACAGTCGGCCAATCTGCTAAACTTCACGGCCTCGGGAAGATCGTTCCACCGTAGTTGAATCTATGAACACACAGACAAAAACATATATTAGTAACAAACATTAGCATGACGAATCGTATTCTGTTTCACAAGGTGAAACAGTCGTCTTAAATGGTTTCAGCTTATCTCCAGAAGTTATCCCTTTATATGCAAGGCGCGTACGTTTCGCACCAGGAATATCTTCTATCACGTAACGATCGTTATTCAAAATTTCCGTTATAACGAAGGGCCCTTTGTATCGTGGTTCGAGTTTTCTACTCTTACCGTCATTAGCGGTCTTAACCCTCTGGCGTAGAACCTGCTGCCCAATCTCGTATGATTTGGGTTTAGCATGTCTAGCATCGTACGATTTCTTCTGCGCGCTTTGTTTCTCAGAAATCACTTTCGACACGTTGTCACGTACGACTGTCAAGTCAAGGCGTTCGTCTTCGCAGACTTCAGTCGAAAGAAAGGCGTCGTTTACGCCACGGGGACGATACCCTAAAAACACCTCGTATGGTGACTTACCCGTGCCAGAGCTTATGGTGGTATTTATTCCCCAACGTACGCAACTTACAGCGTCATCCCAACGAGTTTCATCATCAGTACTGGCTGACAAGGATGACAGGATTGACCTATTCATCCTTTCCACTTGCCCGTTGGCGCGTGGCGTGGCTGTTGCACATAAAACTCGTTTAATACCTAGTTTAAGGCAAAATTCCGAAAAACTATTACTAGTAAAAGCCGTTCCCCGATCACAAATAATTCGTCGGGCTACACCAAACATTTCAAAAATTTCGTTAAGAAAATTGATGACAGGGCGAGTTTTTGTGTTTGCAACAGCTTTCATAAAGAAAATTTGGTAAATCCGTCGACTACCACAAGAAGGTAACTATTTTTCTTTACACTTTTTGTAAAAGGCCCCAAATGATCCAAGTGAAGGGTATCCATAGGAACTTTTTCCTTAGGGATACAATGTAGACTTCCGGGTATTTTTCCTGACGGGTTTTTATTATAAAGACATCCTAAACAAGACGATATATAATTTCTAACATAGTTACGCATAGCGGGAAACCAATATCGTTGAGCGAGTGACTCGTAAAGTTTTATCAACAGCAAAATAACCCGCGCTGTCGTGGTACTATAATTCTCCTTGACGTCTTGGGTGCCACCCATCTCTTTCCATTCGGTGTTATCCTGTATAATCGTTTTTCTTGTAAACAATATTCCTTGTGTATAACTCTTTCTTCGGCGTTTGTTGGTGTTCGTGACAGTATTGCAATGAGTTCCCTGCAGCGCCCATCTTGCAACTGAGCGGCCAACACCCAATCATCTTCTTCAATATTAACTAACAAAATATCAATACTTTCGGATACGTCATTGTCTTCTAACATTATTGGTCCGCGGCTTAGTGCATCAACATGTTGCATTCGTGTTCCGGGACGATATTCAACAGTAAAATCAAATTCTTGAATAGTCAACCACCACCGTGCTATTCGAGGGACCAAGTCTCTTTTCATCAAAGTATACCGTAAGGAATTACAATCGGTTACGACTTTGAATGGAATACCTATCAAGTATATACGAAACTTTCGCAAAGAGCACACACCAGCAAGCGCCTCAAGCTCGTAAGAGTGGTACTTTTGTTCTTCTCGGGTTGTAGATCGACTGAAGTACTGGAGTGGTCTTAAGGTATCTCATCGTCTTGTCTCTGTAACAAGATCCCTCCAAGTCCAATTTGACTGGCGTCGCAGTGTACCTCCGTCGGCGATTCCCTGTTATATATCGCAAGTACAGGACGTTCCGAAAGTTTGCATTTTAATGTTTCAAACGCTGAGTCCTGCTCTTCAGTCCATAAATACCGTACATCTTTCTTGGTTAAGGTAGACAAAGGTCTGGCTATAACGGCAAAATTATAAATAAATTTCCTAAAATAGCTAGCAAGCCCTAGGAAACGTCGTAACTCATGGATATTTGTAGGTTTTGGATAAGAGGATACTGCCCTAATTTTGTCCATACCAGGTTTAATTCCGTCTGATGTTATTTCATGTCCTAAATAACTAATCTTAGTTTGCAAAAAGAAACATTTATTTAAACGCAGTGTCAATCCAGTGCTTTTAAATAATTTCAAAACGGTTTCGAGTTTGGCAATTCCTTCTGACACGGACACTGAAGGAATAAGTACATCGTCGAGGTACGCCAAAGCCGTACTAAAACGTAGTGATCCTAAAATCTGGTTCATCGTTCTCTGAAATACAGCAGGGGCGTTAGTCAAGCCAAAGGGCATTCGTAAATACTCGTAGTGGCCATCTGGCGTCACAAAGGCAGTTTTTGAGATGGAACCTTTACTAACTGGGATTTGATGATATCCTGCCGCTAAATCTAAGCTAGTGAAGTACTTGGCACTTTTGATCCTGTCCAACAGATCGTCTATGCGCGGCAAAGGATATTTATCCTTGACCGTAATTCGATTCAGAGCCCGGTAGTCAACGCACATTCGGTCTTCTCCATTTTTCTTTTTCACTAACAAAATAGGACTGGCGTAAGGCGACCGAGACTCCCGAACTATCCCATTCTTCATCAGATCTTGGACAATAGCGTTAACTTTCTCGCGCTCTGTATACGCCATACGATACGGCCGGTAACTAATGGGTTTGTTATCCGATAGAGTCAAGGTAATTTCCGAAATATCGGTTTTGCCTACTTCGTCAAGTTTTGTTGCAAAACAGTTACGATACTTATTGAGCAAAAATAATAAACTAAATTGTTCGGTATCGGATAATTCCAAATTTAACTGCGGTCGAATGTCATCTAGAATAAATTTTTTGACGTTCTGGATCTCTGTTCTCAAACATTCTAAATGTGGCACATTTGATTCGCGGTAACAAGTGTTACCCCTAGCAACAACCGCCCCTTTTTCGTAACTTACCGGTTCATCTGACGTATTAAGAATCGGGATTACTCCACCAGAACTTATATTCGTAACACATCGAGGAACTACATGAAATTTGTTCGGCCAATTACGATACTTTAAGTCAATATACACATCACCAAAACTTTCAACGGCGCATACAGTAACGTGACCTATATGATGGGGTGGAATCACGGCGGTTTCCTTGGCCCACAGGGCTACTTTCTTCGGTGGCAATTTTTCAACATCCGTTAGCGACGTTACAGTTTTATCGAAAAGACGAATTTGGTTACCTTGTACGACTACGACGACGTTAGCGTGGTTTAGAAATGGCTGACCTACTATAACAGCAACTTTCTGCACTTCGTCAGGTACCACCAACGCATTGACTAGTGCTGATGCCAGATCTACCTCTAACTGAACGTACTTGATGTTCAACTAAAACTGAACCTCCAGCAAACCCACTTAGGCGTATTTTTACTGGCATACGTTGTAAACACAGTCTTTTAGCGTCCGTATCTCGAATCATTACCGCCGCGCAACCTGTATCTACATAACCCCTAAGAGCTTCACCGTTTATGATGCAATCAATAAAATAACATGTATTCGAGTCGGTAACCGTTATTAGATTTAATACCAGTTTTGACTCACCTATAGTGGAACGTTCGGGTTGCATTCGAAAGGATGGCTTACCCCGTCTACAATTATAGGCTTCGTGTCCAAGTAGTCCGCATTTTCGACACTCCAATCGTTGTTTGGGACATTTCGCTTGGATGTGCCCACGTTGCTTGCAATTGAAACACCTTACCTCGTTGCTAAAACTTTTACCTTGTCGGTGAGAATGTTTGGGATCGCTGCTAACTATTTGACGTAAGTCCGTAATTGTGCGAATACTTTTCTCTCTGGTAAACGTCTTGGTTGAAGTACATTTGTCGTCGCGAAACGTTGACAAATATTCTTCGTAAAGAGCTTCCGGTGATGCGTACCGACCAGCACGTGCCCCGTGTTGGATGGTCGACTTCGTTAGTCCGTCTATGAGGCACGATACCTCGTCCTTGTATTTGGCACGTTGCCATCAGGTCCATTTTCTGGAAGTAATAAGTCGTCATCGTTTCCGTCGGGAGTTTGACTCTATCAATCATTTTTGTTAGTATGTCGGCATAATCCACATGGTCAGGAAAAGTTTTTCTGATCAACATCTTCCACTCGTCCCACGTATGACTATAGTTGAGTAGGCAGTGGTACCAGCTTCTTCGGAATACAGTCGCTGCGAATAGTCAGATGTCTGTTGTCCACTTGAGAACCTTGGTGACACATTTGTTCCAAGCGTCGCTCTAATTTATCAACGCGTGATTCGACGTTAATAGCAGTAGATGTAGTTGTAGTCGTCTGAGCAGACGTTTGGACGGGCGAACGTATTAGGCCGTCCTCTAGTGGCGACAAACTTGCTTGTACATGGGACACTTCGGTAGGCAAACTGATTGGCTGAGGTGTTCTTGGTGAAGGAGACAAGGGACGTTTCCTTTTGCGAATAGTGGTACGTTTACTCACGTCGTTATTCGTTCTCTCCCGCCTGTTTGACCGTCTGTACCTGCAGGATGCATTTGAGGAACTGTCCGAGCTTGTAGGGTTGTGTCTGCCGCCTGCCATTTTCCAATTATTCCTAACAAAACGTCGCAAACCAAGCTGCACGCAAGCTAACCCCACACCTGAACTGTAAATCTCCTTTTTAGCAAAACGAAAGAAAACCCTCCTTGATCGTCAACAAAATTATATTAGTCACACAAATCAATAAATATATGAAAAACACGTGCGTTGCTCAGCAATAACTGACAGACTGCCCCAGGATCCAACAAGTCCCGTGTGTCCTGGTTACGACCATCAGCCCGCTTGGTAACACAGTGAGTAATGGCCAAAAAAACGCCACTGACGGGAGGAGTGATCACAGAACTAAAATTATTAGTTTTTTTATACGCTCACGTAAATGTTAAATTCCATATCAGTTAACTTCATGTGGTAAACTCACTGACGTATGCCTATAAGTTACCAGATAGACTTATCGATTTTTAGTAATCGTCATACCAGATCTAACGTACAGCCGTGGAAATAAAGAAGTTAACATGACCGCAGCTAGCTTACACCAAGCGTAGGTCGGAGATTGTCGGTCGTCGTATACCTGCTAAAGTCATAAAACCGAAGGGTCACTCTGTTTCATTTCATTTTAAGTTTTCTGTATATATGTAGATGGCATGAATATGAGTTTCGAGCATACTGCCGCTCGTAGCTAAAGATTGTTATTCGTTAATATTGTTGTTTCGATATGCAATTGCAATATTATTTCATTTATACTAAAATACAGTAATGCTAGTTATAATTTGTAGTAAAAATTTGAATTAGGCACATATTAAAATACTTCATCATCATGGCTACGTCGGTGTATGCCTAAAGGCAACCCGATTACTACATCGGATATCCGCTGTCAATAATTTTTAAAGGAAGGTAATTCCAGATAAAAATCTAACTGATTTTGAGTAACATAAATATAGATTGAAATTTAAATAATTTTAATTTTACAATTTTTTCAAAGTTATCGTCATATCGTTCTGATGTGATATTCATAGTAGATTGTAAATCCTGCCCTTACATATCACACATAAAAGAGAATTGCGTATGGATGCTATTTAGAACGTCAAAATATAATTTTAATAAACACAAAAATAACTATAAAATATTTGTATAATTCAACTAAAATGCTGTAGTATCAGTTCTAACAGCCAACAGGCACATCTTCAGCAAAGTAGAAACCGAGACAAATAATATTTTCACTACATACAAAAATGTAGAAATCCTTTAGAAATTATTTACGCCGGTTATATTGATCGGTTTTGTGTTTTGGATAGACGCCGGCCGGCGCGGCGGCGCGGGCTCCCTAATGATCAAGGACTTAAAAATGTGCTTTACACAATATTCAACAAATTTGCAGGTACGACCTTTAGAACTATAACGGCAGTATACCGACTGTAACTGTCGGTATACCTACTTACAATAAGAATTAATTTACTGAGTATTTTAAAATACATTAAATATTACAATGCAATTTTGTCAGTGTCGGATATCGGAAACATATATAAATAGACAAAATTCGATTTCATTCAATACATAAAGAAAAAGAAAATGAAAAGAAACAAAAGTGACCCTTTGGTTTTATGACTTTAGCAGGTAGGTACCCGACGACCGACAATCTCCGACCTACGTTTGGTGTATGCTAGCTGCGGTCATGTTAACTTCCTTATTTCCACGGCAGTGCAAGTAGGCACTTTAAACTGCAACATAAAAATATATCCCTTTACTGTCAACAATAATTATTATCGAATGCGGGCCCTTGGCTATCCGGTACTCCCAATCTTTTGGGTCAAGTTTTTTTCTTAAATAAATAATTGTTTGTTATGGTACGTTGTCTACGCAAAGCAAGTTGTTGTTATTCACATCGAAAGACCTGGAACCATTTCCACTGCGTGTGTGCTTTTCATCATACCACGTTATCTGCAAAAATATTTAATTAGCAAAAGCTACGCATTCCTAACTCAAAACTATCCTCAATGTTGCCAACAAATTGATGAATTCCATATAATTCTTTTACTGTATTTTACTTTATTCTGGGAAAACATTCGAAAGAACGACAGGTAAGGCCTCCTAGTTCAAATTGGGCCACCCGTTCCTACAAAATCTTGCTGGGGACCATATTCCGAGCCATTGAAGGTTTCTTTCTTGCGCCTCTATCAGTTCCACACACTATTGATCTTCTACTACTTCTTGGTCTTACAGCTAAATTTTGTATTGTGTTCCTTCAAACTATAATTATAGGTTATGGTTATGTAATGATATTTCACGTCCGCGTAGTAGGAGAAATCTATTGCGGTGCCATCTAACATGTAATCTCTCAAACTATAAACATTAAGGCAAAGCAAACGGACAATTTTAACCTAAATAATCTAATAATCATTTACGCACTGTTGTATTCGTATTAGGTTAAAATAAGTTCTAACTGCGTGGTACTTTGACCTTTGGTTCGCTTTTCACAAATATAGATTAGATCGATATATAATTCTTCGAACAAATATTAACGCAACGCCAAATAATTACGAATTAATAATTATTATTATACGTACGACATGGTTATAAGGTTCCCAAGGGATATTTGTGGGGACGGAGTTTGAGATTTTAGGCCCCCGCAGTAATGACCAACAAATCGCTTAGCTTTGTACATTAGGTTATGGTTGAGTTTTTGACGTTTATAGCCGGTAGGAAATAACGAAACGAATCAAACAGCTACTGGAATGTTGCAGCGCGTTCACAAAACCCGCTCGCGTTTTGGAACATTTTCGCGTTTTGGAACATTTTGAAGCAAAAACGCCCGAGAGGCTGTTTTGCGTCGATTTCGAAAAATCACGTAAAATCGTTCACATAGTGCGAAGAAAATTTTCTCCAAATTTTCCGTAAGCAATTAATAAGCCAATTTTTCGTACGTGAATTGGTGAGACAAAATCGTCGAAACTAGTTTACATTAATATAGACTAGCTATCTAATTATTAAAATATAACAGAGCGTTTGAAATAGAAAGTTACTTTTTCGACATATTGAGATACAGAAACACTATTTAAAGACACACATTAGGTATGTAGACACATAATTTGATGTTGAGTACTTCCACAACGAAAAGTCACCATTAATCTTACCCCGGCATAGTATTTTAAAAGTCAAAGGAGGAAGAATTCAGTTATTTACGACTATCACGAAATCTTTCAGTTTTTTAAGGAGATTGTTATTATTGGAAATAATAGGTGGTAATGTTTTCATTCCCCCGATCTCCACAATTATAAGTTGCGAAAACAATATTTTTTCCCGAAAAAGTTATTTCTATCGAGGTTGTATCTCGTATAATTTGCTTTAGATTATTATATAACCCCTGTAGATTTTATTGCTAAATTGAGAAACTGAAACCTTTAATACAGAGTATTATTTAAGCCTATCGCGAAGTATTTTTAATATTGTTAAGGTCAACAATTTGCTGTAATTTTTATAATATTTTGTATTAATTGAAGGCATATTTTTTTGCATTTCTGTACTGTTGTTCTGTGAACTACACATTTCACAAACATGCGATGCGATGTACTAAGCTTAAATAAAAGCTTTCACCTTTGAACTTTGCAGACGGTTTTAAGCTAGTGTTTGCCAATTTTGCTCCCACGTCCGACCAGTAATCCAATACACTTTCATTGAGTTCACATGGCCTTTCGCTTCATTGCTTTAAAATTTAATATTTCATTTAAGAGAAGTTCGCCACATTTTTATTTATCGTTTATTGTTTTTGTAGGTTATCAAAAAGTTGGGAGCTTTTTATTTCTTTTTCCAGATTGTGGTTTATATTCTCTGTTGGTTTATCTGAAATAAAAATTGCAATTTTAATCTCGGCGGCGACTAGTGATAGCTGTAATCAGCGAGCGGTCATAATTTTACCCCTTATGCTAAATTTGTACCTATACATAGTGGAGTATTTTGTTTCATATTCATATGTAGCCAGTTTGTCGGCTTTACAGCAAGCATTTGCATATATCGAGCTCATAATCAATGCAAACCATTAATACTTAATTGCAATTTGGTCGACAGGTTTTGGGTTTTTTGGGAAAGAGCTTTAAAACAGTATTTACTATTTACATTATCATAAATGATAATTTAAACGCTGTTATAGCGATATTGTGGGCCATTTAGAGATCAACGCATGGTGCGTCACCAAACCAAGTTAGGAAAGTATTTTTCTTGCTTTGTGGAGTAATTTGTTTAATTGCTATTGGCTCAATCCCGCCCCCAAATATAATAATAATATTATCCCAAGATTTTGGGATTAAAGTTTTGTAATTCCTGGATTCTGGAATTCATTCTGGAATTCACGGGACCTTAGATTGTATGGGTTATTATAGATGGAGACACAAAGTCGGTTAAATTGACAAAGTAGTGCATGTATGTTTGCTCTGTAATAATCCAGTACGTAACTTAATTTTCCAAAAAACGCCATTTTATAGATACGATCATAACTTTTTGATTTGTGCAGCGATTAAGTTGTTATTTTGATATCATATAAACATTGTTGAGAGAGGCTGCTATCAACGCTGGAGGTCTCGTGTTCATTTCCCGGCTGGGCCAATATTGACTGTCCTGGTATTTAGGCAGGGAACTAATACCTTTGTATACCGTCTTCCATCGGAAGTGGAAGTAAAGCCGGTGGTCCCGTGTGCTGGCATAATGGGACGTGCAAGTTAACTAACTCTAATTGGGGGTTGAACTCCACTCAGTGGGGCCAAATTCCCGGGTGTGTGTAGCTTGCCCTCAGCGTAAAAGTAAAAAACATTAAAAGTAACAAACCAAAACTGTCGGATTAAAACGTAGTGTCAAGAAGTGTCAAAGGGTGCGACATTATTTTACAGAAGATTCACCGCAAATGGTATTGTTTTAGTAAATTGAAATGTTTACTATTCCCTATTGGTATCAATACGCACATTTTGGCATTTTTTTGTATTTTAGTTATTGTAAAACTTTTTAATGAGTATTATTGAGTGTATTTTAAAAGTATTTTATTTTTATTTGTGTTGCTATATTAAATTTTCACCCGAGTACACTTATTTAGTTTTTGTCTAATATCGTTCATTCCCCTATGCGTGTTTAACTGTTCGTGTGTCCAGGAACTGTTCAACCAGGCGCGACATAAATGCACAGTTTGAGTAAATCTTAGACTTTAATAACTAGTTAATAACGAATCAATTTTATTAATAGTTATCTATAACACATATTCGCTCAACAGTGGTCACTTTACAAATTTGATTATTTTTACTATTACTATTATGGTATACTTTCAATGAAATTAATTACTAATAGGGTTGCTTTGGGTTGAAAACAAGTTACAAGTAACAACTGTTTTGCTATTAAACTTCACTATCATAAAACAATATACTGGCAAATTAAAAGTAGATGAAAAAGAAGTTCAATATCGAATATCGTTTTGGGACCCAAAAACTCTGCACAAAAAAGGATTTTCTCAAACGATATGTTCTCTGCCAACGCCCCAATATACGGGTTTGCAGTTAATTAACCAGACTATATGTAATTAAATAATTTATTATTCTTTCAGTATTACTGAACTCATAAAGTTCCAGCGCGGCAATTTCCAGGGTCCATCATTCTGGGGTATTCCAATATCAACATTTGCTTGCATTAATAATTCTATATATATTTACACTTAATTACGTAGATAATTATAGTTTTGTATTGAATATTCAACAAAAACATCTGTCAAACTCTTTTTGAGAACTCATTAAGTTATTCCCGCGATACTGATCTAAATTTAGCAAAAAAGATACCCTTAAATTGGGGCGCTGTATACAAGAAAAAGTAGTAAAGACCTTTTTTTGTGCAGACTTTTATAAACATTATTTTTTATAGGAGCTAAAATTATAAAACCGTGACCGTTTTGCAGTAAAATGCGAAAAATCGCAAACGGGTTGTAAGTTTGATGCCTTTAAGGGTGCCAAGCTCTAACAGACTATTGCAGACGCCATAGAATATTGAAACCCCTACACTTTTCTGTACCCTGTACTTTTGTTAATCTGACTGTCTAATAATTCTATATTTACTGATACCACTATTACTGATTTTGAGTTGATACCACTATGTTGGACGCTCGTAGATAATCACAGTGTATAGTAAAAAGTTGCCATTTTGGGATCCATCGCGGAAAGTGTTGGGTTTCAATATTCTATGACATCCGTAAATTTGATTAGAGCTGGCACCTTAAACAGCCACGACCTAACGTGCACCTTAGCGGTTTTTCGGATTTTACCACAAAACGGTCACGATTACATAATTTTAGCTCCTGTACAAAAATAATGTTTATAAACTTCTGCACAAGAAAAGTATGTACTTCTTTTTTTAACACTGTGGTTCTTAAACTACGCGCGCCCCAATACTATTTTTGCTAATTTGAGCCCACTATCGCGGGAATAAGTTTATGGGCTCTAAAAGAGTTGCACAGCTGGTTTTGTTGAATATTTAATACAAAACTATGGTTATATTCTTGGTAAAACTCCGAGCCGTGTACCCATCGTTGTAGAGTTGAAACAGCAGACAAAGGATACTTCTTCTTTTCTCGAAGATATACATAGCTGCTTGCTAAAATACCGAATTGCAAAACCATTTTTTTCCCAAAGAAAATTTGTTGTTGAGGTTTTGTAAATACCATTTTTAACTTTTTCCATGTTAGTCCTGTACGAAGTGTAAGTCGAAAGTTTATTTGTTGATGTCCATTTTCTGTAATAACATTGTTTCCTCATTTTGGTCAATTTGTGCTTTTTGTGTACTTTTTCTAATTTATCCTTTTATCGTTTTTTACATTAGTTAGGGAAAACGTAAAGACTTCCTTCGTACTTAAACAAACAAAAGAATGGGGTTTGATCCATTGCAACGAAACCCAACGTTATTTTTTTTTTAATTTGAATAGTTTGAAACAGAACGCTTGTTTTTGAACCGTCTAATACATTGTTTTAACACAACCTTTTTAAGACAACTCCGCACAATTTTACCTAACGATCGGTTTTCGGTAATATACTTCCCCTGTGTGTTCCACGAGCCAGTCTACAATTTTCTTTGTAGCGCACAAGCGAGGGAGAAATGTGGCTCATCATTCATCTTATCGATTTTTAACAGAACAGCAGCCATTTGAAATACGTATTTTTTGAAATCACTGTAGTAAAAGTTAAAAGTCTGTATAAATTCATCCCACGGCAACTTCCGATAGCCTTATTAATCACAATACAGACATGATGTGATCATGCATAAGTAGGACTCGGAAAGATGACAAAAAGTTGTGTATGAAATCAATCACATTAATAATAGGTGAGCAGTATGATTGGGTTTAGCTATATTGACAAATAAACTGTATACAGAAACAGTTTTGTAAACTCTGTAGTTATTTGATACCATAATCATAATTCTTCCAATCTAGTAAAAATGTATCATAATATAATACTGTATATCGGATAGTTTACGAATATTTTGCTAATACTGTGTATGAAGAAATCCTATTGAAATAACGATGGAAATATATGTATAGGTATTGCAATAATTTCATGGTATTAAATATAAATTGTTCTCAGTAAGTCATTATTCAACGAATGTAGAATTCTTTCATGATGTTGTGGACGATGTATTTGATATATACGCCAAAATGGTGTACTAAATTCTTTTGATGAAGCTAGCGAAACTGGGTTGATTGTTCGATTTCGCAATTATTGATCGTCGATAATCTATGGTCGGTGGTTGACAATGATTTAAAATTTGCCTGCCTAAAAATTACATAACTGTTAGAATTATGCCAAGTTGTGGGTAGAACAGTGTTAATCAGAGTTTTTAGTAATGGATTTTGAGTAATCTTTTAAATTAAATAATTAATTTAACTTACCTTTTTATAATAAGTTTTTTGTCATACCAATTAAATTATTCAAATCTACAATAGAAAACGTTGCTTCAGATGGTCTCAACTTTAATAAAATTCTCAGTAATGATTTTCATTTAATTCGGTTAGCACTAAAAGTGAGAAACATTTGCCTTTTACACAGCTGTTGAATTATGGAAAATAGATTTTCTTTCCGCTCGACTATTATTCTACAGAATTTTGAATGATTTGCAAGCAAGTTAAATAATTCACGAGGCCATTTTCCAGAAAACTAATTTCAATTTTCCAAACTTCGTCGCGTAATATTTTGCGTTAGTCGTATGAATGAAATAAATGTCGCAAACAGTCCGCAACACGTGGTTGAACAATTTTCAAAACCGATGTATAATATGCATTGTTGTTTTACTCCTCGACGATCCGCTCGTCGAATTTCACTCGTACCCATCATAAATGGCGTAACTCTAATGTTAGGTTTGAAACAGCGATTACACCGAAAGGTACAGCTGGAAGTGACAAATTTCCGTGTACTAAATAAAATGAACACTAAATGAAAGGTAGTTATTTTTTTATGAAGAAAAAACGTTGCTTGTAACAACGCTGTAACAACACTCTTGCTGTCAAATCACAACGCTACGTCAATATTATTCAATTGTGCTTTTAGCGTTATTTTTTGCGTAATTTACAAAGTGACATTGTTGTATACGATTAATCAATTACCTACAACTAAATCTGCCAATTCAAATAATTGAATTTAAAAAGATTGCGCCAATTTAATCGTTGAACTCTGTTTACTGGGAAACTGGGCGCCAATTATCTTGGTGTTTAATACGGTAAACCGAAATAGATGCGCCGTTCAACAAGAGGAATGACGATAAACACAGCGAGTGCAAAATGTGGCGTACGTTGCATGCAATTGACTTGAGTACTGAAATTTATGGGGAAATTGAAAGATTTTTTGCTTTATTTGCGCACACACTGACGGTTATGGATATCGATTATGATCAGCTGACTATAGATCAACTTGGTGGTAGCACTCAATTATAGTTTACAGGGACATGTGCATTGAACAGATCGTAAAACAGCGAGTTTATGCACTTGTTTATAGGCAGATTTAATTCGCAATAAAGACACATAGATTTGAACCAATATATTTTATCTCTTTTTTAATGGCAATTCTTAGTGTAGGGAATGAACAAAAGGAAAAATGATCGGAATAAGTCACACCGGTATTGAACAATAAATTTTACAAATCCCTATGTGCATTGAACAGATCTTGAAACAGCGAGTTTATGTACTTGTTTACAGGCAATTAAACATACCAAGAATGATTTGAACGAATATCATTTACCCTACATGAATCAATGAAATTCACTTTGATAAATTCAATTTTTAGTGCGCTGACCCAGTGTGCAGTGTGTAGTTTTGCGCTACTATGATTATAAAATCCCCCGACTCCCCAGGGCGGGATACCCTATTATGCATTGTGGGAAATTTAAAGCGCAACTCAACTTTTGAAGCACTCTGCACTCAGGGAAAACACTTATAGCGAGGCATTCAAAGGAGTTCGTTGCTATGTGGAACAATTAAAATATGTCCCCAATATAAAATAAAATATATTGGAGCGGGAAAATAGTAAAACTTCTATCTTCGATACTTGATGTATTAAGATTGTATATTTGTATAGAAATACATAACTTCCGTTACTAGATACCGCTACTTAACTCTTGTAAAATGGTTGCCAATGAATATGCAGGTGTACAGATTACTATTTGTCAGTTTCACAGAATCACATCCAATCTCAGTTTGGGAATGCTTTTCTCACATTTTATATTTCGTATAGATGTATCAAAATTGCTGTATTTTGTTTACAAAAAGTTTGGAAAAAAACGAAAAGACTTTATCATTATGAAAGGTTGATGAAATCTTGAAAAGGGACACTAATATAAAAATAATTCCAGGTCCGATTACTGCGAATTTTTTTAAATATTTATAATTTCTATTTTGAAAAACTCTTTCCATTGATGAAATCCTCTATTAGGCAATCCAAGCATCATTGGTATAACAATGAGATAAGGCATATGTCGGACGATCTCCGCAATTTGTATTATTTTCTCGACGTCTTGATGACCCAAATTTATGGCAGCAGTATAAGTATAGAAGGCAATGCCTGAAAAGCTTAATATGCAAAACGAAACGCGAATATAATTAGTTTAGGGTTGTATCGTCAACATGTAGAACGAAGACCGTTTGGAATGTTGTAAAGAACGTGGCGGGGAGGACAGCAGCTGATACGTTAATCAGGCTTGCGGTTCTCTTTGGTTCGATTACTGAGATTTTGTGACACGTTGATGCGAGACGTCATATAGCAGTAATCTTCTTGGATTTATCCAGGGCATTCAACACGGTGGACCACGGCATCCTCCTGAACAAGCTCTCTTCGTATGTCAGGGGAGTTTCTGGTCGATTGATTGAATCGTATCTGCAGCACAGACGTCAGAGGGTTCGGGTGCCCGGCGCATGTTCCGATCGATCAACTTTGATGGAAGTGGGTGTTCCCCAGGGGTCGATTCTTGGCCCACTGCTATTCTTGATGTACGTCAACGATTTGTCAGCTTATCTACAGATGGGCGAATTGTTTCAATTTGCAGATGATACGACACTGATCATCAAAGCCAGGAATGTGTCCCAGCTATCAGCTATGACAACCCACCGCACGGGCTTGTTTGGGCAAAAAAAACAGCAGTCTTGCATTTCTCTTTGGATTCACCCAGGGTTTCGCTGCTAGTTAGGTCCGAGAGGAGGTCTGTCCCGCATAGTATGGACGTGAAATTTCTGGGAGTATACCTGCAGGAGTCGCTGAAGTTGGAGACGCACGTTGACTACACCAGCAAAAAAATAAATAAGGTATATTTTTCGATCTACAAACTCCGGAATAATGTCAGGATAGGCACACTGAGACAATATTACTTGGCCTCTGTCGACTCTTTGCTGAGGTATGGAATAATACTATGGGGTGCGTCGACACATTCAGTGAGACTCTTTAGGTTGCAGAAGCGATTCGTTAGATGTGTGCAACGTCTGGACCATCGTGAATCTTGTAGGGGACATTTTAAAGCATTGAATTTTCTAACATTGCCTTGCTTGTATATTTACGGCCTCTTATTATTTTGTAGAGGAAATTTCAATAAGTTTGTAACAAACGGTGGCATATCCGGCTCACATCATCACTTGCTCCAACTAATTTTAAACTGTGTAAATTTAATTTGTCGTTTTTGTATTGGTTTTCTGCGCTGATCTGTACTAATTTATACTTATTTGGTGCTTATTTTGTATACTGACAATTGTCTATATCTGCATGGATCAATACAAATAAAGATTATTATTATTAAAAAAGTATGGGTCTCTCAGACCCACCTGGGTGTCGCAAGAATAACAGTGGGGAAATGTCGCTGTTTATCGGTAAAACATTTGCATATTCACTGGTAAAAAGTTTACACAGTAGATTATTCCAAGAATATTGCTTAAGAAAGAATCTTAAATTTTGATTTACATTCTCCGACGTTTGACAAAATACCCCAAACGCACAGGTTTGTGTTTTTTACTTTATCATACGCAGTATGTAAAGTATTGTAATCGTGCCGAAAAAAAAAATTGGGATTTTTGCGGAAAATAGTCTTTATGGGTCCCCTGAACATTTTTGACCAAGGTACAAAAAAATGTCTGTGTGTGTGTGTGTATGTGTGTGTGTGTGTGTGTGTGTGTGTGTGTGTGTGTGTACCCAATTTTTGTTAATTCATTTCCGGAGAAACTACTAAAGGTATCGGCACGGAACTTCATATTTAGAAGTTTCATGACCAAACTTAGAGTTGAAAAGCTTTTGGTTCAAAAGGGTCCAAAGGAACTGGGTGTTTACTCTAAGCCTTTTTCAAGGATTTTAGAAATCAACCGCCATTTCTGTAATTTCGTCAAAATAGTTAAATAATAAATTAAAGCAAAGGAAATTTTGAATAATTTGTGCCTATGACATTTTTTGGTAAAATTAATAGTTTAGCTTTTTAGTTTATTCTAAGCCTTTTTCAAGGATTTTGGAAATGAGCCGCCATTTCTGTAATTTCGACAAAATATTTAATTAATAAATTAAAGTAGAGGAAATTTTGAATAACTTATGCCTATAACATTTGTTGGTAAAATTAATAGTTTACCTTCAAGAGCAAATTCTATTTGATCGAGATCGGTCGCATCTGCATTGATATGAAATTACATAGTAGCCAGGATTTTGACAAATATTTTTTTGTGTTGTCACATTCGAAAACAGCTGATCTCATCGGAGGTTGGAGAACCACTATGGAACGTGCCGCTGTAGTGCGCAAAATTATAAAATACAAATTTCAAATAAAATAAGATCACCAATTTGATTGTTTCTTGATAAGAAATATCAACCCGTCTTTATATCTAATTCTAAAAATGATACATTGAGAAAATTATAAATAAAGTATAGCGATGAGTGTAGTTTTATTTTAGTATGTTGGTAGGGATGTGTCATGAACAAATATAAATCTGTCAGAATTTGAATTACCTTTTTAAGGTGCGTTTTCATTAGTGATAATGGCAGTGGTAGCAGACGCCGTTATAGTATTTCCAATAGAAAATTGCTAGTGACTCATGTTCATGTACATGCAAACTAATATGTGTCATTATCACGATATGTAAGAAATACTATAATTTCGTATTCTACCACCGCCATTAGCTACCATTACCTACCAATCGGAACGCACCTTTCGTTAAAGTGGTACCAACCTAGCATTTACTATACAGAAATCATTTATTTTTTTTTTAAATACGTATTTCTTAAAAAGCAACACAATAAACGTTGATGTCGCTCCTGCCAAAAACTAGATAGCGCGACTCGCTCATATGCGACGGCGACACTCCGCCTTCGGTGACGCGCCGTATCACCGCTCGTCGCGCTATTCCGTACTTTCGGCATTTGTGACATAAATAACTATCATTCTAATGACGTAGTGTAGGTAGTGTCAAATGCTGATGCTTTGACAATCCCTACGATTTATCTCTATAGAATAGATTCTCATGCAGCTAAACTATTAATTTTATATTTTGTATGATAAAGTCATGTGCCTGGCCACATCAGATTTTTTTTTTTTTCATTTTACCGCAATACTGTCAATATTTTACAAATTTACCTTGTGTGCAAAAATAAACCTTATACAATTCTGGATTAAAAAGATATTTACAACATTTACTATATACAGTGGTATTTTAAATACAAGCGCACCACCTTTTACTATATACAGTGGTTTTTTAAATACAAGCGCACCAATAATGGGGTATTTTTTTTGATTATTAGGGAGGTTTCAAAAAGTGTAGGACACATGTTTTTGTTGAATATTTAATACTAAATTATAATAATTATAGACGGGAGGGTTAGGCAAATATGCTAATAAATATTGATGTTTTGTAATTAATTCAATGCTTACCTTCTCTCCATTAATGTCTCCCCCTGGCCGATGTTTTTTTCCCTTTTCTTTTTCAACGCTTATAACAAATGACAAGCATACTTCAATTAGCTGTAAAAACGATAACAGTTTGATACAAGTGACCGTTCACGAGAAAACCAGTTAAGTGTGTCAAAAACTAGTTTTTGATAACGATGCTTTCAAGTGAGCTGAATTTGGCAAGGTGCTTAAAACCATCAAAACCAGAGAGAGGTTACTTTTTAACACACTTTGCTGGTTTTCTTTTTACTGTAAGTACTGCGTTTTTGTCCGTCACTTCGCCCTCTATTGCACCCACTTTCCGCCCACCCACCGGTCTAGCGATTTTTTCTGCACTTGAAACGTCCCAACTTTGATATCGCAAAGACTGATTGCATAATGTAATTTTATTATTCTTGTTTTACCCTTTAAAAATTTACGGCAAAAAAGCCACTCCGAACGGTTGCCAGACGGTTGCGCAATTATTTTATTGTTCCGCTACAAGAGAGAGATTATGAAAATTCTAGCCCTATTCTCTATGGTAACACGTATCTATTCTGGCTTTTCGACTATAGTATAATATTTTTATATTCAAAGCGTATGTCGGCAAAAATATTGGATTCGAGATTTTTTATTATTTTTGACGCTGAACTTTATATCAGCAGCGACCTAAAACACCCAATTAATAAATTTTAGCTAAAATGCGGATATACAGGATGTCTCAACAGTGCGATCTCGGAAGATTGTGCCTCTGTTAATGAAGATATTTTAAAACTGATTTCACTCATATATACAGAACTCCGTGGCGCCATATTGTAACATTATTAGCGTGTATACCGGACGTTCCAACCCAAACTTATGTGTTTCTAAATGCAACAACCTATATTTCGGCACAATTTTGAATTCCTCGCAAAATTTTACGACAACGAAAAATAACTTTACCTACGCTAAACTTTATACTTTTCGATTTATTGGCATTTTTATGGAAAAACAGCAGTCCAAGAAAACAAGTATATCTCAATACCTGTTTTTAATTTTATTGCGCACGCATTGATTATGATTCAAGTAAGAAGCGTTCTATTAGCGTGATTACCTACCATATCCAAATTGTGTACAGAGTGGTCATAATCTGCAACAAAATATAGCAAACAGTTTTTCCTAAGGAAGTTAATTTTTTTAAATGGAACACCCTATATCTAATTAATTTTTTGGATTCTTTCTACGCATCGTTCTGCACCAAAAAGTACTAGTACACAGTAGTGCTAAAATAAACCATTGCAGATTTAACTAGTCCTCTTCATAGAAAATCGATTTTTCTATTAATAAGTTCTTCTACAACTACATTATTTAATAAACCAGCTAAGTATTTACCTAAAGTACTGTCTTCTCGAATGAATTCATCTTTTTTTAATAAAATAAAACACTAGCACATCCCAAACGATTTGCATAAAAATTTACTTAAAATTCAAAAGTGGGGGGCTAACTTGACAACGGTGATAAACACCCGTGCCACGACTCAGAGGTTGTGAGATAGATCGATAGACGGCTATAAAAAATCGGTATATTGAACCTCATAACCTAAAAATTTCAAATTATTATACGGTTTTTTTTATTTATAATTCCTTATTTGCACGAGTTTAGAGTGTTAGTACTCCTATATGTCGGGAATTCCATGAGAATACTTCCTTTGCTTTATACTGAAAATATAACTAGGTACCTAACTCATTTGCCTGAACATAAGCTATGCGTGCACGTATTGCCACAAATGACGGATTCTGGAACGGATTTGTGACCACAGTGGTGTAGTTAGGGTTCTCCGGGCATGGTGCGGAACCAGATCTGTGGCCCCCCCAAACAAATTTCTGTCCTTTTTCCTTAATGGTAATCGGGAACGTCCAAACAAAAACAAGTAATTCGTTCTGTAAATTTCGGCTTGTGCCCTACCGTGTTCTTATAAAGCGGTTGCTTTAATCGTCCCACTCCTGATCACTGGTAACCGTTCGTCTGGTTAATTTCAATGAAACTCTCCGGACAATGATTAATTATTAAACGTATATTAAGTATAATTTGAAGAATACCAGCCGACGCTTACGATGATTGTTTGATATAGCGCTCTTCTTAGGGGATAAGTGTGAGTCGTAGACTTTCTCAGGGCTGTTTCTGGTACCGAGTTAGTCAATAGGGATTTTTGTATATGAGCATGTGCCTTTTCAACTGCGATTCATTATACAAGCAATAGCAAGCGACGGGTAGAAACATATTTACAATATCTTACAATATAATATTACTTATTTAGATAAGTATAAGTAGTTCTTATTAGTAAGAACTAATGAAATAATTGGGTACAAATCAGTCTCTGACAATAAAGTCCATGGTATACAAAGTATAATAATAATAATAATCTAATAAAAAGATAATCTTATTGCTTCGATGGGATATTCAGAGAGTGAAATCTTATTTCATCAAATCAATCGCAAAAAATGTCAATATTGTCATTTGTTAGCGTGTTTGAGCCCACCGAAACATGTTTTTGTGTATAAAAATACCCTTTTCTAATAGCATCATGTATCTACTTCAAACACTACTACAAACTGACATAAAAAAGATGGCGGTTATCAATTCGACACGTATACCGAGTGGTCGTTTTAACTTGAGACTGCTAAATATCTCGAGAAATATGCATGATACGACAAAAGTGTATTAAATAAAGTTGTAGGACGCAAAGGGGGAAATTAGATGGCGATATCAGTTTCATTGCAGATGGCGCTGCAATAGGTGAAAATGATTTTAACTTCAATTTTTAAAATGGGTTTTTAAATACCCATTTTTTTATCAAACTATGATTTTACGCCAAACAAGAACAATCTTTTGTCTGAACATTATTTTCATACGATGCGTCTATCAAAAGTTATTGACTATGGAAGTTTGTGGCGTCTGCGGTAGTTCTAACCACTCCCACTGCATGGGATGCGCTTGCCGTCTGGCAGTCAAAGCGACGATTGTCATGTCTACTGATGGTGCTTACTTACTCATGGTAATTATTCCTATAGGTATACTTTTGATGCAAAAGCAAGGTCGAGTCCTACGTTGCCCGAGATCGGATAATTCGTCCTAACCCCGAGGTGAAGATGAAGGGAGAAAACATTACAATCTACTGTTTTATAAACATTTATTATAGTACATTTATATTTTATACGTAAATAGGTATATTGAATAAAAGTTATTGCAATAAATGTTCAAAATGATGCCCTTCAACTTCAATACATTTATTGATACGCTTTTTAAATTCTTCGCCACAATTGATGAGAATTTCTGCATCAATTTGTGTGCAAGCATTTGCAATTCGCTCTCGCATGTCTGTGGGCGTTGTCGGCGCTTGTTCGTAAACTTTGTCTTTAAGCAAACCCCACAAAAAAAACTGGCGATGTAAGGTCCGGCGACATGGCAGGCCAATTTACCGTACCACGTCTACCGATCCACCGACCATTGTAATCGCCCGTGATAAAAGTGAGTAGTGCGCTAGACAACCGTCATGCTGAAACCACATGTTGCGTCGCTGTTCAAGACTTAGGTCTTCAAGCAGTGTCGGCAATTCGTCTTGCAGGAAGTTCCGATATTTTCGTCCGTCCAGAGTACCTTAAATGAAATAGGGACCAATTATTTTGTCGCCTATGATCCCACACCAAACGTTAATCGACCAAGGACGCTGATGTTCAGCTTCAAGCAACCAATGTGGGTTTACCGCACTCCAATAGTGCATATTGTGTCGATTTACTTGACTATGGTTCGTGTTAAGGTCGACTCGTCTCAGAAGAGTACACTAGAGAAAAAATCGGGATCTCTTCGTATCTGTTCGCATGCCCATTGACAAAACAATAGCCGATTACGAAAATCAACGCCATGAAGTTCTTGGTGCATTGAAATATGATAGGGATGAAATTTATGACGCTTTAGTATTGTCAAAATGCTAGTTTTAGAAGTTCCGGAATCGCGAGCTATTCGTCGAGTGATTACATGGGGGTTATGGGCGACTGCAGCTAGCACTGCAATTTCATTATCATCTCCAGTGACTGTTGCTCTACGCTTCCTTTTTTTCGCTTCCACACTTCCTGTGGTTGTAAACTGTTTAACAACACGAAAAGAAGAAGCACGGGAACGTATTTGATTTGGATAACGCTCAGAATAAAGGGTAACAGCATTTTCGACATTTCTGCCAGATTCAGCATCAAAATCATTTCGACTTTTTCTTCTACAGATAAATACTCCATACTTATGGAATAGTTCGTGCTACAAATACCTATAAGATAATGTCTTAATAATAGTACGAAAGAAAAATATCGTTTTTTTGCATCGTAAGTATCTCAGTACTTACTGCTCGTCAACTGTTGTCCTAATGCGCATGTGCCGCTCGTCTTCTGTCCCAACTGCCGCAGTAGGATTGTTAAGGGTGCCGAAACGGAGAAACGCGTGCGGAACGCACCCGCGAATTGTACACGTAAATTGTAAAAACGTACTTTGTACCGATCTTTTAATTTTGTTGTTAAATTTGAGATTGTTTGCACTCAAAGGGTATTAATTGAATGTAGCTACAGCATACGAACAGGACAACGATAACTAAAAAGGGAATACATACTGAAAATTGGTCAGAATTGAACAATAGACAATAACTTACAATTTTGTTTTTGGATTTATAAATCCTTTCTTCATCCAATAATACATGCAGTACAATATCCAAGAAATGGCTTTAATTAGAAAATCGGTACGAAGCAGCAAAAACGACGATTTTTGTGCGTTTGAACGGAGAGGTATGTATTCTCTTTTTAGTTATCGTTGTCCTGTTCGTATGCTGTAGCTACATTCAATTAATACCCTTTGACTGCAAAATATCTCAAATTTAAAAGCAAAATTAAAACATCTGTACGATTTACGAAGTTCGTTGCTGAACTTTCTTGGGTGGGGAACGCACCCGTTTCGGCACCCTTAAGATTGCGCACAGCTGGGCAAATGGTCGATTTCGTCCAGCTGCGGCGCCGTCGATGGTCGCATGCAGCCGTCGGCGCTGGCCTTTGCTTATGCTACTAATGCCGGTATATCAATAAACAGAATTGAATAAATGAATGCTTAATGATAATATCGATTTCCATACATTATAAATCCTATTTAAAAGTTGTTTTTCGTAAATTGAGGTAATTTTGAATTCTATTTTTTTATTATTGTAGGTATACTTTTTGCTTGAATACAAATAAAATGCGAATAATTTGGCCAATTTGGAATGTCAACGCTACACTGGTCAACGATCACCTTGCAGCTAATGTTTGGTATATTCCGTCATGCTGCGCCTATTGATACTTATGAGCTATACATGATGCAAAATAGCAACGTCAAGTGCTACGTTGTACCATAAGTATACATGACAGTCGTCGCTTTGTCTTCCAGACGGGGAGCGCATCCCATGCAGTGACAGCGGTTGTAATTACCGCAGATGCCACAATTTTCCATCGTCAATAACTTTTGATAAATGCATCGTACGAAAAAAACTTTCAGACAAAAGATTGTTCTTATAAAGCGTAAAATCATAATTTTATAAAAAAGTTGGGTATTCCCATTTAAAAAACTGAAGTTAACCCCATTTTCACCGATTGCAGCACCATCTGCAATGAAACTGATATCGTCATCTCATTTCCCCCTTTGCGTCCTACAAGTTTATTTAAGACACTTTTGTCGTACGGTGCATATTCTCGAGATATTTAGCAGTCTCAAGTTAAAACGACCACCCGGTATATGTTATAGTGGTGGTCAGGACACATTCAAACTTCGTGAAGGTGGAACTGTTTCAATTATACGCAGATTACAATATACACGAGTATAATAGACAATGTCAATCAAATTGATTTCTTTACCAAAAATCAAAATCAATGGCAACGTATTTCCTGAGCAACTAATATCCCAGGCCAATATTATATTATTATTCCTACTATAGCTCGGCCGCCCTGATATACTGATTAGAACAGGACTACAATACTGTGAATAGCTTGGCCTAATGATTCCTCTGGTTAATAAATCCTTAATAATTTTAGTTAAAGCTAACTTTTCATCATATGCCGTACGCCTTGGGTTGTGATGAAATGCTTAATGATTTTCTTTACAATATAACTCAATCTCAAGATTTGTAACGGACTAATTTGGCTTTTGGGAATTAACATACTATTGTCTACAACTTCTTTTAGTAACCTTGGTTTCAAAATCTATCTCTGGATTTATCTGCAAATATAGTTATTGACCGGTTTCAGCAGTTACTTCATTCTGTAATAACTAGTTAATATTTTCATTAGAGATCTTTTTTTACCGTGGGTTTAACAATGATTTCTCTTTTGTCACATTTAATTTCCATTTCCCTGTGTCCAATAAAATCTTTACCCAACAAACATATCCAATTTATGGTTGTTGCTGGAACAATATAAAAAGTTAGTCCACCGAACAACCTTCCACCAAAATTGTTTCTTTTAATTGACCTTAGAGATTAATTTTCCCCTAGTTAATACCCTTCTATTGATTCTGATAATTTGTATATGGTTCCATCTGTATTGATTTTGGGATTGCCATTTCAGAATATAAAGTAATTGGACTTCCGCTATCGACTACTGGTTTAGCAAACTTTTTACTAATCAAAATTGAAACCTCATAATATAGAATTATCTCCGCCACCCTTTGACATAGATGCGTTGATCTTGATGCTCTGACTGTGGTGTCGCTTACCATCGCTCATTGGGGCAATATTGCTTTTGGTGACTCATTGCACCGTACTCGAAACAGGAACCCTTCTGTTTTCACACTTTTACAATCATTGGCATAATGACCATGATTTCCACAGTTGTAGCACCTCACCGACGATGATATTTCACTTTCTATATCAGTTTTAATCTCTAGTGGTTTCTTGTCCTTTGTGAATTGCTGTTGATGACTTCTTTTCTTTCATGATTTCTTGTTGATTGTATCTGATAGTTGAAAATTTTTGTAATTTCTTGCGGAATTCTTCTATTTTTGCGGCTCCTTATTAAATTGGTTTTGTTTTAAAGTCGCCTTTCAAACCATTGATAATGTATTGATATTGATTCATCTTCGATAATTCCTCTTGTTGATAGTTCTTTCAGTGCCAGGTAATATCCCTTGACTGACTCATTCCCTTGCATTCTTCGGTTGGATAACATTTCGTGAAGGTCTGCGCTGCTTACATTAACCGAACATTCACTTAAACGAGCAATCTTCAACTTTTCTCATGTAATCAACCTCTTTTCTCCCTGTATAATAGTTTTTCTAAACCAGATAATTTCTTTCCGAATACTAATTTTTGTTAATGATCCCAGCCAAACACAATGGAATTTTCCTCAAGTGAATTTTCCTCCATGATTCTATTAAATCTCCGTCACCTTTAGTCACATAGTATCCTCCACATCTTGAAGGCTCATACTTAATTTTTGATTTGATACCGATGATGTAGATGCCGTAAACATTGGTAAAGCACTGATGGTGGGCGAAGTATTGATAGTGGGCCCTCCAGCTTTTAGAGTATCCTGAATCATTTGCATAGTCATCATCTGTATTTTTGTAGATGTAAAAATTTTCTTGGATTTCTTGTTGAAATGTTTAAATCCTTTAATCCTTGAAAAATTCTTGTCGCTACTTCCATTTCTACTCCTCCGTAATTTAAACCCAATAAATTGTAAATTGGTGTCCCTAAACTTAGCTTTTAGGCCGCAGTACGAACTATTGTGGTAAATTCCTCTGCAGTTGTTAAGTTAAGCCCAGAAAACTGTATTATTTAATCTATCTTTTCTAACCTTAGTATTTGCTCGAGTTATATTGGCATTTACTATCGAAATTCTGGTGACAATGCATGAATTAATACTGAAACTGGAAACATTTTCAAAATTTGCAAAAATGTTGAATGTTTGACAATTTGTCCAATCGCAAACTTTTCCAAAATTTGCAAAATTTTGGAAATGTGTCCAATTGTTACCTATGTTCGACTATTCTGTAGCCCCAGGCCCATGGTGTTATACAGCGTGTTTCAGAAATAACGGCTAACCTTCAAGGAGCATATGCCCAAGACCGTAACAAGCATATTTTGTCAAATAACGTATGGTCTAACTTAACGCATTCTTGAGAAAATTATTAAAGAAAGACGGAGTCCGTCCCTGTTCAGAGCAAGACAAGGGACTACACTCCGCCACAGTTGTGTTGCAACTGATGACAAATCAACGCCGCCGGCACCATATCGGCCTGCCCCCACTACGGCCTTTCTCGCTCAGAGCGACAATGACCTACATTCGTAGATCACGTACAAGAGTGATCACCTGTTTGTTGGTTTATTAACAATAAGAATCTTTTTGACAGTGGGATCTTAATGGGGGGTGTGTGTGTAGTACCAGCCACGGATGGATGACAAATGTATGGCTAGAACGCGACATAACTTTGATCGGCTGTGAAACGCATAATTGCTGTGTTAAATCGATTTTTGTTCGACGGATTTCGCTTTGCAATCACAATGCTTGTAAATCTGCATCACATCTGGATTAGGTACGTACTAATCTCTCTATGTTTCAATTGATAAATAAATGTTTGTTGTTTGCCGTGGTTGTTTGCAATGGCATTTCAGTCATGCGCGCACGGCTATGCACCAGGACAAGCCTTAGACGATTTCTTCAATACAATTTTGTTGGTACTTAAAAGTTTGAAATATACTATAGGTTATTTCACCAAAATTGCTTCTCTGTCCTTAGCGGATATGTTCCTTGAAGGTTAGCCCGTTATTTCTGAAACACCCTGTAGATTAAAAACCTATAAAACCTAAACGGAATATAGAACTAATAAATTCTACTAAAAATTTAAAACTAATATCGAAATTGTTACAAAAATGTTGGAGTCAGCGTAACTTGCAAAAATTCACGAAGTTATTTATTTTTTAACTTTGCAAAAGTTTGAAGCGTCATAGCCCAAAAGTTGACTTTTTGCCATAATTTATTCTATCCAAAAACACTTTTAACTCAATTCCGGACAACTGGTCCCTTTTCATATCCAGGCACACATATAGGTAAACAAATGTGCCAGTTCATTTGATCTTATTTGGATGTTATGTAGACTGTGGTATGAACATTAAAGGTATGATCAATTTTTGACCGAACAATCACTACTGCTCAGGTGATATATTGACAACCAACATTACATATGTCAAACTTAGGGGTTATGTCACTTACAACTTAAAGAATATAACAGACAAATGTACTTGTATAAGCAGAAAACTTTCAAGCATTTGCATTATGTACGCAGAAATAAGCATAAATAAGCAGAAATTGGTGTAGTCCTAGTTATTGTTCTTCAACTATGCAGCGCCGCCAAACGGATATTAACGTAACGGAGATTTTTGCAAATTTTCATCCGCACTCCACAAGAGTATGGACATAGACAATAAAACTTTGCTTATGGGTACCTATGTTGCTTTTGCAATTGAAAATTAAGCTGACTATCATAAAGCCGTTAATAATCAAAGCCGCCATAAAACAATCACATTCGAGTATGATGTACATATTTTTTTGAGAGTTTTCCACAGATTTAAACTAAGCGGGACTCTTTCCGAAGTGAAAATCCAATCTTCCTGAGTTAATTCTTTCGAAAGGTTATAACAAATTCGAGTTATATCGACCGTTTTATCTCCAATTGACTTCGAATTGTTCGGTTGCAAAGAAACCTCTGAACATCCCGTGCAGCTCCTTACGGGTGGCAACAAAAAAGACTCAACAGATACCATGTAGGGTAGAAGAGGGCTCTTTATTCGCATAATACGTAACCCGGGGAATAGCGTCTAGTGGTTCCTTATGGCCCTAGATATACCCTCTCAAAGTCCGAGTAGGTGGAGGCAGGCCTAGGCCAACGCGACCGCGTTGGCTGCCGTCCTGGACGCGCTCGCACCCACAGAGAGCCTCGATCCTTTCAGTATACGGACGGCGCTCACCAGAAATACTCGCGCAGCAGTCGGCCTACCGCACTTGAGTCGCACGATCTGATTCCACGGCTTCCTTGACGCGATGTTCACGCAAAATCTGTTGCGCGTCCAGCGACTACTTGATGATATGTACTGATTTTCCGTAATAAATCTGCTGTGAGCTGGAAACAATCTTAGTCTGTGAAGTTTTAATACCTTTTTTTGTGCCGCAAGTGGGAGTTTGTTTAGTAAAGGTAATGTTGATTTTGGATTTCTTAGCGGTTGTTTTCAGTTAAAGTGCCGTATCGTCCTCCATACAAAATATGGTTTAGGTAATATTTTTACCAAATTGAATTTAGAAATGTTATTTTTTAATTTCCTAATCATAGCCGATACTGCCACATAGAATGAATGAGCCATTGAAAAATAAATGCTCACACGATATGGCATTTTATCAATTATGTTATTTTTGTCATACAATATTTGTTTCCAAGAATATATAGGTGTCTAAAGATAACGTTATTATAAGAGCATCAAAAAGATTAAATTGTCCAACTAGGATATTGTTAGTATTTTCTCTATGATTAAGAGGAGGATGGTTAAGGAAAATAATTGATAATTGAACTGAACCGATAATTTGTGGAAATAACGATTCTGCCAAATAAAGAAAACATGATTTTCTTGAAAGCAAAATATTTAAACTATTAAGATGGCAAAGTTAAATGGCCAGAAAGTTAGTGTAACAAGATATTGTAGTAAAAGGCCTTCCTTGTCATATTTCCGAATCGTCAATCACCAAACAAACAATCCTTTCAACAGTTATACACAAACTGATCTAATAAACGAACGTATATTTATTAAACTGAAAAGAAATAAAGCATGTATTAGATCTACAGAGGGCACAGCTTTGAAATACATGCAACCCATCCTACAAACAAACAAAAATTCGTAATACTTTACTAGCTGGAGATGCAGAAAAGAGATTAGTGTTGCTGTATTTTTTCTTTTGATACTCTATTATAATGAAGTTTGGCACATAACTTTAAGTTCATTTTATGGTCTCACGAATCTAACTTTTCAAACATAGCTATGTGTAATAAACAAAGTTGGTCCAGGGAAGATACTTTCTTAGTGGATTTCCGTAATCCTAAGAACCGTTTTGGCTTAAATGTGTTATGCGGCTTAATAAGTTTAAAAATTGTTCGTCCTGTTTTCTATCACGGCCCTTCAACAAAAGAACGCTATGTAGAATTATGAATATTTGATATTGACAATATCCCTTTTATCTTTTAACACATCCAATAATATCCAAAACAGCAAAACAACGTGTAATAGGAAGAACACACTGCGTAAAGACTGGGTTGTTGAACATGTATGACGGGAATAAATGATGAAATAAATAATATAAATACATATTAATATATCCATGTAAAATATTGTACGTCAGTAGTATGTTATAATAATTATTTGTGTTATTTCAATTAGATAATGCTGATAGTAGATCAAATTTTAGATTAGAGCATTTTAAGTTAAGTTAAGTTTATTTCGTTAAAAATGTAGAAATATTCAAGATGTTAATTTATATATGGAAGTTTGTGGAAGATAACTTCGTGTTTGTACGAACGTATTTGTAATGCATTATTCTTACTTTATTACATATAATTTTAAATAATTAAAAACAATGCCTTTATTAAATTAGATACATCAGTTGGAATGATAATTAAACAGTTGGATTAAAACGTACTAATACTTCTATTACATTTTTCCATTCTGCAATAATCTCACCTATTCTCCATTTAAGAACTTTTTGATTGGTAATAATCTAAGTAAGTTATTTATACTCATTTTTAATGATAAAAAACTGAAATTTAATATAATTCTACATTATGATATCATAAATCACACTTACAGTTAGATATCGCAAACAACTGGGAGTTTTCTTCAATTTAACTTTTATTCTTTACTTACACTTACTCACCTAATGTCGCTTCTTTCTCTGCAGGCACTTTTCGGAGCGGGTGCAATTGGGTAAAGTGTGCATAAATAGTTCGTTTTTCATTTATCATGTTTGTGGAAAACAAGTTGGTACACCTATGGCGGGGCGTCAATGAAATGTATCTTTTCTCGATACAATCTATCCTCATTTTCGATGAACTGATATTTCAAAAAATAAAAAAATAAGTTTAATAGATTTAGCTTAAAAAATATGATCAAACTAGTTGTGAATATTAACAATATTAGGTATTAGTTTAAAGCTGTATGTAATAGTAATTTGTTACTAAAATTGTAGTACAACAGACATTTTTTGAAATTATAATATGAGGAGTAGGGCTGGGCAAAAAAGCCATTGATCGATCGGATCGATCTGATCTAGTGATGGGCGGATTACATAATTTCGGATTACATAATTGATTCTAAAATAATCGAGATAACTCGATTATTAGTTGTTAATCGATTTTGAATAACTGATTTGTAACATGAGTTGTATACACTGTCCCGTTATTAACTTCGCTGCCCATATAAGCCCAAGTCGACTATCGACTTTACATACAGCTATATCGTATATTATCGATTATGAATTATAAATAATACCAGCCCATCACTAATCTGTTCTTGGAAATTTGTGATTGATCTTCGATCACAATTTGAGATCTGATTGATCTGATCGATCTTTGCGATCTTATTATATATTATCAGACACAAATTCAAGAAGCAAAAACATATTTCATTGTATTTGCATCTGACATCAAATGATAAATACAAAAGGACTCTTTTGTTCTTTTTTGGAAAATTCTCAGTACTAGAAATGGAAACCAAAATAAAGTTTTTCTAAATTAATATATGACATTTTAGTCAATGTGAGTAAAACATCAAAATTTTAACTGTAGTTTGAACAGGAATCGAGGCTGGATGTTTATCAGTAGAATCTGCATCGAAGGCAGAAATTCTGAATTATGTCAGGTATTTGAGAAAATCACTGCAAAACGTGCACAAAACGCGTTTACTTGGCATTTGGTTTTCAAAAACAAGAGTAAATTCAGAACGTCTGTCTTCAGATTCTGATTCTATGGAAAAAAGAATACCAAAACCAGTTTTTAGTTCGGGTTTTTTATATTGGACTGAGAAATAATTTGTTTTCTTGCCTTTTTGACACATTAAGTAATTGGAAATCTGGCGTTGTATTGACATCTACACTCAAAGATTTACCGAATATTTATTCAAGTTAAGAACGGTTATATGCAAATATTATATAAAAATTAATAAACAAGAAAAATAATAATATAAAAAGAAATAATAATAAAATTTAAATATAGTGTAATAGATTTATTTATTGGGAGCCAGTTGCAACCCCTGAGTATTATTAGAATATATTGAAAGGGTGCGGCATGAAACAGAAAAATATGTTTGGAGCAAACAAGAATCAACTTAATGCACAGTGTGTCCCGCTTCAATTGTGGCGCCGCTACATCTTTTTCAAATTTCATGTTAAGAATGGCACAAATACCTTAAATTCAAAGTTTTGTGAAAATTTTAAAATAATGAAGTCCAATTAAATAAAATTACCTGTAAGTATCATTTTGATGTGTTTTTAATCGTACTGTGGCATTAACAAAAAACGTGAACTGTGAAGGCTTTTCATGTCTGTGAGTTATTTTTAAGCTTTAAATGGTTTAATTTGTTTTCGCATTTTCATAATACTTTGTAAGAGCAATTAGTAAGGCAACTACTAGCAAACATTTCCGAATTTTTCCTTTATTTTTTTAATATCCAAGGGATTATGTATGATACTAACAACGATATATCGGGACGGATGGCTACCCCAATCATGAGAAACTCTCATAACCTTCTGCCCATGGTATCTGGTACGTACTGCCTGATCTTCCGCTGCTATGATAGAGGATTCCGTTTCAGCAATAATGTTCCTATGACGAAGCCAATATAACGTATCCGGACTTAGAAATACCATAACCCTTTACAACTCTTAAGAATTGACCATGCTTTGGCTTACTAACATAACCCTCTCTCATTTTCTGATTCATTCTTAACTTAATCTCTAGCTTTAAACTCTCCACTATAATTTGATTTCCATAATTATCTAGTTCTTCAACCTGAAATGTTTCTAAAATAAGTTTATGTTTACTAACTATTGACTTACCAAAAGTACCCCTAATTAATTGTCTAATGACTTTATCTTCCTTGTTGGCCTTTACAATTTCCTAAATTTAACATTTCCAAATTATAGATAATTTCCAATTGCTGCAAGCCACGACCTCTATCGTGGCGATGCAGGTATAGATATAGTCTGCAGATATCAGACCTGTGATGAAACATAAAATTTAATGTTAAGTCTTTTCTTGTTTTAATGTCCAGATCGCGTATTTTCTTCTTCGTTTAGTTAAAAACTCCAACACTGTACCGAAATATTGGAATAGCAAATGCATTTACCGCTTGTATTTGATATTTTCCATTTAAACCAGACGTTAAAATTTGTCTCACACGCGTACCTAATGTATTCGCCTATAACCTTCGCCTTCATCCCTTCATCAACTACTCGAAAGGCTTCATCCATTTTCAGATAGTTATATCTAGTATTATCTGTTAGTTCATTAATACTATTATGATCATTCCGGGATACGTCAGCAAAATTCACAATTCTGCCTGTGACAATACTAATTTTGGCACACTTCTCCAGATCAAATTGCATCCCTATATCGCCAGAAAATTGTTTAACTCTTCAACTATTCATCATTTTTGGCATAAAGGTTTAAGTAATCCATATATAATGCCTGGCCAATTAACTGCTTGCCAGGTAGTAACTGAACACCAAATTTGTCCTCACACCTCGAAATATGCCACCATTAATATTAATCGGCTTTGAGAAAACACACGAGTCTTCTCCACGCAAGCATAGTTTTGTAGAACATAAAGACATACATGAATTTACCAAAAAAATATTTTTTGGTTGACACCATATATTTCCAAACTTTTTACAATATATTCCTGCGTGATACTATCATCCGCCTTGTTGTAATCAGTCTAGGCTAACGATAGGTTTCCTCGAGTTTTCATTATCATTTCATCAATCTTCTTGTTGATCATCAACAGTTCCTTTGAACAATAACTGCACCTTTCTGGTCAGAGGGCAATAGATTGGTTTCCTTGAGCTGTTCATAAACCTTGGTACTTAAATTTTAGTTAATAAATTTTAACTACAATTTAAAAAAGTAATAGGTCTACATTGGGATGCTTCCATTGTATTCTCCGTTATGGGAACCAAAACGTTCCGTCAGCCACGACGGTATAAGTCCAGGATTATTAAGCACATTGTAAAAACATTCTACCAAATGTTCATTCCGTAAGGTTAGCCTTTTAAGCAAAAACTAGGAATTTTATCAGGTCCAGGTCCTTCAAAGTGTTAAACCTGCAAGCATTTACGAAGTCAACTTTGGAGAGAAGTACATCTTCCATTACTGCATAATGGCTATTCCGCCTCTCCTCACGCTTAATCCCTTCTGCTTTAGAATTATACTTGCCAGATTTCCCCCAAATGCCTGTCCGAAAGCTGCTACTAATCTGCAAGTCTGGATATAGATGTTCTCCTTGCTGTTTTTCCACTGCTGGCCTGTTCCTCAGGAATAGGTGATTGAATACGTGATTGTCATCATTATTATGTAGATTTGGTATGCCATTTACCTCAATATCTTTGCAAATTTTTACCGAATTGGATTTTTTAAGGAATGTAGATCACCTTGTTTCTTATTTTTAAAGCAAAATATAAGTAATTATATATGCAACATCAGACATTGATTGTCATTGATTGCTGTCAAAATCATGTCAAAATATTTAAATTAAAAGTAAAATTGTTACCAATCAAATGGTAATTAGGACCTATCGCCAACACTATAAAAGAACTACCGGTATAACGGTAATTATAATTGAGAATTTATTTCAAAGCAGAAATCGTAAAAAAACAAATCGCTTTCAAGTTTTTCATTGTAGAGGATCTATAAATACCGATTTTTAAAATAACAGGAAAACATGGTTTTCTTTATCCTCAAAGCAGAATTCTACTACCAATTGACGAGTTCATAATATTTACAGTTCTTAAGATATAGCTTATGTTCATAAAAGTCATCACCTCCTATTTTTATATTGTTGAAAATGGTGAAACATTTCTTTTATTATAATGAGAATATAAATACATAACGGATTTATCATCCTCTATGTTTTTGTGTTTGTTTATTTTTAAAGGTGAATGTAGATACGAAGTTTCTTATCTGTAAAGATTTTCGGCTGTTGAGCAATAAGTGCTTTCAAAAACAACACACCGCCCTCTATTTTGAATGTTTTAAAATGCTGAAACACTGGTCATTATTTGTAAACCAGAATATGGTTTAAGATCCGGTATAAGATAAAATGTTTAATTAAATGTTTTTGATCAACTACTCAGATTTGTTATTTACGAAAGTCGCTCATCCGCTGAGAGAATATACCCCAAAGAATTGAAAAATAAAGGTTGCGTACTTTCCCCTCTGTGCAACTATGGAGATGCTAGGTATAAACAGATAAGCAAGCGTTATTAATATACTCTCATGTTATTTTATCGAATTACATATCAAATGAAAGGTTATTATATTCCTAATCCAACTGTATTAGGTTGCCTTATTAAAAGTTTGTTGAATCCATGGTTGCCTAGGTTAAAGGCTCCGTTCCGAAAATATCGAACTCCGAAACGAAATATTTCATTGCGATGGTTTTTTTTGCTGGTTGTGTTCAGCCTGTGCCCCGCCAACGTCAATCCGTAGTCATCAGTAATATGGCAAAACAACTAGATTTCTGGCAATTACGTTTTATTATGTACTTAAATAAAAAAATCTATTTTTGCATAATGAGTTTGGGTAGATGTTTTATATTTGAAAAAAGCCAAATATGTTGTAGTAAAATTAATATTTATCTTTCCAAAAATTTATTTTTCGTGCAGCCCAACTCGTTATTTATCTGAGAAGTTACACTACAAATTTCATAAACTTTGCTTAACAAATAATGCTTTTAATTGACAATGCGTTTTAGGAGAGGTAGAACTGGGTCTTAAGATGTTAAATTTTCTGAGCGAGTGTTGAGAGTGACAGAGAAGTGTTGCGCGCCCAATTCCATTTGACAGACGAGTTATTTTTAAAGAATTCTCAGATAATTTAAATATTAAGAACGATATGAAATTTTTTCACTCACACATTCATTAATCAGCGACAATACATAATTATGAATAATAAGTTATTCGTTCAAAATGTACGTATACCTATATCAAAAGGAGATATTTCCGATCGTGTAAGCGCGGATTAAATACTGATAAAAGTCAAATAAAATATCACGTAATGATATAAATATTTTTGTATTAATACATAAATTTATCAATAGCAAAATAAAACATTTTTATTTAAGAAACATATTCTGATTCGTCAGAAGTGCCAATGTCAAAATCAAATTCTAACTCTTCATCGTTTTCTTTCTTTCTCGATTATCTTAATATATCGTTAACTTGTAAGAGTATTGGGTCCCCTTCTTGTATGAACTGATTTGCGTTTCCCCGAAATTTCGCCGTCTCAAATACTAGTTATAGAACGAGTGCGTTAATACGTCTTATAAAACGAGTGTTATTGTATTTGTTTCTACTTTGCGACATTAATTGTACATACATTTCTAAAATTTGCGGTTGGAATCTTACAATCCAGAGTAGTTTTATTTTCAACAGTTGGTAGTTGTGGCAAAACTGACAAATATGATTGAAGCGAGAGAGAATTGATGTGTCAGCATAAGGCCGGGTGTCCACCGACTCGGACCGATAAATATCGGCCCGATCTGTCGTACGATATGGGACGAATATCATGCACCTGCATTTTTATTCGAACCGGTCCATTGACACGACATTTGTCGGGCACGACGCAGATCATGTCAATGGACAGGTTCCAATATAATATACACAAATATACACGGGCACGATATTTATCGTACGACTCAGATGGGGCCGATATCTATCGTCACGATTTGGTGGCCACCGGTACTTATTTGACTATTGACATCAATATCATCAATTTTTGAAAACTGTGCTACTCAAAGCTAGTGGTCTAGTGTTTTCATAACGACACCGAAAGCGGTTTCGTTATGAGTTTATAACGAACTCGAAGTGAAAATGTGCTAAATATGCACAGCAGCTTATTTTTAAACGTGTGGTCACTGCCCGGTATTTTTAAACGTGTGGTCACTGCCAAGTGTGAGTTCTTTCCTACTTCTTCTCAGCTTGGAAAACACAAGCAAGTAATTGGGTGGACTACAATACAACCAGGTATTTACGTGAACTAAACAAACAAAACAAAAAAGGCTGAATACCCGAATAACTTTACCTTCATTGTGGATTTTGGTCGTTTCTGAACTTTATACAGGTACAAGTACGCAGTTATTGAGGTGAAATTTCTATTTGAACCGCGCTATTACTATGCATAAACTGCCGAGAACATAGGTACTGCCGGACCATTAACTGCAAGCGAATGCAATTGAGTTTAATCTGAAATCAATGGTTTTACGGCGTGGGTAGGTCAAACTCCTGTTATTAATAAATACATACGTTTGAATTGAATGTAAAGTCGGAAGACAATAGTGGCAACAAAACAGTTTCATCAAAATGTCCAATTGTTATAGACGTTCATGGGTCTATCCACCAGATAACCTTTTCGCTGCTGTCATGATAATTTTCAGATATATCAATCACAACCCGGAGTATTTCATGGAGACAATCGGTCCGAAAATCATCACGAATTAGGCAATTCGTGCGCCAAGCAGACTATCGCACAGCTACCAGTTGCCTTGCGATTAATAGCCGGAAAATAATCGCCCGAAACTATTGCTTCCAAATCTCGAAAGAGAGTTTTCATCATTAACTTTAATTAAGTTCTAAATGTGCGATTCGATGAAGATGCTGTTATCGAGTATCTGTAGCTAAACGTTGGCAAAGTAAACGTTTTTAGAGACATTCCGATATTACAATAAACCAAACAAAGAGATGGTTCAAAATCGCTAGGACATTTGATGAGCGAGTAAATTAAATGAAATTAAGATGAGTAGGGAATATTTTCGAGAGCTTAATGCAATCGGTATAAAACAAGAGCTCCAAAGGCCGTGCCGGCCCTGTTTATTAGCTGGTCTGACTGATCGATCCCCTGTATTAAATCGACTTGACTTTTTCTTCTGGGGGCTATCCACACGGAAGAACAACTGCTCGCCGGAGTCATTGCCACTTGCACTCACGTGGTTCTGGGATTATTTCATGGAGTCTGAACACCCATAAATCACGGTGCCAAACTTATGTATTGAACAGTATTTGCAATATGCAAATAATAGTTGATTCCAGTCTATTCCTTTTTTTGTATAAACCAGGGCTGTGGAGTCGGAGTCGTGGTGTCGGAGTCAATGTTCAGACAAATTTCCGAGGGGTCGGAGTCGCAGTCGGAAAAAAAGTATCGACTCCGACTCCAAGTTTAATTGCTGTAGAAAAAAAAACATACGAGATGGACGTTGCCTCAGCAGACAGTAAACAAATAAAACCAAATATTCTATTAGGTCATTTACAAAGTACCCTCTACGTACATATGTAAATATTCAAATTTCAGCAAAAGCGTTAAAATGAGATTGAGGAGTAGCACCGTAGTTCAATGTACTATCTCTTATTCAGTAGTTATACCTGTAACAATAATTATGATTATTTTCTGCTTTGAAAATAATTATAAATAATTTAAGGGTATCTTTGCAGGAGAATTAGTTGGAGGTATTCTGTCCCTCACAACAATTTTATAAACGTATATCGCAATTAATTTTGTTTTTATTAGAATGAAATTTAGTTCGTTTTATACACTGTGTCTTATGGGTGCTTTTGTTATTATTGGAGATAGAAACTCGGTTAAATGGACAAAGTCGTGCCGATTTGTATGTTCTCTAATGAGAAAACAGTTTAATACTTTTATTAACTTTTACTTTTATTTGTGGTCCAATTATTTGTATTTTTAAATAACTTTTTTATTTGTGGTTAATAGGTCTTTTTGATATGTTATAGGCCGTTATAATTTACATTTAAATTGTCAGTTTAAAATTTTTTTGGCACAAATAAAATTTCTGTTCTTCCTATGGGTTCAGCATTTGTTTGTGAGTAATGTGATATGCACAAGCCATATGTCTAATATAATCAGAATACTCGAATATAAACTTAATTTAGAAATTTGTTTCTTTTTTTCCTTGTAGTGTTTTTGTTTTCATAGCAAATTTAATATTACACTGTTTTTACGTGTAAGACTTTTATTGCACAAAATTATTTGAAAATTATTTTTGTGTGTTATTTTTCTGGAGTCGTAATCGGAGGCGGAGTCGGAGCCGCACTCGGACCACAAAAAATATCTGGAGTCGGAGTCGTACTCGAAATTTTTTTTTCCGACACCGCAGTCCTGGTCTTAACGGTTGTTTTCTGGACATGACTTTATTGACAAAACAATCTTTTTCGGTGCTTTCTTATTTCATGAGTGAAGAATTATAGAGACCTGTAATTTTGAATTAGGTATGCAAAGTACTATCCTCTCATAAACAAATATTTCACATGTAACTTAAAATTATGCCGATGTTTTTTTTTTATTGAAAATGGTATTAAATGCAAAAAATAATCTAAATATGTAATTACATTTGGTACTCATTTACGTTACAAAAATGCGAAAAAAAGTTTTTTTGTTGTTTATTTTCATTTTCGAGAAAATAATTAAATTTTGATGCCTCTCTGTCTTAAAGAAGCACACATATCGAGCACACATATATAGCACAAATCGAAACATCAAGAAGGTTTTGAGATATCATTTATGATGAAAAATCAACGTATAGAGTTCCCGTGGTCATCTTTTTTGTTTTTACATGGCTTTTTGATACAATAATAAAATAATAAGTTTCACTGGAAAACGCAATAATATGTTTTGCACCCCTCTTAACTCCTAACCCCCACATATTAACCCTATACCACCATCATTATAAGCGCCTTTATCGCTTCCAATGATAAGAGTGTTGGCTTCTAAATCACTAAATCGCAATTTGCCTGCACTAAAACTATTTATACAGAACAACTTTGCCTTGAGAAATAAAAAATTATACACGGTACATATTTTTTGTTTTTTAAAATTGAAAAACTATTGTTTATTTGACCGTCTTACACTACAAAAAAAGCAATTTTCATCAATTTTTATATCAATTTCCTTCCGTAAGTCTAATATGCGGAATTAGGTTTCTTTTCAACGATTTAGTGTCATTATAAAATAAATAGGTTTCAGCAAAGCTGGGCAAACTTAATCAGAAAGTTAACTTCGTTAATCGTTAATCCGTTAACGAAGAAGTTACCTTCGTTAACTGATAGTCCGTTAATTTGTTACAAATGTAACGGAAGTTAACGTTAACCGTTAATCGTTAACTTTTTATAAAAAATGGAGAAGACTAAAAACAAAACAACTCGTGCGCATGCTTTATGTATATACAGATATTATTATATTTATGTCATAGACGCCGCGTCACACAAAACGTCACACATGTCAACAAAACTAACTGCAAACTTGCACAGAATGCCTATACAGCAATATGAAATAAAATGTGAAATGTGATATTTTTACTGTAACGTACTTGAATTAACGGATGATGAATGTAGCGGAAGTTAATGGTTTTGAAAGTTAACTTATAAGTTAACTCCTTAACGAAAAATTTAACTTCGTTAATTAACTATTAACCGATTAACGCTTTTGTGCCCAGCTTTGGTTTTCAGTAGGTACACGAGAAACTTCTAGATGGATAGCTTTGGGTATTAATTTTAATTACAACAGTACACGAAACCACACAAGATATATGTTATTATTGTAAACTTTAATTGTTGTTGGAACGATATTACAAGAGTAATTTTCAAATAAACTTCAAACTTTTTCATAGAACATTTCAAGTTTCTAATAGTCAAGGAGTGTGTACAATTATTTATTATAGTAAACATACATTACGCTGAAAAATGTGTGTCTACTACATGTGCATTACCAGTAAAGTAAAGTTACCAGCATACCAAAATATACATTCATTAAAAAATTCTTGGAAAGTTAGAATTTTGTAATTGGTTCTTACAACAGTTAAAACATACCTAAATTCCAATCATCGATTTAGAGTACTTTAAAAAATGATAGTTCTGTCCATTTTTCTGTGTGGAATTGTTACAAAATTACAAAAATTCATATATATCAGTTTGTATTCCCAATCATTGCCAAATCCATCGTAATTCTGCAGCATGACTGAGCATGGATTCTCTAAGAAATAGCAGCTCAACATTCTACTGTTTTTTTTATTTGCGCTTTCCTTCCTTATTTGAATATCTTGTTCCTTAACATACCACCAAAGAAGTAAGCCACGCAGTGTTAAATCACGTGATCTAGCTGATCAAGGTGTTGAACCAATATGCCTCCCTTGCATATTGTTTTAATAATTCTTATCTGGTGTACTATGGTGGAGCCGTGTTGATTTAATATCAACTCTTGACTGGCCCGCAAATCAATATTTTCCAACAATATCAACTTCATGTTCTAAAAATGTTTTGTACCCTTGTGCCTTGAAATGTCCAGTGACCAGGTATTTTGATTACTTACTTGTCTTACCCATCGGTTGTTTTCAGGCATAATAATGCATATGATTCCGGTTAATAATGCATATAGCTTTTCAAAGTAGCTTCAACCGAAAATGAAAAAAGATTTTTAAAAATAATTTGGATGTTCATTAATTGTTTGTAATATGGTTTCACAGAAAACTATCCTGTTCCCAAAATAATTCTCAAATTCAGGTGGTATAGGAGTTATTTGTTATCTTTTAGTATTCGATGGACTTTGGTCCATAGCTTGCTATTACTGATCTCAAGTTCTGTACTTAGTTCTCGTGTACTCAAATGGGAATTCTCCTAAGCACTCAATAAAACATTCAACTGGGCATTTTCGTCTAAAGCCAAGAGTGAAATCAATGTTCCGAGTAGAATTTTTATATCGAACCATCAAATTCTCGAAGTATATTCTACTCAGGATTCGATAATTTGGATATCTTTGCATCCGCTCTTTGACCGAGAAGACTATTGCTTTGACATTTTCCTAATACGAAGATCAAGTTCTTCATTAGTATAGTTTATAACTACGGATCGAGATTATTATAAGCTGATGTACTGGTCATTTACGAAGTAGAATAGACAAAAAACAGTTCACTGAATTTAAGCGTAGTAACTAGATATGCTATATTTATTTAAAAAATCGTTAGGTAGGTAATAAATTTCAAATTAAACCTAAAATTGCCACTTTTTCCAGCTCGCTTATCCCATTATAATTATGTAAAATAGACATTTAAAATTCTGTGAAAAGTTATTTAACGTTTAACAAAGTACTATTTGCTTTGTATACTTTATATTATAATTAGTCCAGTCATTATTATACATTTGGTAATATAAATCAACCGAGAAGGCTACATTTTTAATATGACGTAGGGGGAGCCTAGAAAAGTTTAGCTTTAAATTGTCAGCCAAGATTTCCTCTGTGCATTTTGCGCCATCTTGCGAAAAGCGTTAAATCCAGTTTTTTGCAATAACTCGGTTCTCCGTTGAGATACGGTAAGTTTGAATAAATACTCTTTGTTGCTTTTTTACGCTCTACAACAGGGGTAGAAATCATATAAGGCCACATTTAAATTTAAAAATAAAAAGCAGGCCGCAAACTTGCCATCCTTCTTAAAGTAGTCTTCGTCGTGCAATATATCCCCACTAGGAAGTTCATATCAAATAACTTAGAGCAGATAGTAACCAATTTTAATTTATGTCTGTATACTGTATCTTCATTATTTTCAATTCTGGGGAAGTTTCAGATTAGATCCATTCCTGTTATTTGATATGAGCTCTATATTTTATATAACTAGGGCTAATTAGGTCAGTAAATGATAGAATAGAATAAATTCAAATATAATTCATTATTATTTATGGAACACTAGAAATAATAGAAAAAATAATAGAATAAATATAATCAATCATGACGGTTTTATCATAACAAAATCATCCACATACCCAATTTAATGTGATTTTTGTGTTTGTTTTTTATTAGAACGAAATTGAAAATTGGGATAAAACATTGTAACTCGTAATTTCAGTTGGTCTTCTAAATGTGTATCAGTTATTTGAGTCCTTAATTGGGTCATAATTTGAGTTAAATATGAGAAGGTTGACTCATAACAGTATGTAGTCCCAAATCAAGAAAGCAGTTTTCGAGCATGTTGACGTAACTTTGGAGATTCGAGTGCATTTTTCCATATTTCTATGGGATCCTTTTTGGATTTTTTTTCTATTTATCTATTTATTTTTATAATAGTATCTTCACATAACTCAAACAATTCCATTTGTAATTCACTTGGTGCCTTTAAAATATCAACTAGATGTGGTTCGTATGCTAATTTCCTAGCAAAAGTATCTTCTTCAAAATCGAAAACCTTTCAGAACATTCTTCAAATTAATGAGTCTAAATCAGCTATATACCCTTGATATGTTACGCTCACAAATTCTTGTTCATTTATCACTTTTGCTAACTCTGGAAAATGTTCTTCAGACATTTGTGATTGGGAGAAGAGAGTTTTGAAAAATAATAACTTTTTTTCTAAATGCCTGGATTTTCTACCACATGTCGTATATAATATGTTTTGTTCTACCTTGCAAAGATACATTTAATTCATGTTCCTTTACCATGATATCATATAAAAAAAGATACGTTTCTGCAAAATTCTTCATCCAGCAATTCGCATTGCTATTGTGGTTCGTCATAAAATTGAAAAATTTCTTTTCGTAAAGTTAAAAGTTTTACTAATACTTGTCCTCTTGATAGCCAGCGTACTTTTGAATGATACGGCAAATCTACACTGTCTGTTTCATCATCTGACTTAAGCAAAAATAAATTGAGAAGATAAATGATACAAATCAAAATGTTGAACGACATATTTTGTCAAATTAATACTATAGGTTAATAATATGGTGATATACAGGCGGGATGAAAATTTTAAATAAATTAAAAATTACAGCCACAACCTGGATTTGAACCAGGGACCTTTGCGGTTCTAGCACAATGCTCTCCCATCTGAACTACTGAGGCCTATGACATTTATATATAGGTATATATTTTTTATTTTATTTTTTTGTTTTTATTTATGACAAATATATCTAACAAATGTCACAGGCCTCAATAGCTCAGATGGGAGAGCATTATGCTTGAAACGCAAAGATCCCTGGTTCAAATCCAGGTTGTGGCTGTAATTTTTATTTATTTAAAATTTACATCCCGCCTGTATATCACCATATTATTAACCAATAATAAAAGACACATTTTTTTAAAAAAATTAAATATTTAACAAGGCCTCCAGGGAGTATTGAAAAGGCCGCATGCGGCCTTAAGGTCGCAGGTTCCCCACCCCTGCTCTACAATTAAGGTCTCTTACAGTTTTACCTACCGTTCATCGTTATTGAAATATCGATTGAGAAAGTCATTATTTTAGGTAGGGAAATTTGCTTTTTGCTATTTTCCCGCAATAGATATCGAAGAAATTGCCATTATAAAACTTTTAGAGCATTTTCAGACCTACAATTTCGAGTTTTTTAAATGTTTTTCCTTTCGACCAAAATTATGATCTCTAGCGCGCCGCAACATCGGTAAGTCCGTGCCCCGTTTCGATTTTGCTGCTCGCACGGATGAAAGGTTGTTCGGGGAATTATTGGGATATAAAATAAATAAATGAACCAGACAAATTATACAACAAACACATGAAATTTAACAAATAATTTTTTGTGTAGCCAAAACAAATAATTAAGAGCCACCCTTTTTTATATTTTTCGTCGTTTCGGTGGTCCTGGCTGAAGAAGTTCTTCCTCGGTTAACTCTTCGAGTTGTGGAGACTCTCACCCGCAGGAAATGATGCTGGGATGGTCGAAACATCATCATCATCATCGTCGTCGTCGTTAAATAGAATGTCGACTCTGGCGATGTTGTTGCATGTTTGCCCACTACAATGCAGGCAAATAACGGAGAAACTAATTCCGGCTTTTCTGCACCCACAAACAACCTCGCGCTTACCTTAACATTTGCACGAAATGAGTTTTAAAAGAACCGGTGGAGCGGGATCGGCTGTGGTGAAAATTATTTTCAGCCGGTAATTAGTCACGTTTCTACTTGTAGATATGTCCTGAAAAGGTGTTGGCGGACTGCGTTTTTTGTTGGTTGGAGTAGCGAGAGGTGATTCAACTTATTTATCGTCATTGCCTTTTTCAAAACGGTAGAATCGCAAAATATTTATCGCAAAATATGTGTCCTGTTGATCACCGCCATATAAGGCGATGAGGAATCGCTCTCCAGTACAAATTAGAACCTTCGGATCGACCTTTTCTTGCCGATGACTGTAGCTCCGGATTCTTCTTGACATTGTTGATAAATTTAGACTTTCCAATATTATAAGCAGCGTCGGGCGGGGCTGCGGTCAAGTTTGCAGCGCGCTAGAGGTCATAATTTTGGTCGGACGAAAAAAACAAAAACAGGAGATTGCAGACCTGAATATGCACTACAATTTTCATACTAGATCATTTTTCGATATTCATCACGAGAAAAGAGAAAATAGCAAAAACCAAATTTCACTACCTAAATGTTTGACTTTTCGGCCGATATCACCATAACCATGAACAATAGGTAAAAATGTATAGGACCTAAATTGTAGAGCGTTACAAAAACAACAAAAAAGTATTCAAAATTATTGTATCTCAACAGAAAACCGAGCTATTGTAAAAAACTGAATTGAACCCTTTTTTCATGATGTCGGAAAATGCACATAGGAAATCTTGGTCGACAGTTTGAAGTTAAGCTTTTCTAGCCCCCCCCCCCCCTACGTCATATCAAAAATTTAGCCTCGTCGGTTCATTTGCATTTCTAACCCGTTTTTTCCGACGTAATGACTGGACTAAATTGAAAAGAGTGTTATTATTACTGTCTAGAATATGTTCTCTCGTTTCTTCATCAATTAGTTACCTTAGAATGATTTTGTTTATTCATCTCGGAAGCAGTCGATAATAGCCTAATATGTGAAACTGATTACCAGAAAAAGCTTAATTAAAACCGCAATCATATACCTAGTGTTCCATTTGAAACATAAGTTAGTGGTCGGTTGTTGTGCAACACCCTGTACACATAAAAATATTTTCTGGCCGTTGGGTGATTGACTATCGACAACACTTTTCTATATGGAAGCATCGTGAACATATATTAATGTATTTTTCTTCAACCGTGGTTTCGCATTTAGTTAACAGTCAATAGAGCAGGATATTTGTAACGAAAACATTATTTGAAGTGCTTTCCAACGAGGAATCCAATATCTCTCCAATATTTCTAATGTCTAGTTTATTTATTCGACGGTGTATGTGCTTATGTTGAAATGGCATAAAAGCATTTTAAATTTATTTTTTTAATATTGGTGATGAAGGTTTCCACCGATTCCATATTGATATATAAATAAAATAGCTCTTGAAGTTAATATGGAAGGTATTTATTCACACATTTTATTGACACATATTTGTCGCACAAATATTCAAGTGAATAAATATGTTTATGATTTTTGTTAATTGGTTTGTTACTAAAAACATATATATTCAGAATTTCATTTCCATCTCATATTATTTTGTTTTACACGCTATATATTTTTCAAACCGTCAAACCGGCCAATTTTAATAAATATTTTTTCCTGTTAGCGCAGTTAAATTAGGATTTTACTTCGCAAAATTTCCACCCCAGCTGGCGTTTTATATTCATCTTTGGTTGAGCATTAAAAATAACATGTAAAAAATCCTCATCGAAATCGTGTCTGCGTTGCGAGTTATACACTGTCAAAAATGACCCAATTGACTTTTTAACAATATCTAGCTTTTTATTGATCACACGTCAATGAGAACTATTAGGAAATCTAAACATTTTTTATGCTTTACAAACAACTCTATACATAGTTCCATAATGAGCTGGCGTTTTTAAGTTATAGGTGTAGAAAAACGTCAAACGCAGCTGAGAGAAACTATGTAATTATGTGCTGGGTAAACCTTTACGATATCAGTCATTGAAAATATCACAAAGATCATATATTTTAATAAGAAAAACAATAGCAAGGAGTTAAACCTTTACCATTTCCGAGATATGTTCTTGTGAAGGTTAAGCAGTGTGTTATGTTTTCCTCCTGAAGGACATATCACGGAAACCGCCAACTTTTGACTAAAAGTTTATTGTTCCTGTTATTACAAAATATGATGTCATTTAAAATGGAACCTCATCACTTTTGTTGTTCATAGCTACTTGTTGTTGACGCTTTTCAGCCATAGAACGTAAGAACGGTTACTCGTACGAACAAGATGAATATTGTAGAAAATTAGACGATCTATCAATCTCAATCTGACCTTCATTGTCGTTAGACTAATAGGTAGCAATTTAATGTCACAAACACGATTTTGCACTTATTTCGAAATCGGTTTTTTGTCCAGTGACAGTGAATTTTGGGATAAGCAGTTCTTTACATCTTTAGATTTAGATCATCTACATCTGTATTTTTTCGTACAAGCAACCGTTCTTACTGTATACGGCTTAACGTCAGAGAATACCTCAGAGAAACACGGCGCACATTGTATGTAGGGTGTCATCTTCCGAACGAAGGTATTTAGAGGGGAATTTATTGGCACATTATATTTTGAGATAAAAACCAATAAACATGTAGTCAAAAGTTGGTCGTGTTCGATATATGTTCTTCAGAAGAAAAACGGAATAATTTCCTTGCTTTTATGGGATTTTTCCAAAACTAGTGTCGCAATAAACATTATTACATAAGGTACTACTTAACATTTTTATGGATATATCTTGGATATGGTGTAGTTGTAACTGCATGCTATTGCTTTTCTTGTTATTATATATATAAATCTCTGTCATGCTCTGTCATGTTTTATATGACTTAGGTGGCTTACAAGATTACCCAGCATATACATACGTAGATTATATAACATCTATAGACGTTTTTTTGTAAAGAATTATAAGACTTAGAGATTGCCTAATAGCGCTCACTGTCGTCTTATCAATAAACGCAAGATATTGTAAAGAACCGGAATGTGTGCATGATGCAAAATAAGAATGAAGACAATAAAAAATTGCCCTTTTCTTTGCAACTGTGTTTGGAGGCACGTAACTCTGCACCGACTAGATAATAGAAATAGAAATAAATAAAGCATGCTATACTCCTGAATCATTTCTACATAAAATATTGGTCTCTCAAAATTTTCTGCTCCTAGGTTTGGACAGGAGCGCGAGGAAGGTGTAAGGAAGGTTTTCCTTTTCTTTCCTCATAAACCGCTTGCCCAAAAAATTCAAATTTACACAGAGTATAACTCAAGATCTTGTCTACATATTGGCTTTTGCGTTCTTCCAGATTTCCTAGCAATAAAGCCTAGAAACAAGGTTGCCGGATATCTCTGCAATGAGTATTAGCACGACAACGCCACAGGAACGAAAACAATTGCAAAATTTTGTTGAATGTGACTATTGAAATAGAAACAGATTTGAGATGTTAATACATTAATTTTATAAAGCTGTATAAATGTACAATATAGTTTTTGGACACCGAGCAAGTACGTCACCTCGTCAGGGGCTCAGGATTCGAGGTCGGCTTATGACCTGCATCGCAGGCCCGTACTTAGAATCAAAACAAACATCGTACATACATACTTGTTGATGTAAGCACCATTGAAGTGGAAGGTTAGAATTGGTGGAATCTTTGTTTAATGAAAGAATAGGTTGCAAGTGTTCAGTAAAGAGCTGTAAACATGTTTTTTTTTATTATTATTATCAAGTAGCAGTAAATTAATAAAATCAAAACAAAATATTTTTTTCTCAGACCACAATAATATGGAGGTTGATTTTGAGTAAAATCAAGATAATATAAATACATAAATAAATAAATATTCCGTTGATTACTAATTCCTTGAGTAAAGTTTCTTGAGTAACTGCGTTGCGTTGCGTACATGTTTTGCAACTATTCAATAAAAATGCTGAGGTATTATTCCAAGGAACCAAAACAAATAATAATGGATGTTATAAATTTCTTTTTCAATTAACTAAAGCAGAGCTGTATGTATACCTCAAAAACTCACCATCATGAGAAGGTACCTACTATTAGATTTTGTAGCAAATCAAATCAGAAGCAACGAAGTAAAATTATTATAAATTAAAATAAAAATCAGTGTGATTTCCAACCTTTTATTTTAGCGTTGCTGCCGGAGTATATGACAAATATGTCGTCGATATATCTGCCATAATAAACTATTCCGCAATGTGACAAATTTTATATAGGTCAGTGGGGACGGAGCATAGGCATTAAGCCTTTCCTAGGAAACTAACCTTTTGTATAGCGTAGGGAACTGAATTGTGATATGGCACTACAGTATTTCTGATGTTGTTTATACAAGTGTGCGGGTTTATCCTCGAATATGTTGTGATTCGTTGTTGCAATTTACGGTTATTCTTTAGATCAGATTCTCTGTTATATTAACCCTTTGTGTGAAATATATTTGAATACTATTGCGCAATAAATGTATTATTATTATTATTATATTGGATTTAAAGCACCTTATTAATAATAATTCGAGTGTGTGCAAGCACCTACAGGAAACTCAACACTCCATCGATGCAAAAAGTGTCAAACTGTTGCGCAGTGCAACTAAGTTAAAACGGATATCACTCCTTGAAGAACTCGAGATATATAGAAGTTGCGAGGAAACGCCAGATTTGATCCTCAACGAGTATTTGGAAATCAACCCCAACCGCATTTTATTAAGCTATTGAATGTTCCCGCTAGAGAATCGTGCAAGATCTGACCACCGACCGCGCCACTCGTATACGACTGACAAAGCTTGCTGACACGCAGAAAGAATATAGTATTTTAATCAATTGAATCAATGTTAGTTATTTAGTGCTTTCTACCGCTGGCGCTGTTTGTCTGTGAACTCAATTGTAATAATAGATCTTTTAAGAACCACCCATCATTGACCTCACCCGCACAACTTGACGGTAACTAAAGTGTTGCTTTTGTAAATGACATTGAATGTATTTTTAGAAAGTCTATAACCTCATATTGACCTATTTAGTTATTGTTTACATGTGATGCTTGTACTATTTTGCATTTATTTTAAAAAGATTTTGCTGTTGTTCTAATGAACTAATTGTATTTCTCGTTGTCCTCCACGGCTTGGCCTGACGACGGATGCGTGGACCTCCGAAACCGGTAACTTAATAGCCTCCTACAATAAAACGTTGGAAGTCACTCTGATTTTTATTTTAAAATACAAAATGTTTACTTCTTTGCTTCTGATTTGCTTTGTTACAAAAGCTAATAGTAGGTACCTTCTCATGATGGTCAATTTTGTGAGGTATATAATATACAGCTTAATTGAGAAACAAATGAGAAATATTGGTAATATTATTTGTTTTACTTCCTTAGAATAAATACCCCAGCATTTTTGCTAAATACCAAATACACGTACGCAACGCAACGCAGTTACTCAAGAAACATTACTCAAGGAATTAGTAATCAACGGATTATTTATTTCTTTATGTATTTATATTATCTTGATTTTACCTAAAATCAACCTCCATATTATTGTGGTCTGATTATGGTGAAAAAAATATTTTATTTGTTTTTTTATTTATTTGCTGCTACCCGATAGCGTGCCTGCGTGCGTGCGTGTGTGCGTGCGTGCGTGCGTGCGTGCGTGCGTGCGTGCGTGCGTGCGTGCGTGCGAGCGTGCGTGCGTGCGTGCGTGCGTGCGTGCGTGCGTGCGTGCGTGCGTGCGTGCGTGCGTGCGTGCGTGCGTGCGTGCGTGCGTGCGTGCGTGCGTGCGTGCGTGCGTGCGTGCGTGCGTGCGTGCGTGCGTGCGTGCGTGCGTGCGTGCGTGCGTGCGTGCGTGCGTGCTTGCGTGCGTGCTTGCGTGCGTGCGTGCGTGCGTGCGTGCGTGCCACTACCCGTTTTTTTGTGGCGACGAATCGAGAGAAACTACTAAAGGTATCGGGACGAAACTTTGTATTTAGAAATTTCATGACCAAATTAGAGCTGCAAAGCTTTATTTCAAGAGGGCCCAAAGAAACTGGATTATTAACTCTTAGCATTTTTCAACAATTTGGCAAATGAGCCGCCATTTCTGTAATTTCATCAAAATAGTTAAATAATAAATTAAAGTAGAGGAAATTCTGATTAATTTATGTCTATGACTTATTTTTGGAAAAATTTAGGGTTTAGCTTAGCTGCATGAGCAAATTCTATTTGATAGAGATCCGTCGTGTCTGCATTAATATAAAACTAGTTAGCCTGGATTTGACAGATGTTTTGATAATATTGACAGTGGGTATTGCAAAATATCAGCGTTTGACACTAGCTACTGTCATTAGAATTAAAATAATTGTCAAATCTTGGCTAACTACGTTTAATGCAGACACGATCCCAGACGATTCTCTGCAGACGATTCCGGAGAAACTACTCTAAAGGTATCGGGACGAAAGTTCATATTTAGAAGTTTTATGTCCAAACTTAGAGCTGAAAAGCTTTTGGTTCAAAAGGGTCCAAAGAAACTGGTAGTTTATTCTAAGCCTTTTTCCAGGATTTTGCAAATGAGCCGCCATTTCTGTAATTTCGTTAAAAAAGTTAAATAGTAAATTAAAGTAGAGGAAATTTTGTATAATTTTTTTGGTAAAATTAAGAGTTTAGCTATATGAGCAAATTCTATTTGATCGAGATCGTGTCTGCATTTCTGCTACTTAGCCAGGATTTGACAATTATCTTCATTCTAATAACAGTAGCTAGTGTCAAACGCAGATTTCTTGACAATACCTACTGTCAATATTATCAAAACATCTGTCAAATCCTGGCTAAAGTGTTTTATTTTAATGCAGACACGATCGATCGCGATCAAATAGAATCTCATGCAGCTAAATTATTAATTTTATATATTGTATGATAAAGTCATGTACCTGGCCACATAAGATTTTTTATTTCTCTCGCGCTCATGTTTAAACCGATTGGAGGAAAAATTCGATAGTCACTCATGTTATGTAGATTTCTACTGATTCAGTTATTCTCCTGAATCAGTAGAAATCTACATAACATGAGTGACTATCGAATTTTTCCTCATCAGAAAGCGCTATTAACGTACGCATTTTGATTAGAATTCAGATATCACATAACCTCGTAAAAATAAGTATTCATATGACATATTTTGGCGAGATTCGTGCTTAGTGGCTTGTGGGACACCAATATCACGGTGTTCCGTATGTACTTTATTTTGGAATGACTAAATTCCTTGTATATTGGAGTTTTTGGCGCAACCCAAAAGCTGGATGCCGTCTAACCAAATCGGTTTTAATACTTGTTTGTAAACTTGTAGTTTGTTCTGAACTGACAACTGATAGTTTAGAAAATAAACTGCTTCCGGGTTTTGCCGTGTGTCAAGATCTGTAAATGCTGACGTTTCGCGAACCATGTTGCTCGCTTCTTCAGAGCTAACTGTATACTGTATTCCAGTACTGAATTCCAGTATTCAGTTAACTCTGAAAAAGCGAGCAATATGGTTCGAGAAACGTCAGCATTTACAAATCTTGACACACGGCATAACCCGGAAGCAGTTTATTTTCTAAATGATTCTGGCCGTTAAAGTCTACGTACTTAATAGTTTCTTCCCAGAAACCAGTACACTTCTCTGTAATTGAGGCCAAGCTCTACTATTTTCTTCTTAACGTGTTCTCTCCACCTTAGCTTTGTATCCAGTCATACCCAAATACTTTGCAGTATTCGCATATGGCACAATGGCGTCGTAAATCTTGACATTAACTTTACTAACAAAAGGATCGCGAACATACCTCATATGTACTTGATTCTTTTGTTTGTAAAGTTAATGTGGACAGATTTCAGTTTGTTGAGCTTGGTCTTCCATTTTTTGGTCCATTCATATATTTTATTACTAGCTTGCTAAGATTTCTAGTAGATTCTCCAATTGTTGATCCCACTGCCATTATAGCCGTGTCATCTTCGAATGTAGCTAGTGTTACATTTTTCAATTGTGGTAGATCACTTGTATATAGCAGATAGAAAATTGGCCCTAAGACACTACTCTGGGGTACCCCAGGTTTTAATTCTTTTAGTACCGAGTTTTATTCTGAATTTCTATTAGACATATAGGATGTTTGCAGCTCGACGTATTGTAAAAGTAGCCCACTCTAGTTTGAACATGACAAAGCTTGTTTAAAAGCATAAAAGGTTCCTACGTGCTAGGATCACAGTGATTAGCGTATTTAACTTCAAAAATTTATGTTCTTTGTTTTTTATTGGAGGGATATTGTGTGTTTCAGTAATGACATAACGTGGATTTATACTATGATTACAGAAGCGGGAAGCCTGAATATCACAACGACGTACTGTGTTTTTGTTACAGCGATATCGCTGGTATCAAATAACCAGCGATGATGTGGTAAAACATGCAATTGCGTTGTTAAAATCTTTGCATCTGCACTGCAAATGTAACAACTGTCGCGTTCTTTAAGTGAAATAACTGCGAATTTACTTTGGCCGCATATTGCTGAAATTGATAACAAATACTTCACTTAAATTTTACAACATTGCGCTCACCTTTACAGCATACTTGCTGTAGTTTGTCACCAACATAATCTGTATATTTACAGAAAATGTTCTCTGTGTAGCTAGGTAGGTAAAAGTCACTGGTAGTTACCTAGTTCTAATATTCAAATCATTATCAACAGTTTATCGATAAATCAACATTATTATTATTAAATACCAAAATCCACGATCGAAACCGCGGATGTAGCCGTAAGACTATAACAATTAAGAATGCTTTATACGAGCGCATCTCCTGATAATACGTTAGTTTATGTCAAAGTATGAAGTTAAATTGATGTAAGGCGAAAGCCAAATCAAATTAAAACAATATAAAAAACTTTGAGTATTAAATTAAGCACCAAGCATAAAATATTCAGCTTGTTGATCTCGTAATCAAAGCTTCGAAGAAAAGAAACAAAATTACGTATTACATCACCAACAAGCCAAATACTGTTACCCCTTCAGTTATAGCCCTTCAGTTGTTTAAGTCAAAAAGAATACGCAGTGTCTCTGGCTGTCCCTCATTTTACCTGGTGTCAAACGGTATATTTTTAATCGAATTTAATTGAACTGTGTATTAAAAGTCCATGTACAATAAAATTAGTATTGCACAAAAAATGTAGTACCTAAGTGCTAAATAAATGTGAGTTAAAATAATACATAAAACGGTTGTCTTTTGGCAATTCAGTTACAAACGAGACAGAAATACAACATTGATTGAAATCGCTTTCAATCAATCATTTGGTTGAAGGCGGTTGCCCTTTAACTTTGATAAAATATTGATATCTTTTTTTCCGATGTGATGTGTAGCTATTATTGAATTTCGACCAATTCCAGCGACTACACCCAAATCGGCAACCATGTCAACTGTCGTAAATATGTTACCGTACGAAATTCAGTAAAACTTCTTGACACCGGATTCGCCACGGACGTGTCGCAAAAGGGAAAATAAAATATACTTTATATATACGTTTTCTTCTCTCCTTTCGTTGCTTTTACTCCCACCATCTCATCCGTCATAATTCAATTTATACGAGACCCCAAATAAACTACATAATGTGAACATGCCGACCCACGTCATTAATCACTTTATTATGTGAGTAACGAAATTACTTCACGTTTTATTTAGGGAAAACATCTAAAATGTTACCTATTTCCATTGTGCATTGTCCAAAGTTATTTTTTTTACGTACATGGTAAGGAAGAAACAATAAGCAGGTTTTATTGTATACCGGCTGACCCCCGCCATGGGTACGTCTGCTTGTTTTTCTTTCACTTATTATACTGGTAGAATTAAATTTGGAGGAGGACTAATAGACCAAAATATATTTTTTTTCCGAAAATAGCGTCATCCTTGCAATTTTAAATGGCGTCCTATATTATTCATGTGATATCTTCTAACAGGATGACAATCCGAACACAAATCCATGTTCCTTTCCAAATTTTCAATTTTAATATATTCACGGGTAATTTATCACCATATCAAAAAGGTTTATCAATATGCAGGATTAGGAGAAATTATGAGCATAATTACGGTGTATTAGAAATAATCTTAAATTTGTGGACAAACTAAATAAATAATTACAAAAGAAGAAATGGGATGGATATAAAACCTATTATTGTTTCTGATATGTTGACATTTCTTTGATATGTTGAGGTTTCTGAGATGTTTCTGACCTCATTTGCTCTATGTTGGTTAATACACTGGTGACAGTACTTACAACACCAAACATTACACTATAGCATTATTTCTACTTTGCGTTCCTTATAAATTCATAACGAAACCACTTTCGGCGTCGTTATGAAAACACCAGAGCACTAGCTTTTAGTAACTTTTAACAAATTATGCTGACATGTCAATCGCTTTTCGCTCGCCTAAATCGTATTGGCAGTTTTACCACAACTACCAACTGTTGAATATACAAGTATTCTAGATTGTAAGGTGTCTACCGTAGTTTTCGAAATTTATGTAAACTTAATGTTGCAAAGTGGAAAAATATGATATGACACTCGTTTTATAAGACGTATCGGCGCACTCGATCCAAAACAACTCGTGCGCCAATTTTCGTCTTTGTATTATAATATATCATGAAATTATCAGCTAATTGTATCTCTGAGGTAGTGGCTCATTTGGTACACCGTATGTTATCTCAGGGTATCTCTCCAAATGGGCTAAAGCCGGCAATTATTCTACCAAGTCACAAAAGGGGAGACAACAATTTGTCGGGAATTATAGGCCGGTGTCAATTCTGTCGGCGTTCTCAAAAATATTTGAGAGAATACTGCACGAAAGGTTATATTTTTTTTTTGTTAGACACGATCTTATATCGTCTAGTCAGTATGACTTTCTTCCGGGTTTGACGTGGAGTCGGCTCTTTTTGGGGCGGTATCTAACATTCTTTCGAACATCGACAATCATTGTTGTGTGGCCGCGGTATTTTTTGATCTGTCAAGCGCTTTCGACACTATACCGCATGGTCGTTTGTTCATGAAGCTACAATTATTGGGGATTAGGGGATTTGCTTTGGAACTCTTGCAGTCATATTTGCGGGACAGGGACCAGACGGTGACCATAGATAGTGTACTGAGCTCAAGCTGGTCCATATTAAAGTTTGGCGTGCCACAAGGGTCAATTTTGGGCCCTCCTTTATTTTTGATGTACATGAACGGTCTGCGACGGTGCGTGTGCGTGGGAGATTTGTACCAGTGTGCAGATGACCTAGTCTGGTCCTTTCACATACGGAGTTTGCCGGTCCCACATATCTTGCAAATGAAATAATCCAGAAGATTGATGGTGTGAAATAAATTGTATGATGCTAAATAGTAACAAGACGGCATTGTTGCATCTTTCGCTGGAGGCGCCGGATCGCTCGTTACTGGTTAGAGAATACGGGAGGTCAAGCTCATTGGACTCTTCAACTAAGTTTCTGGGGATTTATCTCCAGCGCAATTTGATGGGGGATGAGCACATCAGCTTTACAGTTAAAAAATTTAATAGAGCATACAACTGTATGCATAGACTCGGGGATATTGCTATCATGGATACCTGAAGGACATATTATTACGCACACGTAGAATCAATTTTGGCATATGGTATTATTTTATGAGGTTCATCCACAAGTATTGATTCACTGTTCCGCTTGCAAAAAAGATTTTTGAAATGTATGGTCCATCTTTAAACTCTGTTCGTGATTACAATTAAAAAAAGCAGTGACATTTTTATGAACTATCCAGGATTCGTTTAAGATAGTCTTTCGTCAGAACATCACCAATATCTGAAACATTGGTGGAGAAATGTGTAGAGTTTTACATATTGAGTGACAGCGGTTATATGGTGGCTATCCATGCCACGTCATTTGCTGATATAGCACAACTCATTCGAGTACACTCTGAGGCTTTGCTGTTCCGCGGATTCTGTAACGTAGACTCGGAGATTAAACAACAGTTTCTCATTAGGAGCCTTATATTCTTCTAAAAAAGTAACAATTACCGCACAATAACAACAAATAAGAAAAACTAGGACTACCTACATGTTGCACATTTTGGTTCATGTGGAGGTGCTTATCTTGGAAACACAGATCCGCCCTAAATAACCTAAGTTTTCAGGATATGTCGCAAATACCATACTAGTTCATAATTAATCATAGGTCGCGCATGCGCATTTTAAATGAATTAATTACTCATAAACTAATACAGAATTCTCTGCTCGAACAAACCTAATACACTTTACTTGCGTGGATTCTGGGATAGGTACAAGTGTCATCAAAACAACCATTTCGTCTTACGAATTATAATTTACAGGCTGATATATTCCACTTATCATAATAAACACTAGTTATTACCGATGTTAGTCTGATCGATTCATATGTATCCCCGTTTTTTGGGATGCAATGAAATTATCAACTGATAATGAATAAATGAATGAATGAATATCTTTATTTTGTTCTACTATTACATAGAATATGGTATTTGATCACACTACTACAATAAATTATATTGCCCAACGGTGATCTTTCTCACGAGTTTCATCCCTCTATCTTCGCCTCGAGTGGGGACATCTCATCCCCGGGCTAGCGGTATCGAGGGTTCCTCATAAAACAATTAACAAAGTAATTAATTACATTTTCCGAATTATTTGTTTTCACTTATATTTGTGGCATTTTTTGGTCTTTTAATATTTAATTTAATTAGTTTACGCATAATATCCCTTGTCCTTCCTTTGCTTTCCTTGTCATTCGTCACGTCTCGCCCGCAATAGCCCAATGAGGCAACGTTTTTCTGTAAATTAAAGGGGAATCTAAATAATAGTTCATCACGTACATAACATCGTCAAGGTCTATTTTTGAGCTTACGTCGCCTGATAAAAAAATTCATTGGCAAATATTTATCCCGTTATTTGGTTTTACAAAAAATGGTAAACACGGGTTTCGGACGAACTAGTCCAAATACCAGTTTCGAAAAAAACAATTTAATAAAAATATACACGAAGACTTTTTAACAACCATTAACTTAATTTTTGGAATATAACCGAACACAAAAGAAAACACTTGAGAACCCAGATACCAATATTTACGTGGATGACATTTTCGGTCATACACGTAATGTAGTAATAATATCCTCCAGAATTTGCAACCATCGGATTTTCATGGAATGGTATATGTACGGTTCTTAATTTTGTTTAGAGGAAAATGTAAATACCAGTTTTCAGGTGTAGAATATCTTCAGCTTTTGAGCTATAGGTACTTTCATAAACTACAAAAGTTACCTCCTGTTTACACATCCATTACCTGAATGTGTGAAAAACGTGCACGACAGCTGACATGGATTCACTTCGCAGAAATACTTGCGGTCGTGCTTGTTGGCGCCAATGAAAAAACTTGAAGGCTTTGACCACTCAATAATTAACAACTTTCTTTAAGTTGTTAAGTTTCCTTTTATTATTCAAAACTTCAACAGACGGTACTGCAAAGAAATATCTACAATTACCACCAGAAAAAACAAAATACAAAAGGTTTCAATAAAATACCATATGTTTGTTTGTTTAATTTTCATTTTGTATCTTTGTTAAGTCAATTCACCAGGAAGGTTATTTTGTAAAATATGCACCATGGATTTATTTATATCTTTTAAACAATTGACACAGATTCAAATTAATTGCAGGATATTCATAACTGGTGGACGGTGCTCGTGAAAATGAAATTGTTGAACTACCGCCAAAAATGCGAGTAATTGACCCACTAAATACTTTATAAATATTAATACTTAATGCGATTGCAAACTTAAAGCATTGCATAGCTTCTGTTAGCACGCGTTGCAACTAAATTACAGGCACATGTTTAACTCCATGTATAACATTAGTCATTCAAATTACAAGCGTATGAAGTGCTGATTGCCAAATGCATAATTCTTATTAATTCTGTTTGTAGATTATGCGTATATAAATAAGTCTTTTTAATAGTTTTTACTGTTATTGTAGGGTAAAACAGGAATAAACGCAACGGTTAAAACGATGAGATGGAGACATTTTAAAAGATCTATTTAAAGGCATGTTGTACTTTTAAATAATAGCGCATTGTCTTTAAGTATTCTATTTTCAGTTATCGTGTCGCGAAGTTCTCTAATTTTAAAGCAATTTTTGAAGAGCTTCAAGTATGGTGTTCATATAGCTCTCACAATACCTACACTGTTTTTAAGTCTACAGTGTATCTACATACCTTCAAATGATTTTCAGTCATGTGCTTTGATCATTGTTCATTTCCATTAGTTTTAGTAATTGATAATATCTGAAATTTGTTTATTTTGTTATTAAATTTGTAGTTAAATAACTCCATCAATTTGTAATGAGTGTAAAATTCCCAAAACCAGTGATTCAAATGTCAAAACATTAATTGGAACACTTCGAAGAAATTTTCTAATATCGTGAAATCTAAATTAAAAGCAGAAACTTCACAGATCTTTGACCTATCGTAACAAATAATTTGATGATCGACCGATGAACTAGAATGTCGATAAAAGAAGACGTGGTTCGATGCAATGCATTAGATTTCCATTTTGTTTAAATACGTGTAATGTCTTTAAGGAACTTGATGCGTATATTATTAAAACAATCCGAGATTTGGTGAGGACAGATGACTTGACAGAATAGATAAAATCATTATTGCAATACAACATTTAGTGAAAAATTTTACCGTACTGGATACTCTACCCTAAGTTATGGAAAGACGTTATACGTGAAAAAAGGTGGTGACATGACCTTTTCTATTGTTGAGTCAAGGAATTTTAATATTATGACAGTTACACATCAGATCAATAAAAATGGGCTACTCGTACTTGTGCGATTTGTCCCACATGTAACATATAATGAAGGTACTTATATAGTCCAGTCAAATGGTGTTGTGGCCAGTAAAAAAATATAGAAGTATTTTTTTCTTTCATTCTGTATGTTTTTTGGGGTGCTGAATCCGAATTTCAACTTCTACTTCTACTTCAACTTCTACTTCCCACGGATATGGCTTCACAACGAAAATCGCAAGAAACCTCAAAATTTTCGTCACATCTTCAGATTTTTGGAAAAATTCATAAAACCATGCACTTTTCGACGTAGACCACTATATACAAAAATAAAGCACACTAAATTTCCTATAAAAGGCACTCTCAAGTGCCTCAAGTGCTAATTTTTTGGATGAATGGTTTGGCTGCTAGAGCGCGCGAAAAAAGGCCCAATTTTTCTATTTTATATAGTGTGCGTGTAATTAAAACAAGCATTCTGATAAAACTACATTAAATTCACTGCAAATTGCACATAATAATCATTTTTTTGGCCAGACAGTGTAGCCGCGGGTTCGGGTTTATACTTTATGTCACATTACGCAAAACTGTTAAGTCAAGAGCCTTTCACCATAAAATTCAGTAGAGACCTAAATTATTATTATTTATTTATTACAAACTATATATTAGCTCTTTTTAATGAATATTTAAGGTGTAATTTTTTAATTAAGCGACGCTTGGCGGTTGTAGGGCCTGGTTTCGCTTCTGAAATATGAAAGGGAAACAACATTATTAGCAATGACTGCATTGAATTCACTATTGAATACCTCTCTCATCTGCAACCACTACTTGGGATGCAGGCTCACTGGTGCGCTGTGAAGGCCTTCTTACAACCACAATGCCATTGCAAGTCTTTCTTGCATTTACAAGAAATAAACTGAAACACTCCAACTGTATAGGATTTTTTACGAACCCCAGCCACGCCTGAACTTGGAGTTAGACCCAAACTGACATCTAACATCCCCATTCTCCCCCCAACAGAGGCCGCAGCAAGGCAGCACTCATTGAGGGTCTACATCCAAGTTCAGGCATGGCTGGGGTTTGGGAAAGATCCTATACAGTTGGGGTGGATGAAGAACAGATATGGTCTTTAGACCACCACCACCACTCTCGAGCTCCCTGCACCTGACAAACTGCTTCAGCTTTTTTTGTTGTTAATGTTTGTTGTTGCAAATGCAAGAAAGACTGCAAAGGGCATTGTGGTTGTAAGAAGGCTGGCCTGTATTGCTCCCGGCTTTGTCAATACTGTTTGATGTTGTAACAACCTGAAAAAATATGTCGCTAATGATGACAATGATTTGGACGAAATGAACGACACACCACAAACCCAACACAATTCGAAAATACAAGATAATTTTCGTTGCTGCACACTTTTGAAATATCTACTTCTCTAGTACCTATTAATTTAATAAAATTCTCATGCAGTTTACATACACCATCATGTTTACTTTCATTTTGCAGATGAAGAGTTGGCCCCCTGGGCCTTCACAGCACACCAGTGAGCCTGCAGCCCAAGTAGTGGTTGCAGATGAGAGTGGTATTCACTAGTAAATTTACTGCAGTCATTGCTAATAATGTTTTGTTACCTTTTCATATTTCAGAAGGGAAACCAGACCCTTCAACCACCAAGCGTAGCAGATTTATTAAAAAAATATTTAATACATTAAGTATTCGTTAAAGAGAGGTAATATATAGTTTGTAATAAATAAATAGTGATAATTTAGGTCTCCAGTCAATTTTTGGTGAAGGGCTCTTGACTTAACAGTTTTGCGTAATGTGACATAAAGTATAAACCCGAACCCGCGGCTACACTGTCTGGCCAAAAAAAAAATGATTATTATGTGCAATTTGCAGTGAATTTAATGTAGTTTTATCAGAATCTAAGCTTGTTTTAATTACACGCACATTATATAAAATAGAAAAATTGGGCCTTTTTTCGCGCGCTCTAGCAGCCAAACCATTCATCCAAAAAATACACTTGACGGTGCCTTTTATAGGAAATTTAGTGTACTTTATTTTTGTATATAGTGGTCTACGTCGAAATTGCATAGTTTTATGACCTTTTTGCAAAAAACTGAAAATGAGTCGAAAATTCTGAGTTTTTTTGCGATTTTCGTTGTGAAGCCATATCCCTGAGAAGTAGTAAAGTTGAAATTCGGATTCAGCACCCCGAAATACATATAGAATGAAAGAAAAAATACTTCTATATATTTTTCCTGGAACAGGCACCCTCGGAGACGATTTGACTGGACTAATATTTATTATTATCAAATAACAGTTTTTATTGGGTTAGAAGGGCTGCAAATCAAAATTGTCGATGGTTTGATCGTGTTTATTCGTCCTCATATATTCAGTCAATTACTACATTTTACAAACTTCCATTGCATACAGGCTGTTCATAGTAAACCAGATTTTTATTATTTATTATCTATTTTGCAGACCGGATGCGAACACAGAGAGAAACTAGTTTGAATCAAATCAATCACTTATTTGAAATATGTATTGGCACTCAATTACTATATTATTATACAAGTTTTATAAGACGTCAAATTGGCGCACGAGTTGTTTGGAACGGAATGGAGCGAGTGCGCCAATGCGTCTTATAAAACGAGTGTAATATACTATTTTTTATACTTTGCGTCATTAATTTTATATAAATTTAGAAATTGTGGTAACTATATTGCGCAAAATTAGAATCTAGGGTATTTTGCGGGTAGCACGTAGCAGTACTGTAGCAACTGTCAAATTCGTAAAGATGGAATAAAATCATGATAAAATCTAATTGTGAATAATTTTACTCTACTTTAGCCTACAAGTTTTAATAAATAATGAGCGAGGTCGCAACTATGATCCAGATCATAATGGAGCTTGGGGCAACTTTTACCCCTACTGTGATAAATACATGAAACATAACCTAAAAAGTAACTTTAAATGAGTGGTTTCCTAAGTATAATACTCTGAATAGACGTGTTTGGCGGTAACTGATTAGTTACTTCAAAGAATAAGCACTTGCTAAAGAATTGTTATAACGGTTAACTTTTAATAGCTGTTTCTATCTAGTACCACTGGCTTATAATTGACACCAAATTCTAATTTTGTTGTAACAATTTGTTAGAATAAATTATACGTAGTAAAATTACATGTGATGGAGGTAATACAAATAAGTTGCACACAACCAGAACCAAGACGAAGTCGAAAGCGACGGACAAAAACGAATACGGTATTGAAACGAGCAGAATTTGGTCCAAACTGTTACCGAAAACTTATACGTTACATAAACTAAGAAACCCTCAGCACTTTAAATGTACTATAGCTTCCTACGTGTATGCTGATATTCAATAAACCATTTATTGGGGATATACAATCTCGCAGCAGTAATTAATATCGTTCATATCTAGAATGTAGGTTTGATCTACGCATAACACCTTATTAAAGTAAATGCGGTCCTTGAATTATATCTGAACGGAGATTTGATGTTAACTTGAAAAGAATGATGACGATCACTTACCCGAGTCGCAAAACATCACCGTAATGTCATGCTGGCGTATTTTGATGAACATAGCAAAACTGGGAAAGCCCCAATCCTTTGGCTATACTATAGCAGGCTACACGTACGTTTAAATAGGTATAGAATATTGATATTTCGCAGTTTATGCGATAGCAACTGATTAAAAAGAGGGAGTGTGTGGTTATGTGTTGTACGTTTGACATATGGCATTTGATATCAACAATCAATGTGTACTGTGTAGTTGTGTACAAATCTTAGAAAAAAGTTACTGAAAACAATGTTACAACTTGATAATTGTAACCCCGAAAACAGTGTTACAATGTGTGCATTGTGAATGGTAAGTTTTCATAATTATTTTATTAGGTATTTATGAAAAATGCTGCTATTATTTTGCACACGACTGTGTGTAAATTTTTGTGCTTTTAGATGTCCGATAATAATATTTTTCCGTTGACTGTTGGTCATATAATCGATCGACGAAAAATGTTGTAACCAACTCGAATATTATACGGCGATTAATGATCTCGACAATTAGCGCACTCGTTAGTGGCTCGTGCGGTAAACAGTCTCGATCATTAATCGCTCTATTAAATATACTTTATTAAATAATTATTTCGTCTATCGTTTATTTATGTTTACTAGATGGAGAATCATTTATTAAAAATCTGATGTGGCCAGGCACATGACTTTATCATACACAATATATAAAATTAATAGTTTAGCTGCATGAGAATCTATTTTATTGAGGTAAATCGTAGGTATTGTCAAAGCATCAGCATTTGACGCTACCTACACTACGACATTAGAATAATAGTTATTTATGTCACAAGTGACGAAAGTATGGAATAGCGCGACGAGCGGTGATGCGACGTGTCACCGAACGCGGAGCGTCGCCGTCGCATGTGAGTGAGTCGAGCTATCTAGTTTTCTGCAGGAGTGACACCAACGTTAATTGTGTTGCTTTTTGAAAAATATGTATTTAAAAACAAATAATTACAAAATGGTTATATTTCTGTGTAGGAAATGTTAGGTTGGTACCACTTTGACGAAACGTCAAGTTTAAAAAGCTAATTCAAATTCCGACAGATTTATATTTTTCATGACACTATAGATGTCACAATGTCACATCCGTACCTACAACCTAAAACAAAACTATACTCAATTGGTCATCGCTATACTTTATTTACAATTTTCTCAATTTATCGTTTTTAGAATTAGATATAAAGACGGGTTCATATTTCTTATTACTAAACAATCAAATAGGTGATCTCATTTTATTTGAAATTTGTAAATTGTAATTTGCTGCACTAGAGCGGCAACGTTCCATAGCCGGTTCTCCAACCTCTGATGAACACTGATGAAATCAGTTGTTTTCGACTGTGACAGCACAAAAAATATTTGTCAAAATCCTGGCGACTATTTAGTTTCATATCAATGCAGATGCGACCGATCTCGATCAAATAGAATTTGCTCTTGTAGCTAAACTATTAATTTTACCAAAAAAAGTCATAGGCATAAATTCCAAATTTCCTCTACTTTAATTTATTATTTAACTATTTTGACTAAATTACAGAAATGACGGCTCATTCGCAAAATCCTTGAAAAAGGCTTAGAATAAACTACCAGTTCCTTTGGACCCTTTTGAACCAAAAGCTTTTCAGCTCTAAGTTAGGTCACGAAACTTCTAATTATGAACTTTCGTCCCGATACCTTTAAATTGATACCTTTTAAAATCGTTTACACACATACACACACAGACATTTTTTTGTACCTTGGTCAAAAATGTTCAGGGGACCCAAAAAGACCTATTTCCGCTAAAATCCCAATTTTTTTTCGGTACTATTACAATACTTTACATACTGCGTATGATAAAGTAAAAAGCCAATAAATGCACTATTTCAATTACTGCATGATTTGTTATAGCCAATCAAACGACTTCATTTTAGCCAATCGAACATAAAACCATCCACTCAAAACATTCCGTTATCCAGGCACACAATCCAGAACTGTCAGTGTCAAAATGATCTCGACAATTAACGCACTCGCTATACGCTCGTGCGTTAATCAGTCTCGATCATTAATCGCTCTTTTTAATGTACTTGTTGGTTAAATAACTATTGATAAGATTGTTTATGCAACAATCGCAATAAACTATTGGACTGTTGAAGGTAAAATCGTCTCTGAATCTTCGACTGCTGATATCTGTTTATTTAATACCGGTTTTGCGTCACCTCGTCGCACGTTGCAAATAACAATTAATAATAAAATTACATAACCACACATTATCAAACTTAACCTACATATTATTTAATCGAAATTACACAGGCACAGTCGTAATTCATTATCTTAGGTCTCTTATTTCGTGAATTTCTTGTAGCAGTTGTTTTAGGGAGTGAGAATTGATTTTAAATACTTTTTACCATCATCGGGTTTCCTTTGGCTTTCTTCAGCTTCCAAGCGTACATTTTCTGCCAAGACCGGGTGCTTATTACAACTTGGACTACTATGACCATAGTAAAGTTAGTGCTACTGATTCTCATACCAATCAATAGATTTATATTAAACAGCGCAAGGAAGGGTAGGAGACGATAAGCCCGTAATCTTATCTCAATAGCAATTTGGAGCCTTCAGTCGTGGCTTATTACGGTTGGTGGAATGGTGCAGGAGAGTTCCCGCAAGGGGATAAGGTGTTAATGCTCTTACAGGCCTCGTCGTCAAAATTTACGTTCTGGAGGGGTGCAGTTTTATATAGGATTACATCCGCAGAGTACTATTACTGAGGGTACTTTCGTGCCTCTTTACGGCGGAACAATAAAAGTACACATGTTTCCTGTTAGGACTGTAAAACATTTCGGTCGACAGGTCACTGGTCCAGCGACATTTATGAGACTGGCCGTAAAATTGGAATTGAAATTGAAAGTCAATGTCAAGAATATTGCGGAAGAACTAAAACGTATAGGCTGGAAATAGTATTAATATCAATATGTTGAAAGAAATTGAAACAAAAACAAAAACACTGAGATCGGTTTTCAAAAACAAGTGAAATAATTGCACGATATTTTCAATGCATTAAATGGTATCGAATTGATATCGATAATAGTCAGAAAAGTGTTTATCAACTTTGGGCCTGGGGCTTCTTGGGTTCACTTTAAAATATCAGCGAAACTGTTAAAATAATAACGAACTGTCAATGACAATGTAAGTAGTACTTATATTTGGTACTGTCTGTTGCCAACGGCTTGACTCGCGAGGATTTTGAGAAATAGTACATTTGCTTTAAAACTGTTTTTTAGCAACATATAATTTATAAAACGTAAAGTTGACATCCATTATGGAAATTTTAAAAGATTAAGTAGGTGTTGAAAGAAAGCCTCTTGGGTTTTGCATAAAATTTATTATTATACTTGGGGACTAGTTTCGAATCACCGATCCTTCATCAGCCGACAAATCTAACAACAATAAACAACACAAATAGAATCACAATGAACTTCAAATATTAAGACTAGTACTTACAGTCAAAGGTACAGTTTTAATTGTCTGCGTTCAATCATCTCTACACGAGGCAAGGTCGGTGTCTGGACAGGAGCAAGGTGTCGAGGGCACATTACAGGAGAAAACAGAACGAGTGGATGACAGAGGAGCTTATTTATGTGAATTTTTGCGGATGTTAAGAAATAGGAAGTAGGGAGTATGTCAAATTATTGGACGCGGGGGTTAACTTGGTAAGTGGTGTGGAATAAGATCGGGAAGCTAAACAAATAGAGCAGTGAGAGATGATGAGCGCAGACAATCAGGGTTCACAATAAACACGGATGGCTCATTATTATAAACACGGATAAATGATAAAAGCAATTAATCACGCTTACAAAGACATGTGAGTCGGGAACATGACAAAAGAAAAAACACTTAATGCAGACAAAGCAATTACAGAATCAGCTAAATCGTAAATGTATTAGAAGAAGCGAGCAAAGTATAATATATTGACAGTCTAAAGGGTAAAAATAAAAGCGTATTATAAGCAACCAATATAGCCAATATACCAATATACAAACAAATAAGAAGGGGTGAGTGGCCTAGACAACACGATAAAAAATGAAAATAATAGAAAGTTGTAAAATGTAAATGATTTCGTTAAATGGCGTAAGTAAACAAAGGTTTAGTAAATGAATTAATTTGATCATTAATTAAATTAATGCCAGGTGCGTTTTTGTGTTTTTCTATTTCAAGCAATTCAAGAAAATCCAATTTGTGACCCTTTTGAAAATTATGAATAAGTTTTATATTTTTAAAGTCAATAACGTGGCCAGTTTCAATTCTAAGTTGAAAAATGTTGGAATTAGTTTTGTTTTTATGTTCGGCAATTCTCTTAGAAAGTTTTCGGCCGGTTTGACCAATATAAACGGCATTACAGTTGCAGCATTTGACGGAGTAGACTCCGCATCTGTCAAGGGTGGATTGAGGTGTTTGGCGATGGGTGGAGAGCAAAGTAATTAATTTGCTGTTAGTTTTATAAGCGGGGATGATATTATAAGGGGAAAGAAGTTTTTGAAGTTTTTGGTTGATGTGGTTGTACGAAAAGGGTTTATAAATTAATGGAATATGGTTATTGTGATTTACGTAAAGGGGAACTAATTTAAGGGAAGTTTTATGTGGGACCTTGTAAATTAATTTGTTGGGGAATTTGTGTTTGTTAGCAAGTAGGAAAATGTATTTGATTTGGCTTTGTGGTCGATAGGGTAAGTAAGTGATCTGTGGAAATAATAACGGAGGGAAGAAAGTCGATGTGACATGGGATGGTAGGAGTCATAAGGTATAATGGAGGGTTTGGAAGTTGGTTTACGGTAAATGTTATAGGAAGGTAAATTGTTACAGGAAGTAATAGAAAGGTCAAGAAAATTAAGCGTTTTGTCTCTTTCCATCTCCATGGTCAAGTTGAGTTTTGGGTGAAGCGAGTTAATATAATGTAGCATGTATTGAAGAGAATCATGACTACCATACCAGACACAAAAGTTGATAAAAAAGGGGTTAATTTGGTTTAGAATATAGCTAGTTTTAATGTGATTCAAAAAAACATCTGAGAGAAAAGATGATAAAGGGTTTCCCAAAAAAAAATTGTTTGATAATATATTCAAGTATTGAATTTAGATGGTCGGTGGTAGTATCATTTTTGAAATGGGCCTTGAAGAGGTCGCGGACGAGTTGTAAGGTGAGATCAATAGGGACATTAGTATAAGATTCGTGACATCGAAAGAGACAAGTGTGGATGTGGAAAGGTTGAAGTTCTGAGGGACTTGTTAAATTGGAGAGTGTTTTTGATAGTGTAAACAGGGGTAAAATTAAGGGAATTAGAAATATTGATCATGAATTTAGCTAGTGGATTGTAGGGGAGTTGTAGAAAGCAGTGATGGGTCTGATAGGCATTCCTTGTTTGTGGAGTTTGGGTAAGGCGTAAAGGTGTGGGGCAGAAGGGTTCATGGGAATAAAGGAGAATTTCGGTGATCCGAAACTAGTCCCCATGTATAATAATAAATTTTATGCAAAACCCAAGAGGCTTTCTTTCAACACCTACTTAATATATAATTTAAAGGTTGCGATTTTAGAGGGGGTGATCCTTTTTTGAACTATCAGTGTGATCACATGGTATTTGCATTTTAGTTGGACTAATTTTTTTTTGTTCCAATCCAGACCCATCTCGTCCGTTTCCTCTCCACCCTCACAGTACTTGCAGCCTTTCCTCGCTGCAATCAAGCATATTTTTACATTTGCCAGCTCCTAATAAAAATAGCCATTTTGAACACTTTTATTCTGTTTTTGGGGAATGGTACATACCGTGTTTCTAAAATGTATTATATTTGGGTTTAACAATAGATTGAACTACTCCAAGGAAGTTACATAAACTGTTGATTTATTCTAAATGTGTTTTTAGCGCATCATGATAAAAATCGTCGTTCCTATTTTCGTTCAAAAAATAAACTTTAATGAAAAGTCACATTCTATAACCCTGCCATACATCCGTATGGGTCTAATGGGATTCGAAATAAATTTGTACGTACAAAACATTATCGGAGTACGTGGAGATTAATCACCACGCATATTTTCACCCGTTTAACTGGATTTTTGAAAAATAGTAACAATTTCTTTATTTTAAAGAAATCACTTTTGCCAAAGTAAATATTTGCTCATGGTGGGTAGAGTTTCACAAATACTCCGTTTTAAAGTCTTAATCCTTCAATGTCCACTGGTGTGGTCGTTATCTTTATATAGAAAAAAATATAACTTTAAATTTTCTTCTGCGGACTCAAATTCGAGAACAAGTTTAATATTAGGTTAATAACAGAACTACGGGAGTTAAATTTATTGTAGTAAAACCAACTTTTTATATTATAAATCACTCTTATTTACTTGAGCTCTTGGGGCACGTGTTAATATGTATTCAACGGTCTCAAAATTCACAGGAAAAAAGTATGGGTATAAAGGCACAAAATGAGAGGCGAATGCAAAAAAATAAAGAAGAAAAATAAGGACCAACCTAATGTCCACAATTGTAAAATATTGCAGATTAAGTTCCTACTAATACATATATTTACATCTGAAGGGACGGTCACTGTTACATCAGCCAAGTTACATCCACCAGTGACACTCACAAGTGGCACAAAAAAAATGTTGTTATATTTTCTAAAAGTTATTACATTTGAAGTTATATAACCTTGTATACTCAAATGGAAATATTCCAGCGAAGCTGCATAACGTGTTTATTTCAAAGGAGAATATTTTCACATCTATTTAAACTTATCTATTAACCCCAGATTCTTTGTTTCTAAAGGAGAGTCTAATTACCAATCTTCATTATCATTTCCGGTGTATTTCCTTATTATTTCAAGAAATTAAAAAAAAAAAACAATCACCTTTCAATTGCACATCCTTTCACTTTTTTCTGTTTTAATCTGAATGTCACTTTTTTAAATGCTGAATATGAATGCCGATTTTAATAAAAATCTGATGTGGCCAGGCACATGACTTTATCATACATTATATAAAATTAATAGTTTAGCTGCATGAGAATGTATTTGACTGAGATAAATCGTGTCTGCATTAAAATTAAACTAGTTAGCCAGGATTTGACAGATATTTTGATAGTCAATAGTATCAATCGAAGGTATTGCCAAAGCATCAGCATTTGACACTACCTACTGTCATCAGAATAATAGTTGGTTATCTCACAAGTGCCGAAAGTACGGAATAGCACAACGAGCGGTGATGCGGCGCGTCACCGATGGCGGAGCGTCGTCGTCGCATGTGAGCGAGTCGCGCTATGTAGTTTTTCCCTAGTTTTCGGCAGGAGTGACATCAACGTTTTTGTGTTGCTTTTTGAGAAATACGTATTTTAAAAAAAATCAAAAATGGTTATATTTCGGTATAGAAAATGTTAGGTTGATACCACTTCTACGAAATCTCAAGTTTAAAAAGCGAATTTAAATTCTGACAGATTTATGTTCGTTCATGACACTGTAGATGACGTTCCGTTCCATGCGGTTCTCCGAGTGTGACAGCGTGGTGACAGCCATAGACATTTCTGTGATGACAGCACAAAAAAAATATTTGTCAAAATCCTGGCTACTATGCAGTTTCATATCAATGCAGATGCGACCGATCTCGATCAAATAGAATTTGCTCTTGCAGCTAAACTATTAATTTTACCAAAAAATGTCATAGGCATAAATTATTCAAAATTTCCTCTGCTTTAATTTATTATTTAACTATTTTGAAGAAATTACAGAAATGGCGGCTCATCTGCAAAATCCCTGAAAAAGGCTTAGAATAAACTACCAGTTCCTTTGGACCCTTTTAAACCAAAAGCTTTTCAGCTCTAAGTTTAGTCATAAAACTTCTAAATATGAACTTTCGTCCCGATACCTTTAGTAGTTTCTCCGGAATCGTCGTCACAAAAATCGAGTACACACATACGCACACACACACACACACACACACACACACACACACACACATACACACACACACACACACAGACATTTTTTTGTACCTTGGTCAAAAATGTTCAGGGGACCCAAAAAGACCTATTTCCGCTAAAATCTCAATTTTTTTTTTCGGCATGATTACAATACTTTAGCATACTGCGTATGATAAAGTAAAAAAGTGTACGTTCATAGTAAAACCACCTACCTTTTCGCCAACTATACAACTTCCAAAATTTTTTATTCAAAGCTTAATCTAATTACCATTTTTCACTGGCAATGGTAATAAATAAACTTTAATAAAGAACAAACCACCCGCGAATTTCTTACATCTTTACCGGATTTTCTGAAAATGGTAAAACCGTGTTTTCATTTATTTTCATTCAAACTTCATTTTTAAAAGGGAAATCATCAAGTACCAGTGGTCATGACTCTAACATCTACTGTTTTTGAGATACACATTTGATGTTAAGAAAGGTGTGTTTATCTTTTTCTCGTCTCGTCGATGTTTGGAGTTCTTTTATTAGTTTTATGATGGCCCTCCGTAATCTTGTGTTAGTACTGGGGATGGATATCGAAGGCAAAATTGACATCAATGGTAATGTTTGTGGAAAACATCGATGGCTTGAAAGCAACGGATTTATTAATAGTTAACTAAGAAATTCTAATTTTCTGCACAATTTCTTGGGCTTACTGTGCAGATTACGAATAATGAAATTTCACCGTGAAAGTACATAAAACCATCTGTACGGAAACTTCGGTAAGGAAACATCAATATGTTAAAACAATGAGGAGAAAATAGTTGATAATCGACACCCACCCTAGTTGGTACACACCTGAACTGTTTCTGGTAAAATGCTTGCTAAATCTTGTACGCATACTTATCCCTTACTGGCTTATAAACGTACATTCACATCTCTTTAGTATATACAGCCTTTTTATGCAGCACAAGATGGTGTGTTAGGTTTCTGTTGTGGAAATTGCACAATATAACCACATAAGCCAGAGGTGATAAACGCTCCTGTAATCAGGACCAGATAATTAGCTGGTTAGGTCTGACAGTTAGTACTATTACCTACACAAAGCGAGAGCAAACTATCGGCGTAACACACAGATAAACACTTGGAGCCCCATAATGTCAATATACTATCGTTAAGTACCCTATTACACCCATAACTAATTTCAACATGATGGAACTATAACCTGCGCAAAATTACAAATCAAAATATAGCAGCTCTTACATTAAATTGATGACGTAAGTGAATTATTACCATGATTACATTGCTATTTATTGTGTGTTTTGTTAATCGTTCATATCGGCTTATTTTGAATTAACAGTGGTTTCGCTCGCATAGATTTTGGGATATAGTACCATTAATTTAAAAAGCAACGTTATTTGTCTATTATCCGAACACCACAAAATAAATAAGAACGTAGGCTTTCACGGCGAGAATCATTTAGAAAATAAACTGCTTCCGGGTTATGCCGTGTGTCAAGATTTGTTAATGCTGACGTTTCGCGAACCATGTTGCTCGCTTCTTCAAAGCTAATTGAATACTGCAGACCTGTAACCAATTTTGTAGACTTGATTAGCAGACCTACCAAGAAACTCTCCCCTATATACCTGTATTTACACCTCATGAAGTTTACACGCGAGCAGTAGGCGAGCGTGTAATCATGCGAGCGATTTATATCCGTTATGTGCGAGTCAAATACGACGTTTTATCTACGACTCATAAATTCCGCTTTATGCAAAATATTTTAAATGTATTCGTCAATGATGGCGAGGCGAACTGTCAAATAACTGTCATCCACGTAGGTTTTGGCAGACTTTGACACTAGCGTTGTATAATGATGACAGTTCGTTCAAATAATGAGGTCATTATTTGAACGCACTGTCATTATTATACGACGCTAGTGTCATTATAATCATTGGCGCGTATAATGATGGGGATTATATAGTCATAGATACGTATGCAATGAACTTATTATATGTCAGTCGTAGATAAAAATAATAAAATTAGCATAGGCTAATTTTACTATAGAGTAGCAACATATTTTGCATCACTGGAATTTTTGAGTATGGTAAAACGCGTATGAGTGTATAAGTACAAAAGAAACTAGTACCCCTAAATATCTAAATTTTACCCTGGAATATCCTTTGAGAGAAATTATTTCGATGTTTTACATATAGGAAAGCGACTAAACTAACTTATGCAGCAATCTATCACACAGGAAGCGTTCACATCATGTCGAAACTGCCCAGAAAGTGTTCTCCCCTCTCTTCCTCGCTTTCGCATCCCCTACACATGTGGTCTTCTTGGAGTCAGATGCGGAATGAATGCCTTTTTAGTCTGCACTCTGCAGTGCGGTTAGCAGTCAAACGTTGCTTCTGGTTAGTTGAAACAACCACGTTGTGGTCTTTTGGCAAGGTACTCGTATGGATTCCTAATAAAAGAGTCTATCTTCTCCTAGAGAGCGTTAGGGATGATTATGTTAGTGAGTTGTGTAGTGTTTTGAGTGATCTATTCCCATTGATTTGACCGTACCCCTTTATCCAATGGATGGCTAGAGTTTATTTCACGACAAGTGGCAGTAAGCCGCTGACATAATGCGCAAACGTTCCTATATGCATTGACGTGTGCTAGAATGATATACCAATCTTCTTTATTACATTCTGACACACGTCAATGCGTAGGAACGTTCGCGCATTATGTCAGCGGCTTACTGCCACTTGTCGTGAAATAAACCTTAGCACATTATTTGTTTGTGCTGCTTTCGTCTGGGCTTCGATGAATTGTAGTAGCAAGTCTGGAAGTTGTGAGTGGTTTAAACAGCGCTTGTATTGTTGCTTTGTTGTCCGTTGGGATCAGCACGTTTTTGCCACTAATCGGTTTTGTCACTAATCGGTTTGCCTGGGATTGTTAATGCAATCAGATGTGTTTTTGTTATAGTCGTGTACCTTGCACTGGTGGCAAGAGGAATGTTGTGAAGGACCCCTCGAAGCGAGGTAGAACAGCTCACCAACCTTCTCACTTTTCCAGAAACCTAACGTACGGAGCCGGCGCACTTCCTCCACATTAGTGATGGGAAAAACCGTTCCTCTTTCGGAACGTAACGAACGTTATTGTATCGAAAAAATCACGTTCCGATTTCGGAACGATTGGCGCTCACGGCGCGTGGCAATGCTTGGCATACCAAATATCGTACCGTACAAAATCACGTGATTTCGGTTCAGACTGGAAGCTCACTGCGTCAATTGTTGCTAATGGTGACGTTCGTTCCGATGCATGAAGTTGGAATAGCCAATTCGATTTGATTTGTAATTTGTAAGCATGGCAACTCAAAACAACAATTTATAAGCATTTCACACTTATGGATACATATTTTTTGGGAAGTTTTTATAGAAGGATTTGTTGTCTGTACTCCGTGAATTGCCAAAATACGTACGTGTTTTGTTTATTAGCACGGTTTTAGAAAAATGTGATCTTTATATAAAATAACAAATAAATATTAAAGGAAATTACGGAGAATATTATACCTACACTTGCAGTGGTGCTATTTTACAGGACGAATACAATTTACTAGGAAAGTACTATAATGAACTCCTATATGCTGTACTACACCTTATGGATTCCTCTTGTACCTGTATTCTCTAAAGTACAAAGAACTCCTGGGTGAAAGTCCCATCAAGATTTGTTGGGTAGTTATATCTCCAAATTCTGAAAGTACCGTAATACAATAACGTATTTACTGGAAAACAACCTATACAAACCATATCGGCATCAAAACACAAAAATGCACAAGTACAACACACCAATCCCAGATATGCAGATATAAATCTAATAGTTGATGACTATTATGAACAGTGTAGTAAAAATATATGCACTACCTTGAGTTAAGGTCTCATTTCCATTAGCAAGTAGGAGGCTTAGTACTAGCCTTGCTAGTGAAATAGGTTAGGCAACAAACACAAAATGTTACCAGGAGCCACAATAGTAGTAGCCTGTGCAACTAATCCTGTTTAATTACCAATGTAAATTGGACTTAACGATCAATAAAAAACTTTGGTTTAAAAAGAATTGTCGTACGACATTTTACACGTCGTATTGTTCGTATCCTGTTTCTAAAATTGGTATGTATAGAAGTTTCAAACTAAGAAGAGGGTGTAACGTGGTGCCTGGCCAATATATTCTAGAGCAGAGGTAGTGGTGGGGAAACACTCCTCTTATTTTAAATCATCTCTGCCAATATCACTAACTTCCAGTGTTCTTTATTTTCCTTTGAATGACGTTAAATAATGAGTTTCAAACAAAGCAGGTTTATTTTTAAATGCGCTATCAAGTAACACCTCACACGATCCACTTTCACTATGTTGTTCTAAAGTATGTACTAATATCACCTAGTTGTGGTCCAAACCGGAAGTTGATAATGTGATCATCGTTTGTCCCCGTCAAAACCTTTAAACGTATGTATAAAATATTTTCTTGGTGCAGTCGTACTTCACTTATACTTGAATTCTGTATATACCTTCCATATAGGATGTCCATTTAAAACAATCTACTCCGCACATGTGATATGATGGATGGAAGAAACCTTAAAAGTAATTTTTAGGATTTTGTTTGAACTGTTTTCTTTATTTTAGTATATTTAATTCAATATGTTTGGGTGCCATTTTTTGCACGGTAAATTACGCTTTATCACGACAAATTTATGAACCTGAACAGCAAAATATTCATTTGAACGAAAACGTGTGTGGTGATAAATTTTAACGACCAAAATTGGAAATGAACAGCAAAATGTATTTTAACGACAAAAACAATAAAAAGTATGTTATTTTTATTTACTAATATTTTGCTTAGTACATTAGGGTGATTCAATTTCGAGGCTCACCATGGGGATCTCGCTTATTACTGGAGATAAAGCCTATGTTTAAATTTGGCAAAGTTACATATTTTTGTGTTGATCAATTATCAAAAAAAAAATTATGCTATAATTTTTCATTTTGAAGATATCCGTAAAAAACTGAAATGCTAAGATATAGTTTTAAATTTTTTATTCAAAACCAAATGTAGCTACACATTTCAAACAAAACCATTCTGAGTTACTTTTTAACAAGGAATGCAGTGCTATTTTTTAGTTTGAAATCAAAGATGGCGGCGGAACCATGGCCAACTTTTGTTTTTCTTAAGGGCGCCATGTTGAATTTTGACATTTTCCGATAGTCGTATTTTTTCACATTTCCGCAATGTATAAAATGTTGGCATTACTTTTAAAAGAATGGCTTAGTAATAAAAAAAAATCATTTTGCATTTTCTCGTTGTTTGTCGTGGTTATCAGGTACCTAACTGGAGTTTGGTTACAGACCGCCGGACAAACCAAGAGTGCTATCGATTAACAAGATTCAGATTGTAAAAGAAGGAAGTTTATACAACAAACAGATTATTTTTAAGTAAATGTTCCAATGGGTCGCCATTTTCTTGAAGGCATAAAACCGTGCCCGCTTTTCTACATGTTGTAATGCTCTTCTAACTGTTCTTCCCGGAATAGCATTGACCGCAGTTCCTCGATATTTGCGAGTATCGTGATAAATGTCATCCTTCACAGTTCCCTGTAGAAAATAGTTAAATGAGGGGATCTAGCGGTACATTCCACCACTCCACTATTACCTATCCAGCGATTTGGAAATTGCTGATTCAAATAATTTCGTAGAACTGTCGCATTGTGGGGCGGTGTTCCATCTTGCTGCCACCACATTATTCACATTATCCACATTATTCTCCTTTGGTCCAATGCAACATTTCGCAAGATTTAAATATCGTTCTACACTCAAGTTTTTCTCGAACATGAATGACCCAATTAAATGGTTCTGGTACACGATCCATGCTAAACGATCCATGCTCCGCTAAATTTCTTTTCAATGTTCGGAATATTGTACGACGCGACATATCTAAGAGAACAATAATAAGCCCTTATGATATAATGGTTTTCGTTGTTGGTAAATGGCATTTCACATCCATAATCAACCAAATAGTTTGATAAATTGCAAATGCAACGCGACGCGCGCTGCTCGATCCAAGTGCATTTTGTTGACGTTGCTTGGCAACGAGTCCGGCGGTCTGTAACCAAGCTCCCGTTAAGTACCTGAAGGGTTTTTCAATATTACACCATTGTTTTATAAAATAATGCTATACATTGCGGAAATGAGAAAAGACACGACTATCGGAAAATGCCAAAATTCAACATGGCGCCCATAAGAAACACAAAAGTTGGCCATGGTTACTAATAAAAAATTAAAAACGATAACTTAACATTTCAGTTTTTGCGGATATCTTCAAAATGGAAAGTGATAGCTTAAATTTATTTTCACATAATTGATCAACACAAAAATACTAAACTTTGCCAAATTTAAACATAGGCTCTATCTCCACTAATAAGCGAGATCACCATGGTGCAAAATAGTGCATTAATTTTAATATGTAATATTACTCAATTTGAGCAATAAATAATATTTTGTTATCTCGCAGTTGACAATTATATTGTTGTTGTGTGTTCAAATGTTGACAGGTAAAAGAAATTTTGAGAACTTGTTTATTTTGTTGACAACATTGTTCAGGTTTTGAGTTGGGATATCTGAAGAATGTCGATTATCGATCGTTTATTTATGAGTCTGTTTAGTGAATAGAAAATTGTTAATAAACTGCTCTACAAACTCAGGATTGCTATTAATGCACGACTGCATATAGCCAATTGAGCATACTTGACTGAAACCATCCAACCACACATCCTAATAAGATCTATGCTGACGCCGCCACACTAGTAGGCTCGACCAAAAAATGTTGTAATCAACTAGAATATTAAAAAGAGTGATTAATTGTCTCGATAATTAATGCACTCGTCGTCGCTCGTGCGTTAAAAAGTCTCGATCATTAATCGCTCTTTTTAATGTACTTATTGGTTACATAACTATCAAATTGTGACGTGTTCTATATTACACTAACGAATGCTAATGTTCAGGCATGGTCTAAAAACCATGTAAACTTATGCTATTTACTCAAAGCATACATAGCTATTTTGTGTTATTTTTTATATAAATATTTGACGTTATTTAATTGTTTTTGTAATTTTATTTAATTATTCTTGGAAAGTTTCCCTGCCAATTAGTATAGAGATGAACTGTATCCTGCCAATCATCTACTGAGTTTCCAGCAAATCTGTAGTAATTGGTGGCTCTCGTCAATTAGGCTAAGGACGCTGAGAGAGTTTAACATAGACGCTTTAGCCCTTTATCTGCACCATGTAATCAAACAATCAATTAACGAACGTCGGATCGTGCTGGTTCGTTTAACGCCCCGCGCCACGAGTGACTGGGTAGTCGCTATTGTGGGGGATGCCAACTGCTCCGAACATTAAGAACTAACAAATGTCGATAATTGATGTGAAATTAATGAAAAATCTTTAATGCAAATAACGTGCGCTTGCATTTCATGACAACAATGCCAGAGATTTCGCCAGGCTTCATTAACGAAGCCTCAGCCAAGAGTTAAAAGAGGTATTGTTGTAAAGTTGGAGATCCTTTAATTCCTCAAATAAGATGCTGTAGTAGTACAGGTTGTCAATATACATGTGATGGAATCTTTTACATTTTACTACTCGCACCGGCTCTCTCTTTATTTTTCAATTTTAATTATATTTTGTACTTTTTACCAAAGTTATTCAGTCAGCTTTCTTTCAAGACAGTTTAGAAAAAAGAAGCCTACACATTCTTACTAAAATTTTATTTTATTTAAAAATGATGGTGTGCCTTTTCGATGGCATCTGTCACGATCTATTATTTTCATCTTAAGCATAAGCCTTTCCAATTAGGTCAAAAAGTTTGGTTGTTTTAATTTCCCTCTATGCATTAGAGTTCTTCGATGCCTAGCCTTTCCTATCAAGTATATATGACGCTTCGAGGAAGCACTTGTATCAGTTGTGTAGGCTTTTGTGTGTCTACAGTCTACACCTAGGTAGTAAGTTCTGGTGCGGAGTATCGCTAAGAATCTTCGTGTGTTTCATTGCAGAATATAGAGATCGTGATTTGTCTGACCCATTTTATGTATATGGTGTCTGAGTAGACAGTGTCCTGTCGGGAGACCAATATTCGTTATTTTCCAGCTGGAGGTACTGTCTGGTCCTTGTGGTAGAAAAAACGATAAACTTTTTTGCCTACTTCATGAAATATTAATGTCCCCAGCTAGCGTTCTTGCCTTTTCTTCTCAATTCCGTATCATTTGCTAGCCATAGCCTTTGGTTATGCCAAAGAAAGGCTTGGGTCCAGTGGCTGACTGGGTCCAAAAACATTTGTTGCCAGGAACCTACATGGGGCCACTTTTTTATTCATGCTGACGGTATATACATATACAGGTACCCCACTTTTTACCCACACAATTATTTTTAGACAGCATATGTCATTCAGTATAAAATTTTTATAATGACTTATTTGTTTTCTCAATTCCTTGATAAGTTTCAGCCGTTTGTACACACCCACTACACGTTACAACAATAGAAAGAAAATAAATTTACGAAGAATATTTTAAACAAAATCAACAAATTAAATAAGTAAATGAACAAAATAATTCAAATGAAGCTATTTATTAATTTTTTTTTCTAGAAAGCATTTGGAGTAGAAAGTATCATATGGACTTTTTCGTTTTCGCAATTGCTTAAGAAGTTTGAGGCGGTTAAAATGCGGTTTTGTTAATAACTCAAACGTTTGTAACTCTGTTCTAAATTGAAAACATAATAGGTCCATATGAAACGTTATCCTCTGTACGTCATTTACTACACTGGATACAAATTGCGGGGAAAAAGTGAAAAATGAAAGAGTTACAAAGAAAAGCTTACAAAAATATTATGAAATAGAATGTTCGAATAAATATTAAAAATAAAACTGTTTTTGGTGTACAAAAATGTTAATAGTAAAAAAATAAATAATATTCACACACAAAAAATAAAATATTAAATATACCGGGTGACTCAATTTCGAGGCTCGCTTATTAGTGGAGATGTTTAAATTTGGCAAAGTTTCGTATTTTTGTGTTGATCAATTATCTGACAAGAAATTTAAGCTATCATTTTCCATTTTGAAGATATCCGCAAAAAACTGAAATGTTAAGATAACAGATGAAACACAAACATTATTTTTAGCGACTTTTTAACAAAGAATGCAGTGTTATTTTTTAATTTAAAATAACAACAAAAATGATGAGAAGCGAATGATAATTAACCCAGGTGAGGATAATTTTTGGAAAAAACACCTCCGCCTGGATTTGAACCAGGAACCCTCCAATAGCCGGGTGGCAGCTCTCCCAGTTGAGCTACAGAGGCGATGGAAATTTATAGGTTTTATTTGTCACTTCAGGACTTGCAATCCGAGTTTTCAAATTAAACAAACCCGTCGTGACACCTATTGGGGCTAGATGGAAGTTTGGTAACTAGGAATCGCTAAATGTTTATTGGTAAACAGCTCATATAGATGAATAAATTCAAGGGAAAATGGTTATTACGTAAACTCGTCAGTAATATAGAATCAACTAAAGAAGCGAATGATAATTAACCCAGGTGAGGATAATTTTTGGAAAAAACACCTCCGTCCGGATTTGAACCAGGAACCCTCCAATTGCCGGTTGGCAGCTCTGCCAGTTGAGCTACAGAGGCGATGGAAATTTATAGGTTTTATTTGTCACTTCAGGACTTGCAATCCGAGTTTTCAAATTAAACAGACCCGTCGTGACACCTATTGGGGTAGATGGAAGGTTGGTAACTAGGAATCGCTAAATGTTTATTGCTAAACAGCTCATACAGATGAATAAATTCAAGGGAAAATGGTTATTGCGTAAACTCGTCAGTAATATAATAATAATAATAATAATAAATCTTTATTCAAAGAAAAATAGAAAAAAGAAACACCATACAGGAAATAACCAAAACAGAACTATCTGTGAAAGGACAGATAGATAAATAAAATACACATTACTCCAAACACATATTCAAGTGAATAAAGATCGCTAAACATGCCACCTAATTGAATGAACAATTGTGTGTGGCTTTAAATTAATGAGCACACATACGCTCGAAGCTCAAGGAAAAATGAATTTAAACAAATACATAATACATATCAAAAACCAAAACAAATAGAATACATTTGAAAACCATTAGTGTTCAGCACAATTTACACCAATTTATCAATTTTAAGTGAACAGATAAACCCCCTAGAATGGCTGAAAAACATAACTCTGCTTAACGAGAGTACACCCGACACGTTAACACCCGCTTTCCTCAAATAAACTATAAACATATTACAAATTTTTGGTGCAACGCTCAGGAATGATCGTTGGACAATCGTCTTACTTGCTCTATAAGGCAAACTCATATCTCCACCCCTCGTAACATAGGAATGCGAAAAAGTGATCAACAACTCAGAATCCGCATATGAGACCCTCAGTACAGAGTGCAGGTAGAGTTGTCTTAGACTCATACGTTTCGCATCTCTGAAAAGGGATACTGTGGGATACAGCAATGGCTTCCTGAAAATTGACTTTAAAATTCGTTTTTGTACAACAAACAGCTTATTAAAATATACATCAGCGCAACCGCCCCAAGCAACTATCCCATACGTAATATTCTATACGTAATATAGAATCAACTAAAGAAGCGAATGATAATTAACCCAGGTGAGGAACTTGTAACTTGTAACTTATGCACAATGTTCATAAATTAATATTAAATATCTAGATTGCTCCACGAAATTCAACAATCTCTCAATTATAATAATTCTTTTCATGCACCAGCTTTTTTTAGTAATAGCATTCTGCAATTTTGATTTATACAAACGTATATTTTCTTCAAAGTTAAATTGTTCGGTGGTCCAACGCTTTGAAAAACTAGATCGCCTGATTTAATCGAGTTTGATTTGTTACTCTCGAGACATATTGAGGAAGAAATTTATGGGAATATTACAACTACGACAGCGAACATGAAGAATAGAAATAAGGAGGCATGCAAATATTTTTGTGAAAACAATGGAAAATGTAATATTTCCACCGAGAATTTGAAGCAAGACTGAATTATAATTATTTATTCAGTTTACAATTATACATTTATTTCAGTATTTATTCTTATGAGAGTACAAAAATGATTTCTGAAGAACACCACATTGCTACCAAAGCACGCATTGTTTTTATTATCAGTAGTAACTACAACATCCCCATCAACTTATTTCTTAACATGTACCGAAATAAATAAATTGAACTGGCGATTTAGTTGCTAAGGCGTTAGACCACTCCAACCAACCCAAGGATCCATTAAAATTCTTTAAATAATATAGAACATTGTAGACATTTTAGGAAAGTTGACTTATCGATCTTTCGAAGTATGTCAAGATATACAGGGTGTTCCATTTAAAGTTATTTGACATTTAGCAAATCTCCATTTATTCCGGATAAGTCATATTAGAACCGCAAATGAATAATAACTGTAAATGCGATACTTTTACTATCCAAAATGAGTTCTTTTATTTCTTTATTCAGTTACATTAGAATATTTTTTTGAAAATGCCAATCATTTCACAATATCTTCGAAACCTTTGATAATAGAAGTTGATGTCAAAACTAGACTAAAAATCTACATAAAAAATTGCAATAATATACCTAGTGTTCCATTTAAACAAACATAAGTTTGTTGGTACGTTGTTGAAATAAAAATATGAAAATATTTTCTGGCTGTACGGCGAATGATTGATTATCTATAACTTTTATAGCACCCTGTACATCGATTTTATGATATATTCAAAAGTGAAATCAAGTATCACTATCCTTTTTTATATCATTGATCAACACAAAACTGCGCAAGTTTGTTACTAATATTTTTTGTATTTTAATTTTTTACATTTATTTTGTTTTAAATTACATGTTTTATTTTATAAATAAATTTTGTTCTATTTTTATTATATCATGTATAAAAGAACATTCTGTATAAGTGATTCATTTTTGTACCCAAGTAAAATTTTATTTATTTTACACAATGTTTTCCTGTATATAAATTATCCGATTTAAGCTTTAAATTTAATTGTTCATCATAGCATTGACTTCTTTATTTTTCTTGGTAAAAACTACCACGTCATGCCATAACAATTCTGTCCTTTGTGACGTATTGGTGTTTCAATTACGGACGCATAATATTTTTGCCAGAACTTGGTCAACCAAAGTAAAATAGTAAAAAAATTCCTTCCTGGCAGGGACGGTGCGACGCGACGCCGATGGCGAGAAGACGCCGACGGCGAGAAGTCGCCGCACCGGCACCGATTGCTATAGCGTGCTAAGGCTTTGTTTTTACTCTGTGTATATCTGTTGATATGCATACATGAATTTATTGCAAATAGGTGGGGCCCTCTTAATGCCTAATATTTTTTTGTGCGGCGGTACCATGCAAGTTGCAGTATAAAAAAATATATTATTAATTATTACAACATTTGTCTTAAGGGGGCCCACTTAAGGGGGGGGGGGGTCCACTTGCCATCGGGCAACCTGGCACCACCTGACCAGTCCGCCACTGGGTCCGTAAACTGGAAACTTAGATCCTTGCTTTGCAAGTTTATCGGCAATTCCATTTCCTTTGATTCTTTCATGTCCTAGCACCCACAGCAGGTAAACTATGTTGTGGTTGGTGCCAGTTTACGTAAGGATTGCTTGCAGCTCCAAACCGCTTAGGATTTGCATGTGATTGATCTAATCGTCCTTAATGCTGCCTGGCTGTATGAGCAGATTCACACATTGACTCTATGGAGATTCCTTCGTATGCATTCTTGAGCGCATATTTGAATGGCGTTCTTTGCCTAAAAGATTGTTGGTGAATTATTACCCATGGCTTTAGATAGGGTGTACCCTGGTACGGTTACACCATCATCGGTTTTTGATCGATCTGTGTTGGTACATAGATTGATCAAAAACCACATTTAGCTCCAACGTCTTTGCGATCATAGATAATCACTACAGTTGGGTTGTTAAAGTAGTTCGCAGTTGGTATATTGGCCTTGAACATCCGCACAGATTGTGCTGGAAATCTTCACTTCACCATTCATCTTCTGATTTAGTTTTCTCAGAGCACGTAAATATGTTTTTTAAGGCACCTGAAACTAAAGTACAACATTTGATTCCTCGTAAAAAAACTGCCTCTCATTACTTTTTTACAAAAATCTAAATTTGTTCTTGCGTAAAAAATTGATAACAAATTATTTTATTTTAACAGTGTAGTATAAATTTCCTTAGATAGGAGATCACCATGTTGCTGCGATGCCAGTCGAAAAACGTGCCCCAGAATATCGTATTTTTACAAATGAACCTATGTTCTGTTTATGATATTAGTTAGCCATGCGCTGCCAAATTGTAAAAATGGCATTGCCCTACAAATCGTACGGATTTCGCAAAAAAAATCACTTTTTTAAATTACACCAAATTTTTTTATGGCATTTTCTCGTAAATTTAGTGGATACCTGTATCGGGAATTTATTAAAGTTTGGATGATTTACGATTATTTGCCAAACCTTGCCATATTCAACATTGAATATCTTTGGTACTAGTAATTGTACTGGACTCATTTTGATTATTTTTAAAGGTTTAAATATTTGTTAGATAACTGCGTACAATTATTTTTTACTTTATTTAATTTATATATGCAAAAAAATAAAAACAATTGAATTCTTTAAATAATTATTACATAGTCGCATCCACAATGGATATAATCGAAATAATTTATATAGTCTCCGCCACACTTTTACCTACAAAATCCATTTTTTTATAGGATCGAGTCTCTTATAGTTTAAAAGATATTAAATTTTATCTGACGTGAGACGCGCGCGGGGTGCCGAAATTCAATGAAAACCGCAGCAAGCGACTACTTCAGGCGTGTGCGCGTCATTCTTGTACACCAGGCTGGTTCAACTTGCTAGTGCAGTTTGTTTTTTAAGAACGGAGTGAGTGGAAGAGCTTATTTATTTGGTGCTAAAAATATTTATTTATTAAACGCTTTTAAAAAATGCCAGTCTTCTAACCGCATTGTTATCTGTGATTTTACTGAGAACTATGCTTTATATGCTTTATTTATATTTGGATGCAGAAGGAAATTGAATAGATTGAAACATATATCGGTTCGAAATTTAGAACGTTTGATGCTGTTAGACTTTGGCATTTCTAAATGCGTTTGATAAATAAATATTTTTTGCACCTAATAAATAAGCACTTCCACTTACTCCGTTCTTAAAAACAAAGTGCACTAGCATGTAAAATCAGCCTGCTGTCTGCGAGATGTTAAAGAACGTCGCGCGCACACACCTGAAGTAGTTGCTTGCTGCGCTTTTCATTGAGTAGCGACACGCCGCATGTGACTCACGTCAGATAAAATTTAATATCTTTTGAACTATAAGAGACTTCATCCTAGAAACAGATGGGTTTTGTACGTAAAAGTGTAGCGGATAATATATATATATATATATATATATATATATATATATATATATATAATTAAAAGGTTTTCGTGAAAATATAAAATTAAATATATATATATATATATATATATATATATATATATATATATATATATATTTTCGATTATATCCATTGTGTGGGCGACTATATAATAATTATTCAAAAAAATCAATTGTTTTTATTTTTTTACATATATAAATTAAAATAAATGTTGTATGCAGTTATCTAGAAAATATTTCAGCCTTTAAAATAAAAAAAAGAGTCCGATACGATTACTAGAACCAAAGATATTGAATTTTGAATATGGCAAGGTTTGGCAAATAATCGTAAATAATCCAAACTTAAAACTTACATATCTCTGAAAATAAATTTTGTTCGATTAAATCCTGATACAGGTATAACTTCATTAAGTGCATACAACTTACAAAAAAAGTTTAAGCCAAATCGAAAATGTGACGTCATAAAAGGTGTACGATTTGTAAAAGAACTACCCAAATGCAATTTGTTACAACTGCAGCATTATTTAAATGATTCAGTTTCGAAATATTATTCTAAGATACAGTTAACTTTTACTAGCAAGTTATTGAATAGTCGCAATAACATTAGTTAACATAATGCATCTCAATAACTAATGTAAATAAAGTTCTAAAATTGTGTTTAGAATAACGTAAACTGTAACATTTTACAATAAGAGAAACAAAACTATTCAAGCTATGCTGGTCGTAAAGATAATTTTAGAATCACATCGTTACATGTAAGTATTCTAAATATTCCCTAATTTAGGAAATAATACTGAGTTTGTAAATAGCTTCATTTTTACACTGATCGATTTTTTAATCCCGACCCCTTGCCAACAAACGTAAAAATCAAACCATTCGAAATATTTATTTCAGCCACTGCTCAATACCTGAAATATTGTATTTTCTGCTTTGTATGCAGTACACTCCGATTTTAAGGACAACTCTTTCTTATTTAGTATTTTGAGTTCACTTTGACTAGACCAGCTAGCCCGCATACTGTGTTTATCCCTACATTTGGAGGGGTAGAAGGTTGACACCAAAAAACTGTGAATTCAGTTATGGGTATCATTTGCAAGGGATGTAGGGACGTTTTATGTAGTTTTTGAGAGTTTTCCAAAACCGCATCATTACCTGTATTCTCAAAAGTACTGCTGTTGTTTAGACAAATACTGAAATATTAAATTAGCTGGATGCGTAACAATCAACTGTTAAGATTAAAATGACTCATCCAATATATAAACTGAAGCATGAGTGTTCCAAGCCAATAAATGAATACATCTAGTCAAATATATAAAATAAATAAACGTAAAGGGGCAGAGTAAATAGTATAAACAAACAAAGTAATATTTTCTGTGTGTAGTCTCCTTTGGTGCGGTAAAGGTATGTAAATCATTTTCGTATTTTTCTTTCTGCGATGTTTGGTATGTTTGTTGACTCTAAATTGAATTTGTTCGCCTTTGATTTTATTATTAAATCAACTGCTATCTTATATTTTCTGGATAAATGGCCGCTAGATATCTGAGTTATCCAATGGTTTCATTTTTACTTCTATAATTTATTAACGGTTAAAAAGAAATAAGTAGAATGTATGTTACTGAATGTCGGTTTGCGGTTCATGTATCACCTCGTGCATAAAAGGTTTTTCAAACAGTGCTTTGTTTTTAATATTTGTAGTTGTTGTTGTTTGCGTTCTGCTTATATTACCATTTTTTAGGTTTATTATTGCGTTGGTTATGGTTTTGGAGTATCAAATGTTAACTTAAGTAGATGTTACTCTAACTATAAATGGCGTTTTGAATAGTGTGCAGGTTTTATTTAAATAACTAAAAGTAACCGAGATAATTTAATTTGGTGTGTGAAATAAAACACAGTTTCCGCTACTTAGTCTTATCTGTTTATTCTCAACCTACTTCTGTAGCATGGCCAACGTTTCGCCTAGGTTCTTAGGCATCTTCAGGGCCTAAATAATTAAAATGTACTGTGTTTTATTTCACACACCAAATAACTGAATAGTCGACAGCTATACTTACTAATAATTTAATTTACTATAAAATACCACAAGACCAATGTACTTAATAACAATGAAAGGGTATATTGCGAAAAGCATTTGTGGTCTAAAATCGAATATGATATGCTATGGATAACTTTGTACTAAAACGTATAATAACCTACAGGTGCACTGTATGGGGACAAAATGTAAAAAAGGCATTGCTTTGTCGACAGCACTCATTCGAGAATAGTACGATGGCTTGGATCTATATTACTGGCTCTATATGTAGCACACCCGCGTCCCAATTGGAACCCTTTAAAACTCAAACCACCGAACATTGTCATTAAAGACGAACATACGTTTACAAAGCTTTAGTTTTGTTTCAATCGGTGGTTATGTTTCAACTTGATTTTAGTATGCTATAAATAAACCGTGTTTTAAAATCTTTTAATGTTAGTTATTTATTTGAATATAGGAACGTTTGTGTTGGTGCACAAGTACCTAATTTATTTTATGGTATTAATTGGACAGATTTCAGTTCGTTGAGCTTATTGAGCAACCTCGTTGAAGCATCCTACTAGATTCTTCTACAGTTGCTTAAGGGGGTTACTTAAGGGCGTTATTCTACTCTAGGACGGCATATTTGTGTTTTTAGGAGTTTTATTAGAAAGAAACCACAGTTATTATTTATTTTATATTTTTAACTCATCTTTATTCATGTTTTGAGTTGACAAAAATGTATATTAACTGAACTCTGTTAATGTGGATCTACGGTTGCTGGAGGATTGTGGGAAGTGTTGCCACGCTGGAAGCTATACTATTCATCTCAAACAAATGAAACAATAAAATATATGATCGGTATGAATGTGACTATAGCAGGTAGTAGAATATATTAAATGTTGAAATTTAAAGAAATGGCAAGAATCTAAAATAAAAATCCAATATTTCTATTAGCATGTGTACTGCAGGTATATGCCAAATTTCAAATCAATTGGTTCAGTAAATATTGAAATTTTATGGCAACAGTTCTAAAAAATATGGTTTTGAAAAAACGCCGCAAAAGTTTTGCATGTCGATTTGATGAGAATTTTATTACATTATTTAGGTAAATTCGTACTTATTGTTAATCAGCTATCCCAGGTCCATAAAGCGCACCTTCTTCATATTCTAAGAAGCTTCGATCAGCTGATTTTGCTTCGTTTCGTGCCGTCCTCACTTGCTTTGAAGGGTTGGACGCTCTTCGTAGTTCCGATCGGTTGATGCGGTTTTGATCTCGTGCGTTTGCATATATTTCAGCGGTGTTGCCAATGGTAATTCCCATCATCAATAACATTTCCAAAACAGATTAAAATCCTTTATTGAAGATGGAGACAGGCAAAAAAGTGGCAATTTCAATTGTTTCTAAACCATGAAGGACATGTTTAGGCGCAAAAGTACAAATCAATAAATTTAGTGATTCATTGTTATTCTGCGTATTTGGTCCTAAACATCAGCACCCGGAATCAGCACCCCTAGCAGGACCGCTCGAAGGGCCGCTCTTGGCCATAAGCACCTATGTATTCAAAGGTTCCGCTATCAGCGCCACTATCAACACCGGTCGAAGCACTGCTATCAGCGTCGCTAACTATGTGTCCGTACCCTTAGAGTCTAGCTGTGATAAGACCCTTGCATATAGTAGATAGAGGATTGGCCCCAAAATGCTAGGCTGGAGCACGCCTGCGTTTACTTTCTATAGGTCCGAGAAACAACCTATCCGTTTTATCCTAAATAGTCTATCTGATATATAGGATATTAGTAGATCGATGTATCGTGTGGATAATAGTGATGTAAAAGAATTACCCGGTACTCGAAGTAACAATAAGTACAAGATCCGAAGTAACAGGTACAGATATGAACGGATACTCGTCCATCTTACTACTGGTACTGGTTCTGCTTGTTCTCCCCACTGTCGCAGTAAACCCAAAGAATCCGTTATTACCACGCTCGACCCCCAGCAAACCGAAAGAGAGACCAAAAATGCCATGCCTCGTTTGAGAAAAAACGAAGCGCATAATGTCCTTCATCTCTCTTTTTGTGTCAAACGTGACATGGCATGATGGCATCTTTCGTCACTCGTTAGTTTTGCTGGGGTCGAGCGCGGAAATGATGGGCTTCCGGGCTCCCGGTAATCCACTCGACTGTACACTATATACCGTCCACCAATACTACGCGTATAATAATTACTGATCGTCGACTAGTGATGTAAAACTATTTGTTACATAGGTTGTTACATAGGTACCCGCTACTTGACGAGATTCGAAGTAACGGTTATATGCACGGATACTCGTTACTTTTACTACCGGTAGTGGTTCCGCTTGTTCTCCCGGTCACATATTGAAACAATATGTATACCGGGCTTTCCGGTGATCCACTCTACTCTACACTATACCAACCACCGATTCTACGCGTATAATACAACTGATTGACGACCAGTTGTTATTATATACTTCCGCTATGCAACCAACCGCACCCCGCCCCCTCTTGGTGTATATGTCAGAGATGAGTATTAGTATCAACTGTTCATGTTTCACTCATTAACGCGGCTATTGGAACAAAAATTTCGGCTTTTGGAACGAAACGACAAGTTTTAAACGGCTTATGGAACGAAATAAGAAACATGTTTTTATAAATAAATATATTATTTTCTTATCCAGATAGTTAACAGCGGAATAATATCAAAGGATACATTTTTAGAGTTCTTAAAATAACAGAATTGTAAGTGCCTATATTAGTGACGCAGAGTAGGGCACTACTTGAGTAGATATCATAAATTTGAGTATTGACTACGTGAGTACTGAGTAAAAGTAATACTCTTGAGCACTCTTGAGATTTACTTAGAGTAGACATCCACTTAAATCGGTTTGAGTCTTTTACTCACGAGTACTACATCTACTCAAACCGATTTGAGTAGATTTACTCAGAGTACGAGATTTTGGAAAAAAATAATAACTAATAGTCGTATATGAATAAAACAACATTGAATCTAGGCGAATCTAGGCGTTCTGGATTTGTTGTTTGATTGCTGCTTGACTCTATCGCTCGACCCTTGAGGTCGTATTTTTAAAGGGGGTGTTTTAAAACGTTTTTTTTATAACGCGCGTGTTTTCTGAATCCTTTTGACATGTTTTATGAGGCGCGTTTTCTGTAGCGTGTATTTTCTGACACTCGCGATTTTTTAACGTGCGTGTTTTTACGCGTGATATACGACGCGCGTGTTTTTTACGGTTTTTTCGCGTTTCCTAAAAGGCGTGCTTTCTGAAGTGCGTTTTATGACGCGCGTTTTTCTGTCATAAAAACTCGCTTAGGTAAACACGCGCTTCATAAACACGATTAGACTCAAAATTGATTACTTAATACTAATTATTTTTCGGTGAGTATTGAGTATTAACTAAATACTCAAAATTAAAAAAATAGTATTGAGTAATCTACTCAACTTTCATACTTAGTAGAATTTGCCCCGCTCTGTAGTGAGGATTATTGCTTTATTTCTTCAGGTTTTGCTATCTTTTCTTTCATTTTTCCGGGTCAGATGATTTTTTCTACCCTTGGCACGGTAATTTTAATATTATTTATACCTCGTTCCGGCATGATTAGCTGATTAAATTATTTTATTAATTTTAAACTACACAAAAAATGTCACAAGAACAAAGTTGGACGACTGAATGTCAGTCTACTGCCTGGATCAAGATTAGAATCAACGAACGGTCACCGGTCTCCACCAGCTGATTCTCAAAAGTGGCAATCAGGATTGCAAACATTCAAATATCCTTACACAATCAAGTAAACAAAAAATTTAAATAAACTGCATATTTTTTTTTCTTTGAAAGGGAACGAAGACTCCTGGGCGCCAACCTTTTGGCGGCGGCAATTGTTTATTGGTGTTGGGTTGTTTTTGTTATTAGTTATGTTAATTAAAAATCTATTCGCTACAAAAAAGTACATGTACTAAATGTAATAGATTATTTTTTGACGTTTCTTAAAACCAATGAAATGCTTCTTTATTTGTCACAAGGGTAAGTTTCAACCAATTATGTCGTTATTATAGTGGGAATAAATCTTTTATTTGCCTAGCAACTGTCAGATACTTTTAATATATTCACAATGTGTCAACGATATTTTCATATATTGTAAGTAATAATTAATTAAATAAAATTTTTCAATAATTTTATGATAGTTTTATTGATCTTTTTTATTGTAAAAATTTGTGAATCAAAAATAATCTAGTCAAATATAACTCGAGAGTTCCATAAATTAGAAAATAATTTGACAGATTTTGTTCAAACTTGTTGCCATTTGGCAATAGCCACTCGAGCCCTGCGGGCTCTCGTGACTATTGCCTGGCAACAAGTTTTCAAACAATCTGTCAAATTATTTTCAATTTATTCTCACTCTCTTGTTATATTATTACTGAAAATATGACATTTATGCGAAACATTGTCGAAACAAGTTTGGTAATAAGTATATAGGTATAATAAGGGTATAATAAGGTATAATAATAATAGGTATAATAATAGGTATAATAAGTATATTCTTAGAATTTACCCGGTCACGTAACTAGTATAGCGTATCAGTAAAATCCGTTCGATTTTGGGTTGGTTCGGGTCAGTTTTCTATCAAGTGTCAGCCTAACAGCTGTTTTACACTACCGAGAATTATAACGAAAATAATAGCGAAAATAATAACCAAAAGTTTTGTCGATGAAAATCGGACGTGTAAAACCACTATTTTATAACGAAAATAATAGCGAAACTTTTTGTGAGAAAAATACCACACTTGCTCTATTCACCGCGAGATTGTGCGCGATAATTTGCGCACTTCGTACAATTTACGATTATATTGGTCTGCCCGCGCAGTGAACCTCAAAACGCTCAAACAGTGACAGCCGGGCGGCGGGGGCGGCGTAAGCTTGGCGGCGGGGACAGCGTAAGCCGGCGGCGGGGGCGGCGTAAGCCGGACGGCGAGGCGGCGTAAGCCGGGCGGCGAGGCGGCGTAAGCCGGGCGGCGGGGGCGGCGTAATCCGGACGGCGGAGGCGGCGTAGACCGGGCGGCGGTGGCAGCGTAAGCCGGGCGGCGGGGGCGGCGTAAACCGGACGGCGGTGGCTGCGTAGACCGGGCGGCGGGGGCAGCGTAAGCCGGGCGGTGGAGGCGGCGTAAGCCGGGCGGCGGGGCCGGCGTAGGCCAGGCGGCGGGGGCGGGCTGCGGGGGCGGGCGGGGCGGCACGCTCGTATTGTGCATATTGCGAAAGAATCGTTGTTCTGTGAGGATTTATTACAGCTGCATTATGACGGCGCGGCGTGGACCCGTGCCGAAGTGGTGGTTTTAATTGAAGTCGAAGTCCGTAAACAATAAAAATCGCCACCTCAGAAAAACGGCATTGGATGCGATTATTATTATGTAAACACCTATAAAAAATGCAAATACATAACCTTATTATCTTCTATCATGCTTTTCTTCCCTTTCCTTATTAGAAATACAATCAACGATTGTATGGGTTAAGTTTATTTTATCCAAGTTTTGTTTACAACCGCGTATATCTAAATATCTACTATAGTACGCATGCGCATGACTACATTAATAGCGAAATCAATTGCCGTGTGCCAAACAACTTTTAACTATCGTTAGAAATTAATTAACCAATATTTCTCACCAAAATTATAGCGATAATTTTGGCTATTATTTTCGGTATAATTCTCGGTCGTGTAAAACAGCTATTTTAAGGTTGTCAGATTTTATATATCATATATGAGACTCCAACTCAAAATATGTGGGATCAACTTGATCAGTTTCATTGTTGCACAGAAAAGCATATTATTATCTTTTATAATGAAAACTGCTTTCATTTTGGTGCTCCATAATTGTTTGAGGTTTCTGTAACCCTGAGTTTAGGTTTTAGACATTTTCATCTCAAATTTTCATGTCACCAAAATCTTTCGTATTCATGTTCAGGGCAACTAATTCTATCCAGGACGCATTTTTATATTCCAGTTAGAATATCCGTTTCCCAAAGTTACCGATATTTTGCAATTTTCAATTGCGTTTTTATAAGAAAAATTATTTTTAGGTTCCGCATTGTTTCTTCACCAAAGACTATTAAAAGCATTACCAAAATCAAAGAAAAATATGGGGTTGCCATTTAAAGAAAATGTCCAAGATCTCCTAAAAAACAACAACAAAATAAACATTTGTCTGTAAAATTCAATTTTACTTTCAGGAAAATTGACCTTTACACACAAATTTTTATTTTGTTACTTAAAAATCAACATGTTTTTCTGTGTATTTTTACTTTATCATACGCAGTAAGATAAAGTATTGTAATCATGCCGAAAAGAAAAATTGAGATTTTTTTAAGTTATGCCACTAAAACTTGCGGCAAAAGATCTTTTCCAGCACTGAAAGGCATAACAAATTATTAACGGTGTTCTTTGGGGCAGAGCAAATTAAATGATTTGTGTATTTTATCATTTTTATCCCTATACTTATTTAATAACTTAATCAGTTTAGAAAAGAAAAGGCTAGGACAACAAAAAAACTTTTGTCTTTTGTTTACTATAATTTTGTTGTGTGGTAATGAATTGGCTTCTTCTAGTTCTGACACTTTAGTATAATTTTGCCATTCGCTGGGGCGCAATATTTTTAGTAGCCCACAAGCGCCAAATTTTTTAGGACGGCCCTGATCATACGTATAGAGAAGCAGCTCTTCTGTGGTTCTCATCCACAGATTACGGAGCCATTTTGTGACAATATAATGCTCCTAAAACTTTGCTATCGCTGTGACTGTGTCGAACAAGCAATCGAGAAAAAACAAATTCTAGTAAACGAAATACGTGGTTCCTTTCACAGCTACATATATACGTGGAATGTTTTATAATTTTATTTTTGCTCGATACGGAGTCAAAGCTAAAGCTTTTTGTAAAAATCTGATGTGGCCAGGCACATGACTTTATTATACAATATATAAAATTAATAGTTTAGCTGCATGAGAATCTATTTGACTGAGATAAATCGTGTCTGCATTAAAATTAAACTAGTTAGCCAGGATTTGACAGATATTTTGATAGTCGATAGTATCAATCAAAGGTATTGTCAAAGCATCAGCATTTGACACTACCTACTGTCATCAGAATAATAGTTGTTTATCTCACAAGTGCCGAAAGTACGGAATAGCGCAACGAGCGGTGATGCGGCGCGGCACCGATGGCGCAGCGTCGTCGTCGCATGTGAGCGAGTCGCGCTATGTAGTTTTCGGCAGGAGTGACATCAACGTTTTTTGTGTTGCTTTTTGAGAAATACGTATTTTTAAAACAATTAAAAAACGGTTATATTTCGGTATAGAAAATGTTAGGTTGATACCACTACGAAATGTCAAGTTTAAAAAGCTAATTCAAATTCTGACAGATTTATATTCGTTCATGACACTGTAGATGACGTTCCATAGCGGTTCTCCGAGTGTGGCAGCGTGGTGACAGCCATAGACATTTCTGTGGCGACAGCACAAAAAAATATTTGTCAAAATCCTGGCTACTATGTAGTTTCATAGCAATGCAGATGCGACCGATCTCGATCAAATAGAATTTTCTCTTGCAGCTAAACTATTAATGTTACCAAAAAATGTCATAGGCATAAATTATTCAAAATTTCCTCTGCTTTAATTTATTATTTAACTATTTTGACGAAATTACAGAAATGGCGGGTCATCTGCAAAATCCTTGAAAATGGCTTAGAATAAACTACCAGTTCCTTTGGACCGTTTTGAACCAAAAGCTTTTCAGCTCTAAGTTTGGTCATAAAACTTCTAAATATGAACTTTCGTCCCGATACCTTTAGTAGTTACTCCGGAATTGTCGCCACAAAAATCGAGTACACACATACGCACACACACACACACACACACATACACACACACACAAACACACAGACATTTTTTGTACCTTGGTCAAAAATGTTCAGGGGACCCAAAAAGACCTATTTCCGCTAAAATCTCAATTTTTTGTTCGGCATGATTACAATACTTTACCATACTGCGTATGATAAAGTAAAAAGGGAAGATGTCATGTGTGTTAACTTGCCTAGCCACTAGGCGCGACTTTACATGTATGTTGAAGCGTGGCGCGTGGTTTCTAATAAAACACGATTCTATTTGCAGCAGTTGTCTTAGTCTTATTCAGATGTGTTCGCCTTTGTCAATTCATTCGTCATTTTATAGTAAAATTTTCTTTCTTCTGGAACTTTTTTGATTGTGTTTGGCCGTCCTTCTCTAATGTATTTTTAATCTGTCATAGTTCATAGTCATCTGCTGTCATTCTTTTCAATTCTCTAAATTTTTCATTTGTTATTTTCCTTTTTTCCATTATCATGCAAACTTGAGCTTCTAAATCCAGCTTATCTCCATATTCCTTTGGAATGTTGGTTCAGGATAGAGTATCTGCTATCACAAACTGTATACCCGGCTTATACACAATTTTGAAGTCATACCGTTGCAGTGACAGAAGCATACGTTGTAAACGTGTTGGACACTCGTTCAAATTCTTGTTGCAAATACCTATGAGGGGTTTGTGGTCAGTTTCCACAGGGAACCGCTTTACAAAAATATATTGTGAGAATTTTGGAAAATGAAAGCATCTTGCGAGGAGTTCCTTCTCAATCTGAGCATATTTTTTCTGAGTTGACGTAATGGTTCGAGAAGCGTATGCACAGGGTATCCCTTCCGGTAGTAGAACTGCTCCTAAGCCTGACTTGGATGCTTCAATTGAAACTACCACCTCTTTGCTTGGGTCACAATACCTCCAGGTAATGTTGTCCATCATAGCATTTTTCAAATCGTTGAATGCTTTTTCATGATGATCAAGCCATTCAAAATGGTTATCATTTTTCAATAATTCACGTATGGGTGTTGTTATTTCTGAAAGGTTGCTGATGAATTTACCTATATAACTTATTAATCCCGTAAAACGTTGAACGTTTTTATCCTTGGGTCGAGGCATGTCTTATGGCTTCAATATTTTCTTCCTAGACTGAAATTCCTTTAGCACAAAATTTATGTCCTCAATATTTTAGTTCGGTCATATCTAGTGACCTTTTTTTAAAATTAAATTTAAAATTTTTCTTTTCGGCCTTTTGTCATGTTCTTTCTTTTATCTTCCTCATATCAAAATATCATCTATATAGACATGTGTTTCTTCCATCACGAAAATTTCCTTGAATGTCTCTGGAAATACTTCGCTCAGACTACCCCGTATGGCATTCTAGTAAATCTATAGCTTCCAAATGGAGTACCAAATGCACACAACTTGCTGCAGTCTTCATCAAGCGGTATATTTCAAAATCCATCAGTTGCATCTAATTTTGGGAAATTTGTGGCTTATCAGGCTTATCAGGTTCTGCGAGATTTCTTCTTGCAGAAGTTTCTTTTAATTACTTTGTTTAAGTCCTTTAAATCTAGACATATACGTATTGAGCCATCTCCCTTTTTAACCAATACGATTGGGTTAAGCCAATATGTACTACCCTCTATGCGCTTAATAATTTGTTTTTCCTCTAATGTTTCCAATTAAATATAATAGGGTTTACCAACTTTCCCTATGCCCTTAAATAACTCTTTCTAGTTGTTCACCAAATTCTTATAATTTAAATTGATTTAATTATTTTTCGAATTATTTTCTAATTTTTCAACAATGTCTATTTTCTTAATCAACTTAATTTCTATGCAAGTTTTAAGACCTAATATGCATTCAAAGTCAGCCTGGGTCACATACAATTTCAGTTTATACATTTTACGTTTATATACAGTGTCAACATTACATGTATCTATAATTGGGAGTGTTCTGCGTATATGATTTTAATCGTTCATGAGTCTTCTTAATTTTATTAGTATCAAAATGTACTGATTTTAATTTAGACACAGAAATTACATTTGCGCCAGCACTTGAACCCAATTTAAATGCTAAAGCTCTTCCATTTATAGGCAAACAATGCTTCAACGAACCAATCGTTTCATTTTACATACATCTTAAAGACATAAATAATCATTATTTTCAGATTCAGAGGATTTTCGATTAACTTCGTTGAAATTTATTTTATCTCTACATCTTATGGCAAAATGATTCATTCTCTTACAATTAGAACATGTCTTACTGTATGCTGGACAGTCTTTTTAGTGGGTAAACATTTCCACAACGTCCACATGGTCGTTTTCTTGGTTGTGTACTTCTGTCATTCCAGTTGTTGAACGGTTTTCCATTTCGTATCCATGGCTTGGGTTTCGGTATTGATTTTGTGATTGTTTGCGTGTTTGCTGGTCTCCGCTCTTTCCGTAACTCATCTCTACCAGGACTGCTGTTGCTATTGCCTTTTGCCATCTCTACACTTTGTTGTTTGGTTTTTTCACTTATTATGCATGCTTCTATGCGTTTTCTGAGTTGTTTGTCTTCATTTTCTAAAAGTTTTTGACGTAACTTGTTATTTTTCATACCTGATACTTCTATAATTTATAATCATGTCGTCTAACAGGTTTCCCCATTCACATTACTTTTCTTGGCTTTTAATCCAGTCACAAACTGTTCTATTGTGGAGTCTTGTCTCATATTAATTAACTTATCTTTCAAAGTTTCAGTTCTTCTTGGGTAAGAAATATTCTTCAAATTTTAGCATCAGTTCATTTCTATTGTATTTCTTCTTCAGTGGGAAACGTGAAAACTTGTTTATATTCATTCCTTCCTCACCAATATCATAGAGTAACTGGGCACACTGTACCTCTTCCGGTTTTTTGTTGGTCTCGCTGGCCGCAAGGTAGTTTTCGAATTTAGTTTTCCATTCTTTCTATTGTTGAGCCAGATTACCAGACATCCCCATCGGTTGGATAACTTCTTCCATATTTGCAATCTTATAGTTACACTTGTTGCTTCAATTTTAACTTTGGTTAAATGTCTTTCTACTATTTACATACATACTGCGCCATTCCTTTCTCATATTTAAGTAAGTATACGTGCAAAGGCGGGTAGGTTAAACACATCTGAATAAGACAACTGCTGCAGGTAGAGTTGCAACATACATGTAAAGTCGCGAATAGTGGCTAGGCAACTTAACACACATGACAGTTACCATTTCTTCTAACTGGTGCAAACAGAATGGCTAATGTCTATTATTGGAAACGAAGGTTTGGAAAATATTTGTAAAAAGTATGAAAACCCCGTTGCTATTCCTTACAAAGTGGAACTTGTCGATTCTACTTGACTACACTTAAGGAAGAATTACCGCCTCAATTAGCACAGCTGGAAAAAGATAATTACTAGCTTCTAGATCTGGATATAACACAAGATTTTGCTGGGATTTCTAACAAGGTGTAAAAGTGCAGGTTCTTAACAGCAAATCACAATTTCTGTTACCAAGGGGTGTACTGGGCAAACTGTAACGTTATTGTGGAAAATGAACAGTTGAAATTGGTTGTATAACATGGTTAACTTCCAACGCGAGAATTAAAATATACAACAAATTTGTTTGTTGGTAACTAGTCCTGGTGATAACAAAGTGATTGGAAACCAGATTATTGACTTTATCAGATGTCCGAATGCAAAAGTAAAGAATACGTTTTCCTCTGCTTTTCCGAGAGAGCACGGCATAATAGATAAAATTCATTGACTCATAGAGACGATTACATCTCCCATTGTATTGCCAAACGAACTAGCCCCTCGGCCCAAACAATATTTATGACGTTACAAAATTTGAGGTCGACAAGCAATCACTACAGCCACATAGTGTTTTAGATTTTGATTTTTTATCTACACTAGGTTTAGCTTTAGAGCATCTATTCTACATGTTACTATGTACACGCATCTACCATTTACTCCGACGGTGGCCTACAGCATTCTCCATTGCCAGTTTAACATTTTTATCTCAGTTAAAATGATAATTATCCACAGATAGAATATAACCAGAATATAATCCCTGATACGGGTGTTAACCACCCAGATGAGTTCTTACTACGACAACTATTCTACAAGAGAACCAAATGGTCCAGTTTTCATACCCAGCAACTAAAGCTGAGGGGGTTGAAATGATGGAAAATTCGACGAGAAAACATTATAACCTCTTTTAAAATTTTCTCGGAACACATTAGCTCTTGGGTAAACATATTGATGGAAAAGGGATTGTCGGTTCCTACATTGTGCTATAACATTGGTGTTCATGGATGCGTAAGGCAACAAAGTGAAATATGCGGTAGCGCTTTAGATGACAGGTTATAGATGATTTATTTGTTCTAGGCATGATTTACTGTCGACATATTCGAATAACGCGCGTCTAGCAGTGGTACTTTCTAAAACAGCTATTAAGGGATTTGCGTGCTAGTAATACAATTAATATTCTCAGGATACAGTTTCGACTGTTAGGTAGATTTATTTACTGGACAGTAAACATTGATTGCGTGGGTATCGCGGGCAGTGTTTCATTCCATTTATCGATCCCTTTATCGTTCCACTTCTTCTACTTTACCAAGGTCGCAAAAGTAGTACTAAACCGCCGTTAGATTTTATAAGCGATGCTGATAAACATTAAATGGGTCCATGAATATTTATCGAGTCCGCAATAAATTAGAATAATTAGGTACGTTGCATTAATGCTCAATAAAAAAATCTGATGTGGCCAGGCACATTACTTTATCATACAATATATAAAATTAATAGTTTAGCTGCATGAGATTCTATTTGATCGAGATCGATCGTGTTTGTATTAAAATAACACAAGTTAGTAAGGATTTGACGGATATTTTGATAATATTGACAAAAAATCGGCGTTTGACAAATGGTGGCTAGCTACTATGTAGTTTTAACGCAGCAGACACGTTCTCGATCAAATAGAATTGGCTCATACAGCTAAACTATTAATTTCATCTATTTTCCTCTACTTTAATTTATTATTTAACTATTTTGACGAAATTGCAGAAATGGCATTGCAGAATTTCATATACATAAAATGCATACAAAAATTAACCTAAATTAAACATGTAGCGTAGCTAAACTCTGGTGTAGTGAAAAACGTGACACACAACGTATATAATAATAATCTTAGTAATAATAATCTTTATTGTCCAGCAGCGCACCTTTACAGGACAATGATTAAACAGAAATCGAAAAATACTAAAAACAAAAGAACTACAATAATTGATAATAACAATAACACACATATCATACAGTTAGATTTAACAACAATTCAATCCTCAATTAACAAAAAGAAAAGAAAAACAATCCGACTACTCATTCACACAGTTGTTATAATTTTTGCACATGTGTACCAGCGGTGCCCTTCTAAGGATGTTAGTTCTACAGCGCGGAATATAAAACATGTTGGAGTACCTGGCACCCACACGCGGCACTAGAAAATTCACACGCGACAACAAAAAAGAACTATCCACTTTGCCACTTAACAGGCCTCTCAAGAAAGCCACACTGTGCTGGATCCTACGCTCGTATAAAGATGTCATGTTGTGTCTCCTCAGCAACTCCTCGCCACCACATCCCCTAACAGGATAATGACCGTCCAGTCTAAACGATAACAGCTTGAGGAAACGACGCTGCACACTCTCCAGGGATAGCTGCTGAGAGACGTAGATCGGGTACCAGATCACAGAGGCATACTCCAAACGTGACACAACAAGCGCATAGAAAAGAGCCTTAAGGATCTCTGGATCTGTTGCTCTCTCCATCGTGCGAATAACAAATCCCAACATTCGCGATGCCTGGGCGCACACAGCCTCAATATGAGATGCAAAAGACAGATCAGAGGTGAATAACACGCCGAGATCGCGAACTGTATCGAGCTTTTGGAGGATTGCAGTATCAATAGTGTAAGATGTACTGACAGGTCGAAGCTTTCTCGTGTAAGAGACGTGGCTACATTTCTCAATGCTGAGTGTCAGCCCATTTTCATGACACCAATTATGAATAACCTCCAGGTTACGCTGCAAAAGATCAACATCATCACCTGAATTAATGGCAGCGTAAATTTTCAGGTCATCTGCATAGGCTAGTGTACTGCATGTAAGTGTGCTGATCAGGTCGTCGATGTAGATGTTAAACAGCAATGGACCCAGATTGGAGCCCTGTGGAACACCAGATGTTGGCGAGAAGCATCGGGACGAGTATCCATTGTAGAAAACAGAACAGGTCCGCTCGTCAAGATATGTTCTCATCAGCCCCACGAAAGAGGGAGACATGCCAAACGTGCTCAGTCTATACAGTAGAATCCCATGATCAATAGTATCGAAAGCTTTTTTGAAGTCTGTGTAGATAACATCTATCTGTCCACCCGCATCAAGCACCTCCGACAAAACCTGTGTGATCCAGGCAAGATTGGAAACTGTAGAGCGCTTAGGTATGAATCCATGCTGATAAGGTGACAGGTGCGACCGAATGTTGTTATATACGCTGGCAGAAATAAATTGCTCATACACCTTTGCGAAATTAGAAAGTATGGATATGGGTCTATAGTTGGATATCAATGAACTATCGCCCCTCTTCAATACGGGGGTAACCCTTGCACGCTTCCATCTCATGGGAAAAGTCGATGTCATAATACTACGATTGATGATGATTGTCAATGGTTTGGCGAAAACAAATCTAGCATCTCGTACCAAAAAACTATTATATATTATATATTTATTTTAATGTCTACTATTTACAACAATTCCTTGACAACAACTTTTTATAACTGCGCTACATTTCCCCCTTCTTATTTCTTACTTTCACCTGAAAGTAATCTCGCAGACATCCACTTGCTACATCTTTAGCCTTACGGGGAGGCAACCGTCGACGATCACCTCTCACCAACCTTTCCTCTACCACAGTCGCATCGTTGTAACTATTTCATCGTCTGATTGCATTCGGCTTACACCCCGGTTTGGTCCGGTTAAGCATGGACAGTCAGGAGATATGGCCCCAGATGCAGGCACGAGTACTCACTTACACCGTAATTTTGGTGCGATATATTTGACGTTGCTTGATTGGATGAAACTCCGCTGTGATTTGCTGAAGTTTTCCGAGGTCTTCCTGCACGTCTACTGGCTCGTTCTTCAAGTTTGGCCTGATTCGGATGAGGAATCTCAGCGCACGGTTTCAATCGATCTTGCTGGACGACCAGGCGTTTGTGCCTCACAGCACAATGCTGAATACGAAAAGTATTGAGACCCATATCTTTCACTAGCCTCTACGGTCCCGTCCATGGCCGATGCAACGTTGGACTCTCGCCCTTACGTGGTGTTACCTATTGAAGCCAAACAACATCTTCCACCTTGAACTTCTGTGGGCGGATATTGCGGTCCTTCATTCTTCTCGTGCCGCATTCAAACATTCTCTAGATTCGTTGTGGGCCTGGTCTAGTGACGACCGAAGTTTCTTCACATATTCTTCGTGTGACTGTTTCCCAAAGCTATTATTTGACAGCCCGTAGTGAACATCCAGCGGTAACCTGATCTCACGACCGAATAATAAGTAGAACGGCGAACGTTTTGTGCTTTCGTGTTGACTTCACCTATACGCCATCATAACCTGAGGAAGTTTCACAGCCCAGTGACTCAACATATTAAGAAGAGTGCGATTGAAACGTTCAACCATACCATCCGACAGCGGTCTGAACGGCGACGTGCGAATTTTCTGAATGTCCAGTACAGCGCCAGTTTCCTGAAAGAGTTGCATTTCGAACTGACGGCCCTGATCTGTAAGTACTGTCTCGGGTACTCCAAATCGACTCACAAATTCGTCAACAAATGTTCTTCCTACCGTTTCTGCTGTCTGGTTCGATAGAGGATACGCCTCGGTCCACTTTGTGACATAGTCGCCCACGACTAAGATGTATTTGTTACCTTTTAACGACATTGGCAATGGATCTAAAATATCTATGCCAACTCTCTCAGACGGGCGCGTTGAAACACTTGTTTGCAATGCGGCTTTGCCCGGATGAGACGGTGCTTTTCTGCGACATTTACGGCAGCAGTCTTCAACATCTTGTTGCATATTGGTCCAGAAAAATCTGTGGCGCCGTGTAGCCAATGAACGCGTTACTCCCATATGGGCACCGCCCGCAGCGTTTCCATGGTACTTCCGTACAATTTCTTTGACTAGCGTGGCAGGGACTACCATTCTATGCCTGAACCAGTTATCTCGGATAGACACAACACTTCTCCTATTAATGCCGGTTTCATGTTCCATAACTGACGTGACGCCTTCGGTAGTTGACTTGGTGTAGTCAAGCCACCTTTTAACAGTTGTACAACCGGGCCGCAGACTTCGTCCTTGCGATTGTTCCTGAACCATCGCATCTGTTGACGCCTGCGACTCAGGTCCTGTAAGGACATATGTCTCCGCTGTCCGTGCATTCAGCAATTGGTTTATCTGAGGCACGTTCCTACTGCATTCAATTTTCATTTCGCATTGAGAGCATGGGCGCCATGACAATCCATCCGCATTGCCGTGCTTTGCCCCCGAACGATGGTATACCTCCATATTAAACTCGGCCAATATTTCTAACCATCTTGCAACCTGACCTTTCCACCTTCGTTAAAGAACGGCTATAGTAGGCAATTACACGTTCTTTTCCATCTTGCATCTGACTGAGTACACCTCCCAGTACAGTGCCATCTACGTCAATTATAACAGGCTTCTCAGGATTTGGATATGCTAAAATTGGTGTTGACAGCAAACAGCCTTTAAGTCTCCTAAATGTTAACTCGCATTCTTCCGTCCACGTAAATCTCTCGCTTTTGTACATTAGGCGGTGAAGCGGGTCTACCATTGTTGCAAAACCTGGAACAAACCGAAGATAATATGATGCAAAACCAAGAACTGACCTAAGCTCCTTCAGATTGACAGGTATAAATCAATTTTCACGGCTTCTATTTTCTTTGGTTGGTTGCAATGCCTTTGCTCCTGACAATGTGCCCCGAAAACTCACCTCTTGTTTAAAAAGTCTGCATTTCTTCGGATTCACTTTCAATCCAGCCGACTGCAACCGCTTCAAAACATTATGGCGTCGAGACAAATGTTCTTCAAATGTCCTTCCAAATACAATCACGTCATCAAGGTATACCAATGCGCTTTCCCAATTAAGACCATCTAGCACAACATCCATCAATCGCTGGAAGGTAGCAGGTCCATTACAAACTCCAAAGGGAAGCACGTTGAACTCAAAAAGTCTAGAACCTATGGAGAACGCAGTTTTCGGACGAGCTTTGATTGCCACTTCGCATTGCCAATATCCGGACTGTAAATCAAGTGCCATAAACAGTGTTGCTCCAGCGTTTCTAATACCACATCAATTCTTGGAAGCGGATAACTGTCCTTCACTGTTATTTCATATAGTCGACGAAAATCCACACAAAATCGCATTGAGACATCATTTTCCGTACCAGTACCGCAGGAGAACACCACGGTGATTTCGAAGGACTGATTACACCATTGTCCAATATATGTTGGACCTCTTGCTGCGCCTCTGACCTCCTAGCAAATGGCAGCTTCCTCGGTGCCATCTTAATTGGACTGGACAGCCCAGTCTCTATGCAATGTTCAAGAACTTTAGTTCTTCCTATATCCTTCTTTCCTATTGATACCGCTGCGCTAAACTTTGCGATCATAACATTGGCCTCACGAAGCTGAGTTGCAGCAATCTAACATTGCTGGGGTTGGTTGAATCGTCGCTTCGTTCTTTATGTCCAAGACTACATACATGCCAAGGCTGTACCTGTATGTCTGTTTTTGTATAACATTACATTTTCATTTGCTGGATTCCGTAGTAATACAGCTCATTCTGTCTCTGACACAGAACTACGACGTACCAAAAACACCAAGCTTCTGCCAACAGTGAGGGAGAGGCTCAATTACTCTCGAAATGTTCATCTTGTCGTCCTGAACTGTTACCCGGCGAATAATTTCCGTTCGTGCAGGTACAAGTAATGTATGGGACAGTATAGCTGCCACCGGACAAATAACATATTCTTCAATGCGTAGATTGCCAATTCTAACACAACTTTCACTAAAGTCAACAATGCATTTATATTTGCATATAAAGTTGCATCCTAGCACACAGTCATCGAGTAGATCTTGACACACACACACTCACACACCTCTGTTGCAAAATGCCTATTAGCAACATCGCTATTTCCAGTTCCCAAAATAACCAATGGCTTACCGCTGCCACACAGGGCAAAATCGTCCATTTAGGGCGACAAAAATAATTTTGGCAACCTAACTTAATTTTTGGCCTACTACAAATACTTTGAGTGCATCAAAAGTTATTTTAAAACAGAAAAATCTGATGTGGCCAGGCACATGACTTTATCATACAATATATAAAATTAATAGTTTAGCTGCATGAGATTCTATCGATATCGATCGTGTTTGCATTAAAATAACACGAATTAGCCAGGATTTGACAGATATTGACAGTAGGTATTGTCAAAAAATCAGCCTTTAACACTACCTATTGTCATTAGAATAAAAATATCTGGCAAATCCTATATTAATGCAGACACGATATCGATCAAATAGAATTTGCTCCTGCAGCTAAACTATTAATTTTACCAAAAAATGTCATAGACAGAAATTATTCAGAATTTCGTCTACTTTAACTTATTATTTATCTATTTTGACGAAATTACAGAAATGACGGCTCTTTTGCAAAATCGTTGAAAATTGCTAAGAGTAAATAGCCAGTTCCTTTGGACCCTTTTGAACCAAAAGCTTTTCAGCTCTAAGTTTGGTCATTAAACTTTTAAATATGAACTTTCGTCCCGATACCTTTAGTAGTTTCACCGGAATCGTCGCCACAAAAATCGTTTACACACACACAGACACACACACACACACAGACATTTTTTTGTATCTTGGTCAAAAATGGTCAGGGGACCCATAAAGACCTATTTCCGCTAAAATCTCAAATTTTTTTTTCGGCACGATTACAATACTGCGTATGATAAAGTAGTTATACTCATTAACTTATTCTATTTTTAAAACATGAAGTGAATTGTAGTAAAAAATGCATATTGTTTTTTGACAAATTTTAATAAATTAATTTTTAAGTTTAAGAGATAACAATAGAAAAGATATAAATATAGTAAACAAAATATTTTATGCCAATACAGGCTTATTATTCGCAATCATCGTCGTCATTCGAGTCATCACAATGTCCTTCAAAATCATCGACCGCAATTGAGTTGTTACATTCCTCTTGTGTTCGTATGAAATCTGGTATTTCCAGCATATCTATTACTTCCTTGGGAAATGGTTTGCTGGTTTTGTGTTGCATTTTCCTTTTAGAAGAAATAACTGGATCAGATGATATAAGCATCCAATTTAAAATGTCAGTATTTGTGTCGACTCGTGAGGTTTTTCTAGAGTGGAATATTCTTGCGCTTTTGTAGTCTTTCTGTCTGGCTTCTAAAACATCTTCGGAAAGCTGTCCGATTGGTAAAGGTAATGTGGAAATAATATCTGCTCCATGAATTAAAATTTTGTGTACTGATGCACTCATATTGTACCACGAATAAAGCTCAATACATGTCAAAGCTGTATCCAAACAGTACTGTTTAAATTTCGTAGTGTTGATATAATGACAGCTAGATAAGGTGCTTAATATGTTGCTAAACCTTCTTATCAAATTTTCGTCTAGACCAGTTATTCTTGATGCTGTGCAGGGGCACTCAAAGAACTTTCGGGCCGTGTTCCCGTCATTCGAGTTTCCACCTCCTTGTTTCGGTTGATCGATAACTAGTCCCATATCAGCATAGAAATCTGCATCAATTTTCTTTTTCCGAAATTTAATTCTTTCTTGGACTTCTTTTCCTCTTGCTTGCCACTGTTTTACTTCCATCTTGTACGCTATGTGGAGCAGATACTCGAAAGATCTTATATATGCATGTAGTACTGGTAATCCGAATCTGTATGCCGACGTATCACATGGTTTTTCCAAAATGTTTTTCAAGTTATTCATTTCCTTTGGCGATGCTTTGCAGACGTTACATCTTTGTGATGATGCAGTATCAGTTAGAACATTGCATGTTTTTCCATCCATCATTGTCGACACAAGATTGTGTTTGATGCGTACTTCTCGTCCCGACAAAAGTATAATCGTGGGCTTTATTTCTGCTCTTTCGATTTCTATTCTTTGGTACATATTTTGTATTGCCTCCTTGCTTTCTTTCTTAAACTCAAACTCTAAGGGCCGGCAGTGTTTAGTCGAAGATGGAGTTGTATTTTTCCATAAAATCTTCTTCTCTCCATCATTATAAATACACATTTCAAGGGTTACTATCGTGCACAATATAATATTCGAATCCCCAAATTGTGTATGATTGCTGAAATTCTGCTTATAAATGCTATGTCCACCACTACCATCAAATCCCCATTTGAATGTAGCTTCAATTTCCTTAATATGTGGAGGAACATACTCTTCTAAGACCTCCAGCTGTACTGCAACCAGTCGGTGCATTGTCAAATCCAATAGACGTTGTAAAGGAATCTTTGCTCTGGTTTCTGTAACTTGCACATCTAAAGGGTAGCAACGCTTCTTTGATTCGAAAATCGTATTGTATGCTGGATAAATATTTGCTCCTTTAGATTTCGCTCCCCGTTGTATGTGAATATAATCTTGTTTTCCTAAGCCTAGATCCACAATCATTGCCACAGCTTCATCTGGAGTATACCTTGTCATATTCGCGATAGTCTTATCATGAACCATTTTCATTGATTTGAACCTTCTAGGGGTGGTAGTGAGAGCCAATCCTACTACCCGGGCAGCTGTTCTTTTACCACTCAATATCAAGCTGGATTGTGTAGCATAACACAATTCTTCAGGTGTTTTATCAAAAGATAAATCTTTTGCGTTCCTCTGTCTGGTTCTTCTAGAGCTTTCCAAAAAGCACTTCTTCGGGCGACCTCTGGTTAGTTTTTGTCTTGATGTAGTGTGAACATTGCTAGGCAGAATCAAATTACCATCAAGCCATTTTCCGTACTTGTTCATAAATCTTACATATATCTGTTTTGAGTCTCTCCATTTTTTCAATAACTTTGACACAAAGACTTTCACGGTACTTTTCACTAAGTTTAGGTAACTATCCGATTGCTCTTGTGTAAAAAACTTACCCGCAATATATTCCATCAATGTTTGAGTACATTTAGCAACAGATAATTTAAAAAAACCTTCACTTTTTATCACTAAAAGGAGCTCCTTTCGGAGTATGATCCTTAGCGGCGCTCTTTGTTCAACACCACTACCTGTGAAAAAATACCATATTTTAGAAAGTGATTAACAGGGATGGCTAAAATTTGTAACATAGTTAACTTATATATTAAACTAAAAGTCAAAATAGAAACTAATGTGGTACTCGGTGGAACTTTTTTTAGAACTCTACACAAATGTGTCTTTCAATTAGAAGAAATACAAAATAGAGGTATTTTTTAATGGCACCACTGCATTCGAACAGTATACGTATAATATATTAAAAATGCATCAATATGTAGTACATACCTAATACTTCCGTATCCATTACAAAAATTTCACAATATTTCGTTTGAATGCTGGAAAAAACGCTGTTTATCCGCTGACAGTTCGCGCGCAACTGTTGCTAAATTCATCCTAACACATTCCGCTGCTACACATGCGCCCTCTGGTGTGTATGTTATCTGTCAAAAGCAGTTATACGAGTGTGTGTTTAACAAAATGGCTATCCAGGTATATGGATTAATACAATTTTTTGTGAAACCTAACAATACAAAAATCCATTTTTGGCGCCCCAAATCGATGATTTTGCCCTGTGTGGCTGGTCGGAACAACTTTTTTGTGACTTTCAACTCCTTACCTACATGCTCGCATAAGCTCTGGCGAATTAGGTTGACGCTCCCGCGTCAACCAAAAATACAACTCCAGCGCCATTTATTTCCCCCAAAATTCTAACTACCGAGGCGTCCATTATCTCTCCTGTCGCTTGTCCCACTGCTACGTAGGGCGTCACTATGAGACTTCGTGGCGTCCGTGCAATTTTCCCGATCTCGTGATCTTTCTCTTAGGACAGTTCCTTCGAAAATGACCAACATCATCGCAAAAGAAACACCGCCAGGTGTTTCTTTTCCGCCACATATCCGCCAGGGTTTTGCAAGTAGTATCCCAACAGACCGTTTGGTCATCCGTTAGGCTTTGAAATGCATGCTGTGCTGGTTCTGCCAGATACTAGTGATGTGCAAAAAGTATCTATCGGATACAAAAGATCGGATACTTCAGCAAATTGAAAGTATCGGATCTTTCTATAAATGTATCGATTACAAAAGATACTTTTATTACTACTAGAAATTTGAGTAATCAGTAATCTTTGACGATTTATGTTTATGCGACATGCGTATAGATATAGCGGAATTACTCGCCAACCTCGTTATTTTGTTGTCATTGCGTCTCTTATTGGTGCGTATTTCTGCGCTAATAATGTGTGTTCAAAGCAGGAAAAGTGTAGTGTGTCAGCATTTCAATTTAAGGGAAGCCACAAATAAAGCCAAATGTAAAATCTGAGGGAATATGTTTTCATACAAAGGATCTGCATTATCCAATTTAAGGAAACACTTAAAAGTTATGACCGAACCCGACGATTCTGGTCTTTATCTGTATGTTATACAGGATTAGCCAAAATTACCGGAACACCTAAATTATTCTCCAACCGTAGAAAATATCAAAAAGTTTTTCAAACAAAAGCTGTTTGCCTTTAAATATCGTTTAAATATATTTATATATACAGTGTTCATTTTAAGAATTTTTTGTAGGAATCATTTTTTATAATATGCGTTATTTTTAGTATTTAGTATATTAAAATAATATTTAAGCACGAGATTGTTTGAAACCAAAAACTTTAATTTAAAAAAAAAAATTACGATTGGTGGTGTATTTAGGTGTTTCGGTAATTTCAAGTAATTTTGATTAAAAGCTTTTCACTCAAAAATGATGCATTTTATAAAGAATTATTTTTACAAAAAATTCCTAGCATTTATCTTACAACTAAAAAATGTAAAAATATACAAATATATCAAATTTCCATATTCAAATGTACACAATCGTTTACAATCATCTATTCGCATTGATTTAAAAAATGCTTTGTTGGATGGTATCAAGACTAGATTTCCTAGTTATGAATATAATCCCATCTTAGCACATTCAACATACCTTGATCCAACGGTTTAAAAAGGAAAGAGTGCTCTCTAAGGCAGGTGTAATTGTATCAGATAGACGAAATCGTCTAAAGGCAGAAAATGTCCGGAAAATTGTGGTTTTAAACGGAAACCAGGATTTACTGTAAATTTCATATTTATCATTGTTATATTTTATATTATTGCTTAGGATAGGGACACAGGAAGTAGGTTTTATTTTTTATTATCAAATGTTACTTTTTCGTTTTTTGTTATTTAATTCTTTTTAGCATCTTACATCTTTTATATTTAAAACAGCAGACACATTTTCTTTAAATATAAATTATTGCGTTGGTTTCTTTTTCATATTTGTCTATAAAAACAACAAAGTATGTATCGGATACAAAGTATCCGATACATGTGACTTGAGTATCCGGTAGTATCCGATACTGAAAAGTATCCAAGTTGCACATCACTACCAGATACAGAGGTAGCGCTGTGTTCTTCTTAGTATCATCCCAGTCCTTTAGAACAGCAAATGCTTTAAAATTACTTATCCATAAATTCCAGTAGCCACCACCAAATTTCTTCATGTGGCAATCTGCCATGATTTACTACAAGCGTTCTCTCGCTATTTCGTTTATCAGTAATCGTTTTAACTGTACGACCACCGCTGCCACCAATGTAACGTAGCCAAACGCACACAGCGTATATTTATTTTAATGTCTAACTATTTCCAACAATTCCTTGACAACAACCTTTTATAACTGCGCTACATTCACTTAAAAAATAATAACACTTGTTGTCAAGCATGGATGAGACATATAGACAATAAACAATGTCATCATCAGGTATATTATTAGTTCATGTGTGAAACAATCAGACATGTAATCACCAATCCAAATCAGACGGAAATTCAACTCAGGAAAAATTTGTTGATTTTATGGTGCTTTTATGAGCAAATATACCGAAAATAACTGAAAGAACAAATAACGGCAGATCTGTGAAGTCACATTTTGAAAAAAAAAAACTTTATTTACCAAGGGTCAACATGGATACAGAAGTAAACAACCACAGCAACGGTGGCATGGGTCGAGAAACTCCTAGAGGCATTTAATAACCGAAACTTCAGCCAAGTTGCCTTTTGTGATCTAAGTAAAGCATTCGACAGGTTGGATCATTGCATCGTGCTCGAGAAGTTGCAGATTTGTGGCGTTTGGGGACTGTGCTAAAACTTATGAAGTCGTATCTGACAAATAGAAGGCAATTCGTGGTAAGAAAGAAGGCAATTCGTCGAAAGAAACGACCATATCGTGTGGTGTACCACAGGGCTCGATTTTGGGACCGGTACTAATTCTTATTTATATTAATGACCTCGTCCAATCAACATCCGGAGATGCGATTTGTTTGTTTGCAGACGACAGCAGCATCATAAATTGTGGAAGAAATATGGAGGAGGTAACCGAGGGGACCACTAGATCCATAGTAGATGCAAGGGAGTGATTCTGCAGTAACAAACTACAGTTGAATGACTCAGATTATCACATTCACGGCCTGTACAATTTCCTTTCTTTTAGATCTTCTATAATATGTTCAGATTTACAGGATTTATGAACTTTTTTAGCAATTACCCGTAATGGTATAGTTTGCTTATTTTCGTACGATGTCCATGATAGTTTGTTTTCATCAAGTAGTTGTGAGGCTGTTTTGTAATGTTCCTCTGTTTCTACATTTAGTTTGACGTCACCGCTATTCATAAGTGTTACCTTAAAACAGTTATTCAGCTTAGTCTTAAGAAGATTATGAATATCTTCATAGTCTTTCACTTGATAAATTATTATCCGGGGTGGTTTAGGTACCTTGGCGGATTTTTTAGATGTTGTTTCATCGCCGTTGTTTCAATAGCAGAAACTGCCTGTGGTGGTGTTAAGTGTAAGAAAGGTGTGCATTTTACGCTTTGTATTGTTTTTCTTCTCATGTTTTTGCACAATCCATTCCGTTTCTTTAGCCAATTCTACTTCGTCTGTGAAATAATCACCCTGATTTTCTTTTTCCTGGGCTGGTTGGATATTTTCCTTGTCGTTTTTTAACTCTAATATTTCATTTTTCATTCATTGAACTTGTTCATTAAGTTGATTAATGAGGTCAGTCAATGTTTTGTTTTCCTCTTGTGATCTAGTTAACGCAGCATATAATGTATGCTCGTTTGTTGTTTGCACTTTGATCCCTTGCTTAGTGGTTACTGGGTACAGGTGACATTGGTTGCGCTCCCATTGTAATTGTTTTTTTGTCTATTCGGCGACAACACTGACCTAGCGGCCCACACACGGAATGTTTTGAAACTTGATACGCGGCGCAAAAACACCATGCGTTGAGGAGCGTTAAAAACGTCTGCTCGGTTCGAAATGTGGTACACTACCGACTACTTTCACCAATTCCTAGCCACCTAGATTAATAAAAAAAAAAATATTTTTGCCTTACCTTAGTGATAAAAAATGACGATCGCTATGTTTTTGTATTCAGAATGTCATCCTGATTGAAAATATCACACAAAGAATACAGAGTCCCATTGAAAATTTCTATGATGACGTCATTTCCGGTAAAACCGGAATATTAACATATTAACCTCAAGAGTATCCCAAAGAATTGCATTTTTCGTCTATTAACACATTCCCAAATTCGTCCAGCTTTATAGACAACAAAAATAAACGGGAGTACCTATTGCGTGAGTCACCCGGTATAGACTGGCAATTACAGCAACTTACGGAGTCAACTCCACTACGATCAGTAGTAACCTTCTTTTCCTCATACCTGTAATTGGTTAATTTTTTGTAAATAAGATAGTTATCCTTATGTGTTGGGGATTACTTTTTATTTAGCTAGGGTCTTATGTAACAGGGTATTTATGTCATTATATGAGAAGATTCCGTAAATTTGGTCTACATTGTGTGGGGTTTTTGAATATAGCCCAAAGTTTTAAGTTTGTTGTTCATTAGTGTCTTTATAAAGTTTTTTTTATATGGACTGAAATTCTTAGATTTAGGTCTCGTCGATTATAGAGTTGCCTGGAGTGCAATTGCCTGGAAGAATTCATTCGTTGGAAAAAAAGGTCACCTATCTTAGAACAACCAATGTTAAAAAAAAAATTCTAGAACTTTGGCGGTGCGAGCAGATAATGTGTACGATGGTCGCAAGGCCTTAAACTACAGCCCGTGAGCCCTTTATTAAAAAATATTATTTTTCAAAATACTGGTGTAGCTTTGGAGAGTCGTGCGGTACATATGATTACCTACTGTGCACTTTCTTTTTCTTTTTATTCAGAAATATTTACTAAAAAATCTGCTGACATACATGACAATAAGAATATAAAGTTAAAAAAATAAAAATGCCCAAGTATTTTCGAATTTTGACTTTTGTAGTTAAGACTTTTCAATTTATTTTCTTAATAATAGCAACATAAAAAAGAAAAAAAATTGTTTCTTCAAATACTGTCTTTTATTTTTTATCGATTCTGTGATAAAAATACATCGACGTGATCTAAATTTGTGTACATTTTGTTACAGAATCAAGGAGAAGACCCGCGAGTCATCACTACACCCCTATATCACGTGAATTATAAATCAGCAGCCAGAAATGAACCCGTCAGAGCCGTCTACAAAGTGTCAACACCACCACCTACGTCAATCAAAAACTTAAAATAGAACGCTTTAATATTCAGTGAAATATTTGGCCTATACGATTATGCAGATTTAAAACAACCCAAAAGATATATTAACTTTAATTGATGTAAAATGGGTTCGAAAAAATGCAGTTATCGGACATTTGTGAAACGTAATATAAAAGTTTAAAGTTTTTCAAAAATGGAACAGTGCTCAATCGGTAATATTTAACTAGAAATAACAATTGACAACGTTTAATTCGCGAATTTATCACCCGTGTGGTATAATTTTGTGCAGATGTGGTGATGCGTAGTACAATAAATGCAACCGCTTGCGCGGAGATACCTGATGGCGTCAGCTGGGGTGATGCGACGCATTTGGTCTCGCTATCCGTCCTTGCTCTTATAATTGTCCTGGTTATCCTGGGCAATTGTCTGGTAATTGCTGCCGTATATTGGACGTCGAAACTGAGGACGGTCACGAATTTGTTTATTGTCTCGCTTGCTGCTGCAGATCTTTCAGTCGGCCTTGCGGTCCTTCCGTTTTCAGCTACATTGGAAATTTTTAAGGTAAGAATATGTGTGTTGTGTTTTCTTATCAGATAATATTTAATGAAACTTTATCCAGAAAACTCTCACCGAAAATTTATGAAGTACATTCACTCGTATTGTAGAAACTTTTAGAAGTTAAACCAGGACTTTATAGTTTTCAATCTGTTATATACCTCATTGCATTCACTTATATATAAATCCTTATATTCTAACATATATTTATTCTCAAGAGCTACTTTTAGTCAATTTTTGGTTACCTACTAACGTTTCCGTGGGTCTTAAGCTATACGTATCCTGCAATAAAATTAAAAACTGCCTCTTATTGTGAGTGTTTTGCAATGGTATGTTTATAGGTTTATTTTTTAGATGTATGCGAAGGGTGACTGTATACCGGTTTACTTGTTGGTATATGCAACCCATTTTATGAATCAGTAAGTTTGGTGTTCGATTGTAGAGTTTTGGGGCGATTTCTGTTGAAACGATATGCAGATAAATAGTGGCTTTTGGTAAAACTTCAACTGGACGTTGACTAGTTTTACTGGTGGATCATTGTTGTGTCTCCTTACTTCGAACTGTTAACGAAAGTTGATTCTAAATTTTTTGATAAGCTTGGGCAAAGCTTGACGTTGTTATTATTTATCTTGTTGCTCGTTTCTATATTGCGTGTTTACACAATTGAGGGCATTTGATTAATAATGTTCATTTAATATTTTGGAGAGAGGTCTTCCTGTTTGTCGTATACAGGGTGAAGAAAAAGTACCGGGATATCCAAATAAGTTTTAAAGGGTTAGATATTTCGAATTGAAATTTACAGGGTTACACAATCTGCCACATAGCGCCAAGAACACCCATTTTGCTACCTCCTGGGGCCGGTTGTAGGGGGCGCGCAAAAATCCTAAATGCAATGCTGGGTGGTGTGAGGCTTTGTTTGAAATGGCATTTCGAGACGAACATAACACAATATCGTGGAGGTCGCTATGATTGGGAAAACATTGGGATTTAGCAGTAGAAGCAGGCACACGACGGCGACGAGGACGTAGGAAAGACCTTTTGGCCTTTCCTTTTTGGACACGTGAGGGTGTGTGTGGGTGTGCGTGTGTTCGTCTGTGTGTGTGTGTGTGTGTTATTGTTCATTCTTTTATAAACAAAAACATACATAAATTTGAAAATATTTTACGAGAAAATTCTTATTCCATAGTTCTTATTAGGATGCAACTTTTAAGTAGTCGGACAAGTACAACAAATAATGATATAACAAGAAGAAATGGTTCAAGTGATTTTGAAGTACTTCCTTATATAGCAGGACACACCAAACGTGGCGCAAATATTGCAGTTTCGAACTAGATATTACTTTTATCTGTAGTCAAGTGAATTAGTCATATCAGATTATTACATTGGTTATGGCAAATTGTCGTTAGTAGTAAACTTTAAGAAGCATTTATATTAGCTTCGACAGTTCACCACGCAACACTTATTGTAGCCCATTCGATGCCTTCGAGACGCATTTCGAGACGAACATAACACAATATCGTGGAGGTCGCTATGATTGGGAAAACATTGGGATTTAGCAGTAGAAGCAGGCACACGACGGCGACGAGGACGTAGGAAAGACCTTTTGGCCTTTCCTTTTTGGACACGTGAGGGTGTGTGTGGGTGTGCGTGTGTTCGTCTGTGTGTGTGTGTGTGTGTTATTGTTCATTCTTTTATAAACAAAAACATACATAAATTTGAAAATATTTTACGAGAAAATTCTTATTCCATAGTTCTTATTAGGATGCAACTTTTAAGTAGTCGGACAAGTACAACAAATAATGATATAACAAGAAGAAATGGTTCAAGTGAATTTGAAGTACTTCCTTATATAGCAGGACACACCAAACGTGGCGCAAATATTGCAGTTTCGAACTAGATATTACTTTTATCTGTAGTCAAGTGAATTAGTCATATCAGATTATTACATTGGTTATGGCAAATTGTCGTTAGTAGTAAACTTTAAGAAGCATTTATATTAGCTTCGACAGTTCAGCACGCAACACTTATTGTAGCCCATTCGATGCCTTCGATGGGCTTTCAAAACAACCGATCACACATATGCTGCTGACATCTTCATTCCCTGAAGAACAGAAAGTCGACTGGACCAGACAAAATACCAACTGAATTAGTAAAAGTCTGCTCTAAATCACTAAGCAAACCCATTTCGGCTACAATCAACCGGTGTTTTGAAGCAGAAGTTTTCCCCGAACAATTAAAAAGGTCGAACATAATACCAGTCATCAAAAAAAAAGGGTCTAGGAGTGAAATATCTACCTATAGGCCAATTACTTTAATATCTGTGATCTCAAAGATATTCGAGAAAGCCATTTTAAGAAAAAGTATAATGGATTTTTCAGAACGATACAAACTAATAACACCTGCACAATATGGTTATGTCAGGGGAAGATCTACGATAGGTTCAATTTATGGTGCATTGAGCAGCATCTTGGACGGCTTAAATCAAAAACAAAAACAAAAAATGGCTGGCATCTTTTTAGATCTGTCAAAGGCTTTCGATAGTGTGGACCACAATAATCTCCTGACTAAACTTGAATTAATGGGCTTCCGGGGACCCATCCACAATATTATAAAATCCTACTAAAATCCTACGAGTCAACGACAACATCGAGTCATAGCAACTACCCAGCAAGGGGAAGAAATAACTTCTGACTGGGCTATGGTAAAGAAGGGCGTTCCTCAAGGTTCTATCCTTGGACCTGTTTTGTATATACTCTATAGTCTCTATACCAATGATCTGCCTCCACTTCTCCATCATCCAATGAGAATGTACGCGGATGACACATCTGTCATAAGAGGGGCTGACAGTGAAAAACATCTGAAAGAAAGCATGATAGTCAGCATGAGTAAATTGCAAGAGTGGTACCAGAAAAATAATTTAAAACTAATTGTAGGCAAAACATAAATAATAAAATTTTTACTGAGATCGGAACCAGACTTAATAGTGGACTACAACAATGTGATACTTACCTCTGTGCCAGGAGCAAAATTTCTGAGAGTAGTCCTGGATTCTCAATTAAACTGGAAGAAGCACATAGATGAACTGAGCAGCAAAATCTCTTGTTATGTGTACGCTCTTCGAACAATTTCTTCTGTTGTGAATACACAAGCTGCGCTTTCAAGCTACTATGCATATATTTACAGTAGGATGAAATACGGAATACCATTCTGGGGAAATTCTACGATGGCTCCGAGAGTATTCAGACTCCAAAAAGCATGTTTGAGGAGCATATCCGGACTAAAACCTCGCGAATCGTGCTTGCAAATTTTTACGACCAACAAACTCTTAACAATGCCAAGCATATACATACTCGAGTGTGTATGTTTTGTAAAAGCAAATTATTCAAACATATTCCGTGAATATGAGACCAGTCACTTGTACGAGACCCGAGCAAATCTGTATGCCACTCTGAGATTACCGCAGACCAGAGTATCCACCATCAGCAAAGGAGCAGTGACGCAGTTCCTAAAAATCTACAATCACATACCAACGTCATATAAGTCACTTTCTCTAAAACTTTTAAAACAGAGACTGAGAAAACATTTGGTTGAGAACTGTTTCTACTCAGTGTCCTCGTATTTTGAAACAGAATTTTCTGATTAAGTTGTCATTTTTGTTTCTTTTTGCATCAAATAGAATCACATTCTGTTTTGTACTATTATTGACTTGTTCAACACATTAGTTTGTCTTTGAATAAATTGCTTGCACTACTGCGCAACTGTGTTGGTAGATATCTTTCCATTTACACCGATTTCTTCTGCAACTATTGCCCATAGTTTGTGTTTATTATTATACGTGACGAATCTGTTACTCAATATTTTTATCAAAATGGACGGTCATTGAACGGCTTTGAACTTCACCAGGGTAACTTATGGAGAGAAATGGTAAATTGGTTTTTGAACTCATCACAATTTGTGGTGATTAGGGATTATTAGACATATCGGGACGGATGGCAATATCGGGACTGTCACCATTATTGGGTCACTTGTCTGGACGTCCCGACAAAACCGTGTATAGTTCCGATCGCACGATGGTACATGTTCAATCGGTAGCAGCAAAGGCGAAATAGATAGGTTGTCAGGTTGCGCTCATAGGAAGGTCCTCTTTGCGCACGTCCTGAACAGTCACTGCGTCTTACCCTATCCGTGAATGTTAGGTACATTTTTAAACGTTTAAAATGAGATGGTGAGAATGTTTTTGTACGCTCTGACTCAATTTGACGCCCAATTTTAAATAACACTATAGCGGCCTAACTTACGCACGCGCGTAGAGCTCACGTATGCGCGTAGAACATTGTAATTTTAGAAAGAAATAGAATATGGTATCCTCCATCCCGCTTTCAATGCTGAACAACCTCTCTGTCTAGCTGCATTATAGTAGTATTAGTTATATGGTGCTGGATAACTACCCTACGATGTTAGCTATCTTACCGATCAGTCTGACATAAGTTCACACAAGTTGGCCGCTCTGTGTTATTTTGATTTGTATTGTTTTGTTTGAAATGCCCCAGAAAAAAATGCCGCTTTTCGAATGAATATACGAAACTATGAACTTTCATAAAGAAAGGCAGCACAGCCGATGAAGCTTTATGTTCAGTTTGCAATACGTACATTTCAGTTAGCCATGGAGGGAATTCGGATGTACAGCACCACACAAGTACAAAACACGTTAAGTGAAATTGACAACGGCATCAACGTGAAGATCCATTTCGGAATTTATGATTCGTGAAGAAACACGCGAAGAACTCTTAATTGAAGCAACTGAACTTTCCATTATGTACAAAAATATAAAACCCCACTAAACTTTTAAATCGCTTGATAGCACATCAAAATCAAATTGCGTTATGTATCCGTCTTCAACAATCACTGCTTAGCTATAACTGCTTAGTCAACAGCCGGAACGAAGGCTATTGCAATTGCAAAACATATTCCAGCTCCACACTATGTAGCCGAATGCAAATAATAAATAGAAAAAAACTATTTTGTGCGCGTCCTTAGAGAATGATACATCAGAAACAATTTCTCAATCCTACCTGCCACCTGGACACTACCTGAAGAATTTACAGATACCAGAGGAAAAACTAATCGCATTTTGTGGCGATAATACCAATATAAATTTTGGATGTCAATAATAACAAATAAGTTCAAAGACTTTTGTCAATATGTGGACGTCCCTTATAGTTGTTTATTATGCCATTCGAGGGCGAGGTGGCTATCACTGATGCTGCACTTGACAGAATTCTTAAATTGTGGGCCACTTTAGAAAATAATTCAATAAAACCAATGTTTTTCCTCTTGACCCTTTGTATAATTATTCTATATTTATTTAAATAGGAGACATGTTTCGATATATTTCAATCATCTTCAATCCTAAATTGTCAAAATACAAAGATCCTAAAAGTAGGTGTGTGTAGATCTAAAAGCTGCCCTATTTATGAAACATCTCTTTAATTTATCCTTCTGCATCCCGTTGTTGAGGAATTAGCTAATTGTAAAATTGAAGTCATTGCACAGGAAATGATCTACACACACTTAGGATCTTTGTAATTTGACAACATTGGTTTTATTGAATTATTACAAAACCTTGTACCATGGACCAACAAATGAACTTTGAAAAATGTATTTGAAGCAGAAGAAAATCCACCTAAAATTATTAAAGTTTTTTTAAGAGCTTTATTAACAAAATTTAATTTTATGTATATGTATTCCAATTTATCGATGATCTAAACAAATATAAAAAATCTGATGTGGCCAGGCACATGACTTTATCATACAATATATAAAATTAATAGTTTAGCTGCACGAGAATCTATTTGACTGAGATAAATCGTGTCTGCATTAAAATTCAACTAGTTAGCCAGGATTTGACAGATATTTTGATAGTCAATAGTATCAATCGAAGGTATTGTCAAAGCATCAGCATTTGACACTACCTACTGTCATCAGAATAATAGTTGTTTATCTCACAAGTGCCGAAAGTACGGAATAGCACAACGATCGGTGATGCGGCGCGTCACCGATGGCGGAGCGTCGTCGTCGCATGTGAGCGAGTCGCGCTATGTAGTTTTCGGCAGGAGTGACATCAACGTTTTTGTGTTGTTTATATTCGTTCATGACACTGTAGATGACGTTCCATGCGGTTCTCCGAGTGTGACAGCGTGGTGATAGCCATAGACATTTCTGTGGTGACAGCACAAAACAAATATTTGTCAAAATCCTGGCTACTATGTAGCTTCATATCAATGCAGATGCGACCGATCTCGATTAAATAGAATTTGCTCTTGCAGCTAAACTATTAATTTTACCAAAAAATGTCGTAGGCATAAATTATTCAAAATTTCCTCTGCTTTAATTTATTATTTAACTATTTTGAAGAAATTACAGAAATGGCGGCTCATTTGCAAAATCCTTGAAAAAGGCTTAGAATAAACTACCAGTTCCTTTGGACCCTTTTGAACCAAAAGCTTTTCAGCTCTAAGTTTAGTCATAAAACTTTTAAATATGAACTTTCGTCCCGATACCTTTAGTAGTTTCTCCGGAATCGTCGTCACAAAAATCGTTTACACACACACACACGCACACACACACACAGACACACACACACACACACACACACAGACATTTTTTTGTACCTTGGTCAAAAATGTTCAGGGGACCCAAAAAGACCTATTTCCGCTAAAAACTCAATTTTTTTTTGGCATGATTACAATACTTTATTATACTGCGTATGATAAAGTAAAAATCAAAAATGGTTATATTTCGGTATAGAAAATGTTAGGTTGATACCACTTCTACGAAATGTCAAGTTTAAAAAGCTAATTCAAATTCTGACAGATTTATAGTCGAGGGTTCTCCGAGTGTGACAGCGTGGTGACAGCCATAGACATTTCTGTGGTGACAGCACAAAAAAAATATTTGTCAAAATCCTGGCTACTATGTAGCATATCAATGCAGATGCGACCGATCTCGATCAAATAGCATTTGCTCTTGCAGCTAAACTATTAATTTTACCAAAAAATGTCATAGGCATAAATTATTCAAAATTTCCTCTCCTTTAATTTATTATTTAGCTATTTTGACGAAATTACAGAAATGGCGGCTCATTTCTAAAATCCTTGAAAAAGGCCTAGAATAAACTACCAGTTCCTTTGGACCCTTTTGAACCAAAAGCTTTTCAGCTCTAAGTTTGGTCATAAAACTTCTAAATATGAACTTTCGTCCCGATACCTTTAGTAGTTTCTCCGGAATCGTCTCCACAAAAATCGAGTACACACATACGCACACACACACACACACACACACACATACACACACACACACACACAGACATTTTTTTGTACCTTGGTCAAAAATGTTCAGGGGACCCAAAAAGACCTATTTCCGCTAAAATCTCAATTTTTTTTTTTCGGCATGATTACAATACTGTAGCGTTTTTCGTTCGTTAAGGTGTGAATTAAAACACTCGGTATATTAAAATAGTCAACTAATTTATTTAACACTATTACAGTCTTATTACCTAATTATTAAACACGAACACTAAACACGAACACTAAAAACTAACATTTATCTTCACAGTATTTATTTCTAACTATTTATGTCGATCGATAATCGCGCCAAGTACTCCGACTGCACTCTGAATATTACTGTTCGCTAGCGAGCGACGGCTGGCTTATATACCCGTATCGATCCGTGCGGGAACGCTCCAGAGTCTTCTATATTCGTTACTCGCGCTCGCTGCCTCGATGGAATTCTCCGGAATAAGATGCCTCCAGAACAAGCCAGAACTTCTGGCGCCTTCGTGGCTGTTAAGATCGTCACACTGCCCCCCTCCTAAGCTCGTTTCGTCCCGAAATGATTCCAAAGATGGTGGATGTCGATATCTGCAGAAAGCTCCTTTCTTGCAGCAGGATCTCTTGTGGAAGTAACAGTCCACGGTTCTCTCCACGGAACGACGTTGAGGGCTATAACAGCACACCAGAATTTGTACGCCCGTCAACCTGAAGAGTGCTTCCAACATGCTGCGAATTATCCTCCAGTCCAAGCCATCGAGTCCGCATGCCAGCTTGGGAATCGCCAGGCTTCTCAGGTCCTCGGCTAGCAATTCTTCCTTTAGAGAACACAAAGTGTCCCAAACATATCTATAGGTTGGCTTCTGATCGGACGTCTCTTTGGTAACCAAGTGGAAGATCTTTCTGCCGGTCGTTTCGTCGGTTGCCTTGAGTGCTTGTCCGACTCTGGGATTAGACCGACGCAGCTCTGGAATATTTCCAAACTTCCCGCGGAAAACCTTGGCTATCCCTCTGGACATTTGCAAGTCCTTAGCCACACAATGTGCCAGTGCGTAGCCAGCTGGAGCAGTAAACAGGTCCCGCTGCACTTCACAGGTCACACCGAACCGACTCTTTTGACCATTAGTATGACGGGCCATGAATTCGTCGAATGTCAAATCCGGCTCTGGTTGGATTCGCCGCAGCTCCGCGTCTTCGTGGTCTCCGTAGTAAGGAGCCAGTCGGTTGAAGTGAATGACTCGAGCTTTACCCCGCGGTGGCTTTTGTATCCGGTAAAGGACGTCGTTGATAGCTTCCAGAACTTTGTATGGTCCATCCCAGGATGTTTGAAGTTTTGGTGACAGTCCCTTTCGTCTCTTAGGGTCGTAAAGCCAAACCATATCACCGACATTGTACCTGTGGTCCTTGGCATTCACATCGTATGCGTCCTTCATCCGATTACTGGCATCTTGAATGGAAATGCGAACTTGGCTATGAATGGCATCCATTCTTCTTCGCAGTTCACCGACGTAGTCCTCCCCGGCGACATCAGTTCCTGGCGGGCAACCAAACTTCAGATCGCATGGGAGACGGAGTTCTCTTCCCATAATTATCCGAGCCGGAGACTCTCCCGTGCTTTCGTGGACGGCCGATCGATAAGCCAGGAGGAACAAATGAAGAAAGCCATCCCAGTCTCTTTGATGGTCGGAGACCACTTTCGCCAAATACCGATTAATGGTTCTATTCATGCGCTCCACCATTCCATCTGACTGCGGGTGTAACGCAGTAGTTCTTGTTTTCTTGATTCCGAGCGTCTTACAGATGTTCTGGAACAAACTGGATTCAAAATTTCGCCCTTGGTCCGAATGTAGCTCCAAAGGTACGCCAAATCGGCAAATCCATTCTTTCACCAAGGCTTCGGCAATTGTTGAGGCTTCCTGGTTTGGTAGAGCGTATGCCTCAACCCATTTGCTGAAGTAGTCCATCACGACCACGATGTACTTATTTCCTGCTTCGGATTCGGGAAACGGGCCGGCTACGTCAATAGCAATCCTTTCAAAGGGACTTCCCACGTTGTACTGGCGCATCAAAGCCTTCTGCTTTCTCTGCGGCCCATTACTTGCCGCACATACAACGCATTTTCTGCACCAGTCCCTTACGTCTTCCTTGCTATTGACCCAGTAAAATCTTTCTCTCACCCTTCCCAGCGTCTTTGTCACTCCGAGATGTCCTCCTGACACACCAGCATGGAGTTCTTCTAGCAATTCCGCAATCCGACATTTGGGCACAACAATTTGCCTTCTTTCCTCTTGGCCGTCGTGGTCAATTATTTTCCGCCGCAGGAGTCCATCTTCCAGAATTAGGGAGTCCCATTGTGCCCAATACGACTTGATGTTAGGAGGATACTTGGCAACTTCTCCCCAGGTTGGCTTCTTCTCCTCTTTCATCCAGTTTAGGACTATCTGGATATCGGGATCTTCCTCTTGGTCTTTTATAAGATCTCTATTTTGCCAAGTATCGTCGACTATGGTGGTTCGTAACAAGTCAGCGTCTTTTTCCTCTGCCCGCTGGCAAGGCTTGCAGTCCCGTGGACAGGGTCTTCTTGATAGAGCATCTGCATTTCCATGGATTCTCCCTGCTCGGTGCTCGGTGTCGAAGTCAAACTCCTGTAGCCTCTCTATCCATCTTGCCACTTGTCCCTCTGGATTTTTAAACTGAAGGAGCCATTTTAAAGCTGCATGGTCTGTTCGTAGCAGGAACTTCCTTCCGTAGAGGTACTTGTAAAAGTGCTCCATCGCTTTCACAACAGCTAGCAACTCTCGGCGGGTGACGCAGTAGTTACGCTCTGGCTTGGATAACGTTTTACTAAAATAGCCTATGACTTTTTCTTCTTGCCCATCCTGAATTTGGGACAGCACGGCTCCTATGCCCACATTGCTAGCGTCGGTGTCCAGTACAAATTTTCCTTCAGGTAGGGGATAGCTCAAGATAGGTGCGCTTATCAGAGCCCCTTTTAGGTGATCGAAAGCTTCTTGACATTCCTGGGACCACTGGAATTTTCGTTCTCCTTCGGTGAGCCTGGTTAATGGTTTTGCGATGTTGGCAAATCCATTCACATAGCGTCGGTAGTATGTGCATAATCCCAAGAAGCTGCGCAGCTCATGTTTGTCATTGGGAACTGGCCAATCTTTGACAGTCTGGATCTTTGCCGTGTCAACCGCCACTCCTTGACTGGAAACAACGTGACCCAGGTACTGCACAGCTCTTTGAAATAGGTGACATTTCTTTGGGCTCAATTTCAGTGCTGAACCTCGTAGCCTCAGGAACACTTCTTCTAGGTTTCGCATGTGGTCTTCAAACGATTTTCCTACTACAATAATGTCGTCAAGATAGACCAGACATGTCTTCCAGGACAGTCCTCTTAAAATCGTTTCCATCAGTCGTTCGAAAGTAGCAGGAGCATTGCACAGTCCAAATGGCATCACGTTAAATTGCCATAATCCAGCACCCACCGTGAAAGCTGTCTTTTCTCTATCTTCGGGGGCCAATTCAACTTGCCAGTACCCGCTCTTCAAATCCAGCGTGGAAAAGATCTTCGATCCGGCCAGGGTGTCCAAAGTGTCATCGATGCGAGGAAGAGGATAGCTGTCCTTTTTGGTCACATTATTAAGCTGCCGGTAGTCAACGCAGAATCTGGTCGAGCCGTCTTTCTTCTTTACCAGTACCACCGCTGAAGACCATGGACTGCTGGATGGTTCTATGATTCCTTCCTCGACCATACTCTCAATAATCTTGTCAGCCTCCTCTCTCTTAGCCAGCGGTAGCCTTCTAGCTGTCTGCCGAATGGGACGAGCATTTTCCGTATTGATTTTATGCTGGATTATATTTGTCCTCCCTTTCTTCCCAGTATCAAAAATATCTCGATAGCTATGGACCAAATGTCTCAGCCTCCTTCTTTGGTCTGGCCTTAGACCGGTGCCTGACGACGATACCAGTACTTCTAATTCCTTTGGAATGGCTTCCCTGCTGGATTCCACGGCCGTAACCTGTCGCAGTATCGCTGACACTCCAGAGCAGTGTCCTAACTCCGTGCCCTCCTTTAATAACACAGGATAGTGATTGACGTTCATTATCCTCACAGGAATACTCCTGCCAGCCCGCACAAGGGCCTTTCCGACCGCTATTCCTCGACCAACAGCCTCGTCACGCATTACGGGTTCGAACATGACTATCTCACCATCTGTGGTCTTGCCATCAATGCAGCCGTCCAAAACAATCTCGCTCCGTTCAGTGTCTCCTCCGGGAGTAGGACTTGAACACTTAAATTCTTTTCTCGATGTAAAACAACTTCCTCGTCATCTACCCGCAGAACTCCCCGCCTAAAGCTTAACTCGAAGCCCTTGGTGTCCATTATGTCCGTCCCGATGATCACCTCATCCTCAATCTCAGCCACTATCACAGGATGGTTAAACGTGGCTTTCCCGATGGTAAACATGACGTTTGTTTCACCATGCACTTTTGCATGATCTCCCGTTGCTGTTCGTAGACGCCATTTTGATTGCCGAACCTTAGCTGCAGGTTTTATTATGTCGGGCCTTATGATTGTCTTCGTTGCACCTGTATCCAGCAGCACAGTGCGGAGGGTTCCATCCACGCACGCGTCGACGAAAACACTGTTGGCATGGTGTTGCAGTGAGGAGACCTGGGCGGTATTTGCTGGGGCTTGCTGAATACATGTCGACGTTTGCCCCCTCGCATCGACCTTTTTTTTGTTTTCCGGATTGGCGGAAGTGGGACTGACGCCTTCTGGACAGCGTCTTCTTATGTGGCCTGCCTTGCCACATTTCCAGCACTCCAACTTCCGGTCCTGGCGGCTACATTCTTTATCGATCTCCCTGACGATCCGCTTGACTGATTCTTCGAAGTCGTCCTCTCCTGGAATCACTTGTGGGACACGAGCTTGACTTGTGTTCTTGGCAGCTTCGAACTCAAGGGCCCGTATTAGTGCATCAACTAGCTTAGGTGGATGTGCTAGTAGTAAGGCTTGCTTCATTTCACCATCACGGAGTCCGTCCAGGAATGCTTGAACCGCCAAACGTTCCATGATTTTTTCCTGGGCATCTGGATATGCCAGTCGAACCAAACGTGCAATATCTGCCTCAAATTCCTGTAAGGGCTCCCCTGACTTCTGGCACCGATTTTTCAACTGAGTGTGGTAGACATGTTCCAGGTGTGACTGGCCATAACGCGTCTCCAAGTGTCTCACCAGGTGGTCGTAGACTTCTTGCTCTTCCGGGGACATTCTTTGCAAGATAGCAGCAGCATCTCCTCTCAAAGCTAACGTAAGGGCGGTCGCCTTCTCCCTGGATGACCAACCGTTCGCTTTTGCAGCCGCTTCAAACTGACGCTGATACACATTCCACGACGTTGAACCATCAAATTGCGGTGGTTTGAGGCGCATCAGCCCAACGGAATCCTGATTGCCACTAACTTTGCTCTTGTTGTCCGTTGCTGAAGGTTGATAGGGCAACTCCTGGAAGGTGTTGACGTCCAACGTTGTGATTTTGTTCTGAACTTCCTGGATCTTGCCTTCCAAAATCAAAAGAATTCGCTCTTCCAGTGTAGAAGATTTTGTTAAAATTTCTTCGTGTAATTCCCTTTTTAGGTTGGCGTTGTTTTCTAACATCTCTTTTTTTAACTTGGCAGAATTCTCTTCTAGCTTTTCCCCAAGCTCGCTTTTTAAACTGGTAATAAGTTCGGAATTTTCTAGCAATTTAGCCTCTAGGTTGGCGGAATTTTCTAGCAATTTAGCCTCCAGGTCGGCGGAATTTTCTAACACTTTAGCCAGGTCGGCGGAATTTTCCAGCAATTTAGCCTCCAGGTCGGCGGAGTTTTCTAGCAATTTAGTCTCCAGGTCGGCGGAATTTTCTAGCAACTTGGCCTGGTTGGCCTCCAAAGATTGCAGCATTTGGCCGATATCACTTGCACTAGCAAAAACAAAGTTGTCTGGGTCATGGCCTTCTTCAATTAATGCTTTACGAAGCCGCTCCTGCAAGTCTGCTTTCTTCCCCGTCGTATCGCAGTCCCTTTCCTCCAGCTCCTTCTTCAGCTCACTAACTTTTAAGTCCGCTAGTTTCGCCATTTTCACGCACGCTAATTAGTCTGATTTATTTCACTTCAATTTTATTTTCACTAATGTCCAATTCACACCCGACACCTGACACCAATGTAGCGTTTTTCGTTCGTTAAGGTGTGAATTAAAACACTCGGTATATTAAAATAGTCAACTAATTTATTTAACACTATTACAGTCTTATTACCTAATTATTAAACACGAACACTAAACACGAACACTAAAAACTAACATTTATCTTCACAGTATTTATTTCTAACTATTTATGTCGATCGATAATCGCGCCAAGTACTCCGACTGCACTCTGAATATTACTGTTCGCTAGCGAGCGACGGCTGGCTTATATACCCGTATCGATCCGTGCGGGAACGCTCCAGAGTCTTCTATATTCGTTACTCGCGCTCGCTGCCTCGATGGAATTCTCCGGAATAAGATGCCTCCAGAACAAGCCAGAACTTCTGGCGCCTTCGTGGCTGTTAAGATCGTCACAATACTTTACCATACTGCGTATGATAAAGTAAAAATTGAGTTTTTAGCGGAAATAGGTCTTTTTGGGTCCCCTGAACATTTTTGACCAAGGTACAAAAAAATGTCTGTGTGTGTGTGTGTGTGTCTGTGTGTGTGTGTGCGTGTGTGTGTGTGTAAACGATTTTTGTGACGACGATTCCGGAGAAACTACTAAAGGTATCGGGACGAAAGTTCATATTTAGAAGTTTTATGACCTAACTTAGAGCTGAAAAGCTTTTGGTTCAAAAGGGTCCAAAGGAACTGGTAGTTTATTCTAAGCCTTTTTCAAGGATTTTGCAAATGAGCCGCCATTTCTGTAATTTCGTCAAAATAGTTAAATAATAAATTAAAGTAGAGGAAATTTTGAATAATTTATGCCTATGACATTTTTTTGTAAAATTAATAGTTTAGCTGCAAGAGCAAATTCTATTCGATCGAGATAGGTCGCATCTGCACTGATATGAAAATACATAGTAGCCAGAATTTTGACAAATATTTTTTTGTGCTGTCACCACAGAAATGTCTATGGTTGTCACACTCGAAAACAGCTGATTTCATCAGAGCTTGGAGAACCGCTATGGAACGTTGCCGCTCTAGTGCGGCAACGCACAAAATACAAAATTCAAATAAAATAAGATCACCAATTTGATTGTTTGTTGATAAGATATATCAACCCGTTGTTATATCTAATTGTAAAAGCGATAAATTGAGAAAGTAAATAATGTATAGCGATGAGTGTAGTTATATTTTAGTATGTTGGTACGGATGTGACATCTACAGTGTCATGAATGAATATAAATCTGTCAGAATTTGAATTAACTTTTTAAACTTGACGTTTCGTAGAAGTGGTATAAACCTAAGATTTCCTATTCAGAAAAATAACCATTTTTGATTTTTTTAAATACCTATTTCTCAATAAGCAACACAAAAAACGTTGATGTCACTCCTGCCGAAAACTACATGACCCGCTCACATGCGACGGCGACGCTCCGCCATCGGTGACGCGCCGCATCACCGCTCGTCGCGCTATTCCGTACTTTCGGCACTTGTGAGATAAACAACTATTATTCTGATGACAGTAGGTAGTGTCAAATGCTGATGCTTTGACAATACCTTCTATTGATACTATTGACTATCAAAATATCTGTCAAATCCTGGCTAACTAGTTTAATTTTAATGCAGACACGATTTATCTCAGTCAAATAGATTCTCGTGCAGCTAAACTGTTAATTTTATATTTTGTATGATAAAGTCATGTGCCTGGCCACATCAGATTTTTTACTATTATTATCAATCACTTATTGTTATCAAAAACTCCGCGTCCCAATGTGATCACATTAAGCGGCGTGCACTGTATGTATATTATAACTTATAACAAGTGTTGTAATATAGGTATCTAGATACACTCGCATAACAAAGGTGTCCAGCTTTCTTTTCAGCTCTGTAACTCAAAAATTATCCAATACATTGTTGTCCGTTGTTTTCTTTTTCGTGACTTCTTTAAAATCCAAGGAATTTCTGTGTAGAAGATTGACAAAATTTACTGGGTAAATTTGTTGGGTAGTTTCTGAGTTATGTTGAAACAGAAAACTTAGAATGGACACATCTTCATTTCCGCGAATGTACATACCTATATACCTACATACCCCTCCACGGCAGCGATCTACAAATATCCCGATATTGTCACCACAAAGCATGGCTACCCTAATTGTGATACAAGATATTTTGTAATATGTATAATATTGTAGATTCTAAAGAGTAGAAGTTGCTATACAAGTTATCTGATTAATTAATTAACGATAACAATTTCTAGAAAGTGGTAATGTTTTTAATAATATAACTCATTGTTTTATACAGGGTGAGTTATTGGTGTCCAGGCGGTCGATAGCTACTAAATCATTAGAGAAAACAAAAATTAACATAGAAGTTTTTTAGCTCACCAGTTTCTATAACGTAAAATTATTGTCATTTATACATTGTGTTGCATTTAGGCGTGACGGAAAATAGTACATTTTTTAACTGGAATGCCCTGTATATTTTATTATTATATGAATAATAAATAAATAAATAAAATAAATAAAATTAAATAACTGTCAGCGTTAATAGTTCCTGGTATATTCAATTATTTCCCCAAAATATGCCCGTTGCAGGATCTTCTTTAAAACTATGTAAAAACGAATTTTTGCAGATTTTGCCATTAAACTATGTCTAACAATAGTCAAAGGCAGTAGATAATAGTATCAAAAGATCATAAAACGTAGTAAATTTTGATGTTTTTAAAATGCTTTTTCCTTGAGTTTTTAAATGGAACACCGTGTATATTATGTGCAAGTTGAATTGCCCCCCGAGTTTCCTTTAATTTATGTTAGGTATCCCATATGTCCAATTGTAGTAGTTTTCGAGATATTTACGACGATTTAACGTATGTTTGCGATCTAGTAGGGGAACCCCGTATCAGTGCTACTACTATAATTGACAGCACGTTTCGGTCTTTGTTTTTGATTTATAGAGGAGTTTTAGTGTTCAGACTTATAAAGTGTGTAGGAGTTTGCAGTATATGTTTGTAATATCTTATTTTTGAGTGGTGATTATATAGTTTATGGTTATAATAGTTATAAACAGATTTAGTAGGTTAGGTTTTAAATAACATGTTTCGATAAATTGTTACATATATTGTAGCAGATTATATTTTCCCTTTAATATTTATTTTCTGTTGAAGTGTTCAGTTTAATTTCGAAAAGTAAGATTTGGTAAGCAGCAAATACATATTATTTTAGACCACAATGCTAAATTTACTAATCATTTTAGTTGGGATAATGGGTTGCTTATCCCATTCTCGAAGGAGTTCACTAAGTGTGGCAGCAAAACTAAGGTGGGCAAGATTTCAAGAGGTTTTACGGTAAGTTTTATTTTATACAAATAGGTAAGCTATAATTTAAACTATTATTACATATTTTAGATATGGAGATGTACAGCCGAAGTCTCCGGAATCGTTGTCACTGGATACTGTCGAAGATTCTGCAGTGGGGATGCCAGAAAGCAGTGTTAATTTGAGTATTGACAATGCGTTCGGAGCAGACAAGGATGTTGAAATATTTGTTTCTTATTAATCTTATTATACACACATGCATATCACTGGAAACGATGGAAGATTACAGTTACCCGTGACACCTTCCGAAGTGAATTTCTTATAAGATGGATTTGTCAAATATATCGTACAGTTTCCGGGGAGAATAGTGTCATGTCATTGTAATAAGTGTCAAGTTGTTCCCCTTTTTCCAGAAAGATCGTCATGAATTTTCAGTTTGTTAACATATGTATAATAGACATAAACGTTCACCTGTTATAGGTATGACACTGTGACGTAACTGTTCCACTATTCCTCGCGGAAATTATATATGATAATTTATATACAGGTGTCCTGCTTTTTTACCACAAAATTATTTTTCAAGTAGTAATTGTCATACTGAGTAAAAAGTTTCATATGAGTTTCGTATTTATTAAAATAATTCATATATATGTATACGTTGTACAGTTATTGCCTACATCCTAGTTCCTCGTTCAAAACGTGTCGGGTAAGTATTATATTATGGAGTACAGTACACTCTCGCTAAACCGAATGAATTTTTGCATACCCCATTCGAACTAATAAGTTGTTCGGAGTACTTACAATGTTGCCCATTGATAGCAAGAGCATACATCGATTTCTCTGTTTGGACCAGGGTTAAAAAGCCGGTGGGGCATTCGGATTACGAGATAGTACAGAGTTGTGGGCCTTTCGGACTACGGGAGAGTAAGTATTAGACCGTAGTTGGATTAGCGAGAGTGTACTGTACATTAATACAAAAAAATATCTACTACAAAAAGAATATTAATCAAATTTTACAAAACAAATTGCAATGAATATATAGAATAAAACATTGTTTTTTAATTTTTGCATTCCTGTAATTATAACATGGTCAAAATATTACATAATACATAAGAGGTAGTAACAATGTTACAATTAAATATATTACATTATTTGCATTTAACAATGTCAGATAAATTTGTTCTAGACATGTTGCAGGGATATTTACCTACTTGTTTAGTGAGCTCCAAAATTTAGCAAATAATCTAATTTATATTAATATATTAATTTCTTAGCAAGTAGCATGCATTTTGTTTGAACGTGGTTTGAACATACTACTTCCAAGAAATCGAATAGATTTACCCATTAATAACATTAAACTAACTACCAACTAACTGGAAAACCATAGTAATTTTCAAATATCAGAAACCATTTAAGTTGTCTTCCATATGTGGATATACATATGTAATTTGCAAATATAAAAAATATACTATTGATAATATATTTATAATACAACATACCTATATAAATATAATAGTAATTGATATATAAAATGTATTTGTACAAATGTTGAAACGAGTCGTTTTGAGTTTTCTCGTTGATGATATAGTACTTCCACAATCGCTATTTCAAATAAATACATGATAAATACCAGTTTAGTAAAATGCGCATTTAAGTCGCGCCATCTAGTTTTGGATACCTGAACTGTCGCTATTGTAAACATTCTTGCCAACTCACTAAAATACACCAGGATGCAATTCTTGACAAGTTCGGAAAAAAGTAACCTGTGCTCTTATAGTTAACATTTAATGTACTTTTATAATGTATTACAGCAGACAATAATCAGATGCAACTGCCATCGGAAATGTTTTCTATATCTGAAGTCTAGAATTTTTTAACACTAAAATTTGCAGAAATAATCGGCATAAATATTGAAATCCCTTCCGATGGCAGTAGCATAATGACCTACAGAATCGAATGGTAGCGAGCGTTTCACGATTGCCGCAATAATTAAAGCGTGGGTTACTTTGGCGTTTTGAGGGTAGGAGACGGGAGCATTCAAGAAAAATGTGCAATATTATCTAATAATGCCATTAGTTTTTGTTAATTTTGGTTTGTCGCTAATTTGTAAATCAGTAATACTGTACTAAAATACAACTTAAAAAAAACGGTAATTAATACTATTAGCATTAATTAATCATAGAAACGAACAATTGAGTTCTAACGACATTCAATAAGTTATTGCTGTCAAAATTAGTAACAATAATTGTCTTTTCTCTGAACGACGAGTTATAATTATAGCAAAGAAGAATTAATTAACATGATCTACATCTATGGTGAAGCCGACAGAAATATATTAGTAGCATCCAGAATGTATGAAGAGCGATATCCGCATAGACGGCATCCCCAACCAAGTGTTATAAACAGTTATAAACAGATAGGGTGCACGAAGGTTTCCATCGTGTCATACTCGCGAACTGTGAACTGTGGCACGAACCAATCAGCACCTACTACACAAGAAGACATGAAACTTCGTAGAACCAATGTTTTTGACAACCTTAGAGTAAATAAGAGGTACATGTTAAGAAATATCTCAAGATCTTTTATACACCGCGTTAATGCATGCAGAAGAGAAAAGGGGCGCCATTTTTAACAACTTCCAAATATTAATTAAAATAATAGTTACTTGTTGTGCAATGTTTATTAAGTGTTTAAACTTTGTTTCTGAATTTGATTCAAATATGTTACTAAGTAAAAAGGGATTAATTTATTAATAAACGCTAATTGTATTAAAGTTTCTTTTTCTTAAATTATATGCGAATTTGCTATTACTGATTTAGGTACAACTAACTGACAAGCAAAAAAAGAAAGAACAAGAAAATAATGGCATATTTAGATAATATTACAAATTTTTCTTTAAATTGTAAATATCCCGAAAACTACTAAGATTGGACATATGACATATTTGACATAAATTAAAGGCAACATGATGGGCAATTCAACTAGCACATAAAATACAGGTGTTCCATTTAAAAAACTCAAGAAAAAGCTATTTGAAAACCATCAAAATTTACTAAGTTTTATGAACACCCTGTATAGTGAATCTAATATGTTTGGATACTATCATCTATCTACTAGTTTTGACTACTGTCTGACAGTTTAAAAGCAAAATCTGCAAAAATTTTATTTTTACAAAGTTTTAAAGAAGATCGTGCAACGGGCATATTTTTGAGAAATTTTAATATTTCGGGTACTATTTATGCTGAGAGTTAGCAACCTATACCGTTGGATAGCCAAATTTATTAGTATTCATACAATAATAAAATATGCAGGGCGTTCCATTTAGAAAAATGTACATACTTTACGTCACGCCTAAATGCAACACCATGTATAAACGATAATAATTTTACGTCATAGAAACTAATGAGCCAAACAACTTTTGTCTAACATTTTTTTCTGTGTCTAACGATTTAGTAGCTATCGACCGCCGGGATACTAATAACTCACCCTCACCGGTTTTCAAATGCCACCCCCCCCCCCCCCGCCAAAAATAAAGTTTTTAAAAACCGGAAAATCAAGAAGAACACAATAAATCGCGCAACAAAGAGAGAAAAATGACATCGAATTGAAACAGTTGTTTAGTCAAGGACGAATAAAAATAAAGTAAATATATCTTATATTCTTGGTTAACAGTTTTGGGGTAGTCCCATCTTTAGACATAACTCAAAAATCATAATAATAAAATATGTATGTGTAGCTTATAGACCCCCGAAACTGGTAAACCAATCAGGAAAATTTTCCGATCTGGAAAACTCTAGCATTGTCTGGAGAGAGTTTATAGGATTTTTGGTGGCGATAGGCCATTGGGTATAACGGGGCCAACGGGTCAAGGCGTACAAATTCTACATTAAATTGATGTAGAAGCGTACGACGGGTCCCTACTAGTAATAAACAAAAACGGTCAATATTGTGAAATTCTCTGGACATGACAATATTTAACCATTTAAGCGATGGAGAAAGTTGGTGGAGCGAAGGCGTCAGTTTTGATGTGCCGAAGCTACTCTCAAGTTGACATATTCATCATCGAGGACTATACCATTGTTGACCGTAACACTACTCATTTATAATTATATTAGGAAAGTTGGTTTATTGGTCGTGAGATATAAATAGTAGAAGGTAAGTACCGCGCATATCCGCCATCAAACAAGCAACCGTATACACGTGTTTCGGACTTATTTATTATGGTCTCTTTTTGTGTTTTCTCCTTGAGCTTCCATCTTGCTCCTTGGCTATACCGTACTGATGATGACTAATATGTCCGAAAGACGTGTATACGGTTGCTTGTTTGACGGCGGATATGCCCGATAATTACCTTTCAGAATTATATTATTTGTTCCGGTGTAGTTTGGGGCATATGTTATTATACGAGGCACAGTTAAATCACAACAAGTCATATAAAAATGGATCGCATTGAATGTCGAATGAAAGCACATTTTATGCCCTTTATCCATAATGCGTTCGGAATCTATCGATAATTGGATTACTACGAAATAAAGGTTGAAGGTATTACAGGAACTATCAAAATTGAATTTCGTGTACCTAATACATTTTCGTGGATTTCGTTCAATTAAATTATAAATCCACATAAATTTTTTACGGGCAATCGATACAACTTAAATAGTAATAACGCAAGGGGTCTGCCGTTAGTTCACCCAGTCTAAAAAGCATCTTCTGTTCAGTGGACAGAATCGATGTCTAAAATGTTTAACAGCTGTGCTAGATTTTCACTTCAGCCGATAACGTGATGCGGATTAAGCATGATTTTTACCTCCAACATGGATCGTTAATCACTAGAATTCATTTCTGCCATCAATATAAAGACAGGGGGCGGCGATATTCAATGCAAATAAAAGGGACGCCCACATTTTTACGGGTTTAGGGTGTAATTCGCCGTGTCTGGCCGTCAAAATAATGGATTTTTAATTATGAGCTGTCGAGTGGTGTTTGATTTTATTTTTTTAGAACAACTTGAATGCAAAACGGTCATCAATCAAGTACGACCCTGCACTGGACGAGCAATATTTTGTGAAGTTTGGTTCAAAAGAGACCAGCGTCTGGCAGTTCGGAAATGCATGGATATCAATCACTAGGACTGCATGTCAGAATGTAAAATGTTTGTGAAATATATCGATCTGAATGACAGATTTGGAAAGAAAACGTCTATTGCAATGGTTATGCCTTCTGAAAGAATAATCTATATAACTAATACTCCGGGAGGTAGCGACAGAAATTTCCGGGTCATTTTCGCAAGCTTTATTTTTTTTGTATGCGTTATGTGTGTAATGTATAATAGTAATCTGAACGTCTGCCGGCGAACTTCCGCGACAGGGGGTTACACGATGGTTACAATTCCCGCAAAAAAATAATACAAAAAAATTATAGCCGCATACGCAAAACTGATTGTATGTATCAGTTGAAACATAAGAAGCTTAGAAAATATCGTCTGCCACTTAAATTCCGCAACAAAACTCGTCTGCCACCCACATAAGTCCACCAGACTTTAAATTAATTTACTGAACAATCACTTGCATATATACATATATAACATAACAAAAGGACTTCATGTTAGCCGTTTAATAATTTATAATAACGATCGTCTTTCAGTCCGATAAAAATGCAGCGTCGTAGCTGCCGCGGCGCCGTCTCGGCCGTGGTGCATGCTGAGCGCAATTTCATAGGCTTGGCAGACGACCTTCGTGGTAGTGGCAGACTATTATTTTTGGGTTTGCTGATATAAAAAGAAGCATCTCAATCAATTTCATCCTTGCGGACATACTTTTTTTATTTTATTTTGCTCTTATTTATATGGGTGGCAGACGGGTTTTGGTGAGGAATTTAAGTGGCAGACGATATTTTCCAAGCTTCTTATGTTTCAACTGATACATACAATCAGTTTCGCGTATGCAGCTATAATTTTTTTAAAATTATTTTTTGCTGGAGTTGTAACCCTCCTGCAACCCCCTGTCGCGGAGGTGCGCCGGCAGACGTTCAGATTACTATTATACATTACACACTTAACTCATACACAAAAAATGAAGCTTGCGAAAATGAATCGGAAATTTCTGTTATTACCTCCCGGACTATAAAAACAGTGGTTATACTGCGCAGTGTAATAATGTAAGGTTGGTTAATCCGGTACAAAGGCCCAAATGGAAAATGTAGAAAGAAAGTTGTAAGGTTTTTCTTATTTAAAGCATTTATTCAAATTGTTGTGAGTACTTTTGCCTATTATTATAGGCACCTTGAAAACCTAAAAATACAAAGGTGGATTGATTTTCTAGCGTCGCTCTGTGTACCTTTATATGCTCAAATTCTATTTGAGCGAGGTCAGTTGTGTCTGCATTAATATAAAACTAGTTAGCCAGGATTTGACAGATATTTTCATTCTAATGACAGTAAGTAGTATCAAACGGTGATGTTTTGGCAATACCGACCGTCTATAAAATATCTGTCAAATCCTGGCTAACTAATTTTATTTTAGTGCAGACACGACCGATTTCTATCAAATAGAATCTCATGCAGCGAAACTATTAATTTTATATATAGTGTGATGAAGTCATATGTAACTTCAGATTTTTAATATAATAATATAAATAGTATTTTTTCTCTAACTTTTTATTGTTGTGTTCTTTCTTCGGTTTTTACATTTTTGATTTGTATGTGTTCACTGTTTTGCTAATATTTTAAGCGATTGCAATATTTTATGGATTTGAAAAAATCCAGTGTTAGTCAGAATGACAACGACTTAAAAAAAGAAGCTGTGTTCGAAAATGGGATACCCCGTATAAAACAAACTTAACTTACTTCGTAAAATTGAAAAAGTAAAGTGAAATTACGAACTAGGGAAACTTCAAATAGATTTCGTATTGCGGATTAATGAGGCCCCATCTCACTTAATAATGCTGTCTAAACAGCTGACTGGGACCGGATAGCTAATTAATTAGAGAATAATTCATTATATCGCGCATGTTAAATTGCAGCTTAAAGGGCGGAAATGGCGACTAGCAGTCACCCAGACGGGCTGAAATAAATTAAAACCACCACAACCACCGACTGAATAAGTACGTAGGAGTTCTTTATTCGCACGACAACAAACTGTAGAGTAGTTAGTTTAACATCTTCTTTCAAGTGTCCAGTATGGCCCTCGCTATAATTTAAACTTTTGCGACTTCAATCTCTGAAAGTATATAGAGTACTCTAATTAACAGATATCGTAAAAACAAACGTAGCTTTCATTGTTGCTGTTGGTCGCTTAAATGCAGCATATATGTATGAGTAAGAATGCACATACGCAGATTGTTGCAGACAGCTGATTATACAACAGTAGGCTCTTACATGAAGTGACATGAATATACGAAATATCCTATCCACTCCACTCTAGTACCTACATTAAGGGTGAAAATGGATAGACGCTCTCCTGCTTTCCGTCTAGTTACGAAGGTGGAACAGCTATCAGGATATACGTTATCGCAAATTTCCAGCAGTAATGATCTGAAGCGAGGTGTCTCAGTTCAGTTGATGCTTCGTTGCAGAGCTAAGAAATTTATATGTACTAGTGGATTTATGCGATACTACGTACCAAGACTCACATTGTAATGACATTTTTCAATGCTAGTATAAACCCTAAATCGAGTTTAGACATAACAAATTATTATTGAGGCGTAAATTCGGTTTATAGTTTAAACTGGCATTGAAAAATTCGCCCTCGGTGGGTCATAAAAATTCGATTTGATTCCGTAAAATTAGACAAATCTACTTGCGTTGATTACAATAATCCCTTTGGTATCTGCCGCTCCTGCCCATCAATACGCGGATTTGACATTTTGCCATTTTATTGTAAAGTAACCTGATGGATAACTGTGATTATTATTGGACAGAACATTGAATTAAGTGGTACTGATTTTTATATTTATTATTATTATATTTTGTATAAATAATTAAATGTTTTGGCGTCGTTGCATTAGACAATAATCTGTCGATTAACCGCGGTATACTCAAGATGTGTTTTGATAATACATTAAGTACCTTAGCTCACACTGTATAACTGAAAAAATCTGATGTGGCCAGGCACATGACTTTATCATACAATATATAAAATTAATAGTTTAGCTGCATGAGAATCTATTTTATTGAGATAAATCGTAGGTATTGTCAAAGCATCAGCATTTGACACTACCTACACTACGACATTAGAATAATAGTTATTTATGTCACAAGTGCCGAAACTATAGAATAGCGGGACGAGCGGTGATTCGGCGCGTCACCGAACGCGGAGCGTCGCCGTCGCATCTGAGCGAGTCGCGCTATGTAGTTTTCGGCAGGAGTGACACCAACGTTAATGGTGTTGCTTCTGACAGGTTTATGTTTGTTCATGACACTGTAGATGTCACATCCCGTACCAGCAACCTAAAATAAAACTACACTCATCGCTATACTTTATTTACAATTTTCTCAATTTATCGTTTTTAGAATTAGATATAAAGACGGGTTGATATTTCTTATTAACAAACAATCAAATTGGTGATCTTATTTTATTTGAAATTTGTATTTTGAACTTTATTGCACTAGAGCGGCAACGTTCCATAGCGGTTCTCCAACCTCTGATGAAATCAGTTGTTTTCGACTGTGACAGCACAAGAAATATTTGTCAAAATCCTGGCTACTATTTAGTTTCATATCAATGCAGATGCGACCGATCTCGATGAAATAGAATTTGCTTTTGTAGCTAAACTATTAATTTTACCAAAAAAAGCCATAGGCATAAATTATTCAATATTTCCTCTACTTTAATTTATTATTTAAATATTTTGACGAAATTACAGAAACGGCATCTCATTTGCAAAATCCTTGAAAAATGCTTGGAATAAACTACCAGTTCCTTTGGACCCTTTTGAACCAAAAGCTTTTCAGCTCTAAGTTAGGTCATGAAACTACTAAATATGAACTTTCGTCCCGATACCTTTAGTAGTTTCTCCGGAATCGTCGCCACAAAAATCGTTTACACACAACACACAGACACACACAGACACAGACATTTTTATGTACCTTGGTAAAAAATGTTTAGGGGACCCAAAAAGACCAATTTCCGCTAAAATCTCAATTTTTTTTTTCGACACGATTACAATACTTCATCATACTGCGTATGATAAAATAAAAAATCTGATGTGACCAGGCACATGACTTTATCATACAAAATATAAAAGTAATGGTTTAGGTGCATGATAATATATTTGATTGAGATAAATCGTGTCTGCATTAAAATTAAACTAGTTAGCCAGGATTTGACAGATATTTTGATAGTCAATAGTATCAATAGTAGGTATTGTCAAAGCATCAGCATTTGACACTACCTACTGTCATCACAATAATAGTTATTTATCTCACAAGTGCCGAAAGTACGGAATAGCGCGACGAGCGGTGATGCGGCGCGTCACCGATTGCGCAGCGTCGCCGTCGCATGTGAGCGACTCGTGCTATGTAGTTTTCGGCGGGAGTGACATCAACGTTTTTTGTGTAGCTTTTTGAGAAATACGTATTTAAAAAAAAACTCATAAATGGTTATATTTCTGTATGGGAAATGTTAGGTTGATACCACATCTACGAAACGTCAAGTTTAAAAAGCTAATTCAAGTTCTGACAGATTTATATTCGTTCATGACACTGTAGATGTCACATCCGTACCAATATGCTATACTTTATTTACAATTTTCTCAATTTATCGTTTTTATAATTAGATACAACAACGGGCTGATATTTCTTATCAACCAACAATCAAATTGGTGATCTTATTTTATTTGAATTTTGTACTTTGCCGCACTAGAGCGGCAACGTTCCATAGCGGTTCTCCAATCTCTGATGAAATCAGCTGTTTTCGAGTGTGACAGCCATAGACATTTCTGTGGTGACAGCACAAAAAAATATCAATCCAGGCTACTATGTAGGTTCATATCAATGCAGATGCGACCGATCTCAATGTAATAGAATTTGCTCTTGCAGCTAAACTATTAATTTTACCAAAAAATGTCATAGGCATAAATTATTCAAAATTTCCTCTGCTTTAATTTATTATTTAACTATTTTGACGAAATTACAGAAATGGTGGCTCATTTCTAAAATCCTTGAAAAAGGCTTAGAGTAACCACCCAGTTCCTTTGGACCCTTTTGAACCAAAAGCTTTTCAACTCTAAGTTTGGTCATGAAACTTCTAAATATGAAGTTCCGTGCCGATACCTTTAGTAGTTTCTCCGGAATCGGATTCACAAAAATTGAGTACACACACACACACACACACACACACACACACACACATACATACACACACACACACACACACTCACACACACAGACATTTTTTGTACCTTGGTCAAATATGTTCAGGGGACCCAAAAGGACATATTTCCGCAAAAATCTCAAAAACTTTTTTCGGCATGATTACAATACTTTACATACTGCGTATGATAAAGTAAAAAGTTATTTCTACCCAATTTTTTGAAAGATATATGTAACAAAATCATTTCTACAAATTACCATTAGCAATAAAATACTTTGAAAATTAAAATTCGTGTTTGACGAAGACGAAACTAACCGTCAGACTCTAGAAAATATCCGGAGAGCGGCGGCGTTCAATTTAAAGAAAATATACAAGCCATAGTTTGAAACTGTTTATGGCCCATATCCGTTCCTTCCGGAGTGAAAGCTTTCTTTGCAAACCTATCACCTTCTGAAGTGAGCGTGTTGTGGCTTCTATGATTCCAGTTGTTGCGTTTGCTTTTTGCAATTGTTGTGACTCTGGCAAGTGAGTTTCCAGTGGGACTCTTAAACATTCCTGTAAAGTATTATTATATTCTCCGATGGGTTTTTGTTCAGGCTTGTCGATAGTCCTCCCAATTTCTGAAGGCTTTGGCTAGTCCCCCAAATTTCTGGAGGCTTTGGCTCTATCAAATATTCGTCTGGTTGTAGTTTTTAGGCGCTGCAGATCTTTGTTCCACCAAAGCAGGCAGAACTCTGTTAGAATTGAGCCCTCCAACTCATTTGCAGTGATCTTGCTGTGATTTGTTTTCGGTATTGACTCAGGTACGGTTTTCTCCGTTTTGGTAGACAGGGCATTGATGCTTGGCCAGGGCATTGATCCTTTTTGGCTGATGTCCCAAGTTGCCAATCATCCGATGTTTTTTGGGTTGCAGGCTTTGCGATTCTCGGGAAGTTGTCATAGTTCCTTTGATCCAATGTACTTTGACTTGTACAATGACTTTGCGCACAACAGGTGCAGCCATACTGGTCAATAGACCAGGAATTTGGGGTTTATGCTAGCCTTTTACTTTGGGTGCACAAAATTATCAAGGAAGGTTTTATGGAGGTTCAGTTGCTAATTGGAGATCAGTAGCTGATTGGTAGCTATCTCACGGTGTCGGGTGTTTGCTTTGCAGCACGGTGAGCTACCTTCTGAGCATGCACTGTGCTCCAATGTTTGACGGGAAGTAAGGCCTGTACACGGGGTCTTCCCTCGTCAGTCCTTCAACTTAGTAGGAAGTTGAATATTTTCTTAGCAGTTCCACTGAATTTGGGATTTTTAGTTTCAGTTTTGCTGCTGCTTTTGATGGTGTCCATCCGTTTAGGCTCTGTTGCCTGTCTTTTCCATCTGTGGACGGATGTTATGCTTCTTAATGCTGTTGAGGGCGAAAGAGATCCCACGAGTAGCTAGGGTAGCAACACGTCACCCTTGTCAGAACCCCGCTTGCCACACAAAAGCAGATACAACCAGGGTCACCATCCCCCGGGGGTTGGAGTCGGTTGAGACTATTTTTCGACTTTTGTTGAGGTTATCTCTTTTTAGTCTAGACTCTAGAGAGTTGAGTCAAGCCTCGCCCCAGCCAACGGTTGATGGTTTATCGGAAATGCTAGTTGCTGGGCTATAGCATTCACTGGCGACGAAGTATCTCATTGCAGTCATTTGACCAGTACACCACTTTGACCACTACACAACGGCTGGGATGAAAGGAGTTGATCCGCAGTGCAGACTTTGGAGTTCCGTGTGGGGTTTTAGGTCCACTAAGGTCCGTTATCACCAGCACTGGCATTAGCCCTTGGCCATTAAACTAGCATTCTTATTTTTCATTGAACATCTATTTTCCACTCAAATATTTATTTAATTTGGCATCAAAACATGCCATGTAAGGTGTATGTTTCCCCTTAAACAAAGACACAATGATATAAGACATTAGTATAAGCATGCAACAAGAAGGTTCCACAAGAACAATTTAAAACTCAATCTACAAAAACAAAATTGTAAAATTTACTCAAATTCTGAAATAAATTTTGATGTTAACGACAATACTCAACTTACCACAGCAAAAAGTACATAGTTTCTGGTGGTAGTAATTGGTGCACGTTTGGATTGGAAGGAACACATTGTTGATGTTTGTTCACGGATATTAGTTTTCACTTATGCACTTCGTACAGTAGCTACGTTGGTCTCCAGAGAAGCCGGAATGACGTCCTATTATGCAGAACTATATTTTCCAGCAAACGGTATAAGATCCAATTTTGGGGAAATTCTGTGGCCCTTCCTCGAATATTTAAGATACAGAAATCCTGCTTCAGGAGTATTCCAGACGACCTTCCACGATTCATGCAAGGACTATTCAGGGAAATGTATGTTCTTACCGTTCCGTCAATATATGTCTTTTCCAACATTTTTGGGTTTATAGAATAAAGAATTTATTTATTTATTTGTTAATCCGTTGTTAGTGTGGAAATATGGTTATCTTGAAGGGTGGAACAATTCCCATAGCACCTAGGCCCCACTAGGCCCCTTTTGCTAACCTCCGAGGAATCATTATGGCTTATGAATGAGTTAGTTTATATCGTAATGACACCACCAAAAATGACAATTTATAAAATAAATCCGAAATGTACAAATTGGTAATTTCTTATACCACAGTTAATAAAACTAGTAATATAACAAAACACTCAGTTACATTAGACTATGTGTGTATGATTTTAATACGGTATGTTGCGTTCAGATAGATAGCGTCATAAAAGTTACAACGCTATCGTCATAGGCCGTAAAAAATATTGCCTTGAAGTACTTAAATTCAATGGACGATAAGGGTGAGCACTGAGGCACCCTGGAGATTACACAATCAGGACTTTTTCACTTTTACTAGCGGATGTTACCTGACTTCGTTGTGAGTTTGTTTAACTACCGCTGCAGGACCGGTCTTTGGGGGCAGATTACGGTCGGTTAAGGTAACTTTCCCATTGGCTGGAACTGGGTGAGGAAGTTTTATTTGAATTTCTATTAAGACCCCTTCAGGATTCCCATAAAAGGGATTCTAATAAGATCTCTTGAGGATATGTGTTGTTGTTGTTGCCATTGTACCAACGTTTAGGAATCGGCAAATTGAAATGCGGTTTCATGAGATGCGACTGCACATCATTTTTATCTACGTCCCTTATCAAAACAACGACGAAACGATTGGTGAATAAATATACATCCAGCGTTACATTTGAATAAGTTCTGAAGTCATAGTGGTATTGAAAATCAGAACATCCATATTGCTTTCTTCGTTTTAATAGTCGCTTAATGTTTCATATTTAATTTTAAAAAAACAGCGTTTTTAAGAGAAATTAATGAAATTGTAATGTCCTGATTGGGATGGTTGTGACAGGTCGATGAAATTACACACTACGCCCCATATTAATACATATATTCACGTGATAAATCCAGTACATCAACTGTAACACTGATATACATAATAATACCTTCATTCTAGTTAATGCTGCGTTATGCTGACTTAAGACTATTGACTCATACGTACATTTATACACTATTGCATATTCCCCTACAAACGACTCGCAAAAAAGAAAAAGAATCTTTTACAAAGGTTGTTTTTTATCATTTTATTAAATTTTATTCCTGAAATAATTTTCCCCTATTCTTATAAACTGTTACTTACTAATTTATAGTCTTGATTTTAATATTAGGATCGTCATCCTCTATAATTTCGTACAGCTCCATATCGTACATTATAACTAGAGAAATATGGTTTCTTATCATAGCGTTCTTTACGCTTTATTTTGGATTCTATTAATCTATTACGTGCATCGATACAAAATTTATTTTCAATGGATATAAATTATACTACTCTGAAAAATAGTACTCTCAAAATTATATAAAATTTAAAATTATTCAAAATTTCACAATTTTATATCAAACAAATAAGTATCATCATTTACAATCATTTAAAATTACTTTTTCTATTGTAATTTAATAGTATCGTATAAATTGATAGCATTAATTAATTCTTTAGTAATGTTTTCGGTATCATTCATAATTAACCAAATTTCTCCGTTATGTTCAATAATTCGTTACTTTTAGTTACTTTTTATTAACTTATATCCTTCTTGAAGTAAACTACTGATTTGTCTAACTCCTCATCAATTGTATATACATTTTGTATTACGCTGCTTACTTGGTAATTACAATTACAGTTATTTATATCATTCTTATACTTCGCAAATATGTTATAAAATTGCCTAATTTGAATAATTTGTGTTGTGTTTTCTACTTAATGCTACTTTATGCTGACTTAAGACTATTCACTTATACGCACATTCATACACTATTACATATTCCCTTACTTATTTCCCAAGCAGGCTAAACTAATCCTTCGCTTTGCAAAAGTTTAAATGCAAAGCGAAAATTAGATAACAAGTTGCAGTCGACTGTAATTATACGTGTTAAGTACAGAACAGCATAAAAATCTAACTAATCAAAGTTTTTAAATAACAGCGCGCCTTGAGAGAAGTATAAAATTAGATGACCCTCTCTGGCAAATTGCGGAGCCATTACAAGTTGGGTATGCAGTTCAGTAACAAAGTTTATACTGTGTCCACCGACAAAGTACAGTAACTTATTTGTATCGGGTATACGTAAGTTGCCTGAAAGTATATAGTAGAGCAAGCTAAACTGAGTAAATGTGCTGAGCTGATTACAAACTGTACGAAACTCACTTTAGTCACATCCATATATTTGTGTTTCTCTACATGTATGTAGTTTGGGATATTGACTACAAGGGTAGAAGTACATATGTTAAACTAACATAAGCTAAATTGTACAGTTCTTGGACAGTTTAATCAAATAAGTATAGTTATGAACAATTATAAACAATAATAACTTTAAAGTAAAGATGGAATTGTGGATAACAAAATTAAGTAGTGGAATAATAAATTAATTAATAAAATTAAATATGCATGCCCATTGCCCAACCTTTTGATTTTTCTATATGTATGTCACTTAATTTTTCCGTTTTAATTTTTATGGCAACTAGCTTTGTTTTTGCTGATATCCCACCGCAAAACTAGGATAATTGTTTATCTTACTATAGGCCGAACTTTTTTATATCTATTAATTCCCTTCTCTTTTAACGACAACATTGGATAAACGCTCACAGCGTAGACGTCGTATTTAGTTTTCTTTTAGAATTATTATATAAATATTTAATGTTTCTATGATGTTAAATAAACAATTGTTAATGTTAATACTTTGGTTTATAACTGCACGTTGCAAGCTACGAAGCCTGCCCAAGACAGTAAATGTTTGGCCGCTCTAATATTCAGAAGGATGACTTAATGCACGGCGTATTTGAGAGTTGCAAATTACTATCGGTTGCAAAAGTATTTAGCTCTGTAATTGAATGCTCGTAACTGTGCAACGAACGAAAGAAAAAAAAGTGAATTACAATCCTGAATCGTACATAAAATATTGGACTTTGGTTTCAACATGAGCGATAGAGAAATGTAACAATTTACCCTGTATCTAGATTGTAGACTTCCGCGGTCTACATGAGTCTATGATACAGTGATTTTCAGGTGGAAAATGCGTTATGGACTTTGAAGCAGTCGACGTTTCGCGCTCTGTTGAAAGCCTCTTGTTGATGCCTCAACTTCAGGACTAAGTTATCAAACCAAGTGCTAAGAAGATGATCTTCCTAGCAGTTGGTTTGATAACTTAGTCCTGAAGATGACTCTTGCAACAGAGCGCGAAACGTCGACTGCTTCAAAGTCCTCAACGCGTTTCCACCCGGGAATCAATATATCACTTTACTCTAATTGGTTTTGAATTAATTGTTTCAATTATTTCCTCCTAAATCGCCTGTCCAGAAAAATCAAATTTACGTCGAGTTTCATTCAAAATCACGTCTAGAGATTGGCTTTTGTGTTTTTCCAACTGTTTTTGCAATAAAGACTATAAACAAGATTTTTAAGGTAGCAGACATCTCGGTAACCACTATTAGCATGACAACGCGATATGAACGCAACCAATTGAATTTTCTTGTTGTATGCGACTATAAAGAATGTGTAATAAAAACTAATAATAGTTTTAAATTTAATAATTTTGAGCCGCCGCGGAGCACGTATCGTCATCGGACGGAGTCGTGAACAGCTTGGGATTGGAGGATCTCCTCATGGTCCGTACATAGGATCAAACCAAAGACTAGACATATAAGACTGGCCGCTCGAAAAGGGCGGCTACGTTTCGACTACGTTTTGAGAGAGAGATAGAGGGCTTAACCAGATTAAAGTCCATTCGTGAGTACTTGGGAGAAATCGACCAAATAGCGGGTGGATTTTAAAATCAGCTGTAGTCCCAACGGCCAACTCTAACGTCAAACAACACTTGTTTTGACGTTAACATTAGTTGGTTATCTGATCGATAGTGTTCGGTCTGGAACTCAAACAGCATTAGACCAGTGAGTACGTCACCTATTTCAATGTTTATAACTTGCATTTGAACATCAAACACATAAAATGAAAATAACTCATTCAAACTTCCCGCCCGAAAGATAAACCAAATTAAACGGACAACGGTTCAAGGTCCCTGAGCGGCAGGTCATAAAGATCAAAAGATTTGCGCGGAGTGGCCAGTCCTATATGTCTAGTGTTTGATCAAACTAAACATCGTACTTGTTGATTTAAGCAGTGTTTATGTTGAAAGCTAAGCATTGTGTGATTAGAAGCATTTTATGTAAGATTACATTGGGTGTACAGCAAAGATCTACAAACACGCGTTCTAACTCACTTTCAATCAGAAGTAAAGAAGTACAATATAAGTTAATTTTGTGGGAAATGTAAGATATTATAAAGTTTTTATCCAGCGAACACGCCGCTACAACTCAATTCCGAATCATTTAAATCGAATGACCGGTCCAAGGGAAGTTTTAAACTTTTGATTCAGCTTGCGTGATATGGCCACAAGGTCTTCTCCTCGCCGTACCAACATGGAATAAATAAAGGTATGCACAATATACGAAGAGTACGCAAGTTTTCTAATATCTTCAGGCATTATGCGCACTTCCAGCACAGTAAGCAATATCTTATATTCAGCGTTCAGCATGATACACGTAAACCTAAAAAAGGTGTTGATATGCAGGCATTCAGGGAATATTTGTTCTTCAGCATTAAAGTGATCCAATGTGGCCAGTTAAGAAAACCGAGTTTAAAGATTTAAATAGTTATGCGCTTAAACAAAAATAAACAAAACATTCTTTATACGATGTAGACGGCGCTAGTATCGAGAAACCCAGCGCAACAAAATATATTTAAATTTAATGGCTTATATGTATTTCTATGAATTCTTTTTAACAAACATTTTAGCGCAAAAAGTACAAAGATTAGCTAATCCTAATCCAGTGAGCTATTGCCTTATTTGTCTAAAAAACATCATTTTGATAAAACCAATTGTATCCACGTGGCTTACGACGAAATTCTATTTAGAACGGAAAGTGTACATGATCAAAAATCATGAAACTACCTTCATCTCTCAAACAATTTCCGTTTGAAGAATACCGATATTCTTATTGGAATAGCCTGCTATGGTTACATTCTTTACATACTATGGTGCAAAAAATCAACTCTTTCGGAAAAAGTATTATTTTTATTGTGTATGTAGAATCATAACGTTCAATAGAAAATTTATCTTGCCATGTAACTTAACTCAATATATCGAACAGATTTCATACAATCGACGTAAAAATTCAATTATCTCCAAAACAATATATTTTTACACAATAGTATGCTAGCACATTTTTATCTGAAAAAGTACGTAGATTCCAAAAATGGTCAAATCTTTTGACGTCCATTTTCTCGCAAATCTAGGGGCGAAAAAATTCGAAAAAATTCTGCTGCTGTCCGTAATTAATATGCTACAACTCATAAAAATTAGAAAGCTGTGTATGTTGGCCTTTTCTCGATTTTTCCAAATTAAGAAGAATAGGCGCTGTTTTTGCCTCGTAAATTTTATTCGTTTAACTTTAGCCTCCAGAACACACAAAACGCTATATTATGCAATCCCAGCTATTCCTTTATTAGAAGTGCTAGAATAATGAAATAGAGACTATAGGCTGCCCACTAATTCATAGGTTTAAAATTTATTACATAATCATTGTTTGTCTTGCATGTTCCCTACAAAAGATCGAGTTGAAGCATCTCATGATTGCTGATTTGAATTGACGCGGCGCGGCGCTCTTCGGTCTTTGGGGCGAGCGGGGGAAGGGATCGACAGGGACGCTGCCAGTAGTGGGGCTCGCACGTGCATTAGCTACTAGAAGAACAGTGTTTACGGACACAATATAACGACACTGCGATTATGCCTCGCCAAACAAATTAGGATATCGGGTGACAGATTGCCGAATTAAAAAATAATGGCAAAATGAGTCAATAAGATAACAGAACCACGAATGGAAGTCCCATTGGAATTCTTGGCAATTTCCATTTACATGTACCATTTGAAATTAATGAGTGATCTGCAAAATATTCTACGTGTCTACAAATTTACGATCTAAATTTGTAAAAGGTTTTTGATATTTTAGTTTTATACGCTCAGAGCTGACGTTTGTAATATAAGTAATATATCAAGAGTTGTATTTACATGACAGCACCGACATGACAGCACCGCTAACGCCTCCCTTCCCCGCATCGCACCAAAGACCGTAGAGAGTCAGAATTCACGCGGAGTTTCAGCACGATCTTTTGTGCTAAACAATAATTATGTAATAAACTTTAAACCTATGAATTATTGGGTAGCCTATAGTGTATATTTAATTATTCTAGCTCTTCTAATAACGGAATTGCTGGCATTGCATAATATAGCTTCTTGTGGGTCAACCACTAATCCTATGATCTTGCAAATTGGCACATTGAAAGCTGGCATTCCGCAGGTGATTTTACTTTTTAATTCGTTGAAATCGATGGATTATTTCTGAAGTAATTAATTGCTAAAGTTAAAGGAATGAAATTTACGGGGAAAAAACAGCGCCAATTCTTCTTAATTTGGAAAAATCGGAAAAACGCCAACATATACAGCTTTCTAATTTTTATGAGTTGTAGCATATTAATCAAGGACAGCATCAGAATTTCTTCAAATTTTTAGCCCCTGGTTTTGCAAAAAAATCGAAGTCAAAAGAAGGGACATAATATATGGCCACGATAGTACAAGGTGGTCTAATAAAAAAATCGACGTTCTTAGAATGGAAATGTAGTGCAAAATTAAGAACACGCTGTACACAAATTGGAAGACAAATATCTTGAAATTGATAAAACAATCTATTCTAAATAAAATCGAATCATGAATCACTGAGAAAATTTCAAATTTCTAGTAGTCATTCAGAAAGAATGCTTTTTTAACAAATAAAAACGAAACTCAAAAACTGTAAGGAATATTAGTACATCCTAATTCCAAACTTTCAAGTGTAAAAATGGCTAACCAAAAAAAAATTAATTCCGTGAGACCTGCATAAAAATATAACAATAACTGATGATTACTCTGTAACGTAGAATAGACATGTTTTGATTATCGAATTTCAGCGAAAATACGTTCTAATTTCCAGGGACAGCGTAATGAATTATGCGGTCCATGTCGCGTACAAACCTCGTAACTGGATAGTGCATAATGGCGGCAATGATCAGTCATGTAAATTGGATGTCAGATGTTCCATCACGTCTGGCGTAATTTTAAAATGCTTCACTGGGCGGCAGAAAACGTCTTATCTCGTCAACTCCGATCTAATATGCGCCAGCGATTTTGCTCACAAAAGAGAAAAAACGTGTTTATTATGCAAGTTATTAAAGAACATGTAATGTTATTGTTTTTTAAACAGTTCATTTTAAACCCGTATTATATAAAATAAACTACACAATTATTATAATAATTCTTTTATGTATGTTTTTATTCCGCCACCACGAGAATCTTGTTTTTATTTATGCTAAACTCGTCCAGAACAACCTCGATCACTTTGTGTTTTGTACCCTCAATGCGAGTACCGATATTGTTTTTACGAAGCTGTTTAGATCGACCTCGGTCGCTAAATGAGTTTAAAAAACTAGAAATCGATAAGGGAAGGGGATCGATTTGGCGTTATATAAGCTCGAATATTTGCTCTGAGACGTCACTACCCTTCCGACTTCCCACCGAGTCGTTCTGTTGGCAACTGAAGCTAGCGAATGACATTTCTGGTCCAGTCATTCTGTCGGCAATGGAAGCTAGCCAATGATAAAACCGACCCGGTTGTTCTGTTGGAAATAAAAGCTAGCGAATGACTTTCCAACCCGATCGTTCTGTTGGCAATTGAAGCTAGCGAAAGATAATCCCGACCCGGCCGTTCTGTTGGCAATTAAAACTAGCGAATTATATTTCCGACCAGATCGTTTTGTTGACAATTGAAGCTAGCGAATGACAGTTCCGACGCGATTGTTCTATAGGCAATTAAAGCTATACAGGCTGTCTCACGGAACTGGTACATTAGAAGTTTCTCATGTTCTATTTCTGGAAACTTGAAATTTTGGAATTAGAATTTACTTGGTCTGAGCTCTTCAGCTAAAATATTCTTAAGTTAACTGTCAGTTCCGGTCACTGGAAGTCGATATCAACGTTGTTATTTTAAATGGAATGATATAATTTTAATTTTATTTTTGGTTTCTACGTATCAAAATATATTTTTGTTTAGCTAGACGTAATATAGCATTTTTTTATTTTTTTTTTATTTTACTAATTTTAGGTATTTTCCGCGTTACGTTAAAAATTTAATATCTCGGTTATTATTGAAACTAAAAGTTTCATGTTTATTGGTCCAAAACTAGAAACATAACCAAATAAGACGATGTTTAGTTTATCATGATATCTTATACAAGGTGTTCAAAATTTACAACACAATAATTGAATATCAAACGTAAAAAAAGTAATTTTTTTCAAATGGAATGCGCTGTATACCGATACGCAATTCGATAGGAAATCTTATTCCCCATCAATAAATATTAAGGTTCCCTATATCTATCTTTAATAGTTTTTGAAATATTGTCACATTTTCTTTAAATCAATTTTGAATACTCCCATTTAATAATGTGGGACGAAATTAGATGGACTGGCACATCCTTCGCATGTGATAACCATTTAATTTCAGATATTCTGCGATAGGTGGCCACCAAGCTCACCAGATTTAACACCATTAGACTTTTATTTCTGGGGTCATGTGAAAAGTCTTGTCTATTCCACACCAGTTAATACTCGAGAAGAATTGACTAACAGAGTAGTAGGCCGCCATGAATGAACTTCAGCGACAAGAAATCCGAAGAACGACGATGACAGAAATACAGCGAAGAGTTTTAAAATGTTTGGAGCAGAACGGGCAGCATTTCAAACAACATAATTAGGTTTTAATTTAAGTTGGATATCCCAAATACATTATTTTAGTTTTAACAAACCTTCTCAATATTTTTCTGTTTTCCTGTTGTTCCAAAGTCGTTACATTCCTGTAAATGCGAAATAAATCGTTTCGTTTGCATTCTTTCAAACTGACAATATCACAAAAACTATTAAAGATAGATATAGGGAACCCTAATATTGATTGATAGGGAATAAGATTTCCTATCGAATGGCGTATCGGTGCATCGATCTCGATCAATGCGTATGGTGCATCGATCTCGATCAATGCATATATCTCATGCAGCTAAACTATTAATGTTGTATATTGTATGATAAAGTGAAATTTGGGAAAGTGTTAATAGACATAAGATGCCATTCTTTGGAATACTCTTGAGGTTTATATGACTCACGGTTTTTCCGGAAATGACGTAACCATTGAAATTTTAAATTTCACCCTTTATTCTTTGTGTCCTATTTCCAATCAGGATGATATTCTGACCACAAATACATATCGATAGTCAATTGTTATCACCAAGGCAACATTTTTGTGTATTAATCTATGAGGCTATGAATTGGTGTAAATAGTCGAAAATTGTCAAATAAACAGGGCCATACGAACCCCTCGGAGGTTAGCAAAAGGGGCTTAATGACGCCTAGGTGCTGTGGGACTTGTCCCACCCTCCAAGATATCTATATCCATCCATATCCAAACACAAAATTGTAATCTCCGTTGACCATCGTTTTCATACAAGTGCTGATTTATTCCGTATGTGCATGATTTATAGCCGTGTTTTTAGTACACTTCGTGCAGTTTCCCGGGGTACACCACATTGTTGTTCAATTTTCCGTAGTAAAGCCGAGTAATCGCATTCTACATAGGCTAACGTAAGTATTTCCGCTTGTTCATTGACTCTCGAACGTCGTTGTTCGTTTCTTTTCTAAATTGCGATTCCAAGCTACCAAAATAGTTTTTAGATGGCTGACAATGATTGGGATATCGCACCGAATACAGATTTAAGGCCTCAGATGGATTCTTTCGACACTACGACACACTTTCGCCGTAAATCAATAGCATGTCAACCTAAAATTGAAGGATTGCAGAAATTTAAATTGTTTGAGGTATTTACTTACTTTTCATCCCAAAATTGGTTTTCCTCGCGATAACTGTAATCTTATATTTTCTGAACATTTTGCTTTTGATTCACTTCATTATCTCCTTTTTTTAAATGAGATACAACCAGAAGAGTAATTACAAAATGGCACAATTTTAAGGTCAATTTTTCCATTCACATGTGGGTTGATTCCTCCGCATTAATACGAAGGTACAGTTGCTTGAGTCTCAGTTTGGAGAACGATTTTGTATACATTTTCGACAAGAAAACATTAAAAATTGAAATTTTCTTAATCTATTGTCGTAAATATCATTTGAATGGGGGTTTGAGATTCAAAGTTCAGTGTACCAATTGTTTTGAACATGAAAGGAATGTGTAGTCAAGCTTAAGTTATTTTGTTTCTTTTCGGAAAAATTTAAAAAGCTAACGGTATTTTTTAAAATGAATGAATCTTTGTATTTAGATTTTTTAGGTCTGCATTATTTCAAATGAAAAATGTTTGATAAAAAATCCGTAATGTTTATTTATTTATTTTGTTATCTCCGGACGTACTGATCAATGCAAAATATTGTTGGATGTGAGTCATCAATCATAAAAAATTAACACCGAAATGAATTGATCTAACATGGGATTAGCAACATGGTATAAGAAGCTTAATAAAGCGGCTATTCCTGTTAATCACATTTTTGAGTTTTTTTGTGTACCTACGGCCCGTCGATGTTATGATCAGAATTTTGTGGCCTGCGCCAATAAATGAGTTTGACTCCACTGTATTAGTGTAATAAGTTTTCGTATACGGTAATTTAGAAAATGAAAAAAATCACATAACCTTTCATTGAAAAAAAAATTCTAATTCTATAGAAAATTTTCCGCCTTCTGCGGGATACCTAAATATTTTTCAATCGCGTCAATTTGTGTTGTAGTATATGTAGGTCCATAGGGACAACTTTTTATCAACTTGAAATTTTAAATTTCGAAAAAACGTTTTTTCGTTAAACCCTAATGTATACTTCATTCCCGACGCCGCCCCGCCACCATGTCCCGTAGCTCTTATTTGGTATGGTCCAGGTTAGGGTGGATGTAACGTTATTATAATACCATACAACTTTTAATATCTTGAAGAACGTAATACCTTGTATAAAGATATGGTTAAATTAGTTCTAAATTACGTCTTCTATCGCCCCTAAAATATTTTACATCAAACTACCAAATAACCAAACCTGTACACAGAGCAATATGAAGGGTCTTCATACTCAGTACTTCATATTTTTTCCTTGATCATATACCTTAATATAAACAAATTAATAGTAATGCTGTTCTATTTAAAAATCTCCAGAAAAAGTAATACAAAATAATTTTTTTAACATCAGCGCCATTTTCGCGGTTGCTTTTTTTACAAACAACTGACTACCCTAGAAACTATTACTAAATGCCCAAATGCAGCATCCGGTATAAATAGAAATAATTGTGTATTGCTGAAAATCATCCAAATAACTTTTGTAACATTTGTTTTTTCTAGCTCCTATGATGACAGAAATATGACTCTAATGGCTGCCTAATGCCGATATATTCTAAATGTGGGTTCTACTTCTAAATCATCTGGATATTCTGGGTTTTTAAGTAAGCCGCGACGATTTACATAGGTAACATAATTTTTGTTGTTGTTAAGGATAACGTTTTTATGGACCTGATAGAATCTACATATTCAATTACCGCCGTCAATATATGCGTTGTTTGAATAGTTTGATTGCGTGCCTCATTTGAAATGCATATCAAGTCGTTCATGTTCTCAACATTGAAGGGTGGCCCTGAAGCTTACGCAAATAAATCGATCGCAATGGTTGTGCCTCGAGGATAAATTTTATACCGTATCAATTTTCAGAATTCATAAATATTTTTTGCTTAAACTTCCTGATGTAAGTACCTTATACAATAGGGTCAATTTCAAAATGAATTTATTTTCCGTGTGAGAAAAATACAGCCTTGTCATTCTCGGAAAAAAATTGGTAGAATTATTAAATTTGTCGTCCTGTAAATTCAGATATTATTCTATGTAGCCCAACTCTAATAAATTGTTGTTTATTTGGTTTTATTACACTCCAACTTCGTGCCTTTAGCGTAATAAAAATATAGTACTCATACTTACATATGAAGTTAGCTACTGGCACAGAAAATTAAAAATGCTAACCAATAAATGAATATTTTGAAAAAAAAATAAAGACTTTACGGAAATAAGTTAATTGTTCCTTTCTAGGTAAAGGCTTACACGCACCTAAGTAGCACTTCTGACTTAATTCCTCTTGTCTCGAATAGATTAAACGCTTCTTTCTAACAATGGGTAATACGCACATAAGTAGCATTTCTGACTTAATACACCCCTGTCTCGAATGGCTTTTTAGGGGGCAGATTAGATTAAACGCTTCTTTCTAATGATGGGTTACAAACACATATTTAACGTTGAAATTAATTATTAAAAATATCAAATAGAAACCACGCAAATGAATGAACTATAAATGTTTTCTGGCTCATCGAGAATTTTGATTTGGATTTTTCGATTGTACAGTGTAAACATATACATACTGCGGAAAACTTATTAAGCTTGCTCATCAAAATTGCATTTAAACAAAATTGAAATGAGAATCAGCGACAGTGGAAACTATTTTGCACAATTAATTTGTGTTATTTATTTTTGTGATATAAAGGGAGTTAGAGTCTAATACAAAATAAACAAAAAACTAGTAAGAAAATTATCTTCAGTCATGCTGAAGTAAATATTAAAAAAAAGTTAACCGATTTAGCCCATTCACGAACTTGTCCTTACTTTTTAATAGATAAGCTTGTATACCAAATTTCAGATCAATTAAATGGAGTTGGGTTACTTATTATATTCATACAAGAATCAAAAATTGACAAGCCATTTACCTTACCTGTTGAACCATTTTAAAACGTGGGTTTGCACTAAAGCAGCTAAATCACACGACGTAAAGACGTCGTTTGATTGGCCAATTGAACATATGTGAAATGAAACCTTCCAATCAAAACATACCGCCTTCTAGAACTGTCAGTGTCTTACTACATAAATTGTCATATAACGTAAAAAGACATTGGCGAAGCAAAATCTATGTGGACGACGCTAGAAGAATACGATCGACGAAAAATTTTTGTAACCAACTCGAACATTAAACGGCCATTAATGATCGACAATTAACGCTCTGGATACGCTCGAGCGTTAAACAGTTAATAGTACATTATTTGACGTGCACATAATCAAGGATATAAATCGCGAACATGAAGTTTACACGCGAGCTGTAGGCGAGCGTGTAATCATGCGAGTCATATACGACGTTTTATCTACGACTCATAAATTCCACTTTATGCAAAATATTTTAAATGTATTTGTCAATGATGGCGAGACGAACTGCCAAATAACTGTCATCCACGTAGGTTTTGACAGCCTTTGACACTAGCGTTGTATAATGATGACAGTTCCTTCAAATAATGAGGTAATTATTTGAACAAAATGTCATTATTATACAACGCTATTGTAGTCATTGGCGCGTATAATGATGGGGATTATTTAGTCATAGATACGTATGCAATGAACTTATTATGTGAGTCGTAGATAAACTCTTTTTAATATACTTGTTGGTTCATTGCATACGCAACTATGACTATATAATCTCCATCATTATCCGCGCCAATGATTATAATGACACTAGCGTTGTATAATAATGACAGTTCGTTCAAATAATGACCTCATTATTTGAACGAACTGTTATCATTATACAACGCTACTGTCAAATTCTGTCAAACCTACGTGGATGACAGTTATTTGACAGTTCGCCTCACCATCATTGACAAATACATTTAAAATATTTTGCATAAAATAGAACTTATGAGTCGTAGATAAAACGTCGTATTTGACTCGCACATAACGGACATAAATCGCTCGCATGATTACACGCTCGCCTACGGCTCGCGTGTAAACTTCATGCTCGCGATTTATATCCTTAATTATGTGCTCGTCAAATAATATACTATTGTTTACTATAATCATACTCCATAATAAAGCGCCAACGTGGTTTAGGTCTGATCAGGTTCCCTACCTTTGAGGGTTCACCGCAGTCCCAGGAATACTTTATCGTTGGGCTTCAAATCGTGTGCGAGGTGAAGGGGAGTCGGGAGTGCGGTTGGTGGGGGGAAGGGGAGTAGGACTGGGAGGGGGTGAGAGGGAGGGTAGAGGGCTCCGTACACGATGGGGAGTCATATGGAATAGGAGGCTGCCGCGCGTAGCGCTGGGTCCGACACGGCGGGTAATTAGAATACTGCATTAAATTAATATAAAAAAAATTAAAACAGATAAATTTTCAGTTTTGGTGTAGTTCCATTTCTTTTGCATAATAAAGCCCTTGTAGTACATATCTTCACAGTTTCGGGTCGACTTAAAGTTTGAGGAAATTAGTTTTCCAATATATAAAGTGACTCACGGATGATGTTTATGGGGATCTTCTCAGAGCTACGATGTCGGTTAACGGGGATAAAACTTGTGTAAAAATCGATTCCTATCTGAACAGTTTTTGAATTTTAAAACTTTCTATGGATCACTACAAATTATGGCAAAACTAGAAACTGTCAATTTCTTTTTTCTTCGATAAATTCGCTATTACCTTATCGTAATACGTTAGAATACAACATTTCCATCTCTATTTATATAGAGATCGAAATGTTGCAAATGCCAATAGATGCTTTTGAGGACAAACAAGTTCTGTTACTGTTGATTCATGTTTAGAACAAATAATGATTAACTATGAGAAGTTCCATAGGATACTTACAGATTTAATTAGAATACCGAAAATACGTTATAACTGCATGTATACAGCTGGTTTTACGTCCCAAAACGCACACGCAGACTCAAACGCGAAATAGACGCGACGCGAACAAAAGATCGTGTACGTGGTGGTACGCAGTATAAGTTCCTCAAGACGCAAACGCAAACGTAAAGTAACAGACATGTTTGTATTTAGCGGTTGGCATTTTCTTTATAAAGTTTTTACGTAAAGTGCTTGGAGGTCCTGTCGTATATATCCTACATATATCTGGACGCCATTCACCAACTTCTCGTCGTCGCGTCGATCTTCAGTTTTTTACAGTATTCGTCCACAAGCTTCGATTGGTTTTTCCTGAACGGTAGTCATATTGACGTGTGAGTTAATTTCAGTTTTAATAATTTACGCCTAATTGGTTGTTTGATATGCGAAAATAGAAGTTTTATTGCAAATTACCTTCAATTTGTACCATGCATAAAATTTATGTTGTTTCACAGCATAAATTATGGCTAGTAGCCTATAACTACACGGCTATTGTACCGTTAAATAATGACATGACTGTTAAATATTATAGCTGCCATAATATTGGCCGGTCATGTGTAACGGAACTGGATTGAAACTTACAATGTGTTAGATTATAAGGTTGGTTATTAGGGCATATTGCTTATTTATTGATATAGTAAAAATTATTCGTGTGATAATAACAATTAATAATAAGCAAATTAGTCAGTATAGTTAACTCCCTGAAAAAATTAATTGACAATTATTTACATTACAGTTTGCATCTAAAAGTATACATTTATACACATTTAATATGAATATACAGGGTCATAATAAATGATTGTAGTCGATGTAGGCCATGCCCATGTTGATAAATTTTAGCTGCATAACATAAACAACTGCCAAACTTGAAATGGGTTATGCAACAAATTTTAATTTTGTGTGTATAACATTGATGTTCCATTCGAATGGAGCGGCAATCCTAACATTTGATATCATGGCCTACATCGACTACAACCATTTTTAATGACCCGTTATAATGTCAATACATAGCAGAGTTGTCACCCGTTCTCGTTTTGCGAGGATTATACTCAAATCCGCGGTCGCGGATTTTCCCTCAAAATGCCGTTTCGCTGCTGTGTGGACTCGCGAATCGCGGATTTAGCGCCCATTTATCTTAATTTTTCGCGAAAAGTCGACGTACGACGATATCGCCGCTTGAATTCCATTGCAAAAATGTTTGGAGCAGGTATGCCACTTTCCCGAAAATTAGACCCCTTAACTCTTCAAAGGATCCGAGGAGAAGCAACAATGAGCGCTCTACCGCGGCATTTATGGGTCGAATCACGATTCTTCAATGCATAGCCGGTCCTAGTTGTTCATATATTGCCCAATTTTCGTATTTCTTTCCTCCAATTTAAGTAAATTTATGGATATCGGTTTGGGAGTGTACTTCTACTCGAGTCTCCATGACGATGGATCTATAACATGACAGTTCCGTGTTTGACATTCTCTAATTGACTACGCTGTTCACCTCGCTGCTATCGTTTTGCTCGAAATGGCTTTAATTGCTGCCAGAATAAGCCATAATGTTGTCGTAGGCGTTCCCTGGTAACTATGCGACTATAATTAGATTTAGTTTGAAGAATTTCCAATGGAAAATAATAATGCTCGACAACGAGATAAACAAACCCGGTTTACATTTAAAAAACGTGTCTACTATACACATTATTGAATAAAAAAAAATCTTTCATAACATGCAAAATCACCACACCCTTTACATTCAAGCTAATATCATATTACTTATATATTTATTTCAATTAATTACACTTTAATACATCGTCGTTTACGAGGAGGACTTTTCACCTAGTGAATCGACGGAGGATACGGTGAAGATGGTAACTGTAATTCGTTGTGCAGCCAGTTCGGGTTTGGATGTGAAGTACGCGTCGTAGCAATTTAAATGACATTTTACCTACAACGTTTTACCAGCCTGTTTTTATCATTTTTGTAAAACGTTTAATCTTGTTTATCATCGCTTGCTCTTAATTATTTACCCGGCAAGTTGTAAGGTGACTGTCAGGTAAATTATTTCTTCTCTTCGTTTTTATCGGCAAGTCCGGTAAGCGCCCACCAAGACATCGTATTTAATCTCTATTGCAAACATGTTAATTCTTTGTTGCATTTTTAACCCCAAATAACAATTTGTTTAATTCCTAACAATTAAGTTCCAAGGCTAGAATCCCAGGATGAGAATCCCGGATATCCTAATTGCCATAATTAGCCTACCGTGTTTGCATTAACAACCTGTCGTTTGTTTACCTTGTACCAGTAGCAACCAGCTTTAATTTGCCTTAATTTACACTTATTTCGAACAAAATAACTTGGAAACGAGAGGAGCACAGTTTGCCTAGTTTGCTAGACAAAACAGCTCAAAACTAGCACACAATTTCTATATCAAAAATATGTTGGTTTTACGTCGAATTTGAATCCATAGCCCTTGAAATTTTCAATTGCAATTCTCAGTTCCCCCAGATTCGAAATTTCAACGAAATAAGCACAAAACTTTTGATTTGATGCACAAAACAGCACAAAACTTCAAAGCGTCTACAAAAATTCGAAACCAGGCGATTAGGAGGGCACGTTCTCATGTTCACCGCCCACAGAACCAACATTGCATATAACTAGGAAACGAAAGATCGACAAAACTTTTGATTTACAGCAGAAAAGTTTAATACACTCAGGTGCAAAAAACGGGTCACTGGGTTATTTTTGCAAAAAACTTGCTAGTCTAAAAGATTTTAGGCCAGCTTCTTGTATCCTTCGACGAACTGTCCACACACTGTTGTATTACGAACCTCTCGCAATTGGCTTTTGGTCTCCACTGAACTCATATGACGATTCCGTAGAGTATTAAGAATGATAAATTGGTAATTAATTACAGTTGTTTTTCGATTCCTGCCAGATCCCGGCCTCCGAGTATTTCTGCCGGTCTAAACCGCTCAAGTGCTCTTTGGACGGTAGAAAGACTGACATGAAGGAATCTGGACACATACCGCTGGCTTCTCCTATCTGCCACAAGAGCTTTTGCACAATCTTCAGCAATACACGATACAATACAATACAGCAATATGCAATACACAAATCTGCCCGGAGAATGACAGTTAATCGAAAACAGAAAGTAAACCTAGTAGCCACCTTGATCCTCTGTGCATAATCTCGAATGAACAATAGTTAGTGAAGAACGCATACCTATAAATTTTATTTTCGTTTATTAACGTTCATTAAATAAACAGATGAGTACCATATGTTGTTTTTGTCTACATCCTGACGGTCTCTTTGATTGTTAAACACTAAAACTTTTATTGAAAGTACCAAAACAAAAAAATCCTGGGGTTTTTGCAAAAACAACCCAACCCGTTTTTTGCATCAGAGTGTAAAGAAATTTTTTTATTGTGTGCGTATGGAGCTGATAACGACAAGCTTGTTCATGTTTTAGTCAAGACTATTTCATCCCGAAATGTATGGATTTATATCTGGTTGCATTACCATATTACGCTTACCACATTGCGACGATTTATGAATACTGGCATTAGTCTCCGGCATCATTTAGTTCACTCTGCAAGCAGCCGTAAATAATTATTAATCCATATGATTAATTACGTGGTTCACTGCAGTGCAAAAGCAATGTTCGTTCCCAACGTAAATCTGCAAATTCAATGCTATAGAATTTTCCTACGATTGAAAAATTATTCACGAAATGCCGCCACAGGTCATGCAAAGCGGTGGAAAATTTATTTGGTTTAGCCAGAAAAGCGGTAAACCCCGCTTATTGAGTTTCAACGTTTGCAGCGAGATAACGCAATGAAGATATATCATTTCCATTAAGCTAGAAAACGTCATTACGGGGTGCATAATTTATGCACTTTAATATTAGTTTTCTCCGACGTTGCTACGCCAACTCGCCCGATATAAATCTTAGTGTGTACCTGGGAGTTCGGCAAAGTCTCGAAGTTTTTGTTAGTTTTCCTTTTGGCCTGTCCGCTTCTGGCTGAGCACCTCTACTTGCCCTTATATCAACAGAGAAGTTTTCGCGCGACGAGATGAATTGACTGCCCACTTAGACTCAACAAGCGAAAGATTTTGACACCGTTTATTATAGTTATTTATTTGTACTTTAGCTTTTAGCACCCATAATAGTACATATTCTTTACAACGTTTTAGTACTCGACGAAGATCTGATGAACATTAATTCATTTATAATGAACGACTCTATTACTAAGTAATCTTTTGTTACAGTTCATCTATTACAGTAACATTTCATATAAAAACTCCTCTTGTTTTGAAAACTGTGTCACATACTACTAACTCCAGCCAATAAAAACAAAACAGGTTGAGCTTCCAAATAGCCAGACAGAGTTTATAATTTGCAAATATGTATGTCTATGGGGAGCTCTAATGTAAAATATATCTTTGTCATGATGAGGTCCTGAGAACTCCTAATACTTAGGCAAAATCGCTTCCACAACATGTTCTCTGTTTTTAGCAGGTAGCCCTTTATGTTGGGACGACGGTTCTAGTTCAGCATGGATGTAAATAAAAGACACTAGAAAATATTTTATGGTTAATTGCCATGGGAGAGGACAGGAAAGTGACAATCATAGCTTTGTTTTATTGCACATACATAAAAATTAATGAATGTGCTATTCTCGCTAAATTCACGATTGCTTTCTGAGGAAGCAGCTGCCTATCGAGTCGAGTTGGACGACCTGACCTTAATTATAAAATGTAATTTTGAAGACGGCTTTGGTAGTTAGGTAGCAATAAAATTCGGAACAACACTGCTTGAAAGGCATAAAAAGAATTTTTCACTCTGTACACACATCCACCCGGCCACGCTCCCTTGTTGCCTCTGCCATTAACTTTAAAATGAGGGGATTCTCGGAACGTTTGCTAACGTAGCAACACTTGGGCTGTAAGTTTCGCGCCCCAAAATGAACTTATTTGCGAAAAGTAAACTATGTCCGATCATTTTCAAGCTCAAACCACAAACGGACTGCATTATATGAGTTATTGTTGAAATGTCTAAAGTCACTTTTATATTATTGTGGTAAAGTACATATACATATGTATAACGAATAATAACAATCTCTAGAATAGTGTCTAAATATAGGTGAGCATATATTTTAACTGACCGCCCATGCGTTCCGCCGCATGGGACAATCATTTCCTTTTCATCAGTACTGCAGTTTAAACTATTGCAAACTTTAAAAATATCTAGCAGTATATGTGCTGATTCCACTTATCATTTCAGATCTGGATTTTTGGCGACATTTGGTGCAAAATGTGGCTCGCTCTTGATGTCTGGATGTGCACGGCGTCCATTTTGAACCTCTGTGCCATATCGTTGGATCGCTATGTCGCCGTGACGAGACCTATTACCTACCCCAGCATTATGTCGCCATCTCGCGCAAAAATGCTTATTGCAGGGATCTGGGTGCTTAGCTTTGTCATTTGTTTTCCGCCATTAGTTGGTTGGAGAGACACCAAGGTATGTATACAATATTACTCCCATGCTACACTAGATACTATTTTTACTACAAACTTAGCAAAAAAAAAGATCTAAGCTTAATACCGTAGTATTGTTACTAGGATACTAACAATAACAATGACCTGAGTTTTAATAATAAATTAAGAAAAATCATAACACATTTTCAAATTTTGTCGTTTTCTTAGTTCTAAAGTTAATTATTTTTAGTTCTATTAGGTGTTCCTAAAAGCACTCCCCAGCTCTCTACTACACCCTAAAGGTCCTACGCAGTATCATTGTTACGTAGACACACGCTGGCTTTCATAAAGCCCCAATAAAAAATCCATGGGGCTTAAGTCGGGTAATATGGCGGGCCAAGTAATGGCAGTTTAGGTGATAAATTCATAAATGTGGTACACATGATTGTAAACAGGGCTGCGGAGTCGGTAAAAAAAATCTCGACTCCGACTCCGAGTCCAGATATTTTCCGTGGGCAGACTCCGACTCCAACTCCAGAAAAATTACATACAACAAAATTTTCAAACAATTCTGTGTAATAAAAATCTTACATGTAAATAATCACATATTTGACACAGGATAATATAACCGTGTAATATTAAATTTGCTATGAAAACAAAAACCCTACCAGGAAAAAAGAAACATATGTAGTTAATCAAACGGTTTCGAAAACAATTTCCTCGATATTTTGTGTGTGTGCGACCTTTTCGAGATCCCGAGACATTTTTGTGTTGTGTAAGGTTAGACACCCAGAAGGGTTCCTGGCGTACGCAAATTCTGTAACCCTGTCTGCATTTCCTACTCCATTATTAAACATCACCATCCAGAAAACAAAGCTGAAAGATACAGAATGCCAAAACCGAAGCACTCCCAGAAACGAAATGCAACGACTGGCGAGGATGACGACGAACCGGCAGATATAAAGAAGGAGCTTACCGAGATCAGAGGGATGTTTGAAGAACTGCAGAAAGCCATAAGCTACATGTCTGACAAGTTTGATGATATGCAGAAAAAACAATGCGACATAGAGAAAATGCTAAGGGAAGAAAGGAAAGAGAAGGAACAGCTAAAGGAGCGGGTCCGAATGCTGGAATTTGCAATTGAAGCAATAGAGGTAGAAAAAATTAAAAACAACATAATTATAACTGGTGTCGAAAAACAAGAAAAAACAAACGAAAACACAGAAAGAATCATAACAAAAATAGCTAAAGGATTAAGCGTAAAACTAGAACCAGGCGACGTAATAAGCTCGTACCGAAAAGGAGATAAAACCGAGAATGGACCTATTATTGCCGAATTGAGATCAAATGAAATAATAAGAAGTATGCTAGAAGCAAGAAAAACTATAGGCTCTATAACAACACGAGAGTGCGAACTCAAAGGAAAAGAAAATGAGATATTTATAAATGAACAACTAACACCGTACACAAACAATTTGCTCTATAAAGCTCGACAATTAAAACGCGAAAAGAAATATGCGTTCGCATGGAGTCGAGACGGAGTAGTATACATAAAGAAGACAAAAGAAGGCAAAAAAATAAAAATAAGAAATCTCGACGACATAGATAACCTAAACTAAAATAAAATGAATTTGCAAGGTCAAACCATCATAAATTTCGCACTGCACAATGTCTTATACGATATATTTACATAACCTCAGAAGCATAAAAAACAAATTTGAGGAACTAGAAATTATTGCTAAGCTCCACACTCCAGACATCCTGGCAATAACAGAAACATGGCTAAACCCGCAAGACGAACAAACGCACTTTCTAAATGATTATCAAGCAGAATTCAACTCAAGATCAACGCGTGGTGGAGGACTTGCAGTGTATATCAAGCAAAACATTAAATACAGAGTATTACAGAACAGCACGGTCAACGGTGTGGAATTAATAAAAATACTACTAGAGAAAAGCGACACCGCCATTACAATTCTGTACAGACCACCCAATATCCCTTTTAGAACACTTATCGACACCCTACAAAACAATATTTTTAATCGCAAGCGCGGTCACATCGTTCTTGGAGATTTTAATGTGAATATTCTAAACAAAGAGCCAGCCATAACTGAATACAAAAACCTAATAATCGAAAACAACTATAAGATAGTCAACCCAATAGCAGAAAAGCACTCCACAAGAAAAAACACAGACGGACATGGGTCAATATTAGATCATGTAATCACAAACAAAAAGAAATATATCCAAGACATAGAGATACTAAAATCAGATCTATCAGACCACAACGCTGTAATAACGACTGTGAATGCAGAAATACGGCAGCTCAAAGGATTTGTACATAAAGTACATAAAAGACGAGACACAGCAGCAATAAACATGGCAATCACAAACCTACGAACGGAAACCATACGCAGCTATGAACAATTGTCAAAGACCCTTGAAGAAATAATAACTAATAACACAACAGAAAACAAACTAAAAAGAAGAGAGCTGAATGACTGGGTAGACAGGGACGTAATAGAACAAATAAAAGAACGAAACAGATTGTACAAAAGATTGCAAAGGAACCCAAATAATGACTTTCTCCGAAATGAATACCACCACAAGAAAAAAGCCACAAACAAATTATTAAAAGCGAAAAAATTACACTATTACCAACAAGAACTACAAAACTCCGCAGATAATCCAAGAAAATTGTGGAGCACCATAAACAGAATAGCAGGCAGACAACGACAGAAACAAACGATAGAGGAAATGACTTGCGGGGATGGAACAACGACTAAAGACGGCGCTAGAATAGCAGAAATTATAAATAACTACTTTATAAACGTAGGCACAACACTGGCAGAGACTCAGATCGGCGGATCCCAACACCCTCCTATCACCACCACAACAGGAAGACACTCTACCCCTTCAGTATTTGAGCACACAAATGAAGGTGAAATGAACGAGATAATAAGTCAACTGAAAAACAACACGGCGCCCGGCTTCGACAGGATAACAACTGACATACTGAAGGAAAACAGAAGAACACTTGCACCAATCCTAGTAAAACTGACTAATGATGTGATACAAACAGGAAAATATCCAGACTATCTAAAAACTACCATTATAAAACCAATCCATAAATCTGGAGACAGAACCAAGCCTGAGAACTATCGACCGATCGCATTGCTGTCAACGCTGAACAAAGTGCTCGAAAAGGCACTCCAAAAGCGCATTGTGGATCACCTGAAAAAAAATAAAATCACAAGCACACAGCAATATGCGTATCAAGCGTTATCTGGAACAACATCTGCCGCGGGCGACCTTGTAAATAAAATAAAAATAGACCTAGACAAAGGAAAAATAGTGGTCGGGCTATTTATCGACCTGACAAAAGCTTTTGACACTATATCAAGAAAGAACTTAATTCAGAAGCTCAAAGCAATAAACATTAAAGACAAGAACCTGGATCTAATAAGGACATACTTAACGAATAGGCCACAAATCACCGATATAGACACATACAGGAGCGGCATGCAACATACAAAAGAATACGGCATACCTCAGGGAGGAAATTTACCACCGGTAATGTACATCATATATACCAACGACCTGGCAGAACAAAATCTAAATGCAATCCCTTATATGTACGCAGACGACACATGCCTACTATATACAGCAAACTCGTCAGAAGACCTACAACAAAAAATCGATGAAGACATGCCTGTGCTGACCGAGTGGTTTTACAACAACTTACTAACCATCAACCTAAAAAAGACGGAATACATAATATTTGGCAGAAGAAAAACAAAGATGCATTTTAGGATACAAATAAACGGAGAAAACATCAGAGAAACCAGTGAAGTAAAATACCTCGGACTCAAACTTCAAAGAAATTTAAAATGGGATGCACATGTGAAGGACCTAACCTGTAAGAATGCAAAAACAATCGCAGTCATAAAAAAAATTAAAAATTTACTCCCAATAACACACAGAAAAGTCATATATCATCCACTATTCACCGCACAAAACAGCTATTTGATACACCTCTGGGGAGACACCACAAAAAAGCACTTTAAGCAGATCCAGACGCAACAAAACAAAATTTTAAAAATTTTGTATTCTCTGAATAGACTTACCCCAAGCAGCGACGTTTATTCGATGACGAAGGAACTCAACATGACAGACACCCTAACTATGAACAATCTGGTGCTCATTCACAAGATGCACAACAGAAAAATAAAAACTAACATGAAACTTAAACTCAATGACGAATTCCACAAATATATGACCAGGACATGTACACACATACGAACACAAACATCAAGAAAGAATTACTGCACACAAACGTTATTGACAGAAACTATACAAAAATACAACAAACTTGGAAACTACATAAAAAATCTCACAGTTCCAACTTTTAAGTTAAAAATTAAGGACCTTCTGAGAAAAAAACAAATATCTTAAAAAAAAAAAAAAAGAAATAATAAAATAAAGAAAAAAAACAAACCAATACAAAAAAATAATAAAAAATAACTAAAAATAGCAGCAAAAAAATATAAAAAAAACAAACCAATACAAAAAAACACATAAACCCTCCATACCGTTAACCCGAGGCAGCGTTCAACCCTCATCAGGATGTGCCAGCCCCGAGGTGAAGACAGAGGGATGACGAGGAAATGAATTATTTACTACTGTATATCTTAGTTATACATACTTTGTAAATACATTCAATGAATAAATTATTATTATTATTTAAAAAAAAAAAATGTCTATTCGAGTATTCTAATTGTATTAAACATATGGCTTGTGCATATCAAATTACTCACAAACAAATGCTGACCCCATAGGAAGAACAGAAGTTTTATTTGTGTCCAGCGAAATTTGTTGGCAAAAATGTTAAACTGACAATCTAAATGTAAATAAAAACGGCCTAAAAGATATCAAAAAGACCTATTGATCGCACCATAAATAAAAAAGATATTTAAAAACACAAATAAATTCATTTCTGTTCACTCTCGAAACGAGATGTCTGTTGCGTCGTTGCTGCGCTACGCTTTTTATTATTTCCTTGATAAGTTGACCGTAAGTTTTTGTTGTATAATTGTAACCTCTATTACCCAATAGTTATTTTTTAAAATCACTTAGTTGATCGAAACCGGTTCTTATTGAAATAAATAACAATTAAAGGATCAAAGAGGTTTTATTTGCAATACATACTAATAAAAGGTTATTCATAAAATGGAATTTCATTGTTTATTCGAAATATCTTTGAAATCATTAAATATTAAACTGTTTTCACATTAGAGAACATACAAATCGGCACGACTATGTCTATTTAACGGACTTCTCTAATAATAACAAAAGCACCCATAAGAAATAGAAAATTGTTGTGAGGGACAAAATAGCTCCAACTAATTCTCCTGCACAGATGCCCTTATATCATTTTTAATTATTTTCAAAGCTGAAAATGTATGCATAATTATGGCTATAAGTATAACTTCTGAAAAAATGATACTAAATTCAACTACGGCCCTACTTCTCAAATTCATTTTAACTCTCTTTTTCAAATATCCCTTTTCTAATTGCTGTCAGATCACATTTGTTAATCGCGTTCACTTTCCCCCGGAAAGCGTGTTTTGTAATTTGAGTATTTACATATGTATGTAGGTAGGTACTTTGTAAAAGACCTAATACAATACTTATTTGGTTTTATTTGTTTACTGTCTGCTAAGACAACGTCCATCTCGCATGTTTTTTTTTTTCTACAGTAATAAAACTTGGACTCGGAGTCGGTAGATTTTTCCAACTCCGACTCCTATGAAAATTGTGTAATCTCCGATTCCGACTCCACGACTCCGACTCCGACTCCACAGCCCTGGTTGATGAGCATTTTCAATATTCTATTTAAATCTGTAACGATTCAATATGGCATCCAAAAGAAATAAAAACGTTGAACTTTGCCCAACCAAAGCGGAGGGACAAAAATACTTTTGATACCAAAAAAGGCCTCAGAGTATGCTCTTACGCAAAATGCAAAATTTTTACTTTGTATTTATCGTCATAGCTAAGTTATTCTAGAATAAAAGAAAATGCCAGTTTTTACTTCTTGCGATATCTAGTAATCCATGCTATTTTTTAAAAAAACTTTTTTTAAAAACTGTTTAGGAATGAGGCCACATTTACGCAACTTTTTCCCCAATTAAGCGATAACGTAGCTCTTACAGATTCCGAAATCCCCATGTCCGTAATATTTGTCATATTATGTAATATTAGTAATATGTGTATTAACTAATCGCATGTTTGCGCCCTAATGTCAACGCTTGTTAGTTGAAGATAATTAATTTAATAATTCAATATGCTTGTGTTAGTGCTAAGAGTGATTTGATGTATGTAGTACAATACCTGAAGTATGGTCGGGTTCAATATGGCAGTGTTTCTACTAAAACTACACTATTGCCTTGATACGTGTTCTATGGGTTGAAAATACTGAAAAGCTTAAGAATTTGCTTATAAAAAACGAGTTCATGATTCCATTATTAGTTTTAGTTTAGTGTTATATAACATTAACAGCGTCTATTTCCGTTGTGGCTCCCTGTAGTTTCCTATCGAGTTATTGCTTAATTAGGAATAATCAGTGTATAATATGACTTTCTTCGCAATGAAATATTTTCAGTAACATAAGACATATTCATTCTTAATAATCCTTTAAACAAAAGATCTAAATAATCTGATAAATAATATAGGAACATAAATAAATAATTCTCTAGCACTGAAAATTTCCATTGCATTTACTCATGCACTGTTTACCAGTGCGTGTTATCCACCGGTTTCATGTTTGCTGTTTGATGTATGAACCCGCATCACCAGCTGGCGGTTTATGGGCACTATGAAACATGACGATGATGCGAACATTCGCTCGAGAGGTTAAATTCTAGAATCATGTAAAGTGGCTTAACGGATATTTGCAGGGATTAAACTGGATTCTACAATGTTATAAAATTTATCTGAGTTAAGCAAGAGTTACACAATACATATCTGAAACTGGTTACAAATGTTTTAGTTGTAATAAAAATAATAGATTAAAACATATCGTTATTTGCGAATAATGAATATCAAAATGGTAGGCAATATATGGCCGACGAAATAAATATAAAACTGCATTTAAAAGGTCTCCGATTATGATTAAATATACAAAATAGGATATTCATAACTGTAATATTTTCATTATATATTGTAATTTAGAACAAATTTATTAACAACCGCAAAAACCAACAATTATTGACTTTTAACTACATAGAAATTATTATTGGAAATATATTCCACTATATTCGATCTGCTAGTTTGTTTTCTTTCTACTATTTGACGTCGTGTTGAAAACAATTATCTAGAACTTCCAGCTACTATATTTAACTAAATCACAATAAATTTTGGAAATATCTTCTACCGTATTGGATTCGTCATTTTGTGATTTAGTTTATTTATATATTTCGGATTTGGAGTAGAACCTCAGAGTTATTAGTTCTATTTGAATTGGAAATGCTTTCCATTATCGGCCAGCTGTTTTGGAAAGAGCGGGTAAAAAATAAACTAAGCTAAAAATTATTAGCCGAGATCATCCTTTAATAGATCATTATGGTGCACGAGTGGCATCACTTTTTAAACTTAATATTTATGTCATGTGCGTGATATGTTTAGCAAAATTAAACATTAAATTTTAAATTGAAAATAAAATTAGTGACACAAAAAAAAATCTGATGTGGCCAGGCACATGACTTTATCATACAATATATAAAATTAATAGTTTTGCTGCATGAGAATCTATTTGATTGATATCAGTCGTGTCTGCATTAAAATAAAACGAGTTAGCCAGGATTTGACTGATAAATAATTAAATAATTAAATAATTCCTTTATTAACAAAACAATATTAAATGCAACAACATAATATTTATATTTAGGGCGATCAGCACACTTGTTTCCAAATTGCCTTGCTCTTCCACTCAACCCCTTACGCAAACTAGAACTAAATAGTTGTATCAATAATATAACAATTATTTCGAGAACTTATCAAAACAAAAATTACTCTAGAGTCTAAATACGCGTAATTGCAGCAAATCCAACTCAACAAAACATCGCACACGCCCATAAAAAAATACAAATTAAAACAGCCTGCGTTGTGCGCTCAATGCCTAAAGTCCCCCCTGTTGAGCAAACAGATAACGCTTCACCTTTCCCCCAAAACTGGTTAACGATAAGTTTTTCATATCTTCCCTGATACCCAGTGTATATGTGACTGACCTGCTAAGAGAATGGCCGTTTATACAGCTCAGCGCGATGGGCAGGTGGAGCAAACAAACCACTGAATCTTAAAATAAGGTTATAGACATCCGTTCTACAGCGTATCTTCCGCATGAGGTATTGTGGGATTCTCTTGGATAGCAACTTATGAGTTAATATTGCTGCATGAAACACCCTAGTGTTATCCATGTTTAACCACCCCAAGTCGCCCAGCCCATTCGATACATGATCATACTTCCTCAAACCAAAAACAAACAGAACACATGCAGTTTGGACACGCTGAACACTGAACACTGAACACACGCTGCCTATCCGACGCCGTCAGGCAAGGACCGTACACGGTATCACAATATGAAATCTTTTTACTATTGACAGTAGATGTAGTGAGATATTATCAAAACATCCGCATTTGACACTACCTGTACTGTCATTACACATGCATTAGACCGAAAATTTGAAAAATCCTTGCTACTATGTAATTTCATGTCAATGCAGATGCGACCGATCTCGATCAAATAGAATTTACTCTTGAAGCTAAACTATTCATTTTACCAAAAAATTTCATAGGCATAAATTATTCAAAATTTCCTCTTCTTTAATTTATTATTTAACTATTTTGACGAAATTACAGAAATAGCGGCTCATTTGCAAAATCCTTGAAAAAGGCTTAGAATAAACTACCAGTTCCTTTGGACCCTTTTGAACCAAAAGCTTTTCAGCTCTAAGTTTGGTCATAAAACTTCTAACTATGAACTTTGGTCCCGATACATTTAGTAGTTTCTCCGGAATCGTCGTCACAAAAATCGAGTACACACATACGCACACACACACTCACACACACACACACACACACACACACACACACACACACACACACACACACACACACACACACACACACACACACACACACACACACACACACACACACACACACACACACATATATACACACACACACACACACACAGACATTTTTTTGTACCTTGGTCAAAAATGTTCAGGGGACCCATAAAGACCTATTTCCGCTGAAATCTCAATTTTTTTTTTCGGCAAGATTACAATACTTCATCATACTGCGTATGATAAAGTAATTATGCTATCTAGTCATGCGTGTGCTATTAAGAATAATTATTTCTATATAAACTTTTTAATATTCAAAGTTAAACATTGAAATAGCAAATTCATTTTTTTCTAGTTCACGTTCTTAAGGTAATCTTTCTTTTTAGATTTAGATAGTTTCGAACGATCATTCAGAGAGTGGAATAAGCAGCAGATATTTACACAAATCGCAAAATTTTCAACCTCACTCGATGGCAGACGTATTTTAACTATTCTAGTCATGTTCTTATGTAACAATTATGTGTGTCTGATAGCATTGTATAATATATCTACTTCAAACGCCAACAAATTGGCTACTTCAAGTACCTAGCGAATCAAAAGTTATAGCACATTGTTTATGGGTTATCGCACGCACAATTGAAAAATGAGCTGACTGAATCATTGTTTTCGATACATTTTCAATCTTGTGAGGTTTCCCTTTGGATTTAAAAACGATTCATTAATTTTGATCTCACCTTATTTAAGATGATCTTTAAGTCAAATTAAAATGAACACGTTTTTTTCTGAAAATTTCTAACGGTGTACTTTTATCATCGCAAATCTGAATATGAAAATGTTGAATGTTGTCATTTAATTTTGTTACAATCGCATGAAAAAAGGAACTACTCTTTGCTTTTCTAAAACAATGTAGTTTCATGCTCGTATACCTGAACGTTAAAACAGTCCATAAAAAAACTCTCACTTTTTTTACTTTATCATATGCAGTATGATGAAGTATTGTAATCGTGCCGAAAAAAAAATTGAGATTTTAGTGGAAATACGTCTTTATGGGTCCCCTGAACATTTTTGACCAAGGTACAAAAAAATGTCTGTGTGTGTGTGTGTGTGTGTGTGTGTGTGTGTGTGTGTGTGTGTGTGTGTGTGTGTGTGTGTGTGTGTGTGTGTGTGTGTGTGTGTGTGTGTGTGTGTGTGTGTGTGTGTGTGTGTGTGTGTGTGTGTGTACCCGATTTTTGTGACGACGATTCCGGAGAAACTACTAAAGGTATCAGGACGAAAGTTCATATTTACAAGTTTTATGGCCAAACTTAGAGCTGAAAAGCTTTTGGTTCAAAAGAGTCCAAAGGAACTGGCCATTTACTCTTAGCACTTTTCAACGATTTTGCAAATGAGCCGCCATTTCTATAATTTCGTCAAAATAGATAAATAATAAATTAAAGTAGAGGAAATTTTCAATAATTTATGCCTATGCTATTTTTTGGGAAAATTAATAGTTTAGCTTCAAGAGCAAATGGTATTTGATCGAGATCGGTCGCATCCTGCATTGATGTGAAACTACATAGTAGCCTGGATGACAAATATTTTTTTGTGCTGTCACCACAGAAATGTCTATGGCTGTCACACTCGAAAACAGCTGATTTCATCAGTGGTTGGAGAACCGCTATGGAACGTTGCCGCTCTAGTGCAGCAAAGTACAAAATACAAAATTCAAATAAAATAAGATCACCAATTTGATTGTTTGTTGATAAGAAATATCAACCCGTTGTTATATCTAATTGTAAAAACGATAAATTGAGAAAATTGTAAATAAAGTATAGCGATGAATGTAGTTATATTTTAGTATGTAGGTACACTAGGTACGGATGTGACATCTACAGACATCTACAAAATTCAAATAAAATAAGATCACCAATTTGATTGTTTGTTGATAAGAAATATCAACCCGTTGTTATATCTAATTGTAAAAACGATAAATTGAGAAAATTGTAAATAAAGTATAGCGATGAATGTAGTTATATTTTAGTATGTAGGTACACTAGATACGGATGTGACATCTACAGTGTCATGAACGAATATAAATCTGTCAGAATTTGAATTAGTTTTTTAAACTTGATGTTTCGTAGAAGCGGTATTAACCTAACATTTCCTATACAGAAATATAACCATTTTTGATTTTTTTAAATACGTAATTCTCAAAAAGCAACACAAAAACGCTGATGTCACTCCTGTCGAAAACTACATAGCGGGACTCGCTCACATGCGACGGCGACGCTCCGCCATCGGTGACGCGCGGTCACGCGCCGCATCACCGCTCGTCGCGCTATTCCGTACTTTCGGCACATGTGAGATAAATAACTATTATTCTGATGACAGTAGGTAGTGTCAAATGCTGATGCTTTGACAATACCTGCTATTGATACTATTGGCTATTAAAATATCTGTCAAATCCTGGCTAACTAGTTTAATTTTAATGCAGACACGATTTATCTCAATCAAATAGATTCTCATGCAGCTAAACAATTAATTTTATATTTTGTATGATAAAGTCTTGTGCCTGGCCACATCAGATTTTTATTTATTACTATTTTGATTTATTAATATATTTATTGATAATTATGGAAGTATATGTGGCTATATTTGTACTTTCAATTGCACTTAGATATATTGTAGTGTGTCTGTCCGAAGGTTTAGCGGTTTAGATGAGATTTTAAAAATGTGAAATAGTGTAATGACGTATACTTACTAACATAAGATGTTGATTAACAATAGATATCGTAAGTCTAATAAGTTAATCATCATTCTAATTCGTATTTGCGGATAAGAAAACACCATGTATAGTACCGTAAAATTGTCAATAAAATTAAAAATGCCTTGTAAAATATCAAAAAATATTATAAAAACAATTATCATCGGCCGACATTGAACCATCGCCGCAGCTACGCCGCGTTTTCCTAAATCCGTACGGCTGTGAAATTCCCTACTAGGCCACGCAGCCGCAATAAGTATATGACTACAGGAGTGAAATGTCAAATCCTGCTTACATATTAGTTGAAAATTGACAAAATTCCTTCTGCACTGATTTTTTGATAAAAATTGCATCAAACATATATTCCATTTGTAGAATCGTTGCTTAAATTGCCGTAAGAAGCAATCTTGGGCCATTTTGAACAGGGAATTGAATAACCTAACCTAACCTTCATACTTCCAATTACCGATTACCGATTACTTCTAATATAACCAAAATTCACTTTTCCACTTCCTTCGCGTGTTAGATTAAAAATCTTACTGTATTTTTATATATTATTATCTATTTGAACGTCTTTTCGGTGCACACCGCACTAAAATCTGGCTCCGCAACTTTCTGTCGCCACTTTCAACATAGTGTGCTTGGTAACCGACCGATTTGACAAATTTTATGACGTTTCTCGAGGTACACTCAAAATTTCAACCGATTTTAACACAAATCGAAAAAATTTCTGGCCTTTCAAACTACAGTTTCGCATTATCATCTCTGTAATAGTTAAAAGAGCGGATAGTAACCCGCGGTAGCCGGTCGGAAATTATAAACCGAAAGCCGGATAATATCCTTTGCCGCCGAAATATTCGCCGCAAAATGTCTCCGATCAATTTAACCCTTTTAGTAATAATAGACGCGGGGATAAAAATCAAAAATCAGCATGCTACATGTTGATCCAATCGTAGGAGTATTAAATATTAAAAGACAAGTACTGGTGAAGTAATTAATTTAATAAACTCGCATGGTCGCAATTTGTTCGCCCTTCGATAAGTTCGCGTTTAAATTGAGTGCTCTCAATTCAATCTGGAATTTGCTATCTTTTCATGTTCAACCCATAGTGAAATGCACACGAAATTGAATTTTTATATGCATTAATCCACGCCAGCAACGGCACCACAAAATCCATAGAAAAAAATATACTTGGTTAAAGTACGGTAGAGTGAGTTTACCGTGTCAAAGTAAGTGTGACGCTGTGCGAACCTAATGAAAGCCACTGACGTCGGGGCCGCTCCCATCGCAGCATTAGCAGCCACATCTACGTACGCGTACCCGTATCTGTTAATATTTAAAGCGAGCGAACAGCCCGAGATAAACACTGGGAAAAAATGAGGACCAAAAACGAAACGGTATAATATCACAGAGAGTTGGGTGGCTAAGACTGTCGAAATCACCAGTTTAACCGTCAGAGTTTTGTTTAGTCCCGCACGGTAGACAAATTAGCTCACTCGAGCACCATTGTTTTCGTAAATTACTTTATTAAATGCATTCCTTTATTCACACAAACGCCTTCACTACGCCAGGAAATATTTTCTGTCGGCCATTGTGAAAAACCACGAAGTTGCTCAATCTGGTCTGAACTTTCATCTTTTAATACATACCATTATATCTATTACTAAATGGTACACAACAAAACACAGAACAGCTCCCTTAGAGAATAGGAAACGAGGTTATCGGTATCTTAATGAGGGTTATTCATGAACTAAGATTCAATAGTTTCTCCAAATAGTGGTGGTTGTGTAATGGCATCGGGAGGATTGCCATAGGCTAAAGTAGAGTAAAATTATTCACAATTAGATTTTGTCATGATTTTATTCCAACCTTACGAAGTTGAGAGTTAGTACAGTACTGCCACGTGGTACCCGTAAAATACCCTAGATTCTAATTTAGCGCAATATAGTAACCACAATTTCTAAATTTATATAAAATTAATGACGCAAACTAGAAAAAATACTATATTACACTCGTTTTATAAGACGTATAGGCACACTCGTTCCATAACAACTCGTGCGCCAATTTGACGTCTTATAAAACTTGTATAATAATTAGAAATTATATTAATTAATTAATTAATTGATCATAAAGTGACATTTTACATCTTAGGTATCAGAGCAAAAACATGTTCTTATTGCCCGCGAGGGCAATAAGTATTCTTATAGCCGCGCAGGCCTTAAGCGTTGCCATGGTTTATATATCAAATAAATCAAATATTTGAAAAAGTTATAACTGCTTCCGGGTTATGCCGTGTGTTAAGGTTGTTAATGCTGACGTTTCGCGAACCATGTTGCTCGCTTCATCAGAGCTAACTGAATACTTATATTTTATGAAGAAGCGAGGAACATGGTTCGCGAAACGTCAGAATTAACAAATCTTGTCACACGGCATAACCCGGAAGCAGTTAATTTTCTCAATGATTCTGGCCGTGAAAGCCTACGTACATATGAAATATTTGTCATTCAGTTTGTAAATTTTGTCGATTAAGGTTATCTGTTGGACAATTAACTATCTGTATTGTCGCTCAGCTTCGAATTGTTTGTATTGTTATTCAACTCCGTAGATACACATGGCAGTTGATTACGTCAAAATATTTATTATACCCCACATTTACCGTAGTGAAGGGTATAATAAATTTTGTCACAAATGTCCGTCTGTCTGTCCGTTCTGTGTACATGATAATTGCCATAATTTTGAAGTTATTGATCTGAAATTTGGTATACAAGCTTATCTATTAAAAAAATAAGGACAAGTTCGTGAATAGGCAACATTGGTTCACTTTGTTTATACCCCCCACATTTACTGTGGTGACGGGTATATTGAGTTTGGCACAAATATCCGTCTGTCTGTCCGTCTGTGTACACGATAACTGCCGTAACTTTGGAATTATTGATCTGAAATTTGGTATACAAGCTTATCTATTAAAAAGTAAGGACAAGTTCGTGAATGGGCAAAATCGGTTCACTTTTTTTAAATATTTTACGTTGGGGGGTATTTCCACTTCCGCACGGCTGAAGATTGTAGGAAATAAAGTTTTGTATGAACAACGGGCATGACAGCTTTTTACGGTTAGCTTCAACAGGCTCGAGAGCTTTTTAACGGTCACCTCCGGGGCATAAACATCTGTTTAATACCCTTGGTACATAATAAACAGCTACTTTATGCCCGCGAGGGCATAAATGTATGTACGTACCACCGGCTTTATTTCATGTTTGTACCCTCGGGCGTGTTAAAAAGCTCTCGGGCCTGTCGGCCCTCGACAATAAACATCCGTTTAATGCTGTTGGTACATAAATAACTATTACAGCATCCTTTCTGACAAATCAAAAAAAAAACATTATTTTCAAAATTCAAAATTTTAAGTTCAATATTAGAATTAAAATGAAAATTTTCTTCTTATCAATTAATTACACACCTTATTGTTAAACTTTTTATATCTAATAAAATCATTTAATTTGCATTTAAAAAAAAAACATGGAAAAATTTAATTGTTTTAGGAAATCTATATACTTTAGGCCTCTAGCGGAAGACCTACATATTTTTCAATTAGGACATTTTTTGTGGTATATGTGAGTTCATAGAGAGACAACTTTTATCAACTTTGAATTTTTAATAAAACGTTTTTTCGATGCACTCTTATGCACAATGTATATTGGAGCTCCTGATTATGAAGTTACCGTCAAATTGTATGGTCTAATATATGATTTTTTTACAAAATGTAATTTTACGTTGTAAAATATTGATAACTGTGAGAAAGAGAGATTTCTTAAGAAGAAAAACATTGGTTTGAATTCGTATTCATCACAATTAAATAGAAAACATTCGATGCATATGTTTGCATATGTTAAGCCATAACATTGCTAAATTCATAAAAGCTCTAATGCTGATGCAACAAAACCGAATAAGTTATATGCAAAACAACAAAGCCAAACCTTACATAAAGGATATTTAAATAAGTTGTAGCAGTTATCCATTACTTTATTTAACCCTATAAAAGTATGAACATGAAAAATTTTACCTTACATTCCAAATGTGTAAGTCTTCCAAAATGTATATCATGACTATAATTTTGTTGGTTCTAGATCTTAAATTATTCAAGTTGTACATACTTTTTAAATCTATTTGGTTGAAAAAGTAGTAATTTTTAAGATAATATAATATTTACCAAAAGGCACAAAAAGTAATAAACTTTTACTATTAGAAGTACTATGCAAAAAAGGCTTTACTCCACAAATCTATTTTACATTAGAAAGCACTGTACATCACATGTAGGCTTTTTCTACGTACATACGTATGATGCATAAAATATAATTTACTCACAATACTTCATCAATAAAAAATAAATATTACATAAATAATAATAACTATATTTGATACATATAACTTTATACTCATTCACCGCTTTTGCATTCGTAGGACGTGATTTGACGGAATAAGAATCACACGAGACCGCGTTCACGCTAAATCTCTCTGCCACACCACTCGATATCATTTTTACGGAAAAGAAAGTTGGGTTCTCGACTTGGGATGCGATGTCGACGAATTTTACCATACAAAGAAAGTAGTGAGTGACTAGCGCTTGTACATGACTATCCGCTATGCGTGGTTAACTAACATGCGCGCCGAAATTTTAAGCATATTAAACGGACGTCCAATCTCACCCCGACTATAGAACTCTATAGACCAACAAAACAACTAGACATCCAAGGTTTAATAGATAAAAACAAGTTTATTTTAGTTCACACAACGAAATACAAGATAGTACAAACAGCTTTAAGAATTAATACCCCAGTGAATGATCAATTATTAGGCGACCATATCTACGAACCGAGTTAGCAACAGCCATAAGTTCAGCAGCAATAGATAATTTCATAATGCCTTGCCATAGGAAATGAAGGTACCAGAAGCTACTACTATACATCGATGAAAACCAAATATGTAATCAGTAAGAGGCAACAAAAACATATAGACTCGTAAAGAGAAAAAATATAAATTAAAAATAGAACAAAAGTTAATTTAAAAAAATAACAAAGCCTGTTAATGGTGGTTATTCACTAGTTGTTTATATAATATTGACGATAAATAAATTCAAATATCATAAAGTAGCAGTATTCCTAAGAATTTATGTGACGCGAACAATTTAATAAAACCTTGCAGAAACACTTTTTATATATGACCCTCGTTGGTATTGTCCTCTATAACAAAGTGTAGCAATTCATTAAGTCAACGCTGAGGTTCGTAGACTAGAAGAAAGAAACAATGCGCTAATTGAGGCTTCCGGATTCAGAACACGTTTCAAGTTTTGCGGATCTGTGACTACGGCGCGTATGCGAACCATACGGGGCTAAAGTTTAGCGGGGTGTTTGTCATCTTTTCACAAAATGAAACTACGTGACACGACGGAATAATATCACTGGATACCTAAGCAATGCCCGAATGTTTTTAGACTTATAAGTTTTTACTGACGCGGAAAGGAGATTATTTATTCTATCAATATGTTCTTATGCTGGGTCGGTTAAGGAGCGAACTAAATGTGTACGGACACCCCTTAAAAGAAATGATGATTAGATGGCGTTTTCTTGTATCACACAATATTTATTTCATTCAGATAAATATACCAAAACAACTAAATTCCTCAAGCAAGCAATCGAGAGTATTCAATGACGTTATGAAGAATGAATTGGTGTTTTTATCCACAAGAATGTTTCTTAGGGTGAATCTATCAATGCAAGGTTAAATCTTGTAGATAACAAACTGGTAGTTTACATTAACTCCTAGTTACGAAAATGTCGCGTATTTCAATGAAGTCTAAACTTCTAGTTAAGCGACTACGGGTTCACGAGAGGTTGGCACTGGAAAAGTAATGTCGGCAATCATAGAAAATAAGATCTTAGTAATTTTCTGGTGTAATATAGCGCTTTGCTGTCAGCTGTGCATAGGCACGCATCGGTTACCGCATTTTTGTTTGAATTTCAACGCTTCAACATTATCTTTGTTTACGAATTTACATATGTGTTTTCTGTAAATTCTATATCTATATCATTCTATACATATAGAAATAGAAATAGAAATAATTTTATTAATTCCTTATGCAATAATTCACAAATTTTGTTATAATAAATTTTGTATTATTATACATCGCCTATTGTCTGCAAAGAAGTGGCACATTCTTCCAATGTGTATGGTGGATGGTCTTTGAAATGAAGTTTCAGCCTCTTAAGAGACAGCGTTTTGGGAAGGTTTGTCCACTGATCTGGCAACATGTTAAAAACATGTAGCCCCATTATTGTTGGTGAGCTGCAACAAAGTCTTATAAATGGTACACATAAGTTGTTGCTTTGACGGGTGCAGTGGATGTGAGTTTCTTCCCTCCGGCGTAGAGATGGCAGCTGTTCCTTGATATGAGCTAGATGGTTTATAGCTAATTGTGCATATATTGTTAGAATCCCCCATTTCTGGAAAAGTGGTCTGCATGATGTTCGAATTGACTCACCCCCTATAGCCCGTATTGCCTTCTTTTGTAATATTAGTATTTTGATGGCATGTGCTGAAGTTCCCCACGCCATCAGACCATAATTCATCTTTGCGTGAAAGAGAGTGTAATAAGTCGAGATAGCTGCCTCCGGTTCAATTGCACGAGAAAAACTTCGTATTGCAAATACTGCACCCGCAAGACTCCTGCCTAGATTTTCCACATGCGGCAGCCAGGTGAGATGTGTATCAATTTGCACACCCAGAAATTTGGCACTTTTTGATTCTACCTGGTATCTCCTGTTGCTCGTAATATGCAAGGTCTCTGTCTTTCCAATGTTTAGTATCAGCTGGTTGTTAGCAAGCCAACTCGCAGCCTCCTCTCTAACAACCTCAGCAGCTGCCCGTGCTCCAATGACATCATCACTGCGGACCAAGATTGTGGTATCATCCGCGTAGAGTGTCACCTCACCGCTGATATGTCTTGGGAGATCATTGGTTTATATAATAAAAAACAAGGGGCCAACTAAGCTTCCCTGGGCAATGCCAATGTCCGTATTCCTGACGCTGCTGGCTTGATTTTTGCTGGTCGCATATTGCCTTTGATTGGTGAGGTTTGATCTGAGGAAGTCCAGCGGAATACCCCCGAAACCATAGTACTCAAGTTTTTTCAGAAATTGTTGGTGGGACATGCAGTCAAATGCATTTGAGATGTCGAGGAACAGGGCATCGCATTCACTTCCGGATTCGAGCATTTCAGATATTTATGCTACAAGACGCCATATTGCATTTTGTGTTGCCCTACCTGCTCTGAAGCCATATTGTTCATTGCATAAATAACCATTTTTGTAGAAAAAATCAATTATCCTAGAAGAATGGATTCCTTCAAGGATCTTTGAGAATGCAGGGAGCACCGATATTGGACGGAAACTGCTCGGGTCCATCCTACACCCCTTCTTATAGAGTCACACGCGCAATCTTTAGGCTATAAGGAAATATTCCTGCCCCCATGCATTTGTTAACGTATGATAGTATGTCAGATATTGCGGGTGTTACATACTTCAGTATTTCTATGTCCATATCGTAGTGGTCTTTGGTTTTTTTAGATTTGATTTTTTTGTGTGATATTTTCTATCTCCGTGGGACATGTTGGAAAGAGGTAAAATATTTTTCCAGTTGTATAAATAAGTATTAGGGTGGGGTTTGAGTTGGGAATTATACTTACTTCCTCCAACAGTCTTTTGGCTGCTGTAACAAAGTAATTATTCATATCCTCACTTGACGGTTGTTGTTCGTGCCTTTCTTGTTGTTTCAATTTTCCTGTGATCTGGTTAATTCTGTTTTTGGTTTATTTTCTGTTTTGTTTATGTTTTTTCTGTGGCGTTGTCTTCTGTATTCTTCACAGGCGTTGAGGTAGAAGTTTTTGTAGGACTTAAAGATTGGAAAGTGTCCATAATGCAAAGTAACGAAGTATAGGAGAATAAAAGGCCTCTTTGCTTTGCGAAGTAAAATTTAATGTACTATACTAGTTTCGACATATCTGTCATCTTCAGTAGCATAATACTAAAAAGCAAAAAATAAGCAAACGAGAACAAACAATTAATTCAGTATAAAACTCACGTCAAAAAAGTAATCAGGCTTCCCAAGAATCTGTTGTATAATGGACTCTATTTGAATGTGATGGAAGTTATCCCTCAATTTGCGATGGAGAAAGGCGAGTGATTCTAAATCCTTTCCAATTCTCTGATGATGCAAACGTTTTTGCTTCTTGATTAACTTCCTTTGTAGATTTAGTTTTGTGGTAGGGTCCAGGTTATTGTCTTTGATCTTGGCAAAATTGGGAATCAAGCACTCATTGATGCAGACGTTAATAAAATATAGGTGGTTCTCGCATATCTTAATCCTTGATTGTAGTTTACGGAACCTATGGATTATCGACGAGGCATAGTCGTTGTTGAATTGGAAAGTGTCCGTAATGCAAAGTAACGAAGTATAGGAGAATAAAAGGCCTCTTTGCTTTGCGAAGTAAAATTTAATTTACTATACTAGTTTCGACATATCTGTCATCTTCAGTAGCATAATACTAAAAAGCAAAAATAAGCAAACGAGAACAAACAATTAATTAAGTATAAAACTCACGTCAAAAAGTAATCAGGTCAGCCTCCCCTAATTGTTTGTTCTCGTTTGCTTATTTTTTGCTTTTTAGTATTATGCTACTGAAGATGACAGATATGTCGAAACTAGTATAGTAAATTAAATTTTACTTCGCAAAGCAAAGATGCCTTTTATTCTCCTGGACTTAAAGATGTCAACCACCTCATCATTATCTGGGCGCATCATCATGCTCTCCCTGATCAAATCCAATATGTCCTTTATGGCTACGAGTTCAGGCGGGTACTGTTGAAGATTTTTTTTCTTTCCTTTGGTAGTGCGAATTGGAATACAGGTGTTGTAGTAATAAAGGAATGTGTCTAGAAACAACTACGTCATTAACTCAGGATCTTTTTCAGTGCATACTGCTTGCCATGTTTCATTTTGCAGTGAAGTATATAAGGTGTACTTGTTTGCCTCGGTAATATTTCTTCCGTCATAAGTTGTGAGTGTGTTGTGGAGTTTACTCACAGTGATCTCTATTGATTGTCGTTGGTGATCTGATATATTTCCAGGTGATGTTATAACTGTGAACTGGTTGACATTAGTGAATATATTGTGTATGATGGTGTGCATTCTTGTTGGTGTGAATATTTTCTGACGCAGTCCAAATGTTGCTATTGTACAAAGTAATGCATTAGACTTATTTGATGTTTCTGCCAGATTGACATTAAAGTCACCACAGACCACAATGTCCACGTCTGGTGGAAAGGTCGAGAATATGAAATGCATCATTTTCTCCAATGTATCGTGGAAGATCTGGAAGTCACCCAGGCAACTTCGGTATACTGATACTATTAAAAGCCCTGCCGTGGGGATGTGGGCTGCGGAAACCTCGGAGTGTACTTCTACGGACATGTCTGTTATCCTGTCCACCGGAATAGCCATCAGATGGTCAGCACAAATGACTCCCGATCCCCCATGGATGCCAGCGCTTCTTGTATATTTACTTATAGAGTTGTATTTTCTCAAGTTACATAGGGTGTGGTTATTCATATAGAGCCAGTGCTCGGATAACCATAGTACATCGATTTGATGATGTCAATGATGTGCTCATAGATATTCAAGGGCATCTATTTTATTAGTTATGATCTGTACGTTTAGGTGCATAATTCTGATATGGGATGGTTTGGAATCTGATTCTAGTCTGTATGGACATGTGTTGGAAACTGTTAAGTTTTGGTGTTTTCCTTTGTAGCTTGACGAAAAGGGTACTTGGTTGTGTTTGTGAAATTAAATCTGTTCACAATTATCCCCACAGGCCATACTTTTGGGTCTGTAATAAAATCCTTATATTCGAAATTAACTTCAATTCGTACCGTCTGACTGTGATCGGATGAATATATCTGGTCGACCAGGATATTTGCATCGTCTTTTTTAATTGCAGTTTCTATATACCCTCTAATTTGAGGCAATGTAGTTTCTGGTTTTAGTCTACCAATTGAAAACCATGCTCTCTTGATTTGGACTGTAGATGCTATGCATGTGCTTTAAGTAGCTGTACCAACAATAGCTTTCTTGTTTTTTGGCGTGCTTTTAGATTTATATTTCACTGCCAGTTCTTGTCGTTCTGATCCAGATCAACAATTGTTGCCGTTTCTTGCTTTGGGGCAGTGTTATGTTTGATAACATGTGAACATTTTTTCCTTTCTTCATTCTTGTTTTTCTGCTCTACTGGCTGTGTAGTAGGTTTCGTAGAATTGTTTGAAGTATTTATTGCATTAGGGTGCTCGTCTTTGTCCTTCGAGTTGACAAGATTTATGTATTCAGTCATCATTCTAACTTATTTTGATTGAAGTTCTTTGTGGGTGTTTTGCTTGTGCACTTGAGATTCCTCTTTATTTTTTGGCTGTTTTGTTTCTATTGTATTTTTATTGTTTTGTGGCATTTGTGTGTGTTCTTTTACTAATGCTTTAGTACATTCTTTTTCAATTCGAATTTCTCTTAGTAACTGTATATGGTCATTTAGTAACTCTATATTTTTCCTCAGCTCAGCAATTAACATTTCTTTGTTGTCTATGATGCTTCGCAGAAATGTGTTTTCCACTCTGAGGAAAGATATTGGCACATTTTAATTTTTCATTTTGGGGTTATCCTCCACATTCTGTTCGTTGTGTTGGCAATCTACAAGCCCTACACTCACAAATTTAATATTTTTGACTCGGGTGACACAGGAATTATGGTATCTGGTACCGCATTTTAAACATTTAGGGCCACTAGCAGCCGTACTTTTGCAGTATTTACAATCATTTGGCTCATGTAAATGCTCACTAGGCGTTATCTTGTATGTATATGTATGTATATGTTGTATGTTGTATGTATATGTCATATACTTAGAATTATATTATGTAGACTACAGGTTAGTTCGGAATATCAAGTCTTCTGTATTTGCACTTAATACTCACCAGATAAAAATGTATTCTCGGCTGTAGTTATTGATAAATTCAGAATTGCTTTTGGGGATAGCAGCCCCAAAAGCAGCTCATTTGTTCAATCCCTAAGCTTTCGGCAAAGATTTTTGCCTTCTTCAGAGGGTACGCTATAATAACAAAACTATTAAAATTCATCCAGTAACAACAAACCACTTACTTACAACGAGATGCGAGTGGGCAGCTACAGGACGGTATGACATTACATAAAAAATTACAAGGGCGGCTACTTCTATTTGTCTATTAACAAAAAACTACCTACAAATACATTAAAATAAGCAGTCAAAATATTAAAATACATCAAACTCTAAATGTTACCTGGTTTTCGTTTATATAAGGTCCAACCAACCACTGAATAAAAACAATGAAACTAACAAACAAACACAGGAATTCCAGCAACAAAGCACAAGCGCAACAATTCACGTTATCGATGATCAGAGTCCGTGAGGTTGTCAGATCATTTCAACTATCCACATATACTGCCCTCCAATGGTAAAGAGCCGTAACACAAAAATGACATTGATTGAAATTTTTCCCGTTTTCTCATAAATATGACGTTAATACTTAAAACAAATTGGCCGGTTTTACGTACAAATAGTTAGGTAACATGCTAGGCTAACGTAAATCCTTTAAAATTTAAAAAATGTGCGTGGTTTTTGCGTTGAAACAGAAAAAAAATAGCATTTTTTTGTATGTACATACGGCGTTTTAGCGTTGGACGGCAGTATAAACAAATCAAGCGATGGAAACTGCAATACCGGTCAACACAATCACATGTCCGAAAGCGTTGTGTGGGTGGCATAACCAATAGGCACTATAAGTTTAAAATTCAAAAGAATACCGGGTCCAGTGTATGGTCTCCCACACGGTCTTTATGAATTTGCAGCAGATAACTATACGTGGAGCTGATACCCTGAATTGTGCTTTGTTGCTGGAATTCCTGTGTTTGTTTGTTAGTTTCATTGTTTTTATTCAGTGGTTGGCTGGACCTTATTTAAACGAAAACCAGGTAACCTTTAGAGTTGTAATGTATTTGTAGGTAGTTTTTTGTTAATAGATAAATAGAACTAGCCGTCCTTGTAATTTTGTATGTAATGTCATACCGTCCTGTAGCTGCCCACTCGCATCTCGTTGTAAGTAAGTGGTTTGTTGTTACTGGATGAATTTTAATAGTTTTGTTATTATAGCGTACCCTCTGAAGAAGGCAGAAATCTTTGCCGAAAGCTTAGGGATTGAACAAATGAGCGTGTTGTTTTAATTCGCCTTCCGTTTGGCTGCTATCCCCAAAAGCAATTCTGAATTTATTAATACTCACCGTTACTCATCCGTGTTCAATACTGTTGGATATCAATTAAGTAATAGATACGAGCACATTGTGTACCAAATACTCATTTAGGCCAGCCGGCAGACCTCACGAGGCTGTCGCGTAAAACTGTCTGGTTTAAAATCCAACCAATTCCAGGTTTCTGGTTAACCTAGTCAGGAACGGCGACCAAGGCAGTAATGGATGTGAGGGAGGGATATCAGGCATCTGGTGCTCGCCGGTGACTCATCAAACGGGGCCTTCTGAAGTTGTGCCATCATGAGGACAACGATCTAGTATATCCGAATAGGGATGTAGGCAAGTGCGGATACACGCTATAGACCACATGACTTTGTACCCTTCTCGATGTGGAGCCATCCTATCCCACATCTGTGGGGAATGCGACGCCGCTGAGAGAGATGACATGTGGTAGAGTTCTCAACGTAAGCGTGCTAGACGGTGCACCCATCCTCCGATGAAAGGGTTACCTTTCTAATCTCAATGGGTACGGATAACGCATCAGCGTTCCGGGCGGGGACTCGTGAAACGTGGATTCCGGATGGTTTCCGACACGAGTACTTGGAGTAATTCAGGGCTATGGGATGCACTAACTCTTCAGTGTAGACCTCTAGAACCTCCGGGGGCTACCCTATACCATGGTTCCTATACTGTGGGTCAATGGCCGCCTCTCTACGGTGTGTACAGATGTTAAGTAGAGATTTGCGAAAGTGGGCTCGCCGGCGACCCGTCCAACGGTGTCGAGGAACCCCGACTAATACGAGTACCGTGGGGAAGGACGGCCCTCATGGCTGGTTTATGCTTACGAACTCTTATTTGTATCATCGGAGCCTGCGTGTGATGGTACTATTGGTGCACAACAACTTACTATAGGCATTTACAAAAAGCCAGCCATGGCCTCTTTCAACTGGAGACGGACACTCGGGGGCAGACACGTTTCCTAGGTGGTGTACCATGGATGCTGTATGGCGAAACCTGGGTCAGCGAGCCGACCCCTAAGGGGTGGCGGTCCTTATTCATGTGTACCAAATACTTACCGAATAGGGATACTTTATAGTTAGTACTTCTTTTTCACACGTTAAAAATTACAACACTACAAGACATATTTATAACAAAAAAATGTTTATTGTATAGTGTAGGAAAATATTCGGCCAATACCTGTGCCCTAGCAATAAAATAATTATTTTGTATAGGTAATAGGTACTATGCCAGTCCACTCCGCTTCATGTGGTCCGGCGGTCTGTAACCAAACTCCAGTTGGGCACCTGAAGGTTTTTTGATTATTACACCATTATTTTAAAAAAGAATGGTAACATGTCATACATTGCGGAAATGAGAAAAAACACGACTATCGGAAAATGCCAAAATTCAATATTGCGCCCATAAGAAAATCAAAAGTTGGCCATTGTTAGGCCGCCATCTTTGATATTATTTCAAATTAAAAAAATAGTACTGCATTCCTTGTTAAAAAGTAGCTGCAGAATGTTTTTGTTTCAAATGTCTAGCTACATTTGCTAACATTTCAGTTTTTTGTGAATATCTTCAAAATGCAAAATGATAGCTTAAATTTCTTTTCAGATAATTGATTAGCAGGAAAATAGGAAACTTTGCCAATTTTAAACATGGATTCTATCTCCACTAATAAGGTAGATCCCCATGGTGAGAATCACCAGGTATAAGACCTATCACTAGCGACAAACATGGGGTATTTTATGTTGTACTTGATAATTGCGTATATATTCCTGGCTTTATTTTGCTCACTGGAAGCTTTTGTATCATTGCTGATGATCTATTTGCAGATAACCCAGATAACCTGTAATTTAGTCACGAATCGTTCACTGTTATTTTGTTTCTTTTGACGTGAGAGATGGCGCTGTATATGTTGACAGTCATTCATTGTCAGCTGTCAAATTGAAATGTTAAGTAATTTGTAGACTGTTGTCCAATCTGCGTCATAGCAAATATGATGTAGGTATTAATCTAATGTTTAACAATCCAACTTTTTAAATTTGTATACGATCTATTTGTAATAAATATGTTGCTATAAATAAATCCACAGAACATATAAACAAAACGGTTAATTGATTGATAGATAAAAACAACTTTATGGGAATGCAAATTGTATTTAAAGATGTTTAAAGTAATGAGGTAGACTTAGAGTTAGACTAATATTAAAATCAAACAAGTATTTCAGTCAATTATCAGCAACAAATAACACTCAAAAAGCGATCTAAAAATCACGAAATTGTATATAACACACGTATACGATAACACGCAAGCTCACCCTGGGTAAACCTGATGACGCGACATCCCCACCCGCGCGACATCCCGCTAAAAGTTACCAGGCAACCTGTATAATTTACTAATCTTGGGGTAAGCCGACCATTGATGAACCCGTAAACTCAAAGTTCAGAGTTAACCTAAATTAAACTCGTAGTTACTGTTTTAACCTTGCATTGATATATCCACCATTAAAAGCGTAAAACAAAATTGTATATGTGTCAATTCTGACCAAGTTCTTTAATTGTTAGTTATACGAGTGGTCTCGGTTATCCGTGTGTAGAAGAATGCTTCTACTTTTCATAATTGAAATGCACACAATGTGAGAATCTTGATGAACTAGTGGACAATTTGCCAATGGAAGACGCAACATCGGTCAACAGTTTATCAACAACAGTTCATGAACATAAAAGTTTACCATACAGTATTAGTGTTGTTTTTTAACGACTATAAAAATCCAGGACGATAGCAGCTATCACAGGATGATCAAGAAAGTTTAAGATATTAATAAAAAACGTACACTCTCATTAAGCACTAAGTGCATCCTTCAGCCATATCTCGCAATTAGGGCGAAGTAATGTTTGTTTGCTTTCTTTGAGATAGAGCTTAACTTAATGCCTGCTGCGTATTATTGTTCACGGATTCCCGTAATGGGTGCCTTTATATTGAAACTCTTAGACGTCGTGCTTTAGAGGAAAGATAAGAGAAAAACATTCTAGGTTAATTATAATCCTCGCTGGCGTTTTATTGACTTGTTTACAGAGCAGGGACAAAGGAGAGATACATGAACACTTTATATCCCTAACAATTTTTCGCTAAATTATAGCAAATATCTTTTTAATATCCCAAGTTTCCCATAGTCAATGCAGTTTATTTATTCATAATTTTAACTTATTTAAGTATCCTAATCCCTGAGTGTTATAAATAAATACAGAAGGATATATTATATTATTGTATGAATGAAAGTACAAAGTCTAGAAGGAAAGAATGGTAATCATCAAATGTTGGTAGGGAAGCGAGAGATTAAATTAAGAATGAGCCAAAAATCAATGGTATGACCAATTCTTAAGAGTTGTTACGGTAACATCAAACTTGAAGCGGAATCCTGTATCATTGCGGAGCAAGACCAGGCAGGACGTACCAAATACTGTGAGCAGAAGATTATGAATAGTACTGCTGATGGTGTCATCAGGCTGTGGAGCATTTTGTCATTTATTGTTTGCATGTACAACAGTAGGTATTGTCAAAACATCAGCGCTTGACACTACCTACAGTCATTAGAATGAAAATATCTGTCATGTCCTGGTTTATTTGGTTTATTTTAATGCAGACACGACCGATCTCAATCAAATAGAATTTGCTCATTCAGCTAAACTATTAATTTTATCAAAAAATGTCTACTTGAATTTATTATTTAACTATTTTGACCAAAAAGGACATATTTCCGCTAAAATCTCAACATTTTAAAGTTTTAAGTCATCTTTTCTGCACGATAGTTTAAACGAAGAATAATGGTTAGGAAGTTTGGCATATGGTTTCTCACATTAGACGATAGCGAATTCTTTCGGAATCAAGTAATCAATGATCTATTTTTTAACGTTGACACGCTAAGACACATGCATGGATGTCAGCTAATTGCTCCATTCCTTTAATCGGTGCCGTCAGTTTTATTGGCATGATATTGGATGATTTTGTTGTAATGTAGATTTTCTAATCTCCGGAGATGTCTGCCGTTAAATTTTTGTTTGAGTTTGGATGGCGTATCTGTGGGGAGGAGGTTGATGATTTACAGTTATCTTCTCCAGAGCTACTCTTAGTTTAGCCACTTCTTCCCGCAGACTTATCTTTTCCAGAATTAAGTTGTTAATATGGGTAGTTAAATCAACCTCCGAGGTATTTGTGATACCACAGCCAATAGTCGCTTTTAAGGGCTCTATTTGCGTGTGATTAATGCCCATTGAAGAACTGCAAGTTATCTTCCAGATTTGAGAGCGCATACATAACATCCCATGGCACTAATGATTCAACCTGGAAGAATATACGATTAGTAGAAGGAGTATACAGACTGGAGAGGTAAGCGGTGAGCACCTGCCTCATGGTAGAAAAATCAGTTTTCAATCAGTTTTCCACATACGTTATTGCGTTATTGCTGATCAGATTTAACCTGAAGCCACCTAAAAAAGCTAAGGTTAAGTGTTAACTGTAATCCACGTCGGATATTACCTGAGTCAGCTAGTCTTCGCTCGTAATGCTAGTCTCAAATCGAGGGAGACAACATGTTGAAACTAATGTCACCGAAGACAGGATATTCTGAATTTGCATATAAAACTAAATTACGTACATTGTAAATTTTTTAAGGGGTGATAAAAAGTATTATTGAAATAATTTCGATTTTGAATTTATGAGGTAGTTCTACTGTTAGATTTTTTCATGATAGAAATCCTCCAAAAATTAATAGAAACACAATGCGAGTTTTATAAAAATAAGAGCATATTTCTCTTTTCCATTTTAGATTTAATTGCACTTTACAATTCTCTCTTCATTTGTAATTGCACATTGTAAAGTTCTACTGTTCTACCATTAGTTAATTTTTTGTTAGAATTCAGGATTCAGAATTTGCAAGGCAGTATTGATTTGCCTATTGCTATTAGCTAATAGCTAGGAAAATCAATGTTTTTAACTTCAATTTCATTTTTAAGTAGCTATTGTTTTTTATTTGTTCAGCACAGATTATTCAGCCAAACCAATGTGTACGGGCAACTTCAACGCAATGCAATCACGCTGATGTCACGACTTTTGCCATTTCGTTCCACGCTGTATGCCATCTAGTTGCTCGTGTAATGAGAAAAACGGCTACGAAATGTTAAATACGTTGACTATCGTGCAATTCTACCTTTACTTTACTGCGGCCTAGAACGCCGGCGTCGGTTTTTAGGTGTTTTATAGGTTGAAAACAAAAAAAGCTACGTTTGGAACAAATTTGCAATTTCTTCTTGAGCTCTATTATTTTGTTTAGTAATAAGGAAAAATAATTATTTAACGAAATTGTAAAAAGCTCGTTTTTTTTACTTTGTTGCTCTTAACAATTAAAAGAAGATCATCTTCTTAGCACTTAGTTTGATAACTTAGTCCTGAAGATGCCTCTTGCAACAGAGCGCGAAACGTCGACTGCTTCAAAGTCCTCAACGCGGTTTCCACCCGGAAATCAATATATCATTGACTCTGACCGCGAAAGTCTACAATCTAGAGTATGTCGATTGGTTACGTACATATCACATTATTGTGATATTTGTGGTATTGGAAATAATAAGGACTGCTTTACTTGACTTCTCTCTTTAGTTTTTACTTTATATTGAGTTGGTGTTTTTATAAAATTATTTTATAGTTATGTTATAGCGTTTATTCTATGTATAATAAGCTATTTGTTACTTAAATATATAAATTTAATACTACACAGCGCGAAGTTTTATTACTTAAATTATCTTTGATTTTTACTATTTAGTTGATGCTTTTTTCTCATTTGTCTGCTCATTTAAAGCGCTTATTTTTAAAACTTAACTACGTTTAATTCCGCTTTCTACTGATAACCATTGCGTATGGTTATCAATCAGTCCACCAATATGATTTATGGAACCGTCCAGCCCAAATAATTCGTCTATCTAATTCCATAGGTATTCGTTGTTATAAGATATTGCAGTATAGATTACAACCTCTGAATTTACATGTTATCATCAAGTCGACTCGAATTTCCGATATTGCATCCATCGTGCATCCAACTTCCTAATACAGTTTCGCATTACGTATTCGCATGCAGAAATTGTAGCTGTGCTGAAACGCCGCTACGGCACGTACCAATTTAAATAACAGGGTCTTCCGTACGCTAACGTGACGTTAAATTGACTTCTATTGTTGCAAATTGTTGTACGCCGCGTTCCTCCTAGCCTTCTTGGTCTCAAAGATGCAGTAAATAACCGAATTACACTGCAGCAAAACTTTCAAATGCATGCGCTAATCCGAATAATTTATAACGCTCGAAACTGGTGTTCCGTGCGGCTTGCTCCATTTGATATGTATTACGTTTACTGCGGTATCCGTGAACCTAATAACTAGGTAGGGTGATCAGATGTCCTGTATGTCGAAATTTTGAGTCTTGCAAAAATGATCTATACTACCACAATATTATTTAAATGTTATTCTACTTGACAAGCAGATGTAAAATATAAAATTAATTTTGTTTATTGCGAGATAAGGATTATTCATGTGTTGGTGCTTGTTTGAGTTTAATGAGAAGTGTAGCACATAAACATTTTTATACTTGTACCTACAGTATATATAAATTCCGCTTTCGTCACGGACTGCTTCACTCGTATATCGCTTGTAATAAACCTAACACGACATAATGTCATCACAATGCAAATGTTGATCCATATTTTCCTATTGGATTATAATTTCCATTTGTCACAACAGTTCAAATGCAGTTTTCCATAGCTAAAATAGATGTCGCGCGAATACCTAGCAAGAGATAAAATACATTTTTGTTGAACTGTCAAATATACTAACCTAACCTAATATATCTACTTCTTTCCCAATATTTCTCAATACATTGGTCATTTTTGATACAATTTAGAAATTGTCGGTCGTAAGAAAAATTATGTACACTACTCGAGCTGTAACGCATATTGCGTGCTCGCGAAAAATAATAAAAGTCGTCGCTTCACGGCTCGTATGTTAACTTTCCGATCGTATCTAATATGCTACAGCTCTTATAATGTAATATGTGACCTGGTCTACGGAAAGGGGGTTTATGTGCGAAAACCGGTTACCGAGATAAACGCTGGTGAAGTTTTGAACAACGGCGTCCTCGTTTTCTTCCACAAATCTACACACCTGTTGATCAACTGTGTTGTTGTTACTTTGGGAAGACGAATGTTGACCAACAGAATATTCTTCTCCAGCCAATAAAATAATCTTCTCCAATCCATAAAACTACAATAATTCCATTTTTTACCGCTAAGATGTTATTTGTGTTTGCGGTGTCGCAGAATTGAAAGTTGTAGAAAACGTATAGATACGAAGAGCCAAAAACAATTGCCCAAAATGTTGAATGAGCAAATCCCGAAAACGGTTTCGTCACCAAGCCACCACGAAACTGTGACGTTGGAAAATGGCGGAAATAGCGGAACTAAAGAATCAATACTGAAATTATAATGACTGCGACAAATTATGGGAGAAATGCTACCAAAAGATCATCTTTGAAAAACTATATGCCAAAATGAAATCAAACTGTATAAATAAAAGCAAATAAGAAATACAGCTCACCGAGTGACGTCACAAACATCGACACGTAATTGCCTGGAAAAACACAAACCATGCTAATTAGCCAAACGATACCAACATGAATCGAATCTGTGGGTAATTCTTCTTCGGGACAGTCCAATAAGTTAGGAAAGTGCCTGCAAACTTAGAATGACAAGACCGCAACAAACGCCCCTACGAGCGTGAAATTTGGACAAAATACTTTCCACAGGGTCCCACACATACAGAGCTATAGAGGTTATCATCAACAGTACGGTTCAGCTAATTAGCAAGAAATTAAGAAAATACAATTGGCTGTTTGCATTTGTGTTCTCCAGTCAAGTAACAGATTGCGCCACAGGCTATCTTCAAGCGCTTAAATTCGAAGCTCAAATTAATTTTTGGCATGTTTCGTAATATCTCCTGTCACACGTGACAACGTGTTTGTTCACTAGTCACAGTGTACATATACAGGTATTTGTTAGTTTGATATATTTTTAGCATGTGATAGAAGACATCATTTAGATCCTATTTAGCAACATAAACCTTTATACACTTTTCCTCACTTTTCTACATGTATTATTTATAGTATTAGTGAATACGTAGCTGACACACCCGATGACCTCAAAACTTAAAAAAAAACGATTCAAAGTTAACCTTATACCTACATGATTCCTAGCTACTCTGAATATTTTGTCGCTTGAGCACAGACGCCATTTCGTTGTATGGTGTATGGTGTAACCATCCCTACAAAAATTAGTAACCTAAATTATTTCGCAACTATTGACTCCGGATTTGTACTCAGCGCAAAGAAAAACTACTACCCACATTTATTGCCTATTGCTTACAAATCGGTTATTTTTTGGTTGTGAATGGAAATGATGTAGTCGGTACATCGAAGTTTATTTCTTAAACAAAAAAAAAATGAAGATGAAGTTTGAAATAAAAGCTGTTTCTTGTTAAAATACTTTTTTTTCGGTGCGGAGGAGGAGAACTGCTCCGAAGATCAACCACGCAGGCATCTTAGGTGTTCATTGTCGAGCTTTAGTTCGTGTGGTTGGTAATGTCAGACTCTACTGACTAAACTCCCCCTCCCTCTTCTTCCTCAGTTATGAATAGAAATGATGTAGTCGGAATATAGTGGTTTATTTCTTAAACAAAATGATTTTGAAAATGAATTTTGCAACACAAGATGTTTCTTGTTAAAATACCTATTTTTTGTGCGGAGGAGAAGATGTGCTCATGCTGACCAACCGCTTGTGGCACCTTAGATGTTCATTGTCGAGTTTTAGTTTGTGTGGTTGTCGTGGTAGTGGTGGCACAGACGGAACTACCCTCGCGGGTTTCAATCATCATCTGTCCAGGAAACTAGGTCTTCTTTTACTTTAGGGCTCTACTAGTGATGGGAAGTTCGACTCTTTTAGGTGATTCGTATCATACGAATCAATTCCGAAAAAGATTCGTATCAAAAGATTCGTTCATTTCGTTCAGTTCATTTAGTACACAAGATTCGTTCAGTACGAACAAATCAAGTGATTCGTTCAGTGATTCGTTCAGTACGAACGAATCAAATGAATCGTTCAATTGGTAAAAATGGGTTTTTATGCTTTGTTGTGTAACTAGATATAACGTACAAATTTAGTTAATATAGGGTTAAAAAGACAAAATGAATAAAAACAGAATATGAATACGATGACGTAAATTTTCGTTGATCCGCCTTTGTTGAAAAAATACACGAGCAATACTTGCATTTTGATTTACATTCTTAAACTCTTTTAAAATGTAACCAAGTGCAGCTTCTGTTTTTATTCATTTTGCCTTGTTAACCCTATATTAACAAAATTTGTACGTTAAATCTAGTTACACAACAAAGCATAAAAAACTATTTACCAATAGAAATTATTGTAAGAATATAATAATTTCGTTTGCTACCACTACCATTACCACCAATGAACGTACTATCGTGGCCATATATTACGTCCCTTCTTTTGACGTCCATTTTCTCAGAAACATAGGGGCGAAAAAATTTGAAAAAATTCTGGTGCTGTCCGTGATTAATATACTACAACTCATAAAAACTAGAAGGCTGTATGTGTTGGCGTTTTCCCGATTTTTCCAAATTAAGAAGAATTGGCGCTGTTTTTGCCACGTAAATTTTATTCGTTTGATTTTAGCAATGAATTACTCCGGAAATAATACATAGATTTGAACGAATTAAAAAGTATAATCACCTGCGGAATGCTAGCTTTCAATGTGCATTTTTGTAAAATCATTGGATTAGTGCTTGACCCACAAAAAGCTATATTATGCAATGCCAGCAATTCCTTTATTAGAAGAGCTAGAATAATTAAATATAGACTATAGGCTACCCACTAATTCATATGTTTAAAGTGTATTACATGATCATTGTTTATCTTGCATTTTTCATACAAAAGATCGTGCTGAAACTCCGCGAGAATTCCGAAGCTCTACGGTCTTTGGGGTACTGCGGGGAAAGGAGGCGTTAGCGGTGCAGTCATGTCGGAGAGAACCGACACAGCTGGGAGGACCGGGGCAGCTTATTATCATTTATCAATACACCAAAAGAACCATAACTTATCAAGGTTGTAATTTTAACTAACAATTAAATTCTTAATATTTGCATAATTTTGATTATAATATGTGACCCGGTACGAGAGAAATCTCTTCTATCGATTGGCGTTTATGTTTTCTTCAGTTTTTATACAATAAGGTTGTAAACAAGATTTTGAAGCGGATAGATCTAATAATATGGAGTTAGCAGATTTTCCGATTATTGGTTAATTAGGCTTGGTTGATAAACCCAAAAAATATTTAAAAGGTATGCTCGATTTTGTTATATAAATATTCAAACTATATAACTATATAACAGTTTCAACAGCTTATTTATTAATAATATTTTCCGTCGATCGTTTATTTATGAGTCAGTTTAGTGAATAGGAAATCGTTTATTAAAGTACTCCATTAATGCACGATTTCTGTTAATGCATGATTTGTTATAGCCAATCACACGACATCTGACGTCGTTTGATTGGCCAATCAAACATATGTGAAATGAAATCTTCCAATCACAACATACCGCACTCTAGAACTGTCAGTGTCTAGTTACATAAATTGTCATATAACCTAAAAAGACATCGGCGAAGAAAAATCTATGTAGACGACGCTATAGGAATACGATCGACGGAAATTTTTTGTAACCAACTCGAATATTAAACGGCGATTAATGATCTCGACAATTAACGCGCTCGCTTCGCTCGCGCGTTAAACAGTCTCGATCATTAATCGCTCTTTTTAATATACTTGTTGGTTAAATAACTATTAAATACATGCAGAAACTATATAAAATAAATACAACTCTTGATATATTACATATATTACAAACGTCAGCTCTGACCCTATAAAACTTAAAAATATCAAACAACTTTTACAAATTTAGCATCGTAAATTTGTAGACACATAGAATATTTTGCAGATCACTCATTAATTTTAAATGCTAAACCCGAAACCCGATTAATTGCCAAGAATTTCCATGGGACTTCCAAATACCTGTTCGTGGTTCTGTTATCTTATTGACTTATTTTGCCATTATTTTTTAATTCGGTAATCTGTCGCCGGATATCCAAATTTCTTTGGCGAGGCATAATCGCCGTGTCGTTTTATGTATTGTGTCCGTAAACATTAGTAACTATAGGTTAATAATATGGTGATATACAGGAGGGATGTAAATTTTAAATAAATCAAAAATTACAGCCACATCCTGGATTTGAACCAGGGACCTTTGCGTTTCTAAACGCAAAGGTCTATATATATCTATATATATATATATATATATTTATATATATATATATATATATATCTATATATATCTATATATATATATATATGCAAAGGTATATCACCATATTATTAACCTATAATATTGATTTGACTAAAATACGTCGTTAAACGTTTTCATTAGTAACTATAGTAATGCACGTGCGATCCGCCACTACTGGCAGCGTCGCTGTCGATCCCTTACCCCGCTCGCCCCAGGGACCGTAGAGCGCCGCGTCAACTGCAGCAATCATGAGATGCTTCAACTCGATCTTTTGTAGGGAAAGTGCAAGATGAACCATGATTATGTAATAAAGTTTAAACCTATGAATTAGTGGGTAGCCTATAGTCTATATTTAATTATTCTAGCTCTTCTAATAAAGGAATTGCTGGCATTGCATAATATAGCTTTTTGTGGGTCAAGCACTAATCCAATGATTTTACAAAAATGCACATTGAAAGCTAGCATTCCGCAGGTGATTATACTTTTTAATTCGTTCAAATCTATGTATTATTTCCGGAGTAATTAATTGCTAAAGTTAAACGAATAAAATTTACGTGGTAAAAACAGCCCCAATTCTTCTTAATTTGGAAAAATCGGGAAAACGTCAACACAAACAGCTTTCTAATTTTTATGAGTTGTAGCATATTAATCAAGGACAGCACCAGAATTTTTTCAAATTTTTTTGGCCCCTAGGTTTCCGAGAAAATGGACGTTAAAAGAAGGGACATAATATATGGCCACGATAGTACCTGTACTGTTCGTACAGTGTACTGCTACACGTACGAAAGTAGGTACAGTGTGAGTCAAGAGTCGGAACGGTTCGTTCAGACTCATTCAACTAGTACGATTTCGCCCATATACGGATCCTGGTGTGAACGACTCAGTACGTACGAGTCATACGAACGAATCAATACGTACGAGTCATACGAACGAAGTCAGACCGGACCTAGTGATTCGTACCATACGGTTCTTTTTAAAGAGTCGTTCAGTTTGAACGAATCATACGAAAATCGGCCACCTCTAGGCTCTACCTTCCCTCATTTTCTTCTCGCTATATGTAGATTGTAGATCTTTCGCAAGACCATCACCGTTTCGTCCCATTTGTGTTTGTCCGCTAGCAGCACGCCGATGATGTTGGTGGGGGTAAGATGTTGCCCAATTACAACCCCGACTCGTTCCTTACTTTGTCTGTTGTCCAATCCGGGCAATTGTCGGTACTTATTTCTTTTTTTCATTCTGTGCATGTATGACTCAATTGAGCCATGCCACGTCAAAAATTGCGTAATCGGTATCTTACTTCTCCATGTTTCCTTGTGCTCCATTTTGTGACATCGGCGATCAGAGTTTTCGCCCACAGCGTTGTTTGGTGTTCAGGAACTCACCTCGTCCGCCAGGCTCTCATGGTAGCCTCCCTTTCATCGTCTTGCTACCGTTCGTCCTTGTTCTTTGTCGCTCCTTTATTTTTAAATCGAGGGGTATCATACCCGCCACCACTGATGGAGCAGCGGTGGAGACCTTCCTGTACGCGCTGGAAATGAACAAATTCTACCTTCTCTGGACTCCGAACGGAATGTCCCTGTATTTCTTGTGGACCAAGGCGCGGATCCATGTCATGCAAGCGTAAGTGAGAACGCTTTTGGTCGTCATGACGAGAATTTTTTTTTTTCAGAGTAACTCCTTTTACACTCGGCATGATACGCTTCAGAGCGTTGGTGAGTTTTTCCGCCCTTTGTACGACTGCTTTGACATATTCTGTGTATCTTTGGTTCCTGTCGCTGGTGACTCCAAAGGTACTTCAAGGAGTATGAGTATGAGTGGTGATCTTGTGTCCGCTGAAATTGAAGGATAACAAAAGCTGTGTCTTGCTAAAATACATATCCCTTTCTTTTTTTTTTGAAGGAGGGGAAAATGCTTTATGCGCACCACAGACGAAGGTGCAATGTCGGTGGTAGTGTGGGACTCACATCGTCGGTTACCCACTAAAAGCCTCTCCTGCTTGACCTCACTCCGGACCGGTACTACCAACAATCCGGGCGGCTTCCTTCCTTGTTCTATACGGCGGTGACTTTCTCCGCCATCTCCCTATCCCTCAGGATTTCGGTGACATATCCTTCCACGGTCTTCCAGCTGTCGGCGGTATTCTATACTTCCACGGTATTTCCCGGCCTCAGTGGAGTTCCCAGCCGCGTTTCGACTTCACTTTTCCTCTGCAGTACTTCTGCGCACTCATACAAGGCGTGCGTAGGACTGTCTTCGACGCCACGGTGCAAGCATGCACTTTCTGGCGTTTTCTTTATCCAGTGGAGGTACTGTCCAAAAGAGCCGTGTCCAGTGAAAAACTGGGTAGGAAAAACTATAGTAGTTGGTTTCACCGTGTCTCCTCGTCATCCAGGGTTCGATGTCGCTGATAAGGTCCATTGCGCCTTGCGCTCTAGTGCAGTTCTTCAGCGTGGCGGCCCTCTCTTCACTTTTGGGTTTCTTGTTGTTTCGCAGGCGCGTCTAAAATACTTATTCAATGATACCATACACGACCTAGGTTCTCATTTTAAATTGTAATCCTGAGGTGAGTTGTGCCGACTTCCGGTATATACCGGAAATCAAAACTACTATCAATAAATTCTCCGGGAAGGCGACCAATAACAAAGAAAACGCCTGACACAAAAGAAAAGGCATTTATTTGCTTAACATAACTATTTTAGAAAAATGGGACTAGTAAACGTAAACGTAATGCTCCTTTTTTAGACAGCAACATAAAAACCTCTTTTCAAACAACATCAATCCGTTAGTAAAACTGTTTGTTATATTGTAGAAACATTCGTCTTTTACCGTCAGTGTTTTGTCCCTCATTTGTTAATATTTAGGACTTTATGGCCAATGGAAATCGCATTGGTATTCGGTATTTCTATCTTCAGCAGCTCAGTGAGATATACATCTCCTTTTCTGAAAATATGTACTTAAGATGGTCCTAATATCTGTCAAAATATCAAGGTCTGCCAATACAACACTGTCCCCTAAAATAACAGGTCATCTGCATTTTGCATTTCCGCTAAATTCATACTACGCCAAAACTAAATATTTTCTATCGTTTTCTTTACATTAAATACAGTAACTGGTTTACAAACTATTACTCGAAGAGGCGAAAAACTAAAGAGAATTTGAAAATCTGAAACCTTCGCATTTGTAGATATGAGTTTGTTCTGGGAGGGTAGAACAGTCCTTAATATTTAGAATTATTTATGCATGGTGGCCGATCATATAATTAATATAAAACAATAATATTATAGCCAACCAATCATGGGGAAAACTAAATAAACAAAAGAAATCATTATGTCATAAAACGTCAATTCACATCGACAAAGAAAATACTGTCGCCGCATCGTCAGTAGAACACGATCGACAAAAAAAATTATAAACAAGTAATTGAAGATCGGCAATTGTAGATAGTGTTATAGCATCAGATTCATTATTTCAGGAAGTGGTCTGTATTACGAATCCCTGTATATTTGATGTGGCGGAAGATGTTCAGGAGGTACAGAAATCAATTTGCCGTTGAATAAAATAGCAAGGACTAAAAGTATTGGGTAGCCCAAGTTCTGATCTAATGGTACTGATCTACGGAGATACACACTCAGAGAGGGTGCGAGAAGTAGCTATCTCAGGAATAATAAATTATACAGGTCCACTTTGACGAATTCGTGATGTTCCGTGCGCTGGCGTATCACATACATAATGCACTAAAACCTCGTACAATTAATATCTTTCATTCGCCATTTGTTGAACTCGCACATCGGCGCTGTATTGTGCTATCGGACGTGCTTAAAAATGATTGATAACTGTCGTATTGTGTTATAATTCACCCTAATGGAATGGAGCACCAGCAGATTAAGCTGTTTTTCGTCTTTGTTGACAATGGGAGGGTGCGCTGTTATGTCGGGTTCATAAAACTGATATTTCTTTTTACCGAAGTATAATTACTTTTCATCAAAATACCATAGGTGACTCGTCAACTCGTCAATCACAAATTGTCTAGTGACACTTTTTCCAGCTTCATCAGGTACACTGGTAGGCTGGAGATTAAGTTTCCTGTCAAAACCGACAAAATTAAAAACGTGTTACATCACACATTTTTTAGCATTCAGCAGTATCATTTTAAGATAGAAGATGATAGAATAAAGATACCAGGAATAGAAAGGACACCATATCGGAGATCAACTTGGGAAAGAGAGCCATGAATATATTTAGGCAATAATACTGCATTTGTTGGTGTGGTAATTGATGGTACTTAAAACGTGACGCGCATATTGAACACGCTATTGAGGGTCATCTTTAGTTGTAAGACAAAATTTTTAACGTAAACTTTGATTCACAGTTGGAAGATGGGGTGATATTCACTACTAAGACCTACAACAAATATTAAGAACAATGTTAAGTTTAAAATAAAGGAATCATGTAGGGGAAATTCAGACAAGAAATCATACTCCCAATTTTTCAAAGACTCATATTTCCAAGAGATAAAATACATTTATTTCCAGCAAACTATAAGTACAATACCTGGTACAGAATTAGACTCAAGTGTTACTTACAGCACATGATCGAATAATGAATTAACCCTGTATGTTATTTTAACTCAATTTTATTTACAAAGGGATATAAAATATATCATATTACTAGGGTAAAGAAATTGCTTCTTCCTTCTTCGAAATTGCTCAGCGTAATATTATGAAGCTGCGTTGAGGTGGAAAATTAAAAATACTGGTTGAACAACAGGTTACCCAGATATTAGTGTAGGTATTGCCTAGACACCATAATGTTCGCTTCAATTACAACATAGAGAATCTTTTCAATTTGGCCAAATATAATGATTAATAGCTACACATCAGGATTTATTTCTCATTTAGAGAATTTAAACTGTCTTTTTGTTTTATGGATTTGTTAATTACTACATTGATTAAGTGCCAAGCTTTTTCAAGCACACAGTGGATAGTCTGAGGTAACGTTTCATAGTATATGTACATCCTCATGAAAAACTATTTCTATCGCAATCAAATTATGAGAACTATTGCGTGTCGTATAATAATAATCTGGGAGGTACCGACACTTTTGATATAATGTAAAATTTTGAAAATTTGTCCAATCGTTACCTAGGTTAGACTATTTTGTAGCCCCCAGGCCCATGGCGCTATAAATTAAAAAACCTACAAAGCCTAAACGGAATAATGAAATAATAAATTCTACTCAAAATCTTAAAACTTATATTGAAATTGATACAAAAATGTTGGAGTCAGCGTAACTTGCAAGTATGCGCGAAGTTATTAACTTTTAAATTTTGCTAAAGTTTGAAGCGTCGTAGCGCAAAAGTTTACTTCTTGCATCTGCAATTAAATATTTTTTTTTCAATTTCCCTTTATGGTAATAGGTTTAAAATGTTGGAGTACCTTTACCATAATTTATTCTATCTAAAAACACTTATAACTCAATTTCGGACAACTGGTCCCTGTTCATATCCAGGCACACATATTTTGAAACACGCTAAAATTAACAAGTTTTTAAATCTTACAAAAAGCGATTTCTATTTGTAGAAGCACCAATAAATAATGTAATAGTGCAGTCACCTAATGTTACTCGGCTGCTAGAAATGGTGCCAGGAAGCACTTGTATCACGAGGATTTATATGAAATGTTTGTACAGCTCCACATCGAACTTGTAGCGGTATCGTTGTAAGAAACTGCACCCTCGTGCGGGCTGCAGATGTACGCCTGGGAGCTTAGAACCATTTGCAGCATTATTAGTGCTTAAGTTTTATAATTGATGCAACCAGCAGTCGACGGGATGGAGCTTTTTGCCAAGTTAATTCCCTACCGATGCCCGACTCTTACCCAGTAATACGAGACACTAATTACTTTAATGAGAAATTGTGCAGTAATGAGCCGCCTATTAGTTCTCAACTTTCAACCGAGGCGCTCTCGGTTTACTTTACTGGCGCAATCAGAGAGGTATTATTCCACTTTTATTTATGCAGATATTGCTTACTTTTCGTTGCTTATGCTCTATCGCGGATACTTAATGGTTTGGGTTGGATTACATCTTTAAAACCAATTTGATGCAAAAAGGAAAAGAGTATAATCTGTTTGTGAGACTTTAGGCCAGTATTTAAATACTAATAAAATTAAAAAAATATTTATTGGTTCGAGTTGCAAACTTTAAAATATTACAGTACAAATACGAAATAACACCATAATTGGCAAATGAATAAATCCTATGATGTGATTCGGTTTAGCCGCTCTTCCATCACAGCATACTAATAATTGTAAATAGGCAAAGTCGCCTTGCACCTCAGAAAAAAATTCGTGGTATAAGTAAGAATTTTCTATAATTACGAAAATTATGTAATCAGTTGATCTGTCATAGATCGTTATATTATGTGTTGTAGGGAAATGTATTTTTAAGCAAAAGGCTTTTGTCTAGACAAAAGCTTTTTACTTGTCTCAAATAGATATGAACTATTTATTGATATTTTTCAATCTATTTGTCTAGGAAAATATATTTACCAAAACCGAGCATTTTGCTTTCAATTGCGGTGCCCGATAATGTGAGGTCATGTGCAATCCGTGCATGTTTGTGTTCAAATACCTCTCAATTAAAATTAAGTTGCCGATTACTTCTGTCTAATAACATATTCTAAGAATCATGGGTGATATGCCTGATTTGATGTGACACGTTTCAATACTCATGAATGCACATTTACAAAAACCTAAAAGAAGAAAAAAGGGAAGGAATGTCTGGTGTCCCTTTTACAAAAAACAAAATCGTACTACACTGGAAAATACTAAATTTCTGAATTCTTCGGATTAGGTGATTTGACGTATTGGTGCATTATCTGCATCGATACGTACCTGACTACCTAACTCCTATTTTGGGTACGGAAACCATGCATTGTACCACTGTGCACGTTTGACGTGTTGAAACGGTTTGCATAACTTTGTAAAGGTTCATCGATATTACTTTGGAGGTCACTTTGATATTCCAATACAGTAGCCGAACCACACACCTATTGTTGGGATCACGATCGGAGATGAATTTAATAACGCTAACAGTGAATATTTACAAGATAGGGGGTAAAATTTATACGTTACATACTAAAATAAGAATAGACTGTAATAATAATAATAGTAATAATACCAATAACAATAATACATTTATTGTTGCTAATACCACAGGGTTTACAAAAGTCAATACAAAATAGTGCCAATAACAGGCTTCCAGTAAACTTCACAATAAAAAATCACAATGTCACAATAATCACGAACAGCACACGTAGTAATAAACATATACAAAGTTACACAACTACGTCCTCGTAAGGTCACAGGTTAAATATTCATCAATGGAATAAAAAACGTCCTCCACCAAAACCGACCGAATGCGCCCCTTAAAAGTCTTAAGGGGCACCTGTCCCTGTCTCATAGGCAATTTATTCAAAAATTTTACTCCCAAAAAACTAGGTCTGTTTTCGGGCTTTGTCATTCTACTGTACCGCACAACAAAGTGTTCCGTGCCCCTGGTATGATACTCGTAATCATCACTGTGATGTTTAAAATCTTCCAAATGCTCCCTAACATACAAGTTCTGAAAGATGTACTATCGTGGCCATATATTATGTCCCTTCTTTTGATGTCGATTGTCTCGCAGATCTAGGGGCGAAAAAAATTGAGTTTACCGACTTGTACATTGGTTATGCATGGTTTTCCTTACGCTAGGAGTTAGGAGTAGCTAGGAGTTACGTGATATTATCTGATTCGATACGTCAAATCGCCCAGTTGACAATAATTAACTGTTTTTTAGTCTGGCACGACTTTGTAACAATAGGAAATTAAACGAAGGTTGGTATATCGGCAGTGAAATCTAAATAGTAGAAGGCAATTATCGGGCATATCCGCCATCAAACAAGCAACTACATACACGTGTTTCGGACTTATTAAGCCTCATCAGTACGGTATAGCCAAGGAGCAAGATGGAAGCTCATGGAGAAAACACATAAAAGGACCATTATCAGGGCGACCAATGTCGCCAATTGGTGCTTCTTAGTCCTCGAATCGGAGGATGTTGTGACCGAAGCACAGAAAAGCATCGACCAAGTCCGAAACACGTGTGAACGGTTGCTTGTTTGATGTCGGATATGTCTGATAATTACCTTCCTTCTACTATAGAAAATTAAACATACATAACCTAAAAACTCTTCTATTAGGTTAATCGTATCCAATTAATTTTAATTTTTTCTTCATAGCCAATAGTAGCTAGACATTTGAAACCAAAATATTTCACAGCTACTTTTTAACAAGGAATGCAGTGTTGTTTTTTAATTTGAAATAACATTAAAGATGGCGACGCAACCATGGCCAACTTGTCTTTCTTATGGGCGCCATATTGAATTTTGGCATTTTTCGATAGTCGTGTTTTTTCTCATTTCCGCAATGTATAACATGTTGGCATTAATTTTTAAAACAATGGTGCAATGATAAAAAAACTTTATTCTTTTTCACGTTGTTTGTCGTTCTTATCAGATACCCAACTGGAGCTTGGTTACAGACCCCCCGACTGACTAAGGATGCGTTGGCTTAGCAACATTCAGATTGTAAAAGAAATAAGCTTATTTTTATTGTGAGACGGTTCTCCATCTTGCTGCCACCACATTATTCACATTATCCACATTATTCTCTTTGGTCCAACTCAACATCGTCAATCGGTGCGCAGAAAATTTAAAAATCATTCTCCATTCATGTTTTCCTGGAAATGAAAGGCCCAGTTAAAGAGTTGAGGATTATAAGAATTGCAGGATTTACTAAATGATCCATGCTACGCTAAATTTATGGCCAATGTTAGGAATATTGTACGATGGGGCATTTCTATGAGAACAATAATAACCCCTTATCGTATAAATTTAATTCCATCTTATCCACTTGATGTTTGAACTAATTGTTCTTTACACGTCCATGTCAGCCACCAACTCAAAATCAAAGTCCTAGATAATAGAAACAGAGATCATTATTCACGCGTACGGGCGAACCTGGTAACCCTGAAGGCACCCCTGAAGACGACCTAACGTGTATGTTTACTGTTTTGCGCATTTTAATCCAAAACGGCAACGATAATTTCGTAATTTTAGCTATAGTATAAAAATGTCTGCACAAAATCTCCTGTATTGGGGAACTCGTAGTTAGAACGCAAGGTCTATAAACTATTAACGTTATTCAAATACGGAATTTCTTAGTTTGAGGGGTAAGGTGACGTCACTAGATCTGCGCTACCACCTTTATAAATGCTCTTTTCGTTGTATGATTTAGGTTAGGACGATTGGGTGCATAATTATATAGAAAATATAAATAAATCTTATATTTTAATAATATTTAAAGCATTAGGATTAAAGAGAAATTGACGAATGTGCTTATTACATCATGCTATTTAAATAATTTGTGAATAATGCTGAGGCAGTGCGTATTTGTACTCATTATCCGATTAAATAAATGTGTTCTGCCAAACTAGGGCTCTGGAGTTGAAGTAAGAGTTTAGGAGAAATTCAGTCACTGGAGTCGAAGTCAACATACAATATCACCAGGAGTCGTTGGATTCAAAACACTAAAGCTATCAACAGTCGGAGACAAAGGATTCATAACTGGAGCTACATATTTTTACAACCGTGCGAAGTGGGGTTGAATTAGTAAAATTATCAGGAGTTGTAATCGATTTTTATGTTTACAGACTCAACAGCTAAAACAAGTAGAAAACCTGTAACTAAATCAATATTGGTGCAATTTCTTCATCAAACAGCTCATTGGCTTGTCCTAATACAACATTAGGTTAGAATGTGGTATACATATGAAGTAAATAAAATATCAGTACAACTAAATATTTATTGCACGATATTGCTCTTTTTTTATTTTGTTTTTAATATAAGTTACTATTCGTTTCAAATACTTTGTTTTTCTTTTGCTATTGATTAGCGAAATTGAAACAACTTATCCGAACATAGATTCGTTGTTCGGCAAAAGCTGAAAACACATTCTAGCGTTATTGATATCTTTTCCACAAGGTATTTTATTATTGACCATAATTGACGTAAGTTTGGATAACTTGAATGTATAATAAGAAATTGTTAATTCGGTCATCATATTGAAACGTATTATAAAATATAATTCCCTTACGAACGTCAGAATTGTGTTGCCAGAGGTGTAGCGTTATCGATAGATTATTTCCTGTATTATAAATGCGACCGCATTCTATGATTATTCATCTTGGAAATTGAATTTACACAAAAAGAACATATTCATAAAAGGCCGTCGTTATCCCAGGGGTCGCCTCCCAATGGAAGTGAGCAAAAAGTAATGTGTCGTTTTTGTGAAGGTGAAAAATGATTGCCATTTCTAAAATTAAAGTAAGAGAGGACAAAACGCTGCAATGGATCTATTTTGATCGGCAAAGATTGCTAGTGTTACATGTCGCGTTGCTATTTACATGTAAACGTCAAAATAAAGATAAAATAAATGGGGCGTAAGCAAAGCTGTATATATACTTGGAAATACATAAATAAGAATAAATAAATACAGGAAATACCGGAAATACGGGTTTTGGGTACCGTTACCTAGTTTTAAGCAGTTCTGAACACCACATGCGTCATATTTGCTTGATGGCGTTTTCCTTGGCATGGCAGTAAAGGATGGGTTGCCACAGATTGCGGCACCATAATATTCCGGACGTAATATGACGGACGTATTGTTCTACCGTTCTACAATTATAAACATCACTACGATATTTGATATCTGGTGTAAAATAACGTGGAGAGTAAGAAATGACTAATTAGGCTAATTACACTGAGCGGCAAGATTTTGGTAACTTTAATGACACTATATTCTTTTGATATCCAGCTGAGGGTATAATATTATAAAAGCAGGTATAGAAAATTTTGCAGTCGTCTGTCTCAGTTCTGTAAATATCCGGAAAATAAAAAATGCCCATTATCAGGTATCTAGATAATCTACACTTGCGAGCAAGTAAATCGACTCACGCACTAAGAGTACATAAAGGTGTTATTTTTACTTTATCATACGCAGTATGGTAAAGTATTGTAAACATGCCGAAAAAAAAAATTGGGATTTTAGCGGAAATAGGTCTTTTTGGGTCCCCTGAACATTTTTGACCAAGGTACAAAAAAATGTCTGTGTGTGTGTGTGTGTGTGTGTGTGTGTATGTGTGTACCCGATTTTTGTGACGACGGTTCCGGAGAAACTACTAAAGGTATCGGGACGAAAGTTCATATTTAGAAGTTTCATGATTAAACTTAGAGCTGAAAAGCTTTTGGTTCAAAAGGGTGCAAAGGAACTGGCTATTTACTCTTAGCATTTTTCAACGATTTTGCAAATGAACCGTCATTTTTGTAATTTGGTCAAAATAGATAAATAATAAATTAAAGTAGACGAAATTTGGTATAATTTATGTCTATAACATTTTTTGGTAAAATTAATAGTTTAGCTTCAAGAGCAAATTCTATTTGATCGAGATCGGTCGCATCTGCATTGATATGAAAGTACATCGTAGCCTGGATTTGACAAATATTTTTTCGTGCTGTCACCACAGAAATGTCTATGGCTGTCACACTCGGCAACCGCTGATTTCATCAGAGGTTGGAGAACCGCTATGGAACGTTGCCGCTCTAGTGCGGCAAAGTACAAAATTCAAATAAAATAAGATCAACAATTTTATTGTTCGTTGATAAGAAATATCAACCCGTTGTTTTATCTAATTGTAAAAACGATAAATTGAGAAAATTGTAAATAAAGTATAGCGATGAGTGTAATTATATTTTAGTATGTTGGTACGGATGTGACATCTACAGTGTCATGAACGAATATAAATCTGTCAGAATTTAAATTACCTTGTTAAACTTGACGTTTCGTAGAAGTGGTATCAACCTAACATTTCCTGTACAGAAATTTAAAATTTTATCTTAAATACGTATTTCTCAAAAAGCAACACAAAAAACGTTGATGTAACTCCTGCCGAAAACAACATAGCGCAACTCGCTCACATGCGACGGCGACGGCGCTCGTCGCGCTATTCCGTACTTTCGGCACTTGTGAGATAAATAACTATTATTCTGACAGTAGGTAGTGTCAAATGGTGATGCTTTGACAATACCTACTATTAATACTATTGACTATCAAAATATCTGTCAAATCCTGGCTAACTAGTTTAATTTTAATGCAGACGCCATTTATCTCAATCAAATAGATTCTCATGCAGCTAAACTAGTAATATCATATTTTGTATGATAAAGTCATGTGCCTGGCCACATCAGATTTTTTTCAAATAAAGCTTGACCAGTGTATTGAAAACATACAGCGTTTAAAAGTTTGAAACTTCAGCTTTAAGGTAACACCATTATTATAGAAATCAAGTGGAGACTTTTTCAAATGATGTCATTTAAATCAAAGTGTTGGGAAAATGGGAATTTAGGAAAGGGAATTATGATTGCTTATTTTTCACATGAAACGAGAAAATGTAAGGTGAAGTAAAAATTTATTTTATCATTACACGGTGTTACCCCCTCTTGCCCTGATGGCCGCTTGTAGTCGATTTGTCATCGATGTTATTAGTCTGGCACCGTAATCTTGAGGAATTGCGTTCCACTCCTCTAACATAGCCGTTTTCAGGTCATTAGTATTCGCAGGAACATTATTTCTAGCCCGGACTCTCCGTTTAAGATGGTCCCATAATTGCTCTGTGGGACTTAAGTCTGGACTGGTGGCTGGCCACTCCATCCTCCATATACCGACCTCGTTCAGGAACTGGGTACTAGTACGTGAAGTGTGACAACGAGCATTATCGCGCATCAACTCAACGTTAGCGCCTATAAATCCAGTGTACGGTACAACATGTTCCAGGAGAATTCCTGTAATGTACCGATCAGCTGTCAGTCCTCCTCCTCGGCCTCCTCCAACTACAAAAACAAGTTTAATTTTCCCTCTAAGGAGATGCCAGCCCACATCATACAGGAGCCGCCGCCATATGCAACTCTCAACAACGCGGAAAACGCTCACCCGATCGCCTGAAGGCTCGAGCTCTCCTTCCACTGCCATGTAGATACATTCTGCACTCATCAGTGAACAGGACCGATCGCCTTTGCTCTATTCCCCAATTCAGGTGCACTTGAGAAAATTGGAGGCGCGCTTACTGGTGTCTTGCTGTCAAATTCGGGCATGTGGCACGAACACGTTGCAGCTCCTGTTGTAAAGCAACACCGGTCAACTGACTATTGCGCCATAAGGCCACCTATTAAAGGCACCCCAGTCTCTACTAATCTACGGAATACTCTTGATACGGCTGACTGACTTAAATGCAGCTGGGCATGCGACTGGTCGCTGACTGAGCATCTGTTGTAACAGAGCGACCACTTGAGCGGCCCTTTTTGTTGTGGTATCCATGGTTTGGTGGAATCAATGTATGCAAATATCTGAGTTGTGTACCTGTGAACGTCTTGCAAGTGACTGCTCACGACTGCGTAAGGTAACTGATCGGTTATCATTGATTGTATGCGCGATTTATGGGTACCGCATACACTGCTTTTTCGTATTCTCCCACTTAAAAGTGTATAATTAAATAAGTATGGGCTTGATTTTAATGGTAATGGTGTTGTCTTGAAGCTGAAGATCCAGGCTTTTAAACACTGTATTTTTTCAATACATTGAACATGATTTTTTTGCGAAAAGACTATTGAACACATTATGACTCGCGGAAAGAAACTCTTAGATATTCCCGGCTATATACCTAAAACACATTAATGAATTTTGGTCGGACTTAATACAGTTGCATTTTGGGATCGGATGCAGAAAGTGTTAGGTTTCAATACTGTATGGCGTTCGCAAATTTGTATAGAGCTTGGAACCCCTAAAAAAAACCAAAAAATACCCGTTTTATGCACGTGGTTATACCTGCGCAAACCAGGTTTGCATAAATAAAACGTATTACCCTAGTTCGTGCTAGAATTGCTACCCGTTCTCGTTTTGCTAGGATTGTCATGCACGTGTCCTCGGCGTGACACGCTTGTCCTCGTAGAATGTATTTTCTTGCAAAATTTAATATTAATACGTAAAGCCCGGGCCACACTAACGTTTAATGTGACGTGATCACGCGTTAATTGACATTAAACGCAAATGTGGCCACGACTTAAAGCCGGTTACACATTGTTCGGTTTTTGCCGTAGCGGCAAATGTGTCGTCGCCGCTCAAGAAAGTTCGTGGGTTTACACATTTAGCGGCTAGACCCACGCGCCGGCGTCGACTTTCAACTGCGAAATTGCCAGATTTGTGTTTAGTCGTTTCACTGCACAACTTATAAAATGGACCGTCAACAACTTCTTGCTTTGTTGTTATACCGTCGAAGAAAGAAGAGGCAAACAAAAAATCGTCTTATTTGGATCAATCCAATAAATCTAAGAACATTGTTTAACATTGTTTGAAGATTTGAGGAATGATAACGGGAAGTTTTTCAATTATGTTCGAATGTCCATTAAGTTATTTGATGAGTAATAGCCGTTTTACACTACGCAATTCTTGAGCAAGAAGTTACACAAGAAGATAGTAAGCAAATGAAATATGTAAACAGAAAATGGTTCAATTCCTAGACGAACTACTCAGCATAAGAAAATAAATCACAATTTCTGTTTAAGACGTTATTGTACTTAGTGCACATATTGTGTACTAAATTGTGCACTAAATTGCGTAGTGTAAAACGGCTATTACTGCGGTATTTGAAAGATAGAATACAAAGACAATATACCCAAAATACTTTTTAGTTACTCCTAAATTATTAAACCTAAAACCCAATATACATAATTGCAAATAATGTAAATATAAAGACTAATATAAATACATATGAACTGATCTTTACTTTTTGTGTGAACGGTGGGGCATACAATAGAATTTAGTTTATAATACATTTATACAAGTTTACTCACCAAATGCATTTTTACTTTATCATACGCAGTATGATAAAGTAAAAATGCTTTGTTTAAGTCATAGAATCTCTGAGTCAGTTTTAGTTGTCTAGTATGGAGTGGTCAAACGAGCGTGTAATGGAGTTTTTGGAATTGTATCAAGGAGAACCGTGTTTGTGGAACCCCAGACTGAAATCGTATAAAAATAGGTGTGTGCAGAATGATACCTGACGGCGAATTCAGGAAAAATATCGTTTCACACAACAGTGGAAGACATCAAATTAAAAAACAAACTGCTTAATGGGGTATTACAGAATCCACGTCAACAGATGGAAGAAATCTCGCAACTCAGGAGCAGGAACAGATGATATATACTATACGAACTGGTTTGCATTTAACTTCATGAATGAATTTCTCAAACCAATTTATGAAGGAAATGCGACATTAAATTCTGAGATAATTTTTCGTTTGGCGTTTATTAGCCGTCTAAATGCCCGATACGTACAACGGGACTAATGGACGCCTACCCTGTATGTTTAATTGTTCAAGCTAGAGTAGGTCTAGTTAAGGTTGGTTGCCACCGGTAGCTGTAATTTAAATCAATATCTATACTTGTATTCTTTTATTGATTGGTAACATGGTAATATACATATAGGTATCATGCTTAATTTTCATTAATAAAATATTCTGCAAATTTATTCCTAGTCATCATTGCACTCAAAGATGAACGTCTTGCTGTGGTTGTGAGTGATCTAAAAGCACCATCACCATCCCCTATTTCACGTCTCCGTGTCCCTGGTGTGACCACTTGCCCATTTACCATAATATCAGCGTAGCCTGGTGGAGTATAAATACTTGATGATGATGAACTTTTTCGCAAAACATTATGCAATAAAGCACACGCCATAACAATCTTCGATGCTTCTTCTGGTTGTAGTGCTATAGGTTTTCTAAGCACCCGAAAACGTGCTGACATTATTCCAAAGGCATTTTCAACAACAATTCGAACTGAGGAAAGTCTCCGATAAAATTTTCTTTTAATACTCCCTTCTGGGTAGGCACCGGGATAAGGTTTCATGAAGTTCTCTTCTAATGGAAAGGCGTTATCAGCAACAAAAACACACGGCACATTTACACCGTCATTAAAAAGTGGTTCAGGCTTTGGACATTTTAAAGTGTGTCTATAATTTTTTTCGAATAAAACTCTATTTCTCCACCATCACTGACCCTTCCTTTGGTTCCAACGTCACAAAACATGAAACAAAAATTTCCATCCACAAATGCTAATAGTACGATAATAAATGAATTCTTATGATTAAAGTATTCTGAACCACTGCGAATGGGAGATAATATTGTGACGTGCTTTCCATCAAGAGCTCCCAAACAGTGAGGGAATTTGTCCCTGAATTGGGCTTCCTTTTGCAACCATTCATAATCGTTTGCGGACAACTGAAACAAATAAAAATTATCGCATTAAATCTGTGATTACTTTATTACAGTCATGGCCAGATGAAGTCATCAGGGAAGACATCATGCCAAGTGAGGAATATGTTGAACAAACGCAACTGGAAGAGGAACAACAATCCCAGAGATCTAGACGTAGGTCTGATTGGGATTCTAGAGAGGAACAGATCAGACCATTAAGAAAGTGCGCAAAAGGTGAAGCGCCCGCACAGTACAATAGAACAACCTCGCTACACAAAAAAACCATCAGATATAACTGCAGCAAAGGTGCAAATGGATGAGGCATTTCATTGCCTAGAAGCAATAAGCACATATCAGAAAACTCCAGAAATGGATGAGTATGACCACTTTTCTTTCATGATTGCCGCAAAAATTAGACGACTTGACGATATTTTGGAAAGCGAAAGTATAATGAATACTTTTCAAAATATATTATATCAAGCTCTAAGAAAACAATCTATTACAACTACTTCACTGCCACGACCTTCAACTTCGTCACCAAACATGGATACAATCAACCAAAGAGGATCAGTTAGCATAATTTCCAACCAATTGATTTATGACAACATGAGAAGACAAATTTTGCTTATGTTGTCACAAATAAGTGTTTGTGTCGTTATTTCCGTAGTGATTTCTATTAACTAATACTCATTAGTTTTAATATAATTTATTTTTGTAATAGCTAATAAACGATAAAGAAATGTATGTTTTTTTTACCTTAATCATATCCCTCATTGCAAAAACGATGGCAGCACAGACATCCCTTACAACAAGTAATGTAAACTTCTGAAACTATCTCCAGATGCAAAATAAAAATAAATAAATAAATAAATACCGGAGACCAACTGCTAAGCGTACTTTTGCTGGTATTGTTGCACGAAATTTAGTGGCCCAACTTTGTTAAGTAGTACTTCAAAATCAGTCGCAGACATTCGGACAAACCCTATAAATTGCTGACTTGGTTCAGCTAAAAGATCGGAAAATATATTTTCCACCATTGTAGCCCTGAAACACAATTCATTGGAGACAACACATTATTGAAAGACACACTCGCTTCCTATGCATTTGTATCATCCATCATCTCCTCATAAGCCTTGGTGTTTGTGAATAGTGATGCATTACATTCATATAATAATTATTAAGGCTCCCGTATCCCCCATTCAAACGTGAGTTGCCGCTGTTTTCTCCAGAGCTTCCAAACAAAAATGTTACTAGATGTAGATGGCGACACAACTACCACAACTACTTATCTCGTATATTTTTATTTGCGGCAAGAATCCATCCCTCCACAAAAATCTAACCGTATACAATTTCTCGTAACCATGACAACCACGAAAAATACCAAGAAGAGGTTATCTACTTCTCTGCGTGCTTCTCTGTGGATATAAGGTTATGTTCGTTATTGTAAACAGTTCTTTTCGCGAGCGACTTATTTATAAGTGTGTCTCTCAGATGAATATTGATCGATTATTTGTTTATAGGGAATTTATTGATAGGTAAGATACATACACAATTTCAGTGGTTTTCATATTTTTTAAATAAATATTGTTATTGTTTAAGGTGCTCCATTTCCATATAAAACTTTACACTACCATCCAAAGACAACAGCACTGCATACTTAGTCTGAATATACGATGTCATTAGCAACTGGTTTAAATTTAGATCAGAGATGGTCCGAGTTAAATATCCTTAAGTACGATTAGACTGTAACTCAAATTATGTTGTATTACATAACGTAGTTACCTTAGCTCTCCGTAAAATGACTCGTCTAATCATAGCACCTTTAGAGCAGCAGCCCATTTCGAAATAACGCCATATAATGGAGATCGTATCATTCGTCGTTTTATCGTTGCTCGACGCAACTGGAATATTTCAATATTTTATTGCGCAATCTTGAGGGTGAATTTATGTTTTAAATAATGCTCACTGTAACACCTTTTTATCTAGAAAAGATAATTCTTTGTGCGATTTAAATGTAATAAACTCTGCCACCTTGAGGAAGGAAGGTAAATATAGAAATAAATAAAAATTGTGCGTTGTTTACTTCAAATTCAGCAGCAAAAAAGAATTATGTACGTAAATATAGAAATAAATAGAAATTGTGCGTTGTTTACTTTTTACGTCAAATTCAGCAGCAAAAAAGAATAACAAAAATAAAAAAGAGAGAAATACTAATAAAATGCTGACTGATTTTTGTTTTCACTTATGATTATTTAGCTGTCGTATAGCATGTACTTTACAATGACGGTATAACTATATAGTATCAGCTTTGCTCCGAAGAAAGGGGCTTTATGACTAAATTATCGAGGTTTTTGTTTAGAATACATTTTGATCGGAAACTATCTTACAGTTCATTTGTGATTTTTAAGACCTGTAGATACTGCATTTGAAAGTCGTTTATCTGAATTTAGTTTGATTCTAAGTTAAAGATTTTTTGTGACATTTTGCGCTGATTACAATAACAGACTTTTTAAGTTATTATTCCTACAGGTTACATAAAAAAAACTTCAAACGACCTTCAAATATGCTTCAAATGCAAATACGACGACAGCAACGATTTATATTTTTTAAGAAGAACACAAAAAATCCAAAGTGGTATTTTTTCTGTTACATCTTGGTTTCAGTATAAACGATTTTTAGTGTACTTTGGGTCATATCTAAATAAATTATTCATGTTGTATTTACATTTTCAATTTGAAACAGCTCCATCTATCCACAGACCGTTGAACTGCGATGAACAATGTTGCAAAGCCAAGACACTAAAACTGCCCCAGAATGGTATTCTAGTTACGTTCACTAAAAGATAACTCCTATCGTTTGTTACACTGCCGTTTTTACGGAATGTTTTGAACGGTTTATGCTCTGCTACTGTCGCCGTTTTCAAGTTTCTCGGGTCTTGCACACAGGTTGAATTCTTACTGGTTGGTCCCCGTGATTTTGCATGGGTAGCTTGAGTTGGAACGTTTTCCGCTATCCGCAGTAAGATGGCGCTTCCTGTACCTCTTGGGCGATTTATCGATTTAATTGCGTAACTTTTCGACGCGACGTCGTAGAGCGACGATTTTTTGTTTTGTGTGACGAGGAAAAATTCAGCTCTACATCAAGTCATCGTTCGTGGAATTTGGTTCACTATTAACAGAGTTTGAATAAGGTTGCGTATTTGAGTGGGGCTAGTTTTGTGCGGGGTTCGAGACAGTGTATTTTCCCATTCATTTCTCCTGTTTTCTCTTAAACTACTGTTCAGATTTGGTCGACCGGGTTATTGTGAGTCTCCTTGGATTTTCCGGCAACTTTGGTTCTCTTCTTGTCCCTGTGTGGCATCATTTCTCTTTCAGCCAGCTTTCACAATCAAGCGATAGTCCACGGCGGGGTTGAGATTGTGTGGCGCCCATTTCGGAACACCTTGCGTTTGGATGTTGTTTATCCCCACGCCCTCTCCCAGAGTTAGTCGGTGCAACCCCCAAGGACTGCATGAGCGCACAGGTAGAGCTCAAGGTTCCGGAACTTATTGTTAAAATATTTTATAGCTTTCATTGGGAATAGAAAGTCAAGGTGTTTCACTGGCGCCCAACGTGGGGCTAATTGGATTAATTGGCGACGGCTAATTAATTTTTTTTGTGTCCTTTACATTGATAGGTGGTTGTTTTCTTGTTTCCAGCTTGGAGTTGCTGTTGGTTGTTGTCTATTTTTTTTTAGTATCCTCATGTCGGTCTCAGCTGAGGCGGAGGGATGTTGTTGTTGTTGTAGTGAGATCCTGTTGGGCCGTTGTATTTTTTTTTGAGGACTTTGTTGATTCCGATCCTGGATTCTTGATGTCAGCTCCGATTGGTGAGGAGCGGATGGCGTCGGAAGGATCGTGAGTGAAGTGCCCTGTGGATGGCGGGCCTTAGGAATTCCTCCACCGCGTGTTCCGGCGTTCGGTACAAGTCCGAAGACAGTGAAGTACCCTGTGGTTAGGGGTTGAGGAATACTGCCACCGTATGTCTGCGTCTGGTACAAGTCCAGTAAAGAGACGTGTGTAGTTCCTTTCTACATCTCCAGATTTGAAGGGGCTAATTGGTTCGTCGCTCTGCGGTTTTATACGTCCTTGTGTCTTCTTCATTTCAGGAACCTGGAACTTAATTTTGTTTTGTAGTTTTTTTTTGTTGGATCTTCTTCATTTCAGGATTGGCGAGGTTGGTGTTTTGCCTGGAGGGCGTAGTTGTAGCTGTGTGCCCTGTGGATGGGGGCGTGAGGAATTTCTCCACCGCGTTTTCCGGCGTCCAGTACAAGTCTGGAAACAGGGGTTGCCCTGTGGTTGAGGGTGTACGAATATAGCCACCGCGGGTTTCTGCGGCTGGTAAAAGCCCAGCATGTGGACGTGTGCCCTGTAGGTAGTGGCGTTGGTTTGTGGTATTGTGTTTGTGTTAGGTCCGTTCCTGAGGGGAGTGGTCAAGATGGTGATTGTCGTGTTAGTGGTCAGGCGTGAGTGATTTTGGTTTCGCCATACAGGACAGTGTGCTTTGTTTGAACACGGACGTACTCGTGGAAGCCCTGGTCCTATCTGCCTTTGCAGGATTTAGCAGCCATCATTGCAGTTTCGATTGGATCTTTGGCTGTTGTTATGCCCCTTCGAAATATCACCTTGTGTGGATTCAGACGCGCCGTGCACTACAGTTTCTGTTGACATGTTTGTTTTTTTCCTAATCCAGCTATAGGAGTCTTGACCACGGGACGTTTGGTGTTCGTGAGTTTTGTTCTGGCTGTGGCCGTAGTTTTTTTAGGATCTGTCGTTTTAGTGTTGAACACCCGCGCTCTGCTGGAGGGGCATAAGAATACTTCAGCCGTGAGCCTGCGTTCAGTAAAAGTCTGATAAAGGGACGCGGATATCCCATTCCACCCACCATCGTCTCCTGGATCAGGAATAGGAATGCCCTCTTCCCAACGCGCGGAAGTGGGAGAGTTTTCTTGTGTGTTGAGCCTTTTTGATGAGGAATTTCCTCTCAAAAATGTTTTGGATTTCTTTTGAAGGTATGCCGGTGCCTTTTTAGTTAGGTTAAGTAAATTTCATTAGTTGTTTGTCCTCCGGTGTATTTTGGGCGTGCGGGTTGTTGTTTCAGTTGCCGGTCGGGAGTAACCCGGAAAATCTTGGGAAGATTTCCCGTTGTGAAAGGAGAGGGGGAGTGTTACACTGCCGTTTTTACGGAATGTTTTGAACGGTTTATGCTCTGCTACTGTCGCCGTTTTCAAGTTTCTCGGGTCTTGCACACAGGTTGAATTCTTACTGGTTGGTCCCCGTGATTTTGCATGGGTAGCTTGAGTTGGAACGTTTTCCGCTATCCGCAGTAAGATGGCGCTTCCTGTACCTCTTGGGCGATTTATCGATTTAATTGCGTAACTTTTCGACGCGACGTCGTAGAGCGACGATTTTTTGTTTTGTGTGACGAGGAAAAATTCAGCTCTACATCAAGTCATCGTTCGTGGAATTTGGTTCACTATTAACAGAGTTTGAATAAGGTTGCGTATTTGAGTGGGGCTAGTTTTGTGCGGGGTTCGAGACAGTGTATTTTCCCATTCATTTCTCCTGTTTTCTCTTAAACTACTGTTCAGATTTGGTCGACCGGGTTATTGTGAGTCTCCTTGGATTTTTCTGCTCCTGACGACTGGTTTCCTTTGATTAAAGTCCCTCTAATTGCCTTTTTGCGAGGTTTTTGGTCCGGTTAGAGCGGGAAGCACGGCTATATATGGAACCGCATTTTGTCCCTCTGGATTGTCGAGTCTTGGTTGTGAGACGAATCGCTGTCCGTCAACTTTATCCTGGAGTCTACGTGAAGCTGTGTGGAAGTGACTAGGAGTTACTCGTTTGTTTGGTGCCTTGCTGGTATACGAAGTATCTCTCGCTGTATGCGGAACCATCCTTCCCGAGCTGAGAAGTTTTAACCATTGGAGTGTGTTATATGGTTGGAACGTCGCCTTTTGTGCGGATCTAGGACGTAGATTACTGTTGGATTCACGGTTAAGCCCGCTCAAGATCTTAGGGTGAGTCTCTGGTTCGTTTATTACTTTGAGAATTGGTTCCTTATTGCGAGGAATATTTTTAGGCTTCTTCTTCTTCTTCGTCGTCTGGGCATCGTCGGATATTTATTCATCGCTGGATATTTATTCGTCGTCTGGACCTCCTGGATATTTACTCTACGTCTGGTGGCGTTTATCCTTTTCTGTGGTGTCTTCGTCTGGGGACGTTTTCGTCTTTGCATCGGAGGACAACCCTTTCGATCGGAGGACCAGTTTCGTGGAGTAGAGCGTCGGAAGCTGCGGAGAGTTTGCCTTGCTAGGACTGCGGGTGTCTTCGTGGAACGGGGACATTCCTTCGCTGCCAAGGTCAAGGTTTGACTTATATTTATATCTCCACCGGGCCCTCGCCCTTGACGCAGTGCTGCCGGAAGTTTATTCGTGTCGTAATTAATTGTATTTTAATTGTATTTTTAAAGTGTTTCTTTAAGGTTTAAGAATTTTAATTTTACAATTTAATTTTGAATTTGAATTGTCCTGGTCATTTGGGACAATAATTTATTTATTATTGCCTTATTCTAATTTATTAATTTTATCCATTTTGACACCGTTGTTAATCAAATTCCCAACGCTTTTCGGTCGGACTCATTTAATTTAATTTTGCGTCTGGAGGAATATTATCCCAGATACGGCGGTGAATTTCGTGCTTGGCCAAGAACGTGTTCGTCGGTTGTCGCATTTATCTTTCGGGTTTTTTTTTGTTTTTCAGGTTAATTATCGGCACTAACGTTGCCGAAGCGTTGCTATTTGATATTTTGGTGTATTTGATAAATTGTATTATTGTGACTCGTTCAGGTGTGGATTACTTGAACGGTGGTCGACCTTGCAGGTCAGTGGATATCTTCCCGAGCTACCGCTGTAATTTCGTGTACTTTTTTTTACTTTTTTTTGTCTGTGGGCATTTAATAAACTTGATTTTCCGGCAACTTTGGTTCTCTTCTTGTCCCTGTGTGGCATCATTTCTCTTTCAGCCAGCTTTCACAATCAAGCGATAGTCCACGGCGGGGTTGAGATTGTGTGGCGCCCATTTCGGAACACCTTGCGTTTGGATGTTGTTTATCCCCACGCCCTCTCCCAGAGTTAGTCGGTGCAACCCCCAAGGACTGCATGAGCGCACAGGTAGAGCTCAAGGTTCCGGAACTTATTGTTAAAATATTTTATAGCTTTCATTGGGAATAGAAAGTCAAGGTGTTTCACGTTATACGTAGCATTTAATGTATTTTTATCAGAGCCGGATTAACCCTGTATGGGCCTGTAGGCAATACAATTTTCGGGCCCCTTTTCTTTACCTACTCTGACTGACTAAATCATGTGACGTATTTTTTGCCTTCTACCCACATTCCTGAATACAATTCCCGATATAGGCATGGATGACGTCCTAAGGGCGGGTTCAGACTAGAACGCAGCAAAATTTGCTGCGCTGACACATTGATACCGGCGCACCGAACTGAGTTGGCGCACGGTATCAACCCAATTGCGCTATAACACAGTCGAGGTTTCTGTGCGCGTTCGGCGCCCGGTTGTCGCTGTGTTGGATGCAAATAGTTAGCGAAAAACGGGAGCGACTGACAACAAGTAAAATATCACAAATACATAGTATTTTTAAGTTACAATTTAAATAATGTTGATTAGTGCTAGTGCATTTTATATCCATTTTTTACTTTTTATTTGTACAAAGAATGTACCTAAGTTTTTAATATTTTAGTTTTATTTCCCAATCAAAAAGAAATCTTATAGCTATAAATTTTCAATGTATTTAATATATTAAGATGCGTTTATTTATATTTATGTACCTACCCTACAGCAGAGTCATATTTATTTTTATTTATATTTTATACCTACTACTTTCTAAACAAATTCTTATTTGTATTTTAATATACGTTTTTCATAAACATTTCTTTTATTAGAATGTATTCAAATAAAATTTATGAGTACCCGTATAGTGCAGGCAGATTCTGATTATGTTAGTGGAAGCCATTCGGATTACAATTCATTGCGCGCAATTACTAAAATCGAAATCTACGTACACTAGTAGGTAAGTGCCAAGTAGGTTCTGATACCGAACCGAACGACAGGCCGAATGATGCCGCGACTGGTTGAGCTGAGTTGAGTTGAGCTGACTAAATCCATACCACGCACCGCTTCCAATGAGCGAGCGATCGACGGTATTGAAACTCGCGACTGAGGCAGCAACGTTGTGCGAGATACTGCGCCGGTGGCGCAATTGAGTTACGAGATTTTATAGTAAAGTGTCAGCGCATGTAACACACCGTAGTGTGTTAACTCAATTGCGCGGCGCAGCGCAGTGTTACACATCTCTAGTTCAGACATACGCAGGCTCTATGCGTGCTCAACTAGGGTTGGCTGCGTGTTAGTACAGAGTCACCCGCGCAGAGGAATTTATATCATAATTGAATGAAAAATCACTTTATTCTCAATCAATTCAATTTTAATGTTTTTAAACTCTGTCGTTTTATGTGGCGCCATCTAGTAACCTTTAACGAACCAAGGCTGGACTCTATCACGTGACCACCACGCTCCCTTCCACATTTCTGAAAAGTTGGGACGCCGACATCAAAGGAGCCGACACCTTACGCTCCTACTTGTATATATCTATACGTTGATAGCATCCTACAAATCGGGGATTTCCTCAACGTAAAACGACATAAACAGTCCGCCTACTCGCTGCGTTCCGAATTTTTTAAATACTTTTGGTGTATGTGAAAATCGTAAGTCTTCAAACACGGAGCACACCAAAACTTTTTTAAAGATACCTTACAAACGCAAAACTCACTTATTGTAATTAACGTATTTCGAAAGTTCCGGAATTATTACGCTACAAATTATTATCACGCTAGTCGCTACGGAAGCTTACAGAACGCACCCAACGAATCGGGGATTCCCCCGATTCCAGTTGCGTTCCGAAGGATTATATTAGTTTTAATATTAGATACTAGATGGTTCTGTATGTATTAAGTGTTACATGCGTTGAGAAAAAAGAATAGTATTGTTGATTATCATTTTCGATCCATAAAACTTTTTTTTTTGCGGACTGCAGTGGGCCCCTGTCGATCCTGGGCCCCTAGGCAGTTGCCTACTCTGCCTTAAGGTTAATCCGGCTCTGATTTTTATAACATATTACAGTACACAATAATCATACGCCACTGCGACCAAAAAGCATTTCTATATTTGTAGTTTAGTTTTTTTTAACACTAAAATTTGCATGTATAATTTGCATAAATATTGAAATTCTTTGTGGACGCAGTTGCGTATGGACCTATTCAATCGAATAGTTGCTATAGTTTCACAATTTAAACAATACTTATTGTGTGGTGTATCGGCGCGTTTTCGACGTAGGATACGGGAGCCTTAACACTCATGTAATATAACAGTGCAGTTGCTTTATCTGTCATTTTTAACGGTTAATGACATTAATGATATAGTTAACGTGTAACCACTTCAATATTGCGACCTTTCGCAAGTGTAGCCACCCAATTTAATGCGTAGTTTAGCGCGGCAATTTTTGCGCGTTGACTTGCGCATCAATAGACGTTAGATACGTGAGTGTACCGCGGGCATAACAGTTTTCTATAAATGTGACATAGGAATTTTTTTACTATAAGATTTACTTTAAATGGAGCAAAGTTGCACGTGTTATGCTGTATTTTATCCACTAGAAAAATTTAACCGATATTTCTAGTTTTTAAATATCAACAAACTTTTAGACTTTTGTGTTGTGTTTTTGCCGAAAGCATATAAGAAGTCGCATATCTGACCGAAACCTTTCGTTTTTTACGGGGTACATATCTAATTGTGTAATTTGATTTGAGATAATTTTAAATATGGGGTAGACACCATCACACAGTAGTTGTCTCGAAGTTTGGCGATGTATCATATCTATTAGTATAGGTTTATTCGATGTGTTATCTCATTATCTTAGAGAATATTTTAGTAGACTTTCTAAAGTAGTATGTACGTTATCATGGTATTATTAAAAAAGAAGAGTTACAATCAGATATAATAAAATGTATCGTTATTGCAGTAGCTGCATTTTTATTAGTACAAGATCTTACATTTTGGCGACGAGGATGGGATAAAACTACGGAGCCAATGGAGAGAGTCCATTTGGATTTCTTTGGGCCTCAAAGAGGAAACACTTTCTCGATTTTGACAGATGCTTATAAAAAATGGCCGGAAGTAGAGGAGATGAAAAAGTTGGATTCGCAAACACTATTAGAAGTGCAAGATTTGGCTTACCCAAGAAAATAGTATCCGATAATGGAAGGCAATTTTTGTTCAGCGGAATTCGCAAACTCTTGTATGTGGAATAAAATTAAATTGGTTACATCTCCGCCTTACCATCCAGCGACAAATGGTGCTGCGGAAAATGCTGTAAAGTCTGTTAAGCAGGCATTATTTACGGCATTCAATGATGTGGGGAACTCTACAGTAACGATGAGTACAATTTTAAGTAGATATTTGTTATCATACAGAAATGCACCTCATTCTGAAACCCACGAAAGCTTTGCCTATTTAATGTTTGGAAGAAAACTCCGAAGTCCGAAGTCCAATAGCATTACTCAAAAAGGCGGCAGAAAGGGATAATAGACAAGCAGCATATTGGAGAGGAAATAAGAGTGTGAGGTTTAAGGACGGAGAAACAGTATATGCAAGGTGTTACCGAAATCCAAATAAGGGTTCATAGAAAGCGAGTAGAGTAATAAAAGTGCTAGGCGAAAGAACGTATTTGAACGTAAGAGTGATGGATGAACTTGACAGTATGGAAAAGACATACAGACCAATTACAGAAAATAGGAGAAAATCAAGAAGAGGTTAGTAATGAGCAACAGGAATTAGGGAACCAACACCTGGAACTTGAGCAACAGGAACTAGAAAAACAACACCAAGAACTTGAAAATTCTGATCAATTATATTATTATTATTATACCTACACTACGAACTCCCAGCCCAGAGCCATTATCGCAAATATCTGTGGACGAACGCCCTCACAAAAATGTTAAACCACCTGACCGTTTGGTCTATCAGTAGTATCTTGAGAGGGAGGGATGTAATATATTAGTATAGGTTTGTTGGATGTGGTATCTCATTATCTTAGAGTATATTTTAGTAGGCTATACACTATCGTGTATATTATGTCCCTTCTTTTGACGTCGATTTTCTCGTAGAACTAGGGGCGAAAAAATTTGAAAAATTCTGATCCTGTCCCTTATTAATATGCCACAACTCATAAAAATTAGGAAGCTTTGTTGGCGTTTTCCCGATTTTGACAAATTAAGAAGAATTGGCGCTGTTCTTGCCCCGTAGATTTCGTTCGTTTAACCTTAGCAATTAATTACTCCGGAAATAAACCAAAGATATCAACGAATTAAATAGTAAAATCACCTGCGGAATGCTAGCATTCAATGAGCATTTTTGTAAAATCATTGGATTGGTGGTTGACCCACAAAAAGCTATATTATGCAATGCCAGCAATTCCGTTATTGGAAGAGCTAGAATAATGAAATATAGTCTATAGGCTACCCAATAATTCATAGGTTTAAAGTTTATTACATAATCATTGTTTATCTTGCATTATTCATACAAAAGGTCGTGCTGAAACTCCGCGTGAATTCCGACGCTCTACGGTATTTGGTGTGTTGCGGGGAAGGGAGGCGTTAGCGGTGCTGTCATGTCGGAGAGAACCGACACAGCTGAAAGAACCGGGGCAGCTTATTATCAATACACAAAAAGAACGATAACTTGTCAAGGTAGTAAGTTTAATTAACAATTAAATTCTTAATTTTTGCATAATTTTGATTATAATATGTGACCCAGTACGAGAGAAATTTCTTCTATCGATTGGCGCTTATGTTTTCTTCAGTTTTTATACAATAAGGTTGTAAACAAGATTTTGATGGAAGCGGATAGATCTAATAATATGGAGTTAGCAGATTTTCCGATTAGTGGTGAATACTAAATTAAGCTTGCTTGATAAACCGATTTTGTTATATAAATATTCAAACTATTATAATAGTTTCAACAGTTTATTTATTAATAATATTTAAATACATGCACAAACAATATAAAATAAATACAACTCTTGAGATATTACATATATTACAAACGTCAGCTCTGTGCTTATAAAACTTAAAAATATCAAAAAACTTTTACAAATTTAGCATCGTAAATTTGTAGACACAGAATATTTCGCAGATCACTCATTAATTTTAAATGCTAATCCCAAAACCCGATTTAAATTGCCAAGAATTCTCATGGGACTTCCAAATACCTGTTCGTGGTTCTGTTATCTTATTGACTCATTTTGCCATTATTTTTTAATTCGGTAATCCATCGCCATATATCCAAATTTCTTTTATTATTCTAGCTCTTCTAATAAAGGAATTGCTGGCATTGCATAATATAGCTTTTTTGGGGTCAAGCACTAATCCAATGATTTTACAAAAATGCACATTGAAACCTAGCATTCCGCAGGTGATTTTACTTTTTAATTCGTTGAAATCTATGAATTATTTCCGGAGTAATTAATTGCTAAAGTTAAACGAATGAAATTTACGGGGCAAAAACAGCGCCAATTCTTCTTAATTTGGAAAAATCAGGAAAACGTCAGCATATACAGCTTTCTAATTTTTATGAGTTGTAGCATATTACTCAAGGACAGCATCAGAATTTTTTTAAATTTTTTCGCCCCTAGGTTTGCGCGAAAATGGACGTCAAATGAGGGGATATAATATATGGCCACGATAGTACGTTGTCATGGTGTTATGTATTATTAAAAAAGAAAAATTATAATCAGATATAATAAAATGTATCGTGTTTGAAGTAGCTGCATTTTTTATTAGTACAAGTACTTTCAGGCTATAGATCTTAGGTCATTTTTTATTACTTTTTTTTATTTATTGACTTTTATACGACAGCCTAGAACTGGATGAGTCATTCAAAAGTATGAAAAGTGACCATTCAGTTCGGATTTAGTCCAAAGATATGCTTATTTACTTTTTTGCAATGATTTCCTCAAAAACTGAGACAATTTAAAAAATTTTAAACCAAAGCATACTTAGCATACTCGATATTTTATGTTGTTGTCTAGTGTAGTCCTTTGGCTTCCATTCTTGTTCTTTTCATAAATTAATTCGAAATCTAAAGTTACTTTAAGGTAAGTTATTTTGACATTACATTGGAAAGTTTATTTATTAAGGTGTAAAGGTTAATGTCTCGATGCTCCTAAATTGACAATATCAATTCGTATGTGGATTCTTCGCAGCCAAACATTTGCAAGCAAACTGTCATCATTTTGGTTTATGTACTATCCAAATCCGAAAAAACTATATTTGAGGAAATTAACAGGTTTTTGGGTAATAAAACTAAAACTAAAATTATAGATTTTTGTTTATACCTATATTCAAAACTTTTTCTTAATAAAAGAAATTTGTTTGGACAATTGATATAAACATAAATGTATGCCAGGCTCTGTTCAAGATGTTCTCGCGAGGAGGTCTAGAAAGGTTACAACACTACTTCGTTCGTAGCAGCTTGTGCGAATTCAGATTTGCGTTGATTTCAAAGACACAACAACGCGGAGGCTTTTTGACGTAGCGTGTAGATACTTTAAGATGCGCTTCGAAATGAGTAGGCAACCAAATAAACTTCACAATTTTGTTGTCGATATTTCTGATTTCACCGAAATGATTAAGTATTACCATTTAAATTATACGTTGCTCTGAACTTGAAACCTTTACCGATAATACAAAAAATATCCGGCTCAATTCTGTCGAGGCTAGGTGACGGATTTTAAGCTTATTGGTGGCTATGTAGTAGTCTTCTTGCGATCAACAAAAAAAACACTTGACAGAATTGAGCCGGATATTTGTTGTATTATTCGGCAAAGGTTTCAAGTTCAGGTTAACGTATAATTTGAATGGAAATACGTAATCGTTTCGGTGAAATACTGACAAAAAAATTATGAGGTTTATTTGTTTGCCTACACATTTCGAAGCCCACTTTAATTGATTATTTATTCGTTCATTTGATGATTATATCTTATATTTTATCGATCAAAAATGTCTGATATTTGAAATTAAATTAAATTAACCTAAAATACGTTAAAAAAATACGTAAAAATTAATCTAAAATACGTTGCTAAATTAATAAAATTTTGATATTTCGTCTCACGGGTTTCCTACATTGTTTATAAATATTCGCGTGTTTCCGACAAAACATCGCAAAAATATGCATTTCCTTACGCAGGTAAAATGATCCAAAAGATGGCACTGTGTAAAGTGATGGACATCGCAAACTTTTGCCTGTGCAACCTAGACGTAGTAAAAAGACGGAGCATGTAAACGGCTCTCTAAGATTGTGCTTACATTTAATTTTATTCGTTACTTAGAATTCTAAGATAAAATCGGACGAAGATTTTTTTATGGAGAATGAACTTTTACATAAGCAATTGTTTCCAGGCACCATTGGATGACGGGAATTCGACTAGGGTTGAGGATACTCCGTGCGAGTGGACATGCGAATTGACTAACGAAAAAGGCTATGTCGTTTACTCGGCTTTGGGGTCCTTCTACATTCCCATGTTCGTGATGCTCTTTTTCTATTGGAGGATCTACAGAGCGGCGGTGAGGACTACCAGGGCCATCAACCAAGGATTTAGGACCACTAAAGGTCGGTAAATGCAGTTACGTTAAATCTTGTTTGCGGCTGAGCGGAATTTCTATTACCATGTGCTGAAGGGAGCAAAGTTCAGCCAATGCTGGACTTCTTTAAGATGATTAGCATGCACATTTTACTGATAATTGAAAAATACCTAGAAACTATAGTAATAAACGGAATTCTATAGTATAAAACCAGTTTTACTATTAAATTGCAGCATGACATGAATTTTTCATACCGTACCAAACGTAATTATACTGCACTACTATCACAATGCATTTTCTCTTTATAGTTATTTCGCTAGGATAAAAAAAAAACAACGACGGTTTAGGTAAAAAACGCAATACCATTGTGAAAACCTTTGGACCCGCACTGTAATCATACGAACTTGTCTCGTTCGTACCGTGAAATAACAGCAAATTTATTTTTATCGTATTATTGCTGAATTTTATTACACTTGACTTAAAAATGTACAGCATTGCCTTTACTTGCATATTATATATTAGCTGTAGTTTGTTACATGCGCGAAATGTATATTTACAGATTTTTTTCTGTGGGTCTGGCGAAGATGCTGTAACATTTTCTTACATAGAGTGCCCTGCTTATGAAAATATTTATAATAAAGTTGGCGATATATTTCATTGTGATAAATACGCATAAACACTAAATGTTTTATCACTCAGGTCTTCGGAAAAGTGCATAAAGTAAAAAATCGATATTAAATCGCCAAAATTCGCAATTTGTCAGTTTTTGCATTTTATATACATAATATATCCATAACTCGAGGTAAACAATAAAGTTCTAGATTTGGCATCAAATTTTGCGGAAGACATGAGAAATAACTTTGTCCGGTTGTTTTTACTTTATCCTAATGATGTAGTATGATAATGTGATGTAATCGTGCCGAAAATATTTTTTTTAACGTAGCGTAAATATGTCGTTTTGGGACCACTGAACTTATTAGACCAAGGTACACAAAAATTTCTGGTGTATGTGTGTGTATCGTTTTTTTTTTTGTAGCGATGATTCCGGAGAAACTACTAAAGATATTAAGACGAAACTTCATATTTCGAAGTTTCATGACCAAACTTACAGCTGAAAATCTTTTCTTCAAAGGCGTCAAACGAACTAGTGGTTTACTCTTAGCCTTTTTCGACCATTTTGCAAATGGTTTTTTGGTAACATTAACATTAACATTCTATTCGATCGAGATCGGTCTAGCTTTAAAACTAGTTAGCCAGGATTTGGCAGATACTTTGATTCTATTGACAGTATTGTCGAAACATCAGCGTTCGACACTGCTGTATATTATGGTAAGGTCATGTGCATGGCCACATCAGATTTTTTCACTTTATCATACGTAGTATCAGGTAGTATGACAAAGTATTGTAATCGTGCCATCGCGTCAGAATTTTTGAGATTTTAGCGAAAATATGTCCTTTTGGGTCCCCAGACAACTTTTGACCAAGCTGCAAAAAAATGCCCGTGTGTGTGTATGTGTGTGTTAGTGGAAGAAAATTCTGAATAAGTTATGTCTATGATATTTTTTGGTAAAAATAATAGTTTAGGTGCATGAGAAAATTCTATGTCATCGAGATCCCTCTTACTGCATTAAAACTAGGATTTGACAGATATTTTGAGTCTGGACAGTATTGTCAAAATATCAGAATTTGACACAGTTTGACACTAGCGTATAGTATCATAAAGTTATGTGTCTGCCCACATCTGATTTTTACTTCATCATACGTAGTATGACAAAATAATGTAATCGTGACAAAAAAAAGTTGCGATTTTAGCGGAAATATATCTTTTTGGGTTCCCTGAACATTTTTGACTAAGGTACAAAAAATTCTGTGTGTGTGAATTCGTTTTTTGTGGCGACGATTATTGAGAAAGTTCTAAAGGTATCGGGCCGAAACTTCATATTTAGAAGTTTCATGACTAAACTTATAGTTGAAAAGCTTTTTGTTCAAATGAGTCCCAAAGAACTGGATGTTTCCTCTTAGCATTTTTCAAAGATTTTGCAAATTTCTGCCATATCCGCTATTTCTCTAATTTCGCCAAAATAGTTAAATAATAGATTAACGTGGACAAAATTCTGAATAATTTGTGTCTATGAAATTTTTTGATAACAATAGTTTAGCTGCATGAGCATGTGTTGAGCTATGTGATCGAGATCGCTCGCACTGCATTAAACCTAGTTAGCCAGGATTTGACAGATATTTTGATACTATTGACAGTATTGTCACAACATCAGCGTTTGCGTTGGGAAACACTGCCGTATTGTATGATAAAGTGTGTACCTGGCCACAACACATTTTTTTTTTCAAGTCAATATTACCTACCGCACTTTCCAAACTTGTCCTACGGTTTTTTATTTAAATCTGAAAATCACGAAATCATCGTGATTGGATGCTTAACCTATTTATGAAGGCTATGATGCTTCGAGGGAATAGTTGTATCAATTCTTTAGGCCTACACCGAGGTAGTATGTACACACAGAGAAAGGAATGCTCAATTCAAATAAAATTGCTTTGCATCAAAACAACGGTTGATTTTCATATCCACGAAATAACTATCCACTTCAACCAAGACAATAGTTTCTCAGTACAAATGTGTTAAGTGCTTCGTTCGAGATAAAATTAGTTGCAACGAGTAAACTATTGACTTGCACCAAATAGTCATCAACTGTCATTTTAAACGAAGTGCGTTAAAAATTCAAAGCAAGTAATAGTAATTTACATTCAACATAATATATTGATTTGAAGTGAATGTTTTTTTTGTTTTGTTAAAACTATCTACCGCTGCTGCAAAGGTTACATAAAAAAATAAGTCTATCAAAACAAATGCAGAAAGAACTACACGATTATAATAGCACATTACTTTCTTAATCATATTTACTAGCAAGAATAATTCTTCTGGCTGACAAATCTAATCAAAACATAATATGTGGTATTACATCAAAGTTCGTTAAGCAATTATTTTGTAAGACATATATTTTTTAGTCATGTAGCAAAGACAATGGGTACAAAACGTCTCTTGCATCAACCAACTAATTTTACTTGTTTTGAACACCATATTTTACATATATGATCTTGTTTCAATGCAATAGTTGTTTTCATTGGAATATATTGAATTGTTCAATGCAGCACACTATATTCTTAAAAGAACTCATAAGAACTTTTAAAATTATCCAATGTAGTTTTACTTGGAAACAAAATGTTGTCGCTTCAAAGGAGCAATTTGTGAGTTTTGATTCAAAAAGCTCATCTAAATTGAAAACTTTATTGATTTGTTCGGAGTAAATTTCGGCAAGACAACGAATGTCTTAAACATTTCTCTGTGTGTACCAGTGCGGAGTAACGGTACGCAGTTACATAGTCTGTGCTCCGTAGTTTCGGGTGCTTCAACGCAGAATCTGCAGGTATCATTTTTCTGACCCATTTTATGTAGATGGTGTCTGAGGATGTAGGTAGTGTCCTATGAGGAGACCTATAATCGTTCTTACGTCTCCCTTTCGCAGCTTGAGGTACTGTGTAAGGGCGGTCGCCCATATACCTGGTGTGGTGGAAGTATGGTTGTGGTGTGGCAAGAGATATTGGGGTGGTATAAGTGTGGCTAGATTGTAAAATGACGAGTGCGCGGTTCAACGCCCACTTAGGTGGCGCGCCGAGAGGCAGCGCGTGGTATGTTGTTCTTTCACCACTGCGTCAGTGTGTAATTCTGTAATATCATAATAGTCCGCTAGATGGCACTGTTTCGCATGATGCTCATACTAATTTCACACATTAGAAGAATTAAATCTTGCATTACGTTCCCACATTATTCCCATATCCCACAGCGAAATAAACAAATACTATGTACTTACTAAGCGGTTAGTAAGATATGAACGTAAACTGTAATATTATAAGAGTGCGCGGTACGTCCGCTAGATGGCGCTAATTCCGATACTGGTATGAATTCTCACCAATTTCCTAAATAATGAACAAACATTCATTACTTGTTATGGTGTTCCAAATGTACATAAATAATATTTTATGCCTTTTAAGTTTAGGTTTTTAGTTAATTTACTAGTTAGGTATAGAAAGAAAATATTAGTTTGACAGTTATTCTCATAGTCAATACTTAATTGTTGAAAATATATGGGGATAGGATCGTTATAAAAAAACAATTACTAATGTTATACATATATTCAATTATTTTTCCACATATCAATTCTACCGATGAGATGGAGAGATTCATAACAGAATTCAATTATTGTTTTGTTGAGAATAAAGTGATATTGGTAAGTTTATTATATTCTATTATTTAAATAATTAAAAAAATTGTTAATTATAACAAAAATAAACTTTCTTTAATGAAAAGTTAGTATGCAAATTCTTATCTGAGTAGACACCTCTCACCTGTGGAAGACTATTGTAACAGTAGCTTTTCCTTTGAGAAAAACATTTAAACTTTTATATACGCTTTTGTAGGAGTTTTTAATAAATTACTATAGTGGTTTCTGCTAGAACCCAGTTAACTTAATCTTGTCAATTGTGCATTTTAGAAGAAACTGTAAAAGGTATTCTAATATGAGGTACACAATTGTTTTGAGTAATCAGTTTAACGTTGATATGTAAATGTGGTAGAAATTAAAAAACAATGGATGCAGGTGCAACTATTTTCAATAGCGAACCTGTTGAACGTAGTGTAATTGTCATAGTCGTTGTCAAGCATGACTGCACCACAAAATTTGCTATATTTAGTAACTTCCAATGTTTGCTTCTTATTATTCCATATATTTAATATATTCGGGTGGCTTGAATTGAATCTGAAAAAATACAGGTCATCGGATAGGTATAGGTTATGATTTTAATATTTACTGACCTATGAACATATTTCTGTCGTTTATCATATGCATTATTTCTTGCATTTATATGTTACTCATCACAAACCAATTTTCTCATAACACAATAAACATAAAACAAAACAAAAATAGTAAACAAACCGAAAGGGCACATGAAGTTAAGCTGAGCTCTCGGTTATTGACAGCAGCGGCGGCCGGCGAGAGGCGCTTGGCGCGCTTGCCACTCGAGATTAAACATTGGGAGGTGAGTGGAATCCGATCCACTATCACGACAGTTACATAACACTACCGCATCACCTTGGTGGGCGTTGATGCATTTGTTTACATTGGCCAGTCTACCATATCACTGCCACGTCGCTATCACACGTCCACCACACCCGCTATATGGGCGACCGGCCTAAGGCGGGTACTATAGGTATAGCAGGTGGGTAGTATAGTACAGCACCTCCGTACGATTATTCATTATATTTACGAATTCATTAATGTTTGGAATTTAGAAGTTGGGTTAGGCATGGCCACTGCGCCCCCCAAAAACATGCTAATAACTGGGAAACGAAAGGAGCAAATAGTATAATAGGCACGATATCAACTCGTTCTTGCAGCCACAGCGTATTTATATTGGCTGCCAAGGGAAGGTATATTTGAATTTTTTCGGTTGTGGATTTTCCTAGGTTGTCCGTGTTTGGAATGGCTATGTCTATTATCTATGTATGCTCTATCACTTAATCTACTACTACAATGCCCGATGTGTTGTTCTTCGCCGGGTTATCCGTGGTTATTGTTCTAGCCCAGTAAATCTTGGTTTCCTTCTCCGATCCGCGCAGTCTACACTCTTATCCGTTCGCCTATGATACGTCTCCTATACACCTTGGTCGGCATCACTTGATCCTGCACAGCAAACATCATGCGCTCAGATTCCGCGAGCAAGAATCCGTTCTTGATCCGAACGATCAAACCGTCTCGATCTATTTCCGCACTGTCTAGTCTTGTGGGATATCTTCTATGAAGCGCCTTTCGTTTCCAGGAATTGTTTATCTCCTGGTAGTCACTTTGACGAATATCATTGGCCTTCTGCAGCGGATTCCCTGCAAACCGTTGTTGGCACACAAATGTTTGTTCTTATTATCACTGAAGTGTGCAGCCAAGTCCTTGACCTGTTTTACATGGTGGGCCTTAAAGTCCGTTGCCCCTCTTCCTCCCTTATCTCGGGGCAAGTGAAATCATTCAACCGCGCTTTTAGGGTAGTTAAGTTGGTGTTTAGTAGCCTCAGTTCAGCAGTCTATTTTCTTAACATTTCAAAATTATAAATATTTTCCAATTGCGGCAAGCCACGACCTCCATCTTGGCGATGCAGGTATAGCTTGCAGACATCAGACCTAGGCTGAAACATAAAATTTAATGTTAACTCTTTTCTGGTTTTAATATCCAGATAGCGTATTGCCTTGTTCGTCCAGTTATATGCAACACTGTACCGAAATATTTGAATAGCATATGCGATTATTACTTGGCATTTTATATTTTCCATTTAAACCAGATTTTCGCCTATAACCTTCGCCTTCATCCGTTCATCATCAACATCAAAGGCTTCATCCATTCCCAGATACAGTCAACTTCGGTTATAACATCTCCGGTTGTAGCGAACCTTCGGTTATAACAAACACATTTTTAATTCCTGATTTATTTCCCAAACTTGGTTATAGCGAAACATTAGTAACGAACGAAATAATGTCGCAATTTGTCGTAAACCATCTGGGTTTGGCGAAGTTGCGCGAACATATGAGAACCATCGGCATGCAGGGTTGCCAACACATTGTGTTATGCACCATACCGTGATTGACGTAAACCCCCCGGACATAGCGAACTTACACTAATATGTAGTTGCGAACCATCGGCATGTGTATTGGGTTGCCAACTCGTTTTGTTATGAACCAGACTGCGTGTTCACACAATCTGGTATACCGTATAGGTTACACGTACGTTCGTTGGTTTTACGTGAGTTTACCGGAAAGGGTATTTTAAAATGGTTAGTGATAGCCGCAAGCGGAAGGCGTTTACCACCGCGAAAAAGTGCGAAATATTGGCTGAAATAGAAAGTGGAAATAACAGAGTGTTTACTCAACGACGTTAAAATAACGTTACTATTTCTGGGGCTATTTTAAAAATAAAGGTGGCGGAGTTTGGGAGAAAAATTCAAGAAGAACTCATATGCAGCGATAGTTGGATAGACTGATGGAAGGCGCGTCATAATATTTGCAGCGGGAAAATTGTCGGTGCATCAGCGGTCGTAGACACCGTAGTTGTGGAGAATTGGATTAGCACTGTTCGGCCAACAATAAAGCAGCAATACCACGAAACAATAATGCCACAATACCCACGAAACTGGCCTTTTTTATAAAATAACTCCGGATAAAACTTTAAAAATTAAAAGAGAGGAGTGAAAGTAAAGGCGGAAAATTATCTAATGACAGACTGACCATTTTGGTATGCGCGAATATGCCAGGTACAGAAAAACATAGACTTTTGGTAATTGGCTAGAGTCAGAACAGAAACCACGGTGTTTTAAAAATATTAAAACCTTACCTGTGTAGTATCGCGCCAATACCAAAGCTTGGATGACATCCGATAATTTTATTAATTATGTACGCGAATGGGATGCCGAATTAACCAGAAAAATCGCAAGATAGTTCTTTTAGTAGATAATTACCCTGCACATCCAAAGATTGGACATTTGCAGTCCATTAAACCGGTTTTCATGCCTCCGAATACGAGTTCGAAACTACAACCCATGGACCAGGGTATTATCCACACACTAAAAACGTACTATCGGCAAGCTCTTCTACTGAACATTGTGCGTAGCATAGATTCCAATACTCGTTTTAATGTGTTCATTTTGTAGCCGAAAAACTGGCCGTTATACGCTAACACATGGGATTACAGGGAGCGCCGCAAAACCTTTTTGACAACTTGGCAGAACTAGAATGCTTTACCGACAATCTAACGTAAAAAATAAAAAGCAATTAAAATTAACAGACTATTGTAAATGATCTATTATGCATCTATTATGCACCCAATATTTTTTTTCATTTGTGTTTTTTCAGTAAATAGATGTATTGTACTTATTTTTCTTAAATAAATACATGTACATATATTTCTTTTTTTATAGATATGAATATAAAATTAACGCGTTTCTTTTATTTTTTGGCCTCTAACGAAGTTCGGCTATAACCAACCAATTTTGCTGGTCCCTAGAAGTTCGTTACAACCCAAGTTGACTGTACATATAAATAAATAAATCATTCAAGCATATGTCATCTCTCAATTCTGCATTTGGCCATACTAATTTTGGGACAACAAATTGCATCCCAATATCGTCAGAGAATTGTTTAACTATACTTATCCTCTTCAACTGTTTATCATTTTTGGTATAAAGTTTCAAGTCATCCATGTATAATGCATGACCAATTAACTTTTCGCCAGGGACTAAGAACACCAGATTTGTGCTCATTCAATTCACTAGACAGTGCAAGCATAGTTTAGTAGACCACATGACTTTACCAAAAACAGAACTTTTTGGTTTATACCATATATCTCCAAGGCTTTTACAATCCATTCATTCGGGATTCTATCATACACCTTCTTAAAACCAATTCAGGCAATGGATAGGTTTCCTCGAGTTTTCATCTTTTTTATCTTTCCAACAATCTTCTTGTTGATTACTATTAATAGTTCCTTTGTACCATAACTGCCCTTTAAAATACCTTTCTATTGAGTCTTCAGTACAATGTTTTCCTTAAGATGTTCATAAATCTTGGTGCCTAAAATTTTAGTTAATAATTTATAACTACAATTTAAATAAGTAATAGGTCTATATTGGGATACTTCCATTGTATTCTCCGTTTTAGGAATCAAAACAGTAATACCTTCCGTCAGCCACGGCGGTATCAGTTCCGGATTAAGAACCATATTGTTAATACATTTTACCAAATGTTCATGCAATATGGTTAACTTTTTAAGCCAAAAATTAGGAATTTTATCAGGTCCAGGAGCTTTCCACAGTCTTAAACCTTTGCAAGCATTTAAGATCTCATCTTTGGAGAGAAGTACATCTTCCGTTACTAGATAATGGTTATTCCGCCTCTCCACGCGTTAAATCCATTCTGCTTTAAATAGTTTGCGGCATCAACAGTACAAATCTTTGACATAAGAAAAAGTTTGAATTTTGATAGTAGAGAGGCTGGAATGTCCACAACCCCATTCAGAAAATTGCTTAATCGAAGAGATCCGAATCGAAAAGATCACAAAACTTTTATAACGATGTAAAACGCCGAAAAACAGGTGTATTCAATAATAAAAAAGCGATATGGTTCAAGTTAAATTTTATTTACGTAGTTACATGTTTCACCCCTTAGGGCATCTTGAGACTACACTGGAATTTAGATAAACAATAGAGACAGAACATACACAGTAAAGAGAACTTACAGTCAGACCAAAACTTCACAAGTACATCAAAGAGGAAGGTTTGAACTTTTTATTAGATTTCATAGAGAAAAAACGTGCTCCAGAATAATCTTTTACCTAGAAAACAAAAGGCATCATTGAGCAAAACAAACGAAAGGATTCAAGCAACAAGCACGACTTACACGCGATAAACGATAACTCAATCGTGTTTGGCAAAAATTGGCCGTCCGTATTATTTAATTTTGATTCAATCGGCGCATGCCTGAACTAAATTTACTTTGTGACAGCAAGTTGACGAGCGTTTTGCTACTTCTCCGACTGTTTAATTGTTTTAAAGAGGTGTTATTGTCTATTTGTCGAGCTAAATAAAATTTAACTTGAACAGGAAGAACCATATCCCTTTTTTATAACAAAACTTTTAGTTTCGATACAGAACTAGCACAAAAGATTGACATAAAAAATGAAATTCCTGAATTGGGGTGGGCAGTGGACATGGGCCTCGAAGTTACGTAAATTACAAATTACGTACTTTGCGTAATTTTACCGCTAGTTGAGTTTCGTATATCGATTTGGAGTACTCAGTGCATTAAAAGTCTCCAGCATCACGTAATACGATCCCTTTTCAAACACAGATGAGTTGTGTGGCAGGCAGACCAACGAGACACACTGCGAGTTTGCATCGCTGCAGACAGGTCTCCATTTCTACAATGTTATCCGTACTGTCGCTATAATAAGACCAGATTCTATAAATACTTGGTAAAGTGGGTATTTTGTGTGTTAAAAAATTCCTGCAAGATTTCCGGAAAGAAAGGTTCAACATACTGGAAGGAGGTACCCATCAAACACAGCTTACCTTCAGACTATCACTTTATTCACTCAAGGAAGATATGCAATAATATAACGTGCATTCATCGTTCGGTGGTCAGACTGGGCTGCATGCCCTGACCAGCAATTCAGCTTCCGTTGTCCTATTCTTGTTTTTGTACATTTTGTAGCGCATGGACAACGTATAAAACATATATAAACTATTTTAATACATAAGCATCAGTTCTCCCCCATAAATAAAGATATAAACCTTATGGTTTATACAACGAAAGGAAAATTAACATGCTTTAGCAACGCATGTAGAAATAAAAACTACCGAGATACCACTATATCTTAATAAGTTAAACGTTCGGGCGGACCTCATATTCTTTCTGATCTACGTCTATATGCGTGGATGTATAAAGGGACCAGTTGTCCGTTTCTAGTTATGCAGATAATCGCAAATAAACTTAAACTGGCTCAAAATACACATTTTTGTTTTATTCGCAATTAGTCTCTTTATAGTGTTGTTTATCAGATGTGTTCGTCTGAAACGTAGTAGAAACGTAAAGTAATGGGGCTGCAAAAAGACCGGTACAAACACTTAAAAGCGGCCTAAAATCGTTTCTAGTTGATCGTAAATGTGCATGTCAATGAACCAAAGCGTCCTGAAGTGTTTAATCAATATCAAATTACACCTTCGACTGTAACTGGAAAGTCGTCTTCTGAATTAATATTTAATTTCTTACCGCATATCATTTTAAATACGATGAATCGTTGCGCTTAATTTAAGTAAAAATATGATTAATTTATTTAATAAAAAATCACAATGTAACTGGCCAAACTACCAGACACCATCATACTCTGAAAGAGACTGAATTCCATGACCACTAATTCGGCCTTCGTTGTCCTGTTCTTGTTTTTGTACATTATGTAGCGCATGCTCTTGACAACATAATAAACCCCGTAAAAACTATTTTAATACAATACACATCACATACTACGTAGAAACTTTTTTCAGACAAAAATGGGAATTTATCTCAGTTGGTGAATCCCATAACATAATAGCGTTGCTCAAGATGGACTAACCGTTGGCGACATATACAGGGTTAGCCAAAATTATCGGAACACCCAAATAACTCTCCAACCGTGAGAAATTTAAAAAAAAAAATTCAAACAAAAGTTTTTTACTTTAAACAATCCATCCAGTATATTTTTAATATATTTTATTATAGAAATTACGTAAACTTTTTTTTTCAACTGGAATACGCTGTATATTTTTAAATTTATAATTCTAAGACTAATTCTAAACATTTTTATTGGAATCATGTTTCCCTGAACTCAAAAAAACTCAAAAACTACTGAATTTCAAATTAAGAATATTTTCCCACATACATACCAACTTATCTTAATCAAACGGATAAACTATTTTTTCTCGTTTGGTACATTAATTTTATTAAATTTAGAAACTTCGGACGTGTTACATCACGTATTAGACCACTTTTGCCTGCGACAGTGGTGTCTACTCAAGTGTCTACTGGTAGCGACATTGTGGTTATGCATTTTTACTTGACATTTACTTATTTTGCAAGCGATATCGCCAATCGTACAAAACTGAAAGTTATCAAAAACTGCTTGCAATAAATTGATTTTATCAGAACACTGTTTTGGAAACTACTGTTTTAGAACTAAATAATATTTGGTTTCAACAAGATGGTGCCCCACCGCATTACGGTGTCCAAGTGCGAAATTATTACCACCTTGAATGACCACCTCGCCGGATTTGCAAATATTGAATTTTTCTATTTGGGCACACCTAAAGTCCAAGCGTTACACCAATAGGCCGCAAAATATTGATGAGTTGAAGCAAAGGATAGTGGACGAAGTTCAAAGTATTACTGTCGAACATTTTAGACAACTGTTTACGGGAATTTGTTGATAGGTTTTGGCTTTGTCAAACAGCTCAGGGATTGCTGTTTGAAAATTTAATTTAATTACTTTGTTGTTTTTTGTTGAATTTGTTATTATTTATCCGTTCGGTCAAAATAAATGTTTTGGAGTTTTGATTAATTGCTAATAACTAAAAATGATGAAGATGATGAGATCTACAGGATGTTTGATGATAAAAAGGAAAAGTTTTCCATACTTCCATAAGAAAATAAACACCCTCTATATTAAAAGTATATTTAAGTAGAGCTTGTTTAAAAAATATGTTTTTTACGATTGGAGAATTATGTAGGTGTTCCGGTAATTATGACTAATTTTAATTAATTGATTATAACTCGAAAATAATGCATTCTACAAGAAAATTATAGAAACAAAAAATGTTTTGAATTAATCTTAGAAATACAAAATGTAAAAATATAGAAGGTGTTCGATTTTCAAAAAAAGTTTACGAAATGTCAATAATAAAATTAACACCCTATATCTGTATATTAAAAACATATTTGAGCGATAGCTTGTTTAAAGTAAAAAAAACTTTGCTTGAATGTTTTTTGAAATTTATTTCGGTTGGAGAGTTATGTAAGTATTCTGGTAATTTTGACTAACTTTTAATTAATTGCTTAAACCTCAAAAATGGTGCATAATATAAAAAAATTATTTTAATAAAAAATGTTCGGAATTAGTCTTAAAATTACAAAATTTAGAAATATACAGGGTGTTCCATTTGAAAAAAAAAGTTTACGAAATTTTTATAACAAAATGAAACATATTAAAAATATGTTTGAACGATGGATTATTTAAGATAAAAGACTTTTGTTTGCATTTTTGTTGAAATTTCTTACAGTTGGAGAATTATTTGGGTGTTCCGGTAATTTTGGTTGTTTCCTGTAGGTACAATATTTTGTTTCAAGATATAGCACATGGTGGCTCCATTTCAGATTACCTTGCAAATAAATCTCTAAACAATTCACTGTCCCTTTCATTTAATGAACCAGCCCTTTCTAGAATTATTCTATTTATGTAGCAAACACTGAATTCTTCTTTACTTTTTGCGTCTCTTCTGGAAACCTCCTTGAAGATTGGGTGCGCGAATCCGATTTAAATTCTCGATGCGCGGATGAGGCGAGCCCAAAGGGCATAGCGCTGACTACCGGCATATGGGGGAGCAATACTAAGAGTTACCCTGCACTCCCGTACGTGATACCGGCATATTTCCAGATCTATAAGTTCGAGACCTTCGGCAATCTCAAACTAGTTTTATGCACGACATTGATTTCCTCCACCTTGAAAATCTAGCCGATATGTTTGCCTATTTCACACTCCACGTTAATGTTCAATGCGAATGGGACGAGTACAGGTGTCCGGAAAAAAGAGAAACCTATAACATTTAAGCTATGCTTGCGATACTATGCTTGGTGGTGCGTTGCTATAAGCAATAAGTCTTTTATGCATTTCCGCCAACAACGTACACTATTTAACAATTCAACGTCCAGCTTAAGAAATGTTGAAAGAGGAGTCCCCAGGACTCTCCCCTGTGTTTTGCGCTATTCCCATATATAGGGTTATTGGTGAGTAAACGTATGCATTTAAACATGTTGTAGCAGAGGTTATTTGCTAGTTATTTCACCCCAAATGAAGTCATACCCGGACACACGAAAAATAATTCTAATTTTCGAAATTTTATCCTGTGTTAATGGTGTTAAAAGTGATAATAACAATCGTTGATAATGCCACGAAAAGTTCTCGTTGGCGATATTTGTTGTGTCGTTCGCTGGCCAAATCATATATTTTGCTGATAGGTCACTATACATCCGGTGAACATTGAATAAATAAAATAGGAGGATGTCGCCGGATGGTGGATTGGGCGGTTAACGACGAACAGCAGGATTAATTGAATATAGGTAGCGTAAGAGTTAAGTGTAGATATAGGAAGGATAAATGGATAAAGTGATTGACAGGTGTTAGAGAAGTTTTTTTTTTTGTACTGGTTTATTTTACGTCGGTCTAGTTCCGCAACTTAGGCCAATCACCGACGCTGAGGGCAGGCTACACACACCCAGGAATTTTGTCCTACTGAAGGAATTCCAACCTCCAGTAAGAGTTCTTTAACGTGCACGTCGCATAATGACAGCACACGGGGCCACCGGCTTTACTTCCTCATCCGATGGAAGGCGGCATGCAAAGGTATGTTAGAGAAGTTAATATAAGGTAAGTGACGTTAATTATCATTATAGAAAATATCAGTTGGTACCTCAGCACTAGAGTAGTGGATTAGTAACCAAGCGAGTAGCCCCTAAATTGGTGGAGGCGCCGGGTATTATGTCCATATTATCTAATAAACGTTCCAAGTTACTAAAAGCTACCGTATCTAGTGATTTACTAATATTATACCCCCTACCACTTACACGTTTCTCGTTCATTTCACTTTCAATTGTTAAAAATGAATCATTATTATTTTCTAAAGCCTTCTCTAAGTCCTGAGTTTTACTACTACTTAAATATCACACAATACATTTTCTACTAACTTAAAGGGCGTACTACTATAGTTAAAAATCTTTGCAGCACCTTGTTCTAAATTCTCTAAGCTGTCCACCATTTCTAACCTATTTTTATTTGAAATACTGCCTCTATTTACAAATGTATAATACTTATCCCTTCCATCTAACTTTCTCGACAACTTTACTTTACAAAGCGTCAATTACCCCTGCTCAAAAAGTGCGTCCTCCGTCAAACTAATTTTCGTAATACTAGCATTAGGGCTAAGGTCAATAATATCCACGCTAGGCAACTCATTCCAAACATCTGGCTCCTTATTACAAGTTGTATTTGCCGTATTTGTATTTTTTAACTTACAAATCCAAATGTTAAGGTTACTATCTTTAAATACCTCGCCTAAAATTTTTACCAATTTCTGATACTGTAATCCGCATATGTGTCTAGTTATTGCCATATTACGAACATTATTGTCTAGTAAATCGTTTCTAATTTTGTTTAGCGTCTCTATAAACGTATTTTTATCTAATTTAGTTTTTCTATTTTCTTTGGTAATCATATAACACATGTGTCTATTTTCGTCCCTCGCATTAACTATATTTCCCAATGAGAGGTTAGTTTGCAACGGTTGGATATTATTAAAGAGTTTTATTAAATTTATAACAAACCGCGAGATTTTTAGGAATAGTGTTTAATAAACAAAAATTGCCATCCAATGTAAATATATCCATTGCTTTATATTCTATTGTTAGGCCCTCCGGTGCTGATATAGCCACTGGCTTGCGCAACATAACAGTCCGGTTAATTACTCTGTGCGAATGGAATCTTACTAGAACAGCTGTTTGAATTAAAACGAATACTCTTAGTGGAAAAATTAATATAAACTTTATTTTCTTCCAAAAATTCATATCCTAGTAAAAGGCCCGTTGGCAAATTTTCCACTATCAGCGCTTCTACTATATATTCCTTCCCATCAATCGTAATTTTTATTTTGGATATACCTAGCGCTGAGGCTAAGGTGACATTAACAGTTCTCAAATCCGGAGTTGTCTTTGATTCTAAAATTTTGTCTGCACATGATGAATTTACTAAACTAAATGCCGACCCAGTATCTATTATTATATTTGTATAAATATTGTTTACGGTACCCTTCACTGTTAATATTCTACGATCTTGGAGCATTAGAATGACGTTATATACCAAGTTATCGGTGCGATAAAGTGCGATAAAGAGGCGCGCTTCTTAATATTACTGAGGTTAGTGTAAGGGACAGATAGGACCTCTGGTTGGTCTGTCCGTTGTAGTTTAAAGACTGGCCGTGTTGGTTTGAATTTTCAGAAGCTTTAATACGGCACGCTGAGGCTATATGTCCTGGTTTGCGACAATAATAACAAATAAGGCGGCCGTCGATAGTTCTAGAATTTTCATTATACGCGTACCGTCTATATCCATCACTTGCCGTTTGATTGTGGGGTTTGCTATTATTAAAATGTTCTGCCCTAAAAAACTTTAACTCAACTTTTACTTCCGCTAGTACTACTCTAGAAATTTCTTTTGTCTACCCCTTTAGGTTTTTATTATCGATCATACTAGGAGTATAATTTTGATATACACTTCCATCGCGTTCCGTTTCCGAAATCGAATCTATCAGCTGCTCCATTTCAGATAAAGACTTCGGTCTGCTCATATTAAACATATGTCGGTAATAAGGTAACAATCCTACTAAAATTCTGTGCATTATTTGCGACTCGTGCATTCCGGGATCTATTTCCTCACACAAGTTCAAAGTTCCCTAAAAAAATCATCGACAAATGTATACTGGGTTAAATAATTACAATTATTATAGAAATTCAAATGCAAGTATCAGTTTCATGTCATTATTGCTGATAAAAATATTATACATTTCATATGCCCTAGGTCATAAAAACTACTTTATTCTAATAGCTATCCATCAAGGTAAAATCTCAACAAAACGTCTTCTAATTTTCGAAAACGAGATAGTTGGGAGAGTCTCCTACAGGTAACTTGATTGAAAGACACACGAAACTGAATGTAGTTCCATGTATTCCAACAAAAAACCGTGCGCCTGCGCACGTATTCATATCAAAACTATTGTTTTGACATAATCGATTCCCTTTCCGTGTTGTCATAGTTTTCAAGTTCTTCACGATCTAATCGATCATAAAACTGAATGGTTCTCTATTTAATTGCAGAATATGCTGACATACTTTTTATTTATGGGCAATGTGATGGAATTGCTGCTGAAGCTTTAAGAAAACAAAATTTGCCTTATTTTTTAAACTATCAACGTGGTAAATGCACCTTGCAGGCAGTGGGTATAAACAAAATTGGATCTATACCAAAACTTGTTGCTACCTTTTTAAAGTTACCAGTTACACAGTTACACAGTTTTAGACGGTCTTCTCCTACTATCTTCGCAAATGCAGGTGGCGACCTAATTCAGTTAAAAAACATGGCAGAAGGTTACGTTCATTCATCAATCGTGTCAAAAACAATAATCGCTGAAAAAAATTGTGCAGCAACTAACTGTGAAAATCCAGAGGACTACTCTCGACCATCAACGTCGAGTGGGGTAACAACAACACCTATAAATGACATAAGTGATATAGCTGCAAGTTATAACCAATCACACACAAATAATCTTGTCCGAACGATAAGTGATATAGGTGAACAATCGCAACCGAGTAAAATCATCACAACGGAAAGTGATACTATTAAGACGACGAATCACGTGAAACAGTCTAATTTTAATTTTAATAATTGCTCTGTCACAATTAATAATTATTATAAGATTTAATGTAATATTTAAGTAAATCTACAATTAAGTATTAACAAGTTATAAATATATTACGTTATTATAAATTATTGTTATTATAAAAAGTGTTTATTATTTACTAATGCAATTCTGTTATTAATCTCAAAATAAGTAAATGAGTTTATAAATGAGGCCATATTTGGCAAAATTTAGGTGGAATTTGTAGTGAATTTTCGGTCGACACATTACACAAACTTCTTCGTAGCTACAATAGATGTAGCGCGAAAATCGTATTATTTATTTGTCATTTTTGAACAATTTATATTTATTGAAATTTTTGGTCGTAGGTAAGTGCAATACAAGAGCTGTAACATATATTACATCCTCGTACAAAATAATGTTGAATTTGTATTGGAATTTTCGGTCGACACTACAGACAACGTTGGTTAACCATCAAATATCCTTACCTTTATTTATTTGTCATTTTTATACAATTTATTGAAATTATCGGTCGTAGGTAAAATTATGTATAATACACGAGCTACAACGCATATTACGTGCTCGTGAAAAATAACAAAACTCGCACGTATGTTAACTTTCCACTCGCACGTAATAGGCTAGTTACAGCCCTTGTAATGTAATATACTATTATATGCGTATGACACCAGCATACCTGTAAGAAACAAGTGACTGGAAACAGCGAGTTAAGCATCTCAAAAGGTACAGCACAGGGGTAATTTCTTGTTAACCGGTTCTCGCTTAACGACAAAAAAAAACTGTGGAATTAAATTTTGACGTGTAACGGCTTTTCCGAAGTACCCGTATGAAAAAACGAAAAATAAATCGTCAAAACGCGTTGTCCACCTATGTTCGCAACATTATATCAGAAAATATTAAGCTTAGCAAAACATTGTTTTTTATAAATTAATACTTATTGAAATGTGTAGGTTTGGGAGAAGGTAAAAAATGGGTTTTCAGAACCGAGATATTGGGTAATATGACTAGAACGGAGATTATCCTCCGAGTATATACTCATGAGTATGAGCTTAAATTGCGAGTTTAAACAAACTCTGGCATGGCATCTACATCAGACTTCAAATTTATAGACTAGAAGCTTTATTTATTTATTTATTCATATAAAATATGAGTATGTACTCAGATTTTGAACAATTTTCAAATGCTTTACTTGAAGCATGGCTTTGACAACTTGGGGTGGAAAAATAAATAAAATATATAATTTATGTAGCTGTATAGCATTAAAGAGTCCTAGAGATCGTCTCTAAGTTCCTTAATGACTATTAAAACTATTAAAATCAGTAAGAGATCACATAAGTTATGGAACATCAAAATTTAACCAATTATGATCAGTTTTTTTTGCTGGCACTACATTTGAGCCGCTGTTTGCTTTTGCGTAAATTATGAATCTTGGTATTTATTTATTTCTATGCTTTTAGTTACAAATTTTCAAATTAAAAAATGGTTGATGGCTTGAAATCAAAACTATAGGTAACCAACTGTGTTAGTTATTATCTTCCTGGTGCATCCATTAATATAATTCTACGGTGCTACATACACAATGAATAATTTTGCACAATATATCATTTCCGATGCGATACCACAAACCATGTTAGATAATACCTTGAACTACATTGCATATCATATCTTATTCGCTAAGGTATTCCGATTGCCGTGTCCGAGAACAGATTGGTTTGATAGAGACGATATCCAAACATACCCTTTGCCGCCCGTGCTTAATATAACCAACGCATATATTGGATTGCACCGCATAATACTCCGTATTCACTTCGCGTTCTATAACTCCGTATTGACGTTAGGTGGAATATACATACGTCAACTGCTGGAGATGCACTTATGTTGTGGGATGCTGAGATTGCTTTGGTTAGTCTAAGAACAAATATTTATCTAGGGAATAAGATTGACGTAGTATATTTGCGTATTAATGCTTTATCATTCATAATGGAAGTTTGTAGAGGATATGCAAGAAGAACTCAGAGAATATGTTCAGCAAGAATCTTCCCAGTGGGTGGTATGAATAAATATGAGTACATACTTTATACTCAATAATTTGAAGTGAAAACACCGAGTCATAAGAACAAAAGTCTGGAGCAGTTGCTCACTTTGAGCAAGAACTTATTATTCTATGTGAGTACATACTCATATTTCATATAAATAAATTAAAGTTTCTACTACACATATTTGAATTCTAACATAGCTCAGGCGGAGTTTATGTTTAATTTACCTAAAACATTATAAGCAAAGAACAACACCTTTGCCCGACAGCATGCCGTTTTATATGGCATTTCTAAGGATAATGTAGTGTGGCTTGCAAACCAGGTGTTTCGCTAAGTGTCTTGGGAAAGAATAGGTAATGCGGTATCAAATTGATAAAATAAGAGTAGTGTAAGATTTGTCAACAGATACTAAGCATTGAACTTTAAATTATAAAATTATTGGTATTGTTTCGATAGGTTTTCTGTGCTGAATACGAATCCGGTCTCAAACATGCCAAGATTTTATTAATTTTGTTTTTGAAAGCGCAAGCACTAGTAAGTACTAAGAAACTTCGTCCGTATTTCAAGCTTAGTTAAAGCTTTTTATCTGTGAGACATTTCATAGATTCTCAAAACAATAGCAGTCTTAATATCTTGTCCACAAACCTATGACGTATATTCGGAGCATCCGTCAATGGATTAGGAGCCTCTACTCCATGTATTAGGAGCATGCCATTGTCTAAGCTAATTGGCTCTTATACATACAAACTGGAGCATAAGCTCCAACTTTATGCTTATGCTGACTCGGACCATAAACACAGATTTCTTTATATCACTCATTGATGAAGTACAAATACACCGTTCCTCATATATCAATACCAGCAGGGCCGGCCCTAGGCGGTAGGCAAGGTAGGCAACTGCCTACGGCGGCAAAGATTAAGCTCGGCAAAACCAACTGAACTACAATAAAAAAAAAGGTCTAAGATATTGCCTGAATCTAAAAAATAAAGGAATAGTAAAATACAATCAAATAAAATCGGAATTGACAGGCTTCAGGCCATTCCTATATTTTAATATGCAAGCAGCCAATAATAGACATACTTAAATAAAATAGCTCATTAACTTTTATAAAGAATTAAGATATATTTGACAACGTCATCACAGAACCTGAAAAGTTAGCTAACGAAATAAAAAAAATAATATGAAAGTGTACTGTAGTGTAGTGATCCTATACTATACACAAATCAAAAGAGAAATATAAAATAGTCCTAACGACCCTTTTGAGTTTTATACGATAACCACAAACTTAAAGAAAATATTATAAGTAAAAATGAATTACTGGCACATGCCAAAGATATAGAAACCGATTTAAAAGTTGGCGATTCCTCCATCTTAACGGTTTAGAATTTGCTGCCGAAATGGTAATCTAGTTCTTTTTTTATTTGGGTAGACACATAATTTGCCGCCTATAAAAATAATATCAAAATATTGCTGAGTCTTTAATGATATTGTTCTTAGCAGAACAAATTATACATCATATTAAAGTTAAAATTTTGATGAAGATTGGGGTACATGATAATCAAAGAATTACTTAAAAATATTGAAAAGCTTAGATTTGGGAAAATGTAAAGAACGGAGATATTATGTCAATATCTATTCTATCAAAAACGACAGAAGTTTTCTGATGACCGATAACTTAACAGTATAGATATTGACATAATATTTCGGTTCTGAAAACCCGTTTTTTAACCTTCTCCCAAAGCTACATCTTTCAATATTTTTAAGTAATTCTTTTCATCTTTAATATGGTGTACATTTTGTTCTGCAAGTATTTCATGACAAATTTCACTGATAATCACTGATAATTTTTAATAAATTTCAATAATAATATCTTCATTCAGTAAACATTGTGATGGTATTATTGGTAATATTTTCATAGTCGGGCGAATTTATTATGGTGTCAAATGATTTTGAGTCCATAGCCCTTGTTTCCAGAAGGTTCAGTTGACGCTTTTAAATTCATTACCTCCCTTAACATCGGGCGAAATTTAAACATTTTCTCTAACTCTGCATATAACTATTGCTACCGGAGCGGGCGATAGACAGTTTGCTAAACTAAAAAGAATAAAAAAGTACTTAAGAACCATGTCTACTTAAAATTGTCTTACTGGGTTAGCAATGAAGGCCACTGAATATGAATTGAGTAATACATTAGATCTGAAAGAAGTTATTCGCGATTTTGAAGAAAAAAGGTTCGAAAGAGGTTATTTTAATTTACGGTGTTTTAAAAGTATTGTTTGTACTAGTATAATCTCTAAAGGTTGTGTTTTTAATACAAATAAATTTCGTAAATATTGTGCGAGTGTTGACTGTATTTTTCTGGATCATGATTTTTGTAAAAATCTGTTTTCTTGTCAAAATCATTTTGGAGTTAGGGGGCGGCACTATTGAGATTTGCCTACGGCGGCAAAAACGCTAGGGCCTGCCCTGATACCAGCTTATTATTAGGAACGCAATGGGCTACTTTTAATAGGAGGGTTCGTACTAGTACTAGATCTACCACAGTTAGAAACCTAGTCTGAGCAGTGTCCTTGTCAGAGTGACTCAGCTTGTCCTAGTACTGAATGTGAATGTAGAACTGCTGGTCCTATTTACCATAAAAAAATATTTATACTTAAATATGCAGGGTGATAATTAGGTAGCGAATAAAATCAGTAACTATGTTAAGGTATAGCGATTGAAATTACAACGCACATCAAAAAGATATTTTCAGGCTTTTCCATTATGTTTAAGTTATGACGTCAACCATTTTTATTTCTGATGGCAACCTATATTTTTTATTTTCGTATGAATCTTTCATTTGTATTCAACGGTATACAAAATTTACATAGAGAAAAAATGTAATTGTAAAAAATAAATCTAAAGAAGAATTCTGTGAACGATCGAAGAATTTTTTTCCTTGTCTTGGCTTGTAATATTTTCTAATGAAGTAATTGTTTATTTACTTGGCACAGAATTATGGGACCATTATTTTATGAACATAATTTAACTGGTGAAAGATACTTACCATTTCTACAATTTGAACTATGTACTACCTGAATTTGCAATATTATTTCCGATGGACAAGAACCCTCACTACACAATAATATGAGGTTGTAACAAGATGGGTGCTCCACCACACTACGCTGTTAATGTGCGACGTTATTTGGACGAAGTGTTCCCAGGAAGATGGATAGGAAGAAGCGGCGCAATACAATAGCCGGTTATGTCCCCTGATCTTACGCCATTAAACTATTTTTCTAAGGTGGCACTTAAAAACCAAGGTGTGCCCAACTCGACCTGTTTCTGAACATTTGGGAACTATTTGGGAGTTATCGACTGTCAATCTACAATAAATTTGTAGCCTACAGTTCTTAACATAATAAGTAAAAAATATCAATAAACTTTTGGTAAGTTTCCAATTGTATGTTTTATTTGTCAAAAATAGGGGTTGTTCCTTTGTAGAATCTAAATCTGCAGGTAAAAAAATGAGCCTAGTTTTTGAGAAACAAAATCGTAAAAATTCTTTTGTGATTTGTATTGCCCTGCTTTTGCCAAAACCCAATTTAAAATAACAATTTTGAATTCTGCGTTTTTGCACTGGTTTTCTCACAAACAATTCAAAATTTTTCCCTTCAGATTCAAATACTAAGGTAAATAGTATATTAGAATCACTTGTAGCTTATGGAAAATGTTTGTGTTCGTTTTTTTAAATGCAAAACCATTAATCTAAAATGCATGGTATATTGCAATTTAATTATTCTATAAGAGTGTTATAAATACAATTTTATTTGACTTTCACACATACCTCGCGCCTCCCGCGGGTTATATATTTTGCCAATACTAAAATATTTCGCTTCATTACTTTTTGGAATTGGCAACCCTATTCGGAAGAAGAATAACAGTTTTATTTCTAAGTAGGCAATACATTTACTAGTGCCTACTAAGGCTACTAACACGGTCGCATCCGAAACGGACAAACAAAACAGCGAGAAAAGAGTATTTTGATTATGTAGAATAATTTTGCTTTTTACTTTAACTTTAATTTTTTCACAATTAAAAGTAAAATACCCCACATGGCGTAGCTTTCAGTGTGTATAAAATAAGAACGATTCTTGTCTAGAAACTACACAGTAAACATAGATGTTGTTGCCGATGGTACAAAACCAAACACTTATACGTGTAAGTAAGTCAATATGTGGACAGAACAATAAAATAAAATAAAACATTTTGTCTAGTTTTATCCAACTCAAAAATGGATTCTGTGTATAAGGCCTACCATGTAGTTGCACGGCTTTTTTCACTTGTTAGTTATCCCTTTCATTCTAATAGAAAAGCATACATTTGAATACCATGTTTTGTATAATTGTATCACAAAGGAATATTATCCATTCACAATTCTTCGAATCAACCCAAAAAACTAAGACGATTATTTGTCACCTTTCAAACATGAATTGTCGATGTATCTGACGTTGATAGCGAGAGTTATTTTTACCTTTGATGTTTGCTTGATGTGATTTAAGTCGTAACGCACGATAAAATGCACCCGAGTCGCGAAAGTGCATTGCGCCAAATGGTATTTAGTATGCATGCTTTACCGCTCGACGGCGCCGCGGCTCGGTAATATCTTCACAACCACGGGCTTTATGGCCAATTACTCAACGGCGTTAAACTGGAGCCGCAGCGCTTAACATGCATAACACTGTTTCTGGTCCACTAAAAATTTCCCAACCTACGGAAACGTCATAAAAATAACTGCGTCCACATTTTCCACGACGAGGAAACAACGAGAACGTGTTCCAGTAATGAAACACTCTGAATTTTGATGGACCTGGCGCACAAAGGGAGGACTGCAGGGTTGATTTCAAATACGAAATAAATCATGTCGACATATTCTGTGTAATAATATGATAAATATATGTACGGTGAAGGTGTACACCATGTTTACACCAAGACGCACCAAGTAATTCTAACGATATCCACATTAGGGTATTTGACTCAAAAGGCTGGCAATAAATCAAATTTCTAAATTGTCAAATTCCAAAATATTTTTTTCATCTGAGCCCTGCGCCACGTGTCCTTGTCAGCTAAACGTTAGATTTTACGATGGCTGATCATAGATGCACATAAGATGATCTTGAAAACGTGTCACGTTTCATGTATTTTATATTTATATATTAACTTTTCCGAACCCTGAAGAAGGACAAAATATTGTCCGAAATATTGGTTAAGGAATAAAAACTTAAAAACCAAAAATCTTTGACTGAATTCCCACTATAAGTTTCCTCGTTATATATATATATATATATATATATATATATATATATATATATATATATATATATATATATATATATATATATATATATATATATATATATATATATATATATATATATATATAATAAAGACAAGGAGTCTTTGCCGTTGGTGACAACAATGTAAAACAATTGTGTGGGGAATCCAGCAACAATAATGGAAAAACGTCAAGTTTTGTAGAACGTTCTTTATTATTTCAACCAATATTTCGCAGTGTGATTACACGCTTCATCAGGGTCATCTGAAGGACACAAAAAAAGTATAAAAACAAGTTCATAATGCTAAATTAAATTCTACTTACAATTTGAACGATAATGAGAAAGAATAACAATAACAATAGCTGGTGACGAAGGTGATGCTCTCGAAGGTGAGCATCACCTTCGTCACCAGCTATTGTTATTCTTTCTCATTATCGTTCAAATTGTAAGTAGAATTTAATTTAGCATTATGAACTTGTTTTTATACTTTTTTTGTGTCCTTCAGATGACCCTGATGAAGCGTGTAATCACACTGCGAAATATTGGTTGAAATAATAAAGAACGTTCTACAAAACTTGACGTTTTTCCATTATTGTTGCTGGATTCCCCACACAATTGTTTTATATATATATATATATATATATATAATGAAATAGTAAATGGTATAGAGTCCAGGGGAAGGTTCGAATTATGTGTGACCTAAGCCGTGCTTTTAATTGTGTACGACATGATAGGCTTTTTGACAAGCTGTTTCGTAGTGGCGTTCGAGAGAAAGCGCTTGGTTCGATCGCATTATTTCTTGAAACAACACAATGTGAACGAATTACACTATTAGTAAATTCTAGGAAACTAGTCTACCAATCAGAAATGTTACCCATTAATATAGGTGTATCCCAGGGATCAGGGTTGGCTTCAGTTTTATTTAGTATTTTTTATGACATGTTGAAGTTTTTGACATCTTACTATGTGGTGTCTTATGATAACGACACAACTGTGGTATCCTCCAGTGATCAAAATGATCTGAATATTTATTGTAATACGGTACTCGAGCAATTGTATAAGTGGTTCTCTGCCAATGGGTTGTTGCTGAATTTGGAAAAACAAAGTTTATTGTTTTTTTAAATGTCCACAGGTGCTTGGGATAATGAGAGTTCGGGTTGGGGATAAGACAGTACAATAGGTAAATCATTATAGGTAGGCTTACCATACGTCCCGGTTTGACCGGGACAGTCCCGGTTTGAGACATCGGTCCCGGCGTCCCGGCCAGTTTGGTATTATGTCCCGGTTAAAATACTTAACAGGGTTTCATATGAGTAACAAAGCACTCAGCTCAAATCGATCGGTGTCTTTTGCCATCTAGGAACAATTATTGTCAAACTGGTGAATCAGACAATTATTGTAACGATATTGAGTATCGACTGAAAACGATACATATTATTGTAAGGTACTAAAAATTATTATTTTCTTTTTCAAAAATTGTTGCGTGACGTTATTCCATACGCGAAATTGTAGACTATGACAATTAGTTAGTCACCCTTTCACATTCTGTAGCGGGCGACACCTAAATGACAATAATTTTCATCAACTATCTATGTAACTTTTGAAATATGTAGGTTACAAGGAAAATACGCAGAAAATGTTCTTTTTAAAATTTTACAACAATTGTTATATATCTTTGCATCATATGCCAAATTGTAGGTAATTAATCATTGTATTTACTCATAAACTGGCCTTGGAAACTTCGCCTTGGAAAACAACCCCTAAATCGCAATAGTTGTTATTTATTAGTTATGTGGGTATTGCGGTACAAATATATCTTTACTACAGAAAAATGATTATAAGTTTTACAAAAACTGTTGAAATCTTTTTCGATTATGCAAAATGGTAGGTAATTAATTAGGGAATTTACTGTTAAATGCTTCTCGGTGGTGAAAACCTCCACATAGCAATATCATGTACGGCACCAAGTGGAGGGGATAGATAATTTGGTTGGCTGCGTTAGCAAAAGGTTTAAAACTTTTTAAGTTTTTTTTTGTAGGTAATTAGTTGGGGTAGTGATATTCATGACTGCAAAATGTTTTGCTCCGAGGCGAACAACGCCTAAATAACGATAATATATGTACATTGTGTAACTAAACATGGAATATACATTACGCTGTTCTGCCTTAGCAAAATCTTAACTTTTCAACAGTTGTTGTTTAATTTTTTATCATACGTCAAATTGATGGTGATTAATGGGGGTTGTATAATCCTAATCCTGTGATAATTTTGGAACCTTATGTACTCAAATTCATATTATGATTGCTAATATACACAATTTAAACGATACGACTATTTTTTAAATAAATATGTAGCGTACTTTTTTAGGGAATTAAAATGCGAGGTTTTCCACCAGGTTTCTAGATAATGCACTATTTCTGTCTAACTTCTACTAGTAAACACAATATTGTTCTACAAAATAAATTTTGGTATGGAATGCTCAAACTTTCATGAGGTGATAAAAAAATTAAACTTTTTTCTGTTTCTTTTTCGATCACAAAAGGTACACTTAATTTTGATTATTGCTTTTGTAGATCACGAACATTTGCGCGACGTTGGCTTCTGATTTGGCATCTATGCAAACAAACTTGAAATGCTATGTGACATTAATATTTGTTGTTTGGTGTTGAAATTATTTATTATTTGGTACTCAAATTTACTTTTAATTGTTGATAACTTTGGTATATCTGGTATTCAGATTATATACAGAATATCTCAAAAAAATGAACGACAACAAAAAGCTACCACAGGGAGCGGGTTTTCTGTTTGTTTTATTTCCGCCAGTAATTCTTGTCCCGGTTTGAAATTTAAAAATTATGGTAAGCGTAATTATAGGCTACTGGGGGTTACATTTCAGTGCCACATGAAGTCAAACTTGCACTGCCAAGGAACTGGTACGGTCTCTGAATACGGCAAACTTTAAACTGAAGTCACTGAAGGATTGTAATATTGGAAGGATCTCTTCCAATATTCTGCGTATGGTATACTTTTTGGAGTTCCAGTCGCGCCTAACTTACGCCATTGTGCTTTGGGCCAATGGCCCCCCTCAAAACGAAATATTTCTGGCGCAAAATAGAGCCATACGAACCTCAGCCGGCATAAAGTCAACAACCTCATGTCGTCCTTACTTTGAGAAATTCAAAATTTTAACTCTCAACTACTAATTTTCTACATATAAATAGAGCCACCTTCATCAAGAGTAACAATAATTTGCACACATACAACATACATTGACTGCAAACAGTCCTTTCTTTTATGGCATCAAAATTTACAATCATCTGCCAAGTAGTCTCAAAACCCTACAGTTTATTGCTTTTAACTGTTTCTACTCAATGAATCAGTTTTTTGGTGTTTGATTGCTTTGTATCGTTTGTACTGACGTTTGCGAAAATATTTTTTATATTCTCTCTCGCATCAATAAACTTTATTATTATTTCTTATTATTATTATATTGCAATATGTCTCGGTACATACATACATATATAGAAATGTAAGTAACTTACCTGTCGTATTAATACGACCGAATCTACAACATCGTTTAGAATTCTAACCTATTTGTTACGGCCAAATTTCGACAAAATTTGCTAATGTGAGATACTTCCTGTCGTGCGCCCTTTTTCTCAGTATGCGGTCCTCAGCTCGCTCGAAGTGGAGACGGGAGTGGGTCAATTCTAATTGACAAAAGTTGTAACAAGGGCGCCACCCAAACTTCACTGAAATTACGGATAAAACTGATTTGGGACAGTACATAGGATATTATAGCGCTCGACAGAAAAAACCAGCAAGTATGTTACAAAACAATTTATTGACCAACAAAGAAAACAATTCCGAAAATGTAAGCAATAAATTAAAATTTCTAGAGAAACAGAAGGGAGTTACAAACGGGTACAAATTAAAAAAAAAATATGGTCAAGATATCAAACGTCAACGCTTGACGCAGATGTTGTGCGTAATTTGCTATAAGAAAACCGTTACAAATTGGCCAATCCACAAATAGACGTTCATCAGTATAGGATTTAAAAATCACAAACTGTTGAAAACGAATGATGTATACCTTGCCACAAAATTTAATTAATTATTAAGGAAAAACAAAGAAAAGTTGACGATATTAAAATTTTAAAAGTCACATTTGAAATATGATTTAAATTGTACAATAAGAAGTCCAAAATTATAATTATAATGTCGATAGAAAATGTACTTTATTCTCAAAACTATAATCAAATGTTGACGGAGAAGTCAACGGCAAACGGCAAAGGTAAAAGTTTAAAGTTATCAAAGTGATAGTTAAATTCTAAATTTCAAAATAATAAATCAAACACAGATTCAAATACAAGTTCAAAGTATCAAAAGTAATGCCAAATAGAAGGTTATTTGAAATATCGAAGAATAAACAAACAAGAGTAACACGTAAGGAGGTTATGTTACTACGGAAGCCTAACGGAAACAATCCTACGTCGGCTGAACGGTGTCGGAACGTTGTCGGCAAACCGGCACGGGAAGATACCCTCAACTCACGTTAAAATATACAAACTGTAACCTACTTGTGAAAAGCGAACATGTGCCCAACCATGGAAATTCCAAAAGGGGCCCACTAAGAAAGAGGTTAGGTGCAATTCCGTTCTTGTATGAGTTGTTCGGCTTAGTATTACCATACTCGCAACAAAAAGGTATATGTGTCGGAACGTGAACGATATGGTCTTATACAATTCTCCCGTACACCAGTCCGCCTCGCCAAAATATTGAAGGTTAGGTTCTCCAGGTCTCCGCTGAAACTTCCTCAATAGATCCCTGCCGATGTACGAGCTCTCACCAAAGATAATATCTCCTCTCCCGCCAATAAACTGTTCTTCGCTAGCCAATAAAACTACAATAATTCCATGCAAATGAGAAACGGTACTACAATAAGAAAGTTTCTTTCCCCTCAGATGTTTGTTGGCTATCTAATGTCGCAGATATGAAATTTGTGGAATCCGTATAGATGCGAAAGGCTAGAACTATTGCCCAAAATTTTGAATGAGCAAATCCCAAAACGGGTTTCGTCACCAAGCTAACAACAACCAAACAAGGTCGACGAATAAACCCAAACAACAGTCAATTTTCAAATCTGAATGCGACCGGCGTGACCGGCGGAGCAAAACATACTGGAAATCCACGCCCGAAACGGCTTCTTATATAGCCCTGGTCTCCTCCCACTACGAAATTCTGACGTTGGAACATGGCGGACAACAGCGGAACTAAAGTGTCAAAACTGAAATTACAATAACTACTACAAATTATGGGACAAATACTACCAAAAGATCCTCTTTGAACCACTAAATGCCAAAATGAAATCAAACTGACTAAATAAAAGCAAATAAGAAATACTACACACCGAGTGACGTTACAGACAACAACACGCAATTGCCTGGAAAACCCCAAACTATGTTAATTAGCCAAACGATCCTAACATGAATCAAATCTGTAGGTAATTCTAACGCCGTGCACATGGAGGTAGCCCTCGGGACAGTCAAATAGGTCAGAAAAATGCCTACAAACTTATAATGACATGACCGCAAAAACAGCACCTACAAGCCTGAAACTTGGACAAAATACTTCCCACAGGGTCCCACACATACAGAGCTATAGAGGTTATCATGACAGCACGCTAAAGCTCATTGACAAGAAATTAAGGAAAGACAATTGACAGTTTGCATTCGAGTTCTCCAGTCAAGCAACAGATGGCGTCACCGGGGCTATATTCAAGCGGTAAATTCAAAGTTCAAATACATATATGGCATTTTCGTAATATCTCCTGTCACAACGTGATATATTCTGCCCAACTTTTCTTTCCGTATTTATCGGGGATGAAAATAGACTGCTCCATGTCAAATCATGTGCAACTCACTCAATTGCAGCCTACAAAGTTAGGAGCACAAGTGACCACAACACAAGTACCGACCGCTTGTTGCTGTCAAAGGTACTATCGTGGCTATATATTATGTCCCTTCTTTTGACGTCGATTTTCTCGCAGAACTAGGGGCGAAAAAATTTGAAAAAATTCTGATGCTATCCTTGATTAATTTGCTACAACTCATAAAAATTAGAAAGCTGTATATGTTGGCGTTTTCCCGATTTTTCCAAATTAAGAAGAATTGACGCTGTTTTTGCCCCGTAAATTTGTTTCGCTTAACTTTGGCAATTAATTACTCCCGAAATAATATAATGATTTCAACGAATTAAAAAGTAAAATCACCTGCGGAATGCTAGTTTTCAATGTGCATTTTTGTAAAATCATTGGATTAGTGGTTGACCCACAACAAGCTGTATTATGCAATGCCAGCAATTCCGTTATTAGAAGAGCTAGAATAATGAAATATAGACTATAGGCTACCCAATAATTCATAGGTTTAGAGTTTAATACATAATCATTGTTTATCTTGCATTGTTCATACAAAAGATCGTGCTGAAACTCCGCGTGAATTCCGACGTTCTACGGTCTTTGGGGTGCTGCGGGGAAGGGAGGAGTTAGCGGTGCTGTCATGTCGGAGAGAACCGACACAACTGACAGAACCGGGGCAGCTTATTATCAATACACAAAAAGAACGATAACTTGTCAAGGTAGTAATTTTAACTAACAATTAAATTCTTAATTTTTGCATAATTTTGGTTATAATATGTGAGCCGGTACGAGAGAAATCTCTTCTGTCGATTGGCGTTTATGTTTTCTTCAGTTTTATACAATAAGGTTGTAAACAAGATTTTGATGGAAGCGGATAGATCTAATAATATGGAGTTAGCAGATTTTCCGATTAGTGGTGAATACTAAATTAAGTTTGCTTGATAAACGCAAAAAAATATTTAAGAAGTATGCCCAATTGTGTTATATAAATATTCAAACTATTATAACAGTTTCAACAGTTTATTTATTAATAATATTTAAATACATGCACAAACAATATAAAATAAATACAACTCTTGATATATTACATATATTACAAACGTCGGCTCTGCGCGTATACAACTTAGAAATATCAAAAAACTTTTACAAATTAAGCATCGCAAATTTGTAGACGCATAGATTATTTTGCAGGTCGTTCGTTAATTTTAAATGCTAATCCCGAAACCCGATTTAAATTGCCAAGAATTTACATGGGACTTATTTTGCATGACTCCGAATGACCCCGCATGATTGAATTTCCATGACTCATTTTGCCATTATTTTTTAATTCGGTAATCTGTCGCCGGATATCCAAATTTTTCGCCATGTCGTTTTAGGTATTGTCTCCGTAAACACAGTTCTCCTAGTAACTAATGCACGTGCGATCCGCCACTACTTGCAGCGTCGCTGTCGATCCCTTCCCCCGCTCGCCCGAAAGACCGAAGAGCGCCGCGTCGATTGCAGTAAGCATGAGATGCTTCAAGTCGATCTTTTGTAGGGAAAATGCAAGATAAACAATGATTATGTAATAATCTTTAAACGTATGAATTAGTGGGTAGCCTATACTTTATATTTCATTATTCTAGCTAATAACGGAATTGCTGGCATTTTATAATATAGCTTTTTGTGGGTCAACCACTAATCCAATCATTTTACAAAAAGGCACATTGAAAGCTAGCATTCCGCAGGTGATTTTACTTTTTAATTCGTTGAAATCTATATATTATTTCTGGAGTAATTAATTGCTAAAGTTAAGCGAATCAAATTTACGGGGCAAAAACAACGCGCAAATTTTTCTTAATTTGTAAAAATCGGGAAAACGCCAACATATACAGCTTTCTAATTTTTATGAGTTGTAGCATATTAATCAAGGACAGCACCAGAAGCTTTTCACATTTTTTCGCTCCTAGATTTGCGGGAAAATGGACGTCAAAAGAGGGGACATAATATATGGCCACGATAGTACATACTATATGACAGGTCGAATAAAACACTCTTGATGATTTGATATCTAAACTACATTTTAGGACGAACAGTAATAATAATCTCCATGCATAAAATGCTGTTGTAAATATTTAGCTGGTATTTTTAATTAACCATGCTGCATGTAACATTCAGTACGCTATACCTAGGAAGTTTAATATAGAAACAGAATCGGGTATTATTATCATGGATGTGTACGTTTAGGATTTTACGTGGGATGCGAAACTGGTTATTTTGGGTATTCACAAAGGGAGTTGCTGTAATTTGATTCATTCATATGTTGATATATGATTGCGTATATTATGCATTTCGTTGCATTGTAACTACCATAACGAATTGAATTTTGACTGGGAACGAACCCTTTATTCCCGAAATCAACGCAATTTGTTCGTTGTTCGGAAATATTGGGTTTCGAATAAAATATAGCTGGCAATTCTAGGGCAATGAGGGTTTATTCAGCGAACGTACGTGCAGTACTGAATGGAGCTATTCATACGTAAGTAATATAAATGGATATTGCCGATTCATTTTCAATACTTGGCATTTATGATTTTATTATACCGTATAAGTTCTGTAATTGAAACATAGATACAATATCGGTTTAATTATTAAGTATAAAGCTTTGATAATTTTGTCCATTTTTAGAGCTAGGGACATTGTTATATTATTGCATAATTGTTAGGTTTGTACCATTGCGAAAAGTTCTACACTACAGATGCTCTCGTTTCCTCTTTCTTCTAACACATTTGTGTTAGACTTTACCGTGTTTTTCACGGTGAAATTTAAGATTATTGAGAAATGTAGTCATCTTAACTTAGCTTAGTCTGCTACATTTCTGAATTTTCTAATTTTTCCGAACACCAGAAGAAATTCTAGAAAGCAACAACGCTGAATTATTATCAATAGGTCTATATGAAACTTATAGGTACTTAATATAAGATATTTTTTAAGCTATTTAATGAATCTATTTAATTATAGTAAAAACTACTGTTTGTGTTCTTCGTTTTCGCATTGTTTGATTTGTATTTTATTTTACCTTCCCTGGGTAATACTTAAAGGAGCTGTACGTTTTTAAACAAATTGAAAAGAACAAATAAGCTTATACACAGAGAGAAATATCTGCAATGAAAAGGAATGAAATAAACTACAAAAATGCTGTAAAAGAATAATTAACTGTAACATTGCATTTTATTCACATATTTAACATACATATTCCTGTGAAATTATATTAGCACCGTAACTTTATTTTTGAAGTTTCACAGGAAAAGTACTGTAATTTTACAGTAGAAATGATTTTCAACCATTGAACTTACAGATATGTTGCTGCTTACTTGCAAAATTGCTGTAACAACAACATTAAAATGACCCTATATAGAGTTTTTCCGCTGTGTTCCAGTGTCAAGGGTTCCGCAAGAGTCAAAATCTAATGTGCTGTCAACTGAATCAAAATATCTGTAAAATCCAGACTAACAAGTTTTAAATCAGCCACCACTGATATGGCTCAAATAGAATTTGCTCATGCAGCTAAACTATTAATTTTACCAAAAAATGTCATAAGTATAAATTATACAAAATTACCGCTACATTAACTTATTATTTAACTATTTTGACAACATTACATAAATGGGGGCTAAGTTGCAATATCGTTGAAGATGCTCAGAGTAAACCTCCAGTTTCTTTGGACTCTTTTGAACAAAATTTCTTTCAGCACTAAGTTTAGTCCTGAAACTAAGTTTCGTGTCGAAATCCGGAATCGTCGATACAAAAAACGGGTACACACACACACACACATATACACACATAGATACATACACACACACAAACAGATTTTTTTTGTTCCTTGAACAAAAATGTTCAGGGGTCCAAAAGGACATATTTCCGCTAAAATCATATTTTTTTCGGCACGATTACAATACTTTGTCATACTACGAACATAAGTTACACATAGTTGTTAAATTTAAATAAGAACGTGCATTTTGACTTGTGAATAGGAAAGGTTATTACGAAGTTGAACATAACCCCAAATTGACCACATGACCCCCTTTTATTTTTGACACCACCTGACGCACGGCCTGAACACGAGGTTATTGTGCCTCGAAAGCGTTCTATTAAAGTAACATTGGAAATATTTACGCCTTTTAATTATTATCACTATATCCAGTGGAATGGAGAAATTTATCTCAATGCTATACTATGTATGATAAAGTAAAGAGGTTGAGAAATGCTGCTCTAGACGGTTGGGTGCATAGATAAAGGAGCAGTTGTATCACTTGATAATGTAGGACATAATAGTGTGTTATTTGACTAGCACATAATTAAGGATATAATCCCGAGCATGAAGTTTATATGCGAGCCGTAGGCGAGCGTGTAATCATGCGAGCGATTTCTATCAGCTATGTGCGAGTCAAATACGACGTTTTATCTACGACTCATAAATTCCATTTTATGTAAAATATTTTAAATTCATTTGTCAATGGTGGCGAGGCGACCTGTCAAATAGCTGTCATCCACGTGGGCTTTGACAGAGTTTGACGCTAACATTGAGATAACACAGAGATAAAATGTCAAACTTTTGTCCCGTCACAGAAAAAACTTATTATATGTGAATCGTAGGTAATAATATTAAAAAAATCTTTGCCGACGATCGCGAGCATAAAAAATCTGATATGGCCAGGCACATGACTTTATCATACAATATATAAAATTAATAGTTTAGCTGCATGAGAATCTATTTGACTGAGATAAATCGTGTCTGCATTAAAATTAAACTAGTTAGCCAGGATTTGACAGATATTTTGATAGTCAATAGTATCAATCGAAGGTATTGTCAAAGCATCAGCATTTGACACTACCTACTGTCATCAGAATAATAGTTGTTTATGTCACAAGTGCCGAAAGTACGGAATAGCACAACGAGCGGTGATGCGGCGCGTCACCGATGGCGCGGCGTCGTCGTCGCATGTGAGCGAGTCGCGCTATGTAGTTTTCGGCAGGAGTGACATCAACGTTTTTTGTATTGCTTTTTGAGAAATACGTATTTTAAAAAAATTCAAAAATGGTTATATTTCGGTATAGAAAATGTTAGGTTGATACCACTTCTACGAAATGTCAAGTTTAAAAAGCTAATTCAAATTCTGACAGATTTGTATTCGTTCATGACACTGTAGATGACGTTCCATAGCGGTTCTCCGAGTGTGACAGCGTGGTGACAGCCATAGACATTTCTGTGGTGACAGCACACAAAAAATATTTGTCAAAATCCTGGCTACTATGTAGTTTCATATCAATGCAGATGCGACCGATCTCGATCAAATAGAATTTGCTCTTGCTGCTAAACTATTAATTTTACCAAAAAATTTCATAGGCATAAATTATTCAAAATTTGCTCTGCTTTAATTTATTATTTAACTATTTTAACGAAATTACAGAAATGGCGGCTCATCTGCAAAATCCTTGAAGAAGGCTTAGAATAAACTACCAGTTCCTTTGGACCCTTTTGAACCAAAAGCTTTTCAGCTCTAAGTTTGGTCATAAAACTTCTAAATATGAACTTTCGTCCCGATACCTTTACTAGTTTCTCCGGAATCGTCGCCACAAAAATCAAGTACACACATACGCACACACACACATACACACACACACACAGACATTTTTTTGTACCTTGGTTAAAAATGTTCAGAGGACCCAAAAAGACCTATTTCCGCTAAAATATCAATTTTTTTTTTCGGCATGATTACAATACTTTACTATACTGCGTATGATAAAGTAAAAACGGGATCAGCAAAGTGAAATTACGCACTTAATTTCTCAACAATTTTAGTTGTGTAACATTTACTTTCACTGTATTGTTTATCCTATGAAGTCTAAACTTTGACATTACTTGTCAACCTGCAAAATTATTATTATTCTTCTTGCCAACACCTAATTCAATAGCAAATTCTCGAATGCTGATTCTATCAGTCGAGTTTGAATTATTACCTTCTGAAATTCATTCCTACGCGGAATTTTTATTGCTTTCGTCAAAATTCACATCAACTGTGACATGACAAACGTACTCTGTCATGTCATGACATTACGAAGCCCAGTTTACTTAGTGCAAATTTCGGTTAAAATGAATCACAATTGCCCAGGATTGCCAAATAAAGCTAAGCATATACACCGTGGGCAAAAAAAAAACGGTACAAGTTTGTAGCCACCCGTATTTCCAATAATATTTACTCAATTCAAATATTTCTTTTATAAACGAATTGCTTGTAGTGTGAAGATTGAAACCATACCATATTCGCAACAACAGAACGTTTCAATTCAAAGTTATGTTGCTTTATGTTTAGCTATGCAACATTTCTGATAACATCGGGTCAATTTAATCTGAAATGAAAGGTGTAATCAAATTTGTAGGTAATGACAGTTGTTCTCTTTTGGTCAAAAGGGACAGTAGAGCTTTTCTAGCATCGTATATATGATTTATTTGTATGCAGGGTGAAATTTTGAAACATCGATGTTTGCTGCTTGTACTCAAAAAAGTATACGGTACGAATACGGTATGTTTGCAATCCTAACAACATAAGCAATTAGTTTTTCAAAGAAAGGTTGAATTTACTTAAAATCTTTGCAAATATGAGTAATTGAACATTTGTACCGTTTTTTGGGCCCACAGTGTCTATAACATCTCGGCTTATAGTAGTTATATATTCGAACTGTTATGAATATTTAAACGAACACTAGCAGTAGTGAGCAGAGTTGTTTGTTCTCTTAAGCAAAAAGGCCGCATCCAAAGCATATGTTGATAATGTTTTATTCGTTAGACCGCTCAACTTATCTGAAACGAACAGTAGTTCCTCCTTCTATGCTCTTATCTTCTTATTGAGGTACTTTATCTCTTATCATCAATATTTCATCAGTGTCAGTGTCTGCTTCAATATGAACATATTTCCGCTAAGGTAGTCCGTAAAGTCGATCAATCATAGGCACAGGATTGGAGGCGTTAAAAACGATGGGTCCACTAAATAAGGTATCCTGCACGTATCCTGATTATACTCTCGGAAACTCGAAGCCAACGAGATTTGAATTATTAGTTGAGACAAATTGGTTTTATGAGTATAATCGTCGCGTGCATTTGGAATCATTCCTAAATTATGCTGTATATTTTATGTTTACTGCTGCAATATATGATATTGGAGTTTCGATTTGCTCTACATAGGATATTGACGATAAATATAGTGTTATCCATTGCTCTCCAACATGTTACCATCAATTCCAGTATCCTTAACTGTTAGTGCGACGTACAAAGATTTTTGAATCATTCCCGAAAAGACCAATTTCTTGCTATCCACCACCGTGGCCAGTTCCATGGCTCTCATTTTTTTTAAATGTTTATAGTCTATGGCAAACATCCATTAGATTATCAATTGAAGATAGCGCCAAACAAAGACAACGGAAATGTGTTTTGGTTACAAATGTTCAAGTCGTTTATTAATCGAACAAAACAATTTAAGATTTAAACTAAATTTTATATTCTAGAAAATAGAACATAAATAAACGTAATAAAATTTCTTTGTGGAATAGTTAGTAGTCTAAAAATGCACAAATATACTCCACTTCAACCGTTGCACTATGGTCTAGAAGTCCGAATTGTTGGCCAAAATTCAAATTTTCAAGTTTTGAATTCAGTTAAATTCTGTACCCTATATGAAAGTAAACAGGTTAATTCATTAAGCACGCGTGTTACAACGCATTCAGTCATACTAATTAACCAAAAATGGCCCATAGTGCGCTTCTACCACTATTCATTATTATAAACGCGCGCAGCAAAAGTCGAGTATATTGTATGTTTATTTAAGCTCTAAATAATGGAAAGCTGCATCTAGCTGCGCATTCTCCGTAATTTATTTTTCTTCGGTAGCTTAACGCTTTGCGAGAAATCAGTATACTTGCGTTAAACGCAATACTTGCGCCTAGTTTCAAAAAAGTTTTTGGCTGTTATTTATTTATATGAAGTAACAAGCAATGCATCAAATTAAAGATAAATACTCTTTATAATCTTCTATCTATACCACTTTGGTCTAAAAGTAAGAAATTATACTTATTAAACTTGTTAATTCAATTAAACTAAGAAAAAATTTAAAGTCGTTTCAAAACTGCAAATTTATTTATGACTATATATCCATGGTACCGGAAGCCTGCTACTGTCCATAAGGTACTAGTTCACGGAAAAGAAATAGTAGCAAATTATTTACTGCTTGTTTGCTATTTTGGAGAGGATGGCTCTGAAGCCAGAAACAAATTTTATAAACAAGATCGAGAATTTCATTCTAGAAAAACTAATAAAAAATAACTTAGAAGATATATTTAATAGAGCCATAGACACTTCGGCCGCAATAATATCTAGCATAATACTTTAAAAATCCGCATAAACCGCCAACAAAAAATAAGGATTCCGCTTGCGAACGAAGTTATTTCCCTAATACGACCATTTACATCAGAAACTGAGCCTTCTTGTTCCATGAATACACAAAAGCGATACTGCGAGAATTAAGACTCAGACAATGAAGAAGAAGAAGAGTATACCAACGAGTTTGTTCATCTATCATCACTTCATAGTTTAGAATTAGAGGCGGAATAGATTGTAAGAACACACTTTGTTTATTATTTAGTTGTTAATTTGTATTTGATATCTGTTAATATGTACGCAAAAATATATTATAGGTAAAACTTACTTAACTAACACGTAGCTTTCTTGCAAATGTTATGTTCATGATGGTATTAAAAGCAGAATATCCCATGCAGGCAACGTTTCAGCTAAACAAAATAGTTTTTGAAGTAAAATTTGCAGTCGGTACAGATTTATAATTATGACTACGCGTCCTCGGCCCCGTTTTCAATAAATTAAATAATTTTTTAAAGTAGTCGTTCGCCATATGCAATCCGCAATTTTGATTTTTTGCCGTTTTGAAGTTTAGAGTTCAGGTTCATAGTCGGCTACCATAAAAATCCTCTAAAGGCAAGTTTCAAAGCAATTAAAGCATATTTTACAGTGGTTATCCGCCATATTGAAAGCACCATTTTGTTTTCATTAGAGTTCAGATTCGTAGTCAGCGACCTCAAAAACTCCAAAAATACACGTTTGAAGTAAATCAAAATATATTAAATTACTCGTTAGCCATATTAGACTGGCCATTTTGTTTTAAACAATTTTAAGTTCAGATTCATAATCAGCGACCTCAAAAATCCAAAAAACTGTATTAACTAAATCAAAACATCTTTTAATGTAGTCGGCCGCCATATTGGATACGCCATTTTGTTTTCGGAAATTGCGAGTTCAGATTTATAATCATCTACCTCAAAAACCCCAAACAGCCACGTTTCAATTAAATCAAAGCATATTTTAATGTAGTCATCCGCCATATTGGATCCGCCATTTTGACTTTAGCAATTTAGAGTATAGATTCGTGATCAGCGACCTTAAAATCCCTTATATACCAAGTTTCAGAATTTTGGCCAACTTTTCGCGAGTTCAGACCACTGTGCGTTGTCGTGGCAAAAGTTAACACAAGCACACGCCATTATTAAACGCATTTCGTGCAGCCGATTTGGGACATAATCCACTTTTGTGTGATTATGAGTAATCGAAGAAAATCTGACTGTTTATTTTGAAAACACCCACTAAAATGTGAAAGTTTGAACTTTAAAATTATCTTAAATTCTCTGCTATCGCTATCAAATTTATTATGTATTTTTTGTTGATATGACAATTGAGATATTTATTTTTTTTTTATTTGTGATATGTACAAATATTTAAAAGTTTATACCTCTTAATAAGTTAATAATATTATTATGAATCACACCTCGTGTCATTCTCGGGTATATTAACTTAACTTTTTTTTATCATACCGTATGATAAAGTATTATCATCGTGTCTTAAACAAGTTTTGATATTTTAGCGGAAATAGGTCCTTTCGGGTTCTTTGAAAACTTCTGATCGGGGAATTATAGTTTTGTCTGTGTATGTGTGTGTGTGTATTAAGGTGTAGGTACCGAAAAAATGTTTTCTCGAAATTAAAAATTTCAATTTGATAAAAAGTTGTCACTAAGGACTGTATATACCACACAAAAAAAGCGAAATTCAAAAATATTTAGGTCTCCCGCAGAAGGTCTCAAGTTTATAATTTTCATTAAGAATTAGAATTTTTTTTTTTTCAATGAAGGAATAAGTGATTTTTCTTTTTCAAATATAAAAATTTAACAATAAGGTGTGAATTTACCGTATACAGAAATATATTACTCTAATGCAACATTTAGATCGCCTGCAGTTTATTTAGATTCGATAAATTTTTTAGAAAAATTGCCGTTTTCGTATAATTTAAAAAATGTGCTGAAATGTGAAATGTATTATGTGCGGACATGTGGGCTTTGAAAAAGAAAAACCACTTAATATTTAAATATACATAAAAATTCGATTTTTTAAAGACAATCATAAACTTCCGGCCTCCTGCGGTAGAGCTAAATATTATTCGATTGGGCCATTTTTTTGTGGTATATGAGGGTCCACAGGGTAACTTCTTATCGTGCTGAAATTTTAAATGTCGAAAAAACCGTTCTTTCGATACACCCTGTTGGTCAGTTTGTTATATAATTGAACTGCACCTGATATTGTACTAGCGGACTTTGATGTTTCGACAGGTATTGTGTTTTAATGTGTGCTTTAAATTACAATATAATTTTTGACCTCTAAATATCGTAATTAATCAAACAAGAATAATGTGAATAGTAGTCAATAATGACTAATAACTATTCTGTTAAGTCACCTGTCATGACCAACCTTCTGCCTTATTTTGCATTGTAAACGCGATTAGTAGTAAAACTTTTCATATGGACTCAGTAGTTTTCTTTTTATTCTAAAAAACTTTCATACTTCTGAAATATTAATAACAGAAAGAATAATAAAAATCATAACAATGCGAATGCAAAAAATAGAACAGCAATACACATTACAACAGTGTAAACGTATTCTAGTAAAAAATTAAAAATAATAAAAATAAATTGAATTAACGATGATGAAAGTAAATTTACAGCAACTTTTGACAGGGTGCTTGTTTCTAGAAAGTATTGGTAATCATTGATTTTGTCAATTCCACAATGCTGCGATTGTATTCAAATGCTGGTACCCGTCGATACAATTGAAAAATGTTTTATCGAGTCATAATTAACTATGCAAAAAACTGAGCAGCTTTTATACTATCAACGTAAAATAAAATTCTATACATAGCAGTACATAACATGAATAAGGACCGCCGCCCCATAGCGGTCGGGCTCACTGACCCAGCTTTCGCCATACAGCATCCAGTATACGCCACCTAGGAAACATGTAGCTGTCCCCGAGAGTCCGTACTCCAGTTGAAGGAGGCCATGGCTGGCATTTATAAATCCACAAAGTAAGTTTATTGTCTGCCCCACTGGTACTATCACACGCTGGCTCCCAAGATACAATGTAAGACCTCGTTCCTAAACAGACCAGCCATGGGCGTCCTCTTTCCCCTCGGTACTCGTGTTAGTCGGGCTTCCCCGACACCGTTGGACGAGTCGCCGGCGAGGCCGCTTACGCAAACCTCTACTCAACATCTGTACACACCGTAGAGAGGCGGCCATTCACCCACAGCATAGGAACCATGGTATAGGGTAGCCCCCGGTGGTTCTAGGGGTCTACACCGAAGAGTTGGTGCATACCACAGCCTTGGCAACTCCAAGTACTGGTGTCGGAAACCTATCGGAATCCACGTTTGACGAGTCACCGCCCGGAACGTTGACGCGTTATCCGTACCCATCGAGGTTAGAAAGGTTATCCTTTCATCGGAGGATGGGTGCACCGTCGAGCACGCTTATGCTGAGAACTCTACCACATGTCGTCTCTCTTAGCGGCGCCTCATTACCCACATACATGTGATAGAGTAGCTTCACATCAAGAAGGGTATAAACGTCATGTGGGCTATAGCGTCTATCCGCAATTGCCTTAATTCCTATTCGGATATACTAGATATCAGATCGTTAAGTACTCATGTTGGCACAACTTCCGAAGGCCCCGTTTGATGAGTCACCGGCGAGCACCAGATGCCTGGTATCCCTCCCTCAAACTATTTCTGCCTTGGTCGCCTTTCCTGACACAGTCAACCAGAAACATGGAATTGATTGGACTTTAAGCAAGACAGTTTTACGGCACAGCCTCGTGAGGTCTGCCAGCTGGCCTAAGAAGTACATAACAGTAGGTACTTTTACATATTAATATGATGGTACTTATTTTTGTGACAAAAATACCTAGATTCAAAAAATATAACCACTTTCAGGGTTTGCCAATAAGAAAATTTGTATTCTCGGGATGGAATTTGTTGATATATGCACTATTAGGATAACGATAATGCTGTATACAAACTAGTTGTTATATGTCATAAAATTGAAAGAGCCTTCCATTGTAATTAGAAGTATTTTTGTGTATTTTAGGATCTATTTGTCAAGGTTATGTCATATTTTTCATAATTTGTTTCGGGTTTGTTTTGGATTTCGTCTCTGTCGCAAGGAACGGATATGTATGATTCTTTTGTTTTTATATGTGGACTGTGGGAATATAATTTTTGAATTATTCTTTGTTCTCGGTGTCTATTGTGGTCTTGAATTCTGTTGTTCTATCTTTGTCTGAGCGGGGAGTATTCAGGAGTTTGATAAACATAGATCGGAATGCTGAATGATCCATGTTGTTGGGTGTATGTTCAAGTCAACATTCTCAGTTCTCCGTGACAGAGTTAGGTCTAGGAAATTTAACATGGTCGTTTTGTTCATTTTCTCTTTCGATAGTAAAATATAATTTTGAGAAGTTGTTGAGGTTATTATGAGATATATAATATGAAATTGTTTGTGCTCATCATCCGATCCCTCCCATATACGTACCTTTTCCAATTTTTTGTTTCATGTTTGCTGAGTTCAAGATCATTTGCCGTTCAATATAGTTAAACCACTAATAGGATCCCATTGGAATCCCATCGTTCATGTTATAAAAGTTGTTATTGGATATAAAAAAGTTTTGTTGTGTGGTGTAATAATCCTGATCAGTTGTTATGTCTTTGTTTGTGAGATCATATAGATTATCTTCTTTAAGGTTTTCTATTGTTTTTACTAAGGAATCTAAAAATATGGCTTTCCTGCAAGTTAATGTTTCCCAAATCGTGTATTAATTCAGTAGAATATTTGATAGCATGCGAATTTAAAATTCAAATATTTCGGTATAATAATCTATAGATGCTTTGTGGGCCATGGAGTTAATAGATGCTATGATGTGCTTTTTGTTTTTCTAGTTTGTGCAATTTGATTGCAACTATACAAATAAGCGGCATGGTGATCTTATATGCCTATTTTATATGCCGCGATCACTGAGACCTAGAGATTTCCAGTCGACGTATCAATTCATTATTACTGTAACGTCAAATTTGAACAACCGTCAAAATATATGTATTAACAAACTAACCTTTTAAAGAAGTTCTTCACATGGGATAGTATAATAAAGTCATGCATCATCATTAGCTAACGAAGTGGCTCATAAGTTCCGTTGATTAGATACAGGGTTTAATTTAATTTGGAAAGGTATTGCCCGAGGTATCCATCAATAAAAGTTATTGACGGTCGACAGAAGCGCTCGACCGCTGGATAAGATTGTAGGAGAGTTTAGGCCCTTTCAAAACACTTGCCCTTAGACCTCTCACACTCGCAATTCCCTCTTGGGTCAGTGTTGAGGAGTCACGTCTATTCACTTGTAAAGGCCTTTGAAGTAGATAGCTATTGAACGGGACAGGTCTTTGCGAATAAATGGAGGACGAGATAGAAAAAATAACACCTTTAATGGTTTTTCGATTGCCGATACGTTGAAAGCACACGTCTTACGTATTGACATCTTTTCTAGAGTCTTATTATACTCGTAATTCATATAAAAATAAGCAGATATATCGTTGATATTGCTGAACCGTCAGAACAAGTCATCGCTTTATTTTATTACTAGATTACAGAATATTATGTATTGTCGTCTGTATATGTTTGTCCATGTAATTATTATCTTTACCTGTAATTTTACGTAATTAAATATTATAATTACCTTTATGGGAGGGGAATTGAAATGGCAAATATGTCGCGCTCACTAGTAATACAACGATGGGAACTGCCGTAAAATCTCGCCTTAAGACTGATAGAATCTATCGGGTATAATTAATCCCAAGGAGTAGGAGTTGTTTAAAAAAACAGGTGGTGTGTCTCCTTAAGTTGCCTTTTTAATGTTGGTTAGTACTTTCGTTCATATTTTCGAACATCATCAGACCTTAAAATAAGTAGGAGAAAAAAAGAGACTGTCAGAAGGAGGTTAAAAACTTGCACTAATTTATACATACCACCACATGGTGCCAAACTCCAATCAAAATTCTTCAACATGTGCCCGTGGCAAAAAAGACGGGTCCACACAAACAACCCACGAACGACAAGGTTAATTTTAAAATAATGTCAGGCTCTCGTGGTCAATCCTATCCGTGTACTTTGTATAGTAGAAAAACCAACCGTAAGTCGATGGCTGTGATAACTTTAAAATATGCTACGCCAAACAATGCAACCAGGACAAACGCCTCACACAAACAGGAAGAACCAAAAGTTAGCTTAGTACCGTATTATAATGTAAAAAGGGGCCATCACAACCAACTCGACCAAAAACACCAACGCACAAATGTGCCAAAAGAAAGGGGGGGGGGAACATAAATTATATTGATTCATTAGTAACAACATATAAAGTCTAAACTAATTATGCAATAACAACAATTCACAAGTCATCGTAAGTTATATCACGTTATAAAATACAAAAAGATAAAAAAAATTGAACATAATTACATAACAACACAGGTCAATAATGCCAAAGGCGGAGACATGGGCAAAAGGCCCAATGACAAATGCAATTGATAGTTGAAAATCACAAATACAAAACTGAGAACAAGACATGATCGCAAAAGTCACGACCAGAACCTACAAGATAAAAAACAAATCTGATGTGGCCAGGCACATGACTTTATCATATAATATATAAAATTAATAGTTTAGCTGCATGAGAATCACTACGTCATTAGAATAATAGTTATTTATCTCACAAATGCCGAAAGTACGGAATAGCGCGACGAGCGGTGATGCGGCGCGTGACCGAAGGGCGGAGTGTCGCCGTCGCATATGAGCGAGTCGGCTATCTAGTTTTTGGCAGGAGCGACATCAACGTTTATTGTGTTGCTTTTTAAGAAATACGTAATAAAAAAAATGATTTCTGTATAGTAAATGCTAGGTTGGTACCACTTTGACGAAACGTCAAGTTTAAAGGTGCGTTCCGATTGGTAGGTAATGGTAGCTAATGGCGGTGGTACAATACGAAATTATAGTATTTCTTACATATCGTGATAATGACACATATTAGTTTGCATGTACATAAACATGAGTCACTATCAATTTTCTATTGGAAATACTATAACGGCGTCTGCTACCACTGCTATTATCACTAATGAAAACGCACCTTAAAAAGGTAATTCAAATTCTGACAGATTTATGTTTGTTCATGACACATCCCTACCAACATACTAAAATAAAACTACACTCATCGCTATACTTTATTTATAATTTTCTCGTATCGTTTTTAGAATTAGATATAAAGACGGGTTGATATTTCTTATCAACAAACAATCAAATTGGTGATCCTACTTTATTTGAAATTAGTATTTTATAATTTGCCGCACTACAGCGGCAACATTCCATAGTGGTTCTCCAACCTCTGATGAGATCAGCTGTTTTCGAATATGACAACACAAAAAAATATTTGTCAAAATCCTGGCTACTATGTAATTTCATATCAATGCAGATGCGACCGATCTCGATCAAATAGAATTTGCTCTTGAAGCTAAACTATTAATTTTACCAAAAAATTTCATAGGCATAAATTATTCAAAATTTCCTCTACTTTAATTTATTAATTAACCTTTTTTTCGAAATTACAGAAATGGCGGCTCATTTCCAAAATCCTTCAAAAAGGCTTAGAATAAACTAAAAAGTATTAATTTTACCAAAAAATGTCATAGGCATAAATTATTCAGAATTTCCTCTACTTTAATTTATTATTTAACTATTTTCACGAAATTAGAGAAATGGCGGCTCATTTGCAAAATCCTTGAAAAAGGCTTAGAATAAACTACCAGTTCCTTTGGACCCTTTTTAACCAAAAGCTTTTCAGCTCTAAGTTAGGTCATTCAACTTCTAATTATGAACTTTCGTCCCGATACCTTTAGTAGTTTTTCCGGAATCATCGCCACAAAAATCGTATACACACACACGCACGCACGCACACACACACACACAGACATTTTTTGTACCTTGGTCAAAAATGTTCAGGGGACCCAAAAAGACCTATTTCCGCTAAAATCTCAATTTTTTTTTTCGGCATGATTACAATACTTTACCATACTGCGTATGATAAAGTAAAAAAAAAACAATCGTCCAATACTCTTGTAGGTTCTGGTCGTGACTTTATCGTGACTTTGCATAATTAGTTTAGATTGTATATATGTTGTTACTAATGAATCAATATAATTTATGTCCCCCCCCCCTTTTCTTTGGCACATTTGTGCGTTGGTGTTTTTGGTCGAGTTGGCTGTGATGGCCCCTTTTTACATTATAATACGGTACTAAGCTAACTTTTGGTTCTTCCTGTTTGTGTGAGGCGTTTGCCCTGTACTGTTGTGCTTGGTAAACCTTTCCGCTGCCCAAGTCATTGACAACATAACACATCATCATATTGTATAATTGCATTTCCGCTTAAAAACAAGGAGACTATGCTGCCCTGCTTAGATAAAAGGTCCTATCTGCAAAATGGTGTTGTTGAGATAATTTGGTTTTTGTGTTTTGCATAATGCCATCTACATTTTTAAAACTATAAAACTAAAATGTTGGTAGCCTATTATTGAATACCATACAAATTTTGGGCAATATGTTTAAAATTTGAGTTTGCTTAGAAAACTTTACATTTGATAGATAGGACGTTTTAACTAAGTAAAGTTGGAAAATATCACAAGTTTTCCGGTTTATTGTCAGATAGCATTATTAACCTTAGAGCTTATTTGAATATATTTCATACCTTTATTTATAGTCAAACCTATGAAATAATACATATGAATAATATGAATAGAAATAATACACATACATATAAGCTTACATATAAACGTAAATTGCATACTTCTTAACTTAACAAAAAACAGTCAAATATCTTCATCTGCATGGTCACCTTTAGTAACTGGCAAATCTTCCCAGAAATTAATTCTATTTGCTGGGATAATCGGCCGCAGCTTTTGTAAAAGATTTTGCTTGCGTTCAAGAGTTACGCCCCGATTACGTTTAATGCCGTGTGGCTTTTGTATTCCAGTTTTAAAATGGTTTGCAGTTAAAAAATTAAGTTTTATATAATTTCCAGCGAATTTGGTTTTATATTTTAAAATATATTCGCCTCTACATGCAGAAACTTGAACCATATCGTGTAGGTACGGTCTTGGTGTCGTCCTTTGAATTTTAAATTTTGAACTGCAGTCTTTCCAACAGTAAAAATTTGCACTGGACATTAAAATCACATTAACCCTCCCGGAATTAGATTTTTGAACACTGGCTGTGAAGTCATTGAAATCAAAAACTTTGCCTGTTTTTTTCAATGACATTTCCACTTGGTGGTGGAAAAAATCTGCCGACATGAAGGTGTGTCCCGGTTCGAAATATTTTATTTCTACATTTTTTAGATTTACTTCCGAGCTATTCATAATATATATAAAAAAGAGAAGAGGGACCAATTTTTGTTTTGTGACGAGCAGTTGTCTAGCCAGATTGTAATACTGGTTTCATCTCGGTTGTTTAAAATAAATGCATAAAATGTTGAAATCAAGTCTTCTTGATTTCGACCTGACACACCCTCATGCCATACTACGGCAGTTGGCTTTAAAGTCTTTGAGTGTTTTCCAATTGGCACAAAACTTTCATTATATGCTACTAGCCGAGGAATGAATATTACTTCTTTGAACATTTCGGCGCGCGGTAACATAATCACCTAAAAAAATATTATAAAATAAAAAAAATTCTCATTAAGTATATGACAAAGCATACTTTTTGTAGATCGCCGGAAATAAACAGACCTTCTTGTTTGCCTTGTGCAGAAATACTACAATCGTTTTTGTATTCTTGTCTGGCTGCGGTATACTTTTCTTTGTGATTTTCCCAGCTCGTGCATATATCACACTCTTTATTTGGAGTTTGATTGTGGTTGGTTCCAATTTTATGTAGCTTATGTTTTTCACACTGAAAACACTCCTCGCAACCTAAGTTTGCAAATGATATGTTAAGGCTAGTAACATGCTTTCGATAAACTTCGTAACTTATTTTAAAATTAACATCTTTTTCCTTAAAGTCTTTGTACATAGTTGTTATAGAAATGTCGCTAGGTAAATAGAGTCTGTTTGGAGCGTGTTCTCTGCGGTAATGGTATATAGTCGGATTGAATGACAGTATATGCTGGGTAACGGTATGCCTGTCAACCTTTGATTTGTTGGGGTGGTGACCTCTTCCGTCCCTTTTTGGAATCAGTAATTGTGTATCAGTATGTCGAACAGTTTTTAAGACTCTGTCATTTTTAGCATCATATCCCAATATTGCAAGAATAAACACTTTACATACACGAACACTTTCGCCATTATCTTTTTTTTAAATAATACTCGAATGTGTTCATTCGTGCGGACTCGGACCCTGATGTACTCCTTTTTTTCGGCTTACGTTTTATACAGTTTAGTATAAATACGTTGCGCGCATCCTTATTTTTCAAAGACCAAAATTGTTTATTGATATCCAATTGCCTTTGTTCATTTATATTTTTGGTACACTGGAATTTACACTTTGTGGTGCATGGCTCTTTAATTTGATGATTTTCTTTTTCACGTTCTACTTTTTGTTTCTTTCGATCGGCTAAAGATAAGTCAATTTTTTGCGTTTGCGAATAGCACCCTTTTTTGTGTACAGTTTAGCTTGCTTCTCCACTGCGATATCTAGTGAGGCCTCAACTATTTTCAAGACAACGTTATTAATAAAAACTGCATTGTCTTCTTCAGTCTCTTCACCAATCTTGCTATTTTCATTGTGCGGGTCATCATTAGCAGTTGGCGGTAAGTCACTGTCACTTGCAACTGCGGCAGATAAATGATTATAGTTATCAGAAGTGTGGTTCTCACTATCATTACTGTCATCTAAAGAAGGCTGTTCATCTTCAGGATCATAATCAGAATCAGACTCAAAACTCTTTTCTTTTTGTTGCTTTAGCTTTATTTTAACATAGGATATTTTTTCCCGTAACTGTTTATTCAAAGCCATGCTAACTAGCTGTTTACTTCTATCATTAACTCCCGACATTCTAAAATACTATAATTAGGGAATTTGTAACTGTTAGAACTAGGTTTAGAAAATATTTAACTTACCTGAATCACTCAATGAAAACATTAAACAACGTTAAACATTAAACATTAAAACAAAACTTAAAAAACATTAAACTTCTTGACGCACAGAACATAAACACCATAACCAGATGTTTGAGGGTTAGGTTAAGTTGACAGTTATTTATTTTCTGCCGAATCACCTATCTACCTGAATCACTCAATGAAAAGACACTTAACATTAAACTTTTTACGCACAGAACATTAACACCATAACCAGATGTTTGAAGGTTAGGTTAAGTTGACAGTTGTTTATTTTTGCCGAAGTACCAACATAAATTCAACTAAATTACTTAGTTAAAGTGTTCCATCTGTGTGGATTATTGTAGATGGGACTATTTAACTAAGTATTTGTAAGATAGGACTTTCTATCTAAGTAACAGATGGCTATATGTCAGAAAGGACAAAACAAATAGAGGGCTTACGTTAGTATCTCGACAGATAGGACCTTATTAGTATGGAAATATGATGTAGAATGTTTAGTTATATCGGAATATGCATTTATCCGAAAAACTGAAAATTTGCAGATAGGACCTTTTATCTAAGCAGGGCAGTAAGACATTTCTTAACCTTCTAATGTATCATGATAATGGTCATGCTTTAACGGAATGCTATTGTTTTTTCCTATTATAAAATATGATGCTCTGCCGTGTTTTCAATAAGTTGGGTAGCGGAAAGGTTTACCCAGCACTTAAATACGATGTTTCACGTGCTTTCGGCGTTTTTTCTAGACCGACAATTTCAAAACATCAAATCAAAGTGGAACTATGTAAATATATTAACTAAAAAAAACGTAATGTGAGGTTATTAAGGATTAGGAAAAAAACACAGCATCAGCCGCATATTCCCAGAATACAAGTTGTCATCATTTCGGTTTAGGTTTAGATTTTGTGTGGTGTCATTGGGTAGCTATTGAAAATACAAACGTTTTGTTGAAAATAATTCTTTCTAAATCATAAATTCTGGAAATGGTCCTCTCTCGAATTGAGCTTAGATTAGACATCTAAAAACAGGTAAAAAAGAGTTTATCAAAAAAAGATAGAATTTATAACTTGGACTAGTAATAGTACAAATTATTGATTGAACGTTCAACGTAAAATCTTGATGTGAAACTGATGGCTCCAAAATACCAAAATAGTTGATGCAATTACCATTTTCTCACCAATTAATTTTTCACATCGCGTCGCGTTTATACAAACTATGACGTCATAATTAGTAAAAATTAGCAGCATGGCGTCATCGACAGAGGTGCCTTAATCTGCTTAGTTTTACTCTATTTAATTGTGCACCAGACGTAAATGCTGTGAACGTAAAGGGCTCTTTGATGTTGTCTTCCTGGGTTCTCAAGGTAGGAAAGAAAAAAAAACTGTCGTATTAAAAGAGCTATTCTAACGACTACTGAACTCACGTCAGCACGAATGGTTCGGGCCGACAAAGGCGTAGGATGCATAATGTCAACTACAGTGGGGCAGGTATCAGACACGGTTGAAAGCGCGAAGTTTACATTTGTCCCTTTTTAGCTGTAGGCGAAGTTTTATGGCAAGAACCTGCAATGGTTGAACGTAGTATTTTACTCACATTATGCACGATCTAAGTAAACATTTATTGATATGAAACAATTTGTTATAAAATAAATAAATAATCATTTATATAAAAGGCAAAATTTGCTGTGTATAAGCCCAAAAATATTAAACATGTTTTACCTGTAATCTTCTTGAAATTTTACTGAAATATAGTGGGTATATTACAGTAAGTGTTGTAATTCCGCAAAGAAGAGGATTGTATTACTATGGATAACGGGTACTATAGTTTGACCACATTTTACTACTATCTATTGTGTTCCATTACATATAGGTTTTACTTTGTTACGGAGTTTTAATGAGATTTGTACACTAACAAAGGTAGTAACCTCATTTTTAAATTTTTAAATATTAATTATATATTTTTTTAAATGCGGCACAACACCTTCGATTTTTGTAAATAAATTAATCTTGGAAAGAAATTGTTTACCTTCTTTGAAAAATCGTCCACGAAGATAGCTAGTGCTGCTATTATTTTTTTAGCGCTCGGCACTCTGTTTCCGCCGTTCATTTTAAATAGATTCGAAAATTTTCCTGAAAATGCGGCCTTTTTTCAAGATATTTATGGATTTTCAAGAAGTTTGCTATAAAATGCTAGTTTTTCAGTACTAAAATATTTCACCTTTATTTTAAATATATTTTTAAGACAAAAACGTTTATTTCTACTCCAGACAATGTTTAAATAACTCTCTTTTTACTTTATCATACGTAGCTTGACAAAGTATTGTAACTTCCTCTACACCGATGATCGACGATACAACAGTGGCAGTGAGAGAAAACTACAAAGAGTAGGCGATCAGTTTGATAGGAGACCCGATACAAAAAACTCAGGAAATTGAAAGAATTTTTCTCTCCCTTAACGAGGGCAAATCAATTAAAGCGCACTTCTTCACAACTCGTAGAGAAGCAACTGAAACACCGAGCGAAAAACTATTGGTGATCAGACTGGACTCCAGGTTAACATTGCAACCGCAATACCGCACACAGAAGACGTGACGGCAAAATTAAGCAGAGAACTATACGCATAATGTCACACAAACTATATCTTTGGGGAAAATCAACGCACACCAATAAAGTATTCATAATCTAAGAAAAACGAGCGGTACGAGCATTAGAAGGGGTTTCATCTACCACATATGCCAAACCACCGTTTGGCATACTGTACGTCATGACAATATACGGTACATACATACACAAATCCACTGACACAAAGAAAATAAAACACGACATATGCAAAATAATATCGGAAGAAATACACAGTTTTGAAGACCTATCAAAGACAATGGAAGCAATAATCACAAATCACCAAACTGAAACTAAAATCAAAAGACGAACGAACTGCGAATGGGTGACGAAGGAAGTAGTAAAAGCTATAAAAGAACGGAACAAGATACACAAGATGTACAGAAGAGACCTAACTAACGAAGTACTAGAAGAAAGATACTCCAAAATAAAAAAACAAACAGCAGAAAAAATTAAAACAGCTAAAGAACATTACTACAAAAGCAAATTCCAGGCCATCCAGTACAACAAAAAAACTTGGACAATAATAAACAACTTGATTAATAAAGAAACCATAAAAAGAGTCACCATAAGACAAATATCATGAGAGAACAACTCCTTAACAACAAACAAAAAAGAAATAGCAGACGAAATCAATAAATACTTCTCACAAATAGGCGAAAAACTAGCAGCAAGATGAATGAGATTCCAAAGAAAGGAATTATGGACGTACAAGAAAATACCACTAATAAGATCACGCCGGCCATCTTCCAAGGAACAAAGGACGACGAGGTGTATGAAATACTCTCCAAACTTAAAAGAAACAAGGCTCCCGGATTTGATGGCATAATCAACAACATGCTAGCTGATAATGCAGAAAAATTAACACCAATTATTACAAGAATAACCAACAAAATGATTAAAGATGGGAAATATCCAGAATACCTAAAGAAAACGACAATAGTGCCAAAATATAAGAACGGTGTCAGCACTAGACCCGAAAACTACAGACCAATCTCAAAGCTATCGGCACTAAATAGAATTACAGAGATCATCATGAAACGACGCCTAGAAGTTCACATAGAAACGAACAAACTAATAAACGAACGACAATACGCATTCCAAAAACAGACCGGAACAACATCAGCTGTTCTAGACTTGATAACGAACATGATATACAACCTAGACAAAAAGAAAGAAGTAGTGACGGTTTTCATAGATATGAAAAAGCCTTCGATCCCATCAACAAGCAAAAGTTATTAGAAAAACTAGAGCGGTTCGGAATAACAGGTGAAAACCTAAAACTGGTAGAAACTTACATCACGGACAGACCACAACAAGTTCAAATAGACGATTTAAAAAGTGACACGACATACTCACCCTTTGGACTGCCACAGGCAGGAAACCTATCACCAGTTTTGTATATCCTGTACACAAACGACATCCATAATCTGGCGCTAAAAGGTAGATTGTCTGTGTTCGCTGACGACATCTGCATAATGTATACAAATACCAACATCCAAACTCTACAAGAAGAAATTACCACCGACATTAAAAGGCTGGCGGAATGGAGCACGGATAACTACCTCACCATAAACGAGCATAAAACGAACTACATGATCATGAATAACACAAGCGGAAGAAACTTACAAATTAAAATAAACGGTCACATGATAGATGAAACTAAAGAGACGAAATACCTGGGCCTGAGGATCTCACACAACATGAAGTGGGATACACATGTCAACCACATTGTTAAACAGAATGCGATAGCAATATCGAAAATACATAAAATCAGAAACCTAGTCCCTAAGAACATAAGAAAGACAATCTACCACTCGATGTTTGCATCCAATATAAACTACCTTGGAGCAGTGTGGGGCTCAACATCAATCAAGAACCTAAAAAACTACAAATACAGCAAAATAGAGACCTAAAACTAAGCCACAATTTAGACTACCTCACACAAACAAATACTGTGTTCCAGATTACAGGGGAACTAAACATCACTCCAAATGAATAACATTTTACTACTACACAAAGTGATAAACAAAAAAACTAGGTCGGACCTGAAACTCGTGGCAAACAGTGATATGCACACCAAAAACACCAGATATGGATCACACATAAGAACTCAAAAAACAAAAAGAAAAAAATACACACTGAGTATAACGACCGACACCATAAAAAAATACAACCAACTGGACGACACTGGACGTCGTGCGAATCAGGTCGGAAGGCCACAGAAGTCACGAAAACGTCCACTCGTACACCAGAGAGAAGGAGCTGCTTGTGAAGCCTTACAATCGACGCTATGCACGGAAGAATCAATTTCAATAACAAGCTTACTTCCCTCTGCTTTAACGGAAAAAGAGGGGAAAGACTTCCGGAGACTGCTCAAAAGCTATCTGATAGAAAAGACCTTTTACAGCTTAGAAGAATGCATGATTCCGTGAATTATACATATCATTACATTATATTACTTTATCTTGTCAGACGTGCATTGTATTTTCTTTGTGTCCAAATAGAATTATTATTATTATTAACTAAATTCAAACTTTTTTTGCACATTGTAATAGAAAAATTAAACCAATCATCCAAATCCTTATTTCGCTTATAGGATCCTTTCTTAGAATTACCTTCCTAAATTTGGCCATGGTATTTCATCCGAAATTTCAACACGATGTACTTTGACGTCAAAATAAATTGGCAGCGCCATATATCGTAGGCAATACATTTCAGGGTCAACTGGTATTTCATTTTACTCGGTGCTTGGCCGTCGATATTGTGTACTCATCCGCAGTAATAGATTGACGATGATGTGGTGCTGCATGCAGTAACGCCGCCGGTTTCACCACCCTTCCACTAATACTAATTTATCGAACCTAGAATTGAATTTTGTACCGAATCCGGATAGTTCGTTCTTTTATATAGATATATGCATAAGTAATGATACAGGATATTTATTTATGATTGGCATATTAGGGGGATTTTGTAATAAAACACCTTGCTACGTCTTGTCTGTTCTAGAACTTTGTAATCTGGCAAAGTTTGAAACTGGGTAGAGGATTTCTCCACGAAACTTCTTAGGCTCATTGCCATGCCTTGTTGGTGTTGGTTTGTATAAAAGCCGTGACTTTTTTGCAGATTACTACAGCACAGACAAAGCACAGGTGCATTGTTAAATTGTTGATTTAACTTTATTATATAAGAGTTGTTTGTTACCAAGAACCCATACAAACGTCTATAGTTTTGAACTAGAAATTATTAATAAATGCGTACTGTTTTAAACTTTTCTGGAAACTTATTTTACTTGATTTATTTTCTTGGTTTTACAATTGTTTTGGATATTTGGTTCACCAAATAAAAAGTAATTATTAAGTAATAAGGATTTAATGGTACCTATTGATAAAAACTACTAAATCCACTATTCACACCAGTAAATTTTGAACTTTACTCACAATAACCACGGTATGTTGGAGCGCAGATTTACTTGTGCTCACGCGACGTCATTACCGTAGCTCGATAATGACGTCTTACCAAACTAGCTCGGGTCTGTAGGTGAAACATTGCATTTTCGTTTGAGTTTCACACTCACGTGACGTCGCGTCGTGCGTAAGGAAAACGAATTTTGTCCATAATACCGTGTCTAGGTTTACCGTGACAATAACTACATTATAATAATAATAATAATAATACAAAAATAATAATAATAATAATAATAATAATAACAATACTTTATTGTCGTTCGATCTTTACAGATATTGACATTGTCATCTTTCAGGTATACACTTTTCAGAATACATTTATATACACTACTATGCAAGTTGATGCACAACACTACTAAATACATGCACACAAACTAAAAAAAAATCTCTCTTTCCTTTTCTTCATGCATACAAACTAAAAGCAAATCTATTGAATTGACAATAGATTTGCTATTTATAAAATGTACAACCAACCGCCACATATACATCAAATAAACAGCAACAAAATCTGACAAATAATAACAAAAGAAACAGTCACAGAACCTACATCGACATTTTAGTCATACCCAGTGCATTCTAGTCGCGATGGTTTATGAATTTCTCCACTGAGTAGAGCTTTGTATGCGATCGAAAAGCGGAAAATGAAGTCACGATTTGTATTCTTGTGGGCAGAGCGTTGTATGCTCGTATCATCCTGTAATATGCCCCACGTTCAAAAGCCGCGGAGACATGCCCGGGAGCGGCGAGTCGGGATGTGATATGTCCCCATTTCTGACAAACTTAGTATAATTTTTTTCTGCAGTAGCATACTAGTCGGAAGATGTACAGACATGGCGGAGTAAGACTGCTGTGCTCTCTGAAATGGGATCGACAAGACTCACGATAACCCAAACGCAGCATTGATCTGACACACTTCTTCTGGAGCGCAAACAATTTCGTCATACCACGAGATGAGGAACCCCATTGTATTATGCCATAACTTAATACCGACTCAACATAACTTCGATAATACATTCTTAACACTTGAAAATCTACCACATGTGTTAATTTATATATTGAGTAGTACAGCTTAGCCACCTCGTCCCTGACCTTGTTAACGTGAACATTACACGTCACGTTGCAGTGCAAATGCACTCCGAGAAATTTGACATCGTCGCTCAAAGGCATCGCCAGTCCAACCGATCGTAGAAGAATGGACTAGCTGGGGGCGCTCAGTGCAAACTGGACCAGAGCAGTCTTATTCTCGTTGAGAAGCATTTCATTTATCTGACACCAGAATGTCATCCTCCCCTTTGCTTTTCCCGCTAATGCTGTCAGATCTCATGCATTTTTGTGCTTAATGACAAATGTTGTGTCGTCAACATACTGATAGAGATCCCAAAAGGTAATTGTGCCGATAGGTCGTTCATGAACATTAAGAACAGCAACGGTCCCAGCACTGAACCCTGAGGGACACCCACCTCCATCAATGCTTTCCGCAAAGAAAACTCCACAGCAACGCACACCGTCTGACACCGACCCCCCAAATAGGATTGTAAAAGCTTATGAGCATTATCCCTGACACCCAGTGCCTCCATCTTCAATAACAGCATCGCATGATTAATCGTATCAAAAGCCGCTGATAAATCAAAAAATATTGCCGCGACGTGATAATGCTGATCAACGTAAGACAGCAGCGCTGTAACCGCCTCAAACAAAGCGTCCTCGCAGGATAAGCCGGGCAAAAAAATCATACTGACTTGATGAAGTCAGTAGAATTTGCAGACCAAAACTCAAACAATCTGTTATATAAAACTCTTTCGAACACCTTTGAGAATGCCTGGCAAATAGATATTAGGCGGTAGTTATCAACACTCTCACAGGTCCCACGTTTATGGATCGGCGTTAGAATTGCTAGCTTCAGTAAATCGGGAAAAATACCCTGTTCAAACATTAAATTAATCAAGTGAATGAGCACAGGCGATACAAATTTAGCAGATATTTTGACAATATATGGAGGGATACCGTCAACTTCACACAAGAACTTAGGCTGGATAGAATTCAACATGGCGAATACCTCCTCGGGAGTGGACGGGTAAAGAAAAACGGTCGAAGCGATACCAACGCTCTGCGGCAAAGCATGGTATGGTATGGTATGGTAGAGTTGGGTCGTTTGGCATCTGTGCCTTTCGATATACTTTGACCTAGAAGATCTTTTGTATTTCCCTCATACATTATAGTCCTTCGATATTAAGCCTTTTCACGAAGTCAGTTATTGTTCGAGGAGTAAGTTGTGCCAGCTCTGCAGATGGCGGCTCCCAAGTGGTTGTGTCTTGTGCGCATTAGAGCGTCACATTCGCACAATAGGTGTACCGCTGTTTCGGGGGACCCCCCTGCAGAATCTACAGTCTGCGTTGTTTGTCCGTCCAATCTTTGTGAGATGATATCTCAGTGGACAATGTCCTGTAAGGAGACCTGTAATCAGTCGAAGATCTGTTTTTTGTAACTGGAGATACTGTCTGGCCTTGGAGGTGGAGAAGGTTATGGTAGCCTTGGCTTGCCTCATGCCAGGTGATGTTTCCCAGTAAGCTCGTTTAGTTTTATCTTCCCAGTTTTGCATCATCTTCCTGATGTGGCTCTTTGTGATACCGCAACAGGGTTCAGGTCCGTAAAAGGGAGTCTTAGAGCCTTCTCTGGCTAGGATATCAGCTTGTTCATTGCCTTCGATCCCTGAATGTCCTGGTACCCACATGAGTGAAACCTTTGCTAGTTTTTCCAGGGAAATTTTGCAGTCCCAGACAGTTTTGGATTTGTGGGCTTTTGATTGCAGCGCTTTCAATGTCGCCTGACTGTCTGAGCATATGTAGATGTTTGCCCTTTGTAAGTTCCTATACATTCCTGGGCACATAAGTCAATTGCGTGAACTTTCGCCTGGAAGATGGTTGGAGAATGGCCCATGGCTTTGGATAGGGAGAAATCCGGTCCACGAATGCCGACCCCAACACCTTCCTTGGTTTTTGATCCGTCTGTGAACCACAGTGATGCGGAATCGCTGATCTGTCTGAGCTTCTGGGCTGCATTCGCCCCGATATTAATGTAGAAAATGTAAATTTATGTACCTATTTTATTTTACGAAGAGCTATTACCAGGCACTTTACCAATGGAAGAGGCCTTCGCAAAGGGGTTTAAGCGTGGGTTTTTGGGTGAGGATAGCACGTGGTCATCTTGTCAGGAGTTCTGGTCTAAATTGGGGGTCGAGTTTGGCGATTTTTAAGGGGACAAAATTGTATTTTATGTAAATGAACTTAAAATAGTCTTTATATAATTGGAACAATAGTGGAAACGTCTAAGTAACTGCTTTTTCCTAGGGGAACGGGGTTAAGCAAGGGTTTTGAGCGGGGATGGCACATGGTCTACTTGCTTGACTTCAGGACCAAATTAAGCTTGCCGCACAGTGGGTTTCCTTGACCGTCTAGGGCAGTGTTTTTTAACCGGTGCTCCGCGGAGCACTACGACAGGTACAGACCTATGCGCTTGACGTGCGCGAGAGAAGGACAGCGGGGGAAGGTTAAGAAACACTCGTCTAGGGGAATAAAAATTGCATAGAATTGAAGTAAAATAGTCGGTAGATAACTGGAAAATAGAGAAAAATCAAGTCTTAACAATTGGGGGTTGCTAAATGCAGTTGCTTTCAATATTTTGAACCTTTATGATTATCGTAATATGATACCTGTAAATAGGTATAGGAAAAATAGTAAAATATGCAGGGGGATGCAGGGTGGTGCAGCACGCTCATTTATCCCAAGAATCATTATCTGAGAAATTAAATTAAAATCTCAAGAACCTCTATGGTAAAGAATATTTTTGTAATTCATGCGATGACAAATGTCAGCTGTCAAACTGTCTTATTTTTTTAAATCGAATTTGAAACTTTTATTATTAAAGAAATTTATAAATAATTGGTAGAAAACGCTGCAAATCTTATTTTGTGATAACTTTTGACGCTAAAGAGGGTTATATTGTATTAATGCACCCTTGCGTTTCAAGATCAGCTTTAATTATTTAATTTAATTAACATTTAATTAAATTTTGTATACATACATGTTTATGAGTTACAGCATGGTCTTGATTTAGCTTTTCGTGCTTTGTATCAAGGTGGCCGGTGCAAGTCCAAAAATGTGAGTTTTAAAAACTTCGAAGAAAATTGTGCCCTGATAATGTAAATAAATCACTTTTGCTCTTTTGTTGTTCTCTAAAAAGAAGGCTACGTGATTTAAGTACCGTCAAATAGTAGCTTGAACCTTGAACTTTAAAGCTACGAATAAGAGGTACCTTGCAATTTTTATGACGAGTTTGGTAAAAGGTAAAATACCACTTTACGCCAATATAAAGCACCAAAAGAATGCATGGTAATTAATACCAATTATTACAAAAAATCAAATTTGTTCAGTTGACATTTAGAATTTTGTCTATAGATTGGTGTTTTTATTTTCATAAATTTGTAAGTAATAAATGTTGTAAGAAGAACAACGCAACTATATAGATTTATAGAATTTGTAAATGTGAAAAGTAAAAATACTTAAATACCAGTAATTTTTGCTGCAAAAATCGAAAAAAACATGATTGAACATGATAGATCTATCAAATAGCTTTTGAGGACTTCGTAGACAAGGTTCAAGCAGTGTATCCCAACCGATGCTCCGCGGGGCCCTAGGAGCGGAGCGGCCTTATGCGCATGACGTGAGCGGGAGAAGGACAACGGAAGAAGGTTGGGAAACGCTGGGTTAAACGTTTCCGGTCTAAATCTATTGAATCTATCTTGCAAGTGTTAAGTTTCTTCGGTTGTCCTCCCCCTCCCCCTCAGTGTTTAATAATTTTTACAGCGGTTAACCGGCGGTGTTTGCCAATAAAACTTGCAACACCGGGAGTCGTGACCAAAAACTTCTCATAACTTTTTTTAAGCCACACCTTGCGAGAAGAAATAGAGCTAATTGCAGGGCTAGCCAAGAAACCAAGTCTTTATATACCTAACCAAAAATGTAGTTTTGCATTAACACTAGCTGGCCGTCTAGCCATCTATATAACATCAAAGCATTCATTTTTTTTTTGACGTGCAACGTTGGTTGGTTGTCAAAAGCCGTTTATCACCGATTCTAGAATAAATTTCTGGGTTGTTTTGTTGGCTTATTAACTGTTATATTTCTCTTATGTTTGGATACTACTATTTTTATTTTATTTTTTACATATGTTCTAGTAATTTTAATACTGGTGTCCTTGGATTCTCTAAATTTAGTATACCGAAAACCGGTATTGAGATTTTGGTCTAGTAGCGTAAGCACTAATTATATCTGCAGTAATTAAGGATGCGCATATTAATTATGTGATCGATCGGCAGAGAGTGATGTGTATGGATATTCTGTGAATATATGCATAGCAAATTTGCAGGTAATGCCATGCCACGTAAGTTAATATTAGTACGAGCACCATTGTTAATATAGACATACGTGTACGGAGTGTTGCGCTATTGGAGGAGCTGAAGATTTAGATGACATTCGTATTCGTGTTGGACTGGTCGATTTGAATGAAATCATTTAACTTGACGGACTAAACGCCTTGGTACTCGCCATGCTACTCGCTTTGCTACTCGCCTTGCTACTCGCCTGGCTACTCACCTTGCTACTCATCTTGCTACTCGTCTTGCTACTCGCCTGGCTGCATTTAGGCAGAATCAACCATTGATTAGCAATAGGCCATAAATTAAGGTCTTTCATTGGTTGATGCTAATCGCTGGTACGTTTTGTACGAACGTTGCTAATCGCGGGTAGATTATGCCGCCGCAGTAATGTGCGTATGTACTGTTGCCAATAGGAGGTAGGATTTGCCTTGCCATTGCTAATCAGCGGTATATTTTGCCTATAATGTTTTTTGTACATGGTAAATTGTGAGCTCTTCTCATTATTGGTGTTATGATTAGCACACTAAATGGATCCTCGTTAATGTGCAAGGAGACACCTAAAGTTTCATACTCGGGGACCTTTTCTTTCAATTTTAAAACAAAAAATATGTAAAATAAGTAGCTCTAATTATTCATCTACATACCGCATAATACACATAGATTCAAAAGTTTTGCATCGCTTGCATTATTCCCCTATAAGCGCAACGCAAACATGATCTGTATAAAACATTAAAACCGAATATCTTTTTTATTAGATGAGCTAGGAAAGCGATATACAAAATATACTATCAGACAAAGTCTAGTTTACAATAATTCTTTCTTCCATTCTTTCTAAATATTGTTTTTATACCCAGCACAACTCTACAGGGTGATACTAATTTTGGGATAATGTTTCAAACATTTTGGACATCCGTAATAAAAACATATTCGGTTTTAGTACACATCATGTTGTACTGTAGCTTATGGGAGAAATACAGGTGATGAAAGCTTCTGAAACTATATATAATAAATGGGTACCTCTAATGACCCAAGACCAGTGCGTGAGACTAAATTAATTTTTCTCTATTCCAATATTTGTACCAATATTTTACTGTTCTGTATTTTGGATTGACAGAAGCACTTGCGATATCACCTTCGTCCATTTCCAGCTCTAATTTATTACTGTGAAAATTACAAGCTTCCGTAACACCCATGCCATCATTAAAGTATTTTTTGAAAACATTTCTAAGCTCGTTAGTAGCAGGTAAATAACCAAGTGCCTCTGCATTGCTCAGTGCATGAGTATGAATGTTGTTAATAGTTATTATAGCTGGTAAGTCCCAAAATTGTCGTATTTACGTATAATTTTATAAACACCTATACACTTATTCCTGACTAGGTATATTATTTACCTTTAATTGTTACTTTCTATAACCATTTTGCCTGTACTTTTACAAGAATAGAAATTGACACCTCACAGTTTAGGTTTTTTGATGATCTTTGAGTGGATCTTGATTTATTAAAAGACGTATGGTAGCAGACGTACTGCCTTCTGAAATTTAAAATGTCTACATTATAGGAGTACAAAATACTGAGTTCATCAGAATCTGCGCCAACCAAACCAATGTTCGCCAGTTCATTATCAAATATTAAGTGCAGAAATTAGTTTAGTAAAACTAAAAATTGATTAATATTTTCACAATTTTAGGATATATGAATATTGAACGTCTAATTTTAAACACGAATAAAATTAAAAATTTTCAACCTATCTACAAAAAAAATCTCCTGAAATGTGCATCCTTATATTATAATTTTATGCTTGGCAAAATGAAATTTATTAAACAACATTCAGGGTGAAATATAAATTATTTATTCGCACGAATATAATTGCAAGTTTTCCTTCACGAATCCACTGCGAGTCGTTGGATTGGGGAACGATGTGTCGACACACAAAATAATGTACCTACTTACCTGCATACTATCTTCTTTGATGCTGTCTTGGATCTACGTAACACCCACGAAGTATTAGTTTCGGCAGAAAATTCTGCTATCCACTGAATACATTTTTCACTAGAAGTAACGTCAGCTCATAACACTGTTGTCCTTCAGATTGATTTATCACTTCATATCAAAAATTTTTGGGAAATTTCAAATCAGTATTCATTGTGTCACGTATAATAATAATTAAAGGGCACTGACCACGCCGTCCGAAAAATAATATAGAAATGCGCTTATGCACAACTCACAAAACAAGATGATGCAAATACGTATGTAGAGAAAACATATCGCTGATTAGCAATGGCAAGGCAAATCATACCCCCTATTGGCAACAGTACATGATCTATTACCGCGGCGATAAAATCTACCCGCGATTAGCAACGTTTGCATAAAACGTACCCGCGATTAGCAACAACCAATGAGCAACCTTAACCGCCTGGCTACTCCCCTTGCAACTCTCCCTGCTACTCGCCTTGCGACTCGCCTTGCTACTCGTTTTGCTACTCGTTTTGCTACTCAGCTTGCTACTCGCCTTGCCACTTGCCTTGCTGCTCGCTGTGCTACTCGCCTTGCTACTCGCCTGGTTACTCGCCTTACTACTCGCTTTGTTACTCGATTTGCTAGACGCCTTGCTACGGTCTTCCTTCATTAATACAGGGTGGTCTGGAATGTTTTCCATTGAGCTGATATTAGTTCTATACACAGATAGAAAAAATGTCTTGTTTTTAAGAAATATAGTCTTTTGAATTTGCTCTTTTCGATCAAAACATATTTCTCTGACGCCAAGAATATTTAGATCATTGGATAGTCTAGTTTATTGGCTTGTAGAGATTCATTTATTTGGAATATTTATGTAAGTCAAATAAATATATTGGGATACAAAGAAAAACTAGTTTCTGTTATACGTTATTAATTGTTGTTCTGCGCAAGCGTCAATAAGGGATTCTTTAGTTATACATTTTATCTGAACAGTCGAGAATAAATCGATCAAGTTTAAGTTTAATCGATCAGTTGACTTTTATTAAAGTACATGTGACCAACTACGTTACACTTTTCTTTAGAACGTTTTCGACCTTTCTTACCGGCAAATAAATCAATTTTTGATTCAAATAAATATATTTATATTCAATTTGAGATTTATTTCCTTTAAAGTAATATTTTTTCTTTGGCATTAAAATATCTTTACTTCCACCAAAGAAATCATATTTTTATTCAAATAAATATCTTGAGTATAAATAATAGGTTAGTGAAAGCCCGCCGCTCCTTTGATATCGTGCGTCTGGATAATTTTGTGCAAACGCCATTTGATCGGCAATGGATGCCGCAGTGGATGCAGGTTTAATCTCCAATTCTGAATCAGTAAGCTTTGCCACCCTAAGTGTGACTAAGTGATTTCTTTAATCGTACCATTTATGGCAATCTTAAACTATCGCATTTTACTCAACCAGCAGTTTCATTAATTTAAAAAATAATGATTCTTTCACTCAACTCAAAAATAATTAAATATGAATACACGGACATACCGTATGATACGGACATACTGTAATGATGAAATATTAAATAATATACAGGCGGGATGTACATTTTAAATAAATTAAACCAAAATGAAAGAAATAAACCTGGTTCAAATCCGGGTTGCGGCTGTAATTTTTAAATTATTTAAAATTTACATCCCGCCTGTATATCACAATTTTCTATACAAAAATCATTTGAACTAAATAAATCTCGTTACTTATATTTCTTTGCCTCTATTGAAACACAGGTTTGTTTGAGTCAATGCATGTTTATTATAATTAAACAAAATTGTCTATTTGGGTAGTTAGTATTTTGTTGAATAGAGTTTTAAGAGGTGCGATAAGTTTGTGTTCGTGTAACTATTCTCTTTTCAATCTTTATTTTCTTTGATTGGTGTATTCCGCAAATCTACAAGGTGGTCAATATCGATAGTAAATTTTATTACAAGGAAGAATGGGAATTTTGATTTATTATTTATTATTATTGACAACAATCCTATAGATTTATTTTCTTTGTTTGTGGGGTTATATTAGTTTTGAGCATGAGTATTTGCGTTCCTGCACTTATAACATCGTTATGGACATATTGTGATTGACTGTTGACCCCCCAAATACTCATCTCTTAATTCTATATATTCATCTCATATACTTTTCGATATTAATTGATTATGCATTCTGTATGTAATGTTATATGTTTATTGTTTATAAGCAAACATGTTTATAAACCAAGCTATCAATGATTATTGTGTATTTACGATACCGAAAGTGTTATTGTTTTGTACGTGGAATTTCAATGTCTTTACTATTATGATGACCCAATAAACCTGATGGTTGACATTGAAATTCGGTATATATAATACCGTCCCAAAGAAACACGAGGAGAGTAACCAAGAGTAACACCAGCCAACAAGAAGATATTTCAACAGTTCCCGTTGAAACCAGCCAAAACTGTACCAGAAGTATACAAATAGACAAGTTTAAGACATCACACGTTTTATTTCCAAATTCCAACCCCAACAATTTGGTGTCAGAAGTGGAGTTTTTGTTTCACGGGAAAGAAACAGCGAACTTACGGAAGGAAGAATTGCTGCACACAAGATTTCAAACGGCGAATAGAGTTGAAATTTAATTTCGACTGTCGAGAAGAATCTACAGCAAATTGGAAGAAACGGTCTTCTACTACATCGTCTAGAGTGACCAACATCTCACTCACTACGTCCAAGCTGCACCATATCTAAGCTTCAGCATCCGCAGAGGTACGAGTCCATCCCAAACCAACCACGTTCTGCTAGTTCTGGACCGATCATCCAGGCAGAAAACGAGTTCAGAGGAGGCTTTTACCCGGTGCTACAGCGAGGTTCAGCATTGCGTAGGAGAACTTCTGGTCCAGAGGAAGTTGCTCTTCAAACCGTAAAAAAGAGTCCATCAAAAAAAAATTGTAAGAATTTATAAATTGTAATTATTTTTAAAAAACGTAAGCGATATCCCAGCAACAATGCCATTCGAAGCAAATTTAGCACTCAAAATGATCCCAGAATTTAATGGGGAAAAAGAAAATTTACATAACTTTTGTTGTTGTTGTGATATCGTGAGCGAAACATGTACCACTAGAGCAGAAAATGATAGACTTATAAATGTAATCCGTACGAAATTATGTGGAACCGCGTATAGTTTAATCAAATACAAGAATTTTGAAAATTGGGCAGATCTTAGGGCTATTTTACAAGAACAGTATACAGACAAACGTACAATCGCGCAGTTGCAAACTGAATTGATAAATTCGCGTCAAAATTTTAACGAAGATGTTCAATCTTTTGCTAACAGACTCGAGAAATTAACAATTGACTTAACGGAGGCTTGTGTTTCAAGTGAAGGTGAAGATGCTGCAGAAATAATTCAAAATTTAAATTCGACATCATGTTTAAAGGCATTTGTAGAAGGGCTGTATGGTCCTATCAAATTAATTATCAAGGCAAGTCGATTTAATACATTTGAGGAAGCTGTACATGCTGCATGTGAAGAAGAACGCATTAATAAGTCTAGTAGATTCCAACAATTAAATTCTCAATTAAAATTTCGAACATCTAACTTTCAAAAATGTCATAAATGTGGTAGAACTAACCATAGAACTGAAAATTGTTTTGCTAATAATGAACAATTCAACCGTGAACAAAGTGTTATGAATAAAATAGACATGTTTTGTCGATACTGCAAAATTCCAGGTCACGCAATTAGTGATTGCAGAAAGCGACAATTTAATAACAATCGACAAGGTTACAGTCAGTTTAACAAACAACATGCAGGGTCAAGTTCAAAAAACTTTGTGCGACCGGACGGGCAGAGCAACGTTCCGGTACGAAACATGAAATTTTAGCTCGACGCGCTTTTTCAAATTCATACATGTACAAAATATCCAATGATCAAATCAATAATTCTAATTCAAGTTCTCAAATGCAACAATCCAATCAATCAGTTCCATTAGAAGTCACAAAATCGTCTAAACAGATCTCAAATAATAAACTTTCAAGTTCAAATACAAATGAAACAGATAAAATGCAACAATCGACAAAATCAATATCTCTAAAAAACACAGAATCTTCTACTATATCCATTGCAAACAATAAAACTACAATTCCAAATTCAAATTCAACGCAACAATCCAATGAAATAAATTCTATAAAATACACTGCATCCAATATAGCAAATACGAAAATCACAAGTCCAAGTTCAAAAATTAATGAATCCAACCCTTCAAATTCCAGAACTACTAAGTACGCAAACAAAAATTCAATGTCACATAAATCAGTTCCTACAAATTCTGTATATATTGTATATTGTATATTGTACTACTGCTACTAAATCAAAAAATCATCAATCTAGCAAATGTTTTACATGTGGAAGTAACACATCAAACCTTTCTTGTGTTGTATTACCCTTAAAATTAGCTAATTCAAATACGGCAACTTTATTGCTCGACACAGGATCTGATGTCTCAGTTTTGAAATTAAAACATACAGATGATGACGCATACATAAATATATCAAACAAATTAAATTTAAAAGGCATTACAAATGAAATTATTACTTCTTTAGGCGAATGTACAGGCAAATTTCAATTAAGTAATAACATATCTTTTACTCACCCAATACATATTGTTCCAGATAATTTTGAAATTGCTTACCATGGCGTAATTGGGAAGGACTTACTTTCGAAACATAAAGCTATAATAAACTATGAATCTTCCACGCTCACATTTAAAATTAAAGATAAAACATTTAAATTTCCAATTATAAACCCTGAAAAAATCACAGTTCCAAGTAGGTCTGAATTTACAGCGACTATTCCAGTAAAATTCAGTCAACCCAAATTATGTGTACAAAAGGAATTAAAATCAGGATTATTAATAGGAAACTCAATATCCCAACCCAAAAATGGTTTTTGTAAAATAAACGTAGTAAAGAACCCGGTATCGTTTAATATCAATGAATTACAATTCGAAGATTTAAGTAACTATAATATTTTAACTTTTAAATCAAATGTGGATCAACTCCGCATGAAGGAGATAGAAACCGAAGTTGATATGGAACATTTAAACCAAGAAGAACGTAGTTCAATTATACAAATTTGTCGTGAATTCAACGATTTATTTTATTTAAAAGGTGATAAATTAACACATACAGACGCAATAGAACACAGTATTTCTTTAACTAGTAAAAAACCAATACACATAAAGCCATATAGACTACCTGAGACACAAAAACACGAAATCAGCAGACAAATAAATAAGATGTTAGAAGAAGACATTTTAGAACATAGTAAAAGCGCTTATAATTTTCCTATTTTAATGGTTCCCAAAAAACCAGACAAAGACGGTAATAAGAAATGGCGACTTGTTGTTGATTTTAGGAAATTAAATGACATAACCGAATCAGATGCATATCCTTTACCTAATATAACGGAAATTTTAGACCAGTTAGGACGATCCAAATATTTTTCAGTTATAGATCTCGCAAATTCATTTTTCCAAGTTCCACTCAGCGAAGATAGTAAACCGTATACAGCGTTTTCATTTCAAGGTCATTATCAATACAAACGCCTACCTATGGGTTTAAAGGGCAGTCCTGCAACTTTTCAGCGGCTAATGAATAATGTCCTCACAGGGTTACAAGGTATCAAGTGTTTTGTTTATCTTGACGATATTGTTATTTATGGTAGCAGTTTGAACGATCACAATTCTAAATTAGTTGAGGTTTTTCAAAGATTACGTGCAAACAACTTAAAGTTACAACCAATTAAATGCGATTTTCTTAGAAAAGAAGTAACATATTTAGGCCATATTATCTCTGAAGATGGAATCAAACCAGATCCTAGTAAAACTAGCGCTGTTCAAAACTTTCCAGTTCCTACAAATCGAAAACAATTACAATCGTTTCTCGGTTTGGCATCTTATTACAGACGATTCATTAAAAATTTCTCAGATATAGCTCGACCCTTACATAATCTTCTTAAAAAGGATGTAACTTTTGATTTTAGTCCATCATGCCAAGAATCTTTTATCGAACTAAAGAAAAAACTGACAACATCCCCTATTTTACGGTATCCAGATTTTACTAAGGAATTTATCCTCACAACGGACGCTAGTCAATACGCGCTAGGTGCAATTCTTTCACAGTTATCTTCGGACGGAAAAACAGATTTACCAATTGCTTACGCAAGTCGATCCTTAAATAAAGCCGAAATGTCTTATGCAACCATAGAAAAAGAATTACTTTCAATAGTCAATGCTGTCTCTATTTACAGGCCCTATATCTACGGCAGGCATATAAAAATCTACTGCGATCACAGGCCCTTAGTGTACCTTTTCTCAATTTCTAACCCTTCTTCCCGATTGATGAAATTCAGACTTAAATTAGAAGAATACGATTACGAAATAATATACAAGCCAGGGAAACAAAACACAAATGCAGACTGCCTATCACGTATACAAAAAATTAATTTGCTATCAAATTCTGAAAATTATGCGGATTATCTTAAATTTATAGAAAAGAATATAGTAGTGAACGAAAACGTTATTGACGTAAATGGAAGTGAAAATTATACAAACTTGAACGTAGTTTATTTTACTGATGCGGCGTTACAGACACCTGTAAATTATGTAAACAAAATCGCGGATTTACAAACTCAGCAGATTGCCACAGGTGGAATCGCGTTCATTTCAACACCACAAGAACAATATTATATATATATCTTGTTATAAAGGCCACAAGCGCTGACGAATCGTTATATGAGAATGTGTTTACTATTCTGTTGGAATTACGAAATTTTTGTTTAAAAAACAAAATTACTGAGTTAACGTTTCCAAGTAATGCTATAAAAATTCATAAATTCAAAGTCGAAACAATTCGGACAATGTTAAGATATGTATTTTCTAAACCATACAATATAAAAATAAATGTAATTCATAATAATGTTCAAGAAAATTTAACAGAGGAAGAAATTAACAAAATTTTAGTCGAAAATCATGAAAGCGTTATTGGTGGACACATAGGTTTTAAGAGATGCTTAAGGAAAATACAAGAAAGGTATAAGTGGCCAAAAATGTATCGCGATATTAAAAAGTTTATTCGGAAGTGTGAATCATGTCAAAAACTAAATGTTCAAAGAAAACTAGGGCGCCAATGTGTATCACTACTACGTCGAGTTTCCCATTCGAGAAAATATTTCTAGATATTGTTGGTCCGCTAAATCAAACAGAAAATTTTAATAAATATTTACTAACTTGTCAAGACGATTTAACCAAATTTTCAGTTGCTATACCTATAGAAAACCAAGAAGCTAATACAGTCGCAAAAGCATTAAGTACACAAATAATTTGTAAATATGGAATCCCAAAATATATTGTAACAGACCAAGGAACAAATTTTATGAGTAATATTTTTAAAGAAACATGTAAATTATTGAAAATAAAGCAAATCCAATGCACTAGTTATCACCCACAAAGTAACAGAAGTTTAGAACGTTCACATAGAACTCTTGTAGAATATTTGAGAAATTTTATTAATAAAGACGTAACCCAATGGGATAATTTTGTAAATTTTGGAATGTTTACGTACAATACCACCCCTCATACTTCTACAGGGTACTCACCCTTCGAACTTTTATTTGGACACAAAGCAAATCTACCATCCGCAGTCACCAAAAGTCCAGAAATGCTCTACAGTTTTGATGATTATTATAACGAACTTAAGTCAAGATTACAACATAGTCACGAAATTGCTCGAAATACTATAATTAAAAACAAGGAAAAATCGAAAATAGCGTACGATAAAACTGCATCTGAAGTTAAATTCAACATAGGCGATAAAGTGTTACTTACAAACGAAGCAAATCCAAAAGGAAAAACAAAGAAACTACTTCCATTATATACAGGTCCTCACGAAATTATTTCAGTGGATTCAGATGTGAACTATACAATACGAGTAAATAGACGTTTAGTTAAAGTGCACGTAAATCGTTTAAAGCGATTTATAGAATGACAAACTGTCCAGTCTTCATAATTATTTAAATGGTTTGGATTTTCCAATTTTCCACTACATAATATCGTTAAGATTCACGTTTATCATTATAAAATAAGTTAAATTTTGTAATAGTTTAATTCCGTTCGTAGAGTCTCAAACTTTCAATGTAATGAAAATATCTAGTGTTCACTCGCTCATCGTATGTTATACACATTTTTACCTCATATCTTCTCTCTATAATTGTATGTTGTACAGTTCTTATGTATGTTTCATATGTTATTTATAAAAAACGCCAAAGTGGACAAGCTGTCAAAAGTGAAAACTGTGAAAACGTAAAGTGCGAGGACATAACAAATGAAGAAAGAAGACTCAAAAAAAAATAAAAAAAAAACATTTTTGACACATGTACGAGGTTATCTACGAATTTTTATGTACCATTCTGTGTATATTGTTCATATATTTCTATTTCCTTTTTACTGTATATATTTTTAACCGCTATGTATGTATTTTTGTAAATTGTAAAAGAGATATAAAGTGTAAAATCTACATATCGAAAATTTAACCTCCGGTAAAATTTTCTCAATCAAAGGGGGAGGAGTGTTGACCCCCCAAATACTCATCTCTTAATTCTATATATTCATCTCATATACTTTTCGATATTAATTGATTATGCATTCTGTATGTAATGTTATATGTTTATTGTTTATAAGCAAACATGTTTATAAACCAAGCTATCAATGATTATTGTGTATTTACGATACCGAAAGTGTTATTGTTTTGTACGTGGAATTTCAATGTCTTTACTATTATGATGACCCAATAAACCTGATGGTTGACATTGAAATTCGGTATATATAATACCGTCCCAAAGAAACACGAGGAGAGTAACCAAGAGTAACACCAGCCAACAAGAAGATATTTCAACAGTTCCCGTTGAAACCAGCCAAAACTGTACCAGAAGTATACAAATAGACAAGTTTAAGACATCACACGTTTTATTTCCAAATTCCAACCCCAACATGACCATTTTTATTTATCTGCCGAATCCATTCCTCACATGTTGCTAATTACTTCCTTAATTACTTTGTGGGCAAGTTTATTTGCATTGTATTTGTAATCAGCTCTTCTTAGTGTTTTTGTCTCTACCTACATACTTCCTAACAAATATTCTTGTCTCTGCTAATTCTATTTTAATTCTCGGAGTTTTAATCTATTTCGTCTCCAGGTTGGTCCTTCTTGATATTAGGTGTAATATTTCTTGTGTTAGACAATGTTGTTTTTGTCATTTCGCGTTTCTTGTTTGTATGAATATTTTCACTATTGAGTTATGCAGGTCCTGGGTGTTCATTGGTCTCGTGCTTATGCTTTCCTCTCTGAAACCTGTATTCTTTGAACGTGTATTTTCCCTGTTTCTGGTTCTCAGTGTTGTTCTCAACGTCCTATAGTTGTAGATTCTCCCTGATTGACGTTTGATATGTTTTTACGGGTTTTTAAAAGTATAAAATAAATCTTGTTAGTACAATGGTGAAAACTTTCTTGTCATTGTGTTGGTAAAGAATGTGTTTAGTATTTGTAGTTGTCGGCATTCCTTTTTCCATACCAGGATTTTCCCATGGCATCCTCTTCTCCATCCGGTCTTTTTCCAATGTTCGCTTTTCGATCGCCGACGACTATTGTCTGTATATATCTTTTATTGTGTGTTGGGGCATAGATATTAATTTACCTGATTTTCTGTTGTTTGTTTATGTTCAATGCAGTACTACTATGCGCTCGATTTCCGTTTTCCAATCTATTGTTCGCGTTTCCATGGCACAATTACTACTTTCGATTGTCTCTGCTTAAGAGCCGGCCTCGAAAGTATGACGAAACTGAGGCGCGAGAGGAGGGAACAAGCCGCGCCCATTGTACACTCCGCAGAAAATGCAGAAACGCTTATTAGGGGAACGCCGGCTTCATTCTTTAACAAGCATTGCGGCGAAGATCAAAGGAGCCGGCGGTGGCTGGCGCCTGACTAGTCTACAGTCCCTTTTATTCCATTTACTAATAATTTTGTATTTGTAATTCTATCGCATATAGGCTTGATATTCACACATAATATACTTATGTTCTGAAATGCTTTTTTTGTACATTGTAAATGCATGAATACAATTCCACAAAACAATACAGTGAAACAAATTAATTAATTGCTTTATTATAACATTCCTATTTTCCTACTAAGGTTGAATATTTTATGTTTTGCACGTTGAAACGTGTGCCGTACGGTGACTGCACTATAAACCTTCGCAGGAACGTGAATTTATGAGTCGCTCTTTGCTGTCTTCGGAGAGTCCACCAGGACGGCAAAAATTTATTTCTCGTATTGTGTCCACGAAAGTCCGCACCATATGGTATACTTTTTTATTGTGTATTTCTCAGAAAATTTTATTCTTTACGAAAGTTGGCGGCTGGTATGAAACCAAAACTGCAACAGTCAACTGTGTAAATGAGTAAAGTACCTTTATTTTCATTATTATCGATAAACTTTACTTATAAATGTTGTTTAGAAGTAAAAAATATATACAAATATTAAGTCAGAGCCACCTTCGTAAAAAAATATTTTCACATTTTTTCTTAATTATTACTCTTGTGAGAAACATTAGTAAATGCCAGTGATACTAAAACGACCTTTTTAATATATTTTTTAGAAATTTGTATACATTTTTGTTATTTTGGTGTGATAACTAATATTTATTTAGAACTAGCGCAAAATTACTCATTTTCTTGGTGCGAAGTTGATATTTCACCCTGTAGATATTAATACATCATACAATAATTAAATCAGGAGCGTGACTTACCTTTTATTCGGTTAATATTAATAACTGTGGATCGGTTTATAATAGTAGTTATCCATCTACAGCTAGCGATGGTGGTGGTATGTGCGGTACTACCACTTATGAAATTTTATTTTCACTGATAATATTTTAATAAAAATAACTAAAATGAGAAAAATGACATTCGTAGCCTCTGTAATACACTTTTATCTATAATTTAATGTATTACACGTGAATATTAACACACAATATTAAGCTCAGTATGTTTGCATTTATTTAGTGTTGTTTTGTAGTACGCTACAACCTCTACTGATTCCTCTTAATAGCTTAGTAGTTACGCCGAACATCTCGTATTGCTAAGATATGCTCACTATCCTTAATGGTTTTTTGGTTTATTATTGATAAATTTTTATTAAACCATTAAAATACCCCTGATAATTTATTAGTGCACATTGATATTTTGACAGGTTATGTGTTTTATATTTGGCATTCTTAAAAGTAGTAATCCGACATTAAAAACTGCGTGTAAGTAATATTTTAGAAATACAAAACAAAATAGGAAAAAAATGCATTTTCGTATAGGAAAACCTAATAAAAGTCGTTGTTACGAGGTTGTTTTTATTTAACATATCAACGTTGATAACAACTTCCGGGAGATCGGAAATGGCAGTATTTCATTTTACAAGTTCGGACCGAGAAGAGTTTTTAATTTTTAAAAATATAAAAGGTGGAATATCAAAAACTTCGAATTGAACAGCCGTAAAACAACTCTCATACCAGCAAATAAACGAATTTATGCCATTAACAATATTTACACACAAAACCGGGCATAAAATGCAAATATGCGTCGCGGCGACTGCATTTTAAAATTCTGGGTATTAATCTCGATTGATTGCCAGTGTGTTACCTATTTGCGTTCTAAAAGAAAAACTACAAAACTGCGGGTACTAAATTGTATTGAGCTAGACACGCAAACATTGATGTTTAAAATATAGGGCCATTTAATGGTAACTTTTACCTTGTGACTACGAAAATTGGGAGGCAATTTGATAAGGAGCTAGTATTAAAAAAAAAACGGAAAAGCTGTCATACTTCAGTGAAATATTGCTTCTACCAACCCGCAATTACAGTAATTTAGCTGCTTTATCGCAATTAACACTGCCTGTGATCATGCCACGCTAGGGGAAACTCCTTAAGAGTATTTTTGATTATGCTTTAATGGAGAAAAAGGAAATTGCTTAGTATTAAGTAAACCAGTGTTATAATCATAATCATTGCTATGGTATAATTTGTCGTGATAATCTTATAGCCCCTTTTGATTTACACACGTAGTATTAACACATTGATAACTATAATATGTACCTACTTAGCTGCTCTGATTTTTTTTTTCGTATAAAGTAGGTTGCACCTCTTCCAATATGATTGTTTTAAAGACGGATTCAATTATGGTTACTTATATTGATATTAAGATATTTCTCGATTGTTTTGGTGTGATTGAGAACCATTATTTTAAGTATAGAAATTACGGCAGACATGTGGACGTAGTATTGAGGTGGAACTGTGTGTTAGCCCTACTTGAAATCAAATGCCGGTGCTCCAAATAGACGGATTAAACGGATGGAATCCAAGACCAGGATATTGGTTTCCGGCTTCCTTCTCTGCTTCAGGTTGCGGCCTACAACCATGCAGTGTGATCTATGGTTACTCCTGACGGAGCCGTCGCCAGCATTTGCGATATAATTTTCAATTCAATTTTGCCGCATACCTACTGAGCATGCTCCTGACGCCGAAAATAATTGACAACAGTCCCATAAAGTATATACCTACTTAGTTAGCTGTTAAAGTATCTAAACATAGAAAAAATTTCACGTTGCGTCATACAGATGATCATTCGAATGCATAACTAAAAAATAAAACGACATTACATTTACATAATACCTTTATTATACTTTAATCTGTACAGGGCGTTCCATGGTAGAGAAAAATACATTCGTTGTCATAAGAAATCGAGATAAACGTCTCATCCGTATAGAAACATTGATTAAACTAACTGATAATTAAAAATTCAAAATGTTAAATTTAAACGGCGTTAAACCCGTCACTGTGAATTATGATTCCCAGTTATGTTAATAAAAATGTTAGGTATATAAAAGTCAATATTTTGTGTATAACTAGCTATCTCTAGGGATATTAAAATTCGGTAATTATTTCTTTCAGAAAATTTCTGTTGAAATAAAATTTCTCTTGAGTTACCGGGTAATTCAATATTCAAATAATAATTAAATGATAAAATTACCGATGACAGTAAGTTATGTCTATAAAAATGTGGGGTACAACCTTATGTCATTATTTTAAAGATAACCACTAATCTCTGATGCTTTGACTGATTTAATAGTAATAATTCAATATTGAAAAAAAAAAACAACGGAACATTTCTTTAAATCGTGAATTCGATAGTAGGTAAATGGCTCATGATTTAAATTTTGCGTCATTACCTCCGGTGAATCGATCTCTCCGTCTATTCATTCAATACAAAAAGATTAGCTTTATTTTCTCAAATAATATTTTTCGGCAAGTGAGTGAAAAGGGGATTTTATAATGAAAAGAATCTGATGTGGCCAGGCAGATAACTTTATCATACAATAGATAAAATTAATAGGTTAGCTGCGAGAGATTTTATTTCATCGAGATCGATCGTGTCTTGATTAAAATAAAACAACTTAACCAGGATCTGACAGATATTTTGAAAATATCATATAAATACAAAATGATATTTTCAAAAACCTGACGTGATGGTCAACTTCTCAGCTTGCGTTCGTATTCAGTGTAGAAAACTCTACCTAAAACATGTAGTCACATCGGAGTCGCATACAAAAAGTTTCAAAATGTTCCCCAGTGAATTGTCCAACCGTATCACATTAATATAAAATGATATAAAGAATGTTGGTAACAGCACGCTGTTCCAACACTAGCGTGATAGCGACATATATCTATATCTCATCCGACGTAGTGCCACTGGACACACAACGCATGCGTCAAGTTCCTGGATTCGATTGGCTGGGTTGGATCCATAGGTTGCCACAGTGCTGCCACCAGCTGCCACGTGTATAAGGTTATCTATGGGCTGTCACTGGTTTGGCGTTAGTGATGCCGAATATTACCGGCTAACGGCCGCGGTGATACGGACCGCGCACTTTAAGCTACAATACCGCCATCTGTCGACGGTCCTAATAACTACTGGTCACGTATGCGCAGTTTGATCCCGGGCACCACATCGATAGACATAATATATATCTCCCAGTCTCACATTGTTGAGACCGAGACTACACACTGGCGCTATAGAACAAGCTCCGTTAATCCCTAATACGTATATGGATAATAGTGACAGGTATTGTCAACAAACCAGCCTTTGACACTACCGACTGTCAGAATGATAATAATTGTGAAATCCTCGCTTACTAAGTTCACGACACAATCTCGATCAAAAAGAATTTGCTCATACAGCTAAACTATTAATTTTACCAAAACATGTCCTTTACTTTAATTTATTATTTAACTATTTTGACGAAATTACAGAAATGGCAGCTCATTTGTAAAATTTATTATCATACTGCGTATGATAAAGTAAAAAAGAATAAATGTATCGATGAAATGAAGAAAAAAAAGTAATAAAAAGCAAATAAGAAATAAAGAAACCAACGTACGGTATTTTTAATAGTTAATTAAATATCTGTCCTTTGAAATTAAATATCGATAAATTACCAACGGTATTATACGCTGACGGTAAATTACCTCTGGTAACTTAACCGTAAATTACGGTAATACAAAATTTTAAAGTTGGTATTTTACCCGGTAAATTACGCTTTTACATCCCTGGCGTATTGATAATTGTAACAGACACCATTAGAGTATTTATGGTAAAAACTGCTAGTGATTCATGTTTATGTATATGCAAACTATTGTGTCACTCTCAGTTATGGTCGAAAATACTATAATGGCGTTTGTTACCACTACCAATACAACTAATGAGGACGCTATTAGGACTATCAACAGATTGTTATTAGTAAAGCACGGGCAGTTACAAATTATTTCATGACTATCTCAACCTACAACACACGATAAGCCGATGTGTAAGAGACGTAACAGATGCATTGAATCAACCAAAAATATTCAATATCAGTAGGGGCTCGGCGTGCGATGCTAGAACCGTTTTAAGAGTTATATAATCGATTAGATCGTGAAAAAGTTTAAAATTATGACTTAACATTAAAGGGAAACTATTTTGTCGAAATAATAGTTTTGATACGAACACGTGTGCAGGCGCACGGCTTGCCGGACATTTAAGAACTGCCAAAATAACATTTGGGAATGTTACGAGTTGGAAGACAAAGAACACCATTCTGTTTCGTGTGTCTTTCGATCAAGTTAACTGTGGGGGACTACTTATTCGCCCAAGTGTTTGTACCTTTTTCTCGGAAATTAGAAGGTGTTTGGTTGAGATGTATACCTTGATGGATACCTATTGAAACATAGTAGTTTTTACGACCAAGTGCCTATCAAATGTATTATAGTTTTTTAGCAATAATGGCAAAAATCCCATACTAAATTTGTGAAATAATTCAAAGAATTGAATTCAGTATTTATTTGTAGATGTTTTTTTTTAATGTTGATTTATCAACAATTGTTACACCTAAAAGACCCCATTGAGCAAAAAAAATTAAAAATATTCTTTATTTTTTGTATGTCCAGTTATAGGCTTCATAGATAGCGTTTTTTTGAAAAACTGTAATAATTAAAATATGTCGAAAACTGATAGGTTACAGTCATCTCAAACCGCCCAGCACAATAACGCTGCTTCTATCGGTAGGAAATAAAAACTAGCCCACAGAATATGTTTCCAAAAGAGTGTCTCAAATAATTCCGTCCTATTCCGTCTCATATGACTGCTGCTTGTCATCTCGCGTTCGTACTGCCCAATGGGAGACCTACTGTTTTTATGACAAAGTGGAATATACCTTTTTTGTGCAGAATTTTATAAGGATTTATTTTGTACAGGTGCTTAAATTTATAAATCGTGATTATTTTGCGGTATGACGTGAAAAACCGCAAACATGCACGTCCGGGTTTTGACAGGCGTAAACTATACAGAAGTATTTGCGCAAAATTTTAAGCGGTATAAAGACGGTTTACTCATCGTTCACTAATTCCTAATCTATTACCTCTATTTTTGTTTGAACTAACAAATTAATATTTCCCGTTTTATCAAACGATTGGGTGCACATGTGACCCGCCCTGTTATCTCTTAATTATCTCATAGAATTCCATTGTACAGGTGGGCCAAATTCGATGTGATCCCGGTAACTATACGAGATCTCGAAAAATGAGTACGGTTGTTGTGTCGTCTTTCATTGAGAGAAACTCAATGGTGAAAACCAAAATTACCTATCGTCTTTTGTTTTCGAGTTATAACACAAAACTCGATTTTTTGCTATTTTGATACTTGTCGATATCTTTGTTGTTTGTTAAAACAGACGAATGTTTTGCACTTTTTCGATTAGAATTAAGTGGAATTCGCAGATTTTTTATATCTCTAATAGTTTTGTAGATATAACATAAAGTTGTGTTTTTTTAAATGGAAACCATAGCTGGCTATTACGGAAATAAATAAAGCCTTTTTCCGCTTTTGAACGATATATAACATGCTGGTCCAAAATATTCGAAAAGTACCGTTTTATTGAATAACATGAAATTAGTATACATCAGAGGCATTATGATTATTGTCTTCGAGATTTCTATGAGTAGGCGTATGTCACTAGTACTTGAAAATTACGGAATGTGGTTTGAATAGTATGAAAAATGTGCAATAATCGAATGCTTTCTTCAAAGTAATAAGAATCATTGTGATATAACATCCGAAACATAATTCAATCGTTATCCAGGCAGTGCACGACCGCACAAACTTGTTTTTGGGCTTAAAAGAACATCTCATCAATTACGGGTTGATTAATATGGCAAAAGCCGAACATTGTGATATGGAAGTGGTATGCTGAAGCAACTGTCATGAATGTATGTAACCGTGATCCTACAATTTCCAGTCGCCAATCTTCACTTTATATCGGCATGTCGAGGGTATAACTGAAAGGTTAAACATTGCAGGATATATTGTTTTATTCGAAGTAAAATAATTAGATATTTATCTGAATTAAAAAAAAGATTACCTACTACAAACTACTTTAACCATTTTTCAAATTGATGTCATGCAAATGCAAATTGATGTGCATTTTTATTGATGCATTAGAAAAAATCCAAAGCTGTAAGATCTGGCGATCGTGGTGGCCACCTCACTGGTCCGTTGTTTCCAATCCAACGGTTTTCAAAATGTATATTCAATAATTCCCTTACCCTTCTTATTTTGTGAGATGGTGCACCGTCGTGCTGGAAGTACTGAGTTCCCCTCTCCATTAGTGGCAAATAGTCCAAAAATTCATTCACAATATAATGGTTTATAATATCGTAGTACCGGTCGCCATTAAGATGTTCCTCGTAAATATGGTTAGCTAAAATATACGCTCGCCAAGCACGGCACACCAAACACTAAAACCAAAACGTCCTTGGATTTGCACGTTGACGGTGGTGAGGATTGACATCAGACCAATAGTGCTCATTGTGCCTATTAAAAATTCCGGCACTGATGATGTAGGCTTCATCAGAGCAGATAACTTTTTTTAAAAATAATGGGTTCCGCTGAAGATTTTCACGGTACCACTGGCAAAACTCCATTCGTTGCTGAGGGGCTGTTGTTGGGAAATAATGTTGTTTTCTTTAAGCATATGGCCTAAATTTATGCTTCTTGAGGATTCTCAAAGCTCAACGTCTTGATACCCCAGATTCAGTTTCTATTTCACGACTTGAAGTTGAGGGATTTGCAACTGCGGCTGCCACTGTGTTGGTGGCAGCTCCTTCCGCATTTTGAAAAATCTGTCTACGGATTCGAACCCAATACCTATGGAGTTAAAAGCGACCGCATTAAGACTAGACCACTCTACCCAGAATATAATAATAGAGATAATTTAGACAATTAAACGGACATAAAGGGGCATAAACTTCAAGCTTTGTTATGATGACACGTTGATTTTACATAAAAACGGCAAACATAATATGAATGCATAGCCATCAAATTTCGTTTGCAGACATGCGTTGGTTTTCAATTTTATTTAAGATGTTATCAAGGTGAATCCGCTGCTAGATTAGAATGGATCGATCGATTCCATCGCAAATCTCGCGTTGCGAGGCTCCGCGACACGGGCGATATTTACTACTCGCTGGCTGGTTTAAAATAATGGAAATTCAAGAGTTGTCGGCGTGCAAAGCTCTCAACAAGGACGGAAGCGTCGTTGCTGTCATCGTGCTTCTACACCACTTATTTACCATTACGTACGTTATTTATTTGGCCGATATTGTATTATTGGCGCCCCCCTTGCGTGATTTAAATGGTTTTGAATATTCGACAGAAAACATTTTTCTACTTACAATAATACCAACTTTTTTTTGCTGAAAATTTCAGCATGGAATAGTCGTTTAAAGCAGGGAATAATCAGAATGGTAACATGCACACAAAAACATACCTATCGTCAATTTTATCACGGCAACGAAAAAAATATTCTTTTTTATTTCTAGGTGGTTATGAGCTGGTTAAAATAGTTGCAAATTGTCAACTGTAGTTTGGCTCCAGTCGCCTATTAACTAGATTGACTAGAAGATCCGATGTTCACACCGAGAACCAACCCAAAAATTATCCGCCGTCTTTCGGAAAAGATGAAAACCGGTAGGCTCAGGCATCCAGTCCAACACCACTAAAGGGCAACAAATGGCCTAGGTGTTGCGCGGGAACCGCATCAAATTACTTCTATTAAGTAGATAGAAAAATTTAAAGAAACATAATTAGAATAAAAGGTGTTTGTTTCTTTGTGATGACTAATAATCTTTATGTGGAATTTTGCTTGGAAATAGGTTTTAACGATAATATTTAATTTTTAAACACATTTTTGCAAAATCATATATTATTAGGTGCAGCCGTTTTCCCGGAGATATTCGTGACTAACGCAACATTATTCATACTCTTGATGCATAGTTGATTTATCACCCTGTATATAATTTAAATCATGGAGTAACTAATGCTGGGAGTTATTAAGCATTTATTCGTTTACTATTAGTGGTTATAAAGTCATAGTACTTACTAATTTATAATCTCTTTTTTTATTGGGAGAGTGTGGAAAGCTGCGTAATATGCTATAAGTAATACATATATATTTAAGATATTTAAAGAGATCCATTTGAAACGACTGTGTGCATACATATTTTTGTGTGTCGAACAAAAAAAAAGTCCTAGAATAAATTAAAATAAAGCCTATAAATTTAGTGGCAAACATTTGATATGTTATGACTGTTATAATTTCAGGCCTGTGTGTACGCTTTGTAAATATGACAAGTATAAGTGCAGAAGAATTTGATCCCATAGGTTTTCCGTGTTTTACTTTGGAAGAACGAAACCCGACATGGATGCCAGGTTTGGTCAGCCACATCAATAGAGATGAAATGAAACTGAGGGTGTCCAGTTAGCAGTCCCTTTTATTTGATATATTCTTCATATAAGCACAAATAAAGGGCATTGAACGTGAATTATACTACGATACGATGTCTGAAACACAATCAGGTAATTTCAATTGAAATTGACTAATCTGAACTACAGTTGACATTATCTTTAATAACAATTAGAATAGGTCATACTTTAATATGTGTTTTGAGTATACCATCAATTAGATTGTAGCGGCACTAATTTTGAATAATATTTTTTAGACACTTTAGTAATACAATTGCACGTATTACATCGCATCACTTCTTAAAAGCTAAAATAAACATAAAATTTGCAAAGTTCATCAATATCGTAATTACCCCCAATTCATATCTTCCGTTATTAAATAACCCTCCAAAAAGGTTAATTTAGCTGTACCGATGTGATAACAAATTGAATCATCATTCTGCAACTCAACATCACGTCCTGTTTCTTGTGTGCCTTTCAGCGTGGATGAAATGATGTCACGTCCGTCGCTAAACAAAGCATTACTTCTCGTCCGCCAGATATTCGCCCTGCATATGCAACAAGGACCACTCAGACAGAACGTCTGTTCTAAGTGATTTATGGCATCGTTGTGTTTTTTATATTCTGCTTAACAATCTCGTTGTTTTTTCTGCTCCAATCTATTAATATATACTCTAGCATACTGCAGTTCCTTAGGGATATAATTAATATATAATTTCAGGTTACAAAATAATTACCTATGCGTAATATATTGTTTTTAAAATGTAAAACTGTAGTATATTTCTTAAATATCTTAGTTTAAACGCTGTGTGTCTAATTCTTTTTTTCGCACATGCAGTTCCCGTTTTAAATTGTTTTCTACATGAAATCCTAAAAGGTTTATTGATTGCTCTGTATTCAGTGTGTCTTCGCCCTTTTGCGTATGTAAAGTCTGGATGTCACCATTATTTGTTCTAAAAATGAGACGCTTAAGCCACGTTTAACAATAAGGAGTTTGCTCAGAACCATGCGCATGCCTCATCAAAACATTGCTGTGCCGCATCATGTCTGTAATCTTTTCCCCTTGCCACAGTTACCGTGGTGTCAACGGGGTAATTAACTACAAAGTACCCCTTTGAAAAATCTGCAATATCGTTTATAAAGAGAGAGAACAACAACGGAGCCAGAATTGAGCCTTCTGGCATGCTTATTGTCATTGGCAAAATATTGGATCTTTTATGCCATTGCACAGTGGTCTAAACCATCGAGTTTCATATATAGTATTCTGGAGGTCGCCTGGTACAGGAGTGGGGGCGGCCGAAAATTCTAACAGCCTCGCAGGCTCCTGAAGTTAGGTGTTCTAGTGATTTTTAAGTAACTAACTTTAGTTGCTAATGTCAATTGTATTTTTATGGCGCTCGGTTCGATTGATATCATTTTTATTCTAATATTTGGACGAAACATTTTAGCAATTGGTTACCTGTGCCAGAAATAGTAAACAAGTGTATTAGGAATTGCGGTAGAAATTCAAAGAAAAACAAGAAATTATGGTTTCACATATAAGAATTTTTCCGCTTTGTTTGTATCAAAACTAGCCGATTTATATTTTTAGATTACCATTAAATTTATCTGTTGCTGAGATTGGTAATAACCATATTATTTTACTAACCAAAGAAGTGACAAAAATGTATTTAGTATGCAGATTACATTATATTTGTAGAATGAGTAATATTCACACAAACAAAAAAAAAACAAAATAAAATAGTTCTTTTTAGTAATCAATAAATTGTTTATTTTTTATGATTTTTAATAAATAATTTTTATATTTCATATATTTATTACTGTTAAATATACACTATTTTGAATAAAAATCAGTTTTTTTCTTGGGAATTCATTCGGGCAACATTTGTATTTGCTATCATAATCAATCCATTTCCTTTCCTCTGACTTGATAATCTATTTTATAAATAATACAAATCCGGTGTTAGTGGAGTGCAACTAAACATTAAAAACCTTGGAACCCGGTAAATATGGTAAGACTTTTATTAAAGTGTTTGCCTTTTTTTTTCAGACTAGATAAAAACAAGAAAATTTTCGAGAAAAGACATTTTCACGTAAAATATTTATTACTTAGTCGAAAATATATGGATTTTGTAACTAGCAATTCAATACGTTTTTGATAAAAGTAAGTGTTCTGTTATTATTGTTTTCGAATTTCCCCCGCGTTGGCCCTCTGTAATCGCCTGTGATAACTAGTCAGCTTTTGACCCGTTTTCGCCGTGGCGGGGACTATAGCGTGCGATCTCCAGATACTATATATTAAACTCGATGGTCTAAACTCGCGAAAAATTGGCCAAAATTCTGAAACTTGGTATATAAGGGATTTTGAGGTCGCTAATTACGAATCTAAACTCTAAATTGCAAAAAAAATTAATGGCGGATCCAATGTGGAGGACGACTACATTAAAATATATTTTGATTTTGTTAATACATAGCCTTTTTTGGGTTTTTGACGTCACTGATTATGAATCTAAACTAAAGATTTTCGAAAACAAAATGGCGAATCCAATATCGCGAACGACTACATTAAAATATGTTTTGATTTATTTCAAACGTGTATTTTGGGAGTTTTTGAGGTCGCTGACTACGAATCTGAGCTCTAAACGGATGAAACCAAAATGGTGGCTTCAATATAGTGGACAATCCCTTTGAAATGTGCTTTAATTTATTTGAAACTTGGCTTTTAGCGGGTTATTTATGGTAGCTGATTATGTATCTGAACTCTAAATTTCAAAAAATCAAAATTGTTGATTTCATATGGCAGACAATTATTTTCAAAACATTTAATTTATTGAATACGTAGTCGCGGACGCGTAGTTATAATTATAAATCTGTACCTATGTGCAAATTTTTCTTCAAAAACTATTTGGTTACCTGAAACGTTGCATGTATGGGATAGTCAGCTTTTATTACTATCATGAACGTAAAATTTGCAGGAAAGCTACGTGTTAGTTAAGTAAGTTTTACCTATAATATATTTGTAGTTAGATATTAACAGATATTAAATACAAATTAACAACCAATTAAATAAAGAATAAAAAAACGTGTACTTAAAAACTATTCCGTCTCTAATTGTAAACTATCAAGTAATGATAGATCGATAAACTCGTTGGTATAATCTTTCTTCTCACTGTCTGAGTCTTGATTCTCGCCGTATCGCTTCTGTGTAGTCATGCAAAAAGAAGGTTCAGTTTCTGACGTAAATGGTCGTAGTAAAGAAATAGTTTCTTTTGGAAGCAGAATCTTTAATTTATGTTGTCGCTTTATGCGAGTTTTTAAACTAATGTTAGATATTATTGGGTCCGAAGTGTCTATGGCTCAATTAAATATATCTTCTAAGTTATTTTTTCTGTTACTTTTTCTAGAATGAAGTTCTCGATCATGTTTATAAAATTTATTTCTGGCTTCAGAGCCCTCCTCTCCAAAATAACCAACTAGCAGTAAATAATTTGCTACATAAATTTGCAGTTTTAAAACAAATACTTTGACATTTTTCTAGGTTTAATTGCATTAACAAGTTTAAAAGGCATAAAAATGCATAAAAAGCATTTGTCAATAATTTGTTACTTTTAGACCAAAGTGGTATAGAGAGAAGATTATAAAGAGCCTTTAATTTGATGCATTGTTTGTTACTGTATATAAATAATAGCAAAAACTTATTTTAAACTAGGCGCAAGTATTACGTTTAACGCAAGTATACTGTTTGCTCGCAAAACGTTAAGCTACCGAAGAAACATAATTTACAGAGAAGAATACGCAGCTATAAGCAGCAAAATATAAGTAGGATTTGTAGATAAAAACTGGAATCATAAATATATCCTACAATAAGTGCAAACTAGTGCCAACATTTTTTTAAATGTCTAACGAAATTTTACGTTAATTCGCTCTTCTGTGTTTTCTATAATTATGGTGATTTAAAATTACTTCATTCATATTTACGTACTATAAAATACCTACCTTTAGTAGGATAGTCGAAGATATCACTTTCTGTTATTTAGAGCTTAAATAAACAAACAATATACTCAGTATTCAATTTTTGCTGACCGCGTTTAAAATAATGAATAGTGGTAGAAGCGCACTATGCGCCATTTTGGTTTATTACTATGACTGAATGCGCTGTAATTAAGCATCAATTCCACACGTGTTTCATGAATAAACCTGTTTACTTTCATATATGATGCAGAATTTAACTGAATTCCAAACTTGAAAATTTGACTTTTGGCCAACTTTCGGTACTTCTAGACCATAGTGCATTGTTGACCATGGTGCAAATATATGATGCTAGCCATTCATCTTCTGAAACCAAATAATTCTGGAGCAGCAGATCTAGCAGTTCATGCTGTACGCAATTCCAACACTGCGGTAATAGTGGATTTATTTTTGCGGAATCCATGTTGATGGGTACCAATGAGATTATGCCTGTCAATAAATGTCTGTATTCTCTCCAACATTGCGTACCCAAACAACTTTGATAAAATGGAAACAAAAGGATAAAGGGCGGTAGTTGCTGACCTTGCCCTTATCACCCTTTTTGATTAGATGTATTGTACGCGCAGTCTGTAGTTGTTTTGGGAAACGACCCGCTGTGAATGAGCAGTTTATTAACCATATTATCGGTTTAATAAGTTGATTCTTACATACTTTCAAAAGATCACAAGGAATTTCATCAAGACCTGCTGAGTTTTTATTGTTTAATTTACTGAATATATTTCTCATTTCGTTTCACTGTGTGGGAACACGTAGATTATTATGTATTCGGGTTAGAGTGGTATGGTTTAATCCAATGTCAGTCCTTGCAATATTTCTAACTTGATCATGTGAATTTTCGCAAAAGAAATTGTTAAATTCTTGCGCTACTTGATTGGGATTTGTTGTTGTGTCACCAATTATTTTAAGTTATATGTTACCTGAGTGTGTTTTTTCTTATTTTGTTTTTATAATATTGTTACGTAGCTTCTGTTGGGGATGGGTCCAGGCCAGGGTGGATGTAAATAAAACTCACACAGGGGTTTTAGATTGTGTATATTGTCGACAAGATACTTCAAGAAAACAGCTGGGAAGACAAGTCACTGCCTTGGCCTTCTCGTGCGGGTGTCGTATGTCACACTCATGAATACAGAGAAATAACAATTCCCCTTTTGATACTCCGCTATATGGCTTTTTATATCAATCGTTCTAATACGTCATCACCATTAACTGAGCCACCAAAAGACGAGTTCGTTCACTTTTATTTTGTGCAAACTCGGCGTTTGGAAACCATACTTGGGAACTGCAACAACTGAGCAATTCAGGTCATCGACATTACCTTGGTTTAATTTACTTCGTAACAATATGTGATTTTTATTTTATTATCAGAGTTTATCATTATTCGCGTAGTATTCCATTTTGACACCATGTGCTAGCAAGTTATTTTTTTTTTTTTTATAAATATCATTTAAAATTGGGTACCTTCTTTTACAAATATAAAGGTCCTTGAGATCTTGGCTTGACTCCTTTACATTATTGTTTACCCAACAATTATTTCAATGTGGACACTTTCGTTAATGGAAAGCTTCGAAAATATTCGAAGATATTCTCAATATCTTGACATTGGTACATAGGAGCCCAACTTTCATTTGCCATATAGTTCTTAAATAAAATAAAATGATGAGATCTTGCTCCTTAGTCCGTCGATGTGAGGATTCCAGATGAAGTGATAATCCAATACTACTCCAAGTAATTTTGTACTCTCAACAGAGCTAAGTGTAATGTAGTGTTAATGTTTCCTCATATCTTAGAGAGAATTTGTTTATTTCGGTCATATTCACATTTACTTTGAGGTTATTCTTCTTAAACCTTCCCTCAAGCTCATTCATTGTATCCCAAATCTCCATTTCGAGATCTTGATTAAGATCTCATGAGACAGTCGGTTTGCAAGATCGTTGGTGTATACACCTTGTCTCACGGAAAATGCTACGATGTCCGGTAAATGGGACAAAAGTTGCCTAAATGTACACGCATTTCAGAACAGTTTTTACTTTTCTAAAATTTTGCTTGGATCACTAGATATTACGGAAAAAGCCACTCCCTGAAAATGTTTTAATTTTTCTTTATGGCTTGATTTTATCGTCATGAAATATGTCAAGGGATAGCTATCGGCCCGATAGAATTTATCTGTGGATAAACAAAATTTACCTATTGAATTTAACTTTTTCTTTTGTCAAGTGTTTTTGTGTATTTACGTATTTGCGTGTAAAATTCTTCTGCTTCCTTCTTAATGTGTCAAAAATTATTGTCTGTTTTCCAAATGCTACATGATCACCAGAAAAACAATTACAGTACTATTTTATAATTTATAAAGAATAATTATAGGTTTCTACCAGCTGTCATACCAAATAAATACTTAATTACAATAATACGATTTTTGTTTTTACTTTGTCATACGCAGTATGTAAAGTATTGTAATCGTGCCGAAAAAATTTTTTGAGATTTTAGCGGAAATAGGTCTTTATGGGTCCCCTGAACATTTTTGACCAAGGTACAAAAAAATGTCTGTGTGTGTGTGTGTGTGTGTATGTGTGTGTGTGTGTGTGTGTGTGTGTGTGTGTGTGTGTGTGTGTGTGTGTACCCAATTTTTGTTAATTCATTTCCGGAGAAACTACTAAAGGTAGCGGCACGGAACTTCATATTTAGAAGTTTCATGACCAAACTTAGAGTTGAAAAGCTTTTGGTTCAAAAGGGTCCAAAGGAACTGGGTGTTTACTCTAAGCCTTTTTCAAGGATTTTAGAAATGAGCCGCCATTTCTGTAATTTCGTCAAAATAGTTAAATAATAAATTAAAGCTGAGGAAATTTTGAATAATTTATCCCTATGACATTTTTTGGTAAAATTAATAGTTTAGCTGCAAGAGTAAATTCTATTTGATCGAGATCGGTCGCATATGCATTGATTTAATACTATATAGTGACCCAGGATTTGCAAATTTTTCAGTGTAATGACAGTACCGTTAGTGTCAAATGCTGGCAGTACCGGTAGTGTCAAATGCTGATGTTTTGATATTATCTCACAATTAATATTGACCGTAGTTAATAGTATCGAAAGATCTCATATTGTGATACCGTGTACAGTCCTTGCGTGATGGCGTCGGATAGGCAGCGTGTTGAGCATGTCCAAAATGATGTGTTCTGTTTGTTTTTGGTTTGACGAAGTATGATCATGCATCGAATGGGCTGGGCGACTTGAGGTGGTTGAACATGGATAACACTAGGGTGTTGCATGCAGTAATATTGTATCATAAGTTGCTATCCACTAGGATCCCACAATACCTCATGCGGAAGATATGCTGTAGAACGTATGTCCATAACCTTAATTTAAGATTCGGGGGTTTGTTTGCTCCACCTGCCCATCGCACTGAGCTGTAGAAACGGCCATTCTCTTACCAGGTCAGTCACATATACAATGGACTCAGCGAAGATATGAAAAATTTATCGTTAATCAGTTTTGGGGGAAAGGTGAAGCGTTGGCTGTTTGCTCAACAGGGACTTTAGGCATCGAGCGCACATTGGAGGCTTTTTAATTTTTATTTTTTATGGGCAGGTGTTTTGTTGAGTTGGATTTGCTGCAATTACGAAGTAATTAGACTCTAGAGTAATTTTGTTGTTTGTTTTTGTTTTGATAAGTTCTCGGAATTATTTTTATATTATTGCTACAATTATGGTTTGCGTAAGGGGTTGAGTGGAAGAGTAAGGCAATTTGGAAACAAGTGTGCTGAACTGCGCCCTAAATATAAATAATATTTTGTTGCAATTAATATTGTCTTATTTTAATAAAGGAATTATTTATTTATTTAATTATTTATTTATCTGTTAAATCCTGGCTAACTAGTTTTATTTTAATGCAGACACGACTGATATCAATCAAATAGATTCTCATGCAACTAAACTATTAATTTTATATATTGTATGATAAAGTCATGTGCCTGGCCACATCAGATTTTTTTTATTTTAATTTATTATAGCATAATTTTTAGAATGTAATTCCGAGTTAATCTTTTCATATTGACCATTTTCATATGTTTTTCAAATCCTTAACAAGTTACATTCGCTTGAAATATTAACAAGAAAAGAAAAATAAACGATATGATACATATGAAACAAAGAAAACAAAGAAAAAACACAATCAATACCCATAACAACAATAAAATTACATAAATTTAAGTAAAAATGTCAAAATATTACAAATAAACTAAATAAACAACTGAAAAAGGAAACAAAATGCATGAACTTTTGTTTATGACATTTGTTTCTTTACACGTAAATGTCATTCCAATTAAAAAGTTTCATGTCGACTTATTAGGTTTTTCAATTCCCAAAGAAGTTAGCGCTGTTTAAAGCACGCTATTATTTTTTAAACAACTATAACTTTTTAAGGAATAGAAAAAAAAATCCATATGAGATTTTTTCCTCAGTGTGACATTTACTATCATGAAAAAAGTTTTGCGGGTAAAAAGTAGAACAAACCTGGAAAAATTTTTGACGATTTATCTCTGTTGACAGGTAACGAAATGTAACTTTTTTGAATTACGTTTTTCCGCGGGAAAAAGGTGAGTACCTTTTTCCCGGATTTAATATGTAAATACACATAAGTACCGGTAGACAAAATAAAAGTAACAGATATTTGATTACGTTAAAGGTATCCTTTTTCAATATGAAATCGTCGTTTTTCCCGTCACATAAAAAAATCTGATGTGGCATAACACATAACTTTATCATACAAAATATAAAATTAATAGTTTAGCTGCATGATTGAGATAAATCGTGTCTGCATTAAAATTAGACTAGTTAGCCTGGATTTGACAGATATTTTGATAGTCAGTAGTATCAATAGTAGGTATTGTCAAAGCATCAGCATTTGACACTACCTACTGTCATCAGAATAATAGTTATTTATCTCACAAGTGCCGAAAGTTAGGAATAGCGCGACGAGCGGTGATGCGGCGGGTCACTGATGGCGGAGCGTCGCCGTCACATGTGAGCGAGTCGCGCTATGTAGTTTCCGGCAGGAGTGACATCAACGTTTTTTGTGTTGCTTTTTGAGATATGTATACGTATTTAAAAAAAATCAAAAATGGTTATATTTCTGTATAGGAAATGTTAGGTTGATACCACTTCTACGAAACGTCAAGTTTAAAAAGCTAATTCAAATTCTGACAGATTTATATTCGTTCATAACACTGTAGATGTCACATCCGTACCAACATACTAAAATATAACTACACTCATCGCTATACTTTATTTACAATTTTCTCAATTTATCGTTTTTACAATTAGATATAACAACGGGTTGATATTTCGTACCAACAAACGATCAAATTGGTGATCTTATTTTATTTGAATTTTGTATTTTGTACTTTGCCGCACTAGAACGGCAACGTTCCATAGCGGTTCTCCACAAGAATTATAGAATAGAAGATTACGCATTGCGCAGGTTGTCATTAATTTCTGAGCGAGTTTGACAATCAGCTGATGTTTTTGTCTAGTGTGACGTCATAACAATCATAGCTTATACTAGAGGAAAACATACCTTGACAACCGATTGTTTTTTTTATATAACCTAACTAATCACTCAGATCAATGTCTACATGTTCGTCATATGTTGGTTGACAAAATATATGTCACTTTGACACTTTGTTTTGACAGCAAGTCTGGTGTGACGTAGATGCGCAGAACGAAACGATTTTGGTACGCCGATCGGCGTAATCTCTGCTTCGATCATTCTTGGGTTCTCCAAACTTTCATGAAATCAGCTGTTTTCGAGTGTGACAGCCATAGACATTTCTGTGGTGAAAGCACAAAAAAATTATTGTCAAATCCAGGCTACTATGTAGTTTCATATCAATGCAGATGCGAGCGATCTCGATCAAATAGAATTTGCTATTGAAGCTAAACTATTATCTTTACCAAAAAATATCATAGGCATAAATTATTCAAAATTTCCTCTACTTTAATTTATTATTTAACTATTTTGACGAAATTACAGAAATGACGGCTTGCAAATGAGCCGTCAAATCGTTGAAAAATGGTAAGAGAAAATAGCCAGTTCCTTTGGACCCTTTTAAACCAGAAGTTTTTCAGCTCTAAGTTTGACTAAATATGAACTTTCGTTCCGATACCTTTAGTAGTTTCTTCGGAATCATCGTCACAAAAATCGGGTATACACACACACACAGACATTTTTTTGTACCTTGGTCAAAATCGTTCAGGGGACCCAAAAAGACCTATTTCCGCTAAAATCCCATTTTTTTTCGGCACGATTACAATACTTTACATACTGCGTATGATAAAGTAATAGTGTATTATACACGGGAAAAATATTAGATATTAGCTCTTGGTATTTTGTCACCCTCCGCTTCGCGGCGGGAGACAACACAACCTCGTGCTAAAATCTAATACTTTTTTCCCTTGTATAATAAACAACTATTTATAATTAAAAAAATATTAAAATTGTTTCCCTGATCAAATAATATTTTGAGATTAAGCACAGAACTTTAAAATGAGCTGTGCTCTTGTCATGTTCTTATATCTATTATTATGTTAAGTCGGTTCTGCATTCTGATTGGTTAGTAAGGAGCTGTTAAGAGTTGAGCATCCATTAATTGATGGGCTCTTCTGAAATTGGCCACCAATATTTTACCTTGTCTTGTTTAAAAGCTTGGCGGTCGATGTTTGGGTCACTCTCTTGATGTGTCTGGTAAACTGTGGCGATTTCTTGGCTATTGTTCTGGATCGATACTTAGATGAGTATTCCACATGTCAGCGAATCCTATTCATAACCATAATCCGGCGTAATAGCCATGCACGGGTATGGATGGTATTATTTCTGGTCACTTCTAAAAGTGTTATGGTACTCCAATTATCGTATTTGAGACGCATATGTTTTGTAATATTTGTTGCATGTTACGCTTGACTTTTGATTTAGCTGTGTAGGCGAGAATCAGGTAAAAAAGTCCGTGAAGGGGTCCAACGCGGGATCCTGGACCTGATATTGAGACAGCTGGTAGAAGGTTTTCCGATAAAATGCTCGAAAGAATGCTTGTAAGAAATTGGCACAAAGTAAATAACGGGTATATTTGGCTTAAACAATGGCACTGTAAAGTATTGGGCATGTGGCTCTTACACCTCCTATAGAAATGTGTGTGTGTTTCTGGTAATCTCTGTTTGAAACGTAAGTTAATACTAATAATAATTGTAATGATAAAGTCTCTGAGAAGGCCTCAGAAAAAGAACTCAAAAATAGGCCTTCATTAGTAGACCGGGTGCATCAAAAGTTATCCAAGCAGGCTACCGTAAGTAAACAGTGAATTAAAGAGTTTATTAAATTAGGTGCCATATGCAAATTAAGGATTATCCTAGCCAAAATTAGTTAGAGGCGCCCCTACTACATTTGGTGTACAGCGGTGTAATTATGAACTAGGTACCACACATTCCGGCAGTGTACAACATTTAGGATACAGGCGTATTATTGTATATTGTCGCTGAAACAACTGATCCACTATCTATTTCTACACTTAGCCAGAGATAAGACTGAGACAGTATAACATTTTATACAGTATAATAGCGCAAAACAACAACCAGTTAAATTTACAAATATGCTTATTGAAACGACAATCGATATTAACATAAGACAGCATAACATGAAAAATATTTATTGCGTAAAAGATCTGGTTTATGACGAAAGGTAGTGTACTTTCAAAGAGGAATAGAGAAGATAGCAGGGCACGCCTGCACGTGCTCGAAACGCCAGGAAAAAAATGGTTAGTTGATGTATGGGCCACGTTTCGTTTAACACGAGAAGGCCGCGACAGAATCATGAATGGTAAATGTGTTATTGATCCTCTTTCCTTCTGCCTATGTCATCGTCAGCCAAATGTAGTGTTTTTACCCTAGAACGTACCTAAATATGAGAACGAAAATATGCTCGTGTTGCTTACGATTTGTATTTCGTAAGTGTAATAGAAATTAGCTCCAAAAGAGAGTAAAGATTTAAAAATAATCTGAACTAGGAGTAACACATTGGAAATATACCGCAACTTATACAGTGTTAAATCGAGCAGACCAATGTTCATGGTATAGGACTAACACGAAAGAAATATGACATGGTGGTGACATTGAACAATTCAAGTAAATTCCATTTAGTGTACCGTAATCAAATAGTTTGGATAATGTTTGATCTTTCATGTTTTGGAGTTTTAATATCCACCTATCCCACCTTCAATCCACCTTGCGACTCTTTAGATATATGGAATTCTAGATTTTTATTCATGTATCACTATATAGGGGAAAAGATCTCAGCACCTTGTAATGAATTGTTAATATTATTATTAATATAACAAATATCGAATGTATATAGTATATTATTTGACGAGCAAATAATTAAGGATATGAGTATGAAGTTTATACGCGAGCCGTAGGCGAGCGTATACCACCATGCTAATACCATGTTGAAATTATAGATCTAAGAATAAGATGTGTAAAAATAACAACACTACGAACAACAACAGAAATACTTTTAACTTACTGCGCATTTTAACTTAATATTTATATGTACTGAAATCTACACCTACTGCACTAAAACGGCGTGCCCCTCACTGAGTACTCATAATAAACTATAATATATTGCAATACAACTAAGCAACAACCAGCCACCTAATGTTAGGAGTTATGTACTCTCGTGCGTGAGATCGAAATCAAAGAAAACAATGAACCGCGTATGAGCCTCAGCGAAAACCAGATATATGCTCGATCTTGAAATTAATCCCTATTTGAGTTATTTTAATATTATGAACGGCATCTACAATCCAGTTTCACCGTGCCCCTAATGAAGCTGTTTTTTATATGTATATTGTCTGCAGCGTTATAATGCCTTATTTTTCAACAAAACGAAATAACGAAACAAAAAAGGAAAATGAAACAATACACCACGCGACGTGCAAGCGTCACCAGCTGACGAGAGCCACCAAGCACGCCAGATCCTACCCAACGACACTTAGGCCGGGTATTATAAACGCCGAATAAGCAAGCAATTAACTTGGATGTTACTTTTTACTGCGCAAGTACTTTAATTTACTGTGCTGTGCTCTCACAAGTAAATTTTTACTCTGCGAGTACTTCTGGGGAATTTCGTACTCGAAGGTTGTCACTAGGCATCTACAATTCACAAGTGTCAATAAATACAGTACTATTTTATGCGTTTCCCGATGGTTTGCGATCTCGAAGGTTATGATTAAAATTTACCCACTGATATATCGGAGATGCAGCTGCTTACCGAGATATTTGCGACTACGTTTGAAGATTTGAGTTTTTGGTTAGAATTTTCTATCTTACAAACAAAGAAAATTTGTTCTGGACTAGACGAAGTGGTGTATAAATGAGAAGGAGTTCTCGTTTATACACCACTGGCGTCCACTCGGCAAAGTTTTCCGTTGCCCAGACGTGAAGCTAATTCGCAACTTAATAAACCAATTATAACAGCAATTTGAAGATAATTAATCCAAGGCTTCATAAATAACCATAACGCCAAAAAATTACGCCACGTGACTTCAATTTGATGTAGCCCGACGCATGGCCTTGAAGACGAACGCGAAGTTCGAAACCAGGTACCAATAAGTGCTAAAAAAATAACATCAGTAAAAATACTGGATCTTTTTATTTCTACCCTTATTCAGTTACGAGATACTTAAAGAAATGCCGACAATATAGTATAGTTCTGTAGCTTCTGTAACATGAACTTTGTAATTGCTTGACGTCGGTTACGCGAGAGGCAATAATATCAGAGCAAATTTACAGGGGAGACACCGAGGAGTTCACCGCTATAGGTTATCATTTGTTTGATCGGGAGCAACGGCGCCTTAGTGGTGCCCCTAGGGTTGGGGTGCTATAAGGAAGCGTCTACATTAAGTTTTGACTTTTCATCGTCTGAAATGCGAGCCACGGTCACGTGATACGACCATCAATTCTCAGTGTAGACGTAGTGGAGCTTTCGAATACTATCACACACACACACCTCGCAAAACCGCCCCCTGCCTGTTAAATTATGGTTTCAGAGTTGCAGCTTTTTGTTCGTAGGGTGGTATATTTTTAACTTGTTGATGGCATTAGCGATTTCACGCTCAGGGGTTAATGTTTTACACGAATGTTTCATTCTCTCATGTAAATTGAAGTCATATTGACATTATGTTTTTGTGCTATACACTCGTAAACAGCTGATTTCATCCGAGGTTGGAGAACCGGTATGGAAATTTCCGCGATTTAGTTCGGCAAAGTACAAACCACAAATTTCAAATAAACTAAGATCACCAATTTGATTATTGATAAGGACTATCCACCCGTTGTTATATCTAATTCTAAAAAAGATAAATTGAGAAATTTGTAAATAAAGTATAGCGATGAATGTAGTTTTAGTTTAGTATGTTGGTACCCAATCTACAGTGTAACTAACAAATATAAATCTAATTCTAAAAATTGGACACTTGGAAATTTGTAAATGAAGTATAGCGATGAACAGACAAACAACTTACTTAGTGGAATTATAAATGCCGGCCATGGCCTCTTTCAACTGGAGACGGACTCTGGGGGGCAGCTACATGTTTCCTAGGTGGTGGAAATGGATGCTGTATGTCGAAAGCTGGGTCAGCGAGCCGATCCCTATGGGGCGGCGGTCCTAATTCATGTCCTGGTATTTTAGGCAGGCAACAAACACCTTTGCTTGCCGCCTTCCATTGGATGAGGAAGTCAAGCCGGTGGCCCCATGTGCTGTCTTTATGCGACGTGCACGTTAAGGAACTCTTACTGGAGGTTGAAATTCCTTCAGTTCGACAAAATTCCTGGGTGTGTGTAGCCTTTCCTCAGCATGGGTGATTGGCCTAAGTTGCGGAAATAGACCGACGTAAAATAAACAAATAAAAAATATAAATCTGTCAGAATTTGAATTAGTTTTATAATTTTGACGGTTTGTCGGAGTAGTACCAACCTAACACATCCTTTACAGAAATATAATCGTTTCTTATTTTTATTAAATACGTATTTACTCAAAAAGCAGCACAAAAAACGTTGTATGTTACTCCTGCCGAAAACTACATAGCGCGTCTCTCTTACATGCCGCTCGTCGCGCTATTCCGAACTTTCGGCACTTGTGACATAAATAACTATAGTAGCATTATTAATTTTTATTGCAAAGCAATGGAATTTAATGAAAGATCCTTGTCGTGATGAAATTTGCAAGGTATCCTGCAACTTCTGGAAATACATTCCAAAGCATGGTATGCAAGCGCTACGGATACTTTACGGCGATACCGGAAACCTATACCCATTTCTGCCAGGCTTGTGACACTTGGATGTGTCATTTTCATGTTGTCATTTTTTGTCTCATTTTTTGCGGGTGTTTTTACGATGTACTTCAAATTGTGTTTCCTCTCTGCTGACATGTATTTGATTGGCTATTACATGAGATGAGTGTTAATAGTATATTATAATACAAGTTTTATAAGACAAAAATTGGCGCACGGGCAGTTTTGGTCCAAATGGAACGAGTGCTATTTTTTCTACTTGCGACATTAAATTTACATCCATTTCGAAAATTGCGGTTGTCATCTTACAATTTAGAGTAGTTTCATATTCAACAGTTGGTAGTAGTAGTAAAATTCACAAATACGACTGACGCGAGCCAATAGCGAATGACATGTCAGCCTTATTTGACACTTGACGTCAGTATCATCAATCTTGGAAAACTAAAAGTTACCAAATGTTTGTGATCTAGTGTTTTCATAACGACACCGAAACCGGTTTCGTTATGAGTTCGAAACCGGTTCGTTATGAGTTATGAGTTTAACGAACGCAACGTAGAAAAAAATTATTATGTTTATTGTTATTTTGCGAGAATAGTCATTTATGTACCAAGGGCATTAGACGGATGTTTATGCCCCGAGGGTGACCGCACTCGGGCCTATCGGCCCTCGAGCTTTTTAAGTCACCCGAGGGTATGCACATCAAGTAATGCCCGAGGTGCATACAAAATTTTATGTCGTACAATGGGTTCTGTTCCTCCGTTTGAATAATATTAATAAATATTTTGACGTTATCAAGTGACATGCCTGTCTACACAGTTGAATAACAAAACAATACAAACAATTGGAGTTGAGTGACAAGACAGACAATTAATTATCAAACCTATAACCTTAATCGCCAATACTTGACATTGACGAGTGACAGTACACACAATTAGTTGCCAAACTTATAACCTTAATCGCCAATAATTGACATTGACGACTTAAAATTTATAATTTGAAAGGAAGTGAAACCCCCTGATCTTAATGCACACTTGCGCGCCATTTTGCGACCACCGTAAAATATCCCAGGACACCACGGGACTTCGTCGATAAATTCGAAGTTGCGGGACTCCCGGGAATAGTCCGAAGAAGTGCTATAAATAAAAGAAATAGGGATTTGTCAAGATGACGAGAAATGCTGTTTTTTAACACCCAAAAACATGTTTTTTGATCGAAATTAGTTTGGGAGCGCCCTGCAAGAGGTTCAGCCACCCAACCAACCGACCAATCCCGCTCCGAGGAGTTGTCATACTCCGGAATTCAACCTTACCAAAAGAAAAATCTCTTGAAGTCCCCGTTATCAACCTGATAACCTTACAACCGTTCAACGGGGGTTTTCCCAGATGTGTTTCCTATATATTTCATCGCTATACATGACTTAACAACAAAAATCAATATTTGCAATATTTTGCTTTCCCGTCAGCGTAACTTTACCCAATAAAGATAAAAATCAGGGCAAAAATAGGTAATTATATTTATTTAATGTATTTTAGAACTAATACATTCAAATTAGACGAATAATGGGCTATGAAGGAAAAAATAATCCAATACGGTTGCTCTTTTGGGATCTGGCGTGGATAGTATTGGGTTTCAATTCTCTGTAGCAAATTTTATTGGACCCTGGAACTCCTAAACCCCACCACAACGTGCACGTTTGCGGTTTTTCCCATTTTACCGCAAAACTCACGATTTCGCAGTTTTAGCGTCTGCACAAAATTGATACTTATAAAATTCTGAACAAAAATATCCCTCCTTAAGAAATAGAGTGGTTCTCAAATTACTCAAACTACTTAATTTGAAAAACAATTTTCTTTCAATTTAATAGGCATCAGTATATGAGCCGAGAAAGCGAGGGTTCGAATTTGGGTTGTACTTGTGGTGTCACTGAGTCCACGTTAGCCGGGGTGGTCAGTATAAAATCCTGTGCACTCCGCAAACGCCAAGTTTTTCTCGTTATTTTTTCTTAGTTTTAATTACATAATTATGACAGCAAAACGCAATTGCGTGTTATGTGATCGATAAATGGAGTTGAAAGTCACATATGGGCATTTTTTGTTAAAATTTTAGCCCACCACCGCCAACGCCACCGCAGGGATAACTTCATCTCAAAAAAAGTTGGACAGACGTTTTTGTTGAATTGTTTATACAAAATTATAATTATTTACGAAATTAAATGTAAATATAGAAATATTAACTCGAGAACATGTTGATATTGGAATACCCCTGTATAATGGACATTATATGTTATTATTATATATTCACTTTTTTCATTTAATTTCGTAAATAATTTTAATTTTCTATTCAAAAATCAACAAAATCATCTCTTTTTGAGAAACTCATCAATTCTTTTTGAGAAACTCTGTATGCAAGAAAAACTGGTAAATAACTCTTTTGTGCAGAATTTTATGGGCATAATTTTTATACCGCGGCTAAAATTATAAACTCATAACCGTATTGGCGTAAAATGATGAAAAACGTTAGGTGGTGGCTTTTAGGGGCGCCAGGCTTTAATGAAATTTTCGGACGCCAAAGAATATTGAAACTCAACACTTTCTTCTTCGGATCTCAAAAGGGCAACAGTATTGGATTTATTTTTCCTTCTTTTTTGTTAATTTTAATGTTCTAAAATATACTGTACATGCTACCCGTCCCTACAGCGCAGCATCGACGTTATTAAATTTTGGAATGCCAAAAGTGACTTACCTCTTCCAACGCCAATGCTCGTAGGTACCTACCTCTTCCAACATATCACGTAATTGGTTTTTGCTACATAATTATGTACTGACAACGTGGACCGAATGACACCACACGTTCATCTAAACTGGAACCCTCGTTTTCTCGGCTCGCATACAGATGGCAGGGAAATTTAAGGAAAATGTTTCCTTCAAACAAAATTTTCAATTTTTTTCAAATGTTTTTTAAATTCCGCTTGTAGTTTGAGAGCCACTGTATTTATAAAGAAGTGGAATATATATTGAGAACGGAGAATGCCTTATTACGTGAAAGGGTACATTTCACATACCGATCTTTACAGGATACTACAGATAAATTGCTAAATCTTCATATCAAATTAGCAAATAGATTGTCAGCCGAAGATTGGAGTAAGCTTGATTCCATCACATGGAAAAAGGCGGAATTCCAGTTTGACAAAGCAACCGAATCTCAGAAGAAGTTTGTTACGTTAGAGGCTAAGAAGGTTGTGACCAGATCTACTACAGTGGACAAAGTAGTTATAAATATGTCTAATCACCAACTCTCCACTGGTGAAATGTCGGTCCTAGGCAAAGGAATGAACTTTGCAAGCGCACTCATAAGAATACCTAAGAAGGAAATTATTACGGAAGTAGAAGCCGCATTGTACAACATTCCAGGTGTACAAGCAGCGGACATTCGCCAAGAGGTTTCCAGGATAATTAGGAAACCTACCCCGCCGAAGAGCAATTTTATCAAAGAAGTACTCTCTGAAGACCATCAAGGACGACAAGGATATCACAGTACTACCAGCGAACAAAGTGAATTCAACAGTGTTATTGAACAAGGAGGACTACAACAGGACGATGAACGATCTATTGGACCCAAATAGGTACCGTAATATTACCAACAGATAAGATAGAAAGGCGAGTGAAGGAATTGATTAAATCATCATCGACTCCCGAACAAGAACACAGAAGCATTTTTGTTCAAGACCCTAGGGCACCTAGGATCTACGGTTTGCCAAAGAACCACAAGGATAACGTACCTTTGAGACCAATCGCCAGCGCAATAGGCCCAACCTATTTGTTGGCAAAATACTTGCCGAAAACCATCCAACCGTTTATAGGACAAACTACATCTTTTGTCAAGAAGTCTGAACATTTTATTCAGATTCTCAAGGAAGTTGTCATTGACCCGCTGGTTATAGTCGTAAGTTTCAACGTAACATCAATCTTTATGTGTGTTCCGGTTAAGAAGGCAGTCGAAGGTCTTCGGACAACACTTGTCCCGCTAGGTCTACCAACCGATGTACCGGACCTTGTAGAGTATTGTCTCTCAACCACATACTACAAGTGGGCGGGAGCGATGTATGAGCAGGTAACGGGTGCAGCTATGGGATCACCTCTTTCACCGGTAATCGCAAATTTGTTCATGGAATTGTTTGAAGAAGATGCCAGGTCAAGTCCTTACAAACCCAAGCATTGGGTCAGATATGTCGATGATACCTTTGTGGTTTGGCCACACGGTAGAGGTAAACCTACTGAGTTCCTTAACCACCAGAACAATGTTAGTCCTTCCTTCAAATTCACGATGGAAATAGAACAAGATAATCAACTTGCATTCTTGGATGTGCTGGTATACAGAACGTCAACGGATAGGCTTAGATATACAGTCTGCCGTAAGAAGACAGATACCGATTGGTACTTGAGCGCCAAATCACACCACCATCCCCAACAGAAAAGAAGTGTTATTAACACTTTGTTCAACAGAGCCGAGACGGTACGCGACTCCAGCATCTTGGATGACGAACGGACACACTTGGAGTGGGCCCTACGTCAGAATGGATATACCAAGTCTGGCATACGGGGTGTCACACAAAGAAAACCGCAACTCTTAGAGGAGCAGCAAGAGTTAAAGGGGTTCGCTTGCTTACGAACGTAAGTGGGATACCGGAAAGAATCGGTAGATTACTGAAGAAATCGGGTATCACGGTAAGGTACAGAGCACCAGCTAAGGTAAAGGATCTTTTGATAACCGAAAGAATATCACACCGCTCCTGAAGAATGGAGTATACAAGATAACATGTGAGTGTGGAACTTGCTATGTAGGACCGACAAGACGAAGCATCGAATGTCGAGACACCCGGCTACGCATCATTCAGTCCGCTGTTGCTCAACACTGCCACGAGTCGGGACACACAATGAATTTCGATGGTGTGAAGATGTTGGCAAGGGTGGGTAAATATCATCGAAGGCGTATTAGAGAAGCCATTGAAATGTACAAACATGCTGACATCAATCGCGAGGACGGTACTGACATTAGTAGGGTATGGAAATCGATCCTTACGCGGTCAGGTGGAAAAGCACATGGGACCGGCAGCTCCAGATGTTCACAGTGAGCTGTAAATTTAGGTATATAAAACATAAGAATTTACCAATCTTAACACACGACATAACCCAGAAGCAGTTTATTTTCTATAGATTCTGGCCGTGAAGCGCCTACATGCTTACTACATTTTTTGTTCAGAATTTTATAAGGATCAATTTTGTGAAGAAGCTAAAATTGCGAAATCGCGACCGTTTTCAGGTAAAATGCGAAAAATCGCAAACGTGCACGTGGGTTTTAGGGGTTCCAGGCTCTAATAACATTTGCGGACGTTACAGAATATTGCAACCCAATACTCTCCGCGCCGGGTCCCAAAAGGGCAAGGGTATTGGATTTATTCCTTTCTTTTGGCTAATTTGAATATACTAATAACTTTTACAACTAGATGTTTCTTTCTTTTTAACTTTTATATTTAAACGAAGTATAAGTATATAATGAAAGTATATCTGCTTTATATGTAATATGTAGTTATTTGATACTGTTTTGTCTTTACATATACTTTCAATTATAAATAATGCAGCACCATTATTCTAAATTACTTTTATTCTCCGAATCAACTCAATACATATTCGAACTACGATCAACACTCATGTGTGTCCTCGCGTTTTTCTTAACAAGCCCCAAGTCGACGCGTGCGCCAGATAACTTAACATAACAAAATAGGAAACTATATTACATTTCCCCCCTAAAAAAAATAAAGGAATTAAAATGTTTTGTAATTTAAACGTTCTACAGGTTTAACGTCTCTCTTAGGTCTACATATTTGAGGTGAAGAAGTTGTCAAAACTATCGGTTCCACATAGCCAGTATGAACTGGTTGACTTTTGTCACTAAAACATGCCTCATTTAAGTGGATTTTCTTAATTTGATTCAAATGACGTTTCCAAACGACATTATTTAATTCAGGAATTCGCAGTAGATAGATAGTTCTGCCAACTCTCTCCGTAATATAACCTTTTATCCAAGATACTTTATTCACATTTCGATAATCTTTTACAATAACTACATCATTCTTATTAAATTCTATAAATCTACGACCTCCGTGATAAAATTTTTGATTTTGCTGATTATACACAACATTCTTCATAAGTTCGATGTCAATGTCTTTATCGGGTAATAAGGTATCAAATCGGGTTCTCAGTTTACGGTTGAACATTAGCTGTGCCGGAGCTTTTCCAGTAGTGCAATGGGGTGTATTCCGATAATCGAAAAGAAAATTGTTTAACACTTTATTAAGATCTACCGTAATCCTGCTACCTATCGCATTTTTAATTGTTTTTACTGAAATTGAAATATTTGAAATAATACTACAAAGTTTCATTCAAAACAACATTATAGTCCTTTCCAGTTGATGACTATTTGGTGCAAGTCAATAGTTTACTCGTTGCAACTAATTTTATCTCGAACACATTTGTACTGAGAAAATATTGTCTTGGTTGAAGTGGATAGTTATTTCGTGGATATGGAAATCAACCGTTGTTTTGATGCAAAGCAATTTTATTTGAATTGAGCATTCCTTTCTCTGTGTGTAATATTTCAATTGTAAGTTTTGAAGTTATTGATGTCATAGGAAAAACCTCCAACCATTTAGAGTGAGCATCAATCAATATTAAAAATTGTTTATTAAGAAATGGACCCATAAAATCCAAATGCAATCTAGACCATGGTTCTGTAGGCCATTTCCAATGATTCATTACTGCTTTATTAGGGGTATTTTTATTTAACATGCAACTACTACAAGTATTGCACACATTCTCAATTTGGCTGTCCATATTTGGCCACCAAACATATGATCGAGCTAAGCTTTTAGTTTTTACAATTCCTAAATATGACAAATGTAATTGCTGCAATAAATTTTCTTGTAACTCTGTGGGAATTATTAATCTGTTATTCCACAGTAAACATTCTGAATCCAAACTCAGTTCATCTCTTATTTTAAAATAAGGTTTTAAATATCCCTCAACAAATTTTGGCCAACCATCGATAACATATGTTTTTACTTGTTCTAAATTTTTATCCCTCATAGTAGCCTCCTTGACTTTAACAAAATCTATAGGTAAATTATCATTACTCGCAAAATACGTTGCGAAGTTAAGATCCAAATATTCTAAATTATCTATTTCTGGCAATGGTAACCGTGATAATGAATCAGCATAATTTTTCTCTGATTTAACGTATTCAATGTCATACTGATAATTCGATAATATTACCGCCCAACGTCTAAGTCGATTATCTGAAAATTGCGGTATATTCTTTTGTGGATGAAATATAGTAGTTAATGGTTTATGATCTGTTAATAGCGTAAACTTTCTACCATAAAGATACTGATTGAATTTAGTAATACCAAAAATTATCGACAATCCTTCTTTCTCAATTTGAGAAAATCTCTTTTCAGAGTCATTTAGAGTGCGCGATGCATAAGCAATCGGCCGTTCTTTTCCATTTGGCATAACATGACTAATTACTGCTCCTAAACCTTTCTCTGAAGCGTCAGTGGTCAATCTTATAGGGTAATTAGCATTATAATGCACTAAAACTTTCGGACTTGTTAAGATTTCTTTTATGCTTTTAAAACCATTGTCACATTCTGGTGACCAGTTCCATTTAACTTTAAACTTCAACAAATTAAAAAGTGGGTGCAACCTTGCCGATAAGTTAGGCACAAACTTGCCATAATAATTGACTAACCCAACAAAAGACTTCAATTCTGTAATGTTACCCGGTTTGGGTGCCTTACTAATAGCTTGAATTTTATCATTTGACGTATGCAGCCCTTCCTTATCAATATCAAATCCCAAATATGATACCCTAGACTTGAAAAAACTACACTTACTTAAACCCACCTTTAAACCTGCTCCATGTAAAATACCCAAAACCTTATCTAAATTAGCAATGTGATCTTTTCGTGTATTACCGGTGATTAATATATCGTCCAAAAATATTGCGACCCCATCAATACCCTGCAAAAGTGATACCATTAACTTTTGAAATTTAGCCGGAATGCTAGCGATTCCAAAAGGTGCTCTAGTATAACGGTACAAGCCTTTGTGAGTCGAAATAGTTACCAAATCTTTAGAACTATTATCTAAACAAACTTGCTGATATGCATTAGAAAGATCTAACTTACTGAAATAAGTACCACCTTGCAATTTCCCAAACAGCTCTTCAATGCGTGGGAGCGGATACTGGTCGATCTCAATGTGAGGATTTAAAGTTACTTTAAAGTCTCCGCAAATGCGTACTGACCCATCCTTCTTCAATACTGGAACTATTGGTGTTCCCCACGGGCTGAAATCTATTGGTTCAATCACTCCCATCGATTGCAAACGGCACAACTCCTGCTCAACCCTATCCCGAACAGCAAATGGTAATGGACGAGCTCTAAAAAATTTCGGAGTTACACACTCATCACTTAATTTAATGGAAATGCAACCTTTACTGAATTTTCCCAACCCCGGCGAAAAAACAGAATCATACTTCTTGAGCAAAAACCTTAAATCCATAGGCATATCTATGAAATTCAAACTATTGAAGCCAAAATTGAACAAACTCAGAAAATCCCTTCCCAATAAAGGAGGGCCGGTTGCGTCCTTAATAATATAAATGTCCAAATCTTCTCTATACTCTGATATTTTACTTTACGGGTAATATAACCTATTGGATAAATTTTATCTCCATTATATAAATTAAAAAATTTATTTGTTTTTGCTAACATTTTATTCTGAAAATGATCCTTGTAAAATCTATTAGAAACAACGGAAAAACTTGATCCTCTATCTAACATAAATTTAAAATCGTGATTCTCGATTATTATTTCAATTTCAATTGGATTTAATGAGCCTAAAGTATACAATGAAAAATCTTTAGAATCCAAATAATTTTGATTGTACTTAAAATTAGGTTTTGAATTATTCGGTTTATTTTTATTATAACAAACAGATGCTAAATGTCCTTTCTTTTGACAAATATAGCAAAAACAATCTCTAAAAGCACACTTATCTGAGCTGTGATTGCGACGTCCACAGACAAAACATTTTTTGTAATTTGCATCCGCCACTGGACGGTTTCCTCCGCTTCGTGGAACTGCAATTGACTGGGCGCCTCCAGCTGATCCTGTTGTGTTAGGCTTTCTTCCTTGACTGTTGTTGTGCGCAAACCTGGACTTGGCGCCTGCGTAGAACATCTCTTGTTCCTTCTTCACGGTGATCGGATTAAAAGATTTCCAAGATGCCTGCGTACTCGATTTTGCGGCCGCGACTTCTACTACCTCTTGAAACTGAATCCTTAATTTTTCCTCCATTAACCGGTCTTGCACTGGCCCATGGTCGTACCCTATAATGTACACGTCTCGAAGTACCATTTTTAGCTGATCGGCTTCAAAATCGCACGTGGCTGCTAAGCTCCGTAGTCTTGCGGCCCACTCTTTTGGAGATTCCTGTGGCATTTTCCGTGCGGTGTAAAATTTGTACCTTTCCGCGAAGATAGACCGACTTGACTTGAAGTTCGTGCAGAAACTGGATTAGGTCCGCATACGTTTTTTCCTCCGGTTCCTCGGGCATGCACAAATCTTTAGTTAATTTGTACCTTTCTTCGGTTGGAGAATTCAATAAAATTGCCTTCTTTCGACCTTCATCCGCGATGGCATTTGCGACAAAATAATTTTCAAGCCTCCGCTTATATATAGACCAATCTGAATTTGCAGGCTCAAACTCGTGGAGATGTCCCACTAACTGTTCCGCCATTTCCGTAACTCTATCTTCTTCTATCGTCCTCAGTGGTTGAAAACACTTCTTAAATATCCCATCCTCGTCGCCAATTGTAATGTCTTTACATATACTTTCAATTATAAATAATGCAGCACCATTATTCTAAATTACTTTTATTCTCCGAATCAACTCAATACATATTCGAACTACGATCAACACTCATGTGTGTCCTCGCGTTTTTCCCAACAAGCCCCAAGTCGACGCGTGCGCCAGATAACTTAACATAACAAAATAGGAAACTATATTACAGATACTTAAAAACCATCCATAAATAAAAATACTTAAAGTGAGATGTTCATTAATCTCTAACTGACTGCATATTTTTAATTTGCAAGATTTCTGTGTGCAAGGCTTACTTATTGACCGCTGTGTATTGTGCATTAACAAATATTTCTAATTCCTTATTTCTTCGATTCATATTGCAGTTGGACAAGACAAAAATGTCACGGAGCTTACCTGTGTTACCTGTGGTCCAGAAAACAAAATTTTTCTACCGTGTGTTGGGACTCTCGGAAACAAAAGCACTGGAAACCCACGTCTGGCTGCTGTCAATACACCAATACCATTTTTCGGGTCATTGTCCTGTGTGTTAAAGATAAGATGTCGTTGGACACAGATGAAGAAGAAGTACTTCTTCTACTTGCTGTTACAGAAGAACACACTTGAGAACAAGTTTTCCTTAAATCAAATATTCAATACTGTCCAAATATTGGCAGGAGTCACTTTGAGAAGTATTAGCCGTAAATTCGCCTGCACGGTGGTCGCGCAGGTGTGCATCGCACAAGAAGGTCGAAGCGTCTGCCGCACGGTAGTCGCTTTGCTGACGCTCCCGCTCTAGTCGCCCAGGTCTGGCCGAAGCTTTACGAGGCATCATAATTATTAATATATGAGTATCATAAAAATGGGTTCAATATTCGCATTAAAAATATATTAAAAACTGCTAAAAATTCGAAATAACATGAGTAGAAGTGAATGTCAAACTGTCATGACCTGACAATCGAAATATGTGGTGTTATGTTGCCTATTTTCTCTTTGCTGTTGGCGATACTAGAACACACTAATAGCTCTAGTGCTAATTATATCAATTATTAACCGAAGGTTCATCCTTTTGACACACGTACATATATTCGGAGTAAGCCAAAAAAGTATACACACTTTAATGGGCTGTTCTGTTATGAACTTGAAATTTTCATCTAGTAATATGTAGAATGATGTTCTGTCGAATGATATTATCTCATTACTGGTCGAGTGCGCGTTCGATGGCCAATCTATCCTGCATCGCAGGATAAAAGCGACATATTTGTTTACAAAACATGCCATCAGCTGACAGACATAAGGAAATCGATCACACCGCTTTTTCGTGCAAAGATAACTGAGAAAGTGCGAGCGGTATATTATTCGGCAACGAGCATCCAATACGTTATTTATAATCAGGCTAGAACTTTCTCAATCTGTTCCTTGTAACGTAACCATAGGATAATCACAAGTCTGACAACCTACAGGGGGTGGCATTTGCGCCCATAGATTTTCAAAGGGTGAACAAAAAAAATTAAAAAAATACGTTATTATAATCAATCTGTCGCTTTGGGATGTTATATGCAGAACGTTTCAAGTTTTACAGAACGTTGGAAAGTGGGTGCAAGAGGATGCCGAAGTAGGGCACAAAATTGCACTATTGACAGTAAAATAATCAAGTTGGGTTTGATTGATTAGAGTTAAATACATCTCGCCTGACTTCGACGATTATAGCAAAATTACATTTTGTGTGTCGAGCAAAACACATACTAGATTCATGGAATTAACACCCATCATATCAGAGCATTAGACGACACATTACCATAATAGGGGTCTTGCATGACGTCTTACTTTGGTGGTAAGAAAACCGTTTGTAAAATTTTTCCGCTTAATATTGTTGTATGCAATCGTTATTAAACGTCAAAATTTGAACCGCACCCAAAAGCACGCGAAAACGCTCCGTTACGTCATAAGATTGGTAAGAAGCTCGGAGAACAGTAGAGAGCGGCCAAAAAAAGGACCTACGGGCACGCGAACGATATCGAGTTGAGTGTATAGTACGTTGTGTTAACGAATAAGTATAGTTGGGTCAAGGGTCTTTCCGCGTTGTCAAAAGTGACAGTTGCCTGAAAAGATGTACGTCCAACGTTAATGTCAATCTTTTCACATGTTGTAGAAAGAGTGCAGGCATGACAACCGCATCGTAACTAGCTGTCACGTGGTCTTCGACCACTATTGCTACGTCACACCAATCACAGCACGTTCTGGTCTGACTCATACTTAAAGATGCGAGACAGATTTTAATTTTATTAATTGTGTACGTAACGATTTTTTCTTAAAAATCTGATTTTCCCAGGCACATGACTTTATCATACTATATGGAACACTAGTTTAGCTACACGAGATTCTATTTGATCCAGATCGGTCGTGTCTTCATTTAAATAAAACTAGTTAGCCAGTTTTTGACAGATATTGTGATTCTATTGACAGTTCTATTGTCCAAACATCTGCGTTTGACACTACCTACTGCCATTAGAATGAAAATATCTGTCAAATCCTGGCGAGCTAGTTTTAAAATGGTTGTTCGATATCGATGATGTTCACTCTCTCATGAGTATTCTTAGTTAGTGTATTGTGAATGTATATTATGGTTACAGTGAGGAGGTTAGTTTCGCTGATCACGATTACTTGTAAGTCTGGCCAGTTTAATTTCCTAAAATTTGTTGTATTTTATTCGTATATAAATGGGAAAAAAAACACTTTATATAATTACTTCATGATTGACATGGTCACACTATTAACATCTACTTGGAAATTATGTACGCAACAAGGAGTACAAAAAAAGTTCTTATCAACGCTGAGTTAGATAATGTGATACTTATGTTCACGCTGGAGTCATAAAGCGATGTTTTTAACGTGCCTAATAGTATAGTTATTACGGAATCATATAATATTCATATGTATGTGAGATGATAATCATTGAGTTATCTTATAGGTACTGTACGTCCGCAGAGGAAATGTGGTCTGTTAGTCATTTCCGTGCGATGTAGGTTAAGCTGACCAAGTTACAATAGGTATTTTTCAAAACAAAGAAAACCTCGTTTAGGTAGCATTATTGTGTGATGGACTAATTACGTTACGACAAACAACTCAATGCTAAAGATTATCGGTGACGCATCTGGTTATGGTCCAGTGTGGTCCAGAACACTGTTTTGTCCGTGTTGGAACAAACCTTATAAAAGTATATAATTATGTTGTTCTGTAATTCATAAAAAAAGAATATTCAGATATTTTGTAAAGGTACTTTACATACCATATATTAAATAACAATTACACGTCTTTTGGCCAGAATAGCTTGGCCTTTTTTCGTACCTAATATTATCGTCATCTATAGATTTCTCACATTGATGTTTCTTTATGGTATAATTTTGTCCCGAATTCTAATTCAATAAATTATATCAACATATCGTAGTTGGGGAGGGGTTTTGATAAGTTGATACCTAGTGCATGAGCATGATATATGTATAAACAGTAGTTTATGAAACACGGTGACTATAATAGTATGTTATTGTTGTGCAATTTGTGGTTGTTCTAACTACACAACTATTTTTTATATTAATTTATATCAGAAAACCATTAGCAGGAGACACTGTCAATATTACTTTTTATAACTATAGTAACATCAGTAAATATTTACAAAAACACAGTACACAAGTGGGCACCACATCGTGTGCAATTTGTGGTTTGTAAAAATAATAAAATTTCTATCTTGAATCCATGGTCGAAAATAACGTATTGAAGATTAAATTGCGAGAAGTTCACGATCATAAGTTGAATACTTCTTCTGAGCTTCAGACTATAAATGCGAGTAAAATGCCAAGGGTACTATCTTGTAATCTTGCTTCTGTTGCAGAGCTGCAGAGTTGCAGAGCTATAGCAACTGATGTAAGGCACAAAGATGAATTAGGATGATACAGGAGAGTGGCGTGAGATCTCTCTTAACCTGGTTAAAAGCGTATACGGCTTCTGGTGTCGCACCAATAGGTCGCTTATCTCGCTTCTTGTTGTCTGGAATAAGCAACAAGTTTAGCTTGTGGAAAATTGATAATAGCTCGAATTTTGGTGTCTTGAGCTTTGATTCCGGTCTTGGAAATGTTGTAACCAATGAAGTCTATTTCTTTGACACCAAATACAGACTTATCTTGTAGTCCGTGCTCTTTAAGACACTGAAATACGCTTGACAGATGATGCTTGTCTTCGTCTTCTGAAGTTGAAGCTATCAAAATGTCATCGAGGTACACGAATGTGAACGGCGTATCTCGGAGGATGTGATGCATGAAACGGTAAAAAGTCTGCGCAGCGTTCCGTAGTCCAAATTGGATTTTCATAAATTCAAATAGGCCAAAAGGTGTTATCGCGGCAGTCTTTTTCACGTCTTCTTTGGCTACTGGGATATTATAATAAGCCCTGACCAGGCCTAGCTTGCTGAATATGCATTTGCCATGTAATTCCGCGTTAAAGTCAATTATATTAGGAATTGGGTACCTATCAGGAATTCTAACGTTATTGAGAGCCCGATAATCACCACATGGTCGCCAGCTACCATCTTTCTTCTTCACCATATGTAGTGGCGAGGCTCCTTCGCTTTTCGATGGTCTGCATACTCCATCGTTGCACATTACTTGGAATGCGAGTTTAGCTTCTTTCAGTTTATCCGTAGCCAACGGACGTGCTTTGGCAAAAACTGGTCTCCCTTAAGTAATAATGGAATGTCTCACGGTAACCAGCGTTGTTGTGAATAAAGATAGTTGAAATACAGAAGTGAATTGACTGACAACGTCATAAAAATTAATATTCGGTTGCACAGTGCATAAAGAGTGTGCTTTGGGTATTTTCTTTACATAACCACTAGATGATAAACCAGTAATACCGTCGATCAGTTTCTTACATTTGACATCAACCAATAAATTAAAATTGTTTAAGAAATCTGCGCCTATGATAGGTGTGGGGATCTCTGCAGTAATAAAAGTCCAAGGCATAAACCTGCGTAAACCAAAATTAATGGTGAGCAACGAGATTTTAATCGTGTGTTCACCATTGATGCTGGAAAGGCAGAAACAGCGGCTCCAGTGTTGACTAAATAAGTAATGGCGGAGTCGAAATCACGTATGAAAAGACCTGGTTGATGGTCGCAGGTTGGAAAAATTGCATCATCGCTTACGACCATTAGTGATGTCGCTCGTTTTCCTTGGCCGAATATGTGCAAGGCTGTACACATTTATTGGCGTCACTTCCAAATTTCCAATGGTACCTGCACTTCTTATGTGGGCTCTTAGATCGGCTTCTTGTTCTGGATCTACTTCGAGCTGCAGAACAACAGTGATTTTCAAAGTCAGCAAATTTTGATAGCTTTGCCACAATTGAGGTCAATTTGTCAATTTTGCTGTTGAATATTGTTTAACGTACTGTGTTGAATCCACTTGGATTGCGTAAAGAACACTCACTGTATAACACTCAATAAAACTCACTTGTGTTTCATTTCATGGTTTACTGAGAAAATCGATAATACAGTTGGTGATACAGTACGTCCACACGGACTTATGTTCTTTCATGTACTGAGGTGACGTGACGCGTCGCCTCTCCAACTAACGAAACTGTCACGTGGTTAACGGCCACGCACGCTCGAAAAAATACTAAACATAACCGGCCCCCTTGGAATGCCCAAGGGCTTACAAAACAAATAAATACATTTGCAAAAACATAAAAACAAATACAAAGAGAGAACAAAACAAAATATATATGTATAGGTACAAATATGTAAACATTTGTGTCTGATCTGAACTGTCAGTCTACTCGTCACTAATTGGTAACACGCACAGCTTTATAACAGGCCTTTTAAACACAGCACTGCACATTTTTACCGTAACAACTCTGCAAACGCCATCTCGACCAGGATGTAGCTCCATTACTCTTGCCAAGGGCCATCGAAGCGGGGGAGTGTTGTCCTCCTTTACAAGTACCAAAGCACCCTGGTGGAGCAGTACTGGATGCTGAGTTCTCCATTTGACACGAGTTTGCAACTCCGTGATGTACTCCTTATGCCACCTCGTCCAGAAGTGCTGCGACATCTGCTGGACATGCTGGAATCGGCTTAAGCGCCCTTGCTTGATGTCTTGGAGATCAGCGTCCGGAACGGCAAACATAGACTCTCCTATCAGGAAGTGCGCGGGGGTGAGGGGAGTAGTATCGGAAGGGTCTGAAGAGAGAGGAGTTAGTGGTCGGGAATTCAAACACGCTTCAATCTGTGTCAACAAGGTTGTAAATTCCTCAAAGCTTAATTTTGACTCGCCAACGACCCTAAGCAAATGATACTTGACTGATTTTATTCCAGCCTCCCAAAGCCCACCAAAATGGGGCGACCTTGCAGGGTTAAAGTGCCTCGTGATGCCTTCTTGATTTAAAATTGTTGCGATATTAGTATCATCTTTAATAAATTTTATTAATTCCGCGTTTGCGCCAACAAAATTGGTGCCATTGTCCGAATAAATATTAGAGCATTTGCCACGTCTAGACGCAAACCGACGCATTGCTGCCAGGAACGCTTCCGTGCTTAAACTACTAACTAGCTCAATATGAGTTGCCTTTGTGGCCATACAAACAAATAAGCAAACATAAGCTTTAGTGGTCTTATAATTTCTCGTGCTGCGATCTCGAATAAGAAATGGCCCCGCGTAATCAACGCCGCAATGTAAAAATGGCCTAGCCGGAGTCACGCGGACATGTGGCAGATCGCCCATTTGATATTGTGCTTGTGCTGCCCTAAAACGAAAGCATTTTATGCATTTTTGCAATGTTCTTTTTACCAAATTTCTTGCGCGAACTATCCATACTCTTTGCCGTAAGCTTGCCAAGACGGCTTGTGACCCTGCATGTAATAACGATATGTGTTCTTGCTTGATCATAAGTCTGGTGAATGAGCTGTCTGGTGGTAATATGATTGGGTGTATTGCTGCGTGATCAAGATTCGAATTCCTTAGTCTTCCACCAACCCGGATTAAACCCATATCATCCAGAAACGGTGCGAGGGCTATAAGCTTACTGGAGGATCTCACTTGTCTTCCCTTTGATAAATCCTCTATTTCTTGTGAAAAATAGTGCATTTGTACACCTTTCATTAAAGCCTTTAAAGCTCTATCTAATTCTTGGTGAGTTAACGGGCCATACTGCCTATGTCCTACCTTTGCTTGTACGTTGTACATGAATCTGAGGCAGTAGGCCGACACGCGTTGCAATTTTTTGAGGGTTGAGTATCTTTCGAATAATCTCAAATCATCTAATGTTGTGCATAAAACAATCGTCTTTTTTCTTTGTTCTATTTGAATATTCCTAGTAGCAGCCAAATCTTCGTAATTAAACTTGTATCCTTCGTTGTTTATGTGCCATTGGTCAGCAGGCCCTCTCAACCATTCAGGCCCGTGCCACCACAGGTTATTTTCCTTTATCTGCTGTGGATCAATTCCCCTCGTCAACAGATCAGCGGGATTTTCGAATGTACGTATATGGTGCCAACTATAAGGATCTGTTAAATCCTGTATTTCCGCTATTCGGTTTGATACAAACATCTTCCATTGGCTTGAATTTGTGCGTATCCACGACATGACAATAGATGAATCTGTCCAGTAAAACATTTTATCGAAGTTGATGTCCAGTGCTTCTGTGACCTTGGCCATTAATCGTGATAGCATCAACGCTGCACATAATTCCAATCGAGGAATAGTTGCGCTCTTCAATGGTGCAACTCTTGACTTAGCACAAAGTAATTGCACACTATAGTTCCCGTCCTTGTCAATACACCTGATGTAAATTGCGGCCCCATAAGCTAACTCTGAAGCATCTGAGAATCCGTGCAGTTCAGTGTATTTTCTATTTTGGCATGTTGCTTGTCGATGAATGGAGATTTCATTAAGCTGATGTAATTGGGCTCTAAATATTGTCCATCGCGTATGAAGTTCCAAGGGTATTGATTCGTCCCATTCTATTTTACACTGCCATAACCTTTGCAGTATAATTTTTGCCGTTATTGTGCATGGACTTATCAATCCGAGAGGATCAAAAATTTGCGCGGTTTCTGCCAAGATAGAGCGCTTTGTAATGCGGTTACTTGTGATCCTTGCTGATATGTTATATGCCAGAATATCTTCATGTGAGGACCATGTGAGGCCCAGTACCTTCGAATTCATCCCAAAAGTCAAGGGTGTCGTCATTTTCAATAGGTTGCATACCAGGTTCAGCGTTTGTGCGGTGTTCGATCGCCATTTGCATAGGTCGAAACAACCGCGTTTAAGTATCCCCGCTATTTCCTTGCACAAGGTTGCTGCTTCCTCTATGGAGTCTGCGCCACTTAGCAAATCGTCAACATAGAAATCCCTCTCTATGATTCGCGCTGCCTCAGGATACTCCCCCTCCGCTTCATCGGCTAACATTTTTAAACATCGTATGGCCAAATAAGAGCCTGCAGTTGTGCCATATGTTACCGTATTCAGTTGGTACGTCATCAATTCCTTTGTTGGTTCAGTTCGCCATAGAATGCGCTGTAGGCATCGTTCCTTTGGATCTATCATCACTTGCCGATACATCTTGGTTACATCTGCTGATATAACGTAGTTATGCTTCCTGAACCTAAGTATTATGGCCAGCAAATCATCCTGGATAACCGGTCCCGTCATTTGGAGATCGTTCAATGAAACCCCGGTTGAAGTAGGAGCGGAGGCATCGAAGACAACCCGGAGTTTAGTGGTAACGCTATTTTCATTTATCACCCCATGATGAGGTAAGTAATAGTTTTCCTTTCCCAGATCTGCGTCACTCACAAGGGTCATATGAGTCATTGTCTCATATTCTTCCATAAAGTCTGAGTACTGCTTGTGGAGCCTTTGATTACGTGCAAACTTCTTTTCTAGGTTGTAGAAACGCTTTTCTGCGTTTTGCCTCGATTCGCCTAGCAGTGATGTGGCTCCTTTGAATGGAATTCGTACCACGAAACTTCCATCGGGTTCACGAGTAGTATTATTGATAAAATGCTCTTCACAGCGGCGTTCTTCGGGACTAAATTTCTTCTCTTCGCGTATATCTTCAAGTTCCCAAAACTTCTTCAAAGACTCATCTAAGTCTTTACTGCTAACAAAGTTACATAAACTCTGGTGCGGTTGAGTGATACGAGTTACATCGAGCGGTCCAGCAATTATCCACCCCAATTGAGTTCTTTGCAAAACTGCCCCTGATTTGTCAAGCTTAATTTGACCTTGGCTTAAAAGATTCCAAAATATCTCAGCTCCTAATAAGACGTCTACTGAACTAGTTTTATCAAAACTTGGATCAGCGAGAGTGATGTTCCTTGGTATATCCAGCAGGTTCTTATTGAATGTGATATGGGGTAAGTCATCTGTAATTCTGGGCAATATCAGAAGAGTAAGATTGGAACTAAAATGGCTTGTCCTTGAGTGTATTTCCGTTTGACATGATTGTGTTATGGTTGACATACCTTGATTGATTCCACATACTGTAAACTCAATGCTTCTTCTTGGTAACTGCAATCTTTTGCAAAGTGATTCCGTGATAAAATTTGACTGTGAACCTGAATCCAAAAGTGCCTTACATTGGAGTGTATTCCCGCGAGAGTCCTTTATTTGTATGAGTGCTGTTGAGAGCAATACTTGTGAGCATTTTGTGTTGGCAGAGGTATTTGCTGTTGTGCGTTTTACTTCGTGTGTTGGCGTGGGGGTGCTTGAGTTCGAGTGCGGTTTGGTTTCTTGACGTTTTTCCCCATACCCTTTCTGTGTGTAATAATTCTTGTGCAAAAGTGTGTGATGGTTTATTGCATGTTTATTGCATTTTCTGCAAGTCGATGAATTGCAATTTTTTCTAATTGTCTAAACAATTCGAACATACTTTGAGTCTCTTTACCTCTTCCCACTTGGCATCTAGAGGTAGAGCTATGAATTCTTTGCAACTGCCTAACGAATGATTTTCAGCACACTTCAAACAAGATACTTCAGTCAAAGCATGTACTCTTGTTCGTTGATTCGAAGCATTATCTACTGGCTTTGTTGCTATCTGCAGTTTCTCTAGTAGGATGCATTTTTCTTTGATAAGCTCCGCAAGTTCGTCGTATTTAGGGATATCCTTTCCATACTGAGCTTCCCATTCCCTCCTAGTAATAGGATCCAGTTTTTCTGTTATTATTGCCACTAAAAGAGCGTCCCATTTCTTCACGGGCAAACCTAGAACCTCCAATGCGCGCAGATGCTTTGATACGTTATCCCACAGCGATCTTAGATTTAAAAAAGATTCTTTTGTGATTGCAGGTAAGTGCAACAATGCTTTCGTATGATTATTTATCAAAAGTGACTTGTTTTCAAAGCGTTCGGTTAATAATTCCCACGCCGTCTTATAATTGTCGGCTGAAATTTCTAGCGCGTTTATTACTTCTGCGGCGTCCCCTTTTAGTGATAATCTTAAGTAGTGAAATTTTTGAATTTCCGTTATCGTATCGTTGTTGTGAATAATTGACTCAAACGTGTCGCGAAAGAAAAGCCATTGGCTGTATAACCCATCAAAAGTCGGTAAATTCAATGTAGGCAACCTAATTTGCGTTAGATTTACCCGCGATGTGTTAAGGTGCATACAAACCTGCCGCGCCGCGCCCGCGACGCTCACGCGCCGCGCGGCGCGCGCGCCTGGCGCGTCGAAATGTATAGGCGCGCGCGCCTCTGCCGAGCCCCCTGCGGGCCGGTTGAGCGACACGGCGCGCCTGCAACGCGAAGCGTGCGCGCCTGCGACGCGACGATCGCGCGCTCGTGCAGCATTCGCCGAGACCAGGCGCCAGTCCCATATCATATTTTGTTGTTCGAGCGCAAATGGTCTCGCAAGTCGCAGTACAACTTGGGACGTCAACGGAGAGCCATGTCGTCTGCAGGGTGGACAGATGACTGGACAGTGGCCAGCTTAATTTTTATAGTTATGTACAGAGAATTTAAAATATTATGGGATCCTACCCACAAAAATTATTCTAAAAGTGACTTTTAAAAAAATGCTTGGTAGGATATTGCAAATAAAATTAAGAATAATTGCACAGGAGATGCACGTAAAACAATTGATAGTTTATTGTCTACCTACAGGGAGAGCGAGCGAACATAAAAATGTGTAGGGACAGGAAAAGCTAAGCTTCGTCTAAAACAATCAATTAATGGTTGGTTAAATCAATTTTTATTACTGGCACTTGCTACCAAGGACATAGTATGTATCTACATTTATTTGTGGATGTATGTTTATTTGGCTATTCAGGATGTTTAAAGCAAATGTAAATGTCAACATGGTTACGTGAATGAACCGTTAAAACAGAATGTCCGTATTTTGTGCAAATTCAAGGGGACCTCGGTCTCAAAAAACGATTCGAAAACTATGCGTTAATGTTGATCAATTATCTATAAAGAAATGTACGCAAAATTATTTTTAGTTATACAGTACATGTAGGTGCATGAAGAAACTATACTTTTTTTATGGAATGTCTTTTATATATTATTATGTATTAATACTAAGGAATTTGTATTTCAAAATGTATCAGAGATATTCACTTGTGCGTTAAAAAAAATGCAACTGCAAGCCTATCTTAAAATTTCGTATAAACCAATGTTTTTTAAAAGTAGTATCTTACAACTTTATCACACAATCACCAAAACCACTAGGTGGATGACGATGTTGAAAACCCAGACAAAATACAACTACAAACCGCAATAATCGTCGTACTTCCCTCCCTCGTAGAGAGAGAGTAATACGCATGCTCGAGAGCCGTGATCTACCCGCGCGCCAACCGAAACTGGCGCGCGCGCCAACCGTGACAAGCGCGCGCGCCCACTACGCCCGGCGCGCGGGTGGCGCGCGCGCCTACTGCAACCGGCGCGCGGGTGGCGCGCGCGCCCACTGCGACCGGCGCGTGGTAGGCGCGGCGCGGGCGCGTCGCGGGCGCGGCGCGGAGGTCTGTATGCACCTTAAGGTGCATACAAACCTGCCGCGCCGCGCCCGCGACGCTCACGCGCCGCGCGGCGCGCGCGCCTGGCGCGTCGAAAAGTATAGGCGCGCGCGCCTCTGCCGAGCCCCCTGCGGGCCGGTTGAGCGACACGGCGCGCCTGCAACGCGAAGCTTGCGCGCCTGCGACGCGACGATCGCGCGCTCGTGCAGCATTCGCCGAGACCAGGCGCCAGTCCCATATCATATTTTGTTGTTCGAGCGCAAATGGTCTCGCAAGTCGCAGTACAACTTGGGACGTCAACGGAGAGCCATGTCGTCTGCAGGGTGGACAGATGACTGGACAGTGGCCAGCTTAATTTTTATAGTTATGTACAGAGAATTTAAAATATTATGGGATCCTACCCACAAAAATTATTCTAAAAGTGACTTTTAAAAAAATGCTTGGTAGGATATTGCAAATAAAATTAAGAATAATTGCACAGGAGATGCACGTAAAACAATTGATAGTTTATTGTCTACCTACAGGGAGAGCGAGCGAACATAAAAATGTGTAGGGACAGGAAAAGCTAAGCTTCGTCTAAAACAATCAATTAATGGTTGGTTAAATCAATTTTTATTACTGGCACTTGCTACCAAGGACATAGTATGTATCTACATTTATTTGTGGATGTATGTTTATTTGGCTATTCAGGATGTTTAAAGCAAATGTAAATGTCAACATGGTTACGTGAATGAACCGTTAAAACAGAATGTCCGTATTTTGTGCAAATTCAAGGGGACCTCGGTCTCAAAAAACGATTCGAAAACTATGCGTTAATGTTGATCAATTATCTATAAAGAAATGTACGCAAAATTATTTTTAGTTATACAGTACATGTAGGTGCATGAAGAAACTATACTTTTTTTTATGGAATGTCTTTTATATATTATTATGTATTAATACTAAGGAATTTGTATTTCAAAATGTATCAGAGATATTCACTTGTGCGTTAAAAAAAATGCAACTGCAAGCCTATCTTAAAATTTCGTATAAACCAATGTTTTTTAAAAGTAGTATCTTACAACTTTATCACACAATCACCAAAACCACTAGGTGGATGACGATGTTGAAAAGCCAGACAAAATACAACTACAAACCGCAATAATCGTCGTACTTCCCTCCCTCGTAGAGAGAGAGTAATGCGCATGCTCGAGAGCCGTGATCTACCCGCGCGCCAACCGAAACTGGCGCGCGCGCCAACCGTGACAAGCGCGCGCGCCCACTACGCCCGGCGCGCGGGTGGCGCGCGCGCCTACTGCAACCGGCGCGCGGGTGGCGCGCGCGCCCACTGCGACCGGCGCGTGGTAGGCGCGGCGCGGGCGCGTCGCGGGCGCGGCGCGGAGGTCTGTATGCACCTTTACTGTGCCCGTCCGCATCTACCGAACCCTTCCCCTCGCCCTCACGTTGAGCTAGAATTCGCCTAGCGGCAGCAATCGCCTCATAAAAATCATTTTCAAATATTTCTCTATCGTTTGCGTGTTCTTCATTAGAGACATCCAAAATTTCAATACTTGTTTGTACGTCATTAAAGTCATGATCCAAATCCGATATTTTGTCTAAGCGACCTTCAAGTTGTATAAAATCGATGGCACCAGTTTGGCTGGCAACAAATGTTTTAAAGCGTGTCAATTAGCCCTTAATAGCACCGCGTTTAACAATTAAACCCTTCAGATCAGCCATTTTGTGTGTGTATTACGTGAAATGGCGCAAATAATCGTTCTGTATGACAAAATAAAGCGTGTTTGAAACAATGTGGATAAGGGAGAATGAGAGGAATGCGCGCACTAACCTGTTTTTTTGTTGTTATGAGTACCATCCGCTAGAGATGTGCGAGTACGTGTGTCTCCGGCGCGGCGCCTGGAAACAGCTGATTTGCCTCGTGCTGAGTCGTGCGTCTTCGCCGCCTGGCAACAGCTGCTTTTGCCGGAACTTCGCTGGTTGAGCCGAGATTCGCTTGAACCTCGTGTCTATAATTTGTTTCGACGGACCATATTATGTTGAATCCACTTGGATTGCGTAAAGAACACTCACTGTATAACACTTAATAAAACTCACTTGTGTTTCATTTCATGGTTTACTGAGAAAATCGATAATACAGTTGGTGATACAGTACGTCCACACGGACTTATGTTCTTTCATGTACTGAGGTGACGTGACGCGTCGCCTCTCCAACTAACGAAACTGTCACGTGGTTAACGGCCACGCACGCGCGAAAAAATACTAAACATACTGTGTTCCGTGATAATATTTGTTGCTTGATTACTCGAATTATGAGGATGAATTGAAAAAACTGGTTGTTGTGATGTTGTAACCTCAATAATTTTGTCCGCTAAAACAGCTAAAGCGCTCAATTCGTCCTTACTGGCAGAGAGAACAATCTGTACGTTGGTGGGTAATCTTTGAAGCCACAAGGTTTTCAATGCCGATTCGGCGAGCGATTTTCCCGAAAGTTCTTGCATCCTTCGAAGTAGTTGCGAAGGCTTCTGATCGTCAAGATGAACGTCGGTGAGTAGTCGTTTCAAGCGATGCTCATTGCTCTCTGACAGCCGTTCGATAAAAGCTTTCTTTACTGCTTCATATTTTCCAACTCGTGGTGGGTTTGTCAAAATGTTACTGATGTGGTCAAGTTCTTCCAGATCGATGCCAGAAATAACATGATTAAACTTTGTTGCGTCTGCTACTATGCCTGCTAAGTCAAAATTGCATTCCATAATTGTACCCTATCTTTCCAAAATTGCGGAATTCGGACGGCTACCTTGGAAAGAGGGACGTTTTCGAGTGAAGCTTGCGAATTGTTACCGTTTGGGTTGGCCATTTAGTTGAGTAGATTTGTGGTTGTTCTAACTACACAACTATTTTTTATATTAATTTATATCAGAAAAACCTTAGGAGGAGACACTGTCAAAATTACTTTTTATTACTTTTTATAACTATAGTAACATCAGTAAATATATTTACAAAAACACAGTACACAGGTGGGCACCACATTATAATATCATCCAAAGCGACACTGAAATAGTAAAAACGGTATGAACATAATCCCGCTACCTTATTTTATTTTTTAGCTGAAAGTTCTCTCACCGAGAAAGTGCCTCTGAGACCTACGTAGTCGGAATACAGTTCGTTGCGGCTATGCCTCTGCTGGTAATGGCGCTTGACACTCGACAACGATGCGACAGAGAAAGAGACGTGCTATCTTAGCGCTTTTGCAGAACGTCTAGTGTTTGAACTGTTTCGCATTCATTTATTCAGCGAGCCCGGCGATGTCAGAAAGAGTGGAAAGGATCGAAAAAGTAAAAGATATTGCCACCTTTAAATAAATGAACTTCGACCGCTGCGCAAAGAAAAAAAATAAACTGCCCCTGCGGAAAATTGAGCGAGAAACAAAACTACGTGGAATAATGCCCGTGATGGTTATACTTTAATAAACGCAACTAGACTCCCATTCCATAATTCTCATTAGGATGAGGTATTGAGAAAAAACAGAACTCTTTTACCGAGTTCTGCTATATCACCTATATGAATGTATGATGCGAGCCAGGTGATTACTCTTCAGTGTTTCTTATTCTCCCGACTGCTAAGGACTATCTGATAAGAGAGAAATGCAAAAATTCAGCAAGGTATAGCAATATTAACAAAAGATATACCTTGATATATTTGCATTTGGTACAGAAGGCTTTCTAAAGGAACTTACAAAAGGGGATGGCGTTGGCATATATGATAGAGCGGTTGCTATCTAGTATCTACGCTGGAGGTGCAGGGTTTGGGCCCCGGGCCAAAATCGACTTCTGATTGGTTATAACGTTTACACATACTGTCGTAGGTAAAAAAACTTACTGTGTCCGTATGTGGTGCAGTATACAAGTTTGCGAAACAACGACTGCACGTAAAGGTATACAATTTTGAAACCAGGTTTCTAACAAACTTTATGTAACTGATTATATACAGGTGCTTCCGGTCTTGTGATTTTATTTTCAAGGGGTCATTAAACATCTTGAAAGAAGATCATTAACGTAAAAATTTCACAACAAAAGTTTCACAATAAGAGAGATATTGCAGCCATTTTTGTTTTGTTTTTATTTTTAAGTGGTGATTAGGCATATTAAACGGAACATATTTTTTTGTTTTTTTATGGAATCCATTTCACTCTAGTTGTTCAAAATTATCGCCGTGTTGTTGAACACAACGTCTCGCTCTACGTATCCATGAATTACAATAATTTACTAGGCCTTGGTGTTGCCGTCGAATTGGCACCGCAGCGGCCTCACCGCGGTTACGAAGATCATCTAGAATCTAGATTAAGTATTTCGTTGGTGTATACCATGGTCTTCATAACGCCCCATGAATAGAAATCCAAGGGATTAAGGTCGGGTGACCGAGGAGGCCATGGAACAGGTCCACCTCGACGAATCCACTTATTTTCAAACACATTATCTAAATGTTGGCGAACTAAACGATTAAAACGCGGCGGTGCGCCATCTTGAAGAAACCACATTTGTCGACGTACATTCAAAGGAACTTCCTCCAATAGTTCCATCAAATGATTTTGCAAAAAAAGAGAATCATTTCCAGTCAATCGATTTGGCAACACAAATGGGCCAATAAGTTGTCCGTTGACCGGTTCGGCCCAAACGTTTATCGAATATCTGTGCTGGAAATGATTACGACGAACAGCATGTGGGTTTTCGACAGCCCAGATATGAGTATTATGACAGTTATTTATGCCGTTACGTGTAAATGTTGCTTCATCAGTAGGCAATACAATGGAAGAAAAATCTAGAATTTCAGCATGTTCTTGTAGAAGCCATTGGCAAAATTGTAAACGTAAAGGATGATCTTCAGGTTGCAAACCCTGTACTTTTTGTAGGTAGTAAGGATACAATTGATCCTCGCGCAGTGTCCGCCAGACACTTCGATTTGAGACATATACTTGGCGAGATATTTGTCGAATACTACTAGAAGAATCTTCTTCAACAAGATTTAAGATTTGTTCTTTGGGATCCAAAATTCGTCGGGTCTGCCAATTCCACCATCCCGACCTCGACGTGTTTGCAGTACACCAGTTTCTCGTGCACGGATTACTAGAACGGTAAATTTTTGTGCAATAGGTGTTGATCTGTTAGGAAACCGCATAGCATAGAATCGACTGACACCAGCAGAATTCTGGCGTACTTCCCCATAAATTAACAACATGTCAACATATTCACTATTGGTACGAAGGACCATTTTTTACTTAGAATTTGTTCGGGAGAATTTATGTCAAACCAACCGAGCAGTAACAACTGATAAAACAGCTTATGGGCATATGGGCAAAGTTAGTGACATCAGCCTACTTAGTAAAAAAGTCCATAATTACTTTTAATCGTTTGAATTTAGATTTACTTTGTGCAAGTGGTTGATTAATCGTTTTAGCTTTAATAATTTTTTTCAAGGCGTTTAATCACCCCCTAAAAATAAAACAAAAACAAATAACAGTATATCTCGCTTTTAGGATGTTTTATCACGCCTTGAAAATAAAATCACAAGACCGTAAATTGTTATTTTTCGAAATCGGCCATCTTAAGAATGAAAAGAGAGCAAAAATGTGTTAAATATGCAAATATATTCTTTAATTGGAATTTTGTGAACATCACAATAAAACGACCAACTTTTACTTTAAATATTACTTTATTATACGCAATATGATGAAGTACTTTAAACATCTAGGCAACATCTAGGCCACCTCAACCAGAAGTACATCGCGTTTCCGTCAAGATGCCTCCCTTTTGGCGAGACAGACCGTCCGTTTGGTTTGCACAGCTAGAAGCACAATTTTCAATAGCTGGTGTAAAAGATGAGAACACGAAGTTCTCTTACATCGTCGCAAACCTACAGGAGGAGTTTGCAAACGAAGTTGAGGACATTATTACTGTGCCGCCTACTGTCAACCCGTATACTGTCATGAAGACAGAACTAATCAAGCGAATGTCGTTGTCTGAAGAGAAGCGCGTTCGACAGCTTATTCTCGAAGAACAGCTCGGGGATAGAAAGCCTTCACAATTTCTACGACACCTAAAGTCCCTAGCTGGAAACGCAGTTCAAGAATCGCTACTGAAGACTCTATGGCTCCAACGCTTGCCGATACACACGCAGGCAATTCTGCAAACACAAATCAACCAGACCGTAGAACAACTGGCGCTGACTGCAGACAAAATTTTGGAAGTTTCACCCTACAACTCTGCGTGCAATGCTGTAAAAACCAACTCGACCGAATTCAGTACTATGCTAGAATCAATTACAAAGCAACTAGTACAACTCCAGAAAGAAGTGAGTGCTTTGAAACGTAGTAGATCTAAATCAAGATCACGCAATTATACTCCTTCAAGAACTCTTTCTCCTGAGCAGTATTGTTGGTACCATCGTCGCTTTGCCGACAAAGCAACAACATGCAGAGAACCATGTAGCTTCAAGTCAAAAAACGACAAAATCTCGTAGGAACGGCTACGAGTTTTTCATCGTTTCCAAACCGTCTCTTTATTTTCTGCAAAGCTTCTAAATTGAAGTTTTTGATAGACACCGGCTCGGATGTAAGTGGTTTTCCACGTTTAAAGCATTTTCGTTCACAATCAGCAAAATTCACTCTGCAAGCAGCCAACGAGAGCAGCATTCCAACGTATGGCACAACCATGCTCTGTCTCAATCTCGGTCTTAGAAGAGTGTTTCCATGGAATTTCATTGTGGCAGATGTCAGCGTACCCATTATCGGCTCAGACTTTCTTGCACATTTTGGTTTAGTTCCAGACTGCAGGAATTGTCTTTTGATAGACAATGTAACCAAACTGACAACCCACTATATTCACGATCAAATCAGTGTGAGATGTGTTACCAGCGAGTCTTACCTGTTCCAAGAATTTCCCGCTATTACCCGCCCTTCAGGTACAGTACGTATTGTAAAACACAAAACGGTGCATTACATCAACACCACTGATAGTCCACCGGTATTTTGTCGACCACGACGGCTGGCACCAGATCGCTTACGTCTTGCGAAAGCGGAATTTGACCTGATGATGCGAGAAGGTGTAGCTCGACGTGCCGACGGACCCTGGGCGTCGCCACTTCATATGGTACCAAAGAAGACCGGAGATTGCCGACCTTGCGGTGATTATAGAGCTCTGAACGCACGAACAATCCCGGACAGATATCCTATGAGACACATACACGACTTTGCGTATCGTCTACGAGGATGTAAGGTATTTCCGACAATTGATCTTGTAAAAGCCTACACGCAAATACCAGTGAATCCTAGTGATATTGAGAAGACTGCCATAACCACTCCATTCGGCTTATTTGAATTTCCATTTATAAGATTTGGTTTTCGTAATGCAAGCCAGACATTTCAACGGTTTATCGACGAAGTATTGTCTGATCTGGAATTTTGCTACGCCTACATAGACGACATTCTCGTTTTCTCGAAATCGCAGGAGGAGCACGACAACCACTTACGTAAGTTGTTTGCTCGTTTTACTGATTATGGCATACTTGTAAATGTGTCTAAAACTGTCCTAGGCAAAGACTGCGCCCACTTCTTGGGTTATGAAGTTTCTGCGTCTGGCACTCGACCTCTTCCCGATCGTGTCTCCGCACTTCTTAACTTCCCACGACCCAAAACAGCTAAGCAGCTACGCCGATTTCTGGGCATCATCAACTTTTACCGCCGATTTTTGCCATACGCTGCTCACCATCAAAGTCTTCTACATTCCCTAGTGGCCAGATCCAAAGGAAATCATGCTATCGACTGGACTCCCGAAGCGGAAGAATTTTATAAGTTGCAGAAACAGCCTATCTGAAGCGACACTTCTTGCTCATCCTATCGAAGATGCAGAATTGGCCTTGTTTACAGATGCGTCAAACAAAGCGGTTGGCGCTTGTATGCAACAGCGTGTTGGGGATGCATGGGAGCCAATCGCATTCTTTTCTAAGAAGCTGTCTGAACGTCAGTCAACATGGCCAGCGTATCATCGCGAACTATTCGCTATGTACGCCGCAGTGCACCATTTTAAACATATCCTGGAAGCCCAACACTGTGTTATTTACACCGACCACAAGCCTCTAATTTGTGTATTTTCTCAGCGCTCCAATAATTTGCCTCCTGTGCAACAAAATCAACTATCCTTTATTGCACAATTTACGACCGATATAAGACATATTAAAGGAGATGCCAATATGGTTGCCGACGCGTTTTCCAGGGTAGAAACTATCGATTCATGTTTATTTAATTTTGACAAGCTTGCACTTTCTCAGCAGGATGATACAGAGCTGAGAAATTTTCTGAAGAAACAGACCTCACTAGTTCTTGAAGAAATCGTTATTCCAGGAGCAGCAAGAAAAATATTCTGTGACATTTCAGATAAACATCCTCGTCCGTATCTTCCTGTTCCATTACGTGAAGAAATATTTAGAAATCTTCATAATTTATGCCACCCTGGAGTTAAAGCCACTCGAAAATTAATTACCAATAGATTTGTTTGGCCGAACATGAACAAAGATATTCGAAATTGGACCAAATCTTGCATTCAGTGTCAGCGAGCCAAAATAACCCGTCACGTTTGTTCACCTCCAAAATTATTCACGTCGCCAACAGCAAGATTTGAACATATTCATGTGGATATCATAGGCCCATTACCAATGGTAAATTCGTTCCGCTACTGTCTAACTATGGTAGACAGATTTACGAGATGGCCGGAGGTTCATCCCATGAAAACCCAAACAACTCATGAAGTTGCAGTTGGACTGGTTTCGACGTGGATTGCTCGTTTTGGATCCCCAACAAGGTTAACCAGCGCCCAAGGCGGGCAGTTCGAATCAAAATTGTTACAAGAACTCTTCAAAACCTTTGGTATCCAGCGCATAAGAACTACAAGTTATCACCCTAAAAGCAACGGACTCGTCGAAAGGTTTCACCGTCAGTTGAAAGCATCTATTATGGCACACGAACGCTGCAACTGGCTAACAGCATTACCATTGGTGTTGTTAGGTATAAGATCATCCCTAAAAGAAGATTTGAGTACTTCTTCGGCAGAACTTGTATTTGGTGAACCATTGCGCTTGCCAGGGGATATGTTGCTACCAGCTGCTACGCAAGACTATCAAGACCCATCCGACTTTCTTGCACAATTAAAGAAGAAGATGTCCGAATTGAAACCAGTTGCCATGTCAGATCACTCCCGTAGTAAATATTTTGTTTTTCAAGATTTAGCCACCACCGAATTTGAATTTTTGCGAGATGACACCATTAAAAAGCCACTTAGTCAACCTTATACTGGTCCGCATAAGGTGATTTCAAGAGACGACAAGACTGGTAATTTTGGCGAAAGGAAAGCAATTACGAGTATCTGTGGATAGAGTCAAGCCAGCGTACGTTCTGACGAGTTCTCCCATCGTCAAATGTGTTCACTTCAGTCCACCATGACCTCCAGTCTTCGCGGGGGGCTCGTGTGGCGGTTGCTATCGTTTGACATAAAAACCTGGTCGTCAAAGTAGCCGACAACGATAAAAAAACAATAACAAACTTGTCATAAAACAAGCTGTGATACAAATCGAATACTTCGACATATTTTGTATCATTTAGTTAGTGTACTAATAAAGTTTACTGTATCGTTTTAATACACTAAATATGTATGTATGTGTGTGTGTGTGTGTATGTGTGTGTATGTCTGTGTGTATGTATGTACTCGATTTTTGTGGAGACGATTCCGGAGAAACTAGTGAAGGTATCGGGTCGAAACTTCATATTTAGAAGTTTTATGACTAAACTTAGAGCTGAAAAGCTTTTGGTTCAAAAGGGTCCAAAGGAACTGGACGTTTCCTGTAAGCATTTTTCAAGGATTTTGCAAATGAGCCGCCATTTCTGTAATTTCCTCAAAATAGTTAAATACAAGAATTAAAGTACAGGAAATTCTGAATAATTTATGTCTGCGACATTTTTTGGTAAAATTAATAGTTTCGCTGCAAGAGGAATTTCTATACGATTGAGATCGGTCGCATCTGCATTGATATAATACTATATAGTGAGCCAGGATTTTCCACTGTCTAATGACAGTACCGGTAGTGTCAAATGCTGATGTTTTGACAATATCTCACTATATCTACTGTCTATAGTAAAAATATCTCATATTGTGATACCGTGTACGGTCCTTGCCTGACGGCGTAGGATAGGCAGCGTGTCCAAAATACATGTGGTCTGTTTGTTTTTGATGTATCGAATCAGCTGGGCGATTTAGGGTGGTTGAACATGGATAACACTAGGGTGTTGCATGCAGCAATATTATATCATAAGTTGCTATCTAAGAGGATCCCACAATACCTCCTGCGGAAGATACGCTGTAGAGCGGATGTCCATAACTTTAATTTAAGATTCAGGGGTTGGTTTGCTCCACCTGCCCATCGCGCTGAGTTGTATAAACGGTCATTCTCTTACCAGGTCAGTCACATATACAATGGTCTCAGGGAAGATACGAAAAAAATATCGTTAAACAGTTTTGGGGGAAAGGTGAAGTGTTGTCTGTTTGCTCAACAGGGGGGACTTTAGGCATTGAGCGCACATCGGAGGCTGTTTTAATTTTTACTTTTTTATGGGCATGTGCGATGTTTTGTTGAGTTGGATTTGCTGCAATTACGTGTAATTAGACTCTAGAGTAATTTTTTTGTTTGTTTTTGTTTTGATAAGTTCTCGGATTTATTGTTATATTATTGGTACAATTATGTCTTAGTTCTAGTTTGCGTAAGGGGTTGAGTTGAAGAGCAAGGCAATTTGGAAACAAGTGTGCTGATCTCCGCCCTAAATATAAATATTACTTTGTTGCATTTAATATTGTTTTATGTTAATGAAGGAATTATTTGTTTATTTAATTATTTATTTATCTGTCAAATCCTGACTAACTAGCTTTATTTTAATTCAGACACGACTGAGCTCAATGAAATAGATTCTCATGAAGCTAAACTATTAATTTTATATATTGTATGATAGTCATTTGCTGGCCACATCAGATTTTGTTCTCTAAAATTAACTTTGCTGAATTTAAAAGTCGCACATCTTGCACTTGCACATCAAGTCTCGGTCCTCTGAAATAGCCTACAACATAACATACCATTTAAGTTTTAAACATACAGTTATAAAGAGTGGACATCATGCCTATGGCATGATGAATGCTGTTCTTAAAGCAAACTTTCACCTTTTTTGCGGTATCATTATCTTCCCTTCAACTTTTATCGTGTTCATGTAAACTACGTTCAAGAATTGAAGTAGCTTCTGATCTGTATAATTACTTAGAATTGCTTCTACTTCACTACAATAACATAGAAAATGTCATTTATTGAATGGTCTATTCCTTCAAGTTTGCCATTGTGTTACTTTGTACGACCACTACGTAACTAAGTAACTACGTCCTAGTACAATTTAAGAACGTTTCAGGCGGGCTTGGCATATTATGCTATTTTGAATTCAGTCGAGTTCAATCAGCCCAACTTAATAACTGCAATTCACGTAGATATGTCGAAACTAAATTTTAGTCGAGTGGGTACAATCTCTGTTATGTTGTGGAGCGAGGCAATTCATGAATCTAAAAGCGGCGACAAAAGCGCGAAGCCGCCTAATCCTCGCCAGTATCAGATGAAATTTAATATAGAGTGCATGAAGACTCGCAAATCTCCTGCTGCATTCAGCGTTCACTTAGCCGCTGACGCCGGTACAGCTGCGATTTATTTTTAGCGGTATACCGCGCAAACCTATAGAAAATAGAGCGGAAATTTAAAAAGTTTGTCCGTGCCCGGAATTAGTAGTTTTATCTGCAATACGACGCACAAATACTAACTGCCACCCGCATGCAAGAGCACATTCCGGCTTGCTATATCGCAGCGTATTTTTATCATTAGCGCGCATTTTTTGCACAGGTGTTCCATATTGAGCGTGTAAAAGTTTTTGTGATAACTGGCACACCACGAAACGTTATGCAAAAATATGGTCAAATATGTCCTTATGGACCAAAATTAGGTGACATAGGAAAGTTACCTCTAAAATAGATCCACGTAGACCACGTACACCCCTGCATATTTTAGCATATTTTAACAGTGCTGTTTCACTTCAGGTAAACTATAATTTCTAATAAGTTGAGTAATAAATGACAACTAATTATTGTGTCTCCAAAAGTATTGCGATATACCAGCATGAACCATGAACCTTATGAATTACAAAGTGTAACGATACCCCAGTAAGCTATAGCATTCATAGCTATGCTGGTCTTTTGTTGTCCTGATAGTTTAATTGGGTATATTTCATATATAGCTTACCCGTAGGCCCTGAGGAAGGAACGTATCGGCGAAACGTAGGCTGTAAAACAATTGGGCAATAATCCCTTCCAGAGTAAAAAGCGTTATTACTCATCTCAAAGATATAATGTATTACTTTTACTATGCGCTTTGGTGTAGGACCTTAGTTGATAGAATCTTTATACATTCTTCACTAATCACACATCTTGCGACCGCGATTATTCACATCGGTTTTATTACCAGACCGATGTAATTAATATCTATGGCGAGATGAGTATAATGAGCACTCCACGCAAAACTTGTGGTTGTGTTGTCATTAGGAACACTTGCGACTATTCTGATATCACGTTAACCAGGCCCTAACCAGCCGCTGCGGGAAACATTTTTTAAGGTAATGAGTCCATTACTGATCTATTCAGTCCAATTCTGTATCACAGTTGCTATTTCGGTTGCTACGAAACTGAATTGTTAAACCTTAAATTTTAACAAGTGTAGGTAATGGTATTTCCCAAAAGGATACGCTTCAGTTGTAGTTGGAGTTGTTGGTTTCTCTTATGTACAGCGTTTATTGCGTATTATTGTGTGTACTTTCGCCCTACATTGTATTCATCATCAGACCCGGCATAGCAATTAGCCATGTGTTGTCTCTAAAAAATTTTATGTTCACAAAAACATATCTGTTCCTGGCGAGGTTGTCTGTGAGATCGGCACATACTTTACGGAGGGCAAGAGTCGCACAAAGAAACATTTAACCTAGGCTAAACCAAGGTGAATCTAGGTGGACCGTCGCAACCATTACGAATGTCAAAACCTAGGTCACCTTGGTTTAGCCTATGTTAAATGTTTCTTGGTGCGACTCTTGCCCTCCGTAAAGTATGTGCCGATCACACACAAAACCTCGCTAGGAACAGATATATTTTTATGAACACTCAATTTTTTAGATACAACACATGGCTGATTGCTGCAATGTAGGGCGAAAGTACTTACAATAAGATGCAATAAAAGCTATACATAAGAAAAAGCAACAACTTTTCTTCTGAAGCGTCTCCTTTAGGGAAGGTATATACCCGTTACAACACTATTTATCCCAGGTCAAATTTGTTTAAACTTAAATTTTAACAACATTCGTAACAACTGATTCCAATTTGTCAATTCTGGAAGACCGGATTTTTCAACCGTTGCTAAATATCTACATCTAGACAAGTTGTTTACAAAGGTGCTAGAATACCGAACTACACTGCCTTCCAATGGTAAAGTGCCGTATGTTACTATCGTGGCCATATATTATGTCTCTTCTTTTGACGTCGATTTTCTCGCAAAACTAGGGGATAATTTTTTTTTTTTAATTCTTGGGCTGTCCATGATTAATATGCTACAACTCATAAAAATTAGAAAGTTGTATATGTTGGCGTTTTCCCGATTTTTCCAAACTAAGTAGAATTGGTGTTGTTTTAGCCCCGTAAATTTCATTCGTTTAACTTAAGCAATTAATTACTCCGGAAATAATCGCTAGATTTCAACGTATTAAAAAGAAAAATCACCTGCGGAATGCTAGCTTTCAATGTGCCGTTCTGTAAAATCATTGGATTAATGGTTGACTCACAAAAAGCTATATTATGTAATACTAGCAATTCCGTTATTAGAAGAGATAGAATAATGAAATATAGACTATAGACTACCCAATAATTCATAGGTTTAAAGTTTATTACATAATCATTGTTTATCTTGCATTTTTCATACAAAAGATCGTGCTGAAACTCGGCGTGAATTCCGACGCTCTACGGTCTTTGGTGTGCTGCGGGGAAGGGAGGCGTTAGCAGTGCTGTCATGTCGGAGAGAACCGACACAGCTGAGAGAACCGGGGCAGCTTATTATCAATACACAAAAAGAACGATAACTTGTCAAGGTAGTAATTTTAACTAACAATTAAATTCTTAATTGTTGCATAATTTTGATTATAATATGTGACCCGGTACGAAAGAATCTCTTCTATCGATTGGCGTTTTTGTTTTCTTTAGTTTTTATACAATAAGGTTGAAAACCAGATTTTGATAAAGCGGATAGATCTAATAATATGGAGTTAGGAGATTTTCCGATTAATGGTGAATACTAAATTAAGTTTGCTTGATAAACCCAAAAAATATTTAAAAAGTATGCACGATTTTATTATATAAATATTCAAAATATTATAACAGTTTCAACGGTTTATTTATTAATAATGTTTAAATACAAGCACAAAAAATATAAAATAAATACCAACTCTTGGTATATTACATATATTACAAACGTCAGCTCTGAGCGTATAAAATTTCAAAATATAGAAAGAAACTTTTACAAATTTAGCATCGTAAATTTGTAGACTCGTAAAATATTTTGCAGATTACTCATAATTTTAAATGGTAATACCGACACCCGATTTCAATTGCCCAGAATTCCCATGGGACTTCCAAATGCCTGTTCGTGGTTCAGTTATCTTATTTCTTTGGCGAGGCATAATCGCCGTGTTGTTATATTGTGTCCGTAAACACTGTTCTTCTAGTCACTAATGCACGTGCGATCCCCCACTACTGGCAGCATCGCTGTCGATCCCTTCCCCCGCTCGCCCGAAAGACCGAGGAGCGCCGTGTCACTTGCAGCAATCATGAGATGATTCAACTCGATCTTTTGTAGGGAAAATGCACGATAAACAATGATTTTATAATAAACTTTAAACCTATGAATTAGTGGGTAGCCTATAGTCCATATTTCATTATTCTAGCTCTTCTCTTCTCTTCAAAGGAATTACTGGTATTGCATAATATAGCTTTTTCTGGGTCAAGCACTAATCCAATGATTTTATAAAAATGCACATTGAAAGCTAGCATTCCGCAGGTGATTTTAGTTTTTAATTCGTTGAAATCTATGGATTATTTCCGGAGTAATTAATTGCTAAAGTTAAACGAATGAAATTTACGGGACAAAAACAGCGCCAATTCGACATAATTTGGAAAAATCGAGAAAACGCCAACATTAAGAGCTTTCTAATTTTTATGAGTTGTAGCATATTAATAAAGGACAGAATAAGAATTTTTTCAAATTTTTTCGCCTCTAGATTTGCGAGAAAATGGACGTCAAAAGAGGGAATATAATATATGGCCACGATAGTACATCAACGGTAGTTACGAGATATTTGCAGTTTTCTTCAATTTCAAACAAATGTGCGGTAATTTTTTACACATACTTGCTTATTATTGTTGGTTAAAGTAAATTCCTTATAATTAACAACACTTTAAAAGATTTTATCTAGGAGTACAAAAATTATAGCGAATAAATGTAGATGCCGCGTTCTTCTCTAGTATATACCAATGTAAACATTCATAATATCCAACTGTAAAACGCCGTATCTACATTTAAAAATGCACTACATGTTTTCTGTTTCAAAAATCATGTACTTTTTACATTTTAAGTATTAACTAATGTTAACTAATGATGTATATTTTGTATTTTTTAGATTAATGAACAAGACTCAAAATTATTGGGCAAGGGTTTAAATTTTCAAGAATATTAGAGATTAAAATATTATATCCTTACAATATATTTAATTAACATAGTTACAACAACTTATATACATAAATTACAGCAATTTAACTCAACAATACACTTGAATAACTTGGTAATATGACTGGAGATATTTACATTTGCTCAAAGTAACATGTTCTTTTCTTCTTCCTTTTAGACTGCGGATTTACTTCATTTGTGGTATAATAAATTGGTTCTGGCAAATTGCTCAAAAACAGCTTTCTGTTTTCTGGAAGTATTTTTCTTCAATTCTGTAAAATGTTTTCCTTTTTCTATTTGGGAAATTCTTTTGGCGGTTGTTTTTCATCGATGGACTGAGATTTCACCAGATTTCATACTCAATGGTTTCAGAAAATTTAAATCCTGCTTTTCGTCATTGTCGTTGTGCGATAATTTGAATTTTAGTGGACACAACCTCAAATAACTTTTAGACGGACCATATCGGATAAACGAGGCCGATCTGGGCTTTTTAATTTTATTGCGGTCGCATAATCAGACCAGTTCAAAAAGTCTGAACCATCCATTTCTTTGATATTCACTTTTTTCTTGCTTGCGTTCGTATCTAAACCATATGTTAACCCGTGCGACACTGATTGTTCAGTCAATAATAGAATACACAACACAAAATGAGAACTGTCCAAAATAACAAGATGGTGCGGCGCGCGCGGAAGTTAGAAAATTCGTTCCATGTTACTAGGCTAAAACGGGGCATGTGCAAATACAATGGTAAAACGCCGTATGTACATGCACATGCCGCGTTTTACCGTACTATTTGCGCGTTTGCGCACTTGCGCGTTTGCGCACTTGAGCGTTTGCGCACTTGTGCGTTTTAGCGTAGTATTACATCACAAAAAGTGCACATACGGCAAAACTTGTTTTAAAATTTATTGAATGTAAGGCTTACTTTGTTATAATAAATATGAGAAAATAAACCTTTTAGAGTACTAAAACAACAATAGCTCAATTTTTTTGTACATACGACACTTTACCTTCGGAGGGCTGTACAGCTATCTTCATACCAATTTGTTGCGATAGTTATTACGTCAGTTAGCACAGTATGGTGCGTTTTCCGAAATATTATTTGATGAAAAACTTAAAGTTGGGCACCTTAAAGCCACCATAAACATTAAATAAGCAATTTACTAGGCAGCTTAAACGGTTACCGAGATAATTTCGACTTCATTTGAACATTTCAGGGAATTTCAATTTTAGGTTAGAATTGTCTTATCTTACAAAGTAAACAAAGTTCTTGTTTTAAGCTTGGAAACAAGAAGCTTGTGAAATATTATCGGCTGGGAGATTCAACGTATCAATGCAAAAGATATCACCATTTGCATACTGTAGAATACATTACAACAGAACAGTAGAGCGTGTTCATATGTTTTTCATGTCTTTCTAATGGTTAATATTGGCTACACTGGTATTGTAGATAAATTTACGATCATTGATATTCCAAATACGGTAGCGGAAATACATAGGTATCATTAATAAAATATATATAAAATAACGCTGTCGCGAATGCAATTATGAATGAAATATTTACAAGGTAAGGTAAAATTTGTTCTTATTCTACTAATAAAAACAGTAATGATTGTTTTGCAGATGATTCATGTGAAATTACGGTATTTACGGCTGCGGAATCGGAGATGATAGCTGAAAAGTATTTTTTAGAGACTAGTACGTTGTTATATTTCGAAAATATGTACGTCTAAAAAAATCAAATATCAACAGTTTAGTATATTCTTTATTTAAATACATTATCATAATAAAATTTATTTTACGATGAGTATTTCTGCTGTTAGGAACATGAAACTTATCATAATTTTTCTACAATAATTACTATGGCTACTATAGCCACTATTATGGCTGACTTGATATAGGTGGATCGTAAGAAAAGACATGAAAAACCTCTCATCAATCAACTCTACTACGATTCTGCAGGCCTTGCCCTATGCAAAATGAGTTAGGTGATATCTTTTGTATAGATACGTCGAAATTCCCAGTCGATAAGAATTCACACATCAATTGTTTTTCAGTTCAACCTGCGTTTGCCTGCTTTGTAAGATGCAACTAAACAATCCTAACCTAAAATTTGTCTTGACTGAAATCTTCGAATGCAGTATAAAATTGATCTAGAATTGTATGAAGATTTTTTAAAATGCGGTAAAATATAGAGCAGCTCGTCGTGGTAGACCCTGGCTCACGTTTTCCCCGCATTTGTTTTTTCGTATAATAATATGTCTTACTATGTAAAAACTTTCATATGACATCCTGTATATAAGTTTATACGTATCACGAATATACTCTTCCACAATAAATGTGGGGTATAAATATATATTTTCTATATTCCTTTTGACAGGTCCACCGATTTTTCCATTATCGGGAAAATATCCGCTAATATACATGTACACAAGTCTTTTCAATATTTATTTATTCACAGTTGTTTAGCACGTACATGCTCTAATCTACATACATGTAGATATATGCTTTACGCACCTACATAATTTTGAAAGGATCTAATTGCGACATATAGTTTCATCGTGAATTCCATATATTTTATCAATTGGTATACATCCGCTGCCTTTGCGGATCAACTAAATTAGGATTATACCCTTCGCCGCCTACTAGGATACACTGATTATAGTTTATTCCGTTGTTTTGCAGGGTCGAGGGGACTGGGAAACCGCTTTGAAGAGCAACGCCTTACATTACGAATTCATCGGGGAAGAGGATCTTCGTCTCGACGACACCACGGTTCCCCACACAGCAACGGATCAAACAGTACCACCACAACAACCGGAAGTGCCTCTCCTAGCCCCAGGGGCCGTCACGACAGGGTTAAAATAAGCGTAAGCTACCCCTCCAGCGAAAATCTATCATCATCCAACCCCACCCCACACCTGTTAAGCGTCACACCTACATCACCAACAATCGCGAATGCCTCTTCATATGCAGTCCATTACAGCGTCAACGGAAAAGAAAGCACGTCGGGAAATGTGTTAAAACGCGATCACCACCTAAGGGTATCACAGAAGTTTCCACAAAAAAGGAGAAATAGTGAGAGATCCAATAGTTGCGATAGTAGTATTGAGAGGCATGAGAGGAGCCCAAGCCCTTCGGTAGCTGATGATTTAAACAAACCAAAAATTATATCAAAGAAAATGGGGAAGAGGAACATTAAAGCTCAAGTAAAACGGTTCAGGATGGAAACCAAAGCGGCTAAAACCTTGGGAATCATCGTGGGAGGGTTTATTTTCTGTTGGTTGCCATTTTTTACCATGTATTTAATAAGGGCGTTTTGTGAGGAATGCATACCTCCTTTATTATTCTCAATACTATTCTGGCTTGGTTACTGCAACAGTGCGATAAATCCGTTGATATACGCACTATTTTCAAAAGATTTCCGGTTTGCCTTCAAGAGGATTATCTGTAAGTGCTTTTGTAAGCTGAGGAATGCTTCAAGGCGAGGATCTGACGGGTCCCAACTTCAGGGAAGGCAGTTCAGGTCACCCAGTTACAATATCCAACAACCTAGTAACTCTTTAGGCGAAGATAGTGATCCTGGTGGCGAAGCATCGGATTCAAGGTGACCCAAAAAGAAGAAACGAGATATCGCTCAAGTTTACTTAGAGAACAGTGCCGTCATTAAGGTGGCCATGTGCGTGTATGGTGGGTGACAAAATGGTACACCCCAAACGCCGGGGTGCTCTGAACTATAGTAGGTGTAAGATTATTTATTGTTTTAATTATTTATCACGGACTACAATACCCCTTTTATGCGATGGGGCGGAGCGTTAATGTTTTCTTTTGGAGAGGGAAAAATTAAACGACTTATATAATGTACTCTAAAGCTTAGCTGTCTTAGATATAAGGTTGTATATTATGTAAAGTGTGGATGTACGAGAGGGGATGTTTGTTGAAGAGAAAAGAAGTCAAGTTTGCTACGGTTTGGCACTCCAATAAAGTAGAGCCAGCGGCTTCGCATTGCCAACTATTTTCGGTGCAGGAAAAACTTTCCCAATTTTCGCTACGACTCTCGATTATTGATTTTCCACGAAAGTTTGTAAGTTATCCAGCTGCAGTTTTCCAGTGCCGCTTGGTAGGGTATTAATGATACCGTTCCAACAGACAAAGTATAAAATCAGTTTAAAGATGGGTTTTAACATTAGGTTAATACCAGTTATTAAGCTTCTATTTCAAATAAATACGGAGAAAATACCTCGTTTGATACATGGTAGCTCACATCATACTCGAGTTTGTCTGTGCTCGAATTTTGAAATCAATGGTAATGGCAATGGTAACGCTGGGCAAAGTTTGATATCAATTGTTTAGGCTCATTATCACGAAATAAGTGCATTATTTTTAGAAAACATGCCGCTTGTAACATTAAATTAAACTGCATGGAATGAACAAAAATATTAAGATTTTTCGTTCCACATGTTGGGTTGCATGACCCCATATCTTAATACACTCATATATTAATAGCAAATAGTCGTATTATTGTTACTTTCAATAACACATTACTTCGGTTACTGCTGCCTAATACTGGCCCCACCACGATATTGAGTAAGTTAATAGAAATTTAGAACACGTTATAAACGGTCATTATAAAGGATTCTAGTCGAAGTAAGCCTTGATATCAAATGTAATTATTTCTGGTTGCCGCTGTATTTGAATTGAATGCCACTGTTTTCCATGCAAAAGTTAAATTGGTAACTAAACCTATTTCAAGTTTGACAGTTGTTTGTGTAGCTATTAACATGGGCATGGCCTACTTTGACTACAATCGTTTATAATGATCCTGTATAAAAGTGTACAAATTACTTCGGAAACATCCTTTATTTGTTAAATCATCACATTCATCACTGCTAACCAACAAATAGGTAACATGAATAATGGAATCATTAACAAACTTAACAGGGGACACGAAATTTGGATTGTGCTGTAAGGCAATGTATTTGAATATTAGTTTTAGTTTTGCGTTTTTTACTTTTTTGCAACTTCCGGAACTTACTCAACCTAATTTTCTGAGAAGATATACCTATTAAATATTTCTGACTGGGGTTTCGCCGATTGTAGAATCGATCGATAGTTTGTTGTAGGAATATAATGTTTGTTCAATTACACTACTAGATTTATCGTAACACTAAAAAATTCAAATTCAATGTTATTTTAATAAACATATCACCAGAAGAGTTAGTAGGTTACCCTACTGTAGCAAATTCTGTAACTTTTCAAATAAACGTAGTCGCATGTATTCTCAGAAGAACGGATAGTTGTGTAGAAAAGTGTTTCTAATATACAAAACATTTCAAATAGGATTCTCATAAATTGAATCTTAAAATGGTCCAGGCAACGAAAACCAAAAAAATGACAAATAGCGAATAAAGTTCATGTAGAAACCAATTTTGGCACAGTTGTTGGTGAAGTTGTTCTGAACTAAAAGTAGCGACGGGTGGGGTGAAGCTAAGAGGGGAGTCTTTAACGGTGCTTTTTCAGTTTTTTGTTATTACCTCGAAAACTGCTGCTTCTAAGGTGATATGGAAGGAAAAAATAGAAAAGTTACAAGTAGTTAACTGGGTATCTTCAATATAAGAAAATTGGTTAATCCGGTACGTTAATCCCAATCGGAAAAGTTGAAAAAAATGTGTTAGCTTTTTTCTTTTTTATAGCATTTTCACTAAATATCGAGCGCTTTCCACTAATTTTACAGGCATCTTCAGGACTAAAAAACAAGGGGGAAAAGAGACAAAGAGCGACAGTAGTTAAGGTTGGTCTAAAGTGACGTTACGTCGTGTGTATCGTGAAAAGCGGGGATGTTAGCTGGTCAGTAGTACAATTATCGTGTCCCTAGAAAGCAACTAGCCAATTATTTATCATAATCAGCTTTACAATAACAATTTTAATACTGATAATACCTTTGGTTTCACAAGAACGTACTAGGTACGCAGTTGTCAACTTAAAAAACATTGCAAGGTATCTGCAAGGTGTCCAACTTAAAGTAGCTTAAAACAGACGCAATAGAGCAAAACAATTTTGTAGGGAATTTAATGTTATTAATTAAAGCCAGCAAGCTACACGGAATTTAGAAACAATATATAATATAAGTATGAGCCATATGTACAACATCTAACAACTGAACAATATTAATCTATGGACGTATGTAAAATTATAATGGCAAGGGCTACAACTCACAGACAAACCACGATAAATATAATACACACTCACAAGTAGCTATCCCATATAAGACTATCATTACCATTACAAAAACTGGCGGGGGGAGTTAGTTATTATAAAACAGAAAAGTCAAAATATAAAACAATATAAAACGAAATCAATCAATCAATCAGGGCAATGTCCCTTTTGAAATTCATAGTGTTGTTTTTTTACAAAATAGCACATTTCTAAGAAGGCCCTCTGTTTATAATTCTTTGTTGGATAAAATCTTAATATTGTCAGCATCTGGTAAATGTTGGTAAGTCAACCAATTTGACCGCAAGGGTGTATTTTCTCTCTTATTGGTTAGATCCCTCTTGTGCTGCAGCATTCTAGAATGCAAGCGCTGAGATGTGATACCAACATATATTTTTGGGCTAGGACCACAGGGTACCCCATAGACCAAGTTAGACCTTATGTCACGGGGGACTAGATCCTTGAGTTTGGAAAACATCAGATTACCACTCTTGAAGATTTTTTCATTTACCAGTGTGGCAAATTGGAAGGAGTCGACAACTCTAAATTTAAGGAAACTTACAAAGGAAGTGGTCAGGGACTCAGGATGTCAGTGAGGTAGCGGGAGAGTCCGGTCACTGGAGTGTCAATCAAAGATATAATATGCCTCAAGGGTACTTCATTTTTATGGATTTGTGGAACTCCATAGTATTTGGTTGTTACTGAGTTGTAGGATTTCATGTTTTTTGCTTCCGATTCACTGATATTACCGCCAGTCTTTAATTTATTGACCCAATCGTTATGTTTACGCTCTATGGTCTTTGTAGAGTCTGAGTATACTAATTTCTAAACAACGGGATCTCTTAATAGTTGTTAAGATTTATCTATGTAATCTGTCATAGCGTGTGCCACGTAGCGTGTGTTACCTTTATTTGCCCTAGTAACTAGAATCTCAGGATTGTCTTTGAGAAATGGTTTGGTTTTATTGCGTTTTCTAAACGCCGTGCAGCTTGCTGGCTTTAATTAATAACATTAAAATTCCTAAAAAATTGTTTTGATCTATTGCCTCTGCTTTACGCTACTTTGAGATGGTCATCCTGCAGTATTTTTTTTTTGCTTGACAAATACGTATCTAACACGTTGTGTGAAAGCAAAGGTATTATCCGTAATAAAATTATTATTGTAAAGCTGATTATGATAAATAATTGGCTAGTTGCTTTCTAGGGACACGCCAATTGTACTACTGACCAGCTAACATATCCGCTTTTCAAAGACCAGACTTGTGATACACACGACATAACCTCACTTTTTGCCGAATTATTTGGAATAGTTAATTCTTAGGAGTAGGTAGTTTTGTGATATTATTACTAACCTTACCGAATGTCACTCTTTGTCTCATCCCCCTTTTTTAGTCCTGAAGATGTCTGTAAAATTAGGCAAAAGCGCTCGAAATTCTGAATAAATGTTATAAAAAAGAAAAAAAAATTCATATTTTCCGATTGGGCTTAATATACGGCATTAATCAATCTTCCGAAAATAGAAAACGTTTACACACCACGTATTAATGACTATACTGCATGTAAGTATGTATACTCATGTAGTAAATACAATATCAGTACAATATATTTGCTTTTCTATATGTCACGTTGCTTAGAAAACGTCAAAACAAATCGGTAATGTGACCCTCGCTACCTCACCCTGCATAAAACGTTTTAACATTATTCATTCCCAGTGAGTTGTCCTATGTGCCTACGATTGCGAAGTGTTTAATTTGTGCCGGGAAAGTTAAGAGGCACTCGTGTAACGTCGGAAAAAAGGGATACTTGGATTAGTAAAGGCAAGTGTGCTAAGGAAAAATGAGAAAGAGGCAGTTTCATTTTTAAGAATAAAGGACGATTTATTAAAACTTTTCCATTCCCCCCCCCCCATATCTCCTCTCCTTGTATTGATCCTAAGGAAAATGTGTATAGAACCTTCTTTGTAGAGAATTGTTTGTGAATTAATTTAGTGCAGGGACGTTTTTTAGCTACAGGCGGTAGTTTTCGAATCGAAAGGTCGAAAAAATACAGTTAAAGAGCTCTTCCCCCTTACCGTCACTCTCATCCATCGATACTTTTAGTATGTTGTTCAGGGCACTTACTCCTACAAGTGTACCAAAATTGGCTTATACAAGATTTTGTCCACTATTTTTCTTTCTCTGCCTGGACTATCATACAAAACCACAATGATTCTTTATATGTATTGTTTTCACAATGTTTCAATTCTGATGTGGCACCCAGAAAAACAAGCTCGCGTCAGCGTTTGAGTGTTTCCAATCTTCTCATATCTACTCCATTAAATAGGATAGGTATGAGCACCTTTCTTTTTGTTATACTATATTTATTGTCAATAAGATTATACTCAGATAGGTACTGCTTGTTTCGTTCTGGCCTATACTCTTTCTTCTGGTAGTTCATTAATGAGAATAATAATCTTCCTTTCTTGCGCCGGTGACAAATTAAGGATTATGCTGTTTTAGGTATGTTGAATCCTCTTAATCAAATATCTGGGAGGGGTCTGTCTTCACTTCAAATTGTGGCCCGATTGACCTTATTGGAGTCAACACACGAAATTTTATGCACACCACTCTTTTCTAAAATGTTAGGTCTTTCTTTATGATTAATGAAGAAGGTGGTAATTTTTTATTAGGGTGATAAGGTGAATTGATATTAAACTCCTACCAACATATATCAAGTACCTGCTTGAGATCAGGATGCTTCCCTGATTGACTCCTACATTTTTTTCTAACCTCTTCGATTGCTCCTGCAACATGAACAGAGGTTCTGTCCGTATGGGACACACCATTAACCAATCTAGGACCCTTCCCTAAACCATTCCAGGCCATTCCTCCTCTTATTCCCACCTCTTCCAAAGCAAGCTTGTTCCTCTCAATACAGTCAAATGCTTCGGACAAATCAACAAAAAGACACAAGGCGTGTATTTTATTATTAGGGCTATTATTCATCAGGGTCTGTACATCCTGGAACAAGTCCGTTGTGCTTCTACCCTTCTTAATTTAAAATTATATAGTCCGTCGTCTATCATTTTTCTCTTCTCAATATATTTTGCATTGTGTGTGCCATTACTTTGTTTATGCTCGGAAAGATGGATATCTTTCTGTAATTAGTATACTTCTTATTGCTGCCTTATTTGTAGGATTGTGAAGGCTATGATTTTTTACTTCGCTCCAGATATGTATTTATGGTTTTATCGTCAAGGGCGCCTATAGACTTGGGTATGCCTAAATTAGCCTACAACCTGTAATTAATAACTCGTTACTAATGGTAGCGTGTTTAATATTCTGGTTGCACCAGTTTCATAATGAGGCGTCCCGAAACCAGGTCCCAATAGCCCCATAAATAAACAATACATTGGACATTCCCGACACTTTTATTTCATAATGATTCTAAAACGAGGACCTATTTATGGATCATACTCTAAGATTTTGTTAAATGGACGCTTAACATCAATCAACTTAAATTCTACTTTGAAGCTAACGGCGTATTGTCATAAAGATACATTTTATATCTACATAAAATATAATTTCGTTACTATCTCAATTAGATTGGCAAGGAATAACTCCATATTCATCATTGAAATCACAATTGCATAAAAGGAAAAGGAATGATGAAATTTATTAAATAGATATATCACAATACCGGTTTCGGGTCACCCCGTCGTCAGTTAACTACAACAAATAATGGAACAAACAATAACAACACTACACATTAAAAAGGCCGAGCTCACATACCGTCAATTGAAAAATACATGGGCACTATATTATACATTGTCACTAGTTACTATGTCTGTTGATAGGCAATGGAAGACTGGAACGTGTGGTGTAGTATTATGGCGGGAAAGGGAGTTGTTGGATATCTCAATTAGTTTCGCAGAATGGCATAACATGAATCAAATCAAATCAAATTCATACCTTACGGTTTAAAACAGAATTAAAAACCTCTATGGGACTTTTTAAGCCCTCTCGAAAAACTACAAATCTACCCCATAGTGACTGTAATGAATCGCCCTTTACATGTTCTGCCGTTTTCGCGGCAGATAGATTCTTTACGCAAATTTCTACACAAGTACACATCCAGCATGTACCCGAAACATTTATTATTCCCCCTGTGAAAATATGCGGGAAAGTTTGCTACCAGCGTTCACACCGTCCAACATCTCACAGTGTTCATGATTAGTATCGCAAATAACTATTAGGTGTTTGGTTCTAATTAAGTCCAAGCCCTATACCTATGTTCCTGAAGTGTACTCAGTATTGTCTGCGACTCTTCCTCGCCGATTTCCGACAGGAGACCCAAGTATTTTGATGAAAGCAGTTGCTTTAGTATCTTCGACATTTCATGCGGTATGAGATGCGGCTGCAATAGACATTATTACTATTGCGGAAACTCGATGTTCGAAATTATGCGCAAAGCATTCTTTTCCTTCGTCTTTTGTTCACATTCCTTTCTTGCCTACTCATATAGTAGTTTTTAGCCTGTCCAAGTTGCGTCTCCAAGAGTTGTCGTTATCGTGTTTCTTAATTCTTTGTATTTTTATAGCAATTTCTGCTTGATCCCAATATGTGACCATGAGTGCGTTTAGTCAGTACGACAGGTTTCCCCAATCCACGACATAGCGAAGCGGATTTAACTGCGCTGTAGAGCCCGGTCGGTTTCTTTATGCACGGTCACATGATATAATCTAATACGATAACTAAAACAGCAGTAATGATCCACGCCAGGTACTTGAAGGCACATTGTTATTACCGTATTATTAGCTCGTGCGCTTGTAGCATGTCTTGTTTCGCAAGGTTTTTGGCTTCTAACATTGCACCAAGGAGTGAAGAAAACCACAGAAGAACCTTTACTTTGAAAGCTAATTTGCACTATACTAGTTTTCGTCTTTTCTTATACTTCTATTTAGTGTCTAGGAAAATGTTCAAGTAAAAGGAGATGGACTTACTTTCTATCGATTTCCAGAATAGCCAGCCTGTTCGAAGCAAAGCAATGTTATCAGCATTGAGGTTGTGTTGTATGCTCCTTATTTGTTATGTTAGTTCTGCACTGGTAGTCCAGGTAATGTCACAAGGGCTTTTATTGTTCGTTTGTAACCATCTTTTAATTCGAATTGATTCAAACGTAATTTTTTGCCATTACATAACAAACGCCGTTAACTCGATAGCTTGGTTGTTCTCAGTAAGTCTAATAAACGCCACCAATGTGCATGCGTCTATAGACATATACAATATATGCTTGCACATTGTAATTTTTCTGACTAGATTTTCGTTACTAATTCGAAGTATAAAAAAAGACGAAAGTAGTATAGTATAGATTAGTCTTCAAAGACTGATAGCCCTGCCGGTTGCCCTAGACCACAGTCCGGTAATTTACATTGTTTGTACCCAAAATTTGATTGATAGATTACATTTTTTACTTAATTCAGAGATTAGCATGCTAGTTAATTTATGACAGTTTGTAACAGCCTGTATATTAGATTTAAAACAAAAATACGATCTATGTGGATTATAGTGTCACATCTAGGACGCCAGTACGTATTGTACGTTCAGGAGGATTATCTTCGTGAAAAGAAGGTGGATCCCTAATTTGCAGCGTATAGGTCGCACATGTAGCAGCGGCAACACATGGTCCATGTCTGGGAATCTTTTTCAATAATGCCATATAAATAGTACAATAAAAGGTAAAATGTACACATTTGAAGATATAACTATGCAAAATGGCAATGTAATATGGCTTGCTAAAAGTGCGTAATATACCTATCTACATAAAAATTGAACATTTATATTAATGTAATAAATTACAATAGATTAGCGCACTAGGAAGGATTACACTTGAAAAAAATCAAACCTAGTTGCAATATTGGAATGCACGTGTGATATGACATTGTAAATAACGTGCAAAAAGTCAAAATTTTAATTGACTATACGTTGTTTAGATAGGAGGCGTTTTCAAGTTTGACATATGAAAAAACGTCAAGAGTAAGTATGGCCCATCAGTTTCTACAACGGAAAATTAGTTTCATTTATACAGGATGTTGTAATTTAGGCAGAAAAAGAATATATTAATTTCTTCAAATATAGTGCCCTGTATATCATACCAAATAGTAAATACTAAGGAAATTGTCTTACCAACTGTGTAATGTTTGGGTACGTATTTAAGATAAATAGTTGCTGAGTTACGTAGCTGTTAGTAGGGCCCAGCTCTAGGTCAAAATAGAGATGTAAATAAAAGTCGCAATGTTGTTTACTACATAGTTCGTGTATTGTTGACCGTCCAGAATTCCAACATAACAGCTGACTGGTGTCCGTGAAACACGATAGCATATACTATACTCAGGTGCTGCAAACTACTGATTTTCTTCTCATCCTTTGCCGTGGCTTTTATATTAAATTTTGCAGAACATCAATACCTGTTTTGGGCCCCCAAAAATCCTGAGTTAGTATTTTTGGTTGCACACGGTTTTTCTATTATTAATGTTAGATTTGCATACCATATAAAAAAATCTGATTTGGCCAGGCACATGACTTTATCATACTATTTATAAAATTAAAACTAAATGAGATTCTATTTCATCGAGATCGGTCGTATCAGCATTAAAATAAAGATAGTTTGCCAGGATTTGATAGATATTGTAGCGTTTTTCGTTCGTTAAGGTGTGAATTAAAACACTCGGTATATTAAAATAGTCAACTAATTTATTTAACACTATTACAGTCTTATTACGTAATTATTAAACACGAACACTAAACACGAACACTAAAAACTAACTGTCACTTAAGGCTACTATAAACATTTATCTTCACAGTATTTATTTCTAACTATTTATGTCGATCGATAATCGCGCCAAGTACTCCGACTGCACTCAGAACTATATTGGCCGGTAGCGAGCGACGGCTCGCTTATATACCCGTATCGATCCGTGCGGGACCCTTCGCGAATCTTCCAAGCTGGCACAGAACAGTCGTTACTCGCGCTCGCCGTCCGGATAGATCTCTCTGGAATGGGCCGCCTCGAGAATAACCTCGAACTTCTGGCGCCTTCGCGGCTGTTAAGATCGTCACACTGCCCCCCTCCTAAGCTCGTTTCGTCCCGAAATGATTCCAAAGATGGTGGATGTCGATATCGGCAGAAAGCTCCCTTGTTGCAGCAAGACCTCTTGTGGAAGTAACAGTCCACGGTTCTCTCCAGGGGACGACGTTGAGGGCTATAACAGCACACCAGAATTTGTACGCCCGTCAACCTGAAGAGTGCTTCCAACATGCTGCGAATCATCCTCCAATCCAAGCCATCGAGTCCGCATGCCAGCTTGGGAATGGCCAGGCTTCTCAGGTCCTCGGCTAACAATTCTTCCTTTAGAGAACACAAAGTGTCCCAAACATCCCCATAGGTTGGCTTCTGACCGGACGTCTCTTTGGTAACCAAGTGGAAGATCTTTCTGCCGGTCTTTTCGTCGGTTGCCTTGAGTGCTTGTCCGACTCTGGGATTAGACCGACGCAGCTCTGGAATATTTCCAAACTTCCCGCGGAAAACCTTGGCTATCCCTCTAGACATTTGCAAGTCCTTAGCCACACAATGTGCCAGTGCGTAGCCAGCTGGAGCAGTAAACAGGTCCCGCTGCACTTCACAGGTCACACCGAACCGACTCTTTTGACCATTAGAATGACGGGCCATGAATTCGTCGAATGTCAAATCCGGCTCTGGTTGGATTTGCCGCAGCTCCGCGTCTTCGTGGTCTCCGTAGTAAGGAGCCAGTCGGTTGAAGTGAATGACTCGAGCTTTACCCCGCGGTGGCTTTTGTATCCGGTAAAGGACGTCGTTGATAACTTCCAGAATTTTGTATGGGCCATCCCAGGATGTTTGAAGTTTTGGTGACAGTCCCTTTCGTCTCTTAGGGTCGTAGAGCCAAACCATATCACCGGCATTGTACCTGCGGTCCTTGGCATTGACATCGTATGTGTCCTTCATCCGAGTACTGGCATCTTGAATGGAAATGCGAACTTGGCTATGAATGGCATCCATTCTTCTTCGCAGTTCACTGACGTAGTCCTCCCCGGCGACATCAGTTCCTGGCGGGCAACCAAACTTCAGATCGCATGGGAGACGGAGTTCTCTTCCCATAACTATCCGAGCCGGAGATTCTCTCGTGCTTTCGTGGACGGCTGATCGATAAGCCAGGAGGAACAAATGAAGAAAGCCATCCCAGTCTCTTTGATGGTCGGAGACCACTTTGGCCAAATACCGATTAATGGTTCTATTCATGCGCTCCACCATTCCATCTGACTGCGGGTGTAACGCAGTAGTTCTTGTTTTCTTGATTCCGAGCGCTTTACAGATGTTCTGGAACAAGCTGGATTCAAAATTTCGCCCTTGGTCCGAATGTAGCTCCAAAGGTACGCCAAATCGGCAAATCCATTCTTTCACCAAGGTGTCGGCAATTGTTGAGGCTTCCTGGTTTGGTAGAGCGTATGCCTCAACCCATTTGCTGAAGTAGTCCATCACGACGTACTTATTTCCAGCTTCGGATTCGGGAAACGGGCCTGCTACATCAATAGCAATCCTTTCAAAGGGACTTCCCACGTTGCACTGGCGCACCAAAGCCTTCTGCTTTCTCTGCGGCCCATTACTTGCCGCACATACAACGCATTTTCTGCACCAGTCCCTTACGTCTTCCTTGCTATTGACCCAGTAAAATCTTTCCCTCACCTTTCCCAGCGTCTTTGTCACTCCGAGATGTCCTCCTGACACACCGGCATGGAGTTCTTTTAGCAGTTCCGCAATCCGACATTTGGGCACAACAATTTGCCTTCTTTCCTCTTTGCCGTCGTGGTCAATTATTTTCCGCCGCAGGAGTCCATCTTCCAGAATTAGGGAGTCCCATTGTGCCCAATACGACTTGATGTTAGGAGCATACTTGGCAACTTCTCCCCAGGTTGGCTTCCTCTCTTCTTTCATCCAGTTTAGGACTATCTGGATATCGGGATCTTCCTCTTGGTCTTTTATAAGATCTCTATTTTGCCAAGTATCGTCGACTATGGTAGTTCGTAACAAATCAGCATCTGTTTTCTCTGCCCGCTGGCAATGCTTGCAGTCCTGTGGACAGGGTCTTCTTGATAGGGCATCTGCATTTCCATGGATTATCCCTGCTCGGTGCTCGGTGTCGAAGTCAAACTCCTGTAGCCTCTCTATCCATCTTGCCACTTGTCCCTCTGAATTTTTAAACTGAAGGAGCCATTTTAAAGCTGCATGGTCTGTTCGTAGCAGGAACTTCCTTCCGTAGAGGTACTTGTAAAAGTGCTCCATCGCTTTCACAACAGCCAGCAACTCTCGGCGGGTGACGCAGTAGTTACGCTCTGGCTTGGACAACGTTTTACTAAAATAGCCTATGACTTTTTCTTCTTGCCTCTGAATTTGGGACAGCACGGCTATGCCCACATTGCTAGCGTCGGTGTCCAGTACAAATTTTCCTTCAGGTAGGGGATAGCTCAAGATAGGTGCGCTTATCAGAGCCCCTTTTAGGTGATCGAAAGCTTCTTGACATTCCTGGGACCATTGGAATTTTCGTTCTCCTTCGGTGAGCCTGGTTAATGGTTTTGCGATGTTGGCAAATCCATTCACACAGCGTCGGTAGTATGTGCATAATCCCAAGAAGCTGCGCAGCTCATGTTTGTCATTGGGAACTGGCCAATCTTTGACAGTCTGGATCTTTGCCTTGTCAACCGCCACTCCTTGACTGGAAACAACGTGACCCAGGTACTGCACAGCTCTCTGAAATAGATGACATTTCTTTGGGCTCAACTTCAGTGCTGAACCTCGTAGCCTCAGGAGCACTTCTTCTAGGTTTCGCATGTGGTCTTCAAACGATTTTCCTACTACAATAATGTCGTCAAGATAGACCAGACATGTCTTCCAGGACAGTCCTCTTAAAATTGTTTCCATCAGTCGTTCGAAAGTAGCAGGAGCATTGCGCAGTCCGAATGGCATCACGTTAAATTGCCATAATCCAGCACCTACCGTGAAAGCTGTCTTTTCCCGATCTTCGGGGCCAATTCAACTTGCCAGTACCCGCTCTTCAAATCCAGCGTGGAAAAGATCTTCGATCCGGCCAGGGTGTCCAAAGTGTCATCGATGCGAGGAAGAGGATAGCTGTCCTTTTTGGTCACATTATTAAGCAGCCGGTAGTCAACGCAGAATCTGGTCGAGCCGTCTTTCTTCTTTACCAGTACTACCGGTGAAGACCATGGACTGCTGGATGGTTCTATGATTCCTTCCTCGACCATACTCTCAATAATCTTGTCAGCCTCCTCTCTCTTAGCCAGCGGTAGCCATCTAGCTGTCTGCCGAATGGGACGAGCATTTTCCGTATTAATTTTATGCTGGATTATATTGGTCCTCCCCTTCTTCCCAGTATCAAAAACATCTTGATACTTATGGACCAGATGTCTCAGCCTCCTTCTTTGGTCTGGTCTTAGACCGGTGCCTGACGATGATACAAGCACTTCTAATTCTTCCGGAATGGCTTCCCGGCTGGTTTCCACGGCCGCAACCTGTCGCAGTATCGCTGAAACTCCAGAGCAGTGTCCTAACTCCGTGCCCTCCTTTAATAACACAGGATAATGATTGACGTTCATTATCCTCACAGGAATACTCCTGCCAGCCCGCACAAGGGCCTTTCCGACCGCTATTCCTCGGCCAACAGCCTCGTCATGCATTACGGGTTCGAACATGACTATCTCACCATCTGTGATCTTGCCATCAATGCAGCCGTCCAAAACTATCTCGCTCCGTTCTGGTATCAGTGTCTCCTCCGGCAGTAGGACCTGAACGCTTAAATTCTTTTGTCGGTGTAAAACAACTTCCTCGTCATCTACCCGCAGAACTCCCTGCCTAAAGCTTAACTCGAAGCCCTTGGTGTCCATTATGTCCGTCCCGATGATCACCTCATCCTCAATCTCAGCCACTATCACAGGATGGTTAAACGTGGCTTTCCCGATGGTAAACATGACGTTTGTTTCACCATGCACTTTTGCTTGATCTCCCGTTGCTGTTCGTAGACGCCATTTTGATTGCCGAACCTTTGCTGCAGGTTTTATTATGTCGGGCCTTATGATTGTCTTCGTTGCACCTGTATCCAGCAGCACAGTGCGGAGGGTTCCATCCACACACGCGTCGACGAAAACACTGTTGGCATGGTGTTGCAGTGAGGAGACCTGGGCGGTATTTGCTGGGGCTTGCTGAATACAGGTCGACGTTTGCCCCCTCGCATCGACCTTTTTTAGTTTTCCGGATTGGCGGAAGTGGGACTGACGCCTTCTGGACAGCGTCTTCTTATGTGGCCTGCCTTGCCACATTTCCAGCACTCCAACTTCCGGTCCTGGCGGCTACGTTCTCTATTGATCTCCCTGACGATCCGTTTGGCTGACTCTTCGAAGTCGTCCTCTCCTGGAATCACTTGTCGGACACGAGCTTGACCTTTGTTCGTGTTCTTGGCAGCTTCGAATTCAAGGGCCCGTGTTAGTGCATCAACTAGCTTAGGTGGATGTGCTAGTAGTAAGGCTTGCTTCATTTCACCATCACGGAGTCCGTCCAGGAATGCTTGAACCGCCAAACGTTCCATGATCTTTTCCTGGACTGGATATGCCAGTCGAACCAGACGTGCAATATCTGCCTCAAATTCCTGTAAGGGCTCCCCTGACTTCTGGCACCGATTTCTTAGCTGAGTGTGGTAGACATGTTCCAGGTGTGACTGGCCATAACGCGTCTCCAGGTGTCTCACCAGGTGGTCGTAGACTTCTTGCTCTTCCGGGGACATTCTTTGCAAGATACCAGCAGCATCTCCTCTCAAAGCCAACGTAAGGGCGGTCGCCTTCTCCCTGGATGACCAACCGTTCGCTTTTGCAGCCGCTTCAAACTGACGCTGATAAACATTCCACGACGTTGAACCATCAAATTGCGGAGGTTTGAGGCGCATCAGCCCAACGGATTCCGGATTGGCACTAACTTTGCTCTTGTTGTCCATTGCTGAAGGTTGATAGGACAAATCCTCGAAGGTGTTGACGTCCAACGTTGTGATTTTGTTCGGAACTCCCTGGATCCTGCCTTCCATCAAAAGAATTCGCTCTTCCAGTGTAAAAGATTTTTTTTAAATTTCTTCGTGTAATTCCCTTTTTAGGTTGGCATTGTTTTCTAACATCTCTTTTTTCAACTTGGCAGAATTCTCTTCTAGCTTTTCCCTAAGCTCGCTTTTTAGACTGGTAATAAGTTCGGCGGAATTTTCTAGCAATTTAGCCTCCAGGTCGGCGGAATTTTCTAGCAATTTAGCCTCCAGGTCGGCGGAATTTTCTAGCAATTTAGCCTCCAGGTCGGCGGAATTTTCTAACACTTTAGCCAGGTCGGTGGAATTTTCTAGCAACTTAGCCTCCAGGTCAGCGGAATTTTCTAGCACTTTAGCCAGGTCGGTGGAATTTTCTAGCAACTTAGCCTCCAGGTCGGTGGAATTTTCTAGCACTTTAGCTAGGTCGGCGGAATTTTCTAGCAATTTAGCCTCCATCTTAGCCTCCAAACATTGCAGCATTTGGCCGATATCACTTGCACTAGCAAAAACAAAGTTGTCCGGGTCATTGCCTTCTTCCATTAATGCTTTACGAAGCCGCTCCTGCAAGTCCGCTTTCTTCCCCGTCGTATCGCAGTCCCTTTCCTCCAGCTCCTTCTTCAGCTCACTAACCTTCAAGTCCGCTAGTTTCGCCATTTTCACGCACGCTAATTAGTCCGATTTATTTCACTTCAATTTTAATTTCACTAATGTCCAATTCACACCCGACACCTGACACCAATGTAGCGTTTTTCGTTCGTTAAGGTGTGAATTAAAACACTCGGTATATTAAAATAGTCAACTAATTTATTTAACACTATTACAGTCTTATTACCTAATTATTAAACACGAACACTAAACACGAACACTAAAAACTAACTGTCACTTAAGGCTACTATAAACATTTATCTTCACAGTATTTATTTCTAACTATTTATGTCGATCGATAATCGCGCCAAGTACTCCGACTGCACTCAGAACTATATTGGCCGGTAGCGAGCGACGGCTCGCTTATATACCCGTATCGATCCGTGCGGGACCCTTCGCGAATCTTCCAAGCTGGCACAGAACAGTCGTTACTCGCGCTCGCCGTCCGGATAGATCTCTCTGGAATGGGCCGCCTCGAGAATAACCTCGAACTTCTGGCGCCTTCGCGGCTGTTAAGATCGTCACAATATAATGATACAATAAATAGTGGTCGGATTCCTTATTTTTGTTACGTTTTGTTACGTGACACCCACGTAAGACCATTTTTCCGAAAGCGCAAAATCCTGACCCCTCCATAACTGTTTATATTCCTCCAACTAATTGACGTACGACAAAATCTGCCATTGTACCTAACCAGGATGATTCAATACGACCACAATATCCGTACTAAGGAGAATCTCTCGGTGCCCTTCCATCGACCGCAAACAACAAATGCTGCTAAACAAGGTGTCAACTTCTTTAACAAACTTTCCAAGACCTGGAAGCAGCTCGCTCTGCGTGAATTTAAACAGACGCTGAAAAACCACTTTATTGATAAGGCATACCACTCACTCCAGGAGTTCATGACAGAGAACATCAGTATCCCTAATATTTATGATATTCTATGAATAAGGTATATATTTTTGAAATTTATGAAGTATATTGTTTGGACCATATGTATTTAACATGAAATAAATATCTATCTATCTATCTATTTTAGCAATCGCTACATGTTTTGTGTCCTACTGGGCACGTCTTCAAGCGCTATAGTAAATGAGAAATAAATTACACAATTCACAATCAAATCAAACTCCGAAGAACTCAATTGTAAAAACTTACATTTTGTCAGGCGCGGCCCGTGGAGAACATAAAACTACATACAAAGGTCACAAGCAAACATATATGAGACAGCAGAACACATTTTTTACGATTGTCAAAACATCTGCGTTTGACACCATTTTGACACTACCGACACAACCTACTGTGACATTAGAATGAAAAATCTTGGCTATCTAAGATGCATACACGACCGATCTCAATCAAATACAATTTGCTCATGCAGCTAAACTATTAATTTTACCAACAAATGTCATAGGCACAAATTATTCAAAATTTCCTCTACTTTAATTTATTATTTAACTATTTTGTCGAAATTACAGAAATGGCGGCTCACTTGCAACATCATTGAAAAAGGCTTAGAATAAACTACCAGTTCCTTTCGACCCTTTTGAACCAAAAGCTTTTCAGCTCTAAGTTTGGTCATAAAACTTCTAAATATAAACTATTGTCCCGATACCTTTAGTAGTTTCTCCGGAATCGTCGTTTTTTTTACATTACAATACTTTACATACTGCGTATGATAAAGTAAAAAAACAATACAAAAATACAAAAAAAAATCGGTACCGGTAAGGTATGCGATTTGCCCCGTTCTCATCCATCTCCGTCTGGTTCTTGGGTGCTCCTGCGAACCTTCTTCTTCTAGGATAGCGATGGTCGTCTACCTATGGGACACCATTACTGTTGGCTTTGACCGTGTATCCAGATATTTGTCCAGAATCATCTCCTGTTGCCCCTTAGAATTCTCCTAATTGTTCTTCTCCTTTTCTACTCCCACTTGGACTAGTCGGGATCCCTTGTCCCGTGCGAGGTGGTTTCGTAGAATCCATAGGGTCCGGCTGGAGATGTAAATAAAAGTCGCACTGCTGTTTACTACATAGTTCGTGTATTGTCGACCATACAGAATTCCAACATAACATCTGACTGGAGTCCGTGAAACACGATAGTTCATACTATACTCAGGTGCTCCAAACTACTGATTCTCTTCCCATCCCATGTCGTGGCTTTTATATTAAAATTCAAAAGACGTTATGACCTGTTTTGGGTCCCCAAAAATCCTGAGTTAAGATTTAAGCTGCACACGGTTTTTATGATATTATTAATGTTAGATTTGCATGTTTTGAACTCATTCCACAAAGGAATGTCTTTGTGCTGATTTCAAGACGCCTGACGCCTGCATTTCTGATCGAGCAAAAGTATGTCGAGACGGGTTGGATGACCCGACTTCAATTACACAACGTAATTAATCTATACTTCGCAACAATATTGAGTTGATTGTCAAAAAATTGCAATTGCGGGCCTATCTTAAAAATGTACGTAAAAACTAAATTTTTTAAGATTTAATCTTACAACTTTGCCAGACAATCACCAACACGAAATAATAAGCTATACAGGGTGATCCTACCACTTATTATTTTTAAACAAGGTATTTAGTAGTTTGATGTAGTGTTTAAAGGGTCAAAGAAGAGTCAAGTTGGAACCTATTTATTCAGATTATCCTTATACAAACTGTTACGGTTATCAAGATATTATCAATTTTATATCAAATTTTATAGTCTATTTTGCAAGTAAACCCTAAACCAAATGTTTGTATAATTTTTCTACCTCTGCGTTTCTAGAGACTCACCCTGTATACTGTGCCCACCGTGTTTTTATTCTTGTTGTGGATATGGACCTAAACTGGTGTAAATTCACGCTGGCAAATTATAAAAAATACAATAAACATTCATCAGGAGAAAAAAGTGTTTTTCATAGAAACTTTTATGGAATTTTTGTAATACAATTATCTACGACTTTTTGTATGTTATTTGTAATAACATTAATTGGGATCCGATGAATTATATCTCATATCGTTAAGAATGTTACGAATTTACTGACTAGTTTCACGTAAGAATTACTTCCCTTGTTTAGTTATTTGTAATGTAAAACAACAGGTGTATACCAAAGTTTCGCTGGGGTTGTATTTTCCGAAGGAGATAGCTTTATTTGTCTAATGTTACTGAGCTAAGAGGAAGGCTTTCCAAAGATGTTTACAAGGATTCTTGATACCAGTACATCAGTAATGCTTGACTCGTAAATTTATGATTATAGCCTATTTTTTTTTTAATTTTTCATAATCATAATAGAATCGTTAACACTCTTAAACTCTTTTCAAATATTATGAAAAACTCATATATCGGGTAATGGAGAATTGTGTATCAAACCCTAAAATGATTATACAAAAACATATTTGCGACAGATTTATTATGATTTATGGTAAGCATGTTCTACTATAACCATAAATCGTAGAGATGAATCGCAATATATAAAAGATTGCAGCTTTGTTGGAGTGCCATCATACAGTAGCAAAACATAACATAAGTTAGTCGCATTTTTTTCTAAGTGCAAAACAAGTGTCTTCGGGGAGTGCTAAAAGTGTTTCAAAGTTTAGCCACCGCGCAATATTCCTGAGGACCGGTTCATACGAGAGGCTGTCTCTAAACGGTCCCAACGGGGCAACAACTTTGAATTTAACAAACATTCTCTCGAGATTTTTTAGCTCCTGTAACGTATTTTGTATAAAACTGCTATTTCCATACCTGTACATATATGAAAAATTTCATAACGCACAAAGTAATGACTTGCAGAGGTTACCTTAGGCGATTTGTGGATGTTGGTTAAATTAACTTAAGCGAGAATGTATGCGTACATTGTTGGATGGAATAGCTATTTATTGATGACGACCACAAAACTAGTGATTAGATTATGCATTATCGTACTTATTCTTCTTCTTGGTTGGGAGTACCTACATAGTTTTCCAGAAAATGAATAGATCGTATTTAGAGCCACGTTGCCCCCATTTTCACATTTCGAAGATTTTTTTATTCGATTGGTTTTTAGATAGCTAGGGAGAATTAAGAGTAATTAGGTTAACCGCAAAATAAAAACATCAAACTTTTGTATAAAATGTCACTTCATAGTGAACCTGCGGCATAAGTACAATCAGTTGCAAAACAAAGTCATTAGCGCAAGTTGGCACCAGTAAAATGAGGTGAAGTGATACTTAGGGAGGATTCCCTAATCCTCCCTAATGATTTGTAAACCATTCCAATAAAAATATTTACAAACTGGGATGGGAAAGTTGGGGGCTTACCTACTTTTTATTAAATAAACTATTTACATTTTCTGAAAAACCATGTACCCCCAAACCTTTCCTAATGATTTCTAAACAATTTGCAAGAAAACTATATAAACTTGAAAAGTAAGGACGCTACCAGAAATATCGCGGTGGTCTACTTCAGTTTTCAGTTTATCAGTTTCCGATAAGTTTAGTGTTAACCGAACCTGGCTACGTTAACGTCTCGTTTACGTTTCTGCTTAGCTGTTACTTTCCATTCACATTATGAATTCCAGAAAATCTACATACTATAATACTACATCCAGCACTCTCAAGGCCGCATTCTATCCATTCTTTCGTGGTCTTGGTTGCCTAGCTCTAGCGCAGCCTGGGCAATTTAGTGAAAATATACAGGCAAGCGTACTCACGCTGAGCAAAGTATGATTAACCGAGACATATTGCATGACTATTGTGTAGATAACATATTAATTATAATAATCGCCTGAACATTAGGAAAATAAATCAAAAATTACAGCCACAACCTGGATTTGAACCAGGGACCTTTGCGTTTCTAGCACAATGCTCTCCCATCTGAGCTACTGAGGCCTATGACATTTGTTAGATATAATTGTCATAAATCAAGGAAAGGAAGTAGTGGATACTACCAAACACTAACCTATCTTGACGTACACGGTACACCTATCAAATCCGTTTGTTGGTGTAAACCCTACTTCCAAAGTAGATGACATTTGATTTATGACAATTATATCTAACAAATGTCATAGGCCTCAGTAGCTCAGATGGGAGAGCATTGTGCTAAAAACGCAAAGGTCCTTGGTTCAAATGGAGGTTGTGGCTGTAATTTTTGATTTATTTAAAATTGACATCCCGCCTGTATCTCACCATATTATTAACCTATAATAACTGGCGTTATTATATCTGTTTCTAGTGTTGCAGGAAAATGCTAATTCCATGGCCTTGTTAATGTTACTCAGTGTTGGTCATAAGGAATGCCTGACTCGGTTATGGCCAATGCGATGAAAAAGATATAACTTTGTTTACTAGCTTTTAACGTCACCTACAAATGGTCGGCAGTGAGAGTAAATTTTTGCCCGCACCTACCAGTTTTTACTATTTGTCAAAACAATGGATATCAATTTGTTAAAACAATTGTCCGGATTCGTCTAATAATTCGACCAAAACGGCAATTTTATATTCCATTTGCAAAATTCACGTTCCTTCATTTATGTTTTTTTTCGAATATTACCTTTTGTAACGCAATGAAATGTTTTCGGTAACATTAATATAGTAAAAGATCTACCAAAATCAGTGAGAAGAGCGAGGTTTGCCACCTTTAACAAAGTGTCGATGACGTCATGTCAATAACTAGTTACGTCGTAAAATGTACATTTTTCATACAGATGTGTATTTTAATAATTAAAAATCGAAGTTCGAGGATTTATTAAAATATAAAGTCTCAGGGTTTTTTTACGTTTCTAGGTGAGTACTCATTTTCAACAAATGATTTGGCTGCATGAGTCTGCAAAGCAGACAAAAACATTTAGATTATTAGAGAGGTAGAAACAAATCCTTTACGAACTAATTTTATTATATTAAAGGTGACAAATATCGGACTGACTAAACTAATACCATATGATAAAATAAAATTAGTTTGCCAAGGAAAAGTGTTTTTCTATCATATCAAACATGACCAAACATGGATGCTTTCACTTCTAGTTGAAGTTGAAACTAGGATTAGACTATATTCAGTTATTAAGCTAGTGATGGTAGAATTGTAAACTAGGGAATTGAATCACGTGGGTAACTCACATTGGATGAAACACCATTTCGCAGTGGTTTTTAATTAGATTTGTGACGTTGGGTATCAGCAACAGCGAGTGTGATTTAGCTTATGTTTGGTTAACAGACAGAAAGACCATGATGTCTTACTAGCCACTTCAGACATCAGTTTATTGAATTATTGTTTACTATTACCAGGTCCGTTTTTAATCTGTACATTATTCAAAATACTAGGTCACATATCCTCACTAAGCCCAAAGAGCAATACATACAGGCTGTAAATTTGAACAGCACTCTTTTATAACGCATGTAGAAAAAAATAAAGAGTGTTTTCAAATACGGACTATACAGGGACTGATGAACGTTAGTCTTGTCGTTTCAACATATACAGTCCTCACTAAAAGTGATTTTCGTCAGCGTTTTTATATATTCCAACTACAATACGGGTGCAAGTGTTTATTGACTAAATGCCCATATTTGACGATTTGCTCTAACTTTGTTAAAAATATACTCACCGGTGTTTCAACGTTTATAGACTTTTAGCCATTATAGGTGTGAAAGAGTATAAATTACGAAAACGTGTGTTCAGTAACATTAAAGAAAACTTTAATGCAGAGTCTTAAAATTACAGAAAGAGTCAAAACATTAGTTCTTAGCTTCGGGGATTTCAGGGACCTATCGACAAAAACCGCAGCGGATACGTATGTCGTCATCGTCATATTTCCTGCTCAAACCAGTCCTTATTCTAAAATTTTATATTAGTTATAAAATATTTCCAATACATATACGGTATCCCAACACAGTATATTTAATATGCCCTATTTTGTAGGGTTAGCAACGTTCCGCTTGGTGATATTTTATAGTAAACATATTCCGTTTAGTAAAGTGGGGAATATGCTACACGACGGATGATCAAGGGACGACCGTTATTTTGTTTTAATTATTATTTTTCTCGGTAATGTAGTACATTTCCGTCGATATTTCTCTGAATGTTTGCCATTAATTAATCATTTAATTAAACAATTCTAATGGATTAGACGTGGCGGTCCAATTTTATAGACATGTTGCTTAACTCTATCGATTTTTAAACATGAAGGCACTTGAAAGTCAGTGTTTATTTGCTTTTGGTCCATGCTGCATTATATGTTTTATATAAATATTTTTAAGCTTTAATACACCAGCAAAAAATCATTCCATCTTTTATCGGAAATTATCAGAAAAAGTTAAAACTACAAATTTGCATAAAAGATCTCTATGAATAACACGGAACCATAGATAAAAAATATTACTATTGGGCTTGAAAAGTATTATAAATATTAGTTGAGGGGACAACAATAAACAATACTAATTTCAGAGTAGAATATTCAAGAAGTCATATTCAACAAGTGTTTAGTTACTAATTCATATAATGCTGTTCTATAAAATGTAATAGAAATTATACTTAAATATTTATCTGAGATTTAAAAGAAGGTTGCAGTATTTCAGTGTTAGTTTGATAGATTTCTTTAATTTGTTAATTCTGAAATAATTCATTTCTAGTTTCTACTGTTTTTGCTGGGGTGCGATACATTCAGATAAGTTAGCAGAAATGGTGGAGGTGCCTGTTAGAAAAAGCCCGAGTCGTTACAATTTTATACAGAGAAATTCATAATGAGCGTTGAAAACTGACAATTTGTTAATTGATATTTAGTTTGTGTAATTTCAGGTTGTAATCACAAATTGTTCAAGATAACTAACTGTATTGCAATTCATTCCCAAATAGTTTTTTTGAGGCTATCGCACACACTACAACAATAATAGTTTCAAATAATCGAGTACTACACTCATAAAACTTATAATCTTTTTTTGTAGCTCAGTACTGAATTGAAATAGGATCCGATAGAGGTGTATGTATTATAATCAACTTCATGTTTGGATTCATATATTGTTCTGAAAAATAGGACAAGCGTAGCTCCTTCACTATTTATAGATCCGACATTCACGGAACACTTAACCCTTGATGTAGCTTATTTTCTAGGTTGGCGCAGCGCCTTTCTTTTCCCATCTCCAACCTCTTAGAGAAGTGTGCTACTATTAATAAAATTGAAACGACTCATCGCATGCGGGCTAGAGGGACGTGCCAAGGCGCAGAGGGTATTGTCTCTCGTCCCTTCTTTATTTACTGCCCCGCAGAGCATGGAAGGGGATATAACTCATCTAAAGCCGGATAATTTCAAAAACTTTGCCGCCTTCGAGTTCTCAGATTTATTGCTTAATTAGTGCGGCGACATTTAACACTTTTGTGCTCGCTAAACCTGGTTAAGAATAATGAGCGCCATAATAACTCCAACACTTTTCTTCAAGGTTACAATCCAGACTTAAAAATATTGTATTCTATTTATGAGGGGAGTTTTCCAGCTTCCGAAAAATGTGGCTAATGTTTCATAAAACCTATATAAAACCTATGATATACAAAACCTTTTAGTTTTATAATTGTGCCTGATTTTGAAGGCTTCAATAAAAACATAATATATGAAATAACCAATGTCAAAAGTTAAGTTATTCTTGAACCAATGACTTAGCAGACTTAGCAAACTTAGCATATTATACTTATTTGTCTATAAATTACAAGTTAGAGGAAGGAAACAATTAAACAATGCGTATGCGAAGGAATTACACATCCATTCAACAGCAATTTCAATGATAAAATAAATAAGTAAATTAAACAAAATCAACGGTATGGTAGAATGACATATTTAACAGATTTGAACCCCGTTCAGACCGGAACTTTCTGGCAACTCCCCACCTCGCCTTGTCAGCGTAGGGTCTTAACAGTAAAAACCTTCTCTGTCGGAGTTATATTATATTAATCTTTTCTGCGCTCCAAGTTAAACTGTATCAGTTCCATGCAGATAGATAGGCGAGACACCAGCAGAGTGGGTTTAATGATCGACGTGTATAATTGTAACATAAATGATAATAGATACGCGGTCCATGCTCGTAAATATTATCAAACTTTTGTAGAACAAATAAAACCTCTGTTAGTTTTCAAAAGTTGTGTAATTTAAATGTTTCGCCTCAAAGCATTATAATCCTAAATTGTCAACGGAGATATAAAAGGAAATAACTGGAGGGAAGGAACATTTAAAATTCGTCAAACACGAGTCGAAACAACAGTTAAAATGTAGACACAGACACGAATCCGTTTTGACAATTTAGGATTGTTAATGCCTTTAGGCAAAACATGTCTCTTATTTAAATTACACAACCTTTGCAAATAGAAAAGAGGTTTTATTTCTTTTATACAACATAAATGATAATGTTCTTGCCATGGAATAAGCGACGTTTGCCTCTGTATCAACAACTGATACACACCCAAGCTGACTTACGAGGCATTAGATGCTCTACAAAAACGCTATACAACAAAGGTAAGATGAAAAATGGATAACAAAAATGTATACCTAAACTAGATCGCCAAACGAATACAGAGACTGCATCTTTTGATGAGATTGTACAAATGGCAACAGATTTCAAGCGCGAACTATACAAAAAATATCTACAAGTTTATTACGATAAGGGGGAGTTAGAATAAAAAGCTGTTTTTAATTTATTTATTTATATTTACTCTCCACACGATGAAGAACTGTCGAACCATCCATTAAAATCCACAATGTTCGGTATGTAAATAAATACGGGTATAAAATAATATTAGCACAATAATTCCTAGTAATCTATAATAATAAACCGTTTAAGCAACTTATACTACCTATTTCATCAATGGGGATTTCGGAAACTGTAAGAGGTACGATGTTAGTTAAATGGGACAAAAGTTACGTAAATATGGACACTTTTCATAAAAGCTTTTGATTTTTGTCTATCATGTTTTTCCAGAAGAAATTTTTGTTAAAAATACATCGGTCTGGAAGCTTTAGCTGGGGGACTTTATTATTTCTTATGGACACCAAACTAAATGTGTACAGATTTAAATAGAATATTACTATGCTTTGTAGCCATATATAGCAACACATTTATGAAACTATATAAAAAATTGTTTTCGAACGCAAATGGTGATGTTCTGACAATACTGCCAATAGTATCAAAATATCTGCCAAACCCTGGCTAACTAGTTTTAATGCAAAACATGCGATCTCGGTCAAAAAGAATTTGCTCATGCACCTAAACTATTAATTTTACCAAAAAATTTCATAGGCATAAATTATACAACATTTATTTAACTTTAATTTATTTTTAAACAATTTGAACAAAATTACAGAAATGGCAGATCATTTGCAAAATCGTTGCAAAATGCTAAGAGTAAAGGACGTTTTACACTAGCCGTGCTGGTCACGGTCAAGTCAGGGTCAATTTTGAATAGACCAATCACAATCGCAACTATCGAGCTATGATTGGTCTATTCAAAATTGACCGTGACCAGCACGGCTAGTGTGAAGCGTCCTTAAACCTCCACTTTCTTTGGACCGTATTGAAAAAATTCTTTTAGCTCTAAATTTGTAAATGAAACTTCTAAATATGAAGTTGTGTCCTGATACCTTTAGGCCGATTACAAACACTTGCAGAGCAACGCTGACAATCGGCATTGACTGTGGGTCGACCATTGATATCTTAACAGCTTATTAGCTTTTAGCGATTGATTAATGTATTAAATGTATAGTATTTGTATTAATTAATCGTTCGTTAAGAGTTACTCGGTCACTGTGCAGTGTGCAGCCAGCTATGACTTTCAATGCACACGACATATAAAATGGGTGATTTTAAGGTCTACTTAAAAGTATGTCTGGTACAAAAAAATCACATTATGAGATTAATCAACAATCAAAATTATTAGAACAGATAAGATTTTACAACAGAAAGTTGAGTGCCTGAGCAAGGGTTAAGTTAGTTAGGTTCTTTACTGGGTATCTGAATCTCTTTTCTAGTTTTGCCTGTAGAGCATACCTTTTTTTTAATATTCAGAGTTAGTCAAAATTACCGGAACACCTAAATAATTCACCGTAAACAACTTCAAAAAGTTTTTCAAACCGAAAAACCAAACAAAGTACTTTTGATTTTAAACAAGCTATCGTTTAAATATACGCTTAATTCATTTCATTCTGGAAATTTGGTAACCTTTCCTTTTTCCAAATAGAACAACCTGTACATTTTTACATTTTTAATTCTAAGATTAATTGTAAGAATTGTTTGTATTATTTCTGTATACCTATATATCACTTTTGAGTTATAAGCAATTTATTTTAACCAAACGGATAAAAAATAAAAAAGATAAGAAAAAATAACAAAACACTTAAATAGAATTAAGTTAATTTGAAGTTCAGGAGCTTCGATTACCAAACTCAAACATGATGCGTTTTATAAAAAATGACAAAGATTTCCATCAATCCAAGAATTACAAAATTTCAAAATATACATAGTGTTCTACTAGAAAAAGGAAAAGTTACCAAATTTCCATAGCAAACTGAACACGAGTGACGAGAATTTGTTTAATCTAAAAAGATTAACACAGATTACACTTGGAAAACTATTTAGGTGTTCCGGTAATTATAACTAAATTGATTAATAGCTAAAACATCAAAAATGATATAGTGAAAAAGTTTCCTACAGAATACCTAAAAAAAATCTTAGACTTAATTTTAGAATTAAAAAATTTAAAACTAAATACGTATTCTATTTGGAAAAGGAAATGTTTTCACAATATAATGAACATTCTGTATATTAAAATTATATTTAAACGATAGCTTCTTTAAAACCACAAAAAAAATAATTTTTTAACTGGTTACGGTTGGAGAATTATTTAGGTGTTCCCGTAATTTTGATTAACGGTGTATACAGATCAATCTCAAATTACACAGGAATTAAGGATGGATATAAAACAACAAACTAAGAGGACCCTGTGTAAAAACATGTTTGATATATTGTGCAGTGGAAAACACTGATCAGCGCAATGATGCTCAGCGTAGTACTGCAAAGCTCCATATATTAGGTTTATTCGAGCAGCATTAAAAATAATTAGGTATTCTTCTGCGCATGCGTAATGAAAGTTTTGGAAGGGCAAAACCCCCATTCTGTATGCGCAGAAGTAAGAATAAGTGTTTTATGCACTTATTTTGGTGCTGCTCCTACAAACCTATTGCAATCGCGCGTCGGCGAACCTATATCCGCGCCGCTGTCGCGCCTACCGTGTGCTTCTATATATAGCTATTAATATAGCTGTCCGCGCCGACCGTCAGCGTGGCACTGTAACCGGCCTTAGTGGTTTCTCCGGAATCGTCGCCACAAAAAACGCACACGCACACGCTCGCAGAAACATGTTTTTGTATCTTGGCCCAAAATGTTCACGGGACCCAAAAGACATATTTCCGCTAAAATGTTAAAACTTTTTTCGACACGATTACAATACTTTGTCATACTACTTTGTCACTTTTTCAGTAATTTGTAGTGATACATGAAAAATAAACAAAAACTGTTCTGGAAAGGGTACATATTTACGCAACTCTTGTTCCTTTTAACCGACAACGGAGCTCCTACAGTTTCTGGGATCCCCATGTACATCGTGTTCCATGAGACACACTGTATGATTCCATCCAAATAATAGTTACAAGTCCTTATGGTTTGCATCTCGACCTACGTATGAATACCTTTTGTTTTTACATGTGATCGTGCAAAATGGACATTATGAGTCGATTCTGTGCATATCTATGACGTCTATACGGCCAAATCTATAAGTCATTATAGATCCATATAGGGAATAATGCGACTCTGTGAGCCCAGCAATCCTGAGCACTTCTATAATGTCACTACAGCAAAACCTGTAAGCTGTTGAGTCGCTGATGACGTCAAACTTCAAATTAGAAAATTTCCCATAAATAAATATTTATTATTTAGTTAATATTTTCTTTTGTAATCAATACAAGTAGATACGTATCCATGTGCAATGTCTGAAAGATACGTGGCCACACATGTAGGCAACCCAATATACACTAATAATTGGTATCACTGGCTTAGTGAAAAATTATTTTATGGAAATAAATAAAGGAGTAGCAATTATTTTTAGTATGGGAACGTTGTCGACAAAAAGGGCAAAGGTTCCTTTCATTTAGAAAGGAATTTTTGGGTAAAGCTAATATTTAATAAAACAGCTTTTAACATTTTTTTATTTATTGTCATTATAAATAAGTATTTATTATATTTAAAATAATTCAAGTGATATTTGTCACAAATAAACTAAAAATAATACATAATGCTGTAGAAATACCCAGCAAAAAATAAATAACTGAAAATATGTTTTAATTAGTTTTAGTTATAATACTAATATATACAGTTTAAAACATTGCTTTTTCTTCAATCTGTCTTTACATTTGTTGATACATTCAAAGTACCTTAAGAAAGGCGACTCTTCTCTAATTTCCAATTATAAACCGATTTCAATTCTTTCTAACTTCGGCAAGGTCTTTGAGCAACTAATTTCAACTGTCATATACAAACACATAAGTCCTATATTTCACCTGACCAGCATGGATTCTTGCCGAGAAGAGCTACTACTACGAATTTAGCTACAATTACCCAGTTTCTTTCTGAGGAGATTGATGTAGGCAGACAGGTGGATGTCATCTACACCGATTTTGCAAAGGCATTCGATACTATGGACCATGGGCTCTTACTTTCAAAATTAAACTCGTTTGGCATGTCAACAACATTCTTGAGTCTAATGAAGTCTTACCTTACCGATCGGGTGTGCTACGTTTTCTATAATGGCTACTCTTCTCGAGAGTTTTCTCCGGAATCCGGAGTACCTCAAGTCTAATTTAGGACCATTACTTTTCAACGTCTTCATCAATGAATTGATCTGCATATTTTCCTGTAATGCCCTTGCTTATGCCGATGATTTGAAGATCTTTACCAGGATAGTTACGATGCGGGACGCTGAGTTACTGCAACAAGATCTCGGTCGACTTCACACCTGGTGCAACGACAACGGGCTCAGTCTTAGTATCGAGAAATGCTGTCAGATATCCTACACTAGGAGGCTGCGACCAATCAACACCCACTATACAATTGGCACCGTGCCACTTCATAGACTTACGAGGATGCGTGATCTGGGGGTGATTTTTGATGCTGATCTCAATTTCTCTAGCCATATTGACAATGTATGTGCTCAGGCTTCCCGCATGTTAGGATTCATCACTCGGACTATGGGCAGGACAGCTGATGCAGGTATATTGAAGACACTTTTTTATGCACTGGTGATCTCACGTCTGGAGTATGCAGCAGTTGTCTGGTACCCACTCGCAATCGGACAACAACAATCTATTGAAAAGATTCAGCGTCGCTTCCTAAAACTCCTTTCGTTTGGAGCTGATGGGCAATATCCAGAACGGGGATGCTGTCACGATGCGCTACTGGCACGCCACAATATGACTTCGCTATTGGCTCGTCATGGTCTCACGCGTGCGATGTTTATGGTTGGTATCATTCGGAACAGAATTGACTCTCCAGCTCTTTTGTCGCGAGTGAACTTTTTTGTGCCACGTGTGAACGCTCGACGTGCCAGTGTTTTCCAGGTGCCTCGCTGCCGTACTAACATTTTGAAAAGAGCGCCGCTAACTCAGATGTCTTTGAACGCGAATAACCTGGATATGGACATTTTTCAGTGATGTATCTCTTACGTTTTTGCCTTGATGTTGTGTTGTAATTGATTTGATTACTTTATTCATAATCTTCTTTGTATTATTAATGTTGTTACTTATTTCTAATTTTGTCCTGTATAATGGTGCGCTGTTGGGCAGTAAATATATATTATTATTATTATTATTATTATTATAACAAAATGGTACATGACAAATTTAATTGAAAAGAGGCATTTAATCAAAGAAAAACATCCGCGTTAAATTGTTTTAAAATTGTTGTTTTGCCGTTTGCAAAATTGTTTTAAACTAACAATAATCATTTAAATACTAACTAATAATAATAATGAATTAATAATAATAAGTCACTAACAAACAAAAACTAAATAACTAACAAACTAGACATATAAAAAATAATACATTATATTATAATAAAATAATAATAAATAATCAACAATTTTAACCAATTAAGTACAACGGTTTAGAGCGTAGTCGCTTTAGAGCGTAGTATGAGAAATGTTGAAGGAAAAATGGTAAGACCGGCGCGCCGCGCCGCCAGACCATTGTATGAACACCCTCCAGCGTCAAACCTTTGGTGGTATGTCGCATCGTGTCGCACCTTTGAGACCACAGTGCGACATACTAATAAACATTCCACGCTAGAGAGTGTTTGCCGCATAGTGTGGCAGCGCCGTTCATAAGTGGTAATAACCAAATAGAGCATATTCCACAGCACCATTTAAAAAAGTTAAGTCTTTTTCGACATTGTGTATATTCCAAGAAAGTATCTATTTGCTGTTTACCTCTATGCATCTAAAATATTTTGTATGTAGTCTACTGTTGAATGGAGCTCCTCCAAAATGTGTACCGGTACTTCTAATCGATCTATAAGTATAACCCCAAGCATAGACATGCGTGTAGAAGAGAAGAAAAATCATTCATAACAAAGAACACGTGGGGGCTTGCACATGTACTTATCGTGGCCATATATATACCTATTATGTCCCTTCTTTTGACGTGGATTTTCTCGCAGAACTAGGAGCAAAAAAATTTGAAAAAATTCTGATGCAGTCCTTGATTAATATGCTACAACTCATAAAAATTAGAAAGCTGTATATGTTGGCGTTTTCCCGATTTTTCCAAATTAAGAAGAATTGGCGCTGTTTGTGCCCCGTAAATTCTATTCGTTTAACTTTAGCAATTAATTACTTCAGAAATAATCTATAGATTTCAATGAATTAAAAAGTAAAATCATCTGCGGAATGCTAGTTTTCAATGTGCATTTTTGTAAAATATTTGGATTAGTGGTTGACCTACAAAAAGCTATATTATGCAGTGCCAGCAATTCCGTTATTAGAAGAGCTAGAATAATGAAATATAGACTATAGGCTACCTAATAATTCATAGGTTTAAAGTTTATTACATAATCATTGTTATTTTGCATCTTTCATACAAAAGATCGTGCTGAAACTTCGCGTGAATTCCGACGCTCTACGGTTTTTGGGGTGCTGCGGGGAAGGGAGGCGTTAGCGGTGCTGTCATGTCGGAGAGAACCGACACAGCTGAGAGAACCGGGGCAGCTTATTATCAATACACAAAAATAACGATAACTTGTCAAGGTAGTAATTTTAACTAACAATTAAATTCTTAATTTTGGCATAATTTTGGTTATAATATCTGACCCGGTACGAGAGAAATCTCTTCTATCGATTGGCGTTTATGTTTTCTTCACTTTTATACTATAAGGTTGTAAACAAGATTTTGATGGAAGCGGATAGATCTAATAATATGAAGTTTGCAGATATTCCGATTAGTGGTGAATACTAAATTAAGTTTGCTTGATAAACTCAAAAAATATTTAAAAAGTATGCCCGATTTTGTTATATAAATATTCAAATTATTATAACAGTTTCAACAGTTTATTAATAATATTTAAATACATGCACAAACAATATAAAATAAATACCAACTCTTGGTATATTACATATATTACAATCGTCAGCTCTGAGCGTATAAAACTTAGAAATATAAAAAAACTTATACAAATTTAGCATCGTAAATTTGTAGACACAGATTATTTTGCAGATCGTTCATTAATTTTAAATGCTAATCCCGAAACCCGATTTAAATTGCCAAGAATTTCCATGGGACTTCCAAATGCCTGTTCGTGGTTCGCTTCTGTTATCTTATTGACTCATTTTGCCATTGTTTTTAATTCGGTAATCTGTCGCCGGATATTCAACTTTCTTTGGCGAGGCATAATCGCCGTGTCGTTATATGTGTGGTGTCCGTAAACACTGTTTTCCTAGTAACTAATGCACGTGCGATCCGCCACTACTAGCATCGTCGCTGTTGATCCCTTCCCCCGCTCGCCCGAAAGACCGAAGAGCGCCGCGTCGATTGCAGCAATCATGAGATGCTTCAACTCGATCTTTTGTAGGGAAAATGCAAGTTAAACAATGATTATGTAATAAGCTTTAAACCTATGAATTAGTGGGTATCCTATAGTCTATATTTCATTATTCTAGCTCTTCTAATAAAGACATTGCTGACATTGCATAATATAGCTTTTTGTGGGTCAAGCATAAATCCAATGATTATTTCCGGAGTAATTAATTGCTAAAGTTAAACTAATAAAATTTACGGGGCAAAAACAGCACCAATTCGTCTTAATTTGGAAATATCGGGAATACGCCAACATATACAGGTTTCTAGTTTTTATGAGTTGTAGCATATTAATCAAGGACAGCATAAGAATTTTTTCAAATTTTTTCGCCCCTAGATTTGCGAAAAAATGGACTTCAAAAGAGGGGACATAATATATGGCCACGATAGTACTATGCTTGAAGTTCCTAAAAAAATGCTAGTACCGTAAATAAAATATGTAGAAGCTTGTGAATGCTGCTTGTTATATAGCCCCGAAGCACAGAAGAATAATTATCGTCCACCATAATTGCCAAGGGTTAATTTAATTTGGAATGTAGCGTGTATGATTGCCAATCTATAATTCTTCTAATTTAAAAATTACATTATTGATGCAAAGTATTTCGGCGTTCCCGATTCATCTATTTTATTGCACTGATAACACACGTTAAACGTCTCAACCGCTGCACTCCTACAAGGTGACGCTTTGGTGGAAGAGATGTACACAGAATTGCATGTCTATAAGAGAGTTATATGAGAGTTATAGCGTTCTATAAGGGTTTCGAAACCTATACGCTATAGATCCGTAACGTTATAGAATCTTAAGAGTGAAAACACAGAATCGACTCTTTAGTCTCATATACGATTTAAAATGACCATGTAAATATTGGTTAAAAAAATAAAGAGTATTTGTCACAACTGTTCTAACGAATTTTTTTAAGTTTTAGCGAAGAAATGAATCCAGAGTACGTATTTGAATATAATTTTGATTTCAAAATATACAACAATTTTCGGTGACTTTTCACTCGAATTATATCTGTCTTTGTTATTTGTTTTACAGAAACCACATATTTTCCTGATACATTTCTGTATTGTTAGATTGACACAATATTCTACGAATGGTGTCGTTTTAAATAGGAATTCGAATGGCGAATGGCATACTGGAAACCATAGCCTCAATTCCGTTCGAATGAGAGTAAACACAGAAAATCCATAAAAATAAATCACAAAGACGTAAAACGACGTAATATTAGCCCAGCTTGCAGCACCCTTCATGGCGATACATAAAACTGAAATTTAATAGTCGTAAATTTGAATATGGCGCTTCATCTGACATCTTTACATATTGCATGTGTCAGCGTAATGCCCTTCTTTTTATGGATACTCTCCACAGAATTAAAAATTGTATGTATTCTTGTACGAAAATGGTTTATGTTTTATTTGTTGGCTAGTCATTGAAGCCTTTAAAGTTAATAGGAAGCAGCCGTTCAGAGACAAGTTACATGACACTAAGCTAACCAACCACAGCGCCAACTACAGGTACAGCGGTCGCTTTCAAAAGCTTTTAACCGTTATCCATCAGTGTCAAATATATTAGCGTTCAGCATTTAAGTCGTTTCGTGCTTGGAGATTTGATGTTACGAATTAACTATCGAACCTTAGAAACCACCATACATATTTTAGTCCTAACATAATTTTCTTCGCAAGTAACCTAATGTGACAAAATAGGGTATATGACTGTATTAAAAATATGGCTTGTATTATACTCAACCTAATAGATTACACTTTAAGAAAACTAATCGTTATTACTTTTCAAAAAAAATATGCTTTATTTCTATTAAAAACCAAAATTAAAATTGAATTTTATTCACGTCCTATCACGTGATTGAAAGCGCTCTGTAATTGGCTCAGTCTCCAGTGACGTCATTCGTTAGTACGCTTATGAATCTCCCGTTTAAATTTACTACGTTAATTTACAAATAATAGAAAACAACTTTGTTAAAGCGGTTATTGGTAATATACCGAAGGTTAACGCGTTGATGGTGGGATTCGTCTTTAAACAAAATCCTTATTTTTACGCTCCGGAACTAAGCATAACTTTGTAGGTTAGGTTAGTCCTAACCTTCAACTGTCAGATTATACCTGGATCGAAAATACGATAGATCACTTATTCTAGTCAGTTTTACTTATGTCGAAGTAATCTTCACAACAAAAACACTTTTATTGGCCCCTATTTATTTCGATTGGATTTCTACGAGCCAGTCTCAACCACTTTCTTCGCAGCTTCAAATCTTGCGGAACAGCTACAAATAGTTTATCCGGAGTTTTTATTGACATATTTCTGCATTGTGGATATATACACCATATATAAGCCATTCATATGTAGAAATTGTCAAAACAACACATCCTACAACCCAACTGCCAAACGGCGACGACGCCGATGCTTACAGACCATATGAGCCGATTGGACATCTAGTATCGTGTGACGTCACAAAAACCATGACCTACGTACAACAGAAGCTATCGTTTTGGCGGTACTTTTTGTGATTCAATTTTTAACGCTGATTTTTTTTTAATAATTGAGTAAATAATTACGAAAAATAATGCATTTACAAAATAGAGTGAAGGAATAACCTCATTAAGATGGTTTTCCTATAATAATCAAATACCCTATTGTTTTGACTTCAAATAAACAGCCCTTACCAACAATGTACGTATGTAAATTAATTGTATGTAGCAATTGTGTCAATTATTTGTATTAACAATACTCGTAGTAATTGCAATGGTCGCCTATTTACTAAATGACGGTATATATTTATATTGTAAGCAAGAGGGAGGAATATGAAGGCTGTGTTTTAGCCAAATTTAGTTAATTGTAATTAGAATTTAAATTTTTGTGGTTGATGCCCATTAAAAAGTAGTTTTCCCTCTGTGTGTGTTCCTAATCGCTGTTTCTTTGTTAATGTGACTTTAATGGGCATCGATTTTTTACGCAGTTGTTGGACATAAAAATATCGCTCGAGCTCTATATAACTAAGTGCATACCAAATAACGTCATATGTCATGTTGTGTTTATAAATATTACTGTAAATAACGTATAAAGCATGAAAATGTATATTCATTTAGAGAAACCTGTTCATCTGTATAAACATGTATATCTAAGATGTGTATATTCGAGTAGTGAACAATAATCAAATTATTCACAAAATTATCATTATTATACTCGGTGATTCACTTTTCGTTCCAGAAACTCCAGCAGCGAATTCTACTAATCAAAGTATCGAAAAGAAAAATCACAACCTATACCCTGAAACGCTTACTATATACAGGTTGGTACTTATTTCATCATTAGCAAGTTTTTATTATGTAACACTAAATTATTATCCTATATAAAGATCATTAAATGTATCATTATTTTAAATCTTTTATAGCTTTTGAAATACCTAGAAATATTTTGGTGCATCAAGGTGCTTCAACTTTGCTTAAATATATTATTTATTCTTAGTATAAGAGATATTTGCTATAACTATATAATTATGCTCTGTTGTATCTTAAAATTTTATACCTCTTTGTACATATATCCCGCATAAAATATATTGTTGCTGTTAAATATTTACAAGACAAGGTATGTATACTATCCATGTATATCTGTGAACAAAATAAACAATATATACGTAAAGAATATTATAAATTTCAATTCCAGTCTCCTTAGCTTAGGAGCTAGATCTCGGGATGGTTTATCACAAAGTAAATAAAATCGATGAATAAATCATATTTCGGTATTCTAAATCACTATTGTGATCAATTGTGAAGATTATGATCATCAAAATCTGATTATACGTTCGAGAGAAAATCTTTAAAAATGTCAATGAGTTTTAGTGATGTGTTAATTTATTTTGTAAATAGTGACATGTAAGTAAATTGTCTTCTAGAACTTTATAATTAATCAATTAAGTATAATTTTTTTATATTAATTATTATTTATATTTTCAAATTATAACAATGTACTTTGGAATTTTACAGCTCACAAATGCAGCTTTTATTTATTGGAAAAACACATTTCAAGACATCAATTCTCAGCCATCATCACCGGTCATGTTTTTTCTTTTGTTTTTCATGAAGATGCATCTCGTTATATGGGTGAATACAGTTAAGTATTATGCTCTGAATACCATCTGATATCTTCACATATAGTCCTTATCGCTTCCTCAGACAACAAAACTAAGATTTTTTCAAACCTATGTTTTGTGCAATGCCAGCGCATGTATCGAATATTTACGCACGCTTATGTGCGGGAAGTGCCAACAACAATGTTTGATGTACAGGTTTGCTGCAACCAAAATGTATTTTTAAATGCCTCATGGGTTACTCATACCAGCTACGTAGCGTTCTAAGAATTACTAATTACTAATTTCGGATGACAATTTAGGGTTAGAGAAATTTTAGTATTTCCATCGCTAGTATTCCCATCGTTCCACAGCCTGATTTGGCAAGAAGCGAACAACACAGTTTGCATACGTCAGCAAATATGATTCTTTTTATTTTTTTTCTAACTGACCTTACTATTAATTATTTTCCTGCTTTAGTTAACTCATAATTACTGTTGAAAATATATAAATTATATTATTAACCTATAGACCAGGGTCGATAATTTTTGAAACCAAGAAAAATAAAAGTGGAATGAAACCCCTTGGAGAAGGAAGAGAATATAACAAAACTGAAAGGAAAAATAATTTACGGGCGAGGTGAGGTCGGGAAGTGGAAGATGACTTTTTAAGGGTAAAAAGCGGTTTATCTCGATTTCCGGCAAAACTACAAGTATATACAGGGTCCTGCAACTAAGCTCCCGTCTTCTGTAGCTCACTTACTCATTAAGCTAAGAGTTTGACATTTTGCAAGCTTACCCTGTACTTCAAGGTACAATTCAAGAAATTATTTTTTATTATACAGGTGTTCCAAAAATGTGCAACGCCATGGTAATATATTTTTTTAAATTGCTTGCTATACATTTTTCTACATATTTGGAAGCCTTTTATGGTTGCCTACATATCACCAGAATTTTACTGAAATCGGTTGAGTGACCGCAGCGGAAAAAAATAAAAACCAAAAAAAAATTATTTTGCATCGTAGGCTTTAAAAATCAATAAAAACCACAAAATGCACTTCGTTAATAAAATTTTGCGACGTGCTTATTAAGTTAGATGTAATAGTCTCGTTGACCAAGTGACATTGATCCAAATTATACAGGGTGACCAAAATCGAGTGTCAAACTTGTCAAACTTCAAAGCGTGTTATTGTTCTTATTTTAAATTGGAACCCATAATTTTTTTTATGTGAAATGATGCAGAATTAAAAAATAAACATTGTTTCTAAATACAACCCCATAACAATTCCCAATAGTTTAAAACTTATTCGCCAAAAACTCGTACGTGGCTTTGAAAAACAATTTATTTCATAAAAAATAATAGACGTATTTTAGATTTGAACGTACTTAATTAATAAGTAGTTATTCAAATGCTAAATTTACTGCATAATGTATCTATAGTGGTAAGGACGGAAATAGGTAAATTTTGCAGTAAATTTAACAATTGAATACCTACTTAATTAAGTACAGTAAAATCTAAAATACCTCTCTGCGTTATATTTTATGTAATAAATTGCTTTTCAACGCCACGTACGATATTTATTACCTAAATTGCCGTCGGAAACGTTGAAAAATGAATTTTTTGCGAATAACTTTTAAAATATTGCGAATTGTGATGGGGTTGTATTCAGAAACAATATTTATTCTTTAATTCCGCATCGTTTAACCTAAAAAAAAATCTGGGTTCCAATTTAAAATAAGAACAATAGCGCGCTTTGAAGTTTGACAAGTTTGCCACTCGATTTTGGTCACCTTGTATAATTTGGATCAATGTCACTTGGTTAACGAGACTATTACATCTAACTTAATAAGCACGTCGCAAAATTTTATTAACGAGGTGCATTTTGTGGTTTTTATTGATTTTTAAAGCCTACGATGCAAAATCAATTTTTTTTGGTTTTTATTTTTTTCCGCTGCGGTCACTCAACCGTTTTCAATAAAATTTTGGTGATATGTAGGCAATCATAAAAGGCTTCCAAATGTGTAGAAAAATGTATAGCATGCAATTTAAAAAAATATATTACCATGGCGTTGCACATTTTTGGAACACCCTGTATAATAAAAAATAATTTCTTGAATTGTACCTTGAAGTACAGGGTAAGCCTGCAAAATGTCAAACTCTTAGCTTAATGAGTAAGTGAGCTACAGAAGACGGGAGCTTAGTTGCAGGACCCTGTATAGTAAATGGTGATATACACGCGGGATGTAAATTTTAATAAATTAAAAATTACAGCCACAACCTTAATTTGAACCAGGGATAAAACTACAAGTCCTATGGAAAAAAGTTAAATGGCGAAGTTGTAAGTAATACAAAGATCTACAACTTTTGGATTTACACTTTTTTCACATAACCTCAAAATTTATGTGAAAAATTCAAATAACCAAGTTTTCGGTTTTTTATTTTTATCTTTTACAAAAAAAAATTCATTTACGAAATTTTGTGGAAACTGCCCTTTTATGTCCCAAACACACTATAATTTTTTTAATTTAAAATATTTATTTTTTTATCTTATTTTGACTTAATATCGAAAAACCAGTCTAATTTTCAATCAAAATTCTCACGTCAAAATATCTCATTTTTTTAAAAAGTCTGTGGGCCTTTTGTTCGCTGAAATCTCTACTTTCTGATGGTGTAAAAAATGTATACATTACTATGGTAAATGTTCTCAAAAAATGCAAAGAAATGGAAAAGGTTCAAATCCGAATTTTTTTAATCGTTGTGTTTAATTTTGAGCTATTTATTAAAATTTATACTTTAATTACACCAAAAACGTAACATTCCATGTTATATTGATAAACAGAAAAATTACAAATCAAACAATTAGGCCTCATTAGCTCAGATGGGAGAGCATTGTGCTAGAAACGCAAAGGTCCCTGGCTCAAATCCAGGGATTTACATCCCGCCTGTATATCACCATATTATTAACCAAACAATTAAAAGTTGGATTTAAAGGGTACTTCATCTAAAAAATTATTTTTTCAGTAAGAAAGTTAATTTACTAAATTCCATTTACATTTGTTAGTATCCATTACTTTTGTCTCTTTCATGGCATGTCTTCATCGTTAGATTCGATAAACCTTCCAGATTCTAGTAGATCTTCGAAGTCTTGAAGACCATCACCGTCTTCGTCTCCCATATTAGTTCCAGTCTGCATTGGTTCTTCATCCACAATTTCATCTGAATGACAAGTTCTTCGTAGCCTTTTTCTTCTACATTGGAGCATTTATCAAAACAATGACAATTTGAGCATAAATTTGTGCATTTGAAACCATGTTTTCGGCAGCCACATATTAAACATCCAGTTTCACAGCTGCAGCAAATCGTCTTGAGCAATATTTCCGGAATTAATTCCTTTTCTGTAAATTTGGGCATAATACCACGTTGATGTTGCTTCCAGCCCCAATCCGTTGCTGTCACTTCGTTACCCAGCCAAGTTTGAAGCTGATAATATGCCCTGTAACAATGTTGTTCTGCTGCACCTTCTGTGGGTGGGAGATTTGCCAATATGAAAGATGATTTAATTTTTGCCAATTGATATTTTCGAAATCTGAATTGATTCAGTGTTATATTACCATTTTTACATTTATAAATAGATTTGATTAATTGTATTCCGTTTTTTTCGATATACTCTTTGTTTGCATCTTTTTTTTTTAAATATTGGCCAAATTTGCCAAATTTTTATCGTCTAATAGTGAATTTACGATACTTTTCTTTCCCCGGCAAATCCAGATGTTGTATCGCGACCAGAAAAACAATGCAGAAATGCAACGATGTTTTTGAAGGATTCATATTTGAAACTATTAGACGTAAAAAATAGATTTGTTACATTTCCAGAACCTGGCTTGTGAAAATAAATGTCATGATTATTTGAATTTAATTGATTCAAAAGGACCAAAAGATCAATATCTTGACCCACAACAATGACAGTTTTATTAGTATCTCTGGTAATTTTTATCGAGGTATTAATTATGTTAGCATCAGCATCTTCTTTTGCTTGTTTACAGGAAAATCCTTGTGACTGTAATCTTTTCATTAAAGTTTTTATTATTTTGTCCTTGTTTTTCTCCTTAGATAAAAATTGTTCTTGCAAAAATGGTATTTTTGTATGGTTTTGATAATTGAACTCTGGAATATTCTCTGAGGTTTTTTTACGACTACGTTCTCCTCTTTTAGTTGAATTAGCTGCTGGTACTGTTGTCACACTAACTGATTGATGGGTACCCATCAAAAACGAACAGCTGCTTGCTGCGTAATGTTTTTCTACATAGCGCAAATATTTATTCATGATCTCTTCCACCGTTTCATTTTTCTGCCAAATTACTTTGTGCAGTAAAAATCCACTGTCGACGACATGCACAATGGCGTCAGAATGCGTTGGTCCATTCGCACTCACAAATAATTCGTAAAGTTGAGATTTAACATTCCTGAGACCATTTTCTGTAAACAGTGATAATGGAAAAGGTGCAAGTTCGTATTGTAAATAAGTTTCCATATCTTTTTTACTGTCGATAGTTAACTATATTCTTTGAAATAGCAATAATGGATCGATGGCTATAATATCTCCGTTTAACATCTCTTTTTAGTCGATATTCCCAGGAATCAATGTGTTGCTCTGTAGTTTCAAAAGAAATATTACAAAAATCTTCCATTTCATTGCAAACTTCGACAAGTATGATCATTGTTAATATGAATGTTGTTAAAACACTTTCAGACAAACCACGGCCATGTGTAAGTCGATGAGTTTTCATAGAAGTCATCAAAACTTGATCGATCGTCATATCCGTCCAAACTCCCGACCAAAACTTATGAGTACGTCTAATCGTAAAGAATCCTTCGGTTCTTCCTAATCGCGTAAATTCATAATCATCATTTATTGTGTTTTTAAGCTTACGCATATCTTGGAGGTAAAGATGGCCAGATTTTGCGTCTAAAAAGTGCCCACTTGCATGAAAATAGGGAAGCATTCTTTCCACGCAGTTTAAATGTAATTCCCAATTACCTGCACGTTCAGCCCGTATGAAATCTTTAACTAACGAGACCATTTGCCAGTACTGCATCTAAAGTTTTGCGGTAGGACCTCTTCTTTGTACTAATTTTAGATGCTCGATAAATTTCTCTTTTATGATCTTAAAATCTTCGTGAATTTTTTGTTCCTATTTCCGGAAAAAATGCATCCATTATCCACTTTTCTGTGCCCGACAACTCCATAGATGAAAAAATTAATTCAGACAAGGCGAGCTGTACTATAAAATGTCCTCTGATAGCTCGTGCATATGCGTGCCCGGAAAGAGCTTTATGGGACGAATTTTACGCATATATTTCACAAAAAGCCTCCTTAAGTCCACTACCATCCATGATGAATCCAATCGCTCCGAGGAACGATATCAATAAATGAAATCCCCCAAGTCTTACTTGGATTGACGACAGATTGTAGGGATCATTATCTAAATCAATACTGGCCAAGATTTCATGAGCCTTATGGTATAGCAGTTGGTCAAACGTTACGAACACAATCTTTTGCTCTTGTTTTTTGGCATTGTTTAGCCGCTTCTACCAACGATGTGAAAATTGTATCATAATCACTCGGTGGATTTTTAATAAATGGCACAATAGTTGACAAATTAGTATGTAACTTCTCCATGAACCCATTCCAACCATCGGATTTGTTGTTTGCAAAATTTGAATAAGACCATGTAAAATCTGCCGAAAAAATTTCATAGTTGTCCGTAACATCTAAAATATCTTCTATCTGAACTGTTTTCAATCCATCGGAATTTTTGTTTTCAAAACGTTTCTATTTCACAAATCCAATTTCGCCTATCTTTTCAGAAGATGGACTCTGTTTTAATCTAGAGATGGTTTTCTTTGAAGTAACACTAAACGCCGGAGTAACAACCATTATTCCACCCATTGCATGGAAAGTATTCTTGCCATCAATCGTGCATGTATTATGATCCGCATTGTCATAAACAAATTGAACGTATGAATCCGGAGAAAACGTATGATTAGCAGGGTCCTTGATAATTGATGCTTCAAAGCGCAAAGATTCTTCATATGAGGAACACAAACCTAAAAAGAATAATGATAATTAGTCGATCAAACCTTTAGGCGCTTATTTTTGTAAATCATCGACGACAAACCAAGTAAAATTAGAGAATTGTCTTTGTTACTTTTACACACAATATTCAAAAAAACTTGCAAAGTTTCAGGAACATCCTTATAAGGATTGCCTTCGTTAAAATCTGGAATTTCGTAGTAATTCATATCGTATACTTTACAACGTATATCTTCTAAAACAATTTCAGCAGCCATCTGAACAATTCTAGTTCGTTCGCCCTCTTTACTTTTTAATCGCTTTTCGTACCAGTCTTTGCAGAGTTTCTTAGTTGCAGTACCATTTTTGTATAAAATTATCATGTCTCTTTTAATTAAATGACACTCGATATCGTTCTGAAAATGATCTTTGAAATTTTTCTTTATAGTGGTGTAGTCTGTCAGACCTCCTGAAAATCCCTCTTTTATTTCATTGACAGAAAATTGGCATTCTGTTTCGTTGTCAACGATATAATTAATAAGATAATTAATAAAATTCTTAGTGTTTTCACATGCTGAGCGACCCCTTTTTCTTTCAGTTCTTTTCCGATAAAAGCTAGACATACAAGCAGTGTGCATAATGCGCTCCTACTGCTACTAAATCTAGCACATTTCTCAAACGAGCTGAAATGCTTTTATCAAAATCATTTAATGTTTTGTTTTTGAATGTACTGTAATATATTATCTCTTGGGTATCGATGCTTTGAACAGATGAAATTTTTTCCTTTGAAATATTACCGAAAAATCCACCGCAGAGAAAGCAATGTACCACACAATAATTATTGTTTAAATTGTGAAACTATAGCAACTATTCGATTGAATAGGTCCATACGCAAAGCGTCCACAATGAATTTCACTTATTTGGTTGTTAATTATAGTAGTATATCTCGACTTGCAATTTTTGGTTTATCATTGTAACATGGAATCTTACGTTTTTCGAGTAATTAAAGTATAAATTTTAATAAATAGCTCAAATAGCTGCTTGTTTGATATTAAGTCAAACGAAGATAAAAAATTAATACTTTAATCAAAAAAATTACAGTGTGTTTGGGGCATAAAAAGGTAAGTTTTCACCAAATTTCGTGAAAGATTTTTGTTTGTAGAAGATGAAAATAAAAAACATAAAACTCGGTTATTTGAATTTTTCGCATAAATTTTGAGGTTGTAAATACAAAAGTTGTAGATCTTTTTATTGCCTACAACTTTGCTATTTAACTTTTTTCCATAGGACTTGTAGTTTTGCCGGAAATCGAGATAAACCGTTTTTTACCCTTAAAAACTCACCCTCTTCCACTTCCCGATCTCAGATCGCCCGTAAATTATTTTTCCTTTCATTTCTATTATATTCTCTTCCTTTTCCAATGGGTTTCAATCTACTATTATTTTTTCCACTGTTTAAAATTTTCAAAGGCTTCAGTACTGGTCTACTATAATAATACTTACTGTGTTCTTATTTATTTCAAAAAGCTAATATAAATTATAGATATTATATTGTAATTAATGTATTATAACGAGATTTGGTGATACAATTTTAAATAAATACACCGAAAAGAAGGCGAATCAGAAAAAAGGAATAGTTATAAATTATGTAAACCAAAGGAAAACAGTGCTCTAAATAAGTAGGTTTAGAATAGAATCGTGGTAAAATTAGTTATTAGCTAAAAATAGAAAAAAATATAATGTCCTGAATTACTCACATATCTTTATACCGAGTGTCCCAAAAAAATTATAACACTGCGTGATTATAAAAACAGCATATATTTAGATGGATTACAGATTAAAAGTACAAACTAAAGAAGACAAATGTAGAATTTGTTTAGTCAGCGCAAATTTTCAAATTGATGCCCGTTTTGATCCAAATTGCTGATAACGCGAAGCAATGGAATCGCAAACGTGGTGAATCATTTCATTAGGAATTTGGTTGCATTTTCTATCAATTTCCGCTTTCAATTGATCAACTGTTGCTTGCCATGATATTTTCCTGCAACAAATTCAAGTAAACAGCACCAGTCACAGTAAAAAAAGCATGGTCCAATTACACCCCGCGCTGACAATACACACCACACTGTAACTCCTGGCAAATTTAAGTGATATTCTTCTGTAACATGAAGAATCTCTAGTGCCCAGTAGCTGCAATTGTGGCGATTGATCGACCCGCCTAATTTGAATGTTGCCTCATCGCTCCAAATAATCTTGTGTGAAAACTGTACGTGCTCTGCACATTTTCAAGGTACACTCACAAAACTCTATTCTCCGATCAGAATCATCTTCATTGAGGGTGTGGATTAATCTTGGAATGTAAACACTATACCACCCCATGACCATCATTTATGTTTTTACGTTTACTACAAACCCCTTTACCAATTCCAATAATAAAAGTCTTGTCTACAATTAATACCCGCTCTCAACTTTATTTACCACTATTAATGTTATTACGACACGTTTTGAAACACCTGCAGGTACTAGTAGAACATTTATTTTTTTATTTATTATTATTATATTATTTTACTTTATAACCCCTGTTAAAATGAAATATGAATAATATTATAAAGTACTGAATATTTCTTTTGAAACGTTGTGTAAGTACACAACGTAGTTTCTGTACACACAACTATTATACAAATGTTGATTTTGTTTGAATTACCTTCTTATGTACTCCGCTAGTAATTTTGGAATAAAAATACTGAATTCTCTGAATTTTCTCGCAACACTTTATCGGACATATTATTAGTAGCTCTGTGAGATTCAACATAACAACACCCATCGGTCCTACAATTAATATGAGAACATGATTATTTGACAGTACCATAATATATTGTTACGCAAATGTTATTGTGTAACAGGCGAGTTTTGTTTCTAGGCATTTTTTAAACACCGGCATGAGTGAAAAGTTCGCGCTATAACCAATTTTCAGCCCTTAGTGTCTGGTGAAAATGTTAGTCGGCGGAATTGCCTGTACTCTCGGAGGCCATATCTACTTGGTGCAAAAATCTAATAAAGGCCTTGCGGAATCAGAGGAAGGAAGCGTTTGATTGGAGACCCAGATCCAAGGGAGACAGTGGTCATTTGATACTCGGGGCAATTCGGTGTGAACTGGATAGTAAAAAATGAAACCGACCAAATTTACAGCGAAGGTGGTGCTTATAAATTAACTTTACCTAATTAGTTACTATCTATTATAAAATCTATTAATGTATATAGTGTTCACTTTGTACAAAGATGTATGGTTTATTTGTGATAGTTCAGTTTAAAATAATACAAATAATACATTGCCTAAAATATGATATTTTAACAACAATAACATTAAAACTAAATTCTTTAAATGTCACACCTCCCATTTGACACATCCGGGGTGAATACGGCAAACCTACTGGCTTGCTCTCAAGTTTGACAGTTTTTGCATATTGTCAATAAATGGTGCAATATCCTTTTTCCACATAATCTGAAAACAACCAAATATTATCTGAAATCTTTTCATTAGGAGATGGGATGTTTTGTTCTAGGAGAGCATCCTTAGGCCTTGTTGTTCGATGTAAATGTTGTAATTATGTATACCTTGTTGGTTTTTCATAATATAGGGTATCTATCTATCCACATTACGCTGAAAGACGGTATAACAGACAGCTGTTTTTGTCTGCGTCACTCACATGAACCTTCTAATGCGGTTAGATGATACGAGATGGCGCCAGTATTTAAAATCATTGAAGTAGAATTATATGTATGTAGCCGAATCGTATAGATCGCCGATCCGGGTAGTTTGACGATTCGGTAGATCGCCGAGCAAACTCGCGTTACGGTGCTCGCAAAAATTGATTATAAAAATGTCTGAAAAATAAAAGAAATCAAATCTAAAATAAAACCAACCAACCAAGAAACCAATATATATTCTGAGTAAGAAGTTTCCTATGGTTTTTTGCCTTTTTAATTCAAAGAGAAAATGAAATATCTGTGACTTTTTTGTCAGGGGAAAACCTTCAAAAGGCCCTGGCTACAGACTTGTGTAGATTGCCGATGCGTGTAGAACGCCGCGATATAAATCGCATGCATAATTTTACGATAGAACCGCTCGCCTATAAAATTATGTGTTCGTCAAACAATATACTATTGTTATGGTTACTACATAAATGTCAGTTTAAATGGTGGCAAACAAATAAAAATTTCAGTTCTCTGTGATTATTCTTATGCACTTCTCCGTCACACACGGAAACAGAAACATAACCGCTCCTATATAACTATTATTTTTTATCCCAACTGTTATTTTTGCACGGTTATCGTGCTGATTACTGGTGGCAACACTGGACAGCACAGTCGTACAGTAACAGTTGTATCTGTTATTTATGAAAAGAAGGAACTGTTGCGAGCTATTATTAGCAAATACCTGTTATAAAATACCAGAATAACCACCTAATTTGCCGACCAACCACCACTAAAAAGTAACAACCCATTTTTTTACATAATTTTCAGCCAGACAGTTTTTGTATCATATTGTTCTTTATAATTTTCCAGTAAGAATTTAATACATTATTTTATAGTGCTTATGTCGACCGATAATAAAAATGTGATGCTTCTCAAAGTAATGCAGGAAACAGATTGCCTACAGAAACTGCACGGTCAAATGCAAATTTTAATACTTATTTATAAATAAAGAAAATTATAAAATCAAGAAATAACAAACAAGCACAAAAAACAAAAATATAGAGAAAAAGATAAAATAAACCATCACCACGCGCTTAACAAAAATGCTTATTTTCTAGTTTTATTTCACAGTAACGTCCCATTATAACAAAACAATGCTACAACGCGTAATATGAAAAGCAGGAATATTTGAGTCTTTCAATTCTCGCTTTGCGTTATGAAAATGAATCCTTTTTATGTTCTGAACTAATTATACATCGTCTTCCGTGGTAGTAACCCGTCGTCTTCCCGAATGTTTTCTTCCCTTGCTTAATGTCACCAGTTTCTTCCCATTTTGTTTTAACGGAGAGCTGTTTTCTTATCTACCTACAACCCTGCAATTTGGCGATAAAACCTGTCCTTTTCAATACATGTTAATTACGGCATGGTAGTAATATACAGATACGCAGGTGTATGATTTGAAGTTTGATAAACTTTCAACTCGAAATATAAAAAACCTGAATTACACGACACAAATTAGCTGTACGTCTACATTCAAAGTTCAAAACGACTACATTCAAAATATTCACTAATGAGTGCCTCGTAATGTCTAATTCTGTTTGCCATGCTAGTACAATAATATCATTTTAAATTGTAGCAAGTAAAATAGTAATAAATAATATTTTCAATTTGTTGTGATTATGTGTATGCATTTTTTCCCACACGCACAATGCACAAGCACAAACACTACCACATAAATAAATAAAATAAAAACGTTCTATTGGCTTTCCTAAAAAAAATTGGCTCAACACAATAAAAAATAAGCTCATGGTACAAAATATCAATCATATATCACATGGCACCTATCTGTTATTTCTTATCTCAACGGTTATTTTTGCAACTGTTACGCACGGTTATCCTGATGTTGGCAATATTAGACACTGCAGCGGTCCCAACGTATCAAATTGTATTGTTGCTTTTAATGCGAAGTAACTATTGCAAACTATTATTACCAAATTGCAGGTATAAAATAAGCTAATTAAAACAGCCACATCTAATTTGCTTACTTGTGGCAACACTGGAGTGATAACCTAACTTAGACAATGAAATGTTAATATTCTTGACGAGGCACATTCAAAAATCGGTCGCTACCACTTGTCACCATCTATCCTTGCAAAACACCGGAAAACACCTTACTTTATAAGTGGACGATTTGAGTTAAATGTATGTTTATTATTAAATCAAATCAATTGCTGTTCTTGTGATTGCAGATCATAGCTTATATGAAAAGGCTGTCAACTTATTATTTGGTTCCTGCAACATGCATCTTAAAGCATCTGCAAGAACCGAATAATAAGTAGAGAACACACCACTTACTCCGCAAGACGATCCTTGGATGGCAGTTATTCAGAAGTGGAATAATTTGTACCTTTATACAGAGTGTTTATGGTCTTCTGATTTTATTTTCAAGGGGTGATTAAACATCATAAAAGAAGGCATTTAACATAAAAATGTCTTTTCAAAAGTTACATAATAAGAGAGATATGCAATTACTGACCTCAGCTTACTTAGTAAAAAAATTCGCTGATAACTTATCGTGTGAGTTTAGAGTTACTTTTCACAAGCGTTTTAGCGTTAATAACCTTCTTTTAAGGTGTTTAGACACGCTTTAACATTAAATACAACGAAAAAAGTAACAGTAATATCAGTCTTATTATGCAATTTTTACGTTAATGGCTTTCTTTTAAGATTTTTAATCACCCCTTGAAAATAAAATCACAAGACCGTAAACATCCTGTATAAATAAAACAAAGGTGTTGGTTAAATTGTATACTGGATTTTAATTTATTCGATTAACAGAAATTATTATTCTACACAAAATATAAAAACCCTCGGACCGCTTTCCCGCATGGAATACGAGCATCGTTTCTTAAGAACGGCATATCGCGATGAGATATACCTTGCCAAAATTTAAAATTGGCAAACGCATCACTTGTTTAGCTTTCTAAACACCGGATACAGCCTGTAACGCTGCAATACCTCATTAATCCGCACTCAGAATAATAGGGGTCGGCATGAATAGATTCTAATTTCATTCCGAGAGCACACGTTTACAATCCGATTGCTCCCCGAAGGATTGATCAACCCGATGTACAGCTAAGTTGACCATTATATCGATAGCACATCCATATATAACATCCATTTATAACACTCTCGCTGTGGTGGCGTTTGTCAAGTTTAACCAAACCTACGTGCTGGTAGGTGAGCTAGCACTGAGTTCTGAACGTAAATCTTTCCGCATTTGGTTATCGATAAAAGATCATATGAATCAACTTCATTTGTCAATCATCTTCCGTTTTTAGTAAGTACTAGAAACGGGGCAGACCTAATAGGTCTGCGCATCGCCTAGATGGGTAGATCGCCGATTCGGGTAGATCGGCGATGCGGGTAGAACGCCGGTGCGGGTAGATCGCCGATGCGGGTAGATCGCCGAACCGGGTAGAGCGCAGATCCGGGTAGATTGCCGACTCGGTAGATCTCCGATCCGGCTAGATCGCCGATCCGGGTAAATCGCTGAACCGGGGAGACCGCCGATCTGGACAGATCGCCGAACTGGGCAGATCGCCGATCCGGGTAGACCGCCGATCTGGGCAGATCTCCGATCCGGGTTGATCGTCGATCCGGGTTGATCGTCGATCCGGGTAGTTCGCTGATGCAGGTAGATCGCCGATCCGGATAGATCGCCGACGCCGAAATCTGTAGGTTTTCACCATCTGTCGTACTGGGCAAAGTCGCGCAAGCGCGACTTTGCCGTATACAGTGCTCGCAATAATTATTTAACATTTTGACAATGAATAATTGATTTTCAAAATGTTTGAAAAATAAAAGAACACAAATTTAAAACAACCAAGTAAAAAGTTTCATATGGTTTTTTGCTTTCATTCAAAGCGTAAAACAAATGTGTGACCCCTTTTGTCAGGGGATAAACTCCTTATTTTTGAATTATAAACAGGGATGTTAGACAAACATTTTTTGTTATTTTGAAGGACACAAACAATTTTTTTTATAAAATGATGTGTTTAACAGAACGATGTTTTTAAACACTACGCAGAAAACATGTTCAAAACATGAAATAAAACATGTTTTAAATCACATACAAAAAAAAAAAAAAACAGAATAAAAATATCACGCAAAAATTTTATTTGTCTGCATCCTTTTCATCAAACTGTTTAAACATGTTTAAACAAAATAGTTTAAACAAAATATTTGTTTTAAAACATGTTAAAACACCGTTTTAAACAAACTGAAAACAAACTGTTTTAAACATAACAACTGTTGGTATAAACAATTAATCAAAATTTGTGCAGAAGAAAGTGCAGAAACAATTAAAGGGAAAGAATTTTCAAAAAATTTCTAATAGTTTTTTTTTTTTTGTTTTAAAGAGGGTATCAGGTAATTATATTTATAATATATACGGTGTTCTTTTTTATTAAAAACTTGGAAACATTTTTTTCTAATACAACACGCTGTATATTTTTACATTTTTTAATTCCAAGATCAATTCTAAAAATTTTTTATGGTAATCATTTTTTTATAAAATTGCATATTTTTTAGTTATAAGCAATTAATCAAAACTCATGAAATTACATTTTAACCAAACGAATTATTAATTTAAAAAAATAATAAACAAAAAAATTAAATTAAATAGAATTAAATTTAAAGTTGAAACTGCCAAATTAAAATAAATTTGTATGTATGGAGACACATTCTTAATTTGGGGTTTTGCTTATAATTAAAAAATATCGAATTTTATTAAAAATAGTACCTAAAAAAATTGTTTTTTTTATAAAATGTTTTTTAACGGAACAATGTTTTTAAACACTACGCAAAAAAATGTTCAAACTTCTAAACATGAAATAAAACATGTTTTAAATCACACACAAATAAAACAGAGATCGAAACATTTTAAATCACATTTTATTGTCGGCATTTTAATCGACGTCTTTCCATTCCTTATTTTACAAAAATAAAAAACAACTGATATTGTATTACTATACTTTCTAAAAAACAACAAAAGCTGTTCAAATTTCGGTAGTTTTAAAAACGTTTAAAACACAACACAACAAACTCTTTTTTAAAATTAAATACTTCAAACAAAGTATTTGTTTTAAAACATGTTAAAAACACTGTTGTAAACATAACAACCGTTGGTGTAAACAATTAATCAAAATTTGTGCCGAAACAATTAAATTTTCCAACAGGGTTTTTTTTTTGTTTTAAAGTAGCTATCAGCTAAATGTATTTTTAATATCCAGTGTGTCCCACGGGACGTTGGATTGTATGCGTACTTTTGTTACTATTAGAGATATATGCTCTTTCATAATCTGTTCAGAAAACAGTTGAATTGCCAATGGCTTCCAAGCTATTTTGAAAACCCAAAAGACGTTATATTTTAATTATGGTCGTAACTTATTTATTTGGGATCCTCACAAAAAAAGCATTTTTATATTATAAAGGCACTTTTTTTGTCTACAATTTGATTATGTCAGTTTAAAATTTAAAACACACAAATGACAAAAATGTCCTTTTGTTCAAATAATAATAATAATCTAGTAAAATTATTACTATTAATAAGATAACCAAACAAGCATTCGGCAAAACCATAGACATAAAACCAGCGACGGTGGCGCCCAGCAGTGGAGAAAACTGAACTTGTCTGTGATAGATAAATGAGGTTATGTTGTGTTTATTGTTTACAACTATCACGAGAACTATGGTGGTAATAATAACCAAAAACAACGTCGATCAGCACCCTTAACTTTGTTATAAAGATATAACAATCAAGTAAACTTACCGAATGTAGTGTTTTCGTAATAAACACAATAAGTTAAGAAATAACCCAAATAACCTATCTATCATAGAACCACCATATTGATGAATCGCAGCGCCACCTATAGTCCGTGATTTCTCCGAATAATAACATTTATGTGTATTGCAGTTACCTGTAATACGTGCGTTACCGACTGTTATGTATTGTAAGTACACAGATATTACAGGTAACTGTACTATCTGAGTTACCGACCGTATGTTGCAGCATAGGACATGCGGAACCGAATGTTGTATCGTAACTAAGTGAAGCGAATACAATAAACATTATAGTAAAGTGTTGGTTTCATTTGATAAAGAAACACAATATTAAAATAAATAACATGTTCTTTACCAACCAATTGGATTTTGATGACAATAATTATTGTCCTTGAAGGAAAGTAATGTATTTGGTTGCATATGTGGTGCACGACTTTTTTTTGCGCACATAGTACATGCCATTTTGGGAAAAGTATCATATACGAAACAAAAATAAATTAATATTCATAAAAAAATGTCAAAACGAAGAAACAATAATAAAGAAAGCCATAAAACTAATACAAAATAAATAAATGTAGGAATAAACAAACAAATCGGTAAATAAACTTTAAACTAAAACTAAAAAAAAACATTTAAATTTGAACATTTGATTAATAAAACTGGTTACTTTTGAGTTTTCTGCCAATTAAATATCATTTTGAGTAAAAGTTTAAAACACATATCAAACAATGGGATAACCAGCAATGTGTACCAAACAGTATATAGTACAATAATAAAAAGTAAATAAACTAAGGAACAGTAATTAAATGCAAAAATAACCGAATAAAATTTAAAAAAAATCAAATTAGTTCATATGAAACATTACCATTACTATTTACTTTTTTTTAGTAAAGTAAATGTTATTCCGAATAAAAAGTTTCCTTTGAAGTTATTTGTTTTTCAATTCTTTATAGAGTTACAGGAATGTGAACTACTAATAAAACAAAGAAAGTAACAAATTAAAATTTATAACAAACAATGAAAGTACAAAGAAATCCCATTGAACCTTAGAGTTTTTTTTAGAGAGTACATGTCATTCTGTGTGAAGTATGATTATTCATAAAATTACAGAAGTGTGATATATTAGCAAAACAAAGAAAATGAAAATTCATATCAAACGACAAAAACAAAGATAAAATAACACATGAGAGCCATAAAAATAAATAAATTTAAGAATAAACAAAGAAATCCATAAATAAATTTTCAACTAAAACTTTTTACTCAGTAAAAACTTGAACTTGAGCATTTGATTAGAAAAAATTTTAATACAATTTTCAAAAAGTGAATATTAACAAATACTGCAATAAAAGCTTAATATGTAAGTTTGTTTTAATTTATAAAATCAGATTACTATAAAGACAAAAATGCTAGCTGTAATAAAAAACAGTTTGGTTTCTCAATTCCTTAAAAAGTTATCATTAAAAATATTACCAAAGTAATAGAAATCTTAAAAATGCTCAAATCAAGATACTCAACCATACCAAACCGTTCCTGAATACAAAATAATTACTCCATAAGTATTTCAAGTAATGTTTTCTCTTCACATTTTCTATATACCTTAATATTTTTAAAAATTTGTTCATACTAAACGAAAAGAAATGTTAGGGGAAACGTTCTCTATCAAACTTAGTTTATTTTATATTTTCACTCTTTTCTAAATTTATGGAAGTTTTTAGTAGGCCAAACCTGATGTGAACATGATGTGGTAAAGAGGATAGGCAATTATTTATTTACCACCCTATGTCACTGAGCTTTCTTACTAAATTTATATCCTTTTCTTACTAAAGTTCAACCAAATTTGTATAATTTAATAAATGAAAGACTACTTTAAATGAATTGATAGTTAACACTTTTACGTTTTTCATCTTCGCATGACTATAATGGATAAGTTTAATATAATTGATAAAAAACAATATCTGAACTAAACTTTAACTGGCAGTGAGTAATTCAGTTAATAAAAAAATTCAAATTTAATTTATATTTCGGAAAATTAATTTCCAGCCCATTTTATAATTTACTTTTATAATCTACATATTTCTGTCACCATTCTAATGTCCCATAATAATTACTTTATATAGGTTTTCTCTCGTACACATTTTCCATGGATTGCCTATATTTTGCATCGAGCCGATCAATTTTTGCATTCCGGTTGTTAGTTTTTCTTCACAGAGATCATATTGCTTCATGAAGATCGGTTGCTTCTTTCTTCATATTCCTCCAATGCTGCTGATTTCGTGTTCCTCAAACATGGTTATTCCTCAAATAAGAAGATGATTCTATTCTGATAATTTTCTTTGACCCCTGCGTATAATAAAAACCTATAAGCAAAGACAATATTTAATAATTCTATTTATTAGAATGCAATTATCTGCATGCTTTATCGTTTCAATTCCTAAAAGTTACAGCCGTTTGAAATATTAACAAAATAATAAAGAGTAAAGAAAATTGGGCAGTGAGGAATACATTCATTAAAACAAATGGGTCTAACATCTTAAAGAATTCAAAATTTCCATAAGTCCTGAGGAAACTTTTTACTCGGCATGACATTTACTTTCTAAAAACTGAGTAAATAGTTTTAGTTCTGTATATATATATAGTTTCAGTTCTGCATATAGTGAATCATACCGCCATTTCAATTTATTGATCTTAATCGACTTATTGAATGAATCGTTATAGTTTTATAGGGTATATCCTAACATGTGGAAACAACAAAAATTTAAACAATGAAATACGTATATTTAATTTACAATCTCTCATATTTAAACCTTGGTATTTTTAGCAGCTGAAGCTTAAATATCTATTACATAAGAAGATTTGTAGGAAAAGGGTCAATGAAGATAATTACATCTGATATATATATTACCATTCGCATTGATGTTGACAAAATTGTATAAATTTATAACCAATTACAATTTTTGTGATCTTTGTTCTTTAGAAAAAGAATCCGCTTTCATTATTAAAATTTATTCATATTTTATGGTAACTTCAACATAACCACACTTTGTATAAATTTAAAGACACAAAGAAGAAAAATACCATTTTACGATTGTTTCGTAGAAAATATAAAATAGCACATAACGAAATTATTAATAAATATGTAGTCGGTACTTACTGTCAGTCTTTTGTGTCCATATCAATTATCAGAAGCGTGAAGTTCTAAAGGGCCAGGTGAAATGTTCCCTCCAACCGCAGTACGGTATAATTCGCCTTCGGACAATTCTAAAATTTGTGACAAAAAGCACATGTAGCATATGTATATAGATTAATTTTTCAATGAATTACAAATATGTAAAAAAAACACAGAAAAATTAATCAGATAAAAACAAATTAGGTACTATTTACTTACTTTGAAAGTTCTTGAAACAACGTGCGTGTATGCAACCAACATGACAGCAAACGGATAAACTCTCATCACATGTTTATCGATTAGTTCTATTTGCTTGAATGTGCAGTACACTTTCTCATATTTCGATTTCGAATCATTCTGTTTTGTGAATCTGGAAACATCTCTCAATTTCTAGCCTAGAAGCACACAACAAACCATTAACTAAAGAATACTAAGTAGAATGTTAAATTATGTACTTACCTACCATAATGAAATTGCACTTTAATAACAGCCAGGCACTTGTTACGTTGATTGTAAACATAATTGCAGAGAATTTATGCCTTGTTCCCTTGTTCGCGGCTTTCCACTTTCCATATTTCATGGTTATGTTTGACAGATCGTAGCGCATATCTATTCTGTGTTTCTGTGCACAGGGGCCCCCCGCCCCACCATGACGGGTTTGTAGGTTGGGATTGTTGGGAACAGCTGTTCTCTAGACTCACGCATGCGCAAATCGAAATATCTAGATCGCGCGAATTTGGGCGGTTTATCTACATACCGTTTCAAATTTTAAAGCTTGGAGTTGACGCGCGTTTTATATAGAGTCGATATTAGCGTACTTTTTGAGTAAAATGTCGTCGCCCGAGAAGAAAATGAAACCCCGGGCGCGATTTGGCCCGTCCGGGGCGCGGTCGAAAGGGTGATTTGGGGCAATTCTGACCTGACAGAAGTCGAGTGGAATACGTACATTTTTAGGCTACGAAAGCACGCTTGTCCCTGGCGCATATCTATTATTTTCCGTTGGTAATTCTTCAAACTAAACCTAATTATGATCGCGTAGTTGCCAGGGAACGCCTGCGACACCATTTTATCGCTATTCTGGCCGCTATTTCAGCCACTTCGAGCAAAACGATAGCAGTAAGACGAAAATAGCGTTGTCATATTCAGAATGTCAAAAAACACGTAACTGTCATGTTATTATGCCGTCGTCATGGCGCCTGGAGTAAAAGCTTAATATGTAAGTTTGTTTACCTACGACCGTATGTGTAAACGTCACTTACGTCACGGAGTGCTTCGCTCGTATATCGCTTATAACATACGTGTGCGTTTGGCTGTGCGTTTGTGTTTTTTACGCACGACCTAATGTCATAATGACAGATGTCGCGCGAATATTTTGATTAATTATTTGTCATTTTTGATACTATTTATATTTATTGAAATTTTCGGTCGTAGGTAAGTGCAATAGTCGAGCTGTAACATATATTGCATATTCGTGAACATTTATGTTGAATTTGTATTGGAATTTTTGGCCGACACTTCAGACAAAGTTCTCCGTAGTTGCAATAGATGTCGCGCGAATACCGTCAAATATTGTCACCCGTCAAATATCCTTACCTTTATTTATTTGACATTTTTGATACAATTTATTGAATTTGTCGGTCGTAGGTAAAACTATGTACAATACTCGAGCTGTACACGCATATAACGTGCTCGTGAAAAATAACAAAACTCGCCGCTTCGCGGCTCGTATGTTAACTTTCCACTCGCACGTAATATGCTAGTTACAGCTCTTGTAATGTAATATACTATTACCTACGACCGTTGTGTAAACGTCGCTTACGTCACGGACTGCATCGCTCGTAAATCGCTTATAACAACCGTGTGCTTTTGGCTGTGCGTTTGTGTTTTTTACGCACGACCTAATGTCATAATGACAGATGTCGCGCGAATATTTTGATTAATTATGTGTCTTTTTTGATACTATTTATATTTATTGAAATTTTCGGTCGTAGGTAAGTGCAATACTCGAGCTGTAACATATATTGCATGCTCATGAACATTTATGTTGAATTTGTATTGGAATTTTCGGTCGACACTTCAGACAAAGTTCTCCGTAGTTGCAATAGATGTCGCGCGAATACCGTCAAATATTGTCACCCGTCAAATGTCCTTACCTTTATTTTTTTGACATTTTTGATACAATTTATTGAAATTGTCGGTCGTAGGTAAAACTATGTACAATACTCGAGCTGTACACGCATATAACGTGCTCGTGAAAAATAACAAAACTCGCCGCTTCGCGGCTCGTATGTTAAGTTTCCACTCGCACGTAATATGCTAGTTACAGCTCTTGTAATGTAATATACTATTACCTACGACCGTATGTGTAAACGTTGCTTACGTCACGGACTGCTTCGCTCGTAAATCGCTTATAACAACCGTGTGCTTTTGGCTGTGCGTTTGTGTTTTTTACGCACGACCTAATGTCATAATGACAGATGTCGCGCGAATATTTTGATTAATTATGTGTCATTTTTGATACAATTTATATTTATTGAAATTTTCGGTCGTAGGTAAGTGGAATACTCGAGCTGTAACATATATTGCATGCTCATGAACATTTATGTTGAATTTGTATTGGAATTTTCGGTCGACACTTCAGACAAAGTTCTCCGTCGTTGCAATAGATGTCGCGCGAATACCGTCAAATATCGTCAACCGTCAAATATCCTTACCGTTATTTATTTGACATTTTTGATACAATTTATTGAAATTGTCGGTCGTAGGTAAAATTATGTACAATACTCGAGCTGTACTAGCATATTACGTGCTCGTGAAAAATAACAAAACTCGCCGCTTCGCGGCTCGTATGTTAACTTTCCACTCGCACGTAATATGCTAGTTACAGCTCTTGTAATGTAATATACTATTTAATTTATAAAATCAGATTACTATAAAGACAAAAATGCTAGCTGTAATAAAAAACAGTTTGGTTTCTCAATTCCTTAAAAAGTTATCATTAAAAATATTACCAAAGTAATAGAAATCTTAAAAATGCTCAAATCAAGATACTCAACCATACCAAACCGTTCCTGAATACAAAATAATTACTCCATAAGTATTTCAAGTAATGTTTTCTCTTCACATTTTCTATATACCTTAATATTTTTAAAAATTTGTTCATACTAAACGAAAAGAAATGTTAGGGGAAACGTTCTCTATCAAACTTAGTTTATTTTATATTTTCACTCTTTTCTAAATTTATGGAAGTTTTTAGTAGGCCAAACCTGATGTGAACATGATGTGGTAAAGAGGATAGGCAATTATTTATTTACCACCCTATGTCACTGAGCTTTCTTACTAAATTTATATCCTTTTCTTACTAAAGTTCAACCAAATTTGTATAATTTAATAAATGAAAGACTACTTTAAATGAATTGATAGTTAACACTTTTACGTTTTTCATCTTCGCATGACTATAATGGATAAGTTTAATATAATTGATAAAAAACAATATCTGAACTAAACTTTAACTGGCAGTGAGTAATTCAGTTAATAAAAAAATTCAAATTTAATTTATATTTCGGAAAATTAATTTCCAGCCCATTTTATAATTTACTTTTATAATCTACATATTTCTGTCACCATTCTAATGTCCCATAATAATTACTTTATATAGGTTTTCTCTCGTACACATTTTCCATGGATTGCCTATATTTTGCATCGAGCCGATCAATTTTTGCATTCCGGTTGTTAGTTTTTCTTCACAGAGATCATATTGCTTCATGAAGATCGGTTGCTTCTTTCTTCATATTCCTCCAATGCTGCTGATTTCGTGTTCCTCAAACATGGTTATTCCTCAAATAAGAAGATGATTCTATTCTGATAATTTTCTTTGACCCCTGCGTATAATAAAAACCTATAAGCAAAGACAATATTTAATAATTCTATTTATTAGAATGCAATTATCTGCATGCTTTATCGTTTCAATTCCTAAAAGTTACAGCCGTTTGAAATATTAACAAAATAATAAAGAGTAAAGAAAATTGGGCAGTGAGGAATACATTCATTAAAACAAATGGGTCTAACATCTTAAAGAATTCAAAATTTCCATAAGTCCTGAGGAAACTTTTTACTCGGCATGACATTTACTTTCTAAAAACTGAGTAAATAGTTTTAGTTCTGTATATATATATAGTTTCAGTTCTGCATATAGTGAATCATACCGCCATTTCAATTTATTGATCTTAATCGACTTATTGAATGAATCGTTATAGTTTTATAGGGTATATCCTAACATGTGGAAACAACAAAAATTTAAACAATGAAATACGTATATTTAATTTACAATCTCTCATATTTAAACCTTGGTATTTTTAGCAGCTGAAGCTTAAATATCTATTACATAAGAAGATTTGTAGGAAAAGGGTCAATGAAGATAATTACATCTGATATATATATTACCATTCGCATTGATGTTGACAAAATTGTATAAATTTATAACCAATTACAATTTTTGTGATCTTTGTTCTTTAGAAAAAGAATCCGCTTTCATTATTAAAATTTATTCATATTTTATGGTAACTTCAACATAACCACACTTTGTATAAATTTAAAGACACAAAGAAGAAAAATACCATTTTACGATTGTTTCGTAGAAAATATAAAATAGCACATAACGAAATTATTAATAAATATGTAGTCGGTACTTACTGTCAGTCTTTTGTGTCCATATCAATTATCAGAAGCGTGAAGTTCTAAAGGGCCAGGTGAAATGTTCCCTCCAACCGCAGTACGGTATAATTCTCCTTCGGACAATTCTAAAATTTGTGACAAAAAGCACATGTAGCATATGTATATAGATTAATTTTTCAATGAATTACAAATATGTAAAAAAAACACAGAAAAATTAATCAGATAAAAACAAATTAGGTACTATTTACTTACTTTGAAAGTTCTTGAAACAACGTGCGTGTATGCAACCAACATGACAGCAAACGGATAAACTCTCATCACATGTTTATCGATTAGTTCTATTTGCTTGAATGTGCAGTACACTTTCTCATATTTCGATTTCGAATCATTCTGTTTTGTGAATCTGGAAACATCTCTCAATTTCTAGCCTAGAAGCACACAACAAACCATTAACTAAAGAATACTAAGTAGAATGTTAAATTATGTACTTACCTACCATAATGAAATTGCACTTTAATAACAGCCAGGCACTTGTTACGTTGATTGTAAACATAATTGCAGAGAATTTATGCCTTGTTCCCTTGTTCGCGGCTTTCCACTTTCCATATTTCATGGTTATGTTTGACAGATCGTAGCGCATATCTATTCTGTGTTTCTGTGCACAGGGGCCCCCCGCCCCACCATGACGGGTTTGTAGGTTGGGATTGTTGGGAACAGCTGTTCTCTAGACTCACGCATGCGCAAATCGAAATATCTAGATCGCGCGAATTTGGGCGGTTTATCTACATACCGTTTCAAATTTTAAAGCTTGGAGTTGACGCGCGTTTTATATAGAGTCGATATTAGCGTACTTTTTGAGTAAAATGTCGTCGCCCGAGAAGAAAATGAAACCCCGGGCGCGATTTGGCCCGTCCGGGGCGCGGTCGAAAGGGTGATTTGGGGCAATTCTGACCTGACAGAAGTCGAGTGGAATACGTACATTTTTAGGCTACGAAAGCACGCTTGTCCCTGGCGCATATCTATTATTTTCCGTTGGTAATTCTTCAAACTAAACCTAATTATGATCGCGTAGTTGCCAGGGAACGCCTGCGACACCATTTTATCGCTATTCTGGCCGCTATTTCAGCCACTTCGAGCAAAACGATAGCAGTAAGACGAAAATAGCGTTGTCATATTCAGAATGTCAAAAAACACGTAACTGTCATGTTATTATGCCGTCGTCATGGCGCCTGGAGTAGAAGTACAGTCAGAAATCGATATGCATAAATTTACTCAAATTGAAGGAAATAAATTCGAAAACTTGGCAAAATATCGACAAATAGATTGGCCTACGCGATAGAGCTTTCTGTTTTGAGCAATAAATGTCGCGGTTGACCGCCCATCGTTGCTTCTCCTAGGATCCTTTGAAAACACAAAGGGTAAAATTTTCGGGCAAGCGCCGAACGGAGTGTACCCACTCCAACAAATTTTTGCAATGTAATTCAAACGGCGAAATTGTCGTACGTCGATTTTTCGCTAATAATTAAGAGAAATGGGCGCTAAATCCGCAATTCGCAAGTCCACACAGCAGCGAAACGGCATTTTAAAGGCAAAACCGCGGCCGCGTCCGCGGTTTCGCGGTTTTCGCGAAGAAAGACGCGAAAATCCAGCGTTTAGACGTCGTTGATTTGTATTTTAGTTATTATGATAGAAACGGGGCAGACCTAATAGGTGTGCGCATCGCCTAGACGGGTAGATCGCCGATTACCGTAGAACGCCGATGCGGGTAGAACGCCAATTCGGGTAGATCGCCGATCCGGGTAGATCGCCGATCCTGGTAGATCGCCGATCCGGCTAGATCGCAGATCCGGGTAGATCGCAGATCCGGGTAGATCGCCGAACCCGGCAGATCGCCGATCAGAGCAGATCGCCGATCCGGGCAGATCGCCGATCCGGGTAGATCGCTGATACAGGTAGACCGCCGATCTGGGCAGATCTCCGAACCGGGTAGAACCCGGTCCGGGTAGATCGCCAATCCGGGTAGTTCGCTGATCCAGGTAGATCGCCGATACAGTACAGCGACTTCGTCGCGACTTTGTATATTGTGTATATCGCCGAAATCTGTAGGTTCTCACCGATCTGTCGTACTGGGCAAAGTCGCGCAAGCGCGACTTTGCCGTATACAGTGCTCGCAATAATTATTTAACATTTTGACATCAATAATTGATTTTCAAAATGTTTGAAAAATAAAAGACACAAATCTAAAACAACCAAGTAAAAAGGTTTCATATGTTTTTTTGCTTTCATTCAAAGCGTAAAACAAATGTGTGACCCTTTTTGTCAGGGAATAACCTCCTTATTTTTAAATTTTAAACAGGGATGTTATAAAAACATTCATTTTTTGTTATTTTGAAGGAAACAAACATGTTTTTTTTATAAAATGATGTCTTTAACAGAACAATGTTTTTAAACACTACGCAAAAAACATGTTCTAAACATGAAACAAAACATGTTTTAAATCACATACAAAAAAAACAGAATAAAAACATACAAAAAGCAAAAATTTTATTTGTCAGCATCCTTTTCATCAAACTGTTTAAACATGTTTAAACAAAATAGTTCAAACAAAGTATTTGTTTTAAAACATGTTAAAACACCGTTTTAAACAAACTGAAAACAAACTGTTTTAAACATAACAACTGTTGGTATAAACAATTAATCAAAATTTGTCAGAAGTACCGAAACAATTAAACGGAAATAATTTTCAAAGAATTTTCTAACAGTTTTTTTTTTGTTTTAAAGAAGGTATCTGGTAAATATATTTATAATATATACGGTGTTCATTTTTATTAAAAACTTGGTAACATTTTTTTCTAATACAACACGCTGTATATTTTGACATTTTTTAATTCCAAGATCAATTCTAAGAATTTTTTATGGTAATCATTTTTTTATAAAATTGCATATTTTTTAGTTATAAGCAATTAATTAAAACTCATGAAATTGCATTTTAACCAAACGAATAAAAATTTTAAAACAAAATAAGAAAAAGTAACAAAAAAATTAAATAGAATTAAATTAAAAGTTGAAACTGCCAAATTAAAATAAATTTGTATGTATGTAGAGACACATTCTTAATTTGGGGTTTTGCTTATAATTAAAAAAATAACGAATTTTATTAAAAATAATACCTACAAAAAATTATGTATTTTATAAAATGTTTTTTAACGGAACAATGTTTTTAAACACTACGCAAAAAATGTTCTACCTTTCAAACATGAAATAAAACATGTTTTAAATCACACACAATTAAAACACAGATTGAAACATTTTAAATCACGCAAATATTTTATTTGTCGGCATTTTAATCGGCGTCTTTTCATTCCTTATTTTACAACTGATAATGTATTACTATACTTTCTGAAAAAAAAAAAAACAAAAGCTGTTCAAATTTCGGTATTTTAAAAACGTTTAAAACACAACAAACTGTTTAAACATTTTTAAAACAAAATACTTCAAACAAAGTATTTGTTTTAAAACATGTTAAAAACACCAGGTTTTTTTTTGTTTTGAAGTGGCTATCAGCTAAATGTATTTTTAATATACAGTGTGTCTCACAGGACGTTGGATTGTATGGGTACTTTTGTTACTATTAGAGATAGAAAGTCGGTTAAATGGGCAAAGTAGTGCATATGTGCTCTTTCATAATCTGTTCAGAAAACAGTTGAATTCCAAATGGGTTCCAAGCTATTTTGAAAACCCAAAAACGTTATATGTTAATCATGGTCGTAACTTCTTTATTTGTGATCTTATCAAAAAAAGGATCACAAATACATAAGTTATGATCATAATAATTAAAAAATTACATTTTTGGGTTTTTCAAAATAGCTTGGAATCCAACTGTTTTCTGAACAGATTATGAAAGAGCACATAAATATGCACTACTTTGTCCATTTAACTGACTTTCTATCTCTAATAATAACAAAACTACCCATACAATCAAACGTCCCGTGAGGCACACTGTATACGGTGTTCATTTTTATTGAAAACTTGGTAAACATTTTTTCTAATACAACAATATTTTTACATTTTTTAATTCCAAGATCAGTTCTAAGAATTTTTTATAGAAATAATTTTTTTACGTTAGTTGTTGAATCTTAGGTGAGTTTTTGGTTACGGTAATGCCAATATGGAAATATACTGGTGTTTTTATTTGTCATGATGATAATAAATATACTGGTGTTTTTATTTGTCACGATGATAATTACATTTCTAATTTAATAACTAATATCAATCCTATAAGATTAGGAGTTGCGTTTGATAACGCTTTTGCCTAAACAACTAACAGCGAATAAGAGAATCGTGTATATTTGGTTACGTATGAAGCGGCTATTACTTTTTTCGTCAAATGACAAATCATAAATATAACTGTGCGACTTATTCTGGCGCGCGTAGCACTTTCTGTTTCTTTTGTTATGCCATGTTGACAATTCAATTACCTAACCTTCCACCGGTGGGATATGGCATATGAAGTTCGGAGAAGGGCCAAAAAGCATGCAAAAAACACTCAAATAACACACAAATGACAAAAACACTCAAATAACACACAAATGACAAATAATATGTCCTTTTGTTCAAATAATAATATTAATCTAGTTGCATAAATTGAGAGTTTCCACCATGGGAAGGTTTCCACCATTACTACAATGATCTGTATTAAAATTATTACTACTAATAAGGTAACCAAACAAACATTCGGCAAAACCATAGACATAAAACCAGCGACGGTGGCGCCCAGCAGTGCAGAAAACTGAACTTGTCTGTGATAGATAAATGAGGTTATGTTGTGTTTATTGTTTACAACTACGGTGGTAATAATAAGCAAAAACAACGTCGATCAGCACCCTTAACTTTGTTATAAAGATATAATAATCAAGTAATAAACACAATATGTTAACAAATAACCTATCACAGAACCACCATATTGCTGAATCGCAGCGCCACCTATAGTCCGTGATTTCTTTGAATATAAACATTTGTTGTGTATTCGCTAAAACGAACGAAAGAGTCGCCCCCTGGTGGTAAAGCAACAATTATTGTTGTGTTCCTCAATGTAGTTAATTTTATAGTGAGGCATTGTCATTCCACTAATTTCTCCAGGTAAACCGTTACAAAACGAGTGGCGCCGTGTATTAAAAATTGGAAAAACGATATCAAGCCACATGTTGTGCGCAAAACATTTTAAAGAGGACTATGTTTCAATCGAGGTGAGTACTTGGCATCACTTTAGTTTGTATTACTTATTCAAATTCAGTATTATTTTAATATTGCAGTCCTAACCTAACAAAATCGGAAGCTGAAGAGAGGAACAATCCATTCTTGTACCTTCCAAAAACGTCGTTTGGAATAATGCGTAATGCACTTTTGGTAGAAAGTAGAGAGAGAACACTAAAAAATCGTTGAGGTAGATAAGTAACTATATTTTGTGAAGTTAAATTAAATAATTAATGTTGTTGTAGAGATCGTAATAAACAAATAGAAGAAACAACCAAGGAAAATATTGTCAACAGTTGTAATGAAGATAACAGTTCTCGATTATACGAGTTAATCGGGGCAGGTGCTAGGTTTACATAAACAAAATCATAGCTATGTATATATGGACGATGGAAGCCCTCTTACATAACCAATTTGTCGAATTTTACAATCCCGATTTGATTGATTCTCCAACCATTTTCTTTAACAAAATATTACGTTTTATGTAATAATATTCATGTGTTCTCTTTTTCTGAATTAATAAAATAAAAACAAACTTAATAGCACTTTTATTTAAACTGTATGAAGTGTACATTACTACTACACATATGTACGCTACGAACATTTTTCAGTGGACGGACCACGCTTAAATAATTTTTTTACATTTGACGTTAGGTTTCGAAACAATCGAAAAAGTATAATTCTTTGCATGACTCGATCGACATACACTTTTGCTCTAGCAATTTCAGATTCATTTAATTGGTTTTTCCTTCTTAGAAAAGGGGATCAAATTAATTTTATGTTTTGTTCTGCACACTGAATTAACAATCCTTTGTTAATACAAACTTTTCCTTTTTTCCCCAAACTTGTTTGACGTCTGTATAACGTAACATATCAGGTTATCGAAGCTGTAAGCAATTTTATGAATAATAATAGTTGCTTTACTCAACAATGTTTAAGTACTTGTAAATAATGAAGGTATCCCCATTATGCTGCATTTCCATTGCTTGTGATCTAAAACCCAGTAACTTGTACTAAAAAATTATTACGAAGATTATTATCACTACATACCATTTGCATTTTAAAATAGAATTTCAACAATATGCCGCTCAACTGCTAACTTTGAGGTTAGACACCTCGCGATTTTCGCCAATATAACCGCAACCAATAGTATGTCCAGCCGCAAACAGTTTTTGCCTTCTTCAAAGTACTTTTTTTGAGTTTTTCTTGTTCTGTATATAACTAAAAATGCTGCTAAGACTGATTGAAGTTATATCGACTATTGTATGTTGTTATTGTATGACGTATCCCGTCCAGAGCGGCCATGCCGGCCATAACTATTTTTTTGCAGCGCCCTCTACATTTGGTCGTTCAGGCGAATTGCAGTTACCTGTAATACGTGCGTTACCGACTGTTATGTATTGTAACTACACAGATATTACAGGTAACTGTACTATCTGAGGTACTGACCGTATGTATGTAGCATAGGACATTGCCGAACCGAATGTTGTAACGTAAAGGTGCGTTCGCATTAGTGTTAGTGGCAATGGTAGAAGTTAGACATATGGGAGCGCTGTTTAACCGTTCGGATTGAGTGTTAATGGTGGCTAGCACTCAATGCGAACGGTTATACTGCGCTCCCGTATGTCAAACTTCTACCATTACCGGATTACCCTTGCCATTTCCACTAACACTAATGAGAACGCACCTTAACTCAGTGTAGCGAATACAATAAACATTATAGTAAAGTGTTAGTTTCATTTGATAAAGAAGCACAATATTAAAATAAATAACATGTTCTTTACCAACCAATTGGATTTTGATGACAATATTTATTGTCCTTCAAGGAAAGTAGTATATTTGGTTGCATATGTGGTGCACGACTTTTTTTGCGCACATAGTACATGCCATTTTGGGAAAAGTATCATATACAAAACAAAAATAAATTAATATTCATAAAAAAATGCCAAAACGAAGAAACAATAATAAAGAAAGCCATAAAACTAATACAAAATAAATAAATGTAGGAATAAACAAACAAATCCATAAATAAACTTTCAACTACAACTTAAAAAAAAACATTTAAATTTGAACATTTGATTAATAAAACTTTGGTTACTTTTGAGTTTTCTGCCAATTAAATATCATTTTGAGTAAAAGTTTAAAACACATATCAAACAATGGGATAACCAGCAATGTGTACCAAACAGTATATATTACAATAATAAAAAGTAAATAAACTAAAGAACAGTAATTAAATGCAAAAATAACCGAATAAAATTAAAAAAATCAAATTAGTCCATATGAAACATTACCATTACTATTTACTTTTTTTTGTAATGTAAATGTTATTCCGAATTAAAGGTTTCCTTTGAAGTTATTTGAACAAAGAAAAATGAAAATTCATATCAAACGACAAAAACAAAGATAAAATAACACATGAGAGCCATAAAAATAACAAAAAATAAATAAATTTAAGAATAAACAAAGAAACCCATAAATAAATTTTCAACTAAAACTTTTTACTGAGTAAAAACTTGAAACTTGCATTTGATTAGAAAAAATTTTATTACAATTTTCAAAAAGTGAATATGACCAAATACTGCAATAAAAGCTTAATATGTAAGTTTGTTTTAATTTATAAAAGCAGATTACAATAAAGACAAAAATGCTAGCTGTAATAAAAAACAGATTGGTTTCTCAATTCCTTAAAAAGTTATCATTAAAAATATTACCAAAATAATAGAAATCTTAAAAATGCTCAAATCAAGATACTCAACCATACCACACCGTTCCTGAATACAAAATAATGACTCCATAAGTATTGCAAGCAATGTTTTCTCTTCACATTTTCTATATACCTTAATATTTTTAAAAATTTGTTCGTACTAAACCAAAAGAAATGTTAGGGGAAACGTTCTTTATCAAACTTAGTTTATTTTATATTTTCACTCTTTTCTAAAATTATGGAAGTTTTTAGTAGGCCAAACCTGATGTGAACATGATGTGGTAAAGAGGATAGGCAATTAATTATTTACCACCTTATGTCACTGAGTTTTCTTACTAAATTTATATCCTTTTCTTACTAAAGTTCAACCAAATTTGTATAATTTAATAAATGAAAGACTACTTTAAATGAATTGATATATAACACTTTTACGTTTTTCATCCTCGCATGACTATAATGGATAAGTTTAATATAATTGATAAAAAACAATATCTGAACTAAACTTTAACTGGCAGTGATCAATTCAATGAATCTGTTGGTACTGTGTGACATTTGCCGCACAAATTTATTTTACTTTCGGAAAATTAATTTCCTGCCCATTTTATAATTTACTTTTATAATCTACATATTTCTGTCACCATTCTAATGTCTCATAATAATTACTTTATATAATAAATGAAAGACTACTTTAAATGAATTGATATATAACACTTTTACGTTTTTCATCTTCGCATGACTATAATGGATAAGTTTAATATAATTGATAAAAAACAATATGTGAACTAAACTTTAACTGGCAGTGATCAATTCAATGAATCTCTTGGTACTGTGTGACATTTGCCGCACAAATTTATTTTAATTTCGGAAAATTAATTTCCTGCCCATTTTATAATTTACTTTTATAATCTACATATTTCTGTCACCATTCTAATGTCTCATAATAATTACTTTATATAGATTTCTCTCGTACACGCTTTCCACGAATTGCCTATATTTTGCATCGAAGCGATTCATTTCTGTATTCCGGTTGTTATTTTTTCTTTACAGAGATTGTATTTCTTGATGAAGATCGGTTGGTCGGTTGCTTCTTTCTTTATATTCCTCCAATGCTGTTGATTTCGTGTTCCTCAAACATAGTTATTCCTCAAATAAGAAGATGATTATAGGCTGATAATTTTCTTTGACCCCTGCGTATAATAAAAACCTATAAGCAAAGACAATATTTAATAATTCTATTTATTAGAATGCAATTATCTGCATGCTTTATCTTTTCAATTCCTAAAAGTTACAGCCGTTTGAAATATTAACAGTCCTGAGGGAACTTTTTACTCAGCATGACATTTACTTTCTAAAAACTGAGTAAATAGTTTTAGTTCTGTATGTAGTTTCAGTTCTGCATATAGTGAATCATACCGCCATTTCAATTTATTGATCTTAATCGACTTATTGAATGAATCGTTAGGAAACTGCTGCTATTATAACTTGTTGTTTTTCTTTTCAGTAAACTTTTTAAAATCATTTAAAACAAAATTTCTTATAAGAGTTGTGTCACTTCTACTGGCAGCAACATATTTACCCAACTGTTTGACCAAATGACTTAAATGGATAATTTGAACATGTTATTTTAATTCCCAACATTTCGGAAATTGTTTAGTCTATAGTTTTATAGGGTATATCCTAACATGTGGAAACAACAAAAATGTAAAAAATGAAATACCTATATTTAATTTACAATCTCTCATATTTAAAACTTGGTATTTTTAGCAGCTGAAGCTTAAATATCTATTACATAGGAGAATTTGTAGGAAAACGGTTATTGAAGATAATTACATCTGATATTTATTACCTTTCGCATTGATGTTGACAAAATTGTATAAATTTATAACCAATTACAATTTTTGTGATCTTTGTTCTTTAGAAAAAGAATCCGCTTTCATTATTAAAATTTATTCATATTTTATGGTAACTTCAACATAACCACACTTTGTATAAATTTAAAGACACAAAGAAGAAAAATACCATTTTACGATTGTTTCGTAGAAAATATAAAATAGCACATAACGAAATTATTAATAAATATGTAGTCGATACTTACTGTCAGTCTTTTGTGTCCATATCAATTATCAGAAGCGTGAAGTTCTAAAGGGCCAGGTGAAATGTTCCCTCCAACCGCAGTACGGTATAATTCTCCTTCGGACAATTCTAAAATTTGTGACAAAAAGCACATGTAGCATATGTATATAGATTAATTTTTCAATGAATTACAAATATGTAAAAAAACACAGAAAAGGTAATCAGATAAAAACAAATTAGGTACTATTTACTTACTTAAATGGATAATTTGAACATGTTATTTTAATTCCCAACATTTCGGAAATTGTTTAGTCTATAGTTTTATAGGGTATATCCTAACATGTGGAAACAACAAAAATGTAAAAAATGAAATACCTATATTTAATTTACAATCTCTCATATTTAAAACTTGGTATTTTTAGCAGCTGAAGCTTAAATATCTATTACATAGGAGAATTTGTAGGAAAACGGTTATTGAAGATAATTACATCTGATATTTATTACCTTTCGCATTGATGTTGACAAAATTGTATAAATTTATAACCAATTACAATTTTTGTGATCTTTGTTCTTTAGAAAAAGAATCCGCTTTCATTATTAAAATTTATTCATATTTTATGGTAACTTCAACATAACCACACTTTGTATAAATTTAAAGACACAAAGAAGAAAAATACCATTTTACGATTGTTTCGTAGAAAATATAAAATAGCACATAACGAAATTATTAATAAATATGTAGTCGATACTTACTGTCAGTCTTTTGTGTCCATATCAATTATCAGAAGCGTGAAGTTCTAAAGGGCCAGGTGAAATGTTCCCTCCAACCGCAGTACGGTATAATTCTCCTTCGGACAATTCTAAAATTTGTGACAAAAAGCACATGTAGCATATGTATATAGATTAATTTTTCAATGAATTACAAATATGTAAAAAAACACAGAAAAGGTAATCAGATAAAAACAAATTAGGTACTATTTACTTACTTTGAAAGTTCTTGAAACAACGTGCGTGTATGCAACCAACATGACAGCAAACGGATAAACTCTCATCACATGTTTATCGATTAGTTCTATTTGCTTGAATGTGCAGTACACTTTCTCATATTTCGATTTCGAATCATTCTGTTTTGTGAATCTGGAAACACTTCTAAATTTCTAGCCTAGAAGCACACAACAAACCATTAACTAAAGAATACTAAGTAGAATGTTAAATTATGTACTTACCTATCATAATGAAATTGCACTTTAATAACAGCCAGGCACTTGTTACGTTGATTGTAAACATAATTGCAGAGAATTTATGCCTTGTTCCCTTGTTCGCGGCTTTCCACTTTCCATGTTTCATGCGTGGTTTCATGGTTATGTTTCTTCTTCTTCTTCTTCCAAGTAGAGGGGTATAGATGGCGATGGTTATGTTTGACAGATCGATACGATACTGGATCGATACCAACCACGTAGCGCATATCTATTCTGTGTTCTGTCAGAGTTAACTTATTACTTAGGGTCAATGACAGTCATGTGATTCGGACTTCCTAAAAAGAAATGCAAATATAATAAATACATCAGGCTGGTAGTTGGAAATACTTCCATCTATAGAAATACCTAGTTGTTGTCTCCTTACGCGATAATTTCACTTGTCTAACGTCACGTCAATGAAAGCGGCAACTGACAGTTCGAACGCAAATACCGCTCAAAACAATAATTTCAAACAGGGTACGATTAGAAAACGTCCCGTAGGCGTTAATCGGACGAAATTCTTCAAAAATGCAGTTTCTATCGTCGATATACTTACGCGCTCACCTTCACGACCGATTCGTTTGACATGTATGCTCAATGTAGAGCCAATTTGAGCGTAAATATGTGACTTTCGGGAAAACTGTCTAAACGCAAATTTGGTCAATACATTAATTTTCGCGCAATAAAGACGTCTTAAACTGACGCGTTGGCGCTCTTCGGGCCGGATCCGTTCGATTAGGTTCGATATATGGACCGATGTAGGCAGAACCAAAACGACCCGCTAACCGGGCGCCTAGCGAGAAAATTTCCCGAAATTGACAATTATTAACTTTCGTAAAGGTACTTACGGCGGCCGGCGACGATTTTATTCCATCTGCGAGTTTATTTTACCGCATTTTTGCACAAAAAGCGCGCATTATCGCTAAGCGTACGGCCATTTCGACGCCGTCAAAGAGAGTACTGTCACTCTGTTGATTGTTGGCATGGCGACGCGAGCTAGCGATACAGTCCCAATCCAAAAAGCATAAATTTACTCAAATTGCAAAATATTTTTTCGAAAGAGGGGCCAAAAATCGAAGAAATAAAAAGCCTAAGCACTGTAGTTTCGCGTTCTATTGTCATTTCGGGCGTTTCGAGCGCACATTTTCGCTTCTTCGAGGAGTAGACTCTTCCCCCAATCGGCCCCATTTTGAAAACTTGCCGTGCTGCCTGTGTTAGATTTTTAGTATATAGTAGTGGAGTGGATGGATAGTGGATAGTGGATAGCAGTGGCAATCACGGTTGGTAGAGCCGTATTTTACTTTACAAACTCACGGTAAAGTGACGTCAGTCAGGTCAGAACTGATTAAACATCTCGTAGGCTAGGAGTTTTGCGTGTTACGAGATAGCAGTTTGGGACGACTCGTCCCCGCCCCGCAAATGCCTGTCGGCGTAACCTCTGTAGAATAAGGCTTTACCGGCCTTGAGTGGCAATGGGGACTTGTAACCTGGAACGTTTCCACATACTAATTCAACCATCTCTCCAGCATAAGGTTTATCGGTCGGTGAGTTAGCGGCGAGTCTGCGGAACGTGGCTAAGGTACGAACAACCGGTGAAGTTTACGTGACAGGAACAGCTTAATCGACGAAAATATCACCTTTTGTGTTTGGATGCTACATAGAGTTGAATTAAATAAGAAAAACACATGGGAAGCAAATCTAATCATAAATAGTTTTGTAATAACCCTTAAAAGTCACGTATTTTAGGTTATGAACTACTGGCTTGGTTGGTTTTGTTCGTTGGTTTGGTTGGTTGGTTTGGTTTGTTGGGTTGATTGGTTGGTTTGGTTTGTTGGTTTGGTTCGTAGGTTTGGTTCGTTGGTTTGGTTGGTTGGGTCATTGCTTTGTTTGGTCGGTTGGCTGCTTGGGCCATAGAAAACACTTCGTAGAAAGGAAACAAGCACGCTAAGATTTTGGTAAGACACGCGCGCGCCTTCTTACGGAGGTCCAACGAAGTTTACTATACGCCCGTGCGCCCGTAGTTATGCAACTTATTATGCCGTACGTTATCCTGTACTTATGCTCGTTCCCATACGGATTTAATTTATTACTTATTAGACATATATTATAGGAAATGTACAAAAATAACCAATGTTGATTTTATACGTTTATTTCTTACACGCCAATAGACAAATACATTACACACATATTTTAAATATTTACAAACTAATTCAGTTAATTTTCATTGAGGCTATAGTATTATATAAAACTCAATATACAAAATATTCATAACCATTTTAGTACTTATTATAAATTATATTTACATGAGATTCCTGCTTGATACCTAGGAGCAAGTGCGGATACATTTGTTTTCTTTTATCAAACGCGGTCACATATACACATAACCACATAAAAGAAAATTAACATTATTAAAAATAAACATGAAAAGCACACACATGACACAGTACATAATTTAGTTATAAATATTTAATTTTATTCATTTCTCATCTGTAAAACATTTTTCAACAAATAATTTGTTCAGTTTATTATTTAAATTTATAATGCATAATTAACAAAATATAATATACATTATACTTATTGTTTCTATTTTTAATAGAAGAAGAACTTTATGTATAAGCAATAAATTAATATAAGGGAATATTTGCAGAGATTACAACAAAATCTTAAATAGAATATGTGTTATTATATTATCAATATTGAAAAGAAAAATTGTTGCTCTCATACATTTAGTAAAGTTGGCCAAAAACCAATAATAGATAAAATGTAATACTAGACTTGAAATAATAGTTTAAAAGGCCCTGAAAAAATCTTTGTTGCCTACTCAGTAGAAAACTTAATTTTAATATACACATAACTGTACATTATATAGTATTAGTACCTAACAGCTATGTACATGTAGATTTTTAACTTTCTCTTGTCACTTATTTGGACCTATATGCTCATGCTTAAAATATATATTTCATGTGTCAATTTCAGGTGTTCAACACTGTATGTGTTTGTAAAATTATTGTCCGAGCCAATGAGTTATCAAAATTAATTTGCCAACGTTTGAAATCAACATTCCCAAATTAAAAGCGAATAACGCAGACTTCTATTTCTATCATTTGGTATTTACAATTTCTATAGCGTGAATATCCCATTTTGTCAACATACCAAAAGGTAAAAAAGATTATTTTGATACCTCCAACGTATTTCAAAACGTGTACAACAAAACTGTTTGTAAGCAAACAAATGTACCTATAGGTATGTATATATAAATATATATCCTGCAAGTGTCGCCAAAATCGGAGGGGTCACGGGTCAAAAATGGCATTTTGTGTGTGATTTCACATGGAATGACCCTATATGTCTGTCAAACTATGAATCATGATCATATCCATAAAAGCATTGAGAATGATCTTTATATTTGCTTCTAATTACATACCCTCAAAAAATTACGAGATTAGAGCATTCTAATTTTCGAAACAATATTCTCATTGTAAAAGTAATGCAGGCCAATTTTAGTATGGCCAATTTTGGCAAAGATTTGTTTTGTTTTTTTAATGAATGTAATTCCTATATTTGCTTTTGCTAATAAAAGTTACCTATTTTAGTTATTGTAATCATTTTCTTTATTTCATAGCTATATTTTACTATTATCTGTACTACTACCTGTCGAACACCTATTTTTAACTTATTATCATTTATTATATGTAGAGCTAAATTGTTCCGAACCATACAAATATTTAATGCTTTAGGCTTTGCTTCATTGTAAGTTATCCAAAAAACAATCACTAATATGCATAGTAAATTACTATTATAAACTATTTTACTAATAGTAATATATTTTAAATATGGTTGATTTACAGATAGGTTTATTATAGGTTTTTAACTTGATTTTCATCATAATGTCCTCTTTCAACATTTAAGATTTTTTTTCTACTTTGCAATCGTTATAAACTCATAACGAAACCGCGTTCGGTATCGTTATAAAAACACTAGATCACAAACTTTCAGTAACTTTCAGTTTTCCAAGATTGTTGAAATTGACGTCAAGGGTCCAATAAGGCTGACATTTCAATCGCTATTGGCTGGCCTCAACCGTATTTGTGAATTTTATCACAACTGTTGAAGAAAAACTAGGTACTCTAGATTGTAAGACGATAACCTCAGTTTTCGAAATTTATGTAAAATTAATGTCGCAAAGTAGAAAAAATAGTATATAACTCTCGTTTTATAAGGCGTATTGGCGCACTCGTTCCATTTGGGTACTCCTTGCTACGCTCGTCGTGCCCAAAACAACTCGTGTGCCAATTTTTGTCTTATAAAACTTGTATTATAACCTGTCGTTTAAGCAGATACCCTATATAAATTGACAGTAATATAGAAAAGGCGGCCGTAAATGGGTAGTCGTACAACCTCCCATGAAAATTATTAAAATTGGTCATGAATCCCACCATTCGATGCTTTCCTGAAATTCCAGAACAGGTAACTGGAAATTTTACGACGTTCCTGGTTAGATATCCAGTTCCACTAGGAAGCTTTCGCCATTTCTTCCAATTCGCGATTCCAGTTCTGCAGTGTTCTATTTAATATGGAGTTATCCAGTCCTGAATTTCGATTTCGTGCTGCCGACAACGAAAGAATAAACTGCCAAATGAATCCTGTATAAGTATAAGAAGTATTAGCGAACAATAAAACAATTTGTTTATATTATTAAATATACATAAGCATCTTCATGAATTGACAAAACCTATAAATAATAAAATCATGTCATGCCATTATAATCGTGATGTTTCAATAATGGCTCTAGTTTGTCCAATTAAGTCATTTATTATAAATATTATTATTAATTCTGAATGTTTTTTAGGAGATTGGCAAAATCAAATTAAAATAAAGTAATATGTGCAAATAAGGTAAGTATGCACGAAGTTGTTTGAGTTATGTAATAAAATTACCTTGGAAATATCACTTGTAAAAGCTATTGCAGCTATGTTAATTCGTCCAAATTATCTTTCGTTGTGTGATTTCCTTTGCCCAGCTTAGCATTCAAATAAATGCGCTTCTCCTATTCAATAAATTGTCGTCGTAATGATTCTTCATTAAGAAGTATTATGTTCTGCAGGTTATTCGTAATGCTGTAATATGTACTCATTCTTACAGATCTATCAAAACAAACATAACTTACAATATTGAACATACATTAGTTAGCATTACTTACATACTTACTCACTTTCGAAGAAGATCTTCGTGAAGTTATATTTGCGTATTTCAATTAATAATAAAAGGGTCTGTGAGTAAATGGTACAGGCAGCATTTTGAGTGGATGGATAGTTCTGTGTATTTGAAGATCCCGTCAAATGTTTTATATCTTGGGATTTTAGGGTTTGTGAGGTCTAAATAATAAAAAGAAAAATGTTATAATAATAATCCTGGATATTATAGAGGTAGGCATACCTTATTTTCAGAAATTTGTTAATTCACTACTCAATTATCGCCTCTTTGCCGCCAAATTGAAGCAATGCTTCTGCAACTCATCAGGTTGGTGCGGTAAGGTTTCCTCCTTTTTTAATAAAATATTATTTAAGCGGCGACAATAATTAAAAATTAGTAACTTTAAAAATTTGTTACAGATGCTTTCCTGTAATTTATCGGAATGGGCACATTGCTCAAAATTAAAGGAAGTTCGTTGTCCAATGACGTGCTTCAGTGATTGAAATAAATTTCGGGATTCCACAAATTGGGGAAGGAGGTGAAGGCTGATGTTGTAGATTTTTATTAATGATTTAATAAAATTTTCCGCGCAATATTGTAGGGAATTGCCGTCTTCTTTATATTCCTTCATTTTCACAAATTCATGCAGTGGCAAGGGACCTTTCGATGGGTCGTATCTTATGTTGCGTGAGCAGGTAGGGCAATCCTGATATAAAGGTATAATATGTTTGGATACCCACCCACTCACGTAACTAACTGCATGTGCTTCCAGCGGCTGGAGTACAGGAAATTTTTTTGGTATTTTGACAACTGGAACTTGAAATGGATGTTCAACCCTTGCAGCAAGGTCGCCAGATTGTATAATAGATTTTAAATTATTGAGCAACGCACTGCCAAAATCATCTTTGCAATTCGCCCCTGGCGAATGTGTTCCAGAAATGTTATTGATAACTAATGCCTTAAAATAGGCTTCAAATGCCAGGGATGTCGGGTTGTTATTTCTTATACCATGCTGCCTTATCCGTCCAAACAAATTTTCAATGGGGTCTTGATTGAAACGCCTTGCTGGAATCTTACTGTAGCCCATGGTTGATAAAATCTGCTTTATCCGTTCAAATCCCCTGAGGGTTAAAATAAAATTGTCAATTACAGGGGGTCTCTCCTTGTCGGACTGCTTCCTTTTAACAAAACGCATTGAATTTAAAATGTCAATGCCCCGTCGCCATGTAGCGGAATGTTGAGAATGCTGAGTTATAGGGCCTCGCAACGTCTTCCCTGCTTTCTCCACCGACATTCCCCCATTCATGCTGTCAAAGAGGCCATCCATGACGGCTAAAAAGTCGGCGGTGTCTTGAGCGTTATGTGGCATTTCTACGCCGCTTACTGGGCAACTAAAATTGCACCTCGCCATAAGGGAAATACCAGCGGCGACACTAGTACTGAAAACTTGAGTGCATGTCGAAACTTTCATCTTTCTAACCTTGTTAGGTATCACATGGAAATCAGTCAGTTTCGGCATGACCCTCAAGCTTCCCATGCGGTCTACACGGTAGGCATCCACTATATGTGACCATTGAGCTACCTTTTGTTTGCCGGCATGGCAGAACTTCAAGTTCTTATTAAGAAGATTATTGCGAATGCATTTAAGGAGATGTGGGGGATCGAACAGAGGCACAATTGTATTGTTGTCAATAACAATTGTGCCATCTACAGGATCCAACCCGTCCCTCAATGCATTGGCCCTAGTCTGCTTTATAAGCTCCTTGATTGCGCTCGAATTAGTAGCTCCTTGGTCACATACAGAAGCTACCACCACTAAGCCAATAGTGTGGGCCTGCCTTACAACTTCCTTGTAGGTGCGGATAATATCTGCTGCCGAAGATGTAGAGCTACAAAAACTGTAGGCAACAGGTTGCTTCCAGTTTTTGTATATTCCGCGCAGCATAAAAACTTGGGCATGGTCAGCAACCCTAGGAAGACGATTCTCGCCATTGTCCACTAAACCTACCACCGTATCTTCATGGCGGCAGTAGTCTAGGTGTGGCTGAATGGCCATTTCGTCGAACGCCAGTACACAAAGTCGCTCTGAAGGGGTTAGCGACTCCACAACCTCAGCCAAATATTTGAAAATGTTCACCAATATGCCAGGTTGTATAGGTATTTTTCTTAGAACCTGTCTTAAAGACTTTGGGCAGGGCAGCGAAAATAGTACGGAAAGGTACTTATACCCGCGTGGACTTTGCTTATACAGAGCTAAAGCAAGTAGCTTGTCGTCGATATCATATCGCCTTCCCTGCTTCTTTCGCTGTGCGTTGCGTAATTGACTTCTAAAGAAGTGCTGAATATGTGGGCTTAATTTTGGTATTGTTTTTGCCTGTTTAGTTGCCACACAAATCCGTTGTTGCAACGTAGCAGTTCTTCTTTTGGCATACTTTAGTCGTCTTTTTAAAAGATTAACCTGACGAACTATTGCGCCTAAAATACAATTCCAACCACATGTAATTTTCTACATATGTACTTTTTTTGTTGAATGACTTACTGGTAGTTCGGGGTCTAGGCTGTTCAGGAATTATGGGGTGGAAGGGCCGATGGGTAAGGGTACAGGGAACAGGAGTAACATCTATAACATATAATAAAGGTATGCAGGTATATGCCATTGGATTCACACCCTACCATGAACAAAAGAAAAAGTTAAACGAGAAGGACCACCCTAATAGAAATATATGACTGGTAAAACTGATACTATAATGATGGTTTACAAATTACCTTCCAAAAAATTCAACATTGCAGGCACTTCCGATGGTGTTGAGTCTGGTACCTCCGCGGCATCTAATTGATCAGGATTTGAAAAACGACAATAAAGAGAAATTGTTAAACTATTCATTCATGCAATAGGAATTGCTAAAGAAAATAAATGTTTTACCTTGGCAAGCCGGAGAAAATCTTGTACTATTGCTTTGATGGTCACTCATCATATACGAGATTCCCCAGGATTCCATGTATGGTGATGGTAAAACTGTTGTATCGCTCTGCGTAGGTGGAAGAGTTATGTCCATAATAATATCTTAAAGTAAAAAACATTACAAAAGTCATAATTTTAAACAAATCACTTACCAGGCAAAAATAGAGTTGGAACTGCCTTAGAAACAAGACGTGGACCCACTTGCTGATCTTTGGAGAAATGCTTATGGCAGATGCGATAGTTTCGATATATGAAACCCTTGTCTGACTCGTTGCCAGCTCTTCCAGTACTATTCAACCAAATATTGAAGCGTGATGCCTCTCGTTCGGGATTGGGAAATTTGTGCAGTTTGATTGCATCTATTTTAGAAGTGCAATCTATCACACAACACATACTCCTATTATATGAACGTGCCATATCTATATTTCATAAAAATGATAAAACATTACAAAACATACAGACCTACCGTTTGACTCATAATGAACCACCACTAATTCATACAATTCATACTTAAACTCAGGGCCAGCTGAGGATTTTGCGGGGCCTCGGAAAATATAATATGCGGGCCCCTTCCCAAAAAGGAAGAAATGATACATGGGCATAATTTTATCGATTTATTTAATGAAATATTTATTAAAGAAACAACCATAACTAGCGAGATGTTAATGCAGTGAAGGACCTACGTTAAAATTCGATTTGTAAAAAACGTTGCATGTGGTGTCAAAAACTTACCCCACTAACAATTGAGGGGCTTGAAAGTAAAAGGGTTTTAGCGCACTTTTTTTTAAAAGGTGCCCTATTTTTGGGGGAAAAATACTACATGTAAATTTGATCTCCCTTAGTACCATTTTCATGTGGTCTTTAAAATTCTATTCAAATATTTGCTAATAGTGTTAGTGGTAAAGGATGCTTACTTTTAATTAATTAATACTTCCAACATTATACGAGAGTTATACATTGATTATTTAATATTCTAAAAATATTATTACTTGGTTTGATTTGCAATAGGCACTGCCGTCACCCTTATTAACCACTTCTAAAGTATATTTGATTGTTGCATACAGCAATTCTTGCAGACGTCAAAATAAAAATAAATACTGTTGAAAATTATTCAGATTAAGTACCTACTTAAGTCACCAATATAACAGAGATTAAGTTATATCGGTTAAGTTCCTTGAACTTTGACATACATATATGGAGTGTGACCGTAGTTTTGGTTTATTTGAGAAAGAAAAGGCAAATTCGTCAAGTTTTTGTCAGATTGTGCTGATTGGGAGAACGTAATAAGAGGCAAATCAATAAATTTTGTGTGTTATAATATGACCAAAGACGATGTTTCCTCTTTTTTACCATTTTATGATATAATAAAGGACCATAAAAATGATACCGATGACACATAAGGAGGAGAGCAACTTGCCATTTCGAAAGGCGCGTTTGGATAATCAATTAAAAAGTAAAACAATACAGAAACCTAATCACATTGTTGGAATATATTCCAACATAGATATACAAATATAAAATATGATGTAACAACAATAGGTGGTAGAAAAGAACACAAGAAAAATATGATTTATTGGACTACTCATAAAGATCTATTATATGTCTATAACGAATAAAAAAATTGCTTTACTTTAGGAAATTCATTTGTATTTCTTTTTAATAAATGTTTATTTTAATAAAGTAAATGCACTTGAACCATTTTAGCGCCAACATTTTTGAAACCCACTATGTTTCAAGTACATTTGTGCAAAAAATAAGTAAAATAATAAAATTTAGAGATTCTTTGATTCGTTTAATCTTTTTATGACTGAATAAAATTAAAATAATACAATTTTCAAAACTTAGTTCTGAAATTTTTAAATACAAATTTAATGTAAAGCTTATTATCTCAGAACCACAAATAGTACACTTAAACCCTTTTACTTCTAGGCCCCTCAAATAAATATATGAAAGCGCGGGGCCCTTTCAAGCGCGGGGCCTCGGCAAGAATCCCCGAAGTCCCGACCTCTGAGCCGGCCCTAGTTAAAATTAAGCTTACCTATTAAATATAATTTGCACTATTCAGATAAATGTCTCTAAATAAAGTTTTTTCTCACACACTAAACACAATAATACACAATAATACACAACAATACAGACGAATATGATTCGGATACGCAGTTTGACAAATTTGCTGTTCCTAATTATTGTATCGTGTTTGTTTGTATCCGCAATAACAAACTTTCGCGGGTCGCCAAGGTGATTCTGACGTTTGAAAATTGTGGTGGCGCCATCTTACGTTAGACCAAATGCATAACATATATAGATATACTGCCAAGGCACTCCGTATTAGTTCCGTGGGTATGGCTTGGGCAGTTGAACCGGCTGTCGTGGCGGGGTACCTAAGTTGTCTTCCCAGCCTAAGTTCGATCAAAAAAACACGTTTTTGAGGGTTTCAAGGTCATTCCAAAAGAGAAAACGTAAAAACAGCTGTTCCTGTAAAGTAAACAAACGAACAACTCCCCAAAAAATTCTGTAACGCCATAGGGGGTAGTCGTCGTCCGTTTAAAATATACCCGGACTTCTAGGTCATCTTATTAGGATTGTTTTGATAGGTCCGCCGACTGGTACCAGTACCAACCGTTTCATCTGGGGTCCCAGACGCAACCAACAACGAAAACGTAATACCTTCGAACTACGGACTATTTATATAAATATTCCAACCAGTTTCGCCTACATACAAATTCATTTTTGTTCGTAGATGGGTGAAGGCTTTGTATACCTATAGTAGAATTCGACGCAATGTCACTCAACAAAAGTTTTGTCAATTCTATGCACCATTCAGGTATTTAATAGTATTTTCCGTTGGAAATTCTTCAAATTAAACGTAATTATAGTCGCGTAGTTTTCAGAGAACGCCTGCGACAACATTTTATCGCATATTCTGGCTGCTACTTAAGCCATTTCGAGCAAAACCATAGCACCGAGGCGAACAGCGTTATCCTTTTTGAGAAAGTCAAACACGGAACTGTCATGTTATTGCTCCGTCGTCATGGAGACTAGAGTAGAAGTATACTTCCAAACCGATATCCATAAATTTGCCCAAATTAAAGGAGAAACATTTGCTCAAATTAAAGGAGAAAAATTTTAAAACGGGCCAAAATATCGGCCAATAAGTATGCCGCGTTAGGTCGCCTTCTCCTCATAACCTTTGCGGACCAATTTTCGGGAAAGTGCTGAACGGGGTGGACCAGCACCAAAAATTTTTGCAATTGAATTCATGCGGCGAATCGTCGTACGTCGATTTTTCGCGAAAAATTAAGAGAAATGGGCGCTAAATCCGCGATTCGCTATATGGCGCTATCTCGCTTCATCTAGCCGATTATTAATTAATTATTATTATTAATCAATTATTGTATTATTAATAATTGTTTCAGTGTACTGTGTATCTATCCACATATCTAATGTTACAAACTTAAATTTACTAAATTATGTGACGCCTGAAGCTGATTTTTTTGGCAAGAATGCGTAAAATTTGAATATGTGTACATATGTGTTACTTAAAAATTCTTGAATAAAAACGTCTTGTTTTCGGCCATGATTTTATTGACAAAAAATAATTGTTTAGATGTCCCCATAACCCCTCTCAGTTTGTCGCAATCTGTTTTCCTTAAACTTTGAACTTCAACAATGCCCTGAACTTCAAGGTACCAGTTTTTCTTTCAGTCTACATATAGAATTTTGTCATGTAGCGTGAATATTGTTGGAGTACATAAAAGTGTGCCTTGCTTTTCTTATAATTCAAAGTATCTCGTGAAGACTTCTTTGAATTCTCAAATGAAACCGTAAACCTTGAACATTAATCTATTAAGCGAAAAACGATAAAAAATTACCAAAAATGGCCACGCGCCTTGTTTACTTCACAGTTGTCATATTTTTCATAAGTATTTTTAAATAGAACATCGGCTGCACATTCAATTTTTTGCGTTTTTTTTTTTCTTTAAGATAATACATATAGGTACACTTCTTACAAGCAGAGTACCAATAACAGAATAATAATAAATATATTCACCAATTCATACAAATATCCGAAACCAAAACTCAAATATCTGTACCTAAATCCATATTGAGATGAATTAGTTCGTCGACTGACTTCTCCAAGCCACAGCTGGTGTATTTTGTTTTTCTCTATCAGTAATTGTTGGTAACGGATTGTTGGCCGGATTGAGATGAACCAATTTTTGCTCAACTACTTAACCAACCATTTAAAGTAATTTATAAGTACCAACAATTACGGATGGAGAAAAAGGAAGTACCACCAGCAGTGGCGTGGACAATACAGACGACTAATTCAATATCTTTGAGTTACGTATATTTATTATATTATCATTGGTATTGTTTACTCTCATATTGTGTCTACCCATTCAGGTCTTTTCCACCTCCGAATAATACTTACCAGTTGTATCCTGACGACTCCATCTAACTTTTGTTAGGCGTTTCATTTATTTTCTTCCGCTCCTTTTTCAACTTGGCATTGTTTTTGCTGAGTGAAACCGTCCAACTTTTTTCTTGCGCACGTAAAAAAACTACAATGATGTCGGGGTTTCAGTGGATGCGATGCCGTAGAAGTCAGGAGTGGTATTTAATGGAAAAGTGTTGTTCCTCATTATTTATCGGATCGTGGATTGGCTTCGGTGTCCCAGGTAGTTCCTTCCGGCGCCTCCGCGCCTGTTAAAATTAGCAATTCATGGGCGCAATTAAGCGCGCTACATGAAATCAAATCACTGAAAATGCAATCGGAATTATTACCGGGGCCAATTCAGGTAGGCCGCTTGTCAGAATCAAGTTATCAATGCAGATATATGGATATTCGAACTAGGATATGTGAGTTACCGCCTAATTTCGCGCGGGAATGCAGTCGTTGGGGCTGCATGGGTAACCTACATATGTACATTAAAATTTACTTAATAGTGTAATTTATCAGTTGATAGACCTAGTGATTACGAGTACCGTACGATGTCATGTACTGTCGTGATGATGTTTTGACGTTCTTAGCTATTGATATTTGTATTCCACCGATATTGATCTGGCTTTTATGGGTTTTCTTATTAGTGATATTGGTAGTGTATTTGGTAGTATTTCTCATATAAAGGGCTAATGAATCAGGTTAATGTACATGCAAACTAATATGTGTCACTATCACGTCTAGTTAGAAATATATAATGGCGTCCGTTACCGCTACCAATACCACTAAAGAGAACACACCATTAAACTCAATATTTTATTACTAATTAAGAGCAGTCGTCACACGTATGTCTAACTACAATCTCAAAGTAGATGGTCCCTAAACATCTGCTTTCTTCGAGAGTAAATAATTCACCAACATTAACTTTAAACTTTAGAATTTCTATTAAATTGACTATTTTAGCGTACCATTTTTTATGGTTCTGTACCTACTTTAAAAATAAAACAAGGACTGTTATTGGGTCACTTGTTTGTCTGTGATGTGTCTATTTATGTAGGCAACCAGTTTTTCGCGACTAAATAAATAAAATAAATAATGATATTTGTCAAAAGTAAAAAAGAACAAAAAGATAAAATGTGGTGCCTACCTCCAATCCTTGGAAATAAAAGAGGATTGTCAAAGGTTTTTTAATTATGACCCGGACGAGAGACTGGACTCTCGCTGGTGTACAAAACTAGAACAAGATGTGAGATAGTCAGACAAACATGATCAGGATCAACTTCCATCACAGAAAGTATCCCACCTGTCAACAAAAAAGACGCTGACTAACCTAACGTTACCTGACTACTCTGACATAGACAACACCTTCCGACATCCCCAACCACAGATCATGGTTGGCCCTTTCTGAAACGACAAAACTACAAAAGGAAATTGGCAGTAACAACAGCGAATATCCAAACTAATCGTAAAATAGTTAGGCGCCCAAACCCCTGTATTACCGATGGGGAACAAATATGCAAACACCGTTCATCCAAAAATTTCGATCGAAAAACCTAACAATCTTTTTAATATTTTACTGGATGTTCGCTTATGCGTTGTAAACAGTGTTGTCAGGATTTGAGCGGGACTGCCCCAATTTCAACAATTCCGAGTCCCGCATTCCTGCTAAAAATCCTGACTTAAGATGTCGTGGTCGTGGTAGCGAAATTTACTACCAAACAATTGATAAATCTGTGTTAGATAAATGAAAGATTGAAAGGAAAAAACAAGGTTGGGAAACCACGCAAAATCGTCGCTTTAATTGCATTTTTTATAACGTTGTGAATATTAGATCATTATATGGATCATTTTATTTTATTTTTTTAGATATTTGATTGCATACCTACATGGTGGTTGCTAACCATCCGATTAAACGAAACAGTAAACGTATTGGCATACTTTATGGAATAAAATAGTGGAACTCGAACATATGCCAACTTTATTAAAAAACAAATGTAGGAGATCTATATTTAAATTCAATGATGTTCAAATTGAATGGCCTACATAAGAAATCTTTTGAGAAAAAGTCAATTAAAAATTTTAACTCGGAAACGCCGATTTTGTGAAGGGAAAGACAATAGACGTTTTGATAGATTTCGTTACGCTGAATTCGCATCCTGACTCAATAGTTATTGCCGTAATGTTTTCAAAGTTGAGTTCAAAATTCCGATTTTATGCTGCTTAAATCAATGCCCTAAGCTAACTTTCATTGTACACAGATAGAAAAGATTTTGTTTTAAAGAAATGTATTTGTTTGAATTTATTCTTTTGGGTCAAAACATATTTCTTTGACGCCAACAATATTTACTTCATTGAATACTCTAGTTTATTTGCTTGCAGAGATTAACTTATTTGAAATATTTATTTAAGTGGAATAAATATATATGGATACAAACAAAAATTACTTTAAAGTAATATTTTGACTTAAAAAAACATTTCTTTACACCAATGAAATGTAATTTTGATTCAAACATATAAATTTGTATATAAGGACAGATTTATTCCGTTTAAAGTAATATTTTGTCATTGGCTTAAAAATAGGTTTACTTCCGCCAAAGATTATTTTGATTAAAATAAATATATTTGTACACAAGAAGAGATTTATTTCCTTTAAAGTAATATTTTTGTTTTGGCTTTAAAATAGGTTTACTTCCACCAAAGAAATCATATTTTGATTCAAATAAATATATTTTAATGTCACTTCGTACATATCGAGAGTATAAAGCCGCGTGATCGACAGTAAAGAACTTATAGAGTACAGTGCCTGCAGGTTCAAGTTGCGATTCCAAATCAGAGTACACTTTACTAACTTAACCTTGACTATATGTTGGGTTGGGAAGACCAAGCACTGGTCGAGGATGTTCGACATCCTAAAAAGGAGGTGAGACACATGGCGAGTCTTCCGAAAAGTTCTTGTCTATTAATTCCTTCAACGAATTAATAATTTTAAGCATTTTAACCCGACCAACAATTTTGTTAATTTAAAAAAATCTAATTCTTTCACTCAACACAATCATAATTATGAAGTAAATAAATCTCATTTCTTATAATACACAAATTGCAAACTTTAACTGGAAACATAAGTTGTTTGACACAAATCAACGTTCTTTCTACCAAACAAATATTTCAAATAAATGCGTTTTTATCCGCAAATAAATTTTTCTTTGCCTCTATTGAAACAACAAATTTCTTTGAGTCAATGCATATTTATTTGAATTAAACAAAAATTTCTCTCTGTGCATCTAGTTTTGAGAACAAACTTCTTAATTATTTTTACGTCCTTTTTAAGTTTCTAGTGCGATGGGTTCAAATGATCTCAAAAGAACCAAAATTACAATTTTGAATTTTTTGAAAACAATACCTTGATAGAAAGATAAAATTGTATTCTCGGCTGTAGTTGTCATTAACGACTCCGAAGTGCGTTTGGGGATAGCAGCCAAACGGAAAGGTAATTAAAACAGCACTTTCATTTGTTAAATCCCTAAGCTTTCGGCACTGATTTTTGCCTTCTGCAGAGTGTATGCTATAATAACAAAACCATTAAAATGAATACAGTGTCAACAAACTATGTACTTACAACAAGACGTCGTGGGCAGCTACAGGACGGTGTGACATTTCATAGAAAATTTGACAAGGGCGGCTACTTATGTTTCACAATATAAAACAATTACTTCTAATTACACTAAAAGAAGCTGTTAAAAATTGAAATACATAAACACTACACAGATTACCTCAGGATTTTCTTACATTACAGTCGACTAACCACTTAGAAAAACATGAAACTCAAAAATCGCCGGAAAAGCAGTAACAAACCACAGGCGCAACAAGTAACGTAATCATTGACTAAAGTCAGTCAGGCTGTCAGATCTTATCAACTATACATATGTAAACAAAACCCGACGATGCAAAACTGCAATACCGGCCAACACAACCATATGGCCAAAATGCGTTGTGTGTGGCATAACCAACAACCACAAGAAGTTAAAAATAAAAAAGATTACATGATCAACTCTATGGTCTCCAACACGGTCTTTATGAATTAGTGGCAAGTAGCTATACGTACAGCTAACACCTTGGATATCAGTACGAAAGTTCACAGAGCGTTTATTCTCCCGTATGTATAACATCTCCGAAAACAACCAACCGCCTTTTATAATAATAATAATAATAATAATAATAATAATAATAATAATAATAATAATAAACTCATGTATGTCTTTATGGTCTACTAAATTATGCTTGCGGGGAGAAGACTCGTGTGTTTTCTCAGAGCCGACTAATATTAATTGTGGCATATTTCAAGGTGATAGTTTATCTCCATTGCTGTTTTGCATAGGCCTGTTTGCGCTGTCTAGGGAATTGAACGAGGATAAAGTTGGTGTTCAGTTATTACCTGGCGAAAAGTTAATTGGTCATTCATTTTATATGGATGATTTGAAACTTTATGCCAAAAATGATGAGCAGTTGAAGAGGAGCCTCAGCATTGTTAAACAATTCTCTGACGATATTGGGATGCAATTTGGCTTAGAGAAGTGTGCCAAAATTAGTATTGTCAAAGGCAAAATTGAGAAAACCGCTGACATATGCCTGAATGATCATACTAGTATTAACGAACTAACAGATAATACTAGATATAAGTATCTGGGAATGGATGAAGCCTTTGGTATTGATGATGAAGGCATGAAGGTGAAGGTTATAGGCGAATACATTAAGCGTGTGAGGAAAATTTTAAAGACTGGTTTAAATGGAAAGTATAAAATGCAAGCGATAAATGCATATGCTATTCCTATATTTCGATACAGTGTTGGTGTTTTAAACTGGACGAAGAAGGAAATACGCGATTTAGACATTAAAACTAGAAAACAGTTAACATTAAATTTTATGTTTCACCCTAGGTCCGATGTTTGCAGGCTATACCTGCATCGTTTAGATGGAGGTCGTGGTTTGCAGCAATTGGAAAATATTTATGATTTGGAAATGTTAAATTTAGGAAATTTTATAAAGGCCAACAAGGAAGATAAAGTTATTAAACAATTAATTAGGGATACTTCTGGTAAGTCAATAATTAGTAAACATAAACTAATTTTAGAAAAATTTCAGGTCGAAGAACTAGAAAATTACGGAAATAAAACTTCGGTGGCGACTTTAAAGCGGGAGATTAAGTTAAGAATGAATCGGAAAATGAGGGAGGATTATGTTAGTAAGCCAATGCATGGTCAATTTTTAAGAATTGTGGAGGGTGATGGTATTTCAAAATCTGGGTCTTTATCTTGGCTTTGTCATGGGAACATTAAGGCTGAAACGGAATCCTCTATTGTTGCGGCGCAAGATCAGGCAATTCGTACCAGATATCATGAACAGAAGATTATGAAAGTTGCTCATGATGGGAGCTGTAGATTGTGTCATCAGGCTCCGGAACATGTCTACCACTTATTGGCGGCTTGTCCAGTCTTAGCTGAGTCGCATTACATTGCTAGGCATGATAGGGTGGGAACATATATACATTATAATTTATGTTCCCAACTAGGTTTAGCAATGGATGTGTCTCGGTGGTATGACCACATCCCATCTCCTGTTGTGAGTAATGATCATATTACCATATTATGGAACATGCCTGTTGTCACTGATAGAATGCTTGATGCTAATAAGCCAGATATCGTGGTAAAGGATTTCCAGAGGAAGGTGTGCACGTTTATAGAAATCTCGGTACCTGCTGATGCGAATGTTGTAAGGAAGGAGCTTGAAAAACAACTTAAATATAAGGATCTCGCAATAGAAGTTGGACGTATGTGGGGAATGAAAGTGAACATTGTTCCGGTGATTGTAGGTGCATTGGGAGCAGTTAGTCTAAATTATAGTAAACATGTTAAAGTGTTGCCGTGCAAAATTTCGCCCTGGGAAATTCAAGAAATTGCGGTTTTGGGAAGCGCAAATATTTTGAGGAGAGTTTTATCATAAAGAACCCTAAATTTGCTGCTTAATATTTCATCTTTACCTTCTTTGAATGTATATTGTCTATTAATAAATGTGTGTCTGTGTGTGTGTGTGTGTGAGTGTGTGTGTGTGTTTTTAATGACCTTTGCACAAGGCTGCAAGGGTTTTCTGCAGTTTTCCTTTGCTTTGCAAAGAAAAATTAAATTTTTCTTTGCAAAGCATAAATGGCCTTGTGTTTTTCAAAATTGGGTAGAGCTGCAGTAATACCCGCAAAGGGAGTACCCTAGGCTTCAGCGAAGCTCGGTACTACCAATTTGCCCTGATCCTCTTTATTACTTTTCAAAATTATTAGTGTAAGTTTAGTATTTATATGTTATATCTAAATTATATTATCTAGGTTTCAAATATTTAATGAGATGTATCAGAGATTTTCAATAAATAATAATAATAATGTAATAATAATGTAGGTGCATTGGGAGCAGTTAGTCTAAATTATAGTAAGCATGTTAAAGAGTTGCCGTGCAAAATTTCGCCCTGGGAAATTCAAGAAATTGCGGTTTTGGGAAGCGCGAATATTTTGAGGAGAGTTTTATCATAAAGAACCCTAAATTTGCTGCTTAATATTTCATCTTTACCTACCTTTAATGTATATTGTCTATTAATAAATGTGTGTGTGTGTGTGTTTTTAATGACCTTTGCACAAGGCTGCAAGGGTTTTCTGCAGTTTTCCTTTGCTTTGCAAAGAAAAATGAAATTTTTCTTTGCAAAGCATAAATGGCCTTGTGTTTTTCCAAATTGGGTAGAGCTGCAGTGATACCCGCAAAGGGAGTACCCTAGGCTTCAGCGAAGCTCGGTACTTCCAATTTGCCCTGATCCTCTTTATTACATTTCAAACGTATTAGTGTAATTTTAGTATTTATATGTTGTATCTAAATTATATTATCTAGGTTTCAAATATTTAATGAGATGTATCAGAGATTTTCAATAAATAATAATAATAATAATAATGTCTTTATTACAATAAACCCAAAACAAACAAAATTATAATACAATCCAACTCTAGCAGGCGAAGTCCAGGTCCATGCAAGAAACAATTCTCGCATGGCCTGCTCAACATGTGGATCAGCATTCAACACCGACGGCCTCTCAAAATCTAATCTGTGACCCATTTGCAGATAATGTGCAACCAATGCGTTTTTTCCCTCTCTGTGGTTATTACAGTCCAGTTTATGCTGTAGCCCCATTACACCTTCCACAGGGTATCTTATAGATGACACTGGCTTGTTGTGGAACACATTGTCTTTTACCTTACAGAACAGGCCACAGAACGATTCGTAGAATCCAAAAAATAAATAGATACAGGGTGATCCTGTTTAAAAAAAATTACTTTATTAGGAAAAACTGTTTGCAATATTTTGTTGCAGATTATGACCACCCTATACACAATTTGGGTATGGTAGGTAATCACGCTAATAGAACGCTTCTTACTTAATCATAATCAAAGCGTGCCCAATAAAATTAAAAACATGTATTGAGATATACAGTTTTTCTTAGACTGCTGTTTTTCCATAAAAATGCCAATAAAGCTAAAAGTATAAAGTTTAGGGTAGGTAATGTTATTTTTAATTGTCGTAAAATTTTGCGAGGTATTCAAAATTGTGCCGAAATATAGGTTATTCCATTTAAAAAAACATGTTTGGGTTGGTACTACCTAATGGAACAACCTCTATATACGCTATTTTAAAATGTGCGCCGCAGCGTTCTGTATATATGAGTGAAATTGGTTTGAAAACATCTTCATTAATAGAGGTACAATCTTCCCAGATTGCACTGTTGAGACACCCTGTATATTTATAGAGGTAACGATTGTATTGCTTTTATTTATTTAAGTGTACAAATCACTGTGGGCAAAAAAAACGGTACAAATTTTTAATCACTCGTATTTCTGCTAATATTTAGTTCATTCAAATATTTCTTTAAAAAACGATTTGCTTGTAATGTGAAGAAACCATACCATATTTGCAATAACACAACGTTTCAATCCAAAGTTATGTTGCTTTTAGTTTGGCTATGTAATATTTCTGATAATATCGCCTCAATTTAATGTGAAATGAAAGGTATATTAAAGTCAATTGGTAATGACATTCGTCGTGCTTTGGTAAAAAAGGCCACTAGAGATCTTATAGCATCATATACAGGGTGATATTTTTCTTATGCAGGGTGAAATATTTAAATGATGCTTTTTTATTGTTTTAGTTAAAAACCAGTGGAATATGACGTTTGTAAGAAAAACATTGCAACGGCAAGAGAAAGCTAACTGTGTACTTGAGTTATCTTTAATGATCGTGGAGAAACCACTTGTGTTGCTATGGGCGGCATGTTTGAATTTATCATTTTAGGTGGTATTTTCGTCAGTTTCAATCATGATGTATCACACTTGTTGTTTAGCTGTAAATTTTAGACGTATGTTACTTGTTCTTGTTCTTTTGCATGTTTTTGCTATGATTGAATTTGAGCTGGTTTTTGAGTGTGACATACTCAAATCAAATCACTTCAAACTAAGTTATCTTTTTATTTTTATGTCATGTTTAAATAAAGAACACTTCCAACATCAGCCTGAAGCCAGCCTGAATACATTGTGTTGTTCCTTTTTTTAGATATTTTTTATTTGAATGTAATTTTTACGTGAAAAAGGAATATTGAAGACCTGACCGTCTGAGAAGTGAAAGCAAACAGCCAGAATTTTAGTTGAATAAAAAACGATGTTGATTTTAGTTCCAAATCACTTAAAAGCTAAATTTCCTGTTCTGGTTGCAAAAACATAAAAATTTGCAAAAAATCTACAGCCCAATAATTGTTGTACAATATGGAAAACTGGTAAGAAAAATCCTTAAAAATTTCATAATCAAACGTGGCGCCCATAAGAAAACTAAACGTTGGATGGTTTTTCCATAATCTTTAAAGATAACTCAAGTTTGTAATTGAACTTTTCGTGTCTATGCTAGAATAAAGAGTATGCAAACGTCAAATCCAACTGTTTTTTTGAGTAAAAACAGCAAAAGACGATGTTTCAAAATTTCACCCTGTATACGATGCTATAAAATCACTGCTGTTTCTTTAGATCAAAAGAAAACAAATGTCATTACCTACTAATTTCATTACACCTTCCATTTCACATTAAATTGACCCGATATTAGCAGAAATGTTGCATAGCCATACATAAAGCAATATTACATTAGATTAAAACATTTAATTATTGCAAATATGGTATGTTTTCAATCTTCACAATATAGGCAATTAGTTCATCAAAGAAATGCTTGAATTTACTTAATATCTTTGAAAACATGATCAATTGAAAATTTGTACGGTTTTTTTTTGCCCACAGTGTATATTATGAAGCGAACATTCAAATATATTAATGCACAATTATTTATTCTGATGTACATTTATATAAATTTATTGCACATTTATTTTTTAATGGACGAGTATTATTTGCGTTGTTCAAATTCTTTTTTGTAATGTAGAAATAATTTTAGTATTGGTCAAATGTTTTCATATGCTTACTATAAATCCGCGTTTAATTTTATTTATTGTGCATATTATATGCACTGAATAGTAAACTGTTCAAGTGATTTTGTCATGTTTCAATATGCGCTCGCTCTATAGCAAGTCTTCTCGATACTACTTGCGCCATCTAACGAGCAGTCGGCGTAGTATGTGCAGATTCCTACACGAAGCGATCATAGCTGCTCCCGATCGCAAAATCTATATTTTCCGACTCACGTTTAGACCTTTTATGTAATACATTAGTTCATAAGGAATATAACCTTATGCACCTAGTTGCATATTTAATGATATGTACAATTTGAGTGCGCCGATTACAATTGAAATTTCAGTAACTCCTTATAGATGGCGGTATGGTGCAAGATTCATATTGAGTATCTGAAATCAAATTATATGACAAATACATAATGTTAACACAATCGTTCTTTAGCAGTAGTGTCATATAATACTTCTAGAATATACTATAATTAACAGATAGTAAACCAATCAGTTTAAAACTAACGCATTAGAAAGGCAGCATTATAGCTCAGTCATTAGATCGCTCAATTAATGGAAACAGGGCCGGCGTAAATTTTTGCGGGGCAGGGTTCAAAAACGCGCAAGGCAAACCAAAAACACCAATAATTTACTTATTATAAACACATTATTGCATTATGTAATTTACAGATCATACAGGGGTTACACTGTCGGATGAATACGTATGTGGTAGCAAAATGTGCGAAGTATAATCAATAAGAAAGATTCAACATTGAAACTAATACTTTGATTTGATCCGATAACTTTGTTCTCCACAACTACATAAAAAAACATGTCTTGGAAGTCAAAAGTCTTGGAGTATGGTTTATAGTTGAAAGATATTGTCTGATCAAGTTAGTGGTTTACCGTTCGCTGATAATAAGCACAAACATTTTTTCATCCCTTTCGATACGAAAATCTCTGATATTCGCTTTTATTAAATTATTTATTATTAATATTTTATAATTTAAACGATTCATAAAGTGGATGAATAAGAATAAGATACCTAGCTAAATTTTGTATAACATTTATAACTTTTTTTATATTATACTGTTTTCTTTATGAAGTATTTATGGTATATTAAATTTCTCGAATAATAAGTCACCCACGAACTCCTATATTTTGAAAGGTTTCGTGTTAAATTTTCTGGAAAATGACAATTAAAAATTACAATATATTCCTAACTCTGGGAAAAGTGAATAATGTGAATGGAGCGTGCATAGGCGTTTTTGATATATCCGAACTCAAAATATCGAAAAACTTGAGGCCTTGAGGAATTTCTAGTGACACACTATAATTTCCTAGAACCTTCAAAATGAAAGTTATTTTCTTCAGAGCTGTCCTTGAAGTGCTGCGCTGGTAGCATTTATCTTAAAGTGTGTTCGCGAGCGTCCAAACAGAACAAAAATTAAAAAAATACGTTACGCGATAGGTGAATCTTATGTGGCATGAATCATGAATCGTGTTCGGCGCAAAGAAATCGATCCAAACCTCCTATTTCTAAAACACGTTACATTTGTAAAACAAACTGTTTTTAATTCAGTTTTTCACTAAAATTTTATTCCATAAGATTAGAATTAAATCACCGTTAAATTCAGGAAAAAATCTTTCCTTAATTGCAAAAGTACAACATAAGTAATCCAAACACCAATGAGTTATGAACAAAAAAATGGGTTATGGTTCTGAATATATATAATATATTTTGTTATTGTTGGTGGCAAATTGGATTATTCCTCTATTATTAGGTACTCCTGTTAATTTCTTCTTCGAGATGGTTTACACAATCGTTTATAGGAAACAGTGTTTCATTTTTAGTCGCTGGGTCGTCTCAACACCAGGGCCGGGCTCAGGGGAACACGCTAACCTGACTCGCGCCGGCCCTGAATGGAATCATAAGAAGCTGTACCCATTTTTAATGAAAATTTTAGCGTTGCGGTAAGTGTTAAAGTTTCTTTCAAAACATCAAAGACGTCGGGTAAATACCGGACTCTCCTCAAAGCTGCACTTTCCGGATACCGGAGCGAAGAGCGAAGACCGGATCTGAGAGGCCCTTTTCGGAGAACCGCTGCGCAAAATTCAAAGGATTCACTCGGTCGACTTGATTCATTGCATTTTAAAGAGGGTATTCAGCAGAAGATTAAACTTCTAACCTTACACGCAAAACAGTTTGTTACCATACTATAGCCTACTCATTCTTACAACTTCTGTTGCAGCGTGTTATTAAAGTAATACAATTACATAATATTCATTAATAACTAATGACTTACAAGCCTTTTATTGCAGAATTTGCGAAGTTATGGGAAACGTATTATTGTTATTATTTGCAAAATTTACGGAATAAATTGAGTTATCAAATTATAATATTAATTACACATAATATAAAAATGTATAAAAAATTCTCAAAAAATCTCAACGTTTACCTTATTTTTGTGGAATGCCCCATTAGTGGTTTTGACTCTGTTGGACACTTATTTGTTCTGCAAGAAAAATAATCATTAGACAAAAAAATCGTACCATCAGTGTCATTTAAAATTGTTGGACGTTGCTAACGATAACATTGCACATGCACAGCAAACCAAATTAGACGATCTTGAGTTATCTTTTAAGATGGTGGATAAACCATGGCCATCTTTTAGCTTTCCTATGGATTTTTCTTGCTTCTGACTGACGCAATAAACCACCCTTGTTTGGCTGTAGATTTTACAGTTTTTTTTATTAAACCAAAATTATAACAGTTTGGTTTGACTTGTTTTACAGTCAGGTCTTATCCGTTTGCTTTTCTCGTAACACTTACATTTTCAAACAAAAAATACCGAAAAATAACACCAAGCGAATATTTTAATGGTTCAAGCTGACGTTGGAAATGCCCTTCATTAAAATATGACAGTTACGCATAAGAAATGAAAAAAATTGTGACCTGATATTCTTAAAAAACGTTGGTTCTATCTACGATTAAATCTTTACAAAAAACAAGCAAAAATAGTACATAATAACATTCGTCTAAAATATTGTAAACGTCTAACAAAGCAACAAGTGTGATACTGATGAATACTAATTGAAAAGGAAGAAAATAATCTAAAATTCTAAAATCAAATATGGTGCCCATGAGAAAACAAAACTTGGCATAGGTTTCTCCGCAACCTTTAAAGATAACTCAAGCACGCACTTTGAAAGCACGTGTCTGCGCAATGTTTTTGTTACAAATGCCAATTGCACTGTTTTTTTTTGAATAGAAGTAATAACAATGTTTTAAAATTGTGTACTAAAAAAATCAGCCTGTATAAGGTGCAATAAAATCTCTACTGTTCTTTTTAAACAAAACCCAAACAAATATTATTAACTATTGTTATTATTATTTATTATTATGAAATTGACCCGATATGACATATGAGAAAGACTGCATGGCCAGTAACACAACTTTGGATTGGAACGTTTTGTTATTGCGAAATGGTATATCTTCAATATTCGCAATACACGCAATTCTGTTTTCAGAAATATTTTAATTCAGTAAATATAATTGGAAACACAACTTATTAAAAATTTGTACCGTTTTTTTTGCAAACGGGTTATTCAAATCTATATGCAGATTTGAGAAATCAAATATAAAATATATACACATTACAGGGTAGATTCATGAGTGCTTCGAATTTTTCCAAAATTCTATTTTTAAGCGGCATTTCCAAAATAACAAACTATAAATATTGAAGGCTGTTAAAGTTCGGAATAATAATAAAAAATACGTTTGTTTTTGTTTATTTGTTTTTTAACACTTTTTTTGTGTACACTCACAAAAAAAAAATAGGAAAAAAAAGCAAATTTTCTATTATATTGCCGGTTTCAATAATTGAATAGTCATAAAAACTCAAAGTCCTTTCTATATACCTATCTTTTGCAATCTTCAATCGATTTTGATGATTCTTTCACCACATTGTTATAAAACGTAACAAGTATTTTAGAAGTCGTCTCGAACTTAGACCATCAAAACATCATTACCTTCTTCCGGTATAATAAAACATTAGATTTCTTGTTTTAAACGATTTAAACGCGAGTGATGGCTTTGATAAATTTGTTTAAAAAGGGGTATAAAATCTTTTGAAAAGACAAAAGATTATTCACAAAGTCCTGAACATCAAAGATAAATTAATTAAATTAAAACGAAACATTAAAATAAAATATAGCCAAAGAAGAAAATACGAACACCACGAAAAAATAAATAAAAATAGAAATCCAGGACATGATGAACCAACTACATTCAACAACCACCAATTTCGAAGATCTCTCAAAACATGGAAACTATAAACAAAAAATCAATCAACATCTATAATAAAAAGAAGACTGCCCATGGATCAGCAAGGACGTGTAAACACCAATAAAACTAAGGAATAGACAAAAACAATAACAAATGAAAATGTTTAACGACATATTTTGTCAAATTAATATTATAGGTTAATAATATGGTGATATACAGGCTGGATGTAAATTTTAAATAAATCAAAAATTACAGCTACATCCTGGATTTGAACCAGGGACCTTTGCGTTTCAAATCGAGGATGTGGCTGTAATTTTTGATTTATTTAAAATTTACATCCCGCCTGTATATCACCATATTATTAACCTATGGTCATGATAAAGTAACAAATGACATCCTTAAAGAGGACAATACGAATCTAATAGTATTGATAACACGATTAGTGAATGAAGTTATAGAAAATGGCACATATATAGAATGCCGTAAAACTGCATAAAAAAGGAGACAAACAGCAACCAGAGAGTTACCGACCAATAACGATACTCTCCGAGTTGGACAAAGTGTTGGAAACTGTAATCAAACGTAAAATTGAATATCATGTAGCAACTAACAATATAATCTACAAGCAACAATACGCTTTTCAAGCAGGGACAGGCACATTGCTAGCTACCTATGACCTTGTGCACTGCATTCACCGGAATGTTGACAAGAAGAAAATTGTCACGGGGATCTTCATTGATATGAAGACAGCCCTTGACACCGTGCCAAAAACTAGACTGCTGGACAAACTGAAAACCATATACGTACGCAATAAAGCTCTCCAAATAGTTCAAACATATCTTAACGACAGACCACAGATGCCAAAGATGGAAAAAGTATATATCAGTCCATTAATGGCAGAATATGGAATACTACAAGGTGGGCCCACCCCTATTGCACGTCTTTACACTAATGACGAAACATATTATGTATATTTAAAGGGTGGCCTGTTCATGTACGCCGATGACATCACTATAATCTATGCTAACAACGAAGATATGCTAAAGCTTACAAAATGGTGTGGAATGAACTTACTTAAAATAAATGAAAAAAAGACACACTACATGATATTCAACAACAACTACAAAAAAATTAAAAAGAAAATGAAAGAAATCAAGACAACAACATATTTGGGATTGCACCTACAGAAAAACATGAGGTGGGACGAACAAGTTAATAAGAATAGCACAAAAAATGCCCGAATAATCGCAGCGATATACAAAACAAGATCATAAATTTACTCAAAACCAAAAATAAATCTATAAATCTTACTTTTTATTTTAAGCATAGTCTATTTAATTCAGTTATGGGGCAACACCACCACACAGGACTTATACAGATATATAAATTACAGAGACAAAAAAGAAGGTATTGAAGATAGTATACTGACTGGACAAACGAACACCAACACTACAGGTCTTTCAACATACCCAAGAACTTACAATAATAGAAAGAACAAACTTAACAATATTGATAGAGTCTATCGGGTATATCTATCCCAAGGATTAGTAGTTGTTTAGAAAAAATCTGATGTGGCCAGGCACATGACTTTATCATACAAAATATAAAATTATCAGTTTAGCTGCACGAGAATCTATTTGACTGAGATAAATCGTGTCTGCATTAAAATTAAACTAGTTAGCCAGGATTTGACAGATATTTTGATAGTTAATAGTATCAATAAAATGCTGTTGTCAAAGCATCAGCATTTGACACTACCTACTGTCATCAGAATAATAGTTGTTTATCTCACAAGTGCCCAAAGTACGGAATAGCGCGACGAGCGGTAATGCGGCGCGTCACCGATGGCGGAGCGTCGCCGTCGCATGTGAGCGGGTCAAGCTATGTAGTTTTCGGCAGGAGTGACATCAACGTTTTTTGTGTTGCTTTTTGAGAAATAGGTATTTAAAAAAAATCAACAATGGTTATTTTTCTGAATAGGAAATGTAAGGTTTATACCACTTCTACGAAACGTCAAGTTTAAAAAGTTAATTCAAATTCTGACAGATTTGTATTCATTCATGACACTGTAGATGTCACATCCGTACCAACAAACTAAAATATAACTACACTCATCGCTATACATTATTTACTTTCTCAATTTATCGTTTTTACAATTAGATATAACAACGGGTTGATATATCTTATCAACAAACAATCAAATTGGTAATCTTATTTTATTTGAATTTTGTATTTTGTGCTTTGCCGCACTAGAGCGCCATAGCGGTTCTCCAACCTCTGATGAAATCAGCTGTTTTCGAGTGTGACATCCATAGACATTTCTGTGGTGACAGCACAAAAAAATATTTGTCAAAATTCTGGCTACTATGTATTTTCATATCAGTGAAGATGCGACCGATCTCGATCGTTAGAATTTGCTCTTGCAGCTAAACTTTTAATTTTACCAAAAAATGTCATAGGCATAAATTATTCAAAATTTCCTCTACTTTAATTTATTATTTAACTATTTTGACGAAATTACAGAAATGGCGGCTCATTTGCAAAATCCTTGAAAAAGGCTTAGAATAAACTACCAGTTCCTTTGGACCCTTTTTAACCAAAAGCTTTTCAGCTCTAAGTTAGGTCATGAAACTTCCAAATATGAACTTTCGTCCCGATACCTTTAGTAGTTTCTCCGGAATCGTCGTCACAAAAATCGTTACACACACACACACACACACACACACACAGACACACACACACACACACACACACACACACACACACACAGACATTTTTTTGTACCTTGGTCAAAAATGTTCAGGGGACCCAAAAAGACCTATTTCCGCTAAAAACTCAATATTTTTTTTTGGCATGATTACAATACTTTATTATACTGCGTATGATAAAGTAAAAAAGAACAGGTGGTGTGTCTCCTAAAGTTGGCTTTAATGTCAGAATCATGTTCATGTTTAAACCGAAGAGCTGAAAATATTGATAGTGACACATCTTATGTACAAATGATTCAGAAGTACATATATGACATTTTATCATTTTTTGTTGAGTAGGTTTAGAGTTATTAGCCTTTAAACAAGGGATCAATACTATCGAAACGATAGGTGTTACCTAGTTTTATTATTATATTCCGGGTTACACATTATACAGTGGGCGCGCAAATATCTGGAACATAGGAAATCGGAAACATAGGGTCAAGAATAAGAACACACCTACGGCGTGTGTCACCCGGTATATAATGAGATCATGTGTATAGTTCTAGGACGTCGATTACGACGATTACACTAGTTTTGTAATTTCTAAATATGATTGAAATTTATTAAATATTTTTTTGTTTATCAAAAAATACCTGTAGTCTTAAAAACAAAGCAAAATGTTTTATGAAAATCCGGCTCCGAAGATTAGCTTTCGGAATCCACTACACGTTATTTAATTACAATGACCGAATGAATTATGGCTATTGGTTTATAATTTATAATTCGACGGAGATTTCGGCTGTATCCAGATAAGATACAATCTAGTTAGATAAAACTTCATAGTGGGTTATATTATTGCAATACAATAGATTTTAAAATAAAAGAATCATAGAGAATTAAAATAAAAAATACCACTAATATTCAATACCTTTCGCCATTTCGCCGCATTTCTGGAAGAAAGTGCCGGTATATTGCTAATTGCGCTGTTGATCAATGTGGTGGAAATTTCGGCAATAAATATCTGTCATGTCTCGATTTCCCTTAATTTTCATGAAATAAATTGCATAAAAGCTGTGAAATTAACAGATTAGGAGACTATTAATGAGATTAGGAACCAGCCAAATGTTATGTTCGTTACTATTAGCAATTTTTTTTTCAGATTAGATTTTGCATTAAATTTCCATAATAAAATCTGCAAATGCAAACAAGTATTATGCAGAAATGCACCGAAGAATCGGTTGCACAATACAGTACCACCCAATCGCGTGGACATAATCCCACGCACCCGACAAACAAAAAAAAAACTGATATTTCCAATGTTCATCGGTACCGAATTCAATGAAGCAGGTGATTGATGGTTGTCCTTGAAAGAGCTTCCGGAAATCTAATTTTTCGCCTGTGTTCTGGTACGTTTACATTTACCTTACACCACTCATAACAATGATAATCTAAGACAGAACCAGTCGAGGTTGCTAAGGCGTGGTGCGGTATATAAACATTCTTAAATTGTTTATTATGTTAGTCATTAGCGAGTTCTCGCACATACTAGAGAAGCGCATCATGAAACATTTGGTAAGTACCCAAACTTTGAATACATCATAAAATAAAAGATAAGATATGTATATTTGAAGAAAGACGAACGATTTTGTCAAGGCGCATTCCTTTCACTTTCATTGCGTACCACTTACATTCATTAACATAGGCGTGGTTTATTCTGGGCTTATGTATTCGTGTTGCTCTTGTAATATATTACTGCTTACGTATTTTTATTTTGAATTTTAGATTACTGTAACCGCCATTTTATTGGCATCGTCATCAGGACATGTCATTCCTTATGGAGTCACCATTGGCCTAACACCATATGCCCATCCTGTCCAGTCTTTGTATCATGCTCAAGACAATCATGGACAATACGTATACGGATACGCAACACCGACATCAACGAAAACCGAAACTAAAACTGCTGACGGAGTTACAAGAGGAGGTTATTCGTACATTGACTCTAATGGCATATTACAAAGTGTTGAATACGTCGCGGACCCAGTCCATGGCTTCAGGGTAGCTGCTACAAATCTTCCACAAGATTTACCTGATGTTGCATACGCAAAAGCTAAACATTTGGCAGAATTTGAAGACATCAAAAACCAACACTTAGCTGCTAGAACTGTTCACTACTCTAACCCTGTCGTAGTTCCATATTCATCAGTGCCTCAAGTAGCGTTATTGCCTGTACAAGACTTACCAGAAGTTGCTGCTGCTAAAGCTAATCACTTGGCTCAATATGAAGCTATCAAAGCTCAACATTTAGCTTATGCATCACAGCCACCAGTTCAAGTACACGATTTGCCCGAAGTGGTTAAAGCTAGAGCCGAACACCTTGCTGCTGTTGAAGCTACCAAAGCAAGAGATGCCGCTGTTGCCCATGGCGATTACCTAGCTACCAATTTAAGCCCTGTCCAAGTTCATACCGGATCGTATGTGGTTCCTGTACACGTACCCCAAGTTGTAGCTCAACCTATTATTGCCAAGCAGCCAGTTATTGCATACGCCCCAATCAGTCATCAGTATCAATCTCAAGATAATTATGGACAATACTCCTATGGCTATTCTGGACCATGGAGTGCCAAGAGTGAAACCAGAACTGCTGACGGTGTTGTCAGAGGAGGTTACTCTTATCTGGACGCCAATGGAATTCTGCAGACTGTTCATTACACGGCTGATGCAGTTCATGGATTTAGAGTAGCCGGAACAAATATTCCCGTAGGTCCTGAAAGTCATGCAGCGCTCGCTCCAGAACCAAACCATGACGCACAGAAGCTGTATTCGCATAACATTAATTATTAAAAAATAGGTGCGGTTAGTTTTCTAGTAATTTATTGCGTAAGAAGTAATTAAAACGAGTGTAATTAGTTGTGTGTATGCTATTTGCGTTTTTTATTTTGTTGCATAATAAAAGAAATAAATCAACGGTCTTCCGAATTAGTTAATTCCCCCATACTCCTAAGTACTAATGATATAAACATTTCTAAGCGTTATTTGTGCTTTGACTTAAATGTCAATCCCAAGAAAAAGATAACTGCGTAATAGCGTCCACTCTAATAGAATAATCTCGACTGTCGCTCGTTACAGATTGACAAACAATGTTTGCTCAGGCTTAAACGGAATTACTACTAATCCGTAGTTTTTTCTAATGCGGTGCATAAATTACTTCTCCGCGACGGGTTTGCTAAGCAATAGAAAATAGCGTCATTTCACCAGAGTCAAAGGAATGCATTGGTATGTAAATGGCATGCCTGTACTATAAGGACATTAAAACTTATCATATCAGTAACGCATATATTTTGATACTACTCATATGTTCTATGTTTTGTGTGTATTGAAAGATGAAGAGCTTATCCATTTTTGTGGTTTTCTGTTTGTTTAATTTTAACGACATTTATAATAATTCTCTACTACAAACCCAGCTATACATGACAATAAATCGTAACAATTCATCTGTACGATTTTAGAACACGATAAATCTGCTCATTCGGTCTGCGCAGCTAAATCGCTAAAATTTATCATTAGATCTATAGATGGCTTTAGTTACTTAACAGCTCACTATAGATTATAGACTACAGGTCACTACAGGATCACTATGCTTTCCTCAATGTGCATAACATCGCCTAAAATTCGTTAGGTGGCGGTAGATGTTTCATTATAATGCACATCAATACTACTCTTACAATTAATGTGCAGCCGAAATTTTAACTTGAGTAGTGGGAGTTTGATATTTGCAAAAAACGATATTCGTTAATGAACCCAGATATTACTGAAACTGTTTTCATTGTATTCGCTTCTCTTATTATTTTGTTATGTTTGTATTGAGTTTATAGATATATCCGTCAAATATATTTTTTTATTATTTCACACATTCTCAAAAAAAAGCTTTTATTTTAAAAGGACAGTAGTAAAATGGATTACCATAAAATAACAAAATAGCAAGAAGGTGGTACTGATGTTTATTATCAGTTTTAAACGAAACTAAATAGATGCAAATATGTTTTTATTTCAAAATGAACAGCATATATAACAGTTTTTATGATACATGATAAGATTTCAAACATTCTTTTGGGTGAAGTGTCACATCACAATTTTCACAAAGTTGAGCCTTCTTATGGCAAGCGCCGCATCTTTTCTGAGTTTCTTGGTAAATAATAATGTGATCTAGTCGGTCATATCTTGAATGTTCGCGAAAATGCTTAGATGCGCTGGAAGGACCCCTCTTTGTATTTTTTTATATGTCCCCAGAATATTTCTTGTCAAGGCTCCGCGAAATGCTAGATGGACTTTCCACCGGACATGCGGTGAAGTTGCCAAGCGTTTTGTTCAGCCATATCAAGTGCGTGGCAGATCAGTGGTAAGTACCACTTCTTTCCTCTAATAGTCTAATGGAAATTCTTAGAAGGCTGATATTTTGGTCTGAACGTTCCACACCACCCATATTTGCGCTGTACTGTTTTATGACTTTGAGTTGATCAATGGTGACATTCTTCTTCTGCTTTTGGGAATACCGTTTTGCTTGTCCAATTGGAGATACTGAACAACAATTGGAAGCAATTGTAACAACGCTATTATCGTTCCATTTGCATACCATTACAGATATATGCCTTTCTACTCTGGAGTCGAAGGTTCCTCTTTGTTTCTTTTTCATTTCACATGCACTAATCAAGGGACATTTTCCAGTTCGATTCTCTCTTATAGTGCCGGTTCCCTTTAGGCCTCTCTCTTTCACTTCTTCCAAAAGAGGAATTGATATAAAAAAATTATCAAAATATAAAAGAAATGGAATTCCTGGCCAATTGGACTGTAGCACATCTGTACACTGCAATATAATGCTTAAACCCAATCCCATTTCTTTGTAATTTTCAGGTAATTGAGTATAAGGCAGGAACCACATTACATATCCAAGGCGGGTAGCCCCTACCCAAAATGTGTAACCCCACCTTATAGGCTTTCCACTTATAAATTGCTTGCAATTGTGTCTCCCATAATATGGGACTATAGCTTCGTCTATGCTATACATTTCTTCAAATGGTGAAAACATTATAAATTTCTTGTTCAGTGAGTACAAAAGTGGCCTAACTTTGCCAAATTTGTCAGTTGTTTCTACTTTATTATTGTCGCAACAATGTAAGTTGGTTATAATAAACGTGAATAGATCTCGTAATATGGCTTCCAGAACCAGAGTGTTATTACTGTCTGAGGAATTCTCCCAGTACATGTACCCACGTGGGAGACAAACATAACCACTAAGTAGTAGTACCCCAATAAAACATTTCAATTCTTCAGACGGGACGCCGCCAGCCAATTTTCTTGGTTGAGCGTAATTGTTTCTAAATTTTAAAATCATATCTATCATGTCTTCATCGAATAACAATTCTAATAATTGTAAAGGGGTTAGTTGCTGATTAGGGCCAATCTGGCTTTTCCATTCAGGATAATGATCATCTACCCAGTTAAATTGTTTATTTTTTAGATCTGGATTTTTTTTTCTCTTTTACTAATAGTGATAAGGTAACATTATCTTCGGAATCATCGGAGTCTACAATATTTTGAAGTTCTGCAGGTGTTCGAAGCTGCGAACCTGGCAGGTTTCCAATTGTTACTTCGTCCTCTTCTCCAGAATCTTCATCTGTCACAGCGTCATTAGCATTCTCAGGTGGGAGAAGAATGATGCCATCTGGCATTTCCGAAATTAAATCAGGATTTTCCAGCTCTTCCAACAACTCATGCAGCTTAAGGGGTCTCCTTGAATAAAAAAAGCAATAATTTCAACAAAAGCTAATTTATATCCAAAGTTAGTATAGTCAGTAGTGTATATTACTACTGTTCTTTATAAAGGACCCCAAGTTTACAACCACTCGGCAGGTACTATGCTAAAGTAAAAACTGTACGCATCCTCATAATTTCCCATATGTTTCTCAGCTCTATAGCACAAATAACGTTGATTGAAATGTAATAAGTATAAGTATGCATAATACTTACCTCTACTCATCCATGATGCAAACCAATTCAAAACCTGTTAATCTTTTACTTCACAATCTTCATCATTATTTTCCTCGAAAGCGATTGAAAGAGACGGAACGTCTGAAGCCAGCTCAAGCAAATCCGCTTCGTCAATTCCTTCTTCCGTTAATAAATCATGAACGTCCTGAATATTCATATCGTCAAAACCGTCGCCTCCAACGTTCTAATATGCCAACAATTTAATTTTCTGGTGTTTTGCGGTTGTTTTCTTTTTCAACTGACGATGGCTATGTCGTTTTCCAACATCCACTTAATGTTGATGTTTTCAATTCTTTCAGCGATAATGAAACGATTTCGATATATTCCTTAATTGAAAATTGCTTCCAAGCCCCCATCACACCAATTGATCTCGATTCAGTTAAATGCAAAATGCATTGCAAAGATCTTCTGGTGTAGTTAGTAGATCTTCTGATGTATCAAGGTATAAATAATACCTTGATTAAATGACTGGATTAAAGAGGTTGTATTTGGTGGTAGAAATGCTATTTGTATGTTAGGATGGCTCAAATCTGGTGGGTGGCCTGGAGCATTAACTAATAGTAACAGCAACTTGAAATCTAAATTCTTCTTCTTTAAAATTCTGTGCCAGCAGTGGTAGGCAACCTAATACACAAACGTGTTGTAGAAAGCCGTGTTGTAAGAGGGTTTCCGCAAATTTTCAATCGTGTTAGAGTGAAACCGTGTTGTGGGAGGGTCACTTGTACTGATTTCCGGGTGGAAACTGCATTGAGGACTTTGCAGCAGTCGACGTTTCGCACTCTGTTGCAAGAGGTATCTTCAGGACAAAGTTATCAACCAAGTGCTAAGAAGATAATGTTGTCTGTTGGGACGGGTCTTTATATATGAGTGGAGAGGTGTCACCAGATGGTGTTTGGAGAGGGGGCAATGAAGTGGAAGGGGTAGGGTTACCAGGTAGTGGGCCAGCAGGTAGAAGCGGTTGGGACAGGACTGATCTATTGATATTGGAGGGGTGTTTTAGGATTTCTATTGATTCACGGATCCTTCTAGGGTAGTAATGGGATTCCCAGGCGAGGATTTTGGTATGTGTAAACAGGATCTCATGTCCCGTGTTATATCTGTGTTCAGCGACAGCCGAACCAGCGATTTGTCGCAATTTAGTGCAGCGTTCGTGGTCAGATACTCGGACGCTAACTGATCGCTTCGTCTCGCCAATATAGACACTTCCACAAGCACATGGAATCCGGTACATACCAGCGGAAAGAAGAGGAAGGACTTTTATCCTTTATAGAAGGAAGGAAGGAAGGAATTTGCAAAGTTATCCATCATTTTGTTTTTATCTGATATCTGAAAATTGATCACGTTCAGTAGTTTGGTATCTTAGGTTAAAGGCAGCGCTTCATATTCGTGTATTTGCCAAGATCTTTTATCTAAATATATATTAAAAAAACAATTTTTTTTGCAAATTATCTGAGTATGAAGCGCCGCATCTAAGGCGGAAGCATATTCGAATTCTTGGCAAATATTTTACGTTTTCACTATCGCCAAACCCTATGAAGGACGATATTTTGATATTGCCAAACAATGATTTTTAAAGAAGGGCAACATCGTGTATGTGATACTACCTTGGTTTCTATTGGTCTAACAAAGTACAACGAACACCTATCAGACTTTGCAAAAATAAAACAAAACAAATCCTTCACATATAATCACTCTAGTTTTAAACTTCTAAAAATCCTCAGACCCTATATTATAGTCCCAGATTACAAATCCAACACTCTGTTGAAGCAACGCAAAGTGTCAAGGTCTTTGCTATTGCAATGCTGATTATATTGGTCATACGGGCAGGAATCCGACGGCAAGTCTCAGCGAGTACAAGCATTAACAAGCTTCAAATATTTATAAACACATGGTTGAATCAGGCTATCAGGTCGATTTTGATAATGTTAAATTAATTCACAAATGTGAGAATGGCTATAGGTTAGTCGTTTTGGAGCAGCTTGACATAAAGCGGTACAAGAAATCTCCTCACCTCCTCATTAACACCCCGACAGATTTTTTATACAAACCTTCATTTTCATACTTTTAATTATATTTATATTTAAAACCTCCATTCATTGTAATTTTTTCAATTTTCGGCTACATCCCTTACTTATTTTTATATTCTGTCTGGTTGTAAACGGATTTTGGATCTTACAGCTTTTGTTCCCCTCCTAATGAGTTTTTAAAATTTATTTTGATTTCTATTTACTTTTCCACCTTGCGCTGATCCATACTGCCAGCCTCTCTGTGATTTTTCGCTCACGTAGTTATTCTTTAAAAAATGCATTCAATTTCTAATTGTTTTTGTGAAGGTTCGCCAAACCAAAATGTCATTGCATGTTTTTGCGTCGTTTCTGTAAAATTATTTTTCACTTCACCCATTTGAATACCGTATTATTATGTATATTTAGTTTTGACTTTTACATAATTTTCGTCAATTTTGAATTGAATGGGCAATGTGGCAATGGCAACGAGGAAACTTCTAGCGGGAATTCAGTCAACAATTTTTGGGTTTGAATTTTTTATTACTTAACCAATATTTCGGACTGTATTGTGTTCTTGTTCAGGGCTCGGAAAAGTTCATATACAGGTTGTCTCAACAGTGCGATCTCGGAAGATTATCTGTTAATGAAGATATTTTAAAACTGATTTCAGTCATGTATACAGAACTCCGAGACGCACATTTTAAAATTATTAGCGAGTATACAGGGTGTTCCATATGGTAGTACCAACCTAAACTTATGTTTTTTTAAATAAAACAACCTATATTTCGACACAATTTTGAATTTCTCGCTAAATTTTATGACAATGAAAAATAACTTTACCTACCCTAAACTTTATGGTTTTTGATTTATTGGCATTTTTATGGAAAAACAGCAGTCTAAGAAAAGCAGTATATCTCAATATCTGTTTTTAATTTTATTGCGCACGCTTTGATTACACGTTCTATTACCGTGATTACCTACCATATCCAAATTGCATACAGGGTGGTCATAATCTGCAACAAAATATAGCAAACAGTTTTTCCTAAGAAAGTAAATTTTATTTAAATGGCACGCCCTATATCATGTTAATTTTTTGGATTCTACGCATCGTTCTACACAAAAAAAAAGTACTAATCTAACCATAATATACAATCTAACCAACAGAACCTACATGTAAATTTGGTGTTAAGGTATTTTATCAAGAACTAGGCCAGCAATGTGTAAAAAAATGCTGTATTCTTTCGGTTAATACTTTAAAACGCATAAAGCATGAACTCCATTGTTGCTCAATAATGAAGCGGGAAATTTAAATTCGTCTCTCAAGGTCGTTCAACGAAAACCGGAACATAGCCGAAGCGTACTGCACATTCCGATAATCTTATTATAAAAATTCTTCGGCGAGGTGCATGTCTTGAGGCAAAGGTGTGTCGACATTGAGATTCAGAGCAGACCAGGTGAATGTTGCACCGCAGCGTGACGTGCGACTACCGACGAGTACTAGATTGACCATACCAATATAACCTATAAACCTTGCGCTTATAATTTCTCTAGTGTTTTCGACGCTGCTGTTGCATGCTCACTTCCTGCTTGGCTTTTCGTGCTTCATTTAACTGCTCGCTTTTCAGTTTCTACGGTAATATTTCTAGGTTATGTCGCGTGCGTGTGGCACAGTTATACAATAGAAGAAAATGCCGCTGTTATGTCAGAGGCGTTTTGCTTTCCGCGGTGTTCTTGCGAATTATTTTTAAATTGTGCCAATTCGAATGCACTTTTGAAAGTGTCGGTTATTAGTGGTTGTTTGTGCGTATTGGAAAAGCAATCAATTGTTTTTTCTATTTTGTTACAATTATAGATGGTTTTTAATTCGTTCTTGTAACAAAAAAATAAATTCAGTTGCGGTAACGTAGACTTGAGAAACATGAAACAAAGAGTAATCCTAAGAGATACCGGAAGCATTTCCAATTACTAGTATCTCTTAGATATAAAACTTAGGTGAATATCTAAGAAAATAATGGGGTCAATTTAAGAAAAGATTGTTTAAAAAAATATTTGCATTAAAACTAGTACTGCGAGCATTACACCGAATAATTAGAGCATTCAAATAATTAATTATCATCAAAATGCTTTTCGACAGAACATCTACCAAAGCGGCCTTAAATAATAAATAGTGAATAGTCAGTAGGGTGCTCCTTATATTCCAACTTTTAATTTTTGTCTGCAGGGCCGGCTAAATTTTTTCCTTAATATCCATACTTAATTCCTATGAAATTTGAGGCCGATGATTACATATTCACACGTCCCAAGTGCTCAACTCGAGAATGTAATTTGGTAATATAAATAAATAATAAATAAACATTTTTAGTTGGACACAGTTAAGTCAATAGAAAAAATAATGATTACCTTTAGAGTCTTGATATCACAGCATTTCACATATGATCACCTTTATTTATCAAAAATACAATATAATCTAAGCTACGTGACCATCCTGTCTAACAATTAATTAAATCTAACAAGGGATAATTGTTTCTGGTATGCTTTTTTCCGGCAGAACTTTTGACTTGAGTGACTAGTTTTTGAGTAAATTACGCTAAAGAACTGCAAACAAATCCTAAAATGCATTTGTTTTCTCAACAACCAGAGACAAGTTAAAATTTCTGCTTTCCAATCAGATAGTACCGAAAACAGCGTACCAGAAATTGTTTTCCCATACCCGATTTTGTTCTTGCTTGGCCAGGATAGTGACTAAATTATTGTGTTTTTAACAAATTTACATATTAGGAAATTTGTGCAATACTCTGATATCTAGACTCATAATTTCATAGATTATCTTTACTTTATCATACGCAGTATAAAAGAAATGTTTGTGTGTGTGTGTGTATGTATGTGTGTGTGTAAGCGATTTTTGTCGCGACGATTCCGGAGAAACTACAAAAGGTATCGGGACGAAAGTTCATATTTAGAAGTTTTATGACAAAGAACTTAGAGCTAAAAAGTTTTTTGTTCAAAAGGGTCCAATGGAACTGGATGTTTCCTCTAAGCATTTTTCAAGGATTTTGCAAATGAGCTGCCATTTCTGTAATTTCGTCAAAATAGTTAAATAATAAATTAAAGTAGAGGAAATTTGTATAATTTATGCCTGACATTTTTTTTTTTGGTAAAATTAAGAGTTTAGCTGTATGAGCAAATTCTTTTTGATCGGGATCGTGTCTGCAGTAAAATTTAGTTAACGAGTATTTCACAATTATTTTCATTCTGACAGTAGGTAGTGTCAAAAGCTGGTTTATTGACAATACCTGCTGTCAGTATTATCCATATACGTATTAGGGATTAAATGGAGCTTGTCCGATAGCGGCAATGTGTAGTCTCGGTTCCAACAAATTGAGACGGAGATATATATTTTGTTTATCGATGTGGTGTCCGAGAGTAAACTGCGCATGCGTGGCCAGTAGTTATTATGACTGTCGAAAGATGGCGCTATTGTAGCTTAAAGTGCGCGGGCGGTATTACCGCGGCCGTTAGCAGGTAATATTCGGCACAACTAACGCCAAACCAGTGACAGCCCATAGATAACCTTATACATGTGGCAGCTCACTAGCGCCAAACCACTGATAGCCCATAAATAACCTTATACATCTGGCAGCTGACTAACACAAAACCACTGACAGCCCATAGATAACCTTATACATGTGGCAGCTGGTGGCAGCACTCTGGCAGCCTATGGATCCAATCCAGCCAGTCGAATCCACGAACTTGACGCATGCATAGTGTGTCCAGTGGCACTACGTCTGATGAGATAGAGATATATTACGCAACGCTAGTGTTGGAACAGCCTGCTGTTACCAACATTATTTATATCATTTGTATGTATATAATACTATCAAAATATCTGTCAAATCCTGGCTAACTTGTTTTATTTTAATGCTGACACTATCGATCTCGATCAAATAGAATCTCATGCAGCTAAACTATTACTTTTATATATTGTATGATAAAGTTATGTGCCTGGCCACATCAGATTGTTTTAAATTAAAACAATAACAGTGCTATATAAATTTATTGCAGTTAAAGTAAACCAAAATTGATTCTTCTCAATTTTGAGCCCCTTGGGTCACGCGTTAATGTGTCTTGTCGATCTCAAATTTCACAGGAATTAAGTATGAATATAAACATTGAGAGGACCCCGCAGAAATAAATTAGATATATTTTTTCTGTATCAATAAGGATGTACCCTCCTGAAACATCCAATATCCAATAAGACTAATTCAAAACATTTTTTATTGAAATAATTTTCTTATAGAATGCATTTGGCTAATATTTGCAAATCCGGCGACCTAGGTGGCCATTCAATGGAATCCACCTCTGCGGAAAATTGAATAATATATAAATTCGCACTTAGACACCGTAATGTGGCGGGGCGCCATCTTGTTGAAACCAAATGTTATTTAATTCTAAAACAGCTTCCAGTAGCTTCTATACCAGTGTTCTGATAAAATCATTTCATTGCAAGCAGTTTTTGGTAGCTTTCAGTTTTGAACGATTGGCGATGTGGCTTTCAAAATAAGTAATTGTCATGTAACAATACATTACCAGAATGTGTCTACCAGTAGACACTTGAGTAGACACCAACTGTCGCAGGCGAAAATTGTCTAATACGTGATGTAACATGTCCAAAGTTTCTAAATTTAATAAAATTTATGTACCTAAGTAGAAAAATAGTGTATCCATTTGATTAAGATAAATTGGTATGTATGCGGGAAAATATTCTTAATTTGAAGTTCAGGAGTTTTGATTAATTGCTTATCACTAAAAAATTATGAATCTTATAATAAAATGATTCCAATAAAATATGTAATGTAAATTAGACTTAAAATTATAAATGTAAAAATATACAGGGTATTCCATTTGAAATAGAAAAGCATTCCCAATTTTCATAATAAAATGAACATCCTGTATTTTAAAAATATATTTTAATGATAGCTTGTTTAATGTCAAAAATGTCTGTTTGAATATTTATGGAAATTTTTTACGGTTGGAGAGTTGTGTAGGTGGTTTCAAACGGAAAAATGATGCAATTTATAAAAATATTATTTTAATAAAAAAAAGTATAGAATTGGTCCTAAAATTACAAAATGTAAAAATATACAGGATGTTCCATTTGAAAAAAGTTTACGAAATTTCTAAAATAAAATGATTAAATGTATTAAAAATATAGTTGAACGATGAATTGTTTAAAGTCAAAAAACTTTTCTTTGATTTTGTTTAAAATTTGTTGCCGTTGGAGAATTATTTAGGTGTTCCGGTAATTTTGGCTAACCCTGTATATGAGAATGCACGGTGTATCGTATAATATGAATGATTCCCATTAGGTGTGATGAATTTGAATCAAGTTAAACCAAAATACATATCATCAGTTCCATGAGACAAAACTTAAAAAACAAAAAAAAATAGAAATTACCACCTGAAGTATAAAATACAATACGACCCAAAATATATTGGGGTATGCAGCAGATTTGTAAATAATGAACGAATAATATCACAGTTGTAAAAACAGAAATTTTGTGAAGTCATGAATGATCAGAAAACAAAAAAAATCTGATGTGGCCAGGCACATGACTTTATCATACAATATATAAAATTAATACTTTAGCTGCATGAGAATCTATTCTATAGAGATAAATCGTAGGTATTGTCAAAGCATCAGCATTTGACACTACCTACACTACGTTATTAGAATAATAGTTATTTATGTCACAAATGCCGAAAGTACGGAATAGCGCGACGAGCGGTGATACGGCGCATCACCGAAGGCGGACTGTCGCCGTCGCATATGAGCGAGTCGCGCTATCTAGTTTTTGGCAGGAGCGACATCAACGTTTATTGTGTTGCTTTTTAAGAAATACGTATTTAAAAAAAATAAATGATTTCTGTATAGTAAATGCTAGATTGGTACCACTTTGACGAAAGGTGCGTTCCGATTGGTAGGTAATGGTAACTAATGGCGGTGGTAGAATACGAAATTATACTATTTCTTACATATCGTGATAATGACACATATTAGTTTGCATGTACATAAACATGAGTCACTAGCAATTTTCTATTGGAAATACTATAACGGCGTCTGCTACCACTGCCATTATCACTAATGAAAACGCACCTTAAAAAGGTAATTCAAATTCTGACAGATTTATATTTGTTCATGACACATCCCTACCAACATACTAAAATAAAACTACACTCATCGCTATACTTTATTTATAATTTTTTCAATGTATCATTTTTAGAATTAGATATAAAGACGGGTTGATATTTCTTATCAACAAACAATCAAATTGGTGAACTTATTTTATTTGAATTTTGTATTTTATAATTTTGCGCACTACAGCGGCACGTTCCATAGTGGTTCTCCAACCATGCTCCAACCTCTGATGAGATCAGCTGTTTTCGAATGTGACAACACAAAAAAATATTTGTCAAAATCCTGGCTACTATGTAATTTCATATCAATGCAGATGCGACCGATCTCGATCAAATAGAATTTGCTCTTGAAGGTAAACTATTAATTTTACCAAAAAATGTTATAGGCATAAATTATTCAAAATTTACTCTACTTTAATTTATTAATTAACTATTTTGTCGAAATTACAGAAATGGCGGCTCATTTCCAAAATCCTTGAAAAAGGCTTAGAATAAACTAAAAAGCTAAACTATTAATTTTACCAAAAAATGTCATAGGCATAAATTATTCAAAATTTCCTCTGCTTTAATTTATTATTTAACTATTTTGACGAAATTACAGAAATTGCGGATGATTTCTAAAATCCTTGAAAAAGGCTTGGAGTAAACACCCAGTTCCTTTGGACCCTTGTGAACCAAAAGCTTTTCAGCTCTAAGTTAGGTCATGAAACTTCTAAATATGAAGTTTCGTTCCGATACCTTCAGTAGTTTCTCCGGAATCGTCTCCACAAAAATCGTTTACACACACACACACACACACACACACACACACACACACACACACACACACACACACACACACACACACACACACACACACACACACACACACACACACACACACACACACACACACACACACACACACACACACACACACACACACACACACACACACACACACACACACACACACACACACACACACACACACACACACACACACACACACACACACACACACACACACACACACACACACACACACACACACACACACACACACACAGACATTTTTTTGTACCTTGGTCAAAAATGTTCAGGGGACCCAAAAAGACCTATTTCCGCTAAAATCTCAATTTTTTTTTTCGGCATGATTACTAAGGATTAATAAGGATTAATAAGGATGAATTGGATTTGAGACATTTAGGTTCAAGGACGAAAGAAGCCGTGTAGTTCTTAGAAAACGAGCTAGACCAGATAGCCGGCAGACAAAATGATCTCGACTAGCCACACGTGACAGATCTATACTAGGTACAACTCACCCTTCGTCGTCAGTTATAAGATTCTAAAATAGATTAAGAATTTATTGACTAGTCTATGGCAAAACTATCAATTAAAAGGAAAATCGTGCTTCCCAAGCCCTAAGAAATGTAAGTCTCACAACGGTAGCCCACTTACATAGCTTTGGCACTGTAAGCATAAAAATGAACACAGTTTGCGAAATCTGAAGCACGTTCATGAACATCACGCTGTCACGAATTCACGAATTCACCAGTTATTATAGATTTACGTCATAATCTTCAGTTAATTGATACTGGTACTGCTTGCAGTTTTGAAAGCAATTTTTAGCACTTATAATGTAGGTTCTCTTAAGTTCTAATAATTATACCACAACATTAATATATGATACGTACTTTATTAATAACTTATTTACAATATGTAAAAAAATGGTAACGACCTAGTGATGACAATGCTCGATCCTCCTAAAAATTCCGCGTGTGGTTTCAAGGCGGAGTTGTCAGGCAAAATTAAGCATACCTTACGCCAGTTACCGTGAGTATCGAGATAAGCGTAAGAAAAAATCCATAATGTTAGACAAATCAAAGGTAAGTGAAGTAAAGTATACCAATTGACTTTGACTATGATTGACTTAATAATGTCCGTGACCGCCGTGAGCAGCTGCAGCATAGGCAGCAAAGTGGGCAGCCCTAGCATGCTGTACCTCAGGTGTATCAACTGGTACAGCATGTCCTGCACCGGCTCCGTATCCGTATCCGTGGCCTGCACCATTCAAAGCAGCCAAGTGAGCAGCTCTGGCATGTTGTACTTCAGGTGTGTCTACTGGTACTCCATTTGGGCCAATGACTGGGATGTGAATTGGACCATGATAAGCTGGAGCATATCCCCCATGACCGGCATACGCTCCATCATATCCACCGTCGTCTCCTCCGGCGTAACCACCATATCCGCCATGTCCAGTTCTTGCAGTAGCTTCGGCTACAGCCGCAAAGTGAGCAGCTTTAGCGTGTTGAACCTCTGGAGTATCCAATGGTACACCATTATGTCCAATTACTGGGACTGCGTGGGCATAACCATATCCTCCGTATACGCTCCTTCGTTTGCGGTAGTGACCACCATAGCCAGCTGGCTGGGCATTGGCCAGGGCTTGTCCCAGAGCAGCGTGTTGTTGCGAGTAAGCAGCGAAATGGTGAGCTTTAGCAGCCTCAACTTCGGGAGTGTCCTGTGGTACCCCGTTTTGACCGATTGATGGTTGGGTATGGCTGGTTTGGTATGCTGGTGGGGTATATCTACCTTGTTGCGGAGCTGGATTGTTGTACTGGGCGTTTCCATTGTACTGACCTGCGCCGGCATAAGGTGCTACATGAGCGGCAGCACCTCCACTGAAAGCCGCAAAATGTGCAGCTCTTGCAGCTTGGACTTCTGGTGTTTCCACGGGGACTCCGTTTTGGATAACTGGTATGTGTTGTGGGCCATAGTAGGGCTGCTGATATTCAGCCGATGCCACAGCCAAAGCTCCCAATAGTACCTACACAAATTTGAAGATATTAATCTATTATCGGAAAATGTTTTAATGGTGTACAAATAGCAAACATGAAAAGGAACTGGCAAATAATTGTATTGCCGGAAACCAAACTAAGTTATCATTTTCGTCGCATGTTCTCACGACATAAATGCTTGGATATTTAGAGTAAGTTTCAGCAGAACTGTTAAAGCTGCGTACAGTTGAGGAGAAGCATCGCAATGTAACTGAAACATTTAAATGGTACCTACAAGACTACAATATGCCAATAGCTTTCAGTGCAAGTCCACGTTCAGCTGGTTGCTCAAAAATCAAAATAACGTACTTATGTAAGTTTTTAATAATAGCAATTTTGTAATAAAATGCACATAATTTTTTTTTTATTATTAATTATGGTGATATACCGTGTCAGTAGTTTCATGCATAATATTTCTCAGTTTTATATACAATAAAGATATTAGGTGAATACTTTTTTGCCTATAAGTATAATTTTTAATTGGTAATTTTTATAATATTTATGTAGTAAATAAACAAAAACTCTGTAGCAATGACTTCGAATTAATCTGTAACTTTAATTAATGATATTTCACGTGAATACATCAGGGTTTGTTTGAAATTAAGGAATCATAAATGAAATAATAATATCTAGTTAATCAGGTAAGAGTACTGTAATCGGACTGTAATTATGAATTAGGCTGCTACCAATTTATTTAACGTTTGTTTAACTCCGGTAAACTGTTGTTTTAATACAGGCCAAAATCATTTAGTAGCTACAAAAAATTTTCATTTGGTCAAGAAGTTATTACATTACTCCAAAAATATTCTTTTGCTTATATAAACATTATTTTTAGTAAATAAATATATTTTTGCATCTATTCAAACAATTATTTACTTGAGTTTCGTCTCTGTATATAAATAGATGGTAGATCTATTCTACTCGTCCAATACCAAATGCATTGTCTTTATTCAGGTTTCAATATTAAATTATAATGTTTGGATTTATATGTTATTTTTCTTTAAAATGGCCACAATATAAAAATAGTGGTATGTTAAAAAGAAAATAGTTATAATTGTTCAAATTTGCACCTAGACAGAAACAGTGCAGTAATTTTAACTCCATAGGCGTAATTGGAATTAAGTAATCAATTATGTGCGTTTATTCGATGTTTCATCTGCATAGAATCGATGATGCAGCCCACAAATTGTCAATAAGCGGGCAATTATCGCACACCCAACTCTTGAGAAAGATTGTAATGACAACAATTTTGCATAATGTATCCGTAACTGCATATATTACTGTACATTTTCGCGCAACAACTAATACAAGAACTACATAAACGATTGTCAGACAAATAATTTATGTAAGTACTAATCATATGACTGTATTAAGCTGTTCAAATATGAAAAATGTCGGAAAATAAAAAATTAAATATGAAGGATAAATGACTTACCAGCAATCTCATGATGGTATAATTTACAACCTCCTAGAAACGTGTTCACTAGGACTGTTTTGTTTTGTCTGTTTGGGGTTCTGAACTGCTGAGATATATATAAGCCCCCCAGTACAGCTCCATACCCCATCAAGGTCCCTTTCACTGTTTGAAGATAGTTCCAATACATCCTGTGCTTACTGGCAGTGGAATTAACTAAGCAGTTGATACACACCGCAAACCCGATCGACAAGGATACTAGCGAAATTAAAACCATTTATTAATAAAAATGCGGACAATTTATTATAAGTAATATTTTGTATTTTTTAGCAACTTATATTAAACCCAATTATTTAGTAAAAATGAAAATCATGCATTACAGAATTAGCGATGTGCAATCTTCAATCATGTGTTTCCTTATGGAGGATTACGCCAGTGAGTTAATTCATTCCTTTTAACCACAGCCGAAGTTACGCATCACCATTGATGTCAGGTAGAGAAATTGAACGAAATAGAGCGGCAAATAACGAAAATTAACATTGTTTACACGCATTTAATAACATACGCTATTTTTTTAATTGCCTTTAAATTTATACATTTGTAACTTCTAAGGAAAGTTATTGTGCAAGAGTGACATAAACTTGCGTTGTTGTTGAAATTTGATTATCATTGTCGGTTAGTTCAGCCCTATTATTTAATAATGTTAACTTAAACAAAAACATTATCAGCGATCGTCGTAAAAATCTTGTCGATACCAACGATACGGTACACGTAATTTGAGCATGATTTTCAATTGTGTAGCCAACTATCCGTGACGACAACTGTTTTCATTGTATATAAACGAAAAATAACTCGCCGGCTTCTCCGATTGTTTAAGAAAAATACTTTATGTATGAGATAGAAGAGGTAAAATCACTGTGTGTTTATTTAATTGAGAAAATAAGAAGACGAAATGCATCATTGTTGTCTCATACGCAGCCCAACTATAGTAAGGACCAAAATTTTTCTGGGATATGTACTTAATTTTAAAAACTGGTTTTACGCACTAAAATTAATAAATAAAAATAATAAATTTTCAAATTATTGTCGGTAAGTATGCAAGATGATTTGAATGAATATACAATGTAGTTTGATATAATTAGGCATCAACTTTCATGATTAATCATTCTTCTTTTATTTTTTCCATGTCCAAGAATGTTCAAAATATTTATACCCAGCTGAAAAAAGTTTCAGTCTATTACGTCACACGCCACTACAATTGCAAGGATACAAAAAAATGCAACGTCTAAAGGTCTTTTAGCAAAAGATTTTTCAAAATATTTCTACGTTGCTGTAAAATAGCTTAAGTCAATTACGTCACATGGCACCCATGCTCACTGATGATACATAATAATAAGTTATACTAACTTTAAATATGAATAAAATCGAATCAGAAGCGTATTCGGAATAGCAAAACAATGTGTTCTGGACAAAGTAGACATAATACGATTGGTGTGCATTATTTTATTATGTTATTCAAAATAACGAAAAAAGGTATTACCAAGGAAATATTGGCTCCTACGTGGACGAATGTATGAAAACAAGGATTTGTTCTTCACTAAAATATATTGTATTTTTGGTTACTAGTTTGACTACTTTTTATACAGAAATTTATTATGTATTGCAGGTTTTATTCCCGCGTGTCACATGTATTTGTACCTATTTAAATTAGAAATAAAGTCGACTTCACTATCAACCAATACGTCCCTACCTAATAGTAATACATACAGTGTGTCCAGAAAAGTCCGCATCATATGTAAATTTTTTTTATTATCCATTTCTCAGAAAATTTTATTCTTTATAAAAGTTGGCGGCTTCTATGAAACCAATACGGCAACAGTCACATATGTACATTTCGGTACCATATACCAAGCGATTCAGAATATATGAATTTCTGATAACAGTAAAGTACATTTATTTTCATTATTATCGATAAACTTTATTTGGAAATGTTTAGAAGTAAAAATAATATTCAAATATGAAGTCACACTATCTTGATTTTTTTTGTGTTTTTTTAATTCTTACTTTTATGACAAATATTAGTTAATGCCAGTGATACTAAAAGGTTCGTTCTTATCTATTTTTTATAAATTTAAATAAATTTTTTACATTTTTTATTATTTCGGTATAAAAACTAATGTTTATTTAGAACTAGCGCAAAATTACTCGTTTTCTCTGTAGATACTCTGTAGTTAATAGTTCATACAACAATTAATACACGATCGTGACTTACCTTTAATTCAGTTAATATTAATGACTAGATATTTTTCTGATAGTAGTTATCCATCTACAGCAAGCGGTTAGTCGATGTTGCTGATATTTTCAATGAAAGACAACCGGACAACCAAATTACCCATTCAACCATTTCTAGGATATTCAGAAAATTTAAACACACTGGGTCTGTTGAAAATTTCTTTAAGATGCACCACTAAAAATGTGTTGCGGAAAATAGGGAAGCATGTTTACCAGTGTTGCAACCGGTAATCGACCATAGAAAGACTTTGGCTTGACAAATTGCTTCTCACACCCAACGCAGTAAATCAACAGCACACAACATGCAAAAGTGAACAAATATCACGTCTATTTTGTAAAAAAACGCTGCTCTTTGACGTAAATAGTGCCTCGTCTATCCATAGAATAATAACAAAAAAATCTGCCCTCTTCCACTTCCCTCTCAAACCAGATGGCGAAGTCATACCTATGGCATCAGGTCTAATGTCATAGGTATGGTACTGATGCCATACTGATGTCTTTCCTTTAGTGTACTTATAAATTTCGTATGTTTTTTAAAGGTGATATTTGTTCAGTTTTAGTAAGTTATGTGCTGTTGACTTACTGCATTGGGTGTGAGAACCAATTGTCCAACCGAAGTCGTTCTATGATAGATTACCGCTTGAAACACTGGTAAACTTGCTTTCTTATTTTCGGCAATATATTTATTGTGGTGTTTCTTAAAGGGATTTTCAACAAACCCAGTCTGCTTGAATTTTCTTATCCTAGAAATGGTGGAATGGGCAATTTGGTTGTCCGGGTGTTTTTCAATGAAAATATCAGCAACATCGAGATAACCGCTTTTCTGTAGATTTTTCTGTAGAACTACTATTATAAATATATCCACAGTCATTAATATTAATTGAATATATCATATATTCTGAATCGCTTGGTATATGTTATCGAAATTTACATATGTGACTGTTACCGTATTGGTTTCATACAAGCCGCCTACTTTTATAAAGAATAAAATTTTCTGAGAAATTGATAATAAAAAAAATCCATATGATACGGACTTTCCTGGACACACTGTATAACAATATGCTGAAGTAAAAAGCAACAATGATACTACAATAGACCGATCTTTCGTAAAGATCTTTCGTTGTCAATATATATGAAGACTTACAGCGTTTTCGACTTACTGCACTTTTTCTGCATTGGCTGCCTCCGGGTCAGTGTTGCGCGTTCGACCTCAGTGCGCATTCTGACATCGGGAGTCGGTGCAGTGTCAATCAGTGTCAATGCAATTTGACAGCCTGTCAACAAACGATGAAAGGTTGAGACAAAATGACACTGTTCCGGCTTTTGGAATTATTATCTTCTTCATCATCTTCGGACGATGAGGAGGTATTATTTGCCATGCAGAAAACAAGAAAAAAACAACCGCGAATAAAAAAATTTGACATTTTATTTGACGAGTATGATAAATGTGAGGTTATTATAATACCTGAAGCGTTCGGCTTACCAACCGCACGAAAAAGTGCACATGCCACTGGCACGATGCCGGGTCGCACCGCAAGCGTGCATCGAGCGAATAAGTCAAAAACGCTATTAAAAGGCACCGACAAATGTTCACTGTCTACTCATGTCAACAGAGAAAGGTCATTTTCAAGTATGTCCAAAAACGACAAATTCCTTAAAGGGATGGAGTATAATATTAATTACACCACATCCATTCATTAATAACACTGGTGCATAAATAACTACTATTCCATACTTTTCCGCTCACTCTGTTTATGATTGGACGCGGAAAAGAAACGTGTGTTGATCAAGAGCAATACCCTTGTGCGCATTATACAATTAGAGTAAAAATACATCGGGAACAACCATTAAACTTTGCCATTACAACCGAGATAAAACTTATATTGTTGGACTTAATAAGATCTAGCCTTTATTTAATTCTCAATTACTGTAGTACGTACCGTTGTACTTCATTTTTTGTGCGCTTGTCTGATCTCGCGGCATAATGGTCGGCCATAGCAGGCAAAGAATAATTGCCCGGTGATAACAATGGCGCTGAAATAAAACTTTATTGGATGCATAAATCAAAACGTTGGAAAAGTATACGACTAATAAGCTTTATACGACTGAATGCATTGTGAACTAAAATCGACGGCTACTTCGGTGGAAGTAATATTAAAATCTCCAAGAATAATAAGCAAGAAGGGACGGTGTAGTAACAAAACATTAATTTAGCTACGACAAATTATTGATTCATTTAGGGATTATGTACATGATAAAAAAACATTTAACTGTAGTACACGTAAATGTATACATGTAATTTATAAGCCGTAATTTATAAGTTGTATGATGACATTACATTTGCATGATAATACACTCCTGTATAAACTTCATGCTAGCGAATTTTATAATTCTAATATTTTTGTTTCTAATTTATATTTTTTATTTATATTATTCTAATTTATAATTCTATTTGAATTATATAAAAAACCAGCGCAAATGCATGACAAAAAACATTTAACTGTAGTACACGTAAATGTATGCATGTAATTTATAAGCCGTAATTTATAAGTTGTATGATGACATTACACTTGCATGATAATACACTCCTGTATAAACTTCATGCTAGCGAATTTTATAATTCTAATGTTTTTGTTTCTAATTTATATTTTGTATTTATATTATTCTAATTTATAAATTTATTTGAATTATATAAAAAACCAGCGCAAATGCAACCACCCATTCTTAGCGATGATTTCTGTAAAATGTAAAACGTACTTCAGAGTTCTTGCCCGTCTAGATTGTGCCTATATCAGTCGATAGATTGTATCAAAACGATTGAGAAGTTGCACAATTAACCGACCGCGGAGAAGTTAACCATAAAAGATAACCATAACTTTTTTTTCGAATTTTGTTATGAAACATATATCAAATGAAGTATATATCAAATCAAGTACTATACGCCAGAGTTTTGCTACAAAAATTCATCAAACGGTGTTGTCGGAAATTTGATTTATTTCGTTACGCGTCACCTTCCAACAGCAGCAGTCATCTTAATAACGAATTGCACATAACTTTTTGCAACAACCCCAAAGAGACACAAGTGATACAAATTCCGAAAGCGCCTAAAATTTTGCATACAATAATGGTATGTATTGGGAAGGTGGTGCCCCTAACATCACCTACCCCAATACGACTATAATACAAGAAATTGGCGTACCGTTCGACTAAGAAGTGCTATTAATGAACATAACTCACGCTAAAATTATTGCATAACTTCCCTAAGTACGTCAAATGTGGCAATTATATGTACTATTTCCTCTTGGACGCTCGGAGTTTTGCACGACGGCGAACAACCCTTAAATGACGATAATGTCCGTACGCAACCGTCTCCGCCGGCAATCATATGGCGGTTGGTTGCTGCAGCAAAAATGTATAACTTTTGTAAATATTGTTGCATAATTTTCTGTCATATATTTCGATATATTACAATTCGTTGTAGGTAATTAAAAGAGCTTCTCACCCTTTGCCGATCGGAGTTTTGTTCGACGGCAAACAACCCTTAAATAACAATGATCTCCGTACGGAACCAGTACGACGGGCAATCACTATCACGTGGCCGCTACACAAAAATGTTTATAACTTTTGCAAATATTGTTGCATAACTTTCTATCACATATCAAATTGTAGATAATTAAAAGGGCTTCACACCCTTCGCAGCTCGGAGGTTTGCTCGACGGCGAACAACCCTTAAATGACGATCATGTCCGTACCCAACCGTCCCCGCCGGCAGTCATATGTCGGTTGGTTGTTGCAGGAAAATGTTTATAAGTTTTGCAAATATTATTGCATAACTTTCTATCATATACCAAATTATAGGTTATTAAAAGGACTTCTCACCATTTGCCGCTCGGAGTTTTGCTCGACGACGAACAACCCTTAAATAACGATAATGTCCTTACGCGACCATCCCCGCCGGCAATCATATGTCGGGTGGTTGTGACAGGAAAATATTTATAACTTTTGCAAATATTGTTGCAAAACTTTCTATCATATATCAAATCAGTCCTTAATATCTAGTAATGGGTGCAACATTTTTGAAAAGCAAATATTGTTCTGAAATGTGGCTACATTCTACGTTTATGCAACTTGTTGTCCAATTTAACCTACAGTTTCCGAAATCCCCATGTAAATCATATTCCGTAAGACTCTGTATATCCTGTCATGCCTTATTGTTATTATTTTAGGTTACATTAGTCTTTCACTAGATGGCAGTAGCCTTCTGCGTTGTATAAAATGTGACGTTTGCCAATACTCGGCAGTGTAGGTAGGAAATTAAATTTAATTACCTAATAATAAGTACGTGACAACAATCATTTATCGGTTTGTTATGGGTGTTTTGGTATGAATTGTCCTGATATGAGTTATGCTGGTATGAGTTGTGGCATTGGTTGTGGTATGAGTTGTCCTGGTATGAGTTGTCGTGGTATGAGTTGTCGTGGTATGAGTTGTCGTGGTATGAGTTGTCCTGGTATGAGTTGTCGTATTAGATGCTGGATATACCACCTTTCCCCTATATTTAATTTCTATTTTATTATATTAATAATTAATATTTAATTTCAAATTTGATAAGAAAATTCAATAAACTTTCGCAATAAACTTCAAATACAACAATCTGCATTTATAGCACTCCGCAGATCATTTTCTCAGTACTGGATCAATTGATTGATTATCGACTTCATTGACACAAATAAAACTTACACATTGTACCAAAAATTTTATTGTTCTACTGATGTCTTGAAATCGGTTAGTTTAATGCGAAAACACCTATCATCGGTAAAACCGCAAAATGTCAGTGTTTTGCCATCGTCATTCACATAACGGCCGGTGTTATAAACGCCGATAAGACTATACTAGCGAAGTACTTTAGGTGTTAAGAATATTTATTATCTGTGATGTTTATATACTCTATTTTGTACCTACTTCGGTATAACTCCAGATGTGGCTGTTTTCTCTCCCTTCTAGAAACCTCTACTACCCGCAAGTAGATTTAAGTGGTGCATCGTTCATTTTTACCCTAAGATTATTACGCTTTTAAAGTTCCTCCAGTAAACACATATGTATGGGTTATGTCCGTGGACGCTACATAGAATGTGTCCAGTGTTTTTTGGAACTTGTAACAAAGTATAATATACAGTTTAACCCAGAGCTGTCGTGTTTTATTCAACACTAGGATTTTGCTATTGCAAAAAAACTGTGCAAGTAAAATCTTACTCGACGTTTATAATACCCGGGCTTACTAATGGAATGTTATTTTTATCAAAAACAGTAAAGTTGTTAAGAATTTAACGCGTTTTAGGGGTAAAATCCGGTTCAAATGGCTTTAATAGATTGATATTTTAAAAAATTAAATTATGAATCCGGTTACGTAGCTAAGAGTAATTACGACACGGTTATAAATAATTATCATTAAGTTTAATAAACTCCCGGAAACACATTTTAACGTGTTACGGGACGTAATTCATGAATATAAATTATTACACTTTATTTAATAGGTTTTGGATTCTTTGGTAGAACTGTGACACATTTAAATGTAGGATTCGGTCATGTGCGATTACTGTTAAACTTAGTTATTTATAGCCTATAGTCGCAGCGGTCTATCCTAAGAGATTTTCTACAGGATGTTGCATTTCCTCGTGGATGAAAATTATTTATTTTTTAAATGGATTGCCTTGAACATCATACCATATTATGATCACTAAAGCAGCTGTGGCAATGTATCGGAATATACCATGTAAAGAAAATTTTGTTCCTGAGATATTTACTTTCTGTTTCTGAGATATTCAATTATTTGTAAAAAAATCTGATGTGGTCAGGCCCATGACTTTATCATACCATATATAAAATTAATAGTGTAGCTGCATCATATTCTATTTGATCAAGATCGGCCGTCTGCATTAAAATTAAACTACTAGAACTAGACAGATATTTTGATTATATTGACTGTAGGTATTGTCAAAACACCAGAGTTTGACGCTGCCTACTGTGGATTAGAATCGCAATTTCAGACAAATCCAGCTAACTAGTTTTAATGCAGTATGACCTATGTCGATGAAATAGTAAAGTAAAGTTTATTTCTTCAGTCACATTTTACATGTCAAAAGAAAGTCAAACCAAAAATTACATTTCATTCAATTCAGTTCTGGAAAAATCTTCATTGAGAAATTCATTGTGATTGTAGTATGCCCCCTAATGAGTAGGTCCTTGACTCTCTCGACAAATAAGGGTGGTGGTAAATGCCTGATGTGGTCCGTCAGCTTGTTATAGTATCGGAATCCCCAAAATCTTGTTCCGGACTGTCTGCAGCCTCACCTGGGGTGTGTGTAGGAAGTCCCTCGCTCTGGTATCGTGGGAGTGGATGTTGCCTCGAGTCACCAGCTCGCTCCCCATGGTTTTAATTTACTGGAGGTTTTTACAATTTAGTACTCGTCGGAGTTAATATTTTGTACTTCACAAAAATTGGTCTGCAGTGTTCAGCGAGTTGCAATCCACCAACTGCCCTCACAGCCGCCTTCTGCAAAATGAACAATCGAGAGGCATGGGGAGACATTCCAAACACACTCAGCCCATAGGTGAGGATGCTGTGGAAAATAGCAAAACATACTGTTCTTGCTGCTGCATCGCCAGCCATGTCCCTCACCAGCCTGATGGCGCAAACTGCTGAGGATAGGCGTGGTCGAATGGTGTTTATATGTGGTAGCCAGGTCAGCGTGGCATCGAGATGAATTCCAAGGAGCCTCACCGTTCCTGTTTCCTCCCCAGCAGAGTCTCCTCGTGGTTTAAACTTCGGGATCTGCGTTTTGTCAATGTTGAGCTGCGTAGGTTTGACGTAAACCAATTCACCTGCCACCCTCTCGCCGTCGCGGTCAGACACTGGACTGCTATACAGGAAGCTGGTATCATCAGCAAATTGTATGGTTTGTGTGGTTGCCGGTAGGTGTCCCGGCATGTCGTTGAAATATAGTATGAAGAGTGCAGGACCAAGGATGCTTCCCTGTGGGACACCACATGACACTCTCTCTAAGGCAGATTCGCCTGTTTCCGTTATTGTCTTCTGGAATCGATCGCTTAGGTAAGAAGTAAACAGGTTGGGCGGGACTCCCCTGATACCACACCACTCCACAAAAACAAATAAAAAAATATTACTTATCTCTCAATAATATTGGCCACTAGTTAAGTTAGACAAACCTGGCAATGAGGTCATCAACAACGCTCCAATAGAAAAGTTATTATTTTTTGGAGATATGCTTATGAATACCGAAATGGGACTACTTCATCTTGCGATTTCTGGCACAACATCCAAGTCATAGATACCACCATTAACATTGACACCAAAAATTAGGGTGTTAATAACTCTTTTGTTGGGGATAGCTCCTGTTTTCTTGTAAATTACAAATTTAATTGTTAAAATCGCAAGTACCTACCTAAGTTTATTTGTACGAAAGTTACAGCCCGAAGGGAAGTGCAGTTAAAAAACTAATCTAAAATCTAATATACATATAATATACAAATATAATAAAATAATATACTAATAATAATAATAGAAATATAATAATATATATATATATAAATACTAATAAGCAAAACAATATTGCCGAAACTTGCAGTAGAATGAACAACGATACTTTATTTTTACACCTTGTATAAGAAAATATTACACCAAACTATTAACTTTTACTTTGTTATGGCAATATTGGAATGCTTAATAATGTGATTGGTAATAGCGGTTTGTCGAGTTGATAATATTGATGATAATACAACAAAATTATATAAAGTAATTTCTTGATAATACCTAGGTATAAGCAAATAACACAAAACCATACATAACGTCGAAATCCGTACAAGAATATAAAGAAAGGTACTGTCTATAATCGACTTACATAAACTCTTACTGTTTGCACTTTTTCCGACACTTATAAAATAATGTTCATTATGTGTGTATCGGAAAGACACGTTCACCATATTTTTATACATTTACGGTATTTTTAAGTAATACGTGAATGTAATCAAATGAGTTTCCAGAATAATAGGGAACTGCAACAAACAAAAAATGGAATGTAATACTAAACATTGATTGCAGGTTTTCAATGTAATATAATCAGCTGGTGATATTAAATATATGTTATGTAATGACATGCGTGTAACAGTAAAATATTTGTATTTAAGTGAATTAAGGAGACGGAAATTATTCTATATAAGTTTCATCATCTTTGTTCGCTGTGATCATGTGTAAACTGAACAATTGCCAAAATAAACTGATAGTGCAAGGGCCTATTAACTGACGCCAATTGTGGCAAATAATAAGACCGATATCTAATTATTTAATTATCCTAAATTAATACTATTTCTTTTGCCCCTTTTTGTCCCACAATCAGATTTTTCCTATTTCTGAAATAAACTGCGATTTTTTTCAGAAATCTGATGCGAAGTTTGCCCCCCAAATTCGGTCGAAATAGAAATTAAAAACGTGGAATCCATTTATCATCGTTTGCTCCCGATTGCCATTTCATATTTTCGCTTTTTCCGTAATAGTTTTCCGGCAAATTGACTTTTCCTCATAGGAGTAAAACCCAGATACGCTAACAAATTTATAGTTCTATATATTCATTAATAGACAACATAAAACGGCAAAACTCTCCTGACGATAATACCACTATGTGTTTAACAATATCTAAATATGTCTTCCATCTTTTGTTTAACCATCCTGAGCAAACTTGGCGTTTGCCTGCTTCTGAGATAAAAGTTATAAACATCAACTCGACAATGGTTGGCTCAACTTTAAAGAGCTATGTCATAAAATGTTACCCACCAATTAACTACTGTGAATTAATGCTATAGGATTAATCATCATGAAAGCATATTAAATCAATAACAATGATATAATTGTGTAAAAAATTAGCTTATATTCTCTAAATAATTTCACGATCAGAGCTAGCGTGGTCTAATTTTATGTTTATCCAGGAACAATGCCATATGCTTACACATTCTAACAGTACCGTACTTTTACATATGAATCCAATAGTTTAGACTCCGATCTGCTTTTTATGCGACCGCGTTTTGCATGTAACTGGTAACGCCCCTCTTAATCGATATGGTTCTATTAGTTTACTAACATAAAACATACATTTTACAAACAGGATGTATATAAAAATGTTATCTTGTAAACAGTGTTTGCAACAAACATCGATTCTATTATGGTAACACCCGATTATGCAAAAACCTATCCTTTTGGTAATAATTGTTTTTTGTCAACATTCTGCGATAATTCATTCTAAATTAATAATGAATTATTTTGATTCTCCCGGTTAAATACTTGAGCCTTTAAAATTGTAACATTAATTAATATTTATTCCTGGACCAGAAGCGGCGGATTATGTTATTATATGGGGCCCCCACATTGACCAACCGAATTAGACGGTAATGATTTTTATTATTTCTTGCATTTAGATATATAGGTAAGTGATTCTGTGAATGATGTTAAAGATGTTTCTTGTATTATGTTTTGTAGCTTGGCTTGATGACGATGAGAAATCGAAACATGTAGCCATAGAACAACTATTAACACGGTAGAAAAATTTTCATCTACATTTTTCATAGAACCCCTCTAACGTCATGTAGTAATTTATATCAATAGGTAATATTTACTTCAAGGCAAAAAAACAGCTCTAAAAATTAGTGCATGTTTTCAACTCAAACAATCCGGGAACGCTTTGACTTGTATAGATCTCCATCATCCATATATATTTTATATTATATTTTGTCTAATTTATAGCGAAAAATGGAAGCGAGTTCTGATCAAAATACCATTTGAGCTCTACACCAGTCTTTTATACATCGTTAAAAACATCAGAGGTTAATTTGCGTGCAGTGACGAGAAATTATATGCGAAAAACACGCATGTTTTGATACAAATAAGCAGCTATCTATTCCGGTGTACTAAATAAGACCTCTATTTTGCTGGAAATACCCACATTATCTTTGCTGTTTTCTATAAATAGAATAAATCGTACTCGACGTTATACATATTTGATATTACGACGAGGGAAAGATTAGCTCACCGCTGCCGCTGACATAGGCCGCACCAACTAGTAAGAGGTTTAAAAAAGTAGCACCACAGTAAGTGTCGTCAAACTTACAGACAACACCTCCAACATTTAGATCTGCTCTCTTGACGGGTTCTCGTGATTTGCTCAATTCAGGCTACGACGGATCGGCAACGACACGGCGCGGCTCCGGCAAAATAATGTTCCCGGATATTCCGTCGACGTGACAGGCTCGTCCTGTGTCGCAGCCGTGACGGTGTAGCATGAATGGTTAGATACATACAAAATGCATATGACGATCTTTTCCCGTTACCCGCACCCGCCCCGTGTCGTCGCCGTTCCGTTGTAGCTTGAATCATCCTTAACTTGAATTATTTTTTACTTCTGCCATAAAAGCTATCTATAAAACTGTTTGATAAACCGATTTCATTCAACGATACATGTTTGGAAAGCCCACAACGTGTTGAGTATATAATCATAATTACTACCCCAAAACATTAAAATAATAAATTCATAAATTATCGTCTCATACATACAGGAGTCTCACGGAACGGTTCCATTAAAGTTTTTAATTGACCTATATTTAATTGAAAGGCTGGTATCGGGGTCTACTCGATCCGAACTTTTAAATGAAAATACTTTCAAATTGATTATCACTTTCGGGGTGCCGGAGCTTTTATTTGGTTTTATGTTTTGACTAATTTTTGTCAAATAAAACTGTCTATCATTGCTAACTGGTGTTCCCTATTTATATCTTCGATAGTTTTTAAGGTATTGATAAGTTTGTGTTAAATAATAAAATAGTTAAAATGTACCTGATATTGTAATTATAAAAAATGAACTATCGTAATTCAAAATAAAAAGAACATGCAAAGAAATAATCGATTTGACTTCGGAAATGTGTTCTCTTCTTGCATGGGTTTTTTATTTAGCGTATTTTTATTTCATAAATTGCTTCAGATTATTCAAGATACATACCAGACATCACCCTAAACGTATATTAAGATGAATTCATAAAATTCAATCCTCGCCGATTTACATGAACAAAATATAATCTCTGTCACCTTTGCGTGGAAATGAATTGCATGAAATATCAATAATAAATACATACAATACATAAATATGCGTAGTCAATAATATACTCAATTTGTCAAAAATTGATAAATTGGTTTGTCGTGATTGTCGATATAAAGAATCCGACAACACGAGACCGACGATTCTATAACCAATAATAAATGGTTGTCTTTGGCGGTTCGAGGTTTTTAGTTATTCATAGCGCCGAAACTATGTGCGTACCTACTATCCTAACACGCAAGAAAATATTACCGTGAAATACAAATGCCAACAGCCAAATTATGTAGATCCTATTAGAACGCTGTAACTTTTCATTTTGACAGTTCCAGCGGCAACAAGTTGGTGAAATTGAAAATTAAATTGAAACTGAAAAAAATATTAAAAGCAAGTGACAATCTTGATGAGTTTGTACCCAAAAAATAATCAAATAAAGGTAGTTCAACAGTTATTTGGCGTCAAAATAACTAGATAAAAATTTTAGCAGCTAAAATAAATTGTTTCAATCATTTATTTTACATGATTTATTTGGTTCATGGCATAGTATAGATTGAGTAATCGTAAGAAACGTATTAACAAACGTATGTACTACGCTGGGATCGCTAGTACCCATCCGTACGCATCGGTAGTCAATGTTCACCACTTTATTTATATTAACTGCGTATTTTCGGGGACGCATGATTTGTTTCGACTGGAAAAGTACACGACCAGTTTTCCTGTTCCATTTCGTAGCAGCTGACGTGTGCTAGTAGTGTCTGGCACGTCCTGTGTTTCATTTGAATATCTCTACCTCGTTCTGAATTTTTGTCGGCTCGTCGATTGCTTGCAGGGCAAAAATTGTATAAACCACCTTAAACTGCTAACACTCCCTCCGCCTCTTTGAGGCCCCACAAGCAGGGCTACTCTAGCTCAAATGCGTTAGTCTTACTACGGTCATTTATTAGTTAATTAATTTATAGTCTATAAAATAAATATTTATATATTAATAAATATTCTAGCCACTGGACTGAGAGGAGCGTAAATGTCCTTGCTACGGTAATGGGGATTGGCATAGCATGGTGTGGCAGTCTATTACGAAACTAAGTTTCCAAAATTCTGGTTTGGGGCTCCCTGTTGTCGGGAGGACTGGGGAAATGCCCATTTTGCCCATAGGATAATGCTCCACTGTGCAACGGTTTAAATAGGGGTTATATTTCAATTCAAACAAACAGAACTGCACAGAATCATAAATTCCACATTATAACTTTTCTTACAAGGATGAGGCTGTTTTGTATTAAACGTTGAACTAAATTATTGTCGTTTAATCTTGTTCACACTTGGTGTGCAGCCGCGCTATAGGATATACGGCTAATTGAGTTAGCGATAAAGTCGACTGGTTATTAGCCGCATTAGCGTCAATGGAATTGGAGCAGGATATGAGTTAAATAATCGATTATTACCATACGGGAGGAGGGCCTTAGGTGCAGTCACTCGGCGACAAGTCGCATGTGGAGACGGCGTCGGCAGGCGATGGATATTCAAAGAAATGCTTGTCAAGAGCATTGCAAATTTCTACGGGGGTTGCTGTATGATAATACTGCTGTCGTACATATCGCGGTGACAGAATGCCTGGCATTCTAAACCCAGAAATAGTCTGCGACCTTTTGTTTAATCAATCACACGGTGAGTGCTTTTTAAACGGTCCCGTTCTGTAATAAATTATTTATGTATTTAATTATTGAGATTGCCCCGTTTTTAGTCCTCCGAGAGTGCAGAACAACTGACCCACTAATTTGATTACGTTCCATTTTATGCTCCTATTTATTAATGCATTTACTAATGTATACCATGAGAGCCGTTTCTATTAGCTTTTGACGCCAATATCAGTTCTATTTTATAATAGGTATAGTATTTGTCCCTGCTGGTGAAGCTACTTTTCAAATGGGCAAAAGAACTTTCATTTGCTTTCATTCGTATAACTAAGGAGGCTTTTTTGAACTGTTAACATCGTTTGTCTCAAATATATGGCAATAATGCGTCCGATTCCTATTTAGCTAATCTTTGATGTTCAATACCTTTTTAAATTTTTTACTGATTTTCATTATTTTTTTTTGATGCACTATAAATAAATTTATCAATATTATCTAATGTAGGGTGTTGGAGGTCAAGGATAATCCTCGTGGCACCCAGGCCCCATTGGGCCCCTTGTGCCTAATATTATCTAATACCATTGCAGTTTTGACAGACACGTTTTACACATTATTACACCAGGTAAACTATAATGACGTTTTTGGTCCATTTTCGAGACACGCTGTAAAGTAACTAATTCGAATTGATTGGACATAGCGGGAAAAAGCTTTCTTTTGTTCAAGCTGACGTATGTGGAATGGTGTATTTTTCACAGTATGTATGCTATATTGCATTAGCAACACTTATGTCTCGTCAAAATGTACCCAAATTTTACAACGTACCTTTACGTGGATGTTGGGTCGTTCTGACTGGTAATAGTAACGAACCGAGAGCTATACGATGAGATTTCTAAATAAAAACCGCAACTGGCATACATTTTACAGGGCAACATTAGTGAGCATAGAAAACTTCATGCACATACGGTTTAAATTATATGACTTCTGTCATATTGTCTTTGTGTTTCTACACATGGACAGAATGCCAAAAAATCAACAATAAATTATTAGCAATCTGTTTGGGGTTTACAAAATTCCATCAGTATGTATGCGGTAGCAAATGTACAATGGATACTGATCATAAACCATTAAATACGATTCTTAAAAATCTTTAAACTCTGTCCAAATTATTTACAGCGCATGCTTTTGTCTTTATAAAATTGATATCAACGATGATATTAATCTAATTTACAAACCTGCGGAAAAATAACTTTTGCCGATGATTTATCTACAATTCCATTAAGTGATGAATTTCATAATAATTTCGATATTAAATCACTAATCTGTGTCATATCAAAGAAAAACACAAACAAAATTCAGTACAAAATGGAAATTAAACAAACAGCAACACCACACCACCAACAGATCAATGGACCAATTGCGGAACGAAACATTATTACCTTAAAGTAATAGTAATAGCATCTCTTCTCATGCTCTTCATATTTATTCCTAATACTATCTGGTATAAAACTCAATAAATTATCAAACGCATTTGAGCTCATCAGAGTAAACATTTAGTTTTTCATTTTACCTTCATTGTGTAAAAAGTAATGATATAATAAGAAAAAAATTATTTAAGTAAATTAGTTCATCTAAACACGCCAAAACGCCTGACTGCGACTAACTATGTCTGACGTGAGGTAAACGCACATATTAAAACTATGGAAACAAGAACATGTTTAGATAAAGCGTTTTCGTCTAAATTTGTTTTGTTTCTTTATGTCAAATATACAGGGTGGTAATTAAGAATCGGATAAAATCGATAACTCCGCTAATGTTTATTTGTTTATAAAGACAATTTCTTTTTCTAATGGCTACCTATATTATTTATTTAATTTATTTTTTTATACAAATTGATTACATAATAAAATAAATAAAAACGATCTTAAAGTTTAAATAAAAGAACAGATACATGAATCAACTCAACAAAATTACGCGGGTTTTATGTCAAAACATAAAACATTGTGTTCGCCCAGAAAGAAACGGCTCAGGGTTGGTTGGAGTTCTTGGTCTTCTCATTAAATCGTTCTGTCAGTATGTTGAACTGCCGCTCATGTATCTCCTGAATAAATCTCTGAAACAAGGACAGTTGCCAGATAGACTGAAAACTTCAAAGCTGGTACAAGTATTTAAGAATGAAGGATGGAAAAGTGATGCTCAGAACTATCGGCGTTTTGCTGTCCAGAACCAGCTAGCTCGTCTATTTGTAAAAGTATTTGTATATCACACGATTAGCACGGCTTTCGGTCAGGGCGTAGCACTAAATTGACTTAATTGCTGCTATAAACCACGTTTTGCAAAACTTAAATGACCGAATTAATAATAATAATAACGTTAATAATAATAGTATATAGTATATAATATAATATAATATATAATAGTATATTATTTGACGAGCACATAATTACGGATATAAATCGCGAGCATGAAGCGAGCGATTTATATCCTTTATGTGTGAGTCAAATACGATGTTTTATCTACGACTCATAAATTCCATTTTATATCAAGTATTTTAAATGTATTTGTCAACGATGTCGAGGCGAACTGTCACATAACTGTCATCCACGTTGGTTTTGATAGAGTTTGACACTAGCGTTGTTTAATGATGACAGTTCGTTCAAATAAGGAGGTCATTATTTGAACGAACTCTCATTATTATACAACGCTAGTGTCACTATAATCATTGGCGCGTATAATGATGGGGATTATATAGTCATAGATACGTATGCAAAGAACTTATTATATGTGAGTCGTAGATAATGGTGTATTTTCTAACACACCTGTTCTATGCTTGTTTGTATTCAACAGAGTTATATCCCTCAACAACAAAAAATTTCATTTGTAATACCCATTCACAAAAAGAATTCGACGGACAACTATAATAATTATAGGCCCATATCCTTAACCCCAATAATATCTAAACTTTTTTAAAAATATTGAAAAAGCAAATCTACATCGAAAATAACCGGTTTTTCTAGCGAATCTCAGTATGGTTTTAGAACTGGCAAGTCCACCACCATGGCCATACACGCCACTTGCCACTAAAATTCTACAGAACTTTCAGCTCGGACATCATTCAGTAGCTACAATCTACGACCTTACGAAGGCTTTTGATTGTGTGTTACATGAACTTTTGTTTAACAAATTACAACAATAGAAGTTTTGTAAACCAGCATACAGTTGCTCCAATCGTACTTAACAGACCGTAATCATTACGCCAAATTCAACGGAAATATTTCTACCAACCAGCCTTGTAATGACAAACGGTGTTTCCCAAGGATCTGTTCCTATACTGTTCCTGCTATACATAAATGACATCCATAATGCTAGATCATGTTCAAAGGTCTTACTGTTTGCTGATGACACAACCGTAATTGAGGGAGATAAAGAGTACAATGTGCTGCTAGATTCGCTAAACGGCAGCGAAACTTAAAAAAATTAAGCAGTGGTGTCTTTCAAATAAATTGAGCATAAATATGTTTAAATGTACATCGTTACTATTCACATTACGTCATGATCCTTTAACATCCAGCGCAGACGTGGAGAGTATGCAGTTCTTGGGTGTTACGCTAGATACTGCTTTGGGATGGGAAAATCATATCGACTCGGTAACTAACAAACTAGCTAAAGTTATTTTCTTTTTAAGAACACTTAGTCAAACATCGTCACTGAAGCACCTAAAAACTGCAAATTTCATTCTGTTCCACTCCGTCATGTCATATGTAATATTTAACTGGAGAGATATTCAAATCACAGCACAAAAGTATTTTCGTTGCAGTCGTTGCAGAGCCGATGCGTGAGGGCCATATGCGGCGCTGATTATAGGGAGGATTATAGAAAACTCTCTGTGAGATTAATATGCCAACACTATCTTGCGTTTGCATTTTACAATGCATAATAAACGCAACGACAAATTCAGTATCTTTCACTGCATCGAGTATGGTTCATTAGCATAATACTCGTATAAACCAACAATATCGCCAGCTTTTTTTGAGACTTCAGAAATCCCGAAATGGGTCTAACTACTGGGCACTAAAATTTTATAATGTTCTTCCGTTAGCAACTCAAATTAAAAATACTATAAAACAATACCTCATAAATAAATGCTTCTACAATTTTGATGTGCATCTCACAAACAATTTTAATGATGTAATTATTGCTTGAACTGTGTAACTTTTCCTTTTGACTTGTGTAACATTTTGCATGTATAATAGCACCTATAAAAAATATTGTTATTAATAATTGCCGGAAATATTTCCGCGACAATATTCCCACAAACTGCTTTTGGTAACTTTACGTACCTAATATAACAAAATACAACGCTGCTAATCCAAATACGCCCTTACATACATAAATTAATCGAATCATCAACCATTTGTGCAACCGATACTTGCGTTAACGTAATAAATTTCAATATAATCTAATTGCCAACTATATACATAACAATGCCTACTTTTAATCGTAGGTACGTAATAAACTTTTATGGATATCAGTTGTTGCGTGTGGGCAGCTCCGTCTACCTGATAGAGGCAATATTCCGGTAGACTGTTGAACAGGTGTCCTGCACTACTGGACTACCGAGCACAGTTAGATAGTTGGCAACAATTCGAACAATATGCGAAAAATTTCAAAGGTTATGGTTGGCATACAGGGCACCGCGCCTATGCGAATAGGCCCGTTTGGGCGTATTATAAAACAGCGCATTGAATATTGGCCGGCGGAACCGAGCTATAATAATGCGCTTGGCATTTTATTGGTGTAGTTCTGTTGTCTTCACTTGTAATAATTACGTGATTTGCCGATAGGTTGCACGGGTCAGTACGCTTGAGATATTCACTTGTTAAATACATAACAGTATATCACCGACTGGCGTTGCAGTCACATAAGCAGAACCAAGTATAAATTTTAAGTAGTGTTATGAATTGTAAGATGTGGCGCGGAATATTGAAAACATTTAAAGAGTATATTAGTTGCCAATTATTTATAATATAGTCAGATGAATTTTGATCGTCATAAAAATATGATATGGCCTAAAGCTGGGTATAAAAAAGTTATACCCACTTTATACCCCCATATATGTTTAAAAGTGGGTATAAAATCCGTTAATCGTTAATTAACTTTTGCGTTAACGAATTAACTTTTAATTTTTGTAGTTAGACAGGTTTAAACAGTGAGCCCAACTCCGTATGACAATAGTTACTTACTTTAAATTAGTCGGTACCAACCATAGCCAAAATTTATATATTGTTTGTAGTATTGTTATTTTAATACTACTCTAAAAACAATGGATATTTCAGGAACGGTCTGAGTAAAACCAATGAAGCACTTGGTGCATCCGTTAACGTTTCGCTTTTTATTGGTAAAGCGTCATCAGAACGGGTTAATTAGTGTTTTTGGAAACTATTATTATGTCTCTTAAGCATATTCTAGCGACAATCATTTGTAGTAAAAAGCACAATAATTAAACTTTAACAAAACAAAATAACGCGTGTGGCCTGTCACACGGCATTTTAGGTCCTTGAACCAAATTTGTAGATATCAATATACCGGGTGATTCAAATTCGAGGCTTACCATGGGGAAATTTGGCAAAGTTACGTATTTCCGTGCTGATCAATTTTCTGAAAAGAAGTTTAAGCTATCATTTTTCATTTTGAAGATATCCGCAAAAACTGAAATGTTAAGATATCGTTTAAGATATCATACGCAGTATGATGAAGTATTGTAATCGCGCAGAAAAAAAAAATTGAGATTTTAGCGGAAATAGGTCTTTATGGGTCCCCTGAACATTTTTGACCAAGGTACAAAAAAATGTCTGTGTGTGTGTGTGTCTGTGCGTATGTATGTCTGTGTGTGTGTAAACGATTTTTGTGGCGACGATTCCGGAGAAACTGCTGAAGGTATCGGGACGAAACTTTTGTGACCAAACTTAGAGCTGAAAAGCTTTTGGTTCAAAAGATTCCAAAGGAACTGGTAGTTTATTCTAAGCCTTTTTGGAGGATTTTGCAAATGAGCCGCCATTTCTGTAATTTCGACAAAATAGTTAAATAATAAATGAAAGTAGAGGAAATTAGGAATAATTTATGCCTATGGCATTTTTTGGTAAAATTAATAGTTTAGCTTTAAGAGCAAATTCTATTTGATCGAAATCGGTCGCATCTGCATTGATATGAAATTACATAGTGGCCAGGATTTTTCAAATTTTCGTTCTAATGACAGTACCGGTAGCGTCAAATGCTGATGTTTTGACAATAATTCACTATATCTACTGTCAATAGTAAAAAGCTTTCATATTGTGATACCGTGTACGGTCCTTGCCTGACGGCGTCGGATAGGCAGCGTGTTCAGCGTGTCCAAACTGCATGTGTTCTGTTTGTTTTTGGTTTGAGGAAGTATGATCATGTATCGAATGGGCTGGGCGACTTGGGGTGGTTAAACATGGATAACAGTAGGGTGTTTCATGCAGCAATATTATCTCATAAGTTGCTATCCAAGAGGATCCCACAATACCTCATGCGGAAGATACGCTGTAGAACGGCTGTCCATAACCTTAATTTAAGATTCAGGAGTTTGTTTGCTCCACCTGCCCATCGCGCTGAGCTGTATAAACGGTCATTCTCTTAGCAGGTCAGTCACATACACTGGGTCTCAGGGAAGATATGAAAAAATTATCGTTAACAAGTTTTGGGGGAACGGTGAAGTGTTATCTGTTTGCTCAACAGGGGGGACTTTAGGCATTGAGCGCACATCGGAGGCTGTTTTATTTTTTATGGGCATGTGCGATGTTTTGTTGAGTTGGATTTGCTGCAATTACGTGTAATTAGACTCTAGAGTAATTTTTTGTTTGTTCTTGTTTTAATAAGTTCTCGGAATTATTGTTATATTATTGATACAACTATGTCTTAGTTCTAGTTTGCGTAAGGGGTTGAGTGGAAGAGCAAGGCAATTTGGAAACAAGTGTGCTGATCTCCGCCCTAAATGTAAATATTATTTAGTTGCATTTAATATTGTTTTGCTAATAAAGGAATTATTTATTTATTTAATTATTTATCTGTCAAATCCTGGCTAACTAGTTTTATTTTAATGCAGACATGACTGATTAATCAAATAGATTCTCATGCAGCAAAACTATTAATTTTATATATTGTATGATAAACTCATGTTCCTGGCCACATCAGATTTTTTTATTCAAAACCAAATGTAGCTGGACATTTGAAACAAAAACATGCTACTTTTTAACAAGGAATTCAATGGCATTTTTTAAATTTGAAATAACATCAAAGATGGCGGCGTAACCATGGCCAACTTTTGCTTTTCTTAAGAGTGCCATATTGAATTTTGGCATTTTCCGATAGTCGTGTCTTTTCTCATTTCCGAAATTTATAACATGTTGTCATTATTTTTTAAAATAATGGTTTAATAATAAAAAAAAACTTTCTTCTTTTTCTTGTTGTTTGTCGTGCCTAGCAGGTATCCAACTGGAGTTTGGTTACAGACTGCCGGCGCCGGACTGACCAAGAGTGCATTGGATTAAAAATATTCAGATTATTAAAGACGCAGGTTTATACAACATGAAGCTTATTTTTTAAGTAAATGTTCAAATTGGCCGCCATTTTCTTGAAGGCATAAAAGCGTGCCAGCTTTTCAACATGTTGTTATGCGCTTCTAACTGTTCTTCCCGGAATAGCATTGACCGTATTTGTTATTCGATCCCGCAGATCCTCGATATTTCTGCGAGTATCGTGGTAACTTTCGTGGTTCACAGTTCCCCAAAGAAAATAATCCATAGGACTTAAATCAGGGGATCTAGCAGGACATTCCACTACTCCACCATTACCAATCCAGCGATTTGGAGATTGTTGATTCAAATAATTTCGTACAACTGCAAAGTTTGACTAGTGTGGGGTTTGTACGGTTTCAATTTTTTTGTTCGTAATAGCTCTACAAACACGTGTTTGCTGCTATTCCAAATTAAGGGCTACTTCCCGCTTAGAAATCCGAGGATCGTCATGTATCTAAAAACCAGTAGTAGAAGCATTGCAAATTATAGTAATCTAACGTTTGCCATTTCCAAAATATCTCTTTGATCAGTTTCAACATTTCCATGAGAATTATAAGAATCGCGGGTTTTACTAAACGATCCATGGTCCACTAAATTTCCGTCCAATGTTAGGAATACTGTATGATTGGGGATTTCTATGAAAACAATAATAAACCCTTATCATATCACGCACTTCGTTATTTATAAACGGCATTTTACATCCACAATCAACCACAATTATGGTTTGTTTGGTTAAATGGCAAATCTAACGCTGAGGGCGCCGCTTCATCCAAGTGCATTTTATTGACGTTGCTTGGCAACGGGTTCGGCAGTCTGTAACCAAGCCCCAGTGGGGGTTGGTTGGGTTGGGCCGCCATTTTTGATGTTATCGATGTTATTGATCTTGTTCAAATTAAAAAATGACACTGTATTCCTTGTTAAAAAGTAGTAGAATATTTTTGTTTCAAATGTCTAGCTACATTTGGTTTTGAATAAAAAATTAAAAACGATATCTTAACATTTCAGTTTTTTGCGGATATCTTTAAAATGAAAAATGATAGCTTAAATTTCTTTACGCAAAAATACGAAACTTTGTCAAATTTAAATATAGGCTCTATCTCCACTAATAAGCGAGATCCCCATGGTGAGCCTAGAAATTGAATCACCCGGTATATTATTGATTTTTTGCAATTTTTATTAAGTTTCTTGGGGTACCTAGCTAAGGATCTGGGGGTTACCATCAAACTCCACACTCCTGAGAGTCCGCCATTGATCTGTCGAGAGTGCAGCAAATTGACGAAATGAGCAGTATCAATCAGTCTTGTCGAATTGTACGGTGTCTCGTGGAATTCTACTGTTTCTTGTCGAATTGTACAGTTTCATGTCAAATTGTACGACTTCTTGATGAATTATACGTTTTTTTTGTCGTGTTGTACGGTTATTTATCGAATTGTACGATTTCTTGTCGACTTGTTTAGTTTCTATTCAAATTGTACGGTTTGTTTTCGAATTGTACGATTTCTTGCCGAGTTCTACGATTTCTTATCTAATCTACAGTTCCATGACGAATTGTACCGTTTTTTTTTGTCGAATTGTACGATTTCTTGTCGACTTGTACAGTTTCATATCGAATTGTACGATTTCATGTCGAATTGTCCGGTTTCTTGTCGACTTGTATAGTTTCTATTCGAATTGTACGGTTTGTTTTCGAATTGTACGATTTCTTGTCGAATTCTACGATTTCATATCAAATTGTACGTTTTGTGTTCGTTTCATGACGAATTGTACCGTTTTGTGTCGAATTGTACGGTTTCTTGTCGAATTGGACGGTTTCTTGTCGAACTGTATGGTATCTTATCGAATTGTACGGTTTTTTGTTGATATCTTGGAATACGATACTCACCTTGCTAGTTTGTACTATAGTTGCTTCTCAGAATTGGCAATTGATTTTTTGCCGCTTGTATTTTGCGTGTAGATGCCAGCGAGTTGTTGTTGAGTGGCGTCACTCGGATTTGTAGGCAGTAAAGCGCAGCGTGACGCCGGGTTCAATATTGCCCACGTGTAGGTATCATCAGTACGCTGATGATAGTTATGTATATTATCGTTTTGGTAGTGCGAGACGTCTGGTGAATGCTGATACGTAGGTAATTGTGGAGCGAGCTCCGGAAATGGCTGTTATGGTTAATGCAGCCAAATCGGACCTTGTTGCCTTTAGTCGTCGACGCTCGAACATACCGGAGGGCTTCAGAATTGTCTTGCGTGGTTATGTGATGCCTATTAAACCAGAAGTAAAATGCTTGCGTGTTCTGGTGTATACTCAACTCAGATTTCGTGGGCATGTTTCGGCAAGGTTAAGCTTGCGTACTTGAGACTGAAACAACTATATGCTGGCCGTGGATTCTTAATTCAAAAGCTAAACTCACAAATTTTTTATAGCCCTGTAATGTCGTCTTTCTGCGACACTGTGTACGGTCCCTGCATTGGAGTTTACGGTCGATTCCGTTTTCAGAGAGTGCAGAACGCATGTGCTCGGTTCATGTTTGGCCTACGCAGGGTGGATCATATTAGTCATACCTTTAGTCATACGTATGATAGAGGAATTCTGCATTATGCTTCCATTTTGTACAGACTTATGTCTACCGGGGCCGTAACTACGTGCGCCGTAACTGAACGACAGAGTAACTTTCCTTCATTAACACAACAACAATTTGAATATACAAATCTGCACCCCTTTGCCCTCAGCAGGCTGTTCCAGCACTAGCGTTGCGACATATATCTCCTCCGACGTAGTGCTACTGGACACACTACGCATGCCTCAAGTTCGTGGATTCGATTGGCTGGATTGGATCCATAGGCTACCGTGGATGCATAAGCCACAGTGCTGCCACCAGCTGCCACATGTATTAGGTTATCTATCAGTGGTTTGGCATTATTGAGCTGCCACATGTATAAGGTTATCTATGGGCTTCTCTTTCTTCCTTTTCTTCTAATTCTGTTAACGTAAAATATGCAAGGTGTTAGTAGTAATAGGCAACCAGTAATAGTTGACCAACGACAATGATACGATTGGGCTTGCACTAAGGATTTTTTTCTATAATAAGCAGATGGTGCTTAACATATTGAAACTAATCTAAAAGATTAACCATCAATTTACATCTGAATTCTTAAAACTAGGTACTTCACTCTAATAGGCTATCCACTGATGTCCTATATTTACTTTGTCCTAAACAAGAAGCACTAAGGCCGTCTGCACATGGGGCAACCCAAAAGAAACTGTAGTAGCGTTGATACCAGGAGATTGCGCGACTAGGGTACGTGCATGTATATTTCAATGACTCAACACACACGGCGCAACGCGAGTACCGGCGACTGGGAGACCCACGCGATCCGAGTATCAGAGACCCGACATGTTGGGTCGCGCGTTGCCCAGTCTCTTCGTGACGCGCTATATTGACAGCATATTTATTTATTTATTTTGTATTTATTATTTATTTATTTCATATTTATTATTTATTTATGATTTATTTTCATTTATTTATTGCTTGTTTATTATTTACTTATTATTTATTAATTATTTATTAATTATTTATTAATTATACTTCCACGTTCTATACTTGTTGAGACCATTTTGTACACCACCTTGTGCGCTCCTTTATATTTTTGTCTCGCCTGTTTGCATCTACTCGACTGTTTTTTCGTTTAATAATTTTTGTCATGTCATTATTTTGCCTAGCATTAACCTTACATACTTCGACCGGCTGCTTTGACGACCACAGTTATTGTGCGCTCTTGTTTTGCTGTTTTGTTAATTGTTTTCGCCGATTTTCAGTGTTAAATGTTAATTTATTATTATATATGTCCATTGAAGCTATTTCGCCCATCATTAGGATACTACATGAGCCAATTTATGTAGTTTTCGAACTTTTTTGACAGTAAGTTTTTTTTTCCTATTAGAATAATTATCTTTTTATACTTGGTTCTTATTGTCTTATGTTTTATTTTGTAGTTTACTTACACTGAAGATGGCGAGAGCCGAAACATGTTTGTAGCATATTAATAAACTATCTGCAAAGTTCCAAGAGGCTTTTATTCCATACATTTATTGATTTCACTTTGCATTATGGACCAACTTGAATTAATGTATTAATTATTTATTAATTATTTATTAATTATTTATTTATTATTTATTTATTATTTATTTAATATTTATTTATTATTTATTTATTATTTATTTATTATTTATTTATTATTTATTTATTATTTATTTATTATTTATTTATTATTTATTTATTATTTATTTATTATTTATTTATTATTTATTTATTATTTATTTATTATTTATTTATTATTTATTTATTATTTATTTATTATTTATTTATTATTTATTTATTATTTATTTATTATTTATTTATTATTTATTTATTATTTATTTATTATTTATTTATTATTTATTTATTATTTATTTATTATTTATTTATTATTTATTTATTATTTATTTATTATTTATTTATTATTTATTTATTATTTATTTATTATTTATTTATTATTTATTTATTATTTATTTATTATTTATTTATTATTTATTTATTATTTATTTATTATTTATTTATTATTTATTTATTATTTATTTATTATTTATTTATTATTTATTTATTATTTATTTATTATTTATTTATTATTTATTTATTATTTATTTATTATTTATTTATTATTTATTTATTATTTATTTATTATTTATTTATTATTTATTTATTATTTATTTATTATTTATTTATTATTTATTTATTATTTATTTATTATTTATTTATTATTTATTTATTATTTATTTATTATTTATTTATTATTTATTTATTATTTATTTATTATTTATTTATTATTTATTTATTATTTATTTATTATTTATTTATTATTTATTTATTATTTATTTATTATTTATTTATTTATTATTTATTTATTATTTATTTATTATTTATTTATTATTTATTTATTATTTATTTATTATTTATTTATTATTTATTTATTATTTATTTATTATTTATTTATTATTTATTTATTATTTATTTATTATTTATTTATTATTTATTTATTATTTATTTATTATTTATTTATTATTTATTTATTATTTATTTATTATTTATTTATTATTTATTTATTATTTATTTATTATTTATTTATTATTTATTTATTATTTATTTATTATTTATTTATTATTTATTTATTATTTATTTATTATTTATTTATTATTTATTTATTATTTATTTATTATTTATTTATTATTTATTTATTATTTATTTATTATTTATTTATTATTTATTTATTATTTATTTATTATTTATTTATTATTTATTTATTATTTATTTATTATTTATTTATTATTTATTTATTATTTATTTATTATTTATTTATTATTTATTTATTATTTATTTATTATTTATTTATTATTTATTTATTATTTATTTATTATTTATTTATTATTTATTTATTATTTATTTATTATTTATTTATTATTTATTTATTATTTATTTATTATTTATTTATTATTTATTTATTATTTATTTATTATTTATTTATTATTTATTTATTATTTATTTATTATTTATTTATTATTTATTTATTATTTATTTATTATTTATTTATTATTTATTTATTATTTATTTATTATTTATTTATTATTTATTTATTATTTATTTATTATTTATTTATTATTTATTTATTATTTATTTATTATTTATTTATTATTTATTTATTATTTATTTATTATTTATTTATTATTTATTTATTATTTATTTATTATTTATTTATTATTTATTTATTATTTATTTATTATTTATTTATTATTTATTTATTATTTATTTATTATTTATTTATTATTTATTTATTATTTATTTATTATTTATTTATTATTTATTTATTATTTATTTATTATTTATTTATTATTTATTTATTATTTATTTATTATTTATTTATTATTTATTTATTATTTATTTATTATTTATTTATTATTTATTTATTATTTATTTATTATTTATTTATTATTTATTTATTATTTATTTATTATTTATTTATTATTTATTTATTATTTATTTATTATTTATTTATTATTTATTTATTATTTATTTATTATTTATTTATTATTTATTTATTATTTATTTATTATTTATTTATTATTTATTTATTATTTATTTATTATTTATTTATTATTTATTTATTATTTATTTATTATTTATTTATTATTTATTTATTATTTATTTATTATTTATTTATTATTTATTTATTATTTATTTATTATTTATTTATTATTTATTTATTATTTATTTATTATTTATTTATTATTTATTTATTATTTATTTATTATTTATTTATTATTTATTTATTATTTATTTATTATTTATTTATTATTTATTTATTATTTATTTATTATTTATTTATTATTTATTTATTATTTATTTATTATTTATTTATTATTTATTTATTATTTATTTATTATTTATTTATTATTTATTTATTATTTATTTATTATTTATTTATTATTTATTTATTATTTATTTATTATTTATTTATTATTTATTTATTATTTATTTATTATTTATTTATTATTTATTTATTATTTATTTATTATTTATTTATTATTTATTTATTATTTATTTATTATTTATTTATTATTTATTTATTATTTATTTATTATTTATTTATTATTTATTTATTATTTATTTATTATTTATTTATTATTTATTTATTATTTATTTATTATTTATTTATTATTTATTTATTATTTATTTATTATTTATTTATTATTTATTTATTATTTATTTATTATTTATTTATTATTTATTTATTATTTATTTATTATTTATTTATTATTTATTTATTATTTATTTATTATTTATTTATTATTTATTTATTATTTATTTATTATTTATTTATTATTTATTTATTATTTATTTATTATTTATTTATTATTTATTTATTATTTATTTATTATTTATTTATTATTTATTTATTATTTATTTATTATTTATTTATTATTTATTTATTATTTATTTATTATTTATTTATTATTTATTTATTATTTATTTATTATTTATTTATTATTTATTTATTATTTATTTATTATTTATTTATTATTTATTTATTATTTATTTATTATTTATTTATTATTTATTTATTATTTATTTATTATTTATTTATTATTTATTTATTATTTATTTATTATTTATTTATTATTTATTTATTATTTATTTATTATTTATTTATTATTTATTTATTATTTATTTATTATTTATTTATTATTTATTTATTATTTATTTATTATTTATTTATTATTTATTTATTATTTATTTATTATTTATTTATTATTTATTTATTATTTATTTATTATTTATTTATTATTTATTTATTATTTATTTATTATTTATTTATTATTTATTTATTATTTATTTATTATTTATTTATTATTTATTTATTATTTATTTATTATTTATTTATTATTTATTTATTATTTATTTATTATTTATTTATTATTTATTTATTATTTATTTATTATTTATTTATTATTTATTTATTATTTATTTATTATTTATTTATTATTTATTTATTATTTATTTATTATTTATTTATTATTTATTTATTATTTATTTATTATTTATTTATTATTTATTTATTATTTATTTATTATTTATTTATTATTTATTTATTATTTATTTATTATTTATTTATTATTTATTTATTATTTATTTATTATTTATTTATTATTTATTTATTATTTATTTATTATTTATTTATTATTTATTTATTATTTATTTATTATTTATTTATTATTTATTTATTATTTATTTATTATTTATTTATTATTTATTTATTATTTATTTATTATTTATTTATTATTTATTTATTATTTATTTATTATTTATTTATTATTTATTTATTATTTATTTATTATTTATTTATTATTTATTTATTATTTATTTATTATTTATTTATTATTTATTTATTATTTATTTATTATTTATTTATTATTTATTTATTATTTATTTATTATTTATTTATTATTTATTTATTATTTATTTATTATTTATTTATTATTTATTTATTATTTATTTATTATTTATTTATTATTTATTTATTATTTATTTATTATTTATTTATTATTTATTTATTATTTATTTATTATTTATTTATTATTTATTTATTATTTATTTATTATTTATTTATTATTTATTTATTATTTATTTATTATTTATTTATTATTTATTTATTATTTATTTATTATTTATTTATTATTTATTTATTATTTATTTATTATTTATTTATTATTTATTTATTATTTATTTATTATTTATTTATTATTTATTTATTATTTATTTATTATTTATTTATTATTTATTTATTATTTATTTATTATTTATTTATTATTTATTTATTATTTATTTATTATTTATTTATTATTTATTTATTATTTATTTATTATTTATTTATTATTTATTTATTATTTATTTATTATTTATTTATTATTTATTTATTATTTATTTATTATTTATTTATTATTTATTTATTATTTATTTATTATTTATTTATTATTTATTTATTATTTATTTATTATTTATTTATTATTTATTTATTATTTATTTATTATTTATTTATTATTTATTTATTATTTATTTATTATTTATTTATTATTTATTTATTATTTATTTATTATTTATTTATTATTTATTTATTATTTATTTATTATTTATTTATTATTTATTTATTATTTATTTATTATTTATTTATTATTTATTTATTATTTATTTATTATTTATTTATTATTTATTTATTATTTATTTATTATTTATTTATTATTTATTTATTATTTATTTATTATTTATTTATTATTTATTTATTATTTATTTATTATTTATTTATTATTTATTTATTATTTATTTATTATTTATTTATTATTTATTTATTATTTATTTATTATTTATTTATTATTTATTTATTATTTATTTATTATTTATTTATTATTTATTTATTATTTATTTATTATTTATTTATTATTTATTTATTATTTATTTATTATTTATTTATTATTTATTTATTATTTATTTATTATTTATTTATTATTTATTTATTATTTATTTATTATTTATTTATTATTTATTTATTATTTATTTATTATTTATTTATTATTTATTTATTATTTATTTATTATTTATTTATTATTTATTTATTATTTATTTATTATTTATTTATTATTTATTTATTATTTATTTATTATTTATTTATTATTTATTTATTATTTATTTATTATTTATTTATTATTTATTTATTATTTATTTATTATTTATTTATTATTTATTTATTATTTATTTATTATTTATTTATTATTTATTTATTATTTATTTATTATTTATTTATTATTTATTTATTATTTATTTATTATTTATTTATTATTTATTTATTATTTATTTATTATTTATTTATTATTTATTTATTATTTATTTATTATTTATTTATTATTTATTTATTATTTATTTATTATTTATTTATTATTTATTTATTATTTATTTATTATTTATTTATTATTTATTTATTATTTATTTATTATTTATTTATTATTTATTTATTATTTATTTATTATTTATTTATTATTTATTTATTATTTATTTATTATTTATTTATTATTTATTTATTATTTATTTATTATTTATTTATTATTTATTTATTATTTATTTATTATTTATTTATTATTTATTTATTATTTATTTATTATTTATTTATTATTTATTTATTATTTATTTATTATTTATTTATTATTTATTTATTATTTATTTATTATTTATTTATTATTTATTTATTATTTATTTATTATTTATTTATTATTTATTTATTATTTATTTATTATTTATTTATTATTTATTTATTATTTATTTATTATTTATTTATTATTTATTTATTATTTATTTATTATTTATTTATTATTTATTTATTATTTATTTATTATTTATTTATTATTTATTTATTATTTATTTATTATTTATTTATTATTTATTTATTATTTATTTATTATTTATTTATTATTTATTTATTATTTATTTATTATTTATTTATTATTTATTTATTATTTATTTATTATTTATTTATTATTTATTTATTATTTATTTATTATTTATTTATTATTTATTTATTATTTATTTATTATTTATTTATTATTTATTTATTATTTATTTATTATTTATTTATTATTTATTTATTATTTATTTATTATTTATTTATTATTTATTTATTATTTATTTATTATTTATTTATTATTTATTTATTATTTATTTATTATTTATTTATTATTTATTTATTATTTATTTATTATTTATTTATTATTTATTTATTATTTATTTATTATTTATTTATTATTTATTTATTATTTATTTATTATTTATTTATTATTTATTTATTATTTATTTATTATTTATTTATTATTTATTTATTATTTATTTATTATTTATTTATTATTTATTTATTATTTATTTATTATTTATTTATTATTTATTTATTATTTATTTATTATTTATTTATTATTTATTTATTATTTATTTATTATTTATTTATTATTTATTTATTATTTATTTATTATTTATTTATTATTTATTTATTATTTATTTATTATTTATTTATTATTTATTTATTATTTATTTATTATTTATTTATTATTTATTTATTATTTATTTATTATTTATTTATTATTTATTTATTATTTATTTATTATTTATTTATTATTTATTTATTATTTATTTATTATTTATTTATTATTTATTTATTATTTATTTATTATTTATTTATTATTTATTTATTATTTATTTATTATTTATTTATTATTTATTTATTATTTATTTATTATTTATTTATTATTTATTTATTATTTATTTATTATTTATTTATTATTTATTTATTATTTATTTATTATTTATTTATTATTTATTTATTATTTATTTATTATTTATTTATTATTTATTTATTATTTATTTATTATTTATTTATTATTTATTTATTATTTATTTATTATTTATTTATTATTTATTTATTATTTATTTATTATTTATTTATTATTTATTTATTATTTATTTATTATTTATTTATTATTTATTTATTATTTATTTATTATTTATTTATTATTTATTTATTATTTATTTATTATTTATTTATTATTTATTTATTATTTATTTATTATTTATTTATTATTTATTTATTATTTATTTATTATTTATTTATTATTTATTTATTATTTATTTATTATTTATTTATTATTTATTTATTATTTATTTATTATTTATTTATTATTTATTTATTATTTATTTATTATTTATTTATTATTTATTTATTATTTATTTATTATTTATTTATTATTTATTTATTATTTATTTATTATTTATTTATTATTTATTTATTATTTATTTATTATTTATTTATTATTTATTTATTATTTATTTATTATTTATTTATTATTTATTTATTATTTATTTATTATTTATTTATTATTTATTTATTATTTATTTATTATTTATTTATTATTTATTTATTATTTATTTATTATTTATTTATTATTTATTTATTATTTATTTATTATTTATTTATTATTTATTTATTATTTATTTATTATTTATTTATTATTTATTTATTATTTATTTATTATTTATTTATTATTTATTTATTATTTATTTATTATTTATTTATTATTTATTTATTATTTATTTATTATTTATTTATTATTTATTTATTATTTATTTATTATTTATTTATTATTTATTTATTATTTATTTATTATTTATTTATTATTTATTTATTATTTATTTATTATTTATTTATTATTTATTTATTATTTATTTATTATTTATTTATTATTTATTTATTATTTATTTATTATTTATTTATTATTTATTTATTATTTATTTATTATTTATTTATTATTTATTTATTATTTATTTATTATTTATTTATTATTTATTTATTATTTATTTATTATTTATTTATTATTTATTTATTATTTATTTATTATTTATTTATTATTTATTTATTATTTATTTATTATTTATTTATTATTTATTTATTATTTATTTATTATTTATTTATTATTTATTTATTATTTATTTATTATTTATTTATTATTTATTTATTATTTATTTATTATTTATTTATTATTTATTTATTATTTATTTATTATTTATTTATTATTTATTTATTATTTATTTATTATTTATTTATTATTTATTTATTATTTATTTATTATTTATTTATTATTTATTTATTATTTATTTATTATTTATTTATTATTTATTTATTATTTATTTATTATTTATTTATTATTTATTTATTATTTATTTATTATTTATTTATTATTTATTTATTATTTATTTATTATTTATTTATTATTTATTTATTATTTATTTATTATTTATTTATTATTTATTTATTATTTATTTATTATTTATTTATTATTTATTTATTATTTATTTATTATTTATTTATTATTTATTTATTATTTATTTATTATTTATTTATTATTTATTTATTATTTATTTATTATTTATTTATTATTTATTTATTATTTATTTATTATTTATTTATTATTTATTTATTATTTATTTATTATTTATTTATTATTTATTTATTATTTATTTATTATTTATTTATTATTTATTTATTATTTATTTATTATTTATTTATTATTTATTTATTATTTATTTATTATTTATTTATTATTTATTTATTATTTATTTATTATTTATTTATTATTTATTTATTATTTATTTATTATTTATTTATTATTTATTTATTATTTATTTATTATTTATTTATTATTTATTTATTATTTATTTATTATTTATTTATTATTTATTTATTATTTATTTATTATTTATTTATTATTTATTTATTATTTATGTATTATTTATTAATTATTTATTAATTATTTATTAATTATTTATTAATTATTTATTAATTATTTATTAATTATTTATTAATTATTTATTTATTATTTATTTATTATTTATTTATTATTTATTTATTATTTATTTATTATTTATTTATTATTTATTTATTATTTATTAATTATTTATTTATTATTTATTAATTATTTATTTATTATTTATGTAATAATTATTTATTTAATATTTACTTCTTATGATCACACCCAAGAATGTACCGATTTGAGGCCAGAGACGAATAACCTGATGTGAATCGCGACTGTGTGACTATATACCGTGTGCGGACAAGGCGCAACTTGAGTAGCCTAGTTGCCCAGTCTCCTGGTATCCACGGTACTACAGTTTCTTTTCGGTTGCCCCATGTGCAGACGGCCTTACACTTCACTCACTGTGCTCTGCTTTTTTACATTTCACTGAATCGCTAGTTCGAAGGGTTTAGTTCTTTTTACTTTATCATATGCTGTATGATGAAGTATTGTAATCGTGCCGAAAAAAATTGAGATTTTAGCGGAAATAGGTCTTTATGGGTCCCCTGAACATTTTTGACCAAGGTACAAAAAAATTTCTGTATGTGTGTGTGTGTGTATGTGTGTGTGTGTGTGTGCGTATATGTGTACTCGATTATTGTGGCGACGATTCCGCAAGAAACTACTAAAGGTATCAGGACCAAAGTTCATATTTAGACGTTTTATGACCAAACTTAGAGCTGAAAAGCTTTTGGTTCAAAAGGGTCCAAAGGAACAGTTAGTTTATTCTAAGCCTTTTTCAAAGATTTTGCAAATGAGCCGCCATTTCTGTAATTTCGTCAAAATAGTTAAATAATAAATTAAAGTAGAGGAAATTTTGAATAATTTATGTCTATGACATTTTTTGGTAAAATTAATAGTTTAGCTGCAAGAGCAAATTCTATTTGATCGAGATCGGTCGCATCTGCATTGATATGAAACTACATAGTACCCAGAATTTTGACAAATATTGTTTTGTGCTGTCCCACTCGATAACAGCTGATTTCATCAGAGGTTGGAGAACCGCTATGGAACGTGCGGCAAAGTACAAAATACAAATTTCAAATAAAATAAGATCACCAATTTGATTGTTGATAAGAGTGTAGTTTTATTTTAGTATGTTGGTACGGATGTGACAATTACAGTGTCATGAACACATATAAATCTGTCAGAATTTAAAATAGCTTTTTAATCTTCACGTTTCGTCAAACTTGTACCAACCTAACATTTCCTATACAGAAATATAACCATTTTTTACTTTATCATACGCAGTATGATGAAGTATTGTAATCATGCCGAAATTTTTTTTTGAGATTTTAGCGGAAATAGGTCTTTATGGGTCGCCTGAACATTTTTGACCAAGGTACAAAAAAATGTCTGTGTGTGTGTGTGTATGTGTGTCTGTGCGTGTGTGTGTAAACGACTTTTGTGGCGACGATTCCGGAAAAACTACCAAAGGTATCGGGACGAAACTTCATATTTAGAAGGTTTATGACCAAACTTAGAGCTGAAAAGCTTTTGGTTCCAAGGGGTCCAAAGGAACTGGCCGTTTCCTCTAAGCATTTTTCAAGGATTTTGCAAATGAGCTGCCATTTCTGTAATTTCGGCAAAATAGTTGAATAATAAATTAAAGTAGAGGAAATTTTGAATAATTTATGCCTATGATATTTTTTTGTAAAATTAATATTTTAGATTAAAGAGCAAATTCTGTTTGATCGAGATCGGTCGCATCTGCATTGATACGAAACTACATAGTAGCCTGGATTTGACAAATATTTTTTGTGCTGTCACCACAGAAATGTCTATGGCTGTCACACCCGAAACCAGCTTATTTCATCAGAGGTTGGAGAACCGCTATGGAACGTTGCCGCTCTAGTGCGGAAAAGTACAAAATAATAAAATTCAAATAAAATAAGATGACCAATTTGATTGTTTGTTGATAAGAAATATCAACCCGTTGTTATATCTAATTGTAAAGACGATAAATTGAGAAAATTGTAAATAAAGTGTAGCGATAAGTGTAGTTATATTTTAGTATGTTGGTATAGGGATGTGACATCTACAGTGTCATGAACGAATATAAATCTGTCAGAATTTGAATTAGCTTTTTAAACTTGACGTTTCGTAGAACTGATATCAACCTAACATTTCCTATACAGAAAATTAAACCGTTTTTGAATTTTTTTTAAAACGTATTTCTCAAAAAGCAACACAAAAAGCGTTGATGTTACTCCTGCCGAAAAATACATAGCGCGACTCTCTCACATGCGACTGCGACGCTCCGCCATCGGTGACGCGCCGCATCACCGCTCGTCGCGCTATTCCGTACTTTCGGCACTTGTGAGATAAATAACTATTATTCTGATGACAGTAGGTAGTGTCAAATGCTGAGGCTTTGACAATACCTACTATTGATACTATTGTCTATCAAAATATCTGTCAAATCCTGGCTAACTAGTTTAATTTTAATACAGACACGATTTATCTCAATCAAATAGATTCTCGTGCAGCTAAACTATTAATTTTATATTTTGTATGATAAAGTCATGTGCCTGGCCACATCAGATTTTTAGATATTATTTTTTTGAATACATATTTCTCAAAAAGCAACACAAAAAAACGTTGATGTCACTCTTGCCGAAAACTACATAGCGCGAGTCGCTCACATGCGAGCGCGACGCCCGCCTTCGGTGACACGCCGCATCACCGCACGTCGCACTATTCCGTACTTTCGGCACTTTACAATACTTTACATACTGCGTATGATAAAGTAAAAATTGGGATTTTAGCGGAAATAGGTCTTTTTGGGTCCCCTGAACATTTTTGACCAAGGTACAAAAAAATGTCTGTGTGTGTGTGTGTGTATGTGTGTAAACGATTTTTGTGGCGACGATTCCGGAGAAACTACTGAAGGTATAGGGACGAAACTTCATATTTAGAAGTTTCATGACCTAACTTAGAGCTGAAAAGCTTTTGGTTCACAAGGGTCCAAAGGAACTGGTAGTTTATTCTAAGCCTTTTTCAAGGATTTTGCAAATGAGCCGCCATTTCTGTATTTTCGTCAAAATAGTTAAATAATAAATTAAAGTAGAGGAAATTTTGAATAATTTATGCTTATGACATTTTTTGGTAAAATGCATAGTTTAGCTGCAAGAGCAAATTCTATTTGATCGAGATCGGTCGCATCTGCATTGATATGAAACTAAATAGTAGCCAGGATTTTGACAAATATTTTTTTGTGCTGTCACACTCGAAAACAGCTGATTTCATCAGAGGTTGGAGAACCGCTATGGAACGTTGCCGCTCTAGTGCGGCAAATGACAAAATGCAAATTTCAAATAAAATAAGATCACCAATTTGATTGTTTGTTGATAAGAAATATCAACCCGTCTTTATATCTAATTCTAAAAACAATAAATTGAGAAAATTGTAAATAAAGTATAGGGATGAGTGTAGTTTTATTTTAGTATGTTGGTACGGATGTGACATGAACAAATATAATGCTGTCAGAATTTGAATTAGCTTTTTAAACTTGCGTTTTCGTCAAAGTGGTACCAACCTAACATTTCCTATACAGAAATACAACCATTATTTTTTTATACATATTTCTCAAAAAGCAAAACAATAAACGTTGATGTCACTCCTGCCAAAAACTAGATAGCGCGACTCGCTCCGTGCGACGGCGACGTTCGGCCTTCGGTGACGCGCCGCATCACCGCTCGTCGCGCTATTCCGTACTTTAGGCACTTGTGACATAAATAACTATTATTCTAATGACAGTAGGTAGTGTCAAATGCTGATGCATTGACAATACCTACTGTCAATAGTATCAAAACATCTGTCAAATCCTGGCTAACTAGTTTAATTTTAATGCAGACACTCAATCAAATAGATTCTTATGCAGCTAAACTAATAATTTTATATATGTATTGTATGATAAAGTCATGTGCCTGGCCACATCAGATTTTTTGTCTTCTCGCTAGATTCTGGTTGTCCAGTAGCTGCAGGGCCTTTACGTTGACGTGGTAGCTTAGGCGAGATTCATGTTTAGTGGCGAATCTTTTTATCTCTTGGATGACTTGTGGGACACCAAGATCACGATGCAGGTCAGTATTCCGTATGTACCAAGGAGCATTAACCATATTCCTTAGTACTTTATTTTGGAAAGTCTGGGTTCCTTGTATGTTGGAGTTTTTTCGCGCAACACCAAAGCTGGATGCCGTATAACCAAATCGGTTTTAGTATTTGGTTGTACACTTGTAGTTTGTTCTGTACTGACAACTGAGAGTTTCTTCCCTGAAGCCAGTAGAGTTCTCTATATTTGAGGTCAAGCTCTACTCTTTTCTTCTTAACGTGTTCTTTCCACCTTAGTTTTGTATCCAGAGTCATACCCAAATACTTAGCAGTGTTCGCAGATGGAACTATGGCGTCGTTAATCTTTACATGAGGTATGTCCTCGATTCTTTTGTTTGTAAAGTTAATGTGGGCACATTTCAGTTCGTTGAGCTTGGTCTTCCATTTTTTGGTCCATTTATACATTTTATTAGTAGCTTGTTGAAGATTCCTATAGATTCTCCAATACTTGATCCCACTGCCATTAGAGCCGTGTCATCTGCGATGTGGCGACTGTTACATTTTCCAGCTGTGGAAGGTCACTTGTATATAGTAGATAGAGAATTGGTCCTAATACACTACCCTGGGGTACCCAAAATTTTACTTCTTCTAGATCCGAGTATTCATCGATCTGTTTTATTCTGAATAGTCTATCAGATACATAGGATGTTAGAAGCTCGACGTATTGTAAAGGTAGCATACTCTTTAGTTTGTGTATCAATCCTTCTTCCCAAACTTTATCGAAAGCTTGTGTCACATCAAGAAAGATTGTTGAACAAATAAGCTTTTCTTCTAATGCTTTCTCTACGATATCTGTTATTCTATGAACTTGATCTATAATCGAATGCTTTTCTCTAAAACCAAATTGGTGATTAGAAATTAGTTCCTTTCTCTCAATGATAGGTTTAATTCTCTTTAGAAGCAACTTTTCAAAGAGCTTCGACATCATTGGTAACAGTGATATTGGGCAATATGATTTGGTCTCATTAGGTGGTTTGCCTAGTTTTAGTACCATGATAACTTCTGCTACTTTCCAGACATGTCGGACGTATTTTAGTCTGCACTATGCATTTATTAGATACGTCAGCATAACAATACATTTCTTAAGTAATTGCTTAAGAACTTCTCCTGTGATACGATCATATCCAGGTGTCTTCTTTGGATTCAGGTTTGTCTTGATTTCTCTGGCAATTTCCGTTGGACTAACTAGCTATAATAATAATAATAATAATAATAATAATAATAATATATTTCAGAATCTGTACAGATACTAGTCAAACAATTGCATTAATAATCATGTGTTTATGTTTATTTCTTCGTGAGCTATGCTGGTAAATTCAACGGTGCTGTAGGGTGCTGTAGATAAGAGACAGATTTTGAGGATTTTGTTAAAGCTGCCCAGTGTCTGTGTCTTCCAGCTTGTAGGGAGGTTGTTGTAGATTACCACTTGTTGTGCACAGTGAGCAGTAGTAGATAGTCGGTGGAAGTCTGTTCGAAGGTTGTCGCGGTTTCTTGTGGCGTGGTCATGGAGATTGGCTTGGGTAGGGATGTCGTTTCTGTTTTTATGGATAGTGGTGAGGCAACGGAGTAGGTATATGGCATACACGGTAAGGATTTTGTGTTTGATGAAAAGTGGTTTGGCATGGGCATCGGGAAGATCTGATGATAGGCATCGGACAGCCCGTTTCTGGAGGAGGAAGATGGTCTTGATATGTGAGCTGTGCCCCCATGTCTCTATGCCATAGGCCATACGTGCCTGAAACAGTGACATGTAGGCCATTCTTGCTGCTTGGTAACCTGCAGTTTTTTCAATCCTGCGTATGGCATAAGTGACTCGACTTAGGGACTTTGCGAGTTGCTCAGTATGACTACGCCAGGTTAGGCGGGGATCTATGTGAATTCCAAGGAATCGCACCGATGTCTCAGTCTTCTCCCATCTATCCATTTGGAAGATCACTTGCTCTGTTTTTGCTTCGTTGAGGTGAAGGTTGTTTTCCGAGAACCATTTCTTTGCTTGCTGCATGTGTTTTACAGCGTTTGTTTGGAGTTCTTCAGTAGTCTCAGCAGTAGATAGCAGTGTGGTGTCATCGGCATATATTATTGTTCTGGTATCTACTCTGGATGGGAGGTCATTCATGAAGATTATAAAGAACATTCCGCCCAGTATACTCCCCTGTGGAACTCCAATAATTGTTTCTCGGAATTCACTTGATGTTCCATTTATACGTACTTGTTGAAAGCGGTTAGTCAAGTAGGATTTGATAAGGTTCAGAGAAGTACCTCGGATCCCATAGTGCTCCAATTTGTTCAGTAGTGCTGAGTGCGGCATGGAGTCAAAGGCGCGACTGAGATCACACATTTGGGCCTTGCATTTTCTGCGCTGTTCAAGGGCTTTGTATACAGATCGCATCAGGAGTCGCATAGCATCTTCAGTGGACTTGCCGCGCTGGTAGGCAAACTGGCACGGTGTAAAGAGATTATTTTTCTCAAAGAAGTCCTGGATTCTTCTAAGTATTACCTCTTCTAATATTTTGGAGACTGCTGGCAACACTGAAATTGGGCGATAGTTCGCGCAGTTCTTCTTATCGCCTTTCTTCTTGTAGACAGGAGTAATTCTCGATATCTTTAACTTTTCTGGGAAGGCTCCCTGTTCGAGGGCCATGTTAAAGTTTGCTGCGAGTGGTACGGAAATGTGTTTACTGACCCATTTTAGGGTTCGGGTGCAGAGACCAAAAACATCCTCGCTTTGGTTTGGTTTCATGCCTTGGAGTATGTTTTCGATCTCAGTATGGTCAGTTGGTGTCATAAACAGTGTCTTGTCGTAGATTGTTTCAGGCGGAGTTGAATCACGTGCGCTGGAAGTGTTGGGTGCTAGGCTGGTGAAGAATTTGTTGAATTCTTCACAGGACGGAGCGTCGTGGTGATAACTTTGTTTTTGGCGCCCCGTCTCTTGATTTATTATTTTCCATACCATCTTGTTCTTGTCGTGTGCGTCCATGAGTTTGTTTGTGTTCTTCGCTTTGTGCTCTTCCTCGGCTAGGTTGACATAAAACTTTTCATACCTTTTCATTATGTCGTAGCTCTCGTTGTCGCCCCTGTCATCTTGAAGTCTTCTCATTAACTTTAATGTTTCTCGTACCTGCGCTGTTTGTGGTGAGAGTCGTGTCCTGCTGGTTGTTTGTTGTTTTGGAATAATCGGGAAGGCTTCATTGTGATGTTTTCTTAGGAGATAGAGAAATTTGTCCATTGTCTTGTTGGTATTCTCTTCAGTCGCCATGAAGTTCCAGTCTTCATGTTGCACAAGGTGTTGGAATTTGGCTATATTTTTTGCAGAGTTGATTCGTTTGTTGATTAAGTTGGTGTGTTGCTTTTGGTGATACGTTGTACTTAATATGAGAGCTTTGTGGTCTCCGTAGTTCGGATCCACTATCTTAGTGTCGATTTCCATAATATCGGTGAAGGCATTGTCAATGCATGTCTTGCTAGTCATTGTGACTCTCGTAGGTTCGCAGAATGCGGCACTGAGACCGTATGATGACATTAGGTGTGCCATCTGTTCTTTTTTGATGTTCTCAGTTTGAAAATGGATGTTGAAGTCACCAGCCACAATTAGTAGAGTGTTCCTCTTAAATTCTCGCAGAACCCGGACGAGGGTTGACTCCAAGGTCCGCAGAAAGTTGTCAAGGTTGCCGTTTGGTGATCGGTAAACACATACAATCACCACATTCTGTAAGTGCACGTATATGCCAGTCAATTCGCAGTCTATCTCAATTGAATTTTCCTTTATGAATTCAAATTCAATTGCATCCAATTTGTTGCTCACAAAAATGCAGGCTCCGCCATGGATGTGGTTGGATCTGGTGTAGCAGCTTACCTTTGTGTAGCTTTCGATATTATACAGATCTGCATTTTCTGTGCATAGCCAATGTTCAGTCACACAAGCTATGTCTACCTTCTCATCGTGTAACAATATTTCCAGAGCCCTTGTTTTGTTCGTTAGTCCTTGGACATTTGTAGCCATGATAGTGAATTTTTGTTGACTCTTCGTTGTGTTGACAGGGACTGGTTGTTTGTTTGGGGTCTTCGTTTTCGAATCTATAAAAAAGACGCTGGTTGACGTTGTAGGAAACTTTGGTGCCTTTTGAAGTCGAATCTCCGTATTCCTACATTTTCAGGCCAAAACTCTGGGTTATATAGCTCGTCCTTTCTGGAAAACGGTGCACAAACCATAAAGCGCTTTGGCTTGTCTGGGTTGCCTGGTATTTCTTTTACTGTTATCGTTTCATTCCGGAAGCTTTTATTATTTGTTATGTACTCAGTGATTTTCTGTTCGGTGGCATTGTTTTTAATTCGGTAGAGATATAACCAGACCTTCTTGTCTGTTCCACTGAATCCCGCATCCGTGATCTTCGCTGTGCCGAGTCTTTTTGGAGGTTGAGAGCGTCTTTTTTGAGTTTTAGTTACTTCAGTCCAGGGTTGTTCATCAAGATTTATAATTTGGTTAGCGATTAGTTTTGTTTGCTCTTCATGCAGGGCATGTTGGAGTTCTTGTTGTGTTATTTCGGATCTTGGTACAGTGGTATTTACTTTTGTTTGTGGTAATTTGACATTTTCTGTTGACTTTGACACGTTTTTGGAGGTTACCTTAGACGAGTAGGTTAGGTTAGTTTGTTTGCTTTGGTTTTCCTTCAGAGTATCAATAGTGGCATATAGTTGTTTAATCAGTTGGTCCTTGGTCTGAATTACCTCGTCTTTGGCTTCAATTTCAGAGTCTTTGGCCTTGATTACCTTTTGGAAAAGGTCCTCTAACTTTTTAACCATGTGGTCACGATTTTCTTGTTTTTCTTTTTTGCAGCAATCAATTAAGCTGTTGCTGATGATTTCGGCATCCTTCCACGATCTGTCTCTGCAACCAGTGTGATAAGCTTCACCGCACTGGACACATATCACCGTTTTAAGGGGTTTATTTTAGCAGCACTTATAGGGCAACTCTTCATCGCCCGCCATTTTGTAGTATATGGCTTACAGTTCATAGGTTATATCTTCATTCGTGATTGGCTCGTGATTGGCGAGGTTGTGAGGCTGGAAGATTTCTGTTAGATGTTCTGCAAAAATTTCAGCCTTCTGTTTATTGTCTCTTGCCCAGGTACCGTCTCTTCGTCTTATAGGTGGGACATTGGTCACTGGCCTCTTGTATTTCCTCAGTGCTTTCCACAGCGAGTAATCTGTTTTTGTATCGGGTTTCAATTTAGTTAAGAAGGATTCCAATGGTGCCTCTTTTAGTTTTTGAATTTCGCGTTTAAGTTGTTGGGATTTATTATTAAGTATGGTTTTGTCAGCAGGATCTCCTGACTGCTGCCATCTTCTTATAGCTTGTCTTTTTTGTTTGACAATTTCTCTAATTTTCATAGGATAATTATTTCCAATAGTTCTGTGGGTGATTTCTTTAGTGTTGTTCCAAGCGGCTTTCTGGATGGTGTTGATGAATTTCTCGACTTCTATGTCGAGCTGATCTCTGGTTTTAAGCTGGATATTTAGCTGTATTGTGTTTTCAAGGTCTATTTTAAAACTTACCCAGTTTGTGTAGTTATATTGGTCAAGGTTGGGGTACATTCCTTTTTGATTATGCTTTCGCTTAGAGTCATTAGTACTGCGGAGTGATCAGAGTCAAGATCAAAGTTTTCCTCAATATCAATGAAGTTTGGTGAAAATTTTCTTGTTATAAAAAAGTTTAAAAGATCCGGGGTTTGTCTGTCAGTAGGCCAATAGGTTGGCTTACCTGTAGAATGGAATCGACATCCTCTTGCTTGGATTGATTTTCTCAGCTCTCTCCCTTTTGTGGTTATCAGTCTGGAGCCCCAGTCTGGATGTTTGGCGTTATAATCACCACCCAGTGTAAACCTTTCCCCGAGATGATCTAAGAATCTATTATAATCTGATTGTTTGAGATTGAACCTTGGGAGCAATGTATCGCACCCACAGTAAAATTCTGTTTGGTTGATGTATGTCTGATTTGTGGAGTGTGTTTCAGAAACAAGACATATATCGATTTTATGTATGTTTAGAAACACTTCTATTTCCAATTTTTCTGTATCGTATACCGTTGGCATTCCAAGTTGCGATGCGTAAATCGTTAGTCATCTTATGTGTGTGTCTTTTACTGTTCTAGCTTAGATAATCTCTCTTCGATTTTGTCCATCCTTTCAAGAATTTTTTTGTAGCAATTGCATAGTAGAGTCAGAGTTGATGGCTTGTCTATTTTTGAGGAATCTGTGGCTTGTGCATATGTTGTGCTTGCATTTGTTTTTTATATGTTGTAATTGGTTTTGATTTTGGGATGTTACTTACACGCTGTTGTTGACCTACTTTTGATTGAGTTGGTGAATTGGGTAGCCCTTTCTGGTAGCTGATTCGTTGTATTTCTTTTGCCACCATACAGCCTCTGTAGTTTGCAAGGTGAGCATCTCCACAGTTCCAGAATTTTGGTGGTAATTCTTTTGGTTTCTTGCATTCTGTCGAAAAATGTATTCCCGCGCATTTAACACTCCGGGGTTATTTGTTGCAGAAGCAGTGGGTGTGTCCAAAAGCCAGACATATTTTGCACTAAGGATGAAAAAAGTTTATATACCTTTGTCCAAATCATCATTTACTAAGGCACTACCTGATTTGAAATTTCAATCGCAACCATGAGTAAAAAAATCAATTGTATCAACAAATTACAAAAACACATTTATTTTTACTACTATATAAGTTCATCAAAATAATACAATAAATATGATATAAACATTTTAAATACTTCTAATACAGATACATACATGTTAATATACATATTTTGTTTAAATTGTTAATGTGCTTAGATATTACTGATCTCTGAAGTGTATCACTGCAAGTGCTTCCGTTTGTCGTCCAAGGTGCTGGAGTCGGATACCTTCTCGGCTCAGTTAAATAGAGTTAATAATACTTCTCTTCTGTTGGGGATGATGGTGTGATCCGGTGGCATGACCATAGACCAACACTGCCAAAATATGGTCTGATACGGCTGTTATAGGGGTTTTTCATTTGTACCACAAATGAAAAAGCTCCGGTAAACGTTTTTTTTTGCTTACTACACGCAAATGAACTGCGTAAACAGTTCAAGAATTTGGATAAATCAAAAACTGTCCGGCGAGCTTTTGCTGGTCCTATATGATCCTATATGATTGCTGTAAAGCAATGAGAAATTTATCCAGTTGTTCAACATAAGAGAATTGAATATATCCTGTTCCTTGGAAGCCGCAATGATCTCAGTACAGATCAGCAACATATCTCATATATTTGCAGAGCAATTGATATAGACGAATGTCCCTAGTAGCTTTGAAAAAACGCAATCCAGGAAAAATGGTACACTCAAGGTGGCTAACAACAGGAAATATAATTCTGTGGTTGTATCTGGCTTCTCATTAGTCTTCAAATCTAGTAACTTTAACAACTTTTGTTTTTAAAATGTATGAGATGATGTGATTCCATATAAAAACTCTCAAGTATCAGTGGATCTAAACATTTCTATAATTTTATAACTCAATCTCGATATTTATCAGAAGAGTTAACACATAATCGATGTTAACACACATTCTATGGAAATGCCAAAAAAGTTTTGAAAAAGCAAAATATTGATAAAAAAAAAAAAAAGTACAAATGCTTTCGATTGCAACTGGTTGCAACACAATACTGGTATCAGCGAAATATCTCGAGCTGTATGTGGTTTATCTAATACAAATACGAATCGACGATCACTAATTAAACAACTGTATTATAGTTCATACAATTAATTTTAGTTTGCCTGTCTGTTTAACTGTTTTTTAATGTTTTTTTTTATAGAAACAATTTACAATAAAAAAAATCGCAGTACAAAACATTAGGATAAAATCAGATTTTTCTCTTTCTAGTGACTACATATCACAGAGACAACAATAGGTTGCACGAGCGCTCTTGAACCCAAAAACCATTCGGGAAAATCGGTACGTACCGAACGGCATCACAAAACATCGGTAATCATTCGGCGGCAAGGACCTGCCAAAATCCGAATGGAAATTCAATGCTGGTAAAGACATTAGGTAGGGATCATTGGTGGTGATGGTATTTGCATGACGATGACCGGCGCAAATCCTATATGGGCTATCTTCGTTAGGTATCAGTACATCAGGACCAGACCATGGAGACTCGCATTTTTTCAACGATTTAATTGGCAAGTATTTTCTCCAGCTCTTCTATGGAGGAACTTCCTCATAGTACAATTCCACCGTGAGAGTCGAGATCGGAGTGTCATTGGTCATTAAAATCGTGTGGATGGCAAAATGGGTCGGTCAAGAACTGCATCATCGAGATATTGTTTGTGCTTATTTTAAGCAATATGTTTATTTCATTTTGACAGCCAGCCTTTTATTGCGTGGCATAATTCCGCGCATAAAAGAAATAGATACGCTGAAAGTGGTGTCATAATAACTTTTGTGTCGGGCTTCAATCCGTATTGACTTTTCGTATTTTGATCAGTCAAAATTAACGGCCGCAGATTCTTCGAAATGACGGACCGTTCAGAAATTTGCCACGTTTTCATACTTTTCATGCTGACTCTATGCTATCTGCTGGTAATTCGGAATGTCAGGTCTAATTTAGCCTATAGATGGTACCTATATATGTTATATTGGAAATTAGAATTTGCTTATTATTTTTTACATTTTTAATATCTTTTAATACCATTTATATCGAGTTGTTTGGTTTATTTATTATTGCTGCTGCAATTCTATGGTGTTAGTTCTATCTGCGTACTATATGCAGAATTAGGAAGTCTGCAAAGTCTGAGTCTGCTTATCATCATCGGGAGTTTAAGCGTATGCGTCAATTGGTAAAAGAGCAAATATCTACTGCATACTCCGCTTATATCATTGCTGCTGAGGATTCTATTAAGGATGACCCAGGTCGGGTATGGAGCTTCATTCATCAAAAGAAAGGTACTTCCCGCATTCCCGCTACACTAACTGACGCTGATGGTCTGACTGCCTATGCGACTCCAAGTGAAATTGTTAACGCTTTTGCGTCGACCTTTGCGGCTTCTTATGCTGATTATGTGCCGGGTGACTCCGATTATAATGTCTCTTATGTCCCTGCGTTTACCTTTCGTGTCGTAGAGGAGGATGAGCTTGTTCGATTGCTTGGGCGTCTTGCAAACAAAAGTACTGCTGGCGATGATCTAATTCCCAGTTTTCTGCTACGGGATTGCAAGCTAATACTTGCATTTCCTCTTCAACAGATTTTCAACTTGGCTATTCGGACTTCTACATTTCCTAGTGTCTGGAAGAAAGCCAGGATCTGCCCGGTTCATAAAAAAGGTGACGTTGGTGTTATTACCAATTATAGGCCTATAGCAATTCTCTCAAATTTTGCCAAGCTCTTTGAAATGACTCTGTACTCCCAGATTTTCAAACATGTGAAACCGTATGTTTCTCAGAATCAGCATGGATTTTTTCCTGGCCGTTCAACGGTTACCAATTTGGCGAGTTTTACTCAATTTGCTTGTGAGACCTTGGATGGTGGGGAGCAGTTGGATGTGCTTTATACTGATTTTAGCAAGGCGTTTGATAGAATACCTCATCGAGTTCTTGTTGAAAAACTGAATCTCTTCGGCTTTGTCCCGGCAGCTTTAAAGATGTTAACATCATACTTACACGATAGAAAGACCTATGTGTTCTATAACGGATTTAAATCGCACGAATTTGTGGCGTCTTCGGGTGTTCCACAGAGCTCCAATCTTGGCCCTCTGCTTTTTATTCTGTTTATCGATGACCTGCTTAAGGCACTCTCCTGTCGAGCTTTAGCCTACGCTGATGACCTGAAACTGTTTTCTCCCATACGCACCTTGTTGGATGTACAACTGCTCCAATCTAATTTAGATATACTCAATTCTTGGTGTATCAATTTCGGCTTACCACTAAATATCGAAAAGTGCCAGTTTATGTCACTAACACGTAAACGGGTACCAATTCCGTCAACCTACTCCCTGTCAGGAAAGGTGTTACCGCACGTCACTACCATTAAAGATCTCGGTGTTTGGTTTGATCAGGAGCTGAGTTTTGTGGGTCACGTGGAGAATGTGTGTTCGGCTGCCTCTCGCTCTCTCGGATTTGTGCTGAGGATGTGCAGGATGTTCAACAATCCACTTGTTTTTAAGTCTTTGTACCGTGCGTTCGTTAGAAGCAGATTGGAATACGCCTCTCCTGTCTGGTACCCCTATTACACTGCACATCAGTTGGCCATTGAGCGAATTCAAAGAAAATTTCTAAAGTATTTAAGCTTTCGACAGACAGGCATTTATCCTGTCCAGGGATGTGACTATGGCCTCTTGCTCGTGGAACACGATAGTGATGGGACATCGATGCAAAATATCGATGTTGACCATCGATGTTACCATCGATACCAACTATCGATGGTATAAAAACATCGGCTATAAAACATCGATGTTTGAAAACATCGATGTTTTCAGCGGACAGCGTTTTTGTCTATAATTTTCTATAATAATACATCATAATAACTTCTGCTTATTGAGCTTATTTTAATTTAGCTTTGCTTTATTGTCCAATTGTAAACACAAAATGAGAAGGACTAGAAAAAACCTATAACACGCCTAGATTTCTTTTTTTTTCATACTTTCCATTTTATTATTCAACATAAAATGTATTCAAACATTAAAGCGGTCTAATTAATCTAATTAGTCTAACTAATCTCTATAAAATGTTTACATTTAGTGTTTAGTTCTCTTTTTACTTACATAAAGGATAAATCACCGTGCTTAGTATCTACGTAACAATGAATTTTTCAACAAGATAATTGTAGCACCTAAATTTTCACCCTTACACAACGGTATCCCTGGCACAACTAATTTATTTTTAATTTTGCAGAGTAAAGTAAAAAAAATCACTAGTCTTAAGTAAACACAAACAGCAGCAACTCATGTTGGCGCAACCTAAACACCCGGATCCTATATCTCATTTTTGCTGTTGTTGCTGCGCGATGTTTGCAAAACATCGATGTCAGCATCGATGTTTAAAAATAAAAACATCGATGGCAAAAACATCGACCATCGAACCATAACATCGATGTTTCTAAAACATCGATAAACATCGCCCACCACTAGAACACGAGTTTCAGTCTCTGCAACATCGTCGTGAGGTACACAGTGCCAATCTTTTAAGAAAGCTCATCCATAATATTGTGGACTGCCCGATGCTGCTTGGAGGGGTGTCATTTCATGTGCCTAGGACTTCAGCCCGATATACCTCGACGTTTAGAACTCTTCCAGCCAGAACAAACATTGGATTGAGGGCTCCACTGAGCCATATGTCAAGAAATGCCAATAATATATTTGAAGACAATTTGGTGTTTCCCATTCATTTTCTCGACCTGTCGCTTTGATTTTTCTTTGATTTTTCTTTTTGCTTTGTGTAATTCTTTTGCGCTTACTTTTTGAGTTTATGCTATATTTTATTGTTTTTAGATACATGTATTATGCAATACTTCCATGTAAAATTGTCCTGTAATTGGTTCTGTTGGGCAAATAAATACTATTATTATTATTATTATTATTATTACTCAAAACACTTATATGTTGCTTACTCAAAGACCCCATGTGTTGCAGATCCACATTTCTCAATATTTTTATTCAATATGTTTACCAATACTTTTAGTTCCCCAGGTCTGAAACAAATTTTTCGTGAAACGATTGATTGAGAGAGACCAGTGTACCACCAATAATTTCTACTTATATCCATAAAGAACTCGCAGCTACTACTATTATAAACGAATATAGTAACTAATTACATCTGGCTACTGTATCGAGTAATCTATTTAAATAACTCAACAATGTGATAAATAAAAGGCGCCACAAAGGCAATGCCACGGTTATAAAAGGCACTGTTTATTCTTTATGTCCTATATACGCATAAATATCAGGTCGTGTGCCCCTCTACCAACACCCACACGTTCCGGGAGTGATTGTCCTTTAACCTTACCAACAATTTTATAATCGATATAAAAAAGAAACAGTCGATTTTATATAGCATTTTATTGACGGTAGATAAATAGAAAATTTCACGCTGCGCGTGAAAAGTCTCTCCATGAAGAATATTAAATTGACCACGCCTAAGAAAATGCACGAGTAACATCATGCAAGACGAACGGCATTTGTTTCTCAACCCACAGCGTCCGTTTATCGCACAAATCGCTCGCGAAAGTAGTTTAATGAGTTAAGGTTGGGATTATGTGTGCCACCTTTAAACTATGGGTGTGGATTTCAGGCGAATCAATCATACCTTCTTATAATTTTGTCGTTTTTCTGCATATATTTTATTTCATATATTTTATTGTTAGAATGGCTTTATTTTCGATTGCAATAAATTACGTATTGATCCATATTTTCAAAAAAGGTTTTTCATAAATTTGTGGTTTTAATTGACACATAATCACCATAGACCATGACAATAAGCAATAATAATCTGCAAAGTCAACTTATGTCAATATTTTGAGTTATGAAACTTGACAATTCTGTCCTGGTGGTCCTTATCAAATGCTTATACTGACCAACATTTTTTTTTGTTTTCGAGGTAAGTTGTTAAAATTGTCACACAGGGATCTGTGAAGCGATACGACCAAGTTAACTCTGGCTTTAAATATGACAGAGAACTGAAAATTGTACATTGAGAATTAGTATCAAATACTCACGAAGATATCAACGACTATAGGTGTTGGGATAGTCAAAATTGCCGGACCACCAAAATAATTCTCCAATCGTAAAAAATAAATTTGCTTTTTTTTAAACAAGCTATTATTTAAAATATTTATAATATACTGGGTTTTTACTTTATACTCGAAATTTGGTAACCTTTCTTCTTCAATTAGAACATCCTGTATATTTCTACATGTTTTAGTTTTATTGCATCATTTCTTAATTGGCTGCCAAGTGGTGTAAGTCTTATGCCTTGGCGTAACACTTACAATCCGCCCAATTATTAGCTTTAATCAAAACTGATGAACTTTTATTTCAACCTAACGGATAAAAAACAAGAAAAATTAATACAACAATAATTGAATTAAATGAGCAATCTACCGAATGAAAATAAATGTGTATGAGTGTAAATAAATAAATATAAATAAATATTCTTTTATGTTATTTCACGAGTGTTGATTAATTGCTTATAACTCAAAGATGATGCATTAAAAAAAGATTTCTACAAAAATATTTCTTAGAATCAAATAGAATTAAAAAAATCTGATATGGCCAGGCACATGACTTATAATACTATACGGCACTGTTTCTCCTAGCGATTGTTGCGCGTGTGTTTCTCCTCGTCATGGCAATCACGACACATGTGCGTGTTGAATACGCGTTCAACGCAAACGCTGATGTTCTGACCATACTGTCAATAGAATAAAAATATCTGTCAAATCCAGGCTAACTAGTTTTATTGCAGACGCGAGCGATCTCGACCAAATAGAATTTGCTCATGCAGCAAATATTAATTGTACTATAAAATGTCATGATATAAATTATACAAAAATTCCTCTACTTTTATTTACTATTTAACTATTTTGATGAATTTACGGCGAAATGAGAAATGGCGAGAGAGAAATGGCGGACCCTTTTCAAAATAATAGACGAATGCTAAGATTAAACGTACAGTTCGTTGTACCCCTTCGAACCGAAGTTCTTTCAGCTCTAATTCAGTCATGAAACTCAATAATACTCAAAAAATATAAAGTTTCGTCCCGATACCTTCTCCGGAATCGTTGGTACAAAAAAAAACGGGTACAAACGCACGCACGCACGCACGCACGCACGCACACACGCACGCACACACGCATTGTCATACTGTCATACTATGTATGATAAAGTTAACAACAAAAATGTTAATAAAAAATACAAATCTACGGGAGTTCTATTAGAACAAGGAAAGGTTACAAAATTTCCAGTATAAAATGTAATCTATTATATATGTATATTGAAACTACATTCTGTTTAAATATTTTTTACGGTTGGAAAATTCACTGGGTAACATTTTGAAACTTTTTGTATGTGATTCGGATGTGACTACATGTTTTAGATAGGGTGTTCTACACTGAATACGAATCCGAGGTCAGAAGTTGACCATCACGTCAGGTTTTTGAAAAAAATTAGGTCAAAAGATAAAAAAATGCGTTTTTGGCTTCATTTGAGCATGTACGATGCATGAACCCGACGCCCGGGAAATAGCAGGAAGATCTCACATTACAGCTTAAAATTTTGCTGTATCAACTGCACCTCTTATAATTTTCGTCATAACTGCGCTTGAGTTTCCGGCGGCGTTTCTTGCATACGAATTAGTATTTTGTTATAATATAATATTCTTCTGAAAAGTTTATAATGTTGAGTGATTACATTTTTCGTACATTTAAAATATTCCCGCTTTATTTTTTATACATATAAAGGGTTTTATGTAGGTTATAATCTTCATTGCTGAATTAATGTTCAAGAACTGAAAGGTGTCAAATAATATTTTATTTCTTTTCCAGCTGTTATGATTACGATTATGATTATGATATTTTTATTTTTTTATGTCATTGACGCGTGACAAAACCCAGCACAAAAGTTTTCCATAAAATCAGGTTTTGCAAAAAATGAGTGTTCCGCTTTGTTTGGCATGTTCCCGAATATACAGCGGGTGCAGACTACATTTACATGCGCTTTTAAAAATGTTGATCATATTTGTTCTTGTAGTAACATATATACCACATCAAGACCACGTGCATAAGTGTAAAAAATTGCACACATAAAGCCCGTATAATGTAGTTTATCGATAGAGATATTAGTATATGCAGTGCATACAACACTTCGAGTGGTACATTTAGCACATACACATTCATAATAATGTTGCGAAGTTGTAGATCTCATCCTAATAACTTTTGTTATATTTGTGGTCGTTATACCATCACAAAATCAACACGAAATATTTCGCACTACCTTGCGTCCGTTTATTCTCAACTTGAAATTGCACTTCAAGACAAACGGTGGGTGCCGCATAAGGTGTGTAAAACATCTGTCATTTCTTTGAGTGAGTGGAAAATCTGGAAAAGAAAATTAATGCCCTTCGGTGAGCTAATGATTTGGCGTGAGCCTCAAAATCATATCGATGACTGCTACTTTTGCTTATGTCCAATCCATTGATTTAGCAACCAAAATAAGGACCAAATTGTCTATCCAGTAGTTTCATCTGTGACAAGACCTATCCGACATGGGTCCGACCATCCAGTTCCTATGCTTTATTCATCACCTCAAGAGTACTTGTCTGGGCGCGACAACGTTCCAATTGCCGAAGATGACGACCCTGATGAAAACGGGCATGATGCTGATAATTTTCGACCTTTGCGACCTACACTATTCACTCAAAGTATGTTAAATGATCTTGTTAGAGATTTGGACTTGCCGAAAAATGGGCCGGCCACAATTATTAGGTTCTAGGTTGGGTGCTCCGAGCACCACGTTTGCTTGGTACAGATATAGAGAATCAGAATTCCTTCCATTTTTTTCGCACCTAAATGGACTAGTATATTGCAACAATGTGGCTAACTTAATGGCTACTCTAGGCCTAACAGATTATGTGGCAAACCAGTTCAGGTTCTTAATGGATCCGAGCAAACGAAGTCTAAAACGCGTACTTCTACATAACGGCAACAAATATGTCCCTGTGCCCTTGGCTCATTAGGTATATATGAAAAAGACATATCAAAATTTGGCAACGTGACTTGAAGCCGTTGATTACGAAAGTCATCAATGGTAATTATGTGGGGATCTCAAAGTAATATGTATTCTCGGCAAGCAATGAGGCTTTACAAAATACCCGTGTTTCGTATGTGAATGGGATAGTAGAGCAAGAGCTGACCATTGGACAGGAACGAAATGGCATCTGATAGAAAATTTTAGAGTTGGCGAAAAGAACATAATAAGAAAAACATAATTGAGTCATCAAAAATTCTTTTACCTGCCGTTCACATTAAACCCGGATTGATGAAGCAATATGTCAAAGCATTAAATAAACAAGGGGATTGTGGCGCAAAACTGAATATACATTACTGAACAGGTACCTAACATATGATTAGAAGCGAACTCGAGAATATAACTACGATATATTTGCGCGCCATCGTGCACACCACTAACAAGAAATGCTGCCGAAACTTATGTGTACATGAGGCAAACATTATGACTAGTGACTTGCAAGAGCAAGGCTTTGTTTTGATGTACTTTTTAAGATTCTAGAACATCGCGTCAGTATGTTATATATTCTCAAATATGGGCAAAAACACTTATTTTTAATACTTTGACCTCATTTTTTTTTTTAAAACCTGACGTGATGGTCAACTTCTGACCTGATTTGCATTCAGCGTAAAAAACTGTAACAAAATGTGTGGTCATATTCCAGTCACAAAATTTATGTTCCCCATGTTCCGGTATATACAAAAAAGTTTTTTTTTTAATTTCCTTTTGACGTCTCAAGTTGTGCACGCAATTTTCAACCCTGCAATATTTTGTGCGTGTAGTAGCCTGCGTTTATCCATAGACTTTCTATAGGATCGAGGATTATTCAATATTCAGATCGGATAAAAAATAACGATATAAACACCATTTATTTTTAAGTTGAATTTCCGTTATTCATATGTTTTTACTTATGACGTCATGTATGTTTTGTTTTCTGTTTTAATTCTCTATTTTTCTTGATGATTTTTACAGAGGTCATAATGATGACAATTTGACATCAGATAATTTATCAACTAAAGGCAAATTACAAATTAAGAATATTTAGTAATCACAAAGTGGTCCACCCTTTCCATATTTGGATATGAGAATAAATAAAACCCTTAAGGTTATATGGAATGTTGTTTCTTTATTCAGAAATTATTTGCGTGACAATCGATTTCGATATTTCAATATCATCATCAGGTCAGCTCTACGGAAGACATAAACAATATATAAATTAATTATTAAATTAATTAATAAGAATATTTAGTAACTGTGAACAATAGATTTTGCGAATGAAAAGTCAATACGGATTGATCCCGACACAAAAGTTATTATGACCCCACTTTCAGCCTGTTTCTTTTTTTTATGCGCGAAATTATGCCTCTCAAGAAAAGGCTGGCAGTCAAAATGAAATAAACATATTGCTTAAAATAAGCACAAACAATATCTCGATGATGCAGTTCTTGACCGACTCGCTTTGCCAGCCACAGGATTTTAACGATCAATGACACTCCGATCTCGACTCTCACAGTGGAATTGTACTATGAGGAATTTCCTCATAGAAGAGCTGGAGAAAATACTTGCCAATAAAATCATTGAAAAATGCGAGTCTCCATGGTCTGGTCCTGTTGTACTGATACCTAAAGAAGATAGTCCATATAGGATTTGCGCCGGTCATCGTCATGTGAATACCATCACCACCAATGATCGCTACCTAATGTCTACCACCATTGAATTTCCATTCGGATTTTGGCAGGTCCTTGCTGCCGAATGGTCACCGATGTTTTGTGATGCCGTTCGGTACGTACCGATTTTCCCGGATGGTTTTTGGGTTCAAGAAAGCTCTTGCAACCTATTGTTGCCTCTGTGATATGTAGTCACAAGAAAGAGAAAATCTGATTTTATCCTAATGTTTTGTACTGCCCTAGAGGAGGTGAAAAATTTTTTTTTTTATTTTAAATTGTTTTTATTAAAAAAACATTTAAAAAACAGTTAAACAGACAGACAAACTAAAATTAATTGTATGAACTATAATACAGTTGTTTAATTAGTGACTTTAGATTCGTATTTGACCGGCTCTATTAGATGAACCACATATAGCTGGAGATATTTTGCTGATACAAGTGTTGTCTTGCAACCAGTTGCAATCGAAAGCATTTTTACTCCTATCAATATTTTGCTTTGTCAAAACATTTTTGGCATGACCATAGAATGCCGTACGCTAAATCATTGGATCGATTATAGTTTAACTCTTCCGATAAATATCGAGATTGAGCTATAAAATTATAGAAATGTTTAGATCCACTGATACTTGAGGGTTTTGTTTTTATATGGAACCACATCATCTCATACACTTTTAAAAGTTGTTAAAGTTACTAGATTTGAAGGTTAATGAGAAGCCATATACAACCGCAGAATTATATTTCCTGTTGTTAGCCACCTTGACCGTACCATTTCTCCTGGATTGCGTTTTGCTAAGCTACTAGGGACATTCTTCTATATCAATATTGGTTTGCAAATATCTGAGATGTGTTGTTGATCCGTTGCTGCTTACAAGGAGCAGATCATAGTCAATTCTCTTAAGTTGAACAACTGGATAAACTTCTCATTGCTGTAAATCTTATCATATAGGACCAGCAAAAGCTCGCCGGACAGTTGTTGTAGTAAGCAAAAATGCGGTTTCCAGGGCTTTTTCATTTGTGGTACAAATAAAAAAACCCGGTAAAAGCCGTACCAGACCATATTTTGCCAGTATTGATCTATGGTCATGCCACCGAATCACACCATCAGCCCCAACAGAAGAAACGTGTTATTAACACTGTTCAACTGAGTCGAGACTGTAGCCGACTCCAGCACCTTGGGCGGCGAGCGGAAATACTTGCAGTGGACCCTACGTCAGAATGGATACACTAAGTCTGACATACTGGGTGCAACACGATGAAAACCGCAAGATTGAAAGGGGTTCGGTTGCTTACCATACGTAACTGGTGTAGATTCGGTGAAGAAATATGGTATGACGGTATGGTGCAGAGAACCAACTAAGGTAAAGTTTTTTCCGCCTAGCCAAAAAGATGTCACACCAATCCTGAGGAACGAAGGGGTATAAAAAATAACATGTGAGTGTGGAACATGCTATGTAGGACACACAGGACGAAACATCGAATGTCGAATAAAGGAGCACAGTAGAGATACCCGGCTACGCAAGATTCAACAGTCCGCTGTTGCTCAACTCTGCCATGAGTCGGGACACACAATGGATGACGTAAAGATGTTGCCAAGGGTTAATAATAATCACCGAAGTCTTATTACAGAAGCCATTGAAATTTACAAATATACTAACATCAATCATGAACGGCACGATCCTAACGCGGTCAGGTGGAAAAACACATGGGAGCGGTAGCTCCTGATGTGCTCTGTGAGGTATAAATTTAGGTATATAAGAGAGTTTTTCTGAAGAAGCTTGCAACATGCTTCGCGAAACGTTAGCATTTTCGAATTTTGACTCACAAGCCGGAACCAATTAATTTTATACATGAACACCCAGTTAGCCATACTTGGTGGAGGATGATCACACTAGTTGGGTTATGAAGCTATCCCTTATACGAATTTCCATGAATAGTGTTTCTAGAAAATCCACTGGTCATACTGCATTGGTTGACTTTGGACAAGAGATAAGAACGACAGATGACAAAGTATGACCTAAGAGAACCTCAGAGATCGGTAATATCTAAGCACATAAACAATTTAAACAAAATATGTATATTAACAAGTAAGTGTCTGTATTAGAAGTGTTTAAAATGTTTATATCATATTTATTGTATGATTTTGATGAACTTATATAGTAGTAAAAATAAATGTGCTTTTGTAATTTGTTGATACAGTAGCTTTTTTTACTCATGGTTGCAATTGTACTTTCAAATAAGGTACTGCTTTAAAAAAAGATGACACCTTGCATATTTTACTGTAACAGAATTACAAGAAAAGAAAGAAAAAGAAAAGCGCAATATAGACAATTTATTATGTGGCAGTAATTTATGAGAGACGAAGATAAAATGTCGCTTTTATTTACACTCCTCGAATACAATATACTATCGATTTTTCCGGCTTGCCATTCTAAATGGCAAATGAACCAGAAAGTATCGGCACAAATCGGATAAGGAGCACTTTATTCAACTGGAATAATGGCAGCGGACCGCTTGCATTCCGTACCACCTCCGATATCTGATTGTTCATACAAACATTCGGAGTACGTGTTAGTTTTGCGTTGTTTTTTCGGGTACCCGCTTAGCGTTCCCACACGCACATAACATTAACGCATAACGATGCCGATACCATTTAATCGGTGCATTAATTAAGGTATACTTATTTTTCTACCTTCCGAATACCGAACGACCTCAGCAGCAAGATATGACAAGGTTGTCGGCGTACCATTCCTATATGGATGAGTACATATATATTTACCAATTATATGACTTAATTTACATGTTTCTACATACGGGCGGTAGTAAAAAAACTTCAATTAGATTCATAAAAATTGTCAATTATGTATATATCAGTTTAAGTAAGAATCGAAACGCGTTTTATTCGAATGAAATATGCTACTGCGATGACGGAACACAATTCTGATAAGTGCTTTCAACAATTCCGCCAGGGCAATGTTTTACCCATCGATAAATGTGACAAATAGCCTTGTTTTCTATATTTGGTATAATCTGCGTATGTGACCGACTCTGATGAAAAATGAGTTAAAAACTGCATGTTCCACAGTTTAAGGATAAGTGTGCAAAGAGTGTAAAATGGTCCTCAACTTATCTGTTTTAAATATATACTCGTATTTCGTTAAACCGCATACTACTACAAACATTGCTTCTTGAATATTGATTTAAAATTCATTACCTTGGACTTTTTGTAAAGAATAAATCTATCGAATAAATAGTAATAAAAAAGCAATATCGAACCAACTTTTTTTGGTAGAAAAAAGGCCATTAAATTGCAAAGTAGTGCAGATTTCTGTCTTTCTATTAATCTTTTGAAAAAACAGTTGAATTTCTAATGGTATCCGAAATATTTTGAAAAAATAACAAAAAATTTTTTAAAATAGTTTTGATATTTAGCAGGGCGCCGCGCGAAATTATATTTTATACATATTCCGGTGGAGAGTACTTGTTCATTAATTTGAAATGGCAGAAGCCATATGTTTAAGACAGCTAAAGTTGCTGAAAATTAGTATATTGGAAAATCTCATAAATGACATACTGTACCGATACATAATACAAATCTTGAAATAATGTGCGCTCTATCTCAAGTGGCAGCAATGTTCAGTATATTATTGTAGGCGTGCTAAAGGAGCACTTCTTTGTGTCGAATTGAATTAAGTGCTGTATTGTTATTGGTGCGGGACCAGGAGTATTCCTACACCCACTCATACATACAACTCATTCATTTGATAAATTATCAAGTCGCGTTATTTTTCTACTATAAATCATTGGAAAACGTGATCTTTTTGTATCTTAGGCCGAACAAATGTTATGTGTGGATATGCGTATTGGTAGTGAGTGGGTCCTCACAAATGATCAAATTTTCAGGACGTCTGTCGTAGAAGCTATAATAATAAATCTGATTAGCTAATACATATAACACAGTAAAAAAACATATCATATCATACTTTGTTGTGGTGTGCATGCTCCTAAATTTGCAGCTATTTTCAAGTTGCAGCTCATTTTGTATATCCAAATGAAATCCCGAATAATGAAGTCGAGGTAGATATTTCAATTTTTACTTAAAATGTTGAATCGCCACGACTAACTATCAGACGTGTATGTCAAACATCTGTTATTGAAAGTAATTGATACAGTCGGATTTTACGATAACAACCTTTTCATTGAAATGTTGAAAATTTGTTGGAATGAGCGCAGAGAAATTAAAATCTATTCAAGAGATCCGGCGCGGCGTCGGAAGTGGTGATACACTCTGGGCAATACACTCCACAGAAATCCTGATAACATTGTTTATATGATCCCAGAGGATGGCTAGGCACTACCGAAGCGGAAGAATCCCTGGAAATGGACTAATTCCATGATTTTATAATGTTTATAATTTCCTCTAGCAAAATTAACCATCTTGCCAGCACAGTCAATTAGTTATTTTCTAAAAAAAATTCCTTCGCAATTTAAAAATAATGGGCACAAACATAATTGTAACAGATAGTTAGATATGTACTTTATTAACTGCACCGCAACAAGTCATAAATACAAAACATTAAATTCCAAGAGAAAATTAAACAAAATCAATATATATCATCACATGGTTTGTGAAATCGGATAATACACTGGCCACTGCTTTCAACGATGCAATAAGTTCTTGGGTGGAATAAGGTGGTACGTTGCGCAGCTGGTTCTTTAGAGATCGTTGTAGCTGCCTCCTTGGGAGAGTTTTCCATGCATCTGGCAACTCATTGAAGAGACAGATACCTACAGTTGTTGATGCACTGGTGTCTAGTCTTCGGAAAGGAAGGTGGATGTTATTCCCCTGGCGGGTAAAGGGGTCTCTACGTTTCAAGTCTGGCATCCGGTCTTTTGTTTGCATCAGGTGACTGAATATATATTGGGCGTATACAGTAAGAATACCCCAATGCCGGAAAGGAGGGCTACAAGATTCCTCGATGGCTACGTTTGTGATGGCTCGTACAGGTCTCTTTTGGATAACCAACATTGATTTTGTGTGAGAGGAGACTACCCACGCCATCAGGCCATAGCTCATTCTTGAGTGGAAGAGCGCATGGTCGGTCATGATTGCTACCTCCGCTCCGCTCCGGGCCAATTGCTCTGGAGATCCTTTTTATGGCAAACACAGCTGTGACCAATTTCTTCGACAGATCTTCTACGTATGGCAGCCATGTAAGTCGCGTATCAAGCCGCGCTTCCAGAAAACATGCACTGCTAGTCTCAACTTGATCTCTTCTACGGCTTGTGATAGCACTTTTGTTTTAGTTATGTTCAGAACAAGTTGGTTGTCCGCAAACCAGTTTTCAGCCTCCATCTGTGTGCTCTTTACTGCATTTGCGTGAGCAGCGGTGCCTCTACCACGGACCAGAATGGTAGTATTATCAGCGTAGAGTATCACATCCCCGCTAATGTTTCTAGGGAGATCATTAGTGTATATAATTAAAAATACTGGGCCGACAATGCTTCCCTGTGCCACACCGACGCCGACGGTCACATCCTTCATGTTGCTGATTTGGAAATCATTGGCCACGTACTGTTTTCTACTGGCAAAGGTACGATCTCAAAAACTCAAGAGAGACACCCAGAAAATCGTAACTCTCCATCTTCTCCAGAAACCTATCATGGTTCATACAATCAAAGGCCTTTGAAATATCTAGAAACAGAGCATCGCCCCTCCTTCATAGTCGATAATGTCTGTTAGCCTCAGCGTGTAGAGGCGTTTTATTGGAGACTAAATCTGCTTCAATCAGTAGTGACCTAGGTGCTGTGGCAAAGTAAGACATAATTGTACTTATAGGTAGAATCTGAGTAATTTATTAATAACATGCTTTAAGTCATAAATTAGACATAAAATAGAATGAATATACGATACGCACTAATATAATAGTTAATTTTATATGCAAAACCAATAAACAAGCAGGACTTGGTAGCCGATACCTAATAAAACAGACGCTTACCCATTTTACGGCAAATTATTACGGTTATTAGTTTATATTATCCAGTCCGGTTTTCTTAGTTTTATAATGAAGTAATGTAATTGCTAATCTAATAATTTGAATGATTGAAAAAAGGCAGTGTTATCGTTTATACTGTAAATTCTTTCCTTTCATTGCCACTCAAGGCGTTACACATCGACAATGAAGAAAAAAACAACCCGATAAATATTAATAGACATTTCAGATATTATTAGATCCGCAATAAATTCATGTATACACCTTCATTTTTAATTTTTACGATTAATCAATATTATCAATATCAAACCGGTTATAACACATTGATTTAAATAAAGATTTATTACTTAGATATACTTGTATCAAAACTACAACAGATTTTATTTCATAAACTTAATTAACGAATATGTAAATCATCATAATTGATTTCTGACACCGCCCGTTAAGTAATCACTTCATCACTTCGATAAAAGACATAAAAACCATAACCTTGATTGTCAACTCTTTGGGTGTGTCCAGCAGGCATTCCTAAATGTTACTAGCAAAGCTAATCAAAGTATGTATGTACATCTCTAAAAATGTAAGAAGCAGGATACACAAATGTATACTTACGTAATTAAACAACAGGTAAGCAGCTGTTATACGTCAAAGTTTTTATCAAGCCATGACTAGGGAAATGCAATTAAAATACACATAAATATTTACGTAAAGTTTCGTCTACCCACGCTGCTTGATAATGTAATATTTCAGCTTCGATTAATCAGACATATATGTCACTCTTATCAAATTTATGGTAACCACTTCTCGAGCAAACGTTAAACATATTTTCACCCATTTTACTCAAAACTTAACCAACATGCGTAACCAAGGTTACAACTGTAGGATTTATTGAGAACTATAAATTATAATGCCGTATAGTTTGATCTCGGCAGTTTAAATTACAACAGCTTCATTGGAATGCAAATATGTGTGGCCATTTGGGTTTAAGTATTACGGAAAGTTATTGTAGGTATGAATTTGCAACAACCGGAATAGTAGAACAGGAGAACATTAGTTTCATATAAACCGATGGATTACCGCGTAAACCTGCACGTTCAAGTTCAATATGCACATACAAATTGCGTTCAACCGTATCCTATTTCTTGTTATAGATTTCCGGATGTATTAAGTACACTAGATATTGCACACTGTGCGGAATATATCTGATTACTGTTCACTATATTAATGTGAAAATTATTTCTTCTACTCCTACTAACCATTCCCTACACACATGACAAACATTTCATTCCTTGCTTTTCATACCCCATGGGTCTAATCACACCTCTATGTTTACATTTCCTCCGAGTTTTAAGGCTACATTGTTATAGCTACATTGTTATGGCGTTGACTACGTCGTTAACTGACGAACGCTACAAACAATTATGTGTCAAAATTCTGTAATACGGACATAGTGACTTACATAAACACAATACCTATACCGCCGCGCCGAGCCGGCCCTATATGCAATAATACTATATTATTATATAATTTTTATCAGATGGCAAATTGGCGCACGAATTGTTTTGGCCACGACGAGCGTAGTGAGGAGTGCCCAAATGGAACGAGTAAGCCAGTACGTCTTATAATACGAGTGTAATATACTATTTTTTCTACTAATTTTATATAAAATGTAGACATTTTAGTTACTATATTGCGCTAAATTAGAATCTAGGGTATTTTGCGGGTACCACATCGCAGTACTGTAGTAAACTGTCAACTTTGAAAGGTTGGGATATAATCATGACAAAATCTAATTGTGGATAATTTTACTCTACTTTAGATTGCAAGTTTTAATAAATAATCAGCGAAGTCGCAACTATGATCACAATGGAGCTTCGGGCAACACTTTTAACCCTCCTGTGATAAAAAAATTTTTAATTTCGGTGCAGTAATTTATTCTGATAAATTACACTTAAGTTACACATGTGATGGAGGTAACACAAATAAGTTGTACACAACCAGAACTAAGATGAAGTCAGTAGCTACGTACAAAAACGAATACGGTACTTACAAGAGCAGAATTCGGTTCAAAATGTTGCCGAAAACTTATACGTTGCATAAACTAAGAAATCTTCAACACTTTAAATGTACTATAGCTTCCTACATGTATGCTGATATTCAATAAACCATTTATGTTTGATTTGGAAATTTTTAAAGGATTTTTTGCAAATTTTGTCGTTTTTGCAACCAAAACATAAAATTTTGCTTTTGTGATTTGGAACTAAAATCATATCGTTTTTTATTGAATTAAAATTATGGCAGTTTGCTTCCACTTGTCTGATGGTCAGGTCTTTGCTGTTCGTTTTTCACGTAAAAATTACATCTTCAAATAAAAAATACCTAAAAAAAGGAACGATACTATATATTTAGGCTGGCTTGAGGCTGATGTTGGAAGTGCTCTTTACTTAACCATGACAAAAGTCAAAAAGAAGACTTGGTTTGTAGTGATGGGACATACTCAAAAAACGTTGTTCCAGCTCCAATTCAATCTTAGCAAAAACAAGCAAAAGAACAAGAACAAGTAACATAAGCCGAAAATTTACAGCTTAACAAGTGTGATACATCATAATTGAAACTGACGACATACCACCTAAAATGATAAATTCAAACATGCCGCCCATAACAACACCAAAGGTTTCTCCACGATTATTAAAGATAACTCACGTACACACTTAAAATTCTCTTGCCGTTGCAATGTTTTTGTTACAAACGCCATATTCCCCTGGTTTTAGTAAACACAATAAAAAAACACCGTTTAAATATTTCAGCCTGTATACAAAAAAAATCATCCTGTATATGATACTATAAGATCTCTAGTGCCTTTTTTACCAAAGCAAAATGAATGTTATTACCCATTGATTTTAATGCACCTTGCATTTCACATTAAATTGACCCGATGTTATCAGAAATGTTGCATAGATAGCCAAACATAAAGCAACAACTTTGGATTTAAACGTTCTGTTATTGCGAGTATGGTATGGTTTCAATCTTCACAATACAAGCAATTCGTTTTTTAAAGTAATATTTGAATTGACTAAATATTATTGGAAATACGAGTGATTTAAAATTTGTACCGTTTTTGTTTGCCCACAGTGTATAATCAGCGCCGTACTTAGGACTGTGGGGGCCCCTGGGCTGAAAAGGTGGTCTCCACAGGCAAAAGCAACTGTGGGGGCCGTAGACAAAAAAGCTCTGGGGGCTCCTGGGCAGAAAAACTGTGGGGCTCTAGGAAAAACCTAGCAGTGAGCATTAAACATATAAACACATTACTTGATGACTTGATGATTTTTTATTGTAAACACGTAATATTGAAAATATACTTCGCCACTAGGCCCACTAGGGTGACAACTTTTTAATACTCGAAGGGTGGACGCTTTTATGTAACCCCCACCCCCCGGGGGTGAACAAAATATTGTGAATAGTTACAAATTTGCCTCTTAAGTAGTTATTCCATCATCGTTGTCAACATGGAAACAGCCAAATAGGTACAAGAAAATAAACTTAACTAGCTTTCTTAGTTAATGTTTGTTGTTCTTATATTTTAAAATTATTTCATTTTTGTTTTTTTTAAGAATAGTGATTGAAATAAAGAACATAACATGTCAATGCTCCCAATAGCATAGTTAGTTGTGCCATTTTCGTATATACAGAAATAAGAAAGAAAATATACCTGAACACTCTTTTATTGTAAAAAATTTCCAATATTTTTTTCTTAACTTGTCATTGGATTTTCGGTTGTTTACTATTTATTCATAGTGCAATCCCTTTTACATATTTAACAAGAACGTTTAGAAATATGAATTAAATATGAGTTTTCAGTTAAAAGTTAATAATAATAACAAAGTTAATAATAATAACAAAGTTAATAGTAGTATTTATTTGGATCGAAACTCCATATAAACAATTTTCAATTTTGTTTTATGTGGAGTAGTGTCGGTGGTTTACAGTGGACTTTTACCTTTAAACAACTTTTTTACCAAATTTAAAATCAATCAAAATCAGTTCGACTAAAGTACAAAAACAAATTAATCAAGTCCTGCATTTGTATAACTAGAACTACCATTTTTCTATGTAATACAATCGTGAAAGCAAGGACTCAGCATGTTGTTTGTCAACAATATTTAATATAGAATTTGGTCAATCGTGTATGACTAAATTGCTATATTCTTACAGCAGTTCTGTTCTTCTAAGGAATATAGAGTCGATTTGTATATTGTTGTATTTCCACATAAAAGTTAATGTGTTTTTTCACTATTTACGCTACCAACTAAATACGCGAATATGTTGTAATAAATGCATAGAAAATATCTCAGTAAGTTTGTTGTCGATACTAGCTCATTTTCGTAAGAGGGTAAAGTATGGTACATTTTTTTCCTACAACAGATATTACGTTTATGGCTGGTATCTGAAATTCTGGACATATAACTACCATTCTAAAAAGGCAAATAGGGACAGTTAGTCACCCTACTTTATACACATGAATTCAATAAACGTGTTAAACCGCGGTGCTGGTTTTATTTTTGGTCACTTTTCTTATACAGTATTATTTTAAATATGTGTGTTACAATGTGTGTATTATGAATTGAAAGTAGAAAAGTTAGGTTATGAAATTTCATTGCATAGTTGTAGAAAAACTTGGAAATCTTTACAATGATCGCTATCTAACTGAAGAATTTGGGTTAGTTTTATTCAGCTAATAACTGCGGTGCGTACATTTACGGTAAATTTATGATAGATAAAAGTGATTGTTTACCATGTGTTAAGATTTCCCCCCAAATGCGAATCAAGAATATTATCAGTTTTCAAGAACTTGTTATATTTGTTATATTTAAGAAAATAAAAATTTGTACTGTAACAATTTAATTGTACATTATATCATTCAAATATGGTGCCTTAACATCCAATATATTTATTTCTAAATATGATGTTAGTTAATGCGTTTGTGTGCAGGCCGGTTGAAAGTTGAAAGTAGATGCGTTTGTAATTTATAAACTATTTACTCTAAGCTACCATATTAATCCAAAAGCAGACTATAAAGTTAAATAACTAAATTGATAGGTGTTGCCTTGAAATTTTGGACATTACACTAAAAAAACCGTACAAAATTCGGGACGCTTTAAGGGGTGGGCCAAATTATCAAAATTCGGGACTGTCCCGCCCAATTCGGGACTGTCTTATCATTCAGTATTCATTAAACGTCTGTTTTACTTAAACCAATATTTACACTACTGCAAAAAGCTGATTCATATAATGCACTTGTCAATTAAAATGCGCAATAAACAAATCCAATTAAGCTTATACTACCTTCCAAACACCAATTCTAAACGTGTATAGGCGATTGTAATTCAAACAAATAAAAAAAGTTAATTGTTCAATGAACAGTTGCCTTCAATAGAAATCGATGGAAATTTCTCACTTTTCTTAGCGCCTAATGATTTAATAACCTCTAACCTTGCAGGTTAGTTAATTATCAAATCGTTGTCTCGGCGTATTGTAGATTAATTACTGTGTGGCATGAAAGGGATTGTGTTTCACAACTTTTCGTCAGACACTAGCGGGAGGCAAAGAAAATATAGCCAAAGAATTTTAAAAGTCATTCGGAATCAATGGAGCAGAACTTTGCAGTCCGGTGCCACTGTATACCATTATAATAGAAAGCAGCACCCGTGCATGTCTGAAAATGCAGATTATAAAATTTAAGCGGTATTGACATAGAAGTATGGAATTATGACCATATTAATCACAATTGTTTGATTGTATGGTAATGTTTATCTGTTACGCGGAAATTTATCGCCCGTTTATGAACTGTTTGTTGGGCAACCTGCTGTGTTTAATTTATAACATGTATATGTTACCACTTGGGTGCGAATTACGCTAATGTTAAAACAACTGAATAATCTAAATATTACCTAAACCATGTGATAAAGAACAGAAAAAGTAGTATTCCTTGAACGAATTACCTTCCGGACAGAAAAAGGACACCAAATGCTTTGATAACATTTTAAGTCTATAACTTTTATCATATTTGACCATTTTAATGGTCTATTTTATATATTGTATAAAAATCTATTAAGATCTTCACCCACCTATAAAAAAAACAGAGTTCGATGTAACAAATGTTAACTAGTTACTGAGGATGCTTAGTATTTGGCAACATGTTTTTTACTGTTTTATTTCAACCTGCACTACAACCGGTAACATCGGAATTAGTGTCAATAAATAAAATAATTTAACAAAATGAAACCAGCTGAACTAGTTAACAATTTAGCAAACAACTCCATTATACGAAAATGATGCAAACCTTGAATACAACAGGAAATATACACAAACATGGAAATGACAATTTAAAAAATCAACTCGCTAATATCAGCTCCAACTATGGTAGTATTATTTTAATCAGTTCAGTATTATAATGTAAATTTAGTAACTAGCTGTGGATATTACTCAAATTGTCTGATCGCAAGTATGTATATGACATTACTTGTCCTCTTTATTCCAAACATAAAAAAAACTCTCACGGGGGTCACGTTTCTTAAACAATATCTACACTTTGTTGAAGTCTCTATTGTGGTTTTTACTTATAGCATGGTGAGACAAAGTGCTGGTAAATTTATTCTTTCGAACCCTTGAATTACATTATACTAGTTTCGTCGAAGTAATTCACAAAATTGGCTCAACATTTTCAGACTAGAAGCTTATTTATAAACTAGAAGCGGCCGTAGTTTATCTTCCAAGTTTCATACTAGAGTTGCCCATGAGGCATTACCAACTGCTTTCAAGAAAATATCACAACGAACATAACCTATAAATATATGTGTTGTTTATGCATACCGTTAGCATATGGACTGTCGGTTGGTTGGACTACGGTGTTTACCAATGACTTTGAAGAAGAGCTGCTGCAAAAACATCAGACACAAATTTTAATATACTAGCAGCTGTAATTTGCAATTTTCAGTCATAATTTCCATTTAATTTAGTTAGCATTGAATCGACCAATATTCTACAGAGTTTGGAATGATCACACACAGAGAAATGGTTGTCTAATGTAATGTATAAAACAACTTGTAACGAAACAGCATGCTATTCGTTATACAGTGTGTTCATTTCAAAAGTATCCACCCTTAACCCCTAAAACACCTAAACACCTAAACCTATAGAATTTTCGGTTTCATCCCTTAACCCCTAGACACCCCACTTTGACATTTCAAATGGCACCCCCTACATTGTGATACATCATTTGAAAGGGCATATATTCTCTACTCAACCATGACCAAAAAAATTAAATCCATGTATTGGTTCTTAAGATAGACTACACACAAGATGGAAGGTATGAAATAACTCAACCCTTCATAACTCTTGACCTGTTGCTTGTATTGCTTTGAGTGGAAACACGTCGTATCGAGGAGGAAGTTCAAAAATGGTACCTAGAGAATTTTAGGTTTCGTCCCTTCACCCCCCAGCCACCCACTTCGAAATTTCAAATAGCACCCCGACCTTGTGATATTTCTTTTGAAAGGGCATAAAATTATCTACTCAACCGTGATAATAAAATGAAATCGATCGATTGGTTCTTAAGATACAATGCACAGGAGATGGAAGGGATGAAATCAATTATATTATTAGAATAAAGAAATAAAAAATTAAAATAAATAATAAAATAAGAAATAAGAAATTATTTTATGGCATGTTCGAAATGGCCACCATTATTTGCAGAACAAAAATACATTCTGTTTTCGAACTCTTCGCGAACGCAAATAATGGTGGCCATTATTCTCGTCTATCTTAAGAACCAATCGATCGATTAAATTTTTTTTTATCATGTTTGGGTAGAGATGTTTATGCTCTTTCAAATGAAGTATCACAAGGTCGGGGGTGCCATTTGAAATTTCGTAGTGGTGTGACTGGGGGACGAAGGGATGAAACCAAAAATTCTCAAATTCTCAAGGTACCATTTTTGAGCTTCCCCCTCGATATCTAAATCGACGTGTTTCCACTGAAACCAGTCGTCGCTTCAGGTCAAGAGTTATTAAGGGTGGATACTTTTAAAATGAACACACTGTAGATACATGTAAATATTAAGTAAGGTACGACAACAGCATTATCCCGCATTCTCGTCCCGGTTACATTTATACAGATTGCTATGGTTATTTGATTGTGTTAATGTATTGATGTTACCGTATCAGTCTGACATTGCCATGTTTTCTGTTTGTATGAATAATTTGAACTTTGTACATGTCAGTTTAACGTCGCGTCGCCAGGTTACTGTTTGTATTGTAGCGCGCGCCTACGGGTATATAAGGCGCTATAAACCCGCCAAGAAATTAGTTTCTGTGGTTTCTTACCAAGAACTCACCCGACTAGTTGGCCCAGTGTTGACAGTTGGAAACGCCGCGACCAGGATTCACAGAAGATAGTTCCCACGGATTATCTGTTGTGTTACAGTTCAATCACCGCGACCGAAATCCGTCAGGAGATACCGTAAAACGGGGTACTTTGGCAGTATGTTGACATATTTTATTTTAATTATTAATGTAACTATCTTTAAGTTTTTTTGGTTATGCAGGATTGTTTAATTGTTTCATGTTTCAAGTTGAGTAAGTTTCAGCAAATGACAAGCAGCCTTATGACATACTGATCCGCATCTAATTTTTAATTATGATTAGACCATTATTAGACCAATGTTCAAGATCACTCGGGTGCCAAGCAGGTTCAGCAGCATTTTAAAGAATCTGTAACCATAATTTTGTGCGGAGATGCTGCAGGCAACTTGTTACCTCCAATGGCTGAATACAAATCCGGATATTTATTCGAAAATTGGACAAAGGGGGGACCTCCAGGAACAGTCTATGGAATCAGCCGTAGTGGCTGGTTTGACATGACTCTGTTTGAAAATTGTTTTTTAAGATATGTTGCCGGAGATTAGGAAACTTGATACATCAGAAAAAAATATGTAATAGGAGAGATTTTGGCCTCCCAGTTTACATCTACCGTGATGCAGACATGTGAGGACAACAACATTTATATGACTCCCTTGCCATCGTATAGCACGCACTTAATGCAACCACCCAACGTCGCAGTATTTGCTCCTATGAAAAGGAAGTGGCAAGAGATTCTTGACAAATGGAACAATTTCCAACTATCCTAAATATATTGTGGAATGGTAAAAAATCAATATTACTTAAAGTTTTCTAATTGTATAACCACAATACGTCAAAACCTGCCAACGTAACCTCGTTTTACGGTAGTCGCCCTCGTATCTTCGAGACGAGTTGTAAATTGTAAATTTTTAATCGCCAATGTCAATTATTGTTATTCATATTTGTCGATCTTTAGTAGCAAAACCATAGTGAGACATAATATTTTTAATATCAAAGCATTAGCTCTTTATCCAAATAAACTATAAACTAACAATGTTTTTAAAATCCACTCTTGAAGACTAAGGTGATTCAGTTTGACAATTCATTTTCTGTATCAGTCTGTAATGTCACTCAACTCTGTATTGTTTGTGTTGTTCATGGTATTGTTACAGAACTCCTTAGAGACGCATCTCACTTGATTACGTCAAAATATTTATAAATATTCAAACTGAAGGAACAAAACTACTGCAGACATAAGATTTTGTATGCACCACGGGCATTATTTGATGCTTATACCCTCGGGCTACTTAAAAAAACGGTCACCCTCCAGCATTAACTTCCTTGGTACATAAATAAACTATTAATTCTCCGTGAGATTTATTTAAATACCAAAACTTCGTGAACTTTGGACCGAAAAACTAAAAGCGTTACCTTCTGAAAGGGAATTAATAAGTTTATCAAATTTATTGTGCGACGACAACTTCCAGTGAAACGAACCTGACCGTCATAAAAAGAAGAAGCAACTGTCGCATAATTGGCGACCAAACCGAGATCCGTTAAAATTAGAAAATCTATCCAACCACAAAATTCCGAATTCAGTACCCGCCTCATCAACCGGAAAAATTACCAAGAAAACTATTGTACCCGTAAGTTGGATATATACGTTGCTAAAAGCCGATATAGAAGTAATTCTGAGTGGGCTAGCAATAGATGCCACTGGACTCTAGTCGAGTTACGAATAAAATTGAAGGAATACCCAACAAGTAAGGGAACGACCGAACTCAGAGGAAGAAATTGAACAGACTAGGAATAGCGCATCGAATATATTTACCAGCTAAAGTTCGACTTTAGCTGCCGACAATACTACGGCGGCATTGATGACGCGTAGTTAACGCGTAAATACCTTAGACGTTAGGCGTTAGCTTTACGGCCTTTTCACACGGGACACTGGGTCCGTGCGTTTTTATCCGTGTATGGTCTTTTTCTAGCTTTTCACACAACACGGATTTCAAACGGTACGGCACGGTACGTGTGAAAGATTCGATTTAATCTCATACACTTCGAACCGTACACAGACAAAACCGTACGTACGCCGTGTCCGGTGTGAAGAGTCCGTTAGGCATGCGTGTAGCTCGGGCTTTACGGACTTTTCGCAAGGGCCACGGCTTTTTTATCCGTGTACGGTCGTTGTGTAGCTTGTCACACAACACGGATTTCAAACGGCACGACACGATACGTGGGAAAGGTTATATTTAATCTCATACACATCGACCCGTAAACGGACAAAACCGCACGGACGCCGTGCCTCGTGTGAAAACGCCGTTAGGAAAACATGTTACACGTAAAAAAAACTTCTTCCAGATGCTTTACCGCGACAAGTAACGTCTTCTTTTCGTGGTCTAAACACTCTAAACTACCAATCAAGTAAGTTGTGTACTTTTCTATAATTAAGACAGGGCATGTTTATTGGCGGACAGCACTTTCCGCTATTAAACTTGCTCTGCCTAACGCTGTTTTAGTTCTAGAATCGCTGTGGGGAGAAAGTTTGTTGCAGTAGGTTGTGCGATGTATCATTGAATACATCTTTTGGAGCAAAATAAGTTTTGTTTGAAATTTTTCTCTCTTTGACGTCCTTGAGAGGTTAAGTGTGTTAAAGAGAGTTGGAAGATTGTAGCAACTTTAGAAATATTATAGGCAAAGTAGATCATGGAATAGTTGTCTTTGCCTTTGTTTGTTTTTAGGGTTTTACTGATATCGCCAAATTACGGTTATAATTAACCTTTTTTTGGCAAATTAAAAAAAATTAGGCAAAACTTATTTTATTTATTTAGACCTATTACGGGCTACCATGTACCATATTTTAGACCATATTTCCATGATGTTTCAAAACTTGGTATCATTTTCCAAATCAATTTAACAATCGGCTGCTTCCTGACGGTATGTTTCCGAGAATTTTTTCTTTGTAAAAACGGTCTACTATGACCCCTTAAAGTACAAGCACCTGTAAAAATGTATTTTCATTGCTTCCCTTATTAAGAATAAATTTTTTATGAGATATTAAAAATAAAAAGCTTGTCCATGCATAGCAAACCTTTTTGAACACGTTGTATAATTCTTTATTATGGCAAAGTACGTACATATTTCTTTATTATACATGGTCTTCATATTGCCACACGTTTCAAATATCACCCCCTCACCTGACTTTTCAGATTAACAATCATGGATTTCTTTATTTCTAACTAAGAATCTCAACCTCCGCTCTGTAACATCTCTGAGGTTTGAGATATCTGTAGTTTCATTAATAACAAATCGCTGAACAAATCTGTAAACTAACTAGGATGAAAACTGAGCCGTTAGTGTATCGCAACTTCTCTGATATTAGACTAATCTCAATAAAGTTACGATATTTTAACGATTTATGAAGAAACAACGTTCACCTCTTATCGCAAAAAGCCGATAAAACATGACTTGAGTATGTAATCACCTGTTATGTAAAAACTGGACTTTTTAATCCTCCCTAACGATGTTCTTGGGAAACTCTAAGAATTATTCTAACAACGCAACCAGCCATTCTGCCGGTCAAGTCAAAAGTGAGGTTATATACATAATGTTATATTCTTCCATATTAATTTGCGTTAAAACTATGTACTTCCTTACGATATTCTCTAACGATTGATGAAAAAATAAACACATTAGTGTGTATTTTTTTATACATCGATAAGAACATTACTTAATGTATGTATTTTGATTACATACAAAATAAATTTTTAAATCTTCCTTGACGCTATTTTAAGGATTTGTGAAGAAATACGTACAGTTTATCGCACAACTAAGCCGTTAGCATAACTTTCGCATAACTTTGTAAGTGAATGAAGGTGAAGGAATGTACTTAACTTCTATATTTATTTGCGGTCAAGCACTCAGAAACGTCAAAAGTAGACACCCTAACGATTTCGAAATCAATCAAAAAAAAAGCAAAAAAATATAGTCTTAAAAACCGGGAAAACAATTCTCCCTAACGATTCCCAAACGATGAACATAAAAAATCATAAAATTTAAATTTGTGAGCGAAATATTAAAAAAATACCAAATAAGACGTGAAAAAAAAAGCTTATGAATCCCACAATTATAACAATAATGTTGATTATTAAGTAATTAACAGTTTACAGTTGCTAACGGAGTATCATACATAGCTCAGGTCACGTTTCATTCGAACAAATGGCATTTGTAATTTACACAAAGTATGGCAACTAGCATACGTACTCAGCCTTCGAAACGACCTTATATTTTTATTCAATAACCAGGTTTGCGCAATACTGCCAACGATCCAGATATCCACAAATAACATCCAATTCAAACAATAACCGTCGGTAAACTACGCAAAAATATCTTTTTAACAATGAATCAATAGTTGCCAACTTTAGTTCAGCGTAGCACGAAACATGATATATGTAGAACATGGCATATCACGAAAAATAACTGTTAAATAATCTGTGTTTACATTCTCCCTGCCAGTGCTTGATATAATATAAACACAGCGATGAAATTTAAGTATGATTCGCAAGGTTGTAACCTTGATTGTTGCGGTACACCTTTTAGCTTCGGGCACAGATTCGGGAATATTTTATGCATAATCGATAAAGTGATTGTTTTGTTTTTGTCTGACACTACGAGACAGCTTAAGACATAATTACATCGTACTAAAGCATTCTTCCTCACAACAGAGGTCGTAACATTTTAAAGTTATTTTTTGCGCAACTAATTAAAAATATGTATAGTGATGTGTTGAAACAACGATTCACAGTTTCGTTGTAGTAAATTTAAGCTGACCGTAATATCTGATTGCCCGTTTCGAGAGAATTACGCATAGTGATAAAATTTTGCTCGAACTAATTACCTTCTGCTAACAGAAAATGGGATTATTTGACAATGTGCGTTGCGTTAGCACTTTTGAATTGATAATATCAAAGTTTCTAAGTAAAAAAGTTAATTCTTGCAGAAATCTGCGAAATAGTTAATACAAGTTGGCAGTAATTTTTTAAGTTAAAAAACTACAGCCACGCCTGGTATTCGAACCCAGATGTTCCAATTGCCGTATTAACTATTTCCAATTTTCATAAAAAAGTTATTTTGATCTAACTTTGAATTTCGGTGTCTTAAGTCTGTAATAGTAACTTTATTGTTGGAAACTAAGAATATAATTTTAGTTGGCCAACATTAATAAAATTTGGCAGCAATCCTAAAACCAGTTTGAGAAAGAAGAAACTAAAGAAGAAACTGGCTACCAAGTTTGTCAAAATGACTGAAACATCAAGGAACTTTAAAATTCCATGTAAATAAATCAGTGAATTGGGTTCTACATATCTACGACTGTTTTATTTTTATTTATTAGACTGTAAGTTTTTATTATTTGCAAATTATTTTCGCGTATCTTATTTTTTGTGTTTTCTATGTTATGCTAGTGATGATGACGGATATGTCGTAACAAGTGTAGTAAATTAAATAAACCTGCCAAAATTTGCCGGATCTTTTTACTGAACTATCCGGTCATTATGTAAAACCGGTCCAATCTTTACTGCTAAGATGAAGTAAACTATTACAAAAAATTACTAAAAGTACTGTTTGGCACTATTTTTCAATAACTAAAGCAGATATTATTTGGAACTGAAGAGATCATGCATATAGTCTGGGGTCAGTTTTTATCCGAGTTAAATTAGTTTTCTTCGTATCGTTTCAATATTTGAGATAAAACGTGAACTATGAACTACGTTAGTTTAGTTTTGGGTGGTTTTGGTTTTAGGCCCAACATTCACAACATTGAATAGTTTTTCGGCAGTTCTGAATAACAAATACTATGAAAACTATTCGAAAAAAAAAATCAAATATTACTCCTTAATTTAAATTTCAATTTTCTCCATTAATGAATGTAATATAAAAGGTCTTGCATTTAAAAAATGAGAAATTTGTTCACGATGAGTAAATAAGTAAGATCATTATTTGTTCAATTTTACGAAGAGAAAAGAGAAAATCAGGTAAAACAGGTGAGGGTATGACGCTCTTTAAGTGGGAGTGTGGAAGACAATAAATATTCTTTCCTTGCAACTGCGATGGATAAAAAAACTGATTCAATTCGATACTGCCACGAAGAAATAGTGGTGCAGAGAGTCATCTAGCAATGATGGTGAAGAAAAGTCACAATTTATTTCCAAACATGTCGATTATTGAGCAATATTTATCAATTTGGTACACAGAGCAATTATTTTCAACACAAGTCCTATTTAAATACATACTAACAAATTCGTGTTTACCCACCATAAAAAATATATTGCTGTAACTTATTTTTATTCGATCTCCGCAGCAGTATGTCGGTCTCCGCAGCAGTTTGGCGATTGTCCGCCGCATTCACATAGATCATTTCTGTTTACATTTTCGTTTATTCTAATACTCTATGATATTGGTGATATTTTAAATAATATTTATCATGAATGCTTAATAGAACATAAAAAATTCAGTAATAATGTCAAAATTACAAATTCTATTGTTTCAGTAAATGATTTTGAAGCAATTTTACATAAATAGTAAACTTTAATGACTATCCTGTTAAAACCTGATTACAATCTTACAAGTAGAAGACCTAACTACTATTACTATATAAAATTCAATATTAACCCGTTAACAAATAAAGAAAATTCAATATCAATCTATTAGAAAACATTTTAGAGTAGAATATCTAAATACTGACTAATGATAAACAATTTAGTATTCAATACACTGGTATAATTCCTAATAAAGATATTGCTTTGACATTGACTTTTAATTATAGACAAATAGTATATTATTTGGCGAGCACCTAATTAAGGAAATACATCGCGAAAATGAAGTTTTTACGCAAGCCGTAGGCGAGCGTGAAATCATACGAGCAATTTATTGCCGTTATGTGTGAGTCAAATATGACGTTTTATCTACGACTCTTAATTTCCATTTTATGTAAAATAATTAAAATGCATTTATCAATGATGGCGAGGAGAACTGTCCAAATAACTGTCATCCACGTAGGTTTTGACAGACTTTGCCACTAGCGTTGTATAATGATGACAGTTCGTTGAAATAATGAAGTCGTTATTTGAACGAACTGTCATTATCTGACAAAGCTAGTGTCATTATGATCATTGGCGTGTATCATGATGATATATAGTCATAGATACGTATTCAATGAACTTATTATATGTGAGTCGTAGATTAATATATTTAACATTGCTGTGAGACATTGCACATCTAATGAACACCAAATGAGAAAATTTGAATCAAAATGAATACTTATGTTTCGAAAAATTAGGTCACTATGATCAAGAGAGTGGTCGATTAACATAATTAGACATCATAATCTAAGTAGGTAAACGTACACTTTTCAAAATTATGATTAGCCACTATAAAATCATAGAACACGTCCTTGTAGCCCCCTTCGTACAAAAAGACCTTTGTGTATTTTTTTTTAATTGTGCAAGCGTCAATATGTTCCAACATGTAGAATAATATGCAATAACAATGTGACATCAAATCCATTTCTAATTTGGGTACATTTATTATGTTGTATTTTAGTTAACCTGTAAACCTGTCAATATAATATTTAGAGAGTAAAAGTAGCAAACTAATTATTTTTGCAGACGAAAATATTTTCAAATTACCTATCGATATTTTGTCTCAGTAGGTATGGTATTTTCTTGCAAGTGCAAATAGCTAAAATATATTTTATGAGTAGTTTAATAAATAAATAAAATGAGTATTTTGTACTTTATGTTCATGAGTATATATTGACGTAAATACTCCAACTTGGGAATTAAAATCTGGAGCTGATGCTCAATGTCAGGCATCAATAAACTGAGCATAAAGTATATGCTCATTTTTAACCATACTACCTATTTTTTAGTAGAGCTCATCACTACAGTTCTATTATTTTTTTCTCGAAATATACCACGTTATAAGAACCAAAACGAAAAATGAGGTAAATTAGAAAATTAGAATAATTTTGAGAAGACCGGGAAACATGGATTCTGCGAATGGAAAGTAAGAAGTAGTGGAACCACGGGTGTAAAATAATGACGTAAAGCGACAGATAGCTATTTGTGTTTATAGCTAGGTGGCATTGCAAGCCCTTAGTTGATAGGAAATTGATAGGCAACACCTACAATTGTAAATCATTTTATTCGAGTTACTTTTAGATGTATAACGATTATATTGTCAATTATTATTTATACATATATATGTGAGCTAAAAAAGTACTTTCATGTAACTTTTCGAACACAACGTATACTTAATTGAACTAATTCGACATTTCAGAGTACATATCTAGTTTCTTACTTATGATTAATCTATTTCAAGTACCCACATAAGTAAATCTCCACCTATTTCAATTAAACATGTACGTACGTAATCCTCCCTGAAACTGGACAATAACACCTTCAAGCTATATTGTACTAAATGTTATTTGTAACAGATAAATTGAGATTCTATATCAAACTGGAGTATTTATACTTAAATATTACGATTGGCACTTAAGACTTACAATCTACGTCATGTACATACAAAAAATATAATCGAGTTTTATCGGGTCTAACCTAGAAAGAAAGAATACATATAAGTACTGCTGTCAATTAAAGGACAATAAATACTAGAAAAATCAACTAAAAACACAAAGTATTTAGGTTATAATAAAAAGGAGATCACAGACAGTAAGCTGGCGCAAGTCAGTTTTTGTTATGTATACTTTTTGAATCAGTAGGTACGAATCACAATTTCGTATTGTAGGACTCGGTATCTAGCGACACCTCTTGGGCGTACGCTGCACTAGGAAGTCTCTCCATGCTCAGTGTAGAGAGAGTAGGAATCGTGTCGTCGTCGATGATCTTGGCTTGCTTGCTTTCGCCACCGGCCGCGTAGACCCGCCTCTTACCCGGAAACCAATTTGCAATTTTTCTAGCTGTTGGGTGTATCAGATTCTCGTCGTATTGATCGCTCTCACTGGCGGTAAAATAGGAAATGATCCATCCCAAGAATACTGTGACAAAACAGCCAATCAGTGAGTAGTACATATACGTGATGGAGTGGATCTTAGTGAAGGCATCTCTGAAAGAAAGAAGAAATAAATAAATTCCGGACCAGTGCTACCAGAAATAAAAGTGATACCTACGAATATGCCAAATATTACTCGAGGGAACATGTCAAAAATACTACTTGATGCATGTTTTGGAAAATGTTAGATCTTTTTATTGGATGTTTAAGTTTCAGGATTTTTAAAATTATTTCAAGATTATGTCAACGCAATTGGAGTTGGTAGTGTTGCTAGTTGACAGAAATCGGATATATCAAGCTTTAGGTCAATATCAATGTTATTACATAGTTGAGTTTCATCAAAAATTTAAAACGGACATAAATTCGTAAATGACGAATAACAAGAAAAGACGGAAAGGAAAAACTAAATAAAATGAACGAAAGGCACAAAACGGGTTAAATGAACAAATATAACGTAAATGACAACAGGGACTGAGTAAAAATATTTTGTAATTATGTTTATTGGTGAATTATTTTTGTCACGTAAAAGCTTTTAATCAGTTGCGTGGGTTTTGTTTTTGAAAGCAAGTTTATGCATTTCGCACAATAATTTTGTCCGTTTCATTCTTTTTGTCAATTTTATCCGTATCTATTAGGGCTTCCAATCACGGACAATATACTGATCCCGGGATTTCGGGATTATTTTGTAATCCCGGGATTCATGAGAAAAGCGAAAATTGCCGCATCAATACGCCTGGGATGACAAATCCACTCAGTAAGAAACGCCTAAAATATATTTTATTGGATAATATCTTTTGCCCCGAATCTAGATCAATGCTTTCAAATTTTACAAGCAGATAGCCAAAATTGACGGTTTAAAAGGTAAAAGATGTCAAAGTGTGCGTATTGACATGAATAATAAAGAAAATATATCCTCTTTTAGATAATAACTTGGTCTTACATATTAAATTTGTTCAAACATTTGGCATTTTTGTAAAATGCTTCAAGAATAGTCACGGCAAAAGAAATTGTTTGATCGAGCCAAATTTTCAATTTTCCATATTGATGCCAATAAAACATTTTGACGTATTTTTGTTTTCTTCTTTAAGATAAAATTGGATAACTTTAGAATTCGTACGAAATGGATGTTTATTCATGTGAAGACGTTATTTATTGTTCAAAATTGATGAAATATTCAGTGCAAATTATTAGAATATTAAATATTCAATTTCTTGTCATGAAAAAAAAATAATATTAGATACTTATACGTCTTTCGGTTCTCTCATATCCAGTTCAAATACAATATAATAATACAAATCTAATAATACAGTAATAATCCCTTTCTGACAAATCTTTTCCACTAAAAAAATGGATAATATTGTGCGATGAAGAAATGTCAAAAGTGACCATATTACCGCTGTCACAGCTCATCACTAACTCGAGATGCTTCCTACCAAAATATTTAATTTTTTGGTTTATGGCAAAATCCTTAAACTGGAAGAAACTTTTTCGCTTTATTTTATTACCTATTTACTAATTTTATATTCTGTAGTACATCACTGAATCCAGGTAAAGAAATCCGGCACAAATTTCTTTACATTTACGTTTATGTTTTTTTTTCTGTTGTTGAGGGTAAAGGTAACTAAAAATACTGATGCAAGTTGAAAAGGTTCATGTTGTCTTTATATTGGATTATATCTGCTTGTATATATGCTTGTAAAATCTGTTCTTCCTATTAAAGCAACATGTTGGTGTAAATGAACATTTTATGCTTGATACTTAATTTAATCAGAAAGGGTGTTGTTCAAAGACTGATGTTCACACTTAAAAAATAGCAGCTCAATTGATTTATTGTAGGTCAGTAGTAGTAAAGTTAACTTTTTTAGGGTCTCGGCATTTAGATTAATAATCCCGGGATCCCGAAAAAACTCATTATTTGTCAAGATCCCGGGATCCCGTACTTCCGGGACTGGAAGCCCTATTATCTATTCGTCCACTTGGTCATTTTCTTCATTTGTCTGTTTATTCCCTTCGATCTCTTTATAATAATATTTTGCTATTGTGCTATTAATGGCCAATTTGTACTTTACTTCCCTTTTATCTTTATCTCTTCGTGTACATTCGGTATTTTTTGTTGTTCACGTACGCTCTTTTGTCTTTTTCATCAAATTTGCACCTTCCGTGCATTGTGTAGGTCTCAAATGCAAATGGAAGAGAGTCTTGCAAGCAAAATGCAAGTTGACTAATAGTCTAAGAGCAAGTGACCGGCAGACTTATGGTATTTTGTTAAACCCTGTATTTTTAGTTTACTTTCTTTTAAGAAGGTTTAAAAATTTTACCGAGTTCAACGTCATAGCGACAAAGCTGTCACTTGGATATTCTAAACTACTTAATTATTGTCATTGAAAAGAAAAACCATCGGCAGACAGCTGCGGCGGTTCCAAGGTCATGGCAGACACTGTTAAAAGTCCCCAAAAAAATAAAGTTACGGTATTTTGGCAAAGCTGAAACTTATATACGACATTAATAATATTCTAAGCCTATATTAAGCCTGGCTGACATTTTTCACGGTTCTAACATCCCGGCAGAGAACCAAACATACGTAATACATGCGTATGCTCGCTGCAGAGGTAACGTTTGGTTGTCTGCGAGGATGTTATACAATCGTGAAAAATGTCAGCCATGCTAAATATAGCCTTAGAATATTATTATTAATGTCATATATAAATTTCAGCTTTGTCGAAATACCATTTGTTTTTATTTTTTGGGGACTTGTGCCTGAAAGTGTCTGCCATGGCCTTTGAACCGCCACAGCTGTCTGCCATTGTTTTTATTCAATAACCATAACTATTTTAAAATATCTTAGTGACAGCTTTGTCGGTACGACGTTGAACTCGGTAAAATTTATTCATACACATTCCATGCCTCACTGACTCTATGAGAACCGCCGGCTGAACTAACGAGTTCCCGTCTCATGTTCGGCAGGTATAGGAGTAGGTAAACTATAAAAATATAGGATTTAACAAAATACCGTAAGTCTGCCGGCCGCTGGCTCTTATACTATAAGTCAGTATTTTTATGCGATAGTTTTACGGTATGTGTGAATGCGGTTTCTAGCTGTACAAAGTATACTAATGCGCGGCTGCTAAGGTAAATGTCCATCAGCCGCGCCTCAGTAAGCCTAATAAAGCTGCAATTAATAAATTTTGAAGATACTAATTAATAAACGTTAAAAATGTGCCGCTCGTGTCATTTAACGTTACGTAGGTATTTACTTTTTGTAAATTATTCATATTTTTTGACATCAACTTTTTTGATAAAAAAACATCAGAAAATGTTTCGTCCGGATTTGTGTCGAGCGGAAGGAAATCTATCAAAAACCCGGCGTTATCATTTTTTTACAAACTTCAATTCTCAGAGTCTCAAAAGTTTTCCTTTGTAAGGCCACAGAGTTTAAACATTATTGATGCAGACAAAAATCTTCTACTAAATTTTGGAGAGAAAAATATACCGTTCCATATACCAAAAACAAAAGACCTGGCAACAAAAACAAATAATGAGTAGAATTTTAGTTCCAATACCCAACAGTATTAAAAAAGCTATTATTTGTCTATTTGGCGTCATTTTTATCACCAAGACAACGAAAAAATTGCTGGAAATGTCGTTTGAAGCAGGGAAACAGAAAATACTAGAACGAAAATTATCGTCAACCGGGCCGAAGTTAAAATACCCCCACCGTAAAATACTAAAAAAGAAAATGGAGTAAATCGATTTTGCTCATTCGCGAACATGTTCTTACTATACATATAAGAGATAAGCCCGTAAACCAAATTTCAGATCAGTTACTTCAAAACTACGGCAGTTATCGCGTCACAGACGGACTTATTGTTATTGTAATCGGAAGTACAACATCTGCTAGTGATTACGCCAAAATCGAATTAGGTAGTGTTTGTTTGCCAATTTTCGACTGTTTTCACGAATTCATACCAACCTAGATTAATAAACAAAAAAGTTATTTTTTCGTTACCTTGGTACTAAAAATTGACGATCAATATGTTGTGTTCAGAATATCATCCTGACTGAAAATATCACACAAATAATATAGGGTGCCATTTAAGCATTCTAGATGTCCGAATGTCATACTAACCTGAAGACTATCACAGAAAATTGCATTTTTTGTCAATTAGCACTCAACATTTCATTTGTGCAGCGTCATAAATAAAATAAAAGTATAACGGGAGTACTTATGACGTGGGGCAGCAAGTATATAGCATGTATTACCAAAATATGTTCTTTATATGTACTAGAAATCTTTAAGTACTTACATGTGCGGCTCTACCATTGGTGATGCAGTAGTGGTTGTAGTGAGTAATGTGTGATTATGATATAGGAAGGTTTGTGGGAAAGGGTGGTCCTTTAAGATGTAATCACTAAACGACGAATTAGTGCACCCTTCCACAGATAAGCTTAGGATTTTGTCTGGCTTCTTCTCTACGTAAAGGCTACCAAATGTTATCCACAAAGTCGTCAGGTGGCCAGCAATCACGCCTGCTGCAGCGCCCTACAAGAAAAACAACAAATCGTCAGAAATTAAATCAGGGATTAAATAGGGTTATATTGGTACTTTGAGTAAACTTTTCATGGTGATGAAAGTCACGAGTAGTACTTAGAAAGGTTATTTTATTGTTCGCGTTGTTTTTTGAATGGAGTTGGTGGACGAACACGTTTGTTTGTGTTATCCAGCCCCTCCTGCAATATTCTCGGCAATTTACGTCACCACCATGGGAAAAATGAAATTTTAGAGGGAAAAAATAAGATACTTGCGAAGCACAGTGAGCTCTCTATATGTACAGCGGGGAGGTATGATCATTATGTAGTCAAATTACAGAGCAAATTGCTACTGTTGTCCCTTACTTCTTTATCCGTAAATGAATGGCATACAGCACAAAATAATTTTCCATATCTATATGAATCTGATAAATTTGGTCTGGGTATTGTTTGCGTACGAGATTGCCCGTATTTACTGAAGCGCTATTCGTTGTGTTATGGGAGAACGCATTGTTGAAATGTGACGCAAAATCCGATCAGCAAAAATATAATAAGCACGTCATAATAAGCTTCAGGTGGTTCACTTTTGTGTGCATGATGGCATCAGCATTGACTCTACAGAGTCTACTTATTTTTCTAATACAGTGATTTTGATGTGATTGCCAAATAATGTTAATTCCAAATTATTGCCAAAGAGTTTATTTTCATGATTCAAAGTATATGTAGAGTGTTTTAATAATTTCAACTTGATATCTTTTGATTTGGACACAATCTGCCACATCTGCCATGGGCAGACGAAGCGATATATACTTGCAATAAAACTAACTACCGGACACAGTTTCAAGAAAAGCCTACCTTCACTACACAAAATCGCACATCTTTAATCTGTTGTTAATCGGCGTTTGTGCAGTGTCAAAGAGGAATGTTTTTCCGGTTTAGATCTTCGGTTATGCCGTTGTTCATACTTTTTGTTTTAATTTGAAGCACTTAATCATGCTGGTTTTAGATGCAAATATGTGGTAAATATTAAAGAAGTGACCGGTTTACCGAGTAATATTTAAATTTTTTAATTGCCAAAATCTAAAAACTGTTGTTGGCCGTTGTTTGCTTCCCACAACCAGTTCCCGGTTTTCAATTGTTTTTAGGTCTGTTATAGTGTTACCGACATTATCAGTTGTGTTCAGTTGGTGGTTGTTGTGACGTGACTTTTCAGATAATGATATTTTCTCCAGAGAACTTTTCTCTGACGCTGCTTGTAAGTAGAAAGTTTTTGTAACTCGGACTATGATTGCTGAAGCCTTTGTTTACACTACTTAACTTATTTTAGTTTAAAGTAAAACAAACATTTGAAATGAGGTAAAACTAAACCACGATATTAAGTTACATTATACATACAATATATTCAGTGCACGTCGTTCACCGTCCTAGATATTTTTAGAGGTATAAGGTAGCATGATATTTTAGTAACAAGAAAACAACAAAAAAACATGGGGGGAAAATGTTTTGGGATTTTGTTAACTCTAGTGGTTGTCAGTTCTATTACGTTATGGCCAGAGAAAGTGCTACTCGAGCTCGTGCATAGCATCAAGCACGGTTTCACAGCTGAAACCGTGCTGAAACTGAACAACAAATGTTAGGCCTTTATAGACATGACGAATACGAGCACTAGAAGAGTTTGTCTCGCATCTGAACGTAACTAGTAAAAGTGCAGGGCATATTATGCATTAAATCGAAGTAGTAAGGTCTCGTGTTATCATCCCAGCGAGCCCAAAAACTAACAAATATTAAAAATTGTCTAGCCACACTCTATGTCCCCGAACTCAAACCTCGGCTACGTGTACGAATACCAAGGAGATGCGGGCAGCATGGAAAAAAGTGTGTCAGAATTTTTTAGATATCGCTTACTTTATTTTCTTTTTACTAGCGACCTTAGGTTGCATATATGCAAATTATAAGGTAGATAGTTCATAAAAAATGTTAATCTTCTTAACTTCTCGGTGTTTCTTTTCATAAAATCTGATGCTTTATTGTCCATATAAATATTCGGCATGCGAAACAAATGGCATGCGTTTCAGAAACAACGGCTGATCTTGAAGGAGCATTACGCCCAAGGACGTAATAAACATATTTAATCAAATAACGTATGGTCAAACTAACGAATTCTTTAGAACATTGTGAAAGACAAACAATGTCCGACCCTGTTCAGCGTAAGAAAATTGTCAATAGCAACATATATAGGTATATAATTGAACTAAAGCTAATAAAGGCATGCAATATTGTGTAATAAACACAGGATGCCAGCAAAAATAACAATATTCAACACATGAAATAGTTGAAAATTATGTACGGCTATGCATAAATATTCATTTGAAATTCGCAGAGTGGCAAAAGGGTGCGCTAACTGGGATTTTCTCCCTAAATTACAACCTATAACTGGAACCAGGAAACTGTAATAATTAGAAACTTTGCCTGTGCTGTTGCGACTCAAAAGGAATGCACGAAAACTTTATTCTTTATGCGCTCCTAACGCCTTTATAACGCTTTCTCTGCGCGCAGTGTGCTGGGATCGGGTTGTGGAGGGTGACGGTAAAATTGCGGAGGCGCCGGAGGGGTCGCCGGAGCCACCGGCAACGAGCAGGGATTTAATTCCCATTTGGACGATTTAAAAGCGGGCTGCACTTGAGTTCATCTAGCACGTGCATCCACGGCTAATTCCTTCTCTGCGGGCAAACGCGAGTCTTGTTACTATTTTATTACCCGGCAAATAAAGTAAAGTGGAAATAAGGCGACCACTCGGACGGAATGTACGGTGGACGTGCCATTCCAACACCATAAAATGTCATTCCACGCTATTCTCTATTCCATATAGACGTCATTTGGCGCTTTTCAATTAGAATTTGGCAGGTGTAAGCGCATTTTAAACATCAGTTAATACTGATGTAATTTTATTGTAATCCATAAAATTACTTGTGATCCAATGGTGGAGACAACTCAAATACCTGCTGGCTTGACTACTCCAACTTGCGCGTCGACTGTCCATTACTAATATATTATTATGGAAGTTTTTTAAGACGTCATTTTGCGCATGAGTGGTTTCAGCACGAGGAGCGAAGCGGGCAGTGCCACAAGAATTGTTATAAAAGGAGTGCAATATGGAATCACGCTGACTGTATTCATTATGTAATCAAACTAGATAAACACCGATGGTAAAACTCGCTTTAGTGTTCCGGAATCCGGTATCTCGGTAAGGTACAGAGCACGAGCAAAGCTAAAAGATCTTTTGCCTAACCCAAAGGATATCACACCACTCCTGAAGAACGAAGGAGTATACAAGATAACATGTGAGTGTTGAACATGTTATGTAGGACAGACAGGACGAAGTATCGAATGTCTATCTAGTCAAGGAGCACAGTAGAGACACCCGGCTACGCAAGATTCAACAGTCCGCTGTTGCTCAACACTGCCACGGGACACACAATGAATTTCGATGACGTGAAGATTTTAGCAAGGGTGGGTAATTATCATCGAAGGCTTATTAGAGAAGCCATCGAAATTTACAAACATCCGGACAACGTGAATCGCGACGACGGTACTGACATTAGTAGGGTCTAGAAATCGATCCTAACGCGGTCGTGCGCATTGAGGTGTAAATTTAGGTATATAAGGGAGATTTTCTTGGTAGGTCTTCAGTATTCAATTAGCTTTGAAGAAGCAAGCAACATGATTGGCGAAACATCAGCATTTACAAATCTTGACACACGGCATAACCCGGAAGCAGTTTATTTTCTAAACTCAATTTATTACTTTTAGTGGTCTATTTACATATATTAGTACGTTACCATATCCTAAGAATTCAGAGAAAGTCCACGTAACGATTCGATTGCTGTCAAAGGAAATTTCTTTCCCAAACCATTATAAAAAATATGTGTTAAGTTCTTTCTTAGTACCTGAACATTAGATCATGATGCAATTATTTTTTTGCCGCGGAACAGAACTGGTTATCAAAATTATTGAAATTGCTACTAATTTGCGAAAGTTACTAAAAATATCTCTTACACTTTTCACATGTTCTGTTACACTAGTTATATTTCTAATTAATCATCTGTTATTATTTTTATGTTCTGCTCATTATAGGTTTACACAAATTGCCAATAACATCGTTACATCTTCATTTGTGCTCTTAATACAACTACTAATTTTAGTTAACGCAGCAGACAATTTATTACATCCGCCAACATTCACCGCCAAAGATCAATCAGTAGTGGGAGTTTGATTGATAATAATTGCAAATCGTGTCATGGATCCGACGGATTGGTAAAGTGCGTTGGACACCGCAACGCTGCAGCTAGCCGTTGCAATAGTGGCAAGACCACCGTAATATATTGCAATAATATCATACATGACGGGCATCGATTTGTGAACCTCACGCGCACTTGAAAGCTGCACTCGCTAAAAGCACATCGTTACTGGTTTAGATTTATCTGCCGAAAATGCATTCTAGTTGCTCGTGATAATGAAGAGTGTTAACTCTATGTGATATTGGAATGCTTTTGTAATGGATTTTGAATTACAGTTGGTGTGGAGATTTCAATTAATACAGCTTATGGTTGACCGCGTTGAAGCCTAATTATTAAAGTGGAGTAATTAGGTGCTTTTACGTAGCCCTATAGCACTATGCGCGAATAACGGGTCCATGGACAGATTGAATAATTAAATATAAATAAAATCAGTTATCAAATAAAATTACAGGGTGATCAGCCGAACGTGATTCCATTTCAACACAATTTGATTGAGACTGATAAACCTAGTTAAAGAACTGTGATATTCATGTACTACAAAGACACGGGCGTCTATAAACTACACTACAGTGTGTCCAAGAAAGTCCGTATCATAGGGAAAACATTTTATTTACCCATTTCTCAGAAAATTTTATTCTTTATAAAAGCTACGGCAATAGTCAAAAATGTAAATTTCGGTACCATATGCCAAGCGATTCAGAATATATGAATTTGTGGTAAGAGTACAGTACCTTTATTTTCGTTATTATCGATAAAATTTATTTGGAAATGTTGTTTACTTAAATGGTGTTTAGGAAAGTAAAAATTACATCAAATATGAAGTCACAGCCACACATCTTGAAATTTTTTCTTTTTTGTTTTCTTTTCTTACTTTTATGACTAATATTAGTCAATGCCAGTGATACTAAAATGTTCGTTTTAATCTATTTTTTAGAAATTTGGATACATTTTTTATAGTTTTGATTTTTTGGTATGATAACTAATGTTTATTTAAAACTACCGCAAAATTACTCATTTTCTTGATGCAAAGTTGATGTTTCACCCTGTAGATAATAATATATCATACAATAACTAATACATGGGCGTGAATTACTTTTAATTCAATTAATATTAATGACTTTACAAAGGCTTTGAAGTACAAAAGCTTTCACGGCCAGAATCATTTAGAAAATGAACTGCTTCCAGGTTATGCCGTGTGTCAAGATTTGTTAATGCTGACGTTTTGCGAACCATGTTGCTCGCTTCTTCAAAGCTGATTGAATACTGAACAGGTATATAAGGGAGAGTTTCTTGGTAGGTATTCAGTATTCAATCAGCTTTGAAGAAGCGAGCAACATGGTTCGCGAAACGTCAGCATTAACAAATCTTGACACACGGCATAATCCGGAAGCAGTTTATTTTCTTAATTTGATATAAAAGTTTAGAACAATACTTTAGAAACTTCAAATTATCTTTAATATTTACTCAGCTTTGCGAATTTATATATCACAACTCAGACGCCCATAGTAATTAAAAATTATTTCAAACTCATTCACTATTATGTTTTTTTTTTTCAATGCAATTTTAAACCACGAACCCTGTTCCGATCATTTGTTTAAATCCTTGAGCCTGAACACGGTGTGTGGTTTAAAAACCCAAAAAATTGTTTTTGCAAATTTCACGCTCTTTATAAGGAGACCAATTTGCAAAATGCAGGCATTTAAAGCCATTTGTGCGGCACCCAGCAAACAACCAGTAACACCATCTAGGCCGGCATAAAGCGATCGGGTGGCAAGTACAAGTTAAATGACAAACTTTAGTTGAGTTTTTAGCAGGTTTAGCTACCGTCTGTGTGACGCGAGCGTTCGTGAACGGGACTGGTGTAACCAGAGCGCGCACCATCGCTTGTAACAGAGAACTGTTTAACCTTTGATATAGCTGTTTTATGCACTTGATGTGAACGTATTATAGAACATCACATCAGAATATTCTCGAAAGCAACTAGATCATAGTCGTACGATTCCCGCATGAGGCATAATGCACAAGTGGCTGTAGAACGAGGCACATAATCATTAATCTACAGGCTATAAACATATCAGAGATCGCTGGATAATTACGGTGGCGTAAATGGTGAGCGAGTGCGGTGGACCGGTGGCGGCCTCTCGCGCCATATCCGGCCATTAAAACTTTTGACAGCGCGCTTAATACGATCTCTGTGGAACGGCGGCGACGGGCGGCGGTCCTGGTGTCGGGTGTGGGGCGACGGGGCCCCATAAAGGCGCTAGTGTTAAACCTCATCAAAGTTTACACATTTTCAGGCCGGTATGCACGCCATATACCGGCCAAATTGTCGCCCATTTAACAAAACACCATTGCATTGGGAGCTGGGCGCATTCCTGCCGTTATTTCCCTGTTTTATGCGTCACGGCGACGCCGGAGGCAATAAGAAGCGTCGAGACGCTGGGCCTTGTCAAGCTACCGTTGTTTTGTACACACCCGCCCTATATTGAAAGACAAAAAGGGTAAATTGTACCGAAGGAAAAATATTTGATTGAGCCAACTGAACATTCGAGGATAATTGTGTAACATATCTCTATCTTATATTTTTTGAACATGCCATATTTACTAATTTAAACAGAGAGATGCAATCAACGACTCCACAAATACATAAATTATAGAACAGGATCAGTTCTTTGTATAAAACATAGTTAGATTTTTTTATAAAAACTGGTGTTGGAAAACACATCATTACCCGAAATAGAGTGAAACAGTGAAAATTTTAAACAAGTTCAAAATATTTACTTGGGGGCAAAAGTTGCTCAACGATTACTACAAATTAATCTAAATGATGTTGAATTACACAAATTTAGATATTGCTGTCTACAGTTTTATATTGAAGACGCAGAACAAATAAAGAAACATTTTGAATTCAATAACAATGCTTTAAAATCGATGTCGCTAATGGACCCGGAAATAATATTCAAATCATATGCAGAATGTGTTGTCCCTTTAATAACACGTTTCCCAAATTTAGTAAGCCCCGAAAAGATCCAACAGGTAGCTAGCGAATGGTGTCTACTTCTTAATTCGGATTTAAACTATAATAACGACGATGAAGTAGATAATTTTTGGAATTTAGTAAACATTGAAAAATATGGAGATGGAAAAGGTGTTTATTCAAATGTAACTACTTTTGTGTTTAGCTTATTCTCTCTACCGTATTCTCAGCAAACGTTGAAAGAGTTTTTCTCAAACTAACCTCATGAAGACAAAGCAGAGAAATTGTTTGTCTACTTCATCGATTGTTGTGTTGTTACACACTAAAAATTACATACAATTACAAAGAATGTTTTAACATAAAAACAGGCAAATCTATTTTAGCTAAACATAACAGTACCATGTATTTCAAATCAGATTATTTTTCTGATTCCGATTAGTTTTCGACCAAATATTTATTTCAGTAATAATTCTCTGGCTTTATTTTTTTACAAATGTATTTATTGTCGGACTGTAGCGATCTGTGGGGCCAATTTATCTTTGGTTGCCGTGTTGTTGTAATTGTATCTGACCGACATTGTGTGGCAGTACAAGCGCACAAAATGCGATTGCCTGGCCCAGAGTGTCAGTTATATGGTATTTTTTTACAATAGTATCCCGTGGTCACAAGCCTGCAGCGAAGAGATATAATCAAGCAGGCCGTCTGTCCACGAAGCCTCTGATCATAGACGCCTATAAGATTTGTCCTGGAGCGAGGATTTTAGTGTTGTTTCGGTTGTTGATCATAAACTGTCTAACAACGAAGATTCTGGATAAGATATCAAGGTTTTGGATTTATCCTTGTACTAATATGAGAATATTCATTGCCCAAAGGGAATTAGCAGTAGATGACCTAAATTTTCCATCATTTTACAGAACGACTAAAAATATGCACATTTAATCAACTGCTTGAAAATATTGCTTTACAGAATGATCAAACATATGTACATTTAATAAACTGATTGAAATTGTTGGCCCACCTATAACAGTACCGAAAAAAAAAATATTAAGACTTTCCCTATATCTCATCTGCCTCATGACGAAAGCGGGAATAAAGTTTCACATTACCTTGTTGATAGTAGTGCATTTCCTTTAAATTTTCTGACATAATAGCTGCTAATACTTGCACATTTCTGAGTTCATGTTAGCTGTGCTAATCAAATCTAAGTTACATGTAGCATTCCAATTGGTTTTGTGAAGTCAGAAGATCCCTGGTTAATCACCCACAAAGGTTCCTGAATCCATCGAATGAATTGCCCGGAGCGTTCCTTTGGCCACCATATGTTAGCTTAGGTGTACTCAGACCTAGCCAGACGAAGATAGGATTAGCTTAGCTAAGATCAGCTTAGAAATGTGCAAATGGAATGCAGCTAATATTACGAGGTCATATCCACAAAGAAATATCAATAACGTAAAAGAAATTTGTAATTATACAGGCTGATCTAAAATGACGAAGAATAGTTTGAATTTCCCGTTCACAGTTTTGAACGCATTTATGTTAGATGGTATGCGTGCAGGATACAGGTTATAATCACTGTCAGATTTCATAGTTGACTCGTCAGTAAGGGTTACGTTCCACTGCAACATTATTTTATCTCTTCGGGCATTAAATTGTTAAATATTATATTTATTTTATTTGATTTAAGATATGAGAGATGTTTTTATTTGATATTTAGATAATGTGTTATTTTCATTTGATTACATTAGGGAGGATTTTATTATTAAGTCAACGGTACTAAAATATTAAGATTGTCTGTAACTTTAGACCCATAAGAGACCAGGAAATCAGCACGGCAATACGTCACTAGGTATGCCTGTTCAAATTTATATAAATTCATAGATATTAGAAAAAGGCTTCATCTCCAATAAATCTTTCAGAAAACAATGAAACTATAATTATTATTATTTTTTATACGCTCACGTATAACGTCGACATCCATATCAGCTAAATTCATGTGGCATTCTTCATCGAGTGACGTATGTCCATAGTTACCAAACAACCTGTCTATTTTTAGTAACCTTGTTATTGTATATATTATTTTTGTTATATTTGAAAATTTATTTTTAATCATATTATATTTATGAAATTTACAGTATTTTTAAAATATGCTGTTGTGGTAATGTTTTATTCGTGTGCAATGTATTTACCAAGACTAACCAAGACTTTCTTATCATCATTGTTTGAATTTAATATACCTAATTATAATTAGATAATAAATTCCTATAGAAGAAAGAATACCTACGCCACTGTACAAAAATAGCAACTGTCATTGCAACCATTACCAATATCACCATTATTCAATGTTGCGGGAAATTCAACCTGTCCTTCGGTATTTTAGAACACTCTGTGTACTGAGCCGTGGCAGAAAAACTATAGAATACACTTTTGGAGTAATAACCCAAAAATTTCATGGTATACTAAAAGCTATTCGATGCCGAAAATACTTTTTACCTTGCGTTCGTTATAAACTCATAACAAACCCGCTTTCGGTGTCGTTATGAAAACACTAGATCACAAATATTTAGTACCTTTATGTTTTCGAAAATTGATGATATTGACAATCGTATTTGTGAATTTTACCACAACTACCAACTGTTAAAGCTAAAACTACTCTAGATTGTAAGATGACAACCGCAATTTTCGAAATTTATGTAAAATAATGTCGCAAAGTAGAAAAAAAATACCGTTTTATAAGATGTATTGGCGCACTCGTTCCATTTTGGCACTCGTCGCTACGCTCATCGTGCCCAAAACAACTAGTGCCCAAATTTTTGGCAAAACTTGTAGTATAATATACTCATACGGTATTGGGTTTTGTTTGAAGAAGTCCGATGTTGTGTGAACTAATTCATTTATTACACTAATATTTGTGCTCTTTCGAGAATAATTAGGCAATGAGTTGTTTTATAAACATGGATTTGTTTCTACTAATTTTAGAATTTTTCCAGTGTTTTCACTCATTTCATAAAGATAACATTCGAAACTGCTCGGAGATGTTCGCCGCGGCCAGCGAACGCGATCGACCGCGTTGTCCGGCACTCTGTCAGTGCTTATTGTATTTTAAATCAGTCACTGGTTTAGTTGACACGTTGTGTCCAACGGCTTAGTGGGTTGCCTGCCACATACGGATAGGATTTGGACTGCTCAAATACGAGTAGGGTCGCGGACGCATTACGGTTTGTTCACTATTTGTTGAGAAAGTGATATTTATTTTAGTTGTAGAGGATCAATAATACTTAATATTATCGATATTTAGACGTTTGTGCACTGGTATCCCATAATATACATGTGTGCTACGGGTATTGTCTAATCATTATTTTGCAGTGTGAATAACAAAAGTCACTAGTTACTATTTTTGTCTTTTGTATAAATTAACCCATTTTCGAGATTTATTATCACCTTCAAAAAATGAGTGGTGAGACGCGCACGGCACTAGTTGTGCAGTTTCGTAGCCTCCTCCAGCGTTCGCCGCTAGCAGCGACGACCGGCACTACAAGCAGTCGCGATTTTATGATTTTCTTGCGGCGTCCAACGAGCATCATAATCTCAGGTCAATTATCACCAGATATTATAGCGGTTAATAAATTATGCCAAAAATTAATTTTATGTCCTACATGATCATAAAGTGACATCTTGATACAGGAGCAAAAACTGTTTCTGATTTTTAACGCCCGCGCGGGCATTAAGGATTGCCATAGCTATATGTCAAATATATCAAATATTGTAATTCAAATTGTAAATTTTAAATCGTGAATGTCAATTATTAGCGGTTAAGGTTTTAAGTTTGACAATTAATTAATTGACAATATTGTCACTGTTAAACGTCAATTATTGCCGATTAATTTTATAAGTAGGTAATTATATTTGTAAAATTATAACAAAATATTGTCGTAAAACGTCTAAATACGTCAAAATGACGGTTGTAGAACATAAATTAGTATATGCCATATGGTATTAGTATTAAGGTTACACGTCTGTGGTCTGACACGTAACGGTGCGGCCAAAACAATGCCAAACGGGTGAAAGAAACCGCTGTCATTTAAGGCCCGGTGTCCACCGGATCGGGCTGATAAATATCGGCTCGATCTGAGTCGTACGATAAATTTTGGGGACAAGCATGTCTATTGGAACCGTCACCACTGACACGATGTGTGTTATGCCCGATAAATATCGAGTCCAATGGACCGGTTCCAATAAAAATACACGTGCACATTATTTATCGTCCGGGTGTCTACCAGATCGGGCCGATGCCGATAAATATCGGCCCGATCTGAGTCGTACGATAAATATGGTGCACATGATTTTTATTGGAATCTGTCCATTGACACGATATTTATCGGGCATGACAGTCATCGTGTCAGTGTCGGTCAGTGTGACGGCTCCAATAGACGCAGGCCGTTGCTACAAAACTTTTCCCGCCGTTAAAAACTTGAGTGCGATTGCGCGACCTTTGTCTTTATCTCTTTTTCCTCTGCGCGGCGGTAGTTTATTCCTTATTTGATCGTCAGGTTGTGAGGTAGTGACGGACAGCGGCAAAGGCTTTTTACTTTCCTGTCAGTGTGACAGTGTCAGCTTGAATTTGCCCCTTCTGCAGTACCGCCATCTAGCAGAGATTTTTAAATGACGGCTGAACTACTTTTACTGGACTACAACGTTTGTAAACTAGGAATACCGACATCAAAGGTACCCCCGCGAGTGTCCTGTCTGTTGACATATCTCATTGCTGAAAGCTGGCTGCGCGGGATCATATATTATTTGGTATGATATTTCCCGTGTAGGAAAAATCGTACTGGATTTTAGTAGAAAATTTAAGTTTAAAATCTATAAAATACTTGCAAGTTGCAGCAAGTTAGATGACTTAAATCTAGTAATTATTACAAAAAACTAAATTTCTTTTTGAAGTCAATAATGTCTCGCGTATATACGAACCTACCAACCACTTCATCCAAGTAATTCTCTCTTCGAGAGATTACTTTTCTGTGTAAGACCAAATTGCATCCGTCACAGTGCTCTAAGCCATAAGCGCCGAAAGTTTTTGAAAATTTTTCTTATGGATTAATAATTTGGAAAATATTTAATGTTACGATTTTAATTTTCATATCGTTATATCTGCGCGAATCATGGTTTTAACACTATTTTGACCAATATTAAATGAAATATAATTAATTAAAAATTGTAGCTACTGAGCTATGCAATATTTGAGTGATTCCCCACCATTCGGATCTCAGCGACGCGCTTTTTATTATTAAAAAGATGTCCACCCGACACTATATTCTACTTAACTGCAAGTTATATAGAAAAATATCTAATATTAGTAACGTTGCCGTTAATGGAAATTAAACTAACATATAAATAAAATAATGTTTATATGTATATGAATTATGGTCATTAAGCTTTTTTTTTCTCACCTTCCAGTTACAGCAAGGGACCAACAGCGCCAACAAGAAGACTCCAAGTAGCGGGCCGGAAGTTGCAGACGTGACTAACATAGACGACTCAATGACACCGGAAAGCATGCCAACCCCAAAGCTGATACCCATGATGACCAGACCGTACACAATACTAATCCCTTTAATCCAATATAGCTGATGTTTATCCTTGAGTCCTTTGAGAGCAGGAATTGGCATCAAGAAATCTTCAAACGTCACCGTGGCCAACGAATTCAAATTAGACACGTTTAAGCTACAAATAAAGTATGTTAGAAAAAGTAAATAAAGTATTGCATGTTCGAAATGTTATAGATGTATTCTTCAAGAAGATTTCTTAGTTCAGTTTGTCATAAGATCAATATAATAAATTATGTATTCATGAGAAAATTGAAAATTTACCTAAGGGCACCATTAAATAGAGTAGCTAGAAACAGCCCCAATATACCAGGAAGGTACGAAAATCGATCCTCCATGTAGAAGGGTAGAATCTCGTCAAATTTCTTGATGTATCCTGTCGATAGGGGGTCGCAGGATGCGTAAATTGCGTAGATAACCATTCCTACCACCCACGATAAGCTGAATAGTACAGTAATAACGGGAATGTTATACATCAGCGTCCTAAAATGTAACAAAGAAAACAATAATTTTTGGTAGGGCCTCAAAGAAATGTGATACATAGTACATGGTAAATATGTTTTTACTATTATTAAATATTTTAATAATAATAATAGTGCGCATTTTATTTCGTTTGTATTACATAAACCATGTACAACGTGTTGTATGTATTTAAAACTTCGTGTTGTACAGTGTATGTTAAAACATGTTGTTTAAAGTTTGGTGTTATTTATTGACATTAATAATAACTTTCGATAGTATTTATTGTTATACTATTCAGATAAAACAAACAAAAACATTTTTCTTTCATTGTCATTGGTATTGTGTGTTCTAAAACGACTGGCACATGTTCTTCTTATGTTCTGCGTATTTTAACTTTGACCGTAAGTAATCTTGAAAACAATATTGTACCTAGATTAAGTTTTGTTTTACTGTATTGTAGATTTGGGCTGAAGATATCTTTTGGTGAAAAATTAAACAAAATAAAATAACTTAACAAGACACATTTGTTTAACTTATTATTAAATTCCCCGTAAATGCTATTTAAAGGAAACGTTTAGGTAAAAGTATCAAAAAGTGTACAATAAAAAGATTCTTCGGCATCGGATTCGCACGCAACAGCCCTTTTTATTCATTCAATGTTACATCGATTGCGTCATTCAAAACTGATAGTCATAGTAACACTTAAAATTTGAATTTCAAATTGCAAAGGTTTACTTGATCTTCTACAAAAGGATATTTCAGATATACTCATACAAATGAGTCTGAAAGCAAAATGATGAGGTTTGTCAAACCTACGCCACCAACTTAGTTCCCCCTCTATAGTAAGCTGTATTGTTTGAAACTGTTCTGGCATTGCCTATTTGGTAATTCTTTACAATATATAATATAGGAGCTGCATGTATTTAATTTTTTCTTTGATATTGTGCAGTTGCAAAACTTAAACGTATACCTAAGTTAATAGTTATGTATCCAACAAGTATATTAAAAACAGCGATTAATGGTCGAGGCTGTTTAACGCACGAGCGATTAGCGAGTGCTTTAATTATCGAGGTCACAATTTATCTAATTTATCTAATTTGACACTGGCAGGTCTCTACTGCGGTTCTGGATAACAGAATGTTTTGATTGGATGCTTTCATTTTACGTATGTTCGATTGGCTATAATGAAGTGGTTTGATTGGCTGTAACAAATTGTTTATTAATAGAAATCGTGCATTTATAGAGCTTTTTAATAAATGATTTTCTATTCACTACACATACTCATAAATAAGCGATCGACGAAAAATTATATTATGTTTCTATCCTGATTTGTTTATTAGTTGAACACATGAATTAATTTTCGATTAATGTTTCCTTTTTTATCTTGTTACGTAAGGAAATAATATATTTTTCTGCTACCGTGTTTTCTACAAAAAAAGAAGACAATTAAACAGCTCTATAATATCACAGATGCAATATTAAAGTAAAGCTATACTCCCGGGTGGTCCCGGGAGTTTATAAAAATCTCCGGCAACAGCACAGTTACCAACACATCATTGACACCAAGCATATTCTTAGTATTTGCATTTGATAATATTTTCTGCATGTTGGAAATTATTTTATTATTTTAGTACACTAACCCAGTCGAAAAAATAAGAAATTTGAACACGTCAACTCCGCTGCACCTGGATAAAAACTCGGATCAAACAGCAACGACATGTGAGAATTTCGACCTTTTTTAGTGATTTTATAATTGATATTTAAGTGACATTAACCAAAATATTATTAAAGTCTTTGATAATACTATTAATGCTAGTATTAATACGTTTCTAGCTTAAATATGAAACATAAACCTCTTTAAATGTTGTACAAATTGTTTCGAAGGTGTGCCATGATACTAGGTAATGATACTCACTTTGTAACTTTGCTCTGAGAGTCCATACTGCAATACCTCTGGACAAAATTCTGCTGGCACCCAAATATTGACAGCGACATAAACAGTTGGCCGACGACGGCGGACGTGGTTGTAACACGCACCGTAGGATCCATATCAAAGCTGAAAAAGAAATGATACGGGTGAATTCGATAAAGACAAAGAAAATCGCAGATCACGAATTTACAGCCAAATTGGACTTGCGACATCCTGTTGGTTGTCGTCAAATATCAGCAATTAAGCAACATACAATCGCATATTTGCAGTTTAGTTCATCTTATTTCATAGCGATCACTTCTTCGATTAAAATCGACTAATTTGATAATGATTGTAATGTTTGCACAGCGTTATAAATAGCTAGTTCAACTACGCCTTTGTTGTAATTAAAAAATAACAGAAAGCGGTGTTTACGTTATTAGCTTTAATCTCGATTTGGCCGTAGGGCAGGAATCGCGCGGAAAATAACGTTGTTCATTTGTTTTGAGAGGAAGTCTGTGCAGTGCTCTGGCGGAGAATTACGCGCAAAATATAGGGCCAAGAGTAATCTGGATGACGTATACCCGAAACTTTAAACCTTAATCAACCCGATCCTAATTACACAACAAATTACTCGAAGACTTCTAATTAAAATAGCAAATATTTGCTTTTTGAACCCAAAACAACGCGACCCGGTTTGCACTTTGAGGGATTTATTTTGTTAATTACCCACTATTTATGAGTGGTTTGCCTTTGTGTGATGAGAAAACGGGTTTGATTAAATTGTGTTTTGAAGACAATAACGATAATAATTGTTGAATATAATAATATGATGAATACAATACGTTATTATAAAAAGCTACTGATAACTCCTACGTGGTTGACAGTTGCTTGACAGTTTGCCTCGCCACCATTGACAAATAGAAATACAAAATATTTGATATAGTATGGAGAACATATTTTTCGTCTTTGAACACATTAATGTACCAAATGTCAAATAGAATCTCCAACAGCGTTTGGCTCAATCCATGAAATAAACATTTTTTTTACTTTTACGTAGGCTGGAGTACCGTTTTTTTCGAATAAATTTTGTTCACATGCTATGGACCATCGAACAGAAACAAAGAAAAGCTTAGTTGGATGTGATATCTTTGCCCTTTTGGTACACTGAAAGTGTTGGGTTCCAATATTCCAAGGTGGCAGCAAATTTTATTACTTGCACCTCAAAATCCACCCGTAACGTGCCGATTTGCAGTTTCTTGCATTTTGCTGGACAACGGTCATGATTTAGCAATTTTAGTTCTTGTACAAAAAAATACTGAAATTCTGGACAAAAAAGTATTTACTGCTTCTTGCGATATACAGTGATTCTCAAACTACAAGCGTCCAAATATGGGGGTATTTTTTCATAATTTAAATCCACTATCGCGAGAATAAGTTTTGGAGTTTTGTGTAATTACGATCGACACAACGTGACGAGTTCAAATTTTCCCGATAGTGCATCGGCTGCAACATTTAAATTTTCAAATGATTAGGAAAATACTGTAAATTACAATAAAGCAATGTATTTAAAAACTCGATATGAAAGCTGTCGTATTCCTGTTCTCAAGAAGACTGGTCAGATGTTAGTATTGGGTATCAAATTCTACATAAAAAAGGTATTTACCACTTTTTCTTCTATACAGTGGTTCTCAAACCGTGAGCGCACCAATATGGGGTTACTTGTTTACTAATTCTAGCCTACTATCGCGGTGACGCTATCACAGTTGAAGCCATACAAAGCACCAGGGGAGGATGGAATAACAAATGAGATAGACGGTTACCCGACGGTGTTTTTTCGACTTTCAACAACTGCCTCTGCCAGGGAGCGTTCCCGATAGTATGGAAGAGACCCATGCTGGCCTTGATAGAGAAACCGGTTAAGGAAGGACAACCACCCGCATATAGACATGCTCAGTGTCGTCGGAAAGATACTGGAGAGACTGATAAATAGCAGATTAATAGAAGAACTAGAGAGCACCGACGCACTGAGCAACAACCAGTATGGCTACAGGAGAGGGAGAAGAACTATTGATGCGGTGATGAGGATAGTCCAACAAATCGAAGATCGGAAAAGAGTATCACTCACTCATCGAGGCTTTGCCATCTTGGTGCTCCTAGATATGAAAAATGCCCTTAACACCATCCAATGGACAACTATCAACGAAGCATTACAGACAAAGCAGGTGCTCCTACATCTGAGGAGAGTTATTGCCTCCTATCTCTCCGACAGAACAATCATCTTACCCGATGGGGGAGAAGAGAAAATTAACAGTGGAGTGCCCCAAGGATCTGTCGGAGTAGGAGCCCTTTGAAATGTGGCATATGACGCAGTGGTAAGAACAAAGACAGAAGAAGGCGTCCGACTTATAGCCTACGCCGACGATTTAGCGGTACTTATACAAGGTCGCACCGAGGAAGAGGTTAAGAACAAAGCTGAATACGCTATACAGTACATCGCCAGGAAGATCAAGGGGACCGGTCCTCAGTTGGCAGCGCACTAGACCGAGGTTGTAGACTTGGATGGGAGAATGCTGATGAAATATATCAGCATTGATGTGGGCAATGTTGCGATTGCGAGTTCAACTTCGGCGAAGTACCTTAGCGTCTACATGGACAAGGACACTCGAATGACAATACATATTAAGCAGGTGACGCAGAAAGCAGCCAGGATTCAGGCAGCGTTGTCAAGGATACTGCCTAAGAAGGGAGGACCGTCTATGAGCAGACGAAAACTGGTGGCGACGGTTGTGAGGTCGATTGTTCTCTATGGGGCCCCTGCCTGGGAAAGAGTATTAAGATATAAGAAGGTACAGAACAATGCTAAGAACTGTGGAAAGACGAAGCTCCGTGCTGGTGACTTCAGCGTATAGGACGATAGCTACAGATGCGGTGGGTGCTCTCGCCTGCCATCCGCCAATGGACCTGCTGGCGTGGGAGAGAAGACGAAACTGGGAGACAAAAAATGAGCAGACGAATCAACTACGAGAGGACATGCTGCAGAGGTGGCAAGATAGGTGGGAATTGTACCAAGGATGGGCGAAGACGTTTATAACTGATGTTACGGAATGGTATCGCCAGGCGCATACGGTTGATTACTACACGACTCAGGCTGTGACTGGACTCGGGATCTTTGGAGAGTACCTTAAGAAAATCAAGAAGATTGATAACGACCAGTGTTGGTTCGGATGTTATGTGGCTGATACACCTGAGTACACCATCTTTCACTGTACCAGACTTCTCAGCCGGAGGTTGAATCTGGAGCGACAACTCCAGAGAAACTTCACCACTGCGACGGCGGCAACACTGCTCGTGTCGTCGGAAAAGAATACAACGCTTATACTGGAATGTCTCAGTAAAACAATGATGCAGAAAGAGGACGAGGAGAAGAGTGATGATATATCACCATCATCATCATCATAACATCAAACGCACAGGCGCCGAGCAGTAATGCGAAAGCTGGTCCCGGTAGCCAAAGACCAACTGCAAGATCTCACACTTCCTGCCTATGACATCCTGGCCGAGGCCTATGAAGGTTTTCCACTGACAAAAATAGCCTACTATCGCGGGACTAAATTTATGAGTTTTGTGTAATCGCGATCGAACCAACGTGACAACACGTGCAAATTTTCCCGGTACTCCATCGACTGCAACATTTTACAAGTGATTAGGAAAATGCTGTAAACTACAATAATTAGTGTTGGAATTAAAAACTCGACATGAAAGCTGCCTTATTCCAATTAAGTCACGGACACAAGGAGGACATCTTAATTGGCACCTAACAGTTATTCCTCCCTATCCATAGACCGAATTGTTGCTTGTCTGACCGGGAACGATCCACGCGCATTTATGCGCGCGTGTTTGCAATAGTCGTTAATCATTCCGCGGCCGTCTCCACGCCGGAGCCATCCCCTAAACATCCATCTCCATCCACGGATTATCCCAGCGGCAGTGGCGGCGGCGGTATTCGAATGCAAACCGAAAACCTCTAAAACAATTAGCATTATTGATGAGTTACGATGACTAATTATGTGTTTTGTTTTGTTCTTTCGGTCCATCAATCAGGCGCGGATCGCGCGTCACCGTCGACGCGTGTTTTCTCCCGTCCCCTCGCATCTATTTTATTTGTGTACACACCAAATCCCCGCGATGGCCTGTTTGATTTCGGTTTTAATGACCCGTCTAAAGCGCTAAACAAATACGCCACAATGTTATGCGGATTTGCCGAGGATCAGTACAATGCGAAAGCTTTCGTGTAATTGAAAGCTGTGTTCAGTAACGAAAGGAAAATTGACATTTGTATTATGCACAATCAGTGATTCCGAAGCTGTAGCCCGCTAATCCATGAAACTCAGCTCTTCTGGAAAACCAACACACAAAAATCGTGCCGTGTAATATAACAACGAGTATTCCATGGATAAACAATTAGAGAATTAGTCCTGAATACATTAGGTACGATATTTTTATCTTGTAAAATTCAGAGTAAAAAGAGAAAAAGAGCTGATCAAATAATGTAGGATTATCAAAATGGAGAAAAGGAAACTGCATCCTCTATATAGCAAAGATCTGCCATTTACAACCCGTATGAAGGAGTTGTGCAACAACGTCTCCAGAAACAAACCTCATTTTCTAAACAAAAAGCCAACCTACAAAGAACAGTGGCGTGAACAAGATCAAATATGATGGTTGCAATGCATTCTACATAGGACTAATACGTAAAAGAGCGCTCAGTTTTGGACGCCAATACTCTGTATACAGGTCACAAGAGCATTTAGGATTACCTACACAAATATACGAATTCTACACCGGATACGCCGTGCGAGACATAAGTTTGAACTTTCAAATGAGTAAGAGAACAAGGTAATGAGCCCTTCTTTAAATAAGCTACTTAGTTCTTAAAGAGTGATGCAACCCCCGCGTCAAACTAGCGCACATCAAACTACCGGACGAGAAACTACCGCACCCCATGTGTATTAGTGCAGGCAAATTAAATGATTAGAAGCCGAAACTGGTATTAATTGTAGACAGGACTTATATCATTGGAAACGGTAAGGGGGCCCATAGTGAACGCAAAATTATGAAATGCAGGTCATGGGGAGGTATAGTGTTTATTTGGCGGGGTTGAAAGCGGGTGCAAAATATATTATTGTGTATTCCAGCAAAACTTGACGTTTTATCCAAAAAAATCTCATACTAAGTTGTAGATCATAAAAAAATCTACAACGTTCATAAGGGTCACTTTTTACTATGATCTCAAAAGTTCCGAAAAATATGCGAATTCCAATGGAAAAACGATTTTTCAGTTTTTATATTTTATTATCGTAACAATAACTCAATTTTGATGAAATTTTGTGAAAATCATACGTTTTTCATATGCAAAAACAAGAAGTTTTTGAGATATTTAGTATTCCCAAACAAAATCAGTTTTTTTTTCAAAAAGAAGTTCTGCGGTGTGATATTATCATACAGAGTTCTTCTTGTGCTCATTTTTGTTGTTTTTACATGTAGTTAGTTATTGATAAAATAATAGTCCCTTTTTAACAACATGCTAAAAAATTTAAAAACCGACTTTTGCAACAATGAATTTTTCAGTAATGATCATTATTTGGTTACATTTTTACGAAAATTGCAAAACAAGTTACACCATTCAATTGTACAAAAGAAATTGTCTCTCATTTCTACACTAATCCTATAACCATTAAATTAGAATAATGATGCTTCAGATAAGTCAGCAAACTAATCAATTTCTGTCTTATAATCAAAAACTATCCTATACAAAAGTTGTAGATTGAATACACGGAATACACAGTAATGTATTTTGCAACCGCTTTCAACCCCCACCCCCAAAATAAAAACTATACCATCCCATGACCTGCATGTAATCCATATTTAACCTACACGATGCGAAAATGTCATTTTCGCGTCTCTATGGAGACACGAAATATTCTATTTGCCAGTCAGTCCCAGCCCGGCCTGTAATGAACACTTTTCGGCGCTAGGCAGGAAAATGCAATAACTCTGTCTAATCAAAACACAGTTTTCGATTCGGTTTGAGGTTTGTGATTAAAACGTCAACAGATTTTATTTCTCAAAAGCCAATATGTCAGAGATTTGTCTTTAGAAACGGGTGATAACGGCCTCAAGAAGTGCCCAGGCTCGCTACGCTCGCCTGTGCAGCTCTTCTCTCGCCCCGGAAAAGAACCACTTTCTCGGCTTGGTACATATATGTATACTATTACGTTCACTTTGAGCCCCTTTCCCGTTTCCAATGATAAAAGTCTTGGCTCTAATTAATACCGGATTCGAGTGCTAATCAGTTAATTTGCCTGCACTAATACACATGGGGTGCGGTAGTTTGATTTCGCGGGGGTAGTATCACTTTTAAGAACTAAGTAACCTGTTCTCTAACTCATTTAAAAGTACAACCTCATCTTCGCATGCCGTATCTGGTGTAGAATTGATCTACTCTCCTTCTGACTCCCTTTATCTCATTTTCTCTCCTTTTATTCCTAAATTTACAAGATAAAGATATTGTACCTAATGTATTCAGGGCTAATTCTCTATACGTTTATCCATGGCATACTAGTTTTTATATTACTCGGCACGATTTTTGTGTGTTGGTTTTCCAGATGAGCTAAATTTCATGGTTTAGCAGGCTACAGCTTGGAAATCACTGTCTGCAGGGCTGCGGAGTCGGTAAAAAAATTGTCGACTCTGACTCCGACTCCAGATATTTTTCGTGGTCTGACTCCGACTCAAGAAAAATAGCATACAAAAATATATTCAAATAATTTTGTGTAATAAAAATCTTACACTTAAAAACAGTGTAATATTAAATTTGCTATGATAGCAAAAACACTACCAGGAAAAAAAGAAACAAGTTTAACAAATTTAAGTTTATATTCGAGTATTCTAATTGGATTAGACATATGACTTGTGCATATCAAATTACTCACAAACAAATGCTGAACGCATAGGAAGAACAGAAGTTATATTTGTGTCCAGCGAATTCGTTGGCAAAATTTTGACAATCTGACAAACTGACAATCTAAATGTAAACAAAAACGGCCTATAAGATATCAACAAGACCTATTGACCACAAATAAAAAAGTTATTTAAAAATACAAATAAATGGACCACAAATAAAAAATCTCATGTGGCCATTGTATGACTTTATCATACAATATATAAAATTAATAGTTTAGCTGCATGAGAATCTATTTGATTGAGATAAATCGTGTCTGCATTAAAATTAAACTAGGTAGCCAGGATTTCACAGATATTTTGATACTATTGACAGTAGGTATCGTCAAAGCATCAAAAAGCGTCAAAAATGTTCAGGGGACCAAATTTATTTTTCGGCACGATTACAATACTTCATCATACTGCGTATGGTAAAGTAAAAAATGTGTGCTTATTTGAGATATAAAAAGGCACGCTTTTAAATATTTCATTAAAATTGAATTATTGTTGCGAACACGAAAAATAAAAACTGAAAATACATTTTGTTATTGGCATTCGCCTGGCTACGTCCTAGCTACAATTAATACCCACTCTCAACTTTATTTGCCTGCACTATATTGTTAGTTTGTTTTTGTATGGCGTTACCTGTTACACATCATTTTTTTGTCAAGTTAATGTAAAAAGTTAAAATACTTTCTCGTCGGTTACACTGTTCAAATTGTCACCTATTTTACAGCCTAGTATTTCTTGTCGGCTGTATGAGTTGCCTAACCGCTAGGTGCTATTGGTTATGGTTTTCTGAGGATGGGCATTGCGATGCCATAATTTTTTTTTTCACTTGAAACTTACTCAACTTTCATATGCGCGGTAACGTATCACCACCCGTCTATAAATAAGGAATTTTTTCTCTTATTCTGAAGCAAAATTATAACAAAAATTCGGCACATCTCTTTCAATTGTTGAAAATCGATGTTCAAACTTTGTTTTATGGAGAACCGTTTTAAATAGCAGTGACCGGCGTTACTAGCAAAGCTGATGTTTAAAAATCTATAAAATTTAGCCAAAAAATATTAACTGTGCTGATTTCAACTTGACTACACTACTAGGCAATAATGTATAATCAAAACATGGCTGACCTATAGTTAACCACACAGAATTTCTGTTATGCGTTTTTTTAAGATGTGACAGGCGTAATAATTTGGACAAAATCTCTAGAACTGAAATAAAACACTTGAAATGGGATACTTTTACTAGGATAAAAATGGCATTTAAAAGTAACACTTATACATCATCGGTGTTGGAGTAAGTTTATTGTTTGGCCAGAAATTCACTAAACCTTTAAACACCACAATCACTATTTTCTGCGAAATGACCCCACAGCAACAGACTGATTATAATAATGTAATTTTATTAAACTTATTTCACCCTTTAAAAAACTAAAGCCGCAAAAGCCACCCCGGACGGTTGCCAGACTTGCAATTATCTTATAGTTACGTTACAAAAGATAGATTAGGACAGCTCTAGCCCCATTGTCTATGGTGTTACGAAATCCGTTGCTGGCTCTTAGATTTATTTTCGGCCATTCGTACCAAGGCCGAACATGGTATAATTTATTAATTTACTTAATAGAGTGAATTCTGTGTAAGGACATGGATACAAAATACATTTCCGTTTTTTTCTGCTGGATAGCAAATGTCATTCTGAGTAAATATGTTTCATATATGGACTTTGTCGTTACAGTAGTAGTTACGTAGTAGATTTCACGAGTTCTGCATTATTTTTATACCCCTGCTGTCCAAATTAAATGCGACCAGCAAAAAAGTACGTCTTTTCTTAGAATGACATTTCCAACCTCTAGAGTCTAGATACTAGATAGTACTGAACGTAAATATTGAATATTTTGCGAAATATTTTGTGCTGTTAAAAACTTTCCCGTTTTTAGATCGAATTGCTAATTTTTTTAAACATATTCTCTCATTTTTAAAACGTCATTTTGGTTGAGATTATAGCAATATGAATTTAATTCCGATAATATACGGCTGGGAAGGCAACGGCATTTACTGTGATCAATGTTCGGTTGCTTATTCACCGAGAAAGCTACGCGCAACGTTCAAATCTTAGTTCGTACAGTTTTTAACAAGACTCATTTGCAGCACTTATGAAATCTACTATATTTGGTTTGTCGATTTCCTAAAAAGTTTTAGCTGTTTGAAGTTAGGTAAAACAAAAAAAAGTAAGATAAAAATATGAAGGAATACAAATAAAGAAAACAAACATTACAATAATAAAAAGTAAATAAATTAATTGATGGAACAAAGTAGTAAAAATAACAACTTTTAAAAAATTAGGATCCAAACATGTTATGATATGACATTTTTTGCTGATTTCTAAGAAAGCCATTGCCAGTTCCTTAAAAGCTTGTTATCAATTCCCTAAGTGCTTGTAATTTTCCTACTTATTAATAAACTTAATTATCTAGATTGTAGATTTCCGCGGTCTGGGTAATTTAATTACGCTGTAATAAACTAAGCAATACAGTGCATGATTAGCGGCAACATATACGTATACGTTTGAGAGGCTATGTTTGGTTGTTCCTTTTTATTATTGTAAAGGGTAGATTCTGTTTGTGGTATTTGTTTTCACATTCTTTGATATGTATTTTCTTTTCGTGTTTCTTTGTTTGTTAATATTGCCATTGCATGTAACATTTAGGAATTAGGAATTAAGGAATTAAAAAAACAAATAAACCCATTTGAAACTTTTTACGATAAATTATTTATGCTTCCCAATAAAAATGTTCGTATCCTGTTTCGGAGCCTTACAAGATAAATTTATCAGTTCACGTTGTTTGTGCAGAATTGTTACTATTTAGACATATTCCAAGCGCGACACGTAACGGAACAAAAAAGAAAAGTAATATCGCGGGCTACTGCATTTAATTGCCGAAGAATTTATTGGAATATGTAGGCACAAAACATCTTTTAATGTGTGATATACCTATCATGTTTTATTTATAAATAAGTATTTTTTTAATTTCGAAATCTTTGTAAATAAATACAACTATTGAATTGAAAGCTACAGCTCGTTCAACAAATTTTTCCAGAGTTTAGTAAAATTTCTAAAAAGTAGTAACATCTTATACATATTCCATAAAGTGACAAATTCTTCTTATAATTGTCATAACTTGAAGGAGCAGCGGGCCAAATCTGTTGTTGAGAAATATTAATAATTGAAAAGTCCGTGGTTACTACTGCGATAATTAGATTCTAAATTCAACTTTGGCCATGGGCAAGGGCCAAGTTTTTTTATTTTGGAGGAATTTCATAAATTCTGCACGAAACACAAACCACCTGTGTCGCTCTAAAATTGCCGCTTTAATATTATTTTAATATTCGCCATTAAAATTCCGCCTCATTAAGTCCAAAACTTGGAGTGCATAAGTCTCCCCCGCCCCCGAACTGACGGCTTGCTCGTTTTTATTAAAAACCTTCGAGATTTCCTTAATTCACTGGCGGCCTCCAAGGGGCCAGAAGGAACTTCTAGTAGTAATTCTCAAAGGCATCCGATTAAAATATTCACCGTCGTCTGCGGCGGCGATTTGCCCAAATTCTCGCAAATTCTCTCGAGTTACTTACTTGAAGAATCCAAGACGGCCCCCTTCCGCGTTCTCCTGCACCACCGAAATCGCACCTCCTCCCTCGATACATCCCTGGATAATTATTGCGACGCTCACAGCGATCATTGTTAAGCCCTGCATTACATCTGCCCAAATCGCCGCTTTTAAACCACCCTGAAATTTAAAAGATCTTGATTACTTTAAGTAAATTCATCAGTGTTTATGAAGAATGATAAAGAGAATGAATCTGCACCACGATATGTACTATCGTGGCCATATATTATGTCCCTTCTTTTGACGTCAATTTTCTCTCAGAACTAAGGGCGAAAAAAATTGAAAAAATTCTGATGCTGTCCTTGATTAATATGCTACAACAAATTAGAAAGCTGTAAATGTTGGCGTTTTCCCGATTTTTCCAAATTAAGAAGAATTGGCGCTGTTTTTGCCACGTAAATTTTATTCGTTTAACTTTAGCAATTAATTACTCCAGAAATAATCTATAAATTTCAACGAATTAAAAAGTAAAATCACCTGCGGAATGCTAGTTTTCAATGTGAATTTTTGTAAAATCATTGGATTAGTGGTTGACCCACAAAAAGCTATATTATACAATGTCAGCAATTCCGTTATTAGAAGAGCTATAATAATGAAATATAGACTTAGGCTACCCAATAATTCATAGGTTTAAAGTTTATTACATAATAATTGTTTATCTTGCATTATTCATACAAAAGATCGTGCTGAAACTCCGCGTGAATTCCGACGCTCTACGGTCTTTGGGGTGCTGCGGGGAAGGGAGGCGTTAGCGGTGCTGTCATGTCGGAGAGAACCGACACAGCTGAGAAAACTTATTATCAATACACAAAAAGAACGATAACTTGTCAAGGTAGTAACTTTAACTAACAATTAAATTCTTAATTTTTGCATAATTTTGATTATATGTGACCCGGTACGAGAGGAATCTCTTCTATCGATTGGCGTTTGTTTTCTTCAGTTTTATACAATAAGGTTGTAAACAAGATTTTGATCGAAGCGGATAGATCTAATAATATGTTTTAACAAGATTTTCCGATTAGTGGTGAATACTAAATTAAGTTTGCTTGATAAACCCAAAAAATATTTAAAAAGTATGCCCGATTTTGTTATATAAATATTCAAACTATTATAACAGTTTCAACAGTTTATTTATTAATAATATTTAAATAGATGCATCATTATAAAATAAATACAACTTTTCATATATTACATATATTACAAACGTCAGCTCTGAGCGTATAAAACTTAGAAATATCAAAAAACTTTTACAAATTTAGCATCGTAAATTTGTAGACACATAGATTACTTTGCAGATCGTTCATTAATTTTAAATGCTAATCCCGAAACCCGATTTAAATTGCCAAAAATTTTCATGGGACTTCCAAATGCCTGTTCGTGGTTCTGTTATCTTATTGACTCATTTTGCCATTATGTTGTAATTCGGTAATCTGTCGCCGGATATCCAAATTTCTTTGGCGAGGCATAATCGCCGTATCGTTATATGTATTGTGTCCGTAAACTCTGTTCTCCTAGTAACTAATGCACGTGCGATCCGCCTCTACTTGCAGCGTCGCTGTCGATCCCTTCCCCCGCTCGCCCGAAAGACCGAAGAGCGCCGAGTCAATTGCAGCAATCATAAGATGCTTCAACTCAATCTTTTGTAGGGAAATTGCAAGATAAACAATGATTATGCAATAAGCTTTAAACCTATGAATTATTGGGTAGCCTATAGTCTATATTTCATTATTCTAGCTCTTCTAATAAAGGAATTGCTGGCATTGCATAATATAGTTTTTTGTGGGTCAAGCACTAATCCAATTATTTTACAAAAATGCACATTGAAAGCTAGCATTCCGCAAGTGATTTTACTTTTTAATTCGTTGAAATCTATAGATTATATCCGGAGTAATTAATTGCTAAAGTTAAACGAATAAAATTTACGGGGCTAAAACAGCGCCAATTCGTCTTAATTTGGAAAAATCGGGAAAACGCCAACATATACAGCTTTCTAATTTTAAAGAGTTATAGCATATTAATCTAGGACAGCATCCGAATTTTAAAAAAAAATTTCACCCCTGGATTTGCGAGAAAATGGACTTCAAAAGAGGGGACATAATATATGGCCACGATAGTACCTACAAGTGGAAGTGTATAAAACCACATTTAACACACATTTGACTTAACATATCAACATAATACCCTCAATGTTCCACAGATAAAAAAGCTTTATCTGTTTCGTTCGTGCAGCAGGGGTTGCAGTACGTGCTTGTTCCATTTCAAATTTCTGCTCTCAACGCGATTGAACCCAAGGTCCTAGGCTTAATGCAGCGATGTCAAACCCGCGGCCCGCAGGCGGCCCCTTAACACCCTCTGGTGCGACCCGCGAGGCCTCGGTAAAGATTGTATTACAATATGTACAATCAATGTAAAAAAATTAAACTTATTTCTTTACATTCTTTATTTATTAAGTTTGCAAGGAGTTTTGGTTTATAGACACCTATTATTACATATTTGGCAGCAGCATTTTTATTTGTATATTCCTACATTACATCGTGGGCTTACTATAAATAGAAAGTAAAAAATTGAAACGTTGAATTTTCGTAAATATATATTCCAAGTGAAATTTACAGAACATGTATTTCATGTCACTAGAATTTTTTGGAATATTATATGCACTAAATATGCACTAAATATCAACTCAGACGTACACTTGCGTTGTTGGCCATAACGTAATTTTATCCCAAATATGATACTCATAGTGTTTTTATGAAACACTGCCCGTTACGCGGTAGCGGATTTTTCCTCGATTATTAATGAACCAACACCATTTATTTTTGTATCAGAAAAATTTACAAGTTATAGCTCAGAAACAACATATTCCTAAAACATCTTCGTAAATATTATTTGAATGGAATTTTGGGATTAAAAGCATACCGTACCAATTGCTTTCTTAGTTAAACGTGAAATCTAAATACTGCATACGTTGCTATGCTATTTTTTGCGGGTTCTAAGAATTCAAAAATAAACATTTCATTATTTTTTAATGTTCATGAAACTTTGCATTTAGAGATTGGGGGTAATTCTGAACTAAACTAGCCAAAAGAATTAGAGGATAATGAAAAATTGTCTTACATTGAAAATTGATTTTCTCCCCAACCATTAATCCGGTTTTGATGACTCTTTCACTTACTGGTAGCCTAATTCTTCAGAAGAAATGCGGATGAAGAGTTTTTATTTCGACTTTCAGTATTGAGTATATACTGGGTGTAAGTATGATGTTATGTTTTTTCCCTGAACTTTGTAGCACTATATGAGGTTTTCCAGCTATAACAAACTGGCAATAGCTGGAATGAAGCAGTAATGTTTTCTAAATATTTTGTTTTTTATTTAATTCATTATCGTTGTTGAAGGACATATAACAAGAACATTGATAGCACGATTTCAAGGTTGATTTTCTCTGGATTGCACTTTTTATTCACATGCTGGTTGATTCCTCAGTTTGGACATATACAGGGACAAAAAATTAGTATACGTTTTTGACAACAACACATTAAAAATTGAAATTTGCTTTAAACATCTGAATGTGCGGTCAAGTTTAAAGGCTATTTCGTATCATTTTCGTTTTGATTTTCTCTGGATTGAACTTTTTATTCACATGCTGGTTGATTCCTCAGTTTTGAACATATACAGGGACAAAAAATTAGTATACATTTTTGACAACAACACATTAAAAATTGAAATTTTCTTTAAACATCTGAATGTGCGGTCAAGTTTAAAAGCTATTTCGTATCATTTTCGTAATAATTTCAAAACATTAACATTATTTTTTATTGTATTACTCCAAACTTGTGTGTGTGTGCACACGCACGAATAGATAAATGGAAAATGATAATGCGAGTCATGAAATTAACAAAAAATAACAGCCTAATGAAATTGATCTAACACGGTAATAGCATTATGGTATAAAACCCATAATAAGGTTGCTTTTCTAGATTTGCATTTATAATTTCGACAAAAAATGTTACTAAAATGCCTGGTAGCGGGTTTGTGAAAAGTTTTTAAAGCTTAATTTTTGAAAATATCATAATTGCATTTAAAAAAGTGTGTTTCTTGAAAGAAAATCTAGAAACAATGTTATTATTTTTTACTTTAAAAATAAAAAAATCTGATGTGGCCAGGCATATGACTTTATCATACAATATATAAAATTAATAGTTTAGCTGCATGAGAATCTATTTTATTGAGATAAATCGTAGGTATTGTCAAAGCATCAGCATTTGACACTACCTACACTACGACATTAGAATAATAGTTATATATGTCACAAGTGCCGAAAGTATGGAATAGCGCGACGAGCGGTGATGCGGCGCGTCACCGAAGGCGGAGCGTCGCCGTAGCACGTGAGCGCGTCGCGCTATCTAGTTTTTGGCAGGAGAGACATCAACGTTTATTGTGTTGCTTTTTGAGAAACATGTGTTTACAATAAAATAAATAAAAAATGGTTATATTTCTGTATAGGAAATGTTAGGTTGGTAACACTTTGACGAAACGTCAAGTTTTAAAAGCTAATTCAAATTCTGACAGATTTATATTTGTTCATGACACTGTAGATGTCACATCCGTACCAACGTACTAAAATAAAACTACAGTCATCGCTATACTTTTCTACTCAATTTATCGTTTTTAGAAGTAGATATAAAGACTGATTACAATACTTTACATACTGCGTATGTAAAAATTAGGTGAGAAAAAAAAAACTGTATTACCATTAATAACTTTTTCAGGTTTTTTGTATGCGTCCCGCCGAAGGTAAGATCAGAATTTTGTGGCCCGCGCCCATAAATGAGTTTGACACCATTGGCTTAATTCATACGAGTCAATACCTATACGCTAGCACAACCCCCAGGTTTAGCCGGCCATACAAAATAAATCCGTGGACGGTTCGTCGACGGACAATTTTGACAACAGCCACACCCAAACGCGAATTCGCCCCCAGCATTATCATTTCATAAGCGAAAAATCCACCCTGTAATTCCGATGCACAGTTTTACTCAGCTTTTCTAATCAGATCATTATTTACATGTGCTTGTCCTGTATGAAACAGTACCTACATCAAAAATTAAATGTGATGAAAACAGACGATCTACAAAATAAGCAAAATAAGTGCTAAGAAATAGTAGTAGACCTGTCCTGGTATGTATGAAACCAGCAAAAAAAGAATAAACTTCAACGTGGGACAATAATACAATTTATTGACAAAGCAACAAAAAATAATTATTTCAACCTGCATCAATACAGCACTGCAGCGAAACACGAACTCGGAGCCAAAAAGATCCACGAATGACTGGAAAGAAGACTATAACAATATTTCCTACCTTCGGTTGGTGAGGTCTGAATTTCGAAGTGCTAAATATTCTTTAACATGAGATTAATAAAATACAAGGTAATAAAAAAAGAATACGGGCTAAATTAGGGTAATAACTCTGACAGATGTGTGAGATAGCTATTCACGAGTTTATAGGTAGCTCAAAATACCAGCCCTTAGTGTCAATGTTCAGTTTCGCTCATTCCTTCGTCTGTCTGTTTGATGGTTTATTACAGTCAAATTGGTCCGCACTGCATAAAAGTATGAAGCTGAAATTCAGCATTTTCAAATAGACATAACATATACAGGTTAGCGTTTCAATTTGGAGAGTAACTTTGGCTCCTCCAAACTATTTTATGACACAAAAAAGATATATTTAGATTAGGTCATTTGAAAGGGGCCTATACAGGGTCTCCCACGACGAGCTGCCATTAGAAGTATATGGAGAACCAAATGAAATGAGAGATTGAAAATTTGTGGACTTATATTGTTGGACACGATCGACTCAACTAAAATATTTTGAGTTTTTTGTTACTTCCGGTTACACCGGAAATGATGCCAGCTTTTGTATTTCAAATGGAACAGCCTGTATTTTATCGCATTTTTGAAATCTTCATTAAATTTTAGATCAATTTTATGTTACATTCCCTATACCTAACATGTGTCATTTTTGAGATATTTTTTTTTTTCATTAAAAAATGACAGCCGCACGCTTATCTTCAATTACTTATAAATTATCCCGTGTGACCGGAAAAAAGTTGTCTGGCAAAATTGTTGTAAAGGTAACGTATTAACGACACATCGGTAGAACTCTTCTAAAAGTTATACAGGATGTTCAAATTATAAGATCAAAATTGAATTCGAGAAAAGTACTAAAAGTCGATTTTTTCAAATGGCAACCCTGAAATATGAATACATTTCTCTTGTACCTACTGAAATCGATTTTTAAACATCACAGTAGAAACTGCAAACGTTGCCAAATCTAGATTGCGTTTGAAAACAACTGAACAATTTGGAATAAACAGAATTTTCTTAAACAGTTTTTTAGATCAATTTTCATTATAATTAATTTAGTATTTATAAAATTATAAGCCTATAATAAAACACAATATTAAAAATAAAACAAAATCGTAAAGTAAATTAAAAGACTGCTCATTCTATTTCAGCAACTGTTCAAAAACGTGGCCGTTTTTCACTAAACATGCTTCAACTCTTTTTAACATATTATTGTTGGTGGCGTCCCTGATAGAGTTAGCACATAAGATTATTAGCACTATTGAAAGCAGCTCGAACTCTATCTTTCATGTTCTCCTTATCAGTTATTGGTTCCTCAATAATTGGGTGGCTTCAAATGGACTGTGCTCCAGCACAAAGAAGTATTGCAGTAAGAGGCGAGATGTTCGACGATCGGTGGATTGCGCTTAATGGGTCTTACAAATATCCATCGCGTTCCCCCGACTTGACGCCAAGGGATTTTATTATTTGGGGAGCTATTAAAGACGTAGCTTATGAGGACCCAATAATTCATAAGGAGAACATGAGTTACATAGAGTTCGAGCTGCTTTGAATGAGTTATGTGCAAACTCAATAAGGCACGCCACCAACACTAATCTGTTAAAAAGAATTGAAGCATGTTTAGTTGAAAACGGCAACGTTTTTGAACTGTTACTGAATTTGAATTAACCAGTTTTCTTTTAATTTACTTTACGATTTTGTTTTATTTTGAATATTATGTTTGATTGTAGGCTTATAATTTTAGAAATACTAAATTCATTATAATGAATAATGACCTAAAGAACTTGTTTAATAAAGTTCTGTATATTATAAATTGTTCAGTTGTTTTCAAAAGCAATCTAGATTCGGAAATATTTGCAAATTTCTACTCTGATGTTTAAAAATCGATTTCAGTACGTACAAGTACATTTTAGGTATAGGACATTGTACACAAAGTTAATCTAAAATTTTCCATAGAATTGAGAAATGTATTCACATGTTAGGGTTGCCATTTGAAAAAATCGACTTTTAGTACTTTTCTCGAATTAAACTTTGACCTTATAATTTGAACATCCTGTATAAATTTTAGAAAAGTATTATCGATGTGTTGATAATACGTTACCTTCACAACAAGTTTGCCGGACAACTTTTTACCAACGTTCACAATAATTTATAAGTAATTGAAAGTAACCGTGCAGCTGTCATTTTTTAATGAAAAATATGTATAACTCAAAAATGACACATGTTAGGTATAGGCAATGTAACATAAAATTGATCTAAAATTTAATGAAGATTTCAAAAATGCGATAAAATATAGGGTGTTCCATTTGAAATACAAAAGTTGACATCATTTCCGGTGTAACCGGAAGTAACCGGAAACTCAAAATATTTTAATTGAGACGATCGTGTCCAGCAATATAAGTCCACAAATCTTCAAGCTCTTATTTCAATTGGTTCTCCATAAACTTCTAATGGCAGCTCGTCGTGGGAGACCCTGTATAAGAACCTAAAAATCTGATGTGGCCAGGCACATGACTTTATCATACAATATATAAAATTAATAGTTTAGCTGCATGAGAATCTATTCTATAGAGATAAATCGTAGGTATTGTCAAAGCATCAGCATTTGACACTACCTACACTACGTCATTAGAATAATAGTTATTTATGTCACAAATGCCGAAAGTACGGAATAGCGCGACGAGCGGTGATACGGCGCGTCACCGAAGGCGTAGTGTCGCCGTCGCATATGAGCGAGTCGCGCTATCTAGTTTTTGGCAGGAGCGACATCAACGTTTATTGTGTTGCTTTTTAAGAAATACGTATTAAAAAAAAATTAAATGATTTCTGTGTAGTAAATGCTAGGTTGGTACCACTTTGACGAAAGGTGCGTTCCGATTGGTAGGTAATGGTAGCTAATGGCGGTGGTAGAATACGAAATTATAGTATTTCTTACATATCGTGATAATGACACATATTAGTTTGCATGTACATAAACATGAGTCAGTAGCAATTTTCTATTGGAAATACTATAACGGCGTCTGCTACCACTGCCATTATCACTAATGAAAACGCACCTTAAAAAAGTTATTCAAATTCTGACAGATTTATATTTGTTCATGACACATCCCTACCAACATACTAAAATAAAAATACACTCATCGCTATACTTTATGTATAATTTTCTCAATGTATCATTTTTAGAATTAGATATAAAGACGGGTTGATATTTCTTATCAACAAACAATCAAATTGGTGATCATATTTTATTTGAAATTTGTATTTTATAATTTTGCGCACTACAGCGGCACGTTCCATAGTGGTTCTCCAACCTCTGATGAGATCAGCTGTTTTAGAATGTGACAACACAAAAAAATATTTTTCAACATCCTGGCTACTATGTAATTTCATATCAATGCAGATGCGACCGATATCGATCAAATAGAATTTGCTCTTGAAGGTAAACTATTAATTTTACCAAAAAATGTTATAGGCATAAATAATTCAAAATTTCCTCTACTTTAATTTATTAATTAACTATTTTGTCGAAATTACAGAAATGGCGGCTCATTTCCAAAATCCTTGAAAAAGGCTTAGAATAAACTAAAAAGCTAAACTATTAATTTTACCAAAAAATGTCATAGGCATAAATTATTCAAAATTTCCTCTGCTTTAATATATTATTTAACTATTTTTACGAAATTACAGAAATGGCGGCTCATTTCTAAAATCCTTGAAAAAGGCTTGGAGTAAACACCCAGTTCCTTTGGACCCTTTTGAACCAAAAGCTTTTCAGCTCTAAGTTAGGTCATGAAACTTCTAAATATGAAGTTTCGTCCCGATACCTTCAGTAGTTTCTCCGGAATCGTCGCCACAAAAATCGTTTACACACATACACACAGACACACACACACACACAGACATTTTTTTGTACCTTGGTCAAAAATGATCAGGGGACCCAAAAAGACCTATTTCCGCTAAAATCCCAATTTTTTTTTCGGCACGATTACAATACTTTACATACTGCGTATGATAAAGTAAAAATCTGATGTGGCCAGGCACATGACTTTATCATACAATATATAAAATTAATAGTTTAGCTGCCTGAGAATCTACCATCCGTACAAACATACTACTTGGTAGGTAATGGTAGCTAATGGCGGTGGTAGAATACGAAATTAGAGTATTTCTTACATATCGTGATAATGACACATATTAGTTTGCATGTACATAAACATGAATCACTAGCATTTTTCTATTGGAAATACTATAATGGCGTCTGCTACCACTGCCATTATCACTAATGAAAACGCACCTTAAAAAGCTAATTCAAATTCTGACAGATTTATATTTGTTCATGACAGATCCCTACCAACATACTAAAATAAAACTACACTCATCGCTATACTTTATTTATAATTTTCTCAACTTATTGTTTTTAGAATTAGATATAAAGACGGGTTGATATTTCTTATTAACAAACAATCAAATTGGTGACCTTATTTTATTTGAAATTTGTATTGTGTACTTTGCTGCACTAGAGCGGAACCGTTCCATAGCGGTTCTCCAACCTCTGATGAAATCAGCTGTTTTCGAGTGTGACAGCACAAAAAATATTTGTCAAAATCCTGGCTACTATTTAGTTTCATATCAATGCAGATGCGACCGATCTCGATCAAATAGAATTTGCTCTTGTAGCTAAACTATTAATTTACAAAAAAAAAGTCATAGGCATAAATTATTCAAAATTTCCTCTACTTTAATTTATTATTTAACTATTTTGACGAAATTACAGAAATGGCGGCTCTTTTGCAAAATCCTTGAAAAGTATTTCCGCTAAAATCTCAATTTTTTTTCGGCATGATTACAATACTTTAACATACTGCGTATGATAAAGTAAAAATGACACAGTTTTCGTGATATTTCAAAAACGTATCTGAAATCCTCATTCTCCTCTCTATAGATCCTAAAATAGCTAGATCTTTTAAAAAGGAATAGTGGTATTGCATACTGAACATTTACAAGATAACTAAGTATCTAATTATGAAGTTTCCAATAGATACTGTTCTAGATACTATTATATATAGCTATTTGTAGAAAAAAAATAGCAAACATTACTTAAAAATATAATGAGTCTATTATAACACATTATGAGCTGCTAGGGAACACTCCAAAGTTGTGCCATATGTCTATGGCAATCAAACACAGAACTTCTCGAATGAAAGGCAAGTACCTGGCCACATCACCCCTATTGTTCTGCATAAACCTAGAAATAGAAAACCGAAATTGACGTACGCCTATAAAAAGATAAGGTGCCCGTGGGTAGTCTACTTTCACTTATACTATAACAAAAGCCATTACGTTTCCTTTTTGGTGTACATCAATCGGATGATATACAACCACGATATGGCTTGTTCTCTTTTCTTTTTTGTATACTTTGTACACTCAATTTAGGATATAGAACTGCGCACAGCTGCTAGAATTTAATATTAAGTGAAAGGTAACAAATGTGTTTACTATTGATATTTCTTGTGAATTAGGTGTCAATGTCAATACCATGCTTTTGGTACTTACTACGCACTAACACTGCGTTGGCCTTAAAACAGGTATAATTTTCCACTCAATTATTCAGTATAATCAACATTGACCGACCACTGAATGCACACTATTTGTACAGTTTTTTACCATGTTTCACGAGACTAAATAATTTAGCTAAATGTAAATTTATGTAATAACACACTATGTCAGTAATAAATAATTATTTTTCTACTTTGTATTCACAATGCATAGATTGTAACACTGTTTTCGGTATTACCATTAACAAATTGTAACATCGTTTTTAGTAACTTTTTTCTAAGATTGGTACACAACTACACAGTACACATTGATTGTTAATATCAAATGCCATATGTCAACCGTACAATACATAACCACACACTCCCTTTTTTAATCGCTTGCTATCGCATAAACTGCGAAATGTCAATATTCTATACATATTTAATCATACGTTTAGCCTGCTATAGTATGGCCAAAGGATTGGGGCTTTCTTAGTTTTGCTGTGTTCATCAAAATACGCCAGCAAGACATTTCGGTGATGTTTTGCGACTCGGGTAAGTGATCGTCATCATTCTTTTCAACTAAACATCAATCTCCTTTTCTGATATAATTCAAGGACCGCATTTACTTTAATAATGTATTATGCGAAGATCAAACCGACATCGTAGATATGAACGATATTAATTACTGCTGCGAGATTGTAGATGCCCAATAAATGGTTTATTGAATATCGGCACTCATCGCTACGCTCGTCGTGCCCAAAGCAACAATTTGACGTCTTATAAAACTTGTATAATAATATACTATTATTTGTGTATAAATCAAATATTCAAACAGACTTCTTCCTAATTTGGCACACATTTCAAGAATATTGAATTACCGCCAGTGGTAGAGACTCCATCGCATTCATTATTCTTTGTTTTAATAGTTCTGCGTCATCGTTTAATGGTTCACTGTAAACAATATGTTTCAATCGTCCCCAAAAATAATAATCCATAATTGTTAGATCAATAAATTTTTGAGGAATATGCAAATTTAACCATAAGGTACATTGACAGGCTAAAATTTTCAAATTCACATATTTCTGTTGATTACCATTTCCATCGAAGAAATATTGTCCAATTATCCCGTGATACGTTTTGCATCATCCCCGGCATCTATCTGTCTAAATCGTCTAAATGTAAGTACGTAGTGCCACGGCCAGAATCCTTTAGAAAATAAACGGTTTCCCTGTTATACCGTGTGTCAAGGTTCGTAAATGCTGACGTTTCGCGAAATACACCTCACTGCGCACATCTGGAGCTGCCGCACCCATGTGTTTTTCCATCTGACCGCGCTAGATTTCCAGACGCTACTAATGTCAGTGCCGCCCTCACGATTGATGTTGTCGGGAGATTTGTGTAAATTTCGATGGCTTCTCTAATAAGCCTTTGATGATAATTACCCACCGTTGCCAACATTTTCACGTCAAGAAAATCCATTGTGTGTCCCGACTTATGGGAGGGTTGAGCAACAGCGGAGTGTTGAATCTTGCGTAGCCGGGCGTCTCTACTGTGCTCCTTGACTGGACATGCGATGCTTCGTCCTGTCTATTCTACATAACATGTACCACACTCACATGTAATCTTGTATACACCTCACTTCTTCAGGAGTGGTGTGATATCCTTTGGGTTAAGCAAAAAATCCTTTACCTTTGCTGACGCTCTGTACCTGATTTTAAAGTACGTATTTGGGTCCAGTAGATCGTTCATCTTCCTGTTGTATTCTCTCATCAACATCACCGTTGCATTCCCTTTGTCCGCAAGTAGTACTGTGATACCCTTGTTATCCTTAATAGTGTTCAGAGAGTACTTCTTTCGTAATATTGCTCTTCAGCGGGGTAGCTTTCCTAATTATCCTGGCAACCTTTTAACGAATGTCGTCTGCTTGTAGACCTGGAATTTTATACCATGCGGCTTCTACTTCCGTAATAATTTCCTCCTTAGGTATTCTTATCGGTGCAACTGCAAAGTTGAATCCTTTGCCTTGGACAGACAATTCACCGGTGGTGAGTTGGTGATTAGACATACTTATAACTACTTTGTCCACAGTTGTAGATTTGGCCACAGAGTTCTTAGCCTCTAACTTAACAAACGCCTTCTTGCGAGACGTTATAATACTATGTACGATATAGTAAAAAAGATCAACCTGGAATGCAAACAAAATTCGATCAAGCGATCCACACGGGAATTCACATGGTTTTCAGCTGATCGTGGAATAAGTCAACTACTAGTCTTCTTAAACGTGAATGGTCAATTTCACAAACTACACCAATTAAGCTTTTCTGCATCGGCACCATCTGGAATAGCCTGTAGCCAAAAACATAGGATTGTTTAAAATAAATAACCTTGGATTGAAGTACCCATATATCTGAACGGACTTGTAAGACAGAATCCAGCTTCGTGGCTATTCCGAAGTCGGACTCGTTCAATATCAGGCCACAAATGGTTTATTTAGAATTCCCAACGTTGCTTGACAAATAATCTAATCAGCAATCAACAATTGACGGTGGACACAACGACCACAACAGAACACGTAAAGAATGTACTCCGTAGCCGGATTCGACGAAACGAACCCAGAATAAAACTCCATCATCGATCACACAGCCCAGGGTGGCATTCCCAATGAACAGTGGTCCGATAATGAAACGATGAAGTTTTTGCGAGTGGTGTATGCAAATAATGGGCGCAACTGGCGAAATGGCAGTAATACGGACGTTCATTATTCATTTGTAATTAACTCGCCGATGGCGGCCAGTATCCGCCGGAAACGCTGGACCGAACTGGAAACTCCGGCCCTTCCGCCATCCAGAATTTGCCCTATGACGTGCCGCTAACTCCCTCGCTCCTTACGCTTCATTTCTGGCGTTTATTAGAAAATTCCCGCAAATGTCCGTACAGCTTGCCTCACTGGCAATGCAAGTCCCCCCCCCCTCTTATTAAGAATTCTTAATCCCAACTTTCGGACAAAGTGTCATCTTTGAGACCAACGCTCCATTCCGCACAACCGCTCCTCAAGCACGAAAATTGAGCAAATACTTTAACAAACTTTATTAATAAGTATTTCATATTACATTAGGTTGGAAAAGAGTCTAAGCCGAATATATACAGTGTGTTCATTATAAAAGTATCCACCCTTACTAACTCTTGACGTGATGCGATAGTTGCTTTAAGTGGAAACACATCGATTTAGATATTGAGGGGGATGTTCAAAAATGAAATTTCAAATGGCATCCCTACTTTGTGATACGTCGTTTGAAAGGGCACATAATTCTCTACTCAACCATGATAAAAAAATAAATCGATCGATTGGTTCTTAAGGTAGACTACACAGAAGACCCTTATTACTCTTGACCTGATGCAATTATTGCTTTTAATGAAAACACGTCGATTAAGATATCGACGGGGAAGTTCAAAAATGGTACCTAGAGAATTTTGGGTTTCATCCCTTCCCCCCTTAGCCACACTACTTCGAAAGTTCAAATGGCACCCATACTTTGTGATAAATCATTTGAAAGGGCATAAAATTCTCTACACAACCAAAAAAAAAAAATCGATCGATTGGTTCTTAAGATAGACTAGAATAATGGCCACCATTATTTACGTTCGCGAAGAGTTCCAAAACAGAATGTATTTTTGTCTAGCAAATAATGGTGGCCATTTCGAACATGCCATAAAATAATTTCTAATTTTATTTTAATTTTAATTTCTTATCACTGTAATTTAATTCAACAGTGTATCCAATCCGCAAAGTTTCGCTAATAATAATTTGATTTCATATGTTCCATCTTCTGTGCAGCCTATCTTCAGAACCAATCGATCGATTTAATTTTTTTATCATAGTTGGGTAGAGAATTTTATTCCCTTTTAAATGATGTATCACAAGATAGAGAGTACCATTTGAAATTTCGAAGTTGGGTGCTGGGGGGCAAAGGGATGAAACCCAAAATTCTCCAGGTACCATTTTTGAACTTCCCCGTCGATATCTTAATCGGCGTGTTTCCACTCAAAGCAGTAATCGCATCAGGTTATTAAGAGTTGTTATCAGAGTTAATTTGCATTTTGAGATAATTGATTTCAACTGAGCAATTAATATCGCTGCCATGTTTAAGGTTTGACATGTTGAAGAGTGGTTTAACTAAGGGAAACTACAAAGTCTGTTACCACGCAAGGTCTCAATAGTCTCAATGGCCTCAATTCAAAACTACAGGAAACGTACCCTGAAAACAATTTAATATACATAATACGTTACAATAGACATCAAATTGCGTATGAGTCAATACGCCAAGATGAAGCCATTGGTGTTCTCAACGGGTCTTTGTCACTTTTGTAGCGTATCTGATGGTAAGGAATCCCTTCATCAACGAATTGCCACGCAGATTGCAGCTTCATACTTGCACATTAGCATGTTCAATCTTCCATTAAAACTTTCTTCAATTAGTCTTCATTCTTATTTTGTTCTTGCTAGGTACTCATTAATTTTAACCTTTATCATTCTGTGGAAAATCTAATATCAAAATAGTTACTACAATACTTTATTGGTACAGGTGCAAAATGTATAAAAAGCTGTACTCTCTTTCAGTACACTCTATTTCAGATTTACTGCGCGACCATTGCTTTGGCCATCGATTCTTCATATTCGACGATGATTATTACTGTGTAGAAGCGACGCGACGTAACGTTAAATGAAAACCGCGGTAGGTTCGCGCGATTAGGGCTGTCCGTTGGCGCGGTATAGCCGGTCCCAGAAAAAGTCAATTTATCAACGTAAATAAATGAAAAACCGGACATCTATACGAGAAATTCGGCGAGCGGATGAAAAATGGTGGGGATTGATGGTTGGTTAAGTCACCGGGCTGCGGGCAGACATTTCATATTTTCACGTCAAAACCGCCATGTTTCAGGCCTCTTATCCTCCACGTAACTCTTATACACGTGATGGCTGAGAAACATAACAGAGATATGCCTATTACTCATACCCTGATAAGCATTGGATAGTTTCTCATTACGGCATGATAAACGCGGTCTTGCAGATTTTTGATGGATTAATGTTGTATACCTAATTGTGGGTTGGTTACTTATTATTCTCATATCCTGTCTCTGAAATGCCTTGATGGAGCATAGGTCTCAGGAGGACTAGAATTTACACCACAAAGGCAGGGAAGCAGGGTGGCCCGGTATCTCAAATAGGTAACGACATGAATAAAAGTAAACGGTTTAGCCGTTAATTTATTGTTTATTCATGATAATTAAGATAAGCCCGGTTGATCTGTGCCTCGTCAGCGCAAGGGTAGTCAGAGGTGTTAAACGAACTAGATCAGGTCAGTAGTAGAGCAGGTCTAACTATAAATTTAGAAAAAAAAACTAATTAATATCCACTCATTTGTAGAAGATGCACCATTGTAAGTACAACTTAGCAATTTTAGCTATACCTTGGTTATGTGTCAGTTATAGTAAATATTTGTGCCCATTGAGTTATTTGTTAGTTCTCGTTGTTATAACTAGTTCTATACTGCCGTCAAACACTTGTATCAGTTTACACCACCATTTGGGCAGACACATCAAATTCAAGCAGATCATTTAAGTTGAGAAAGCTATAAATATCTTTTTAGTGCATTCCTATCTTATCTGTAAAATTGGGATAAATCAAACAGCCAATAAATCAAGCATACTAAAAGTTGCTTTGTAATAGAGTACAAAAGAACCTGCACAAGTTCCATAATTACTCCACATGGTACCACAAACTTAGACCAGGGAGGATCTCGAGGTTTAAGACTTGTTTGTTCAAAATTTTGAAGGCGTTTGATAATGTTAATATATTTGCTTACGAAAAGGGGACAAATTTATAAATATCGATCAAAGATTACAAAAGATACTGAAAATCAAAGCTAAATTTGCATTTTTTTCCTTGCAACTGTGTGCCTTTTACAAACATTCAGGGGTTGCAATAAATCAAAGTACGCTTTAGCATTTTTTTTTTCAAAATTAATAAAGTATGTTGACTATTTTGATGAATTTTATTGTAATGTGATTAAATCGGGTAATGCCAGTCTAGATTTTAGGAAAACGCATTTTTTTTTTGTTAAATGATGTCTTGAGATCTTAGAAATAAGGTAGAATTCGTTCCATATTGGAAAAAAAAGTTTAACTGCTTATTTGATGAACATACGGCCAAGTGCCTAGCCGAGCGTACATGCAAAAAGTTTAGCGTGATAGTTTACAGCCTAGAGACCTATACGCTCTCATCTTATTTGGAGGAATTACATCCACGGTGTGAAATATAACATAAAATAATATAAAACATCCTCGGTACGTTCGTTGAACTGACGCTAACCGCACAATGTTATAGCTGTCTGATGTAACGTGTGTTGTGGCTTGATTAGTTGGTAAAAAATAGCAGAAATAATTAGTGACATTCCCGGAGTATATCGTGATCGAAAGAAGTGAAAAGGAATCAGCAGATATTCAAATAGAGCTAATATGACAAAATAATGAAAATAGATCTAGGCGACACTGCTCAATACATTCTGACCGATGAACAGCACGAGAATTGTCCACCTGGTTCATTTTCCCTTTCAAGTGGAAAAGTAATTGTGGATATTGCAGCAAGTATAGCCATACGTGTTGTCAATGATGTATTATCCAGCCTTATGACGATTCTGGAGGTATTATGTATGAGCATCGGGCGAAACTGCAATAATTTCTGCGCGAAGGCTGACGCACGACGCATCATGTTGTTAGAGCCATCGCTGGCTGATGCTGCAAAACAGGTCCTCAAAATCGAACAGAAAGAAACAAGAGGAGGAAAATATTAATTGGAAAAGATAATTACATGGTCCAGGCATCGCCGACTATAGTAAAAAATAACAATTCTATACCTCAAAGTTACACAATACTTTATACCGTGTTTTCTCAAAACCACATTTTTCAAACTGGCCGGAAAGATAACTTTAAGTGATCTGCGTCAATTCACTGGAAAGTACGTACGGATTTTACGAGAAGTTCGAAACTTTTTTGTTATAAACAATTTTTAACCTAATGTTGTACCTAAAAGTGATAATTTGTGTTCAAACGTTTTGTTTTAAAGCAGAATTTTCTAATTTCCGTACGTACTTTCCGAGATAATCTTATATAGAATCAATTTATTTTTTTGTTTTTCTGGCTAAGTGAAAAACGGCGTGGGAAATCGTTCCGGCCGTACAACCCCGTCCGGCGGAAGAGGTTCCCTTTGATGTCCTCTGACTTTTAATTTATTTTTGTTTTTTTTTTTATTGTGAGTATTACTCAAAATATTCATCTACTGTATTGTAAAAAATATACCTGCAAAAGCGGCTATATTTCTCGCGCTAGAGTGGCATTACCCCTAAAATTGATGAGTTATTGTACTATGTATTATTCAATTATTGTAGGTGCATATCACGTCAGTAATAATTTAGATTATTATAGTGGGAGGCGAGTTACTTCTAGGCGGAAAGTTGCCAGGATTTCACGAGTAAGCATAAGTAAGGAGTAATTAATAATGTAATCGGGCCTTTAGGCTTCACTGGGATCTGGAAACAAGAACAGCGCGGTCTTTTTGGAGAACTAATAAAATTAATGATTAATGAAAAGCCTTATTGTTCAGCCGTAAATTGAAACTCGGTGTACGCGTCACGAAAATTAGGATTATTATGTTGCTGTTGTCGGGCGGTCCAAGGAACACTGGAAGTGTAAACACGTTAATTCAATAATTTATATTATGTGTTTATGGGTGGCAAGCGGGCTTTGTTTAAGGTCGTACGTGTACATGAGAAACCAAACATTTGTCTTGCGCCAATGACGTAAAATCAATTTCAACGCCGAACGGCCACAGATTCATCTCAACTGCCACCGAACATTTTGTAACGTAATATTTGCAATACCTATTGCATTACAAAATACACGTGCTATGGGTTTATATGAATCAACTGAATTCATGACACATAGTTTAATTATTGTGTAATATTTGTTAGCAATTTGTTAGTATGAACAGTTGCTGTTCCGTTGCCCCACTACATGGTGTAATTTTAAATATAGTTGTCATTAGTACTGCTTGTAATGCTTGTTGACGCCAACTTTGTAAACGTAATATGATTAGTAAAAATATTTCACAAATATCGTCGTACATAGTTACAATAGGTATCACTTTATTTTTATGCTCGGGCTACCGCCTTTATGTGTTAATAAACGCGTTATCATTTGCCGCCCTTCTGATTGGTCAGTTAATGCGTTATATCATGATCACACTGAATTTTAACGCATTAATTTGAACATTACGGGTTAGGGCATTGAACGTTAGGCGTTAGTGTGGCCCGAACTTTATAGGTACTATGCTAAAAGTATGTGATTAAATACTGGTTTATCAATATACTGTATTTCAGCGAGAGTTGGCATGTGCGGAATCAATTTTCAATCTTTATCGTCCTGGTTAATTATGTATGTATATTTGCAGGAGGCGAAAAGTCAAGAGTACCTCTGGTCATCTCTCTGGACATCAACTAAGATATACGTTACGATTATTCTATGACCAGGAAAACATAGATAAGTATATTCTGTATAATGCTTGCATATAATATTCGTATAGGTTGACTAGTTTTGGTAACTATATCGTTAGTGAATTGATAACTTTAATATATCTGAATAAGTCTAAAATCTTAACCATTTGGAGATGTGATGAATTTCTGAGACTAATATCTGAAGGAAATTTAACGATTCAATTTACATTTCATAAATGCAATTGTTAGTTGGGTTTATTCAAAACTCCAATAGTTTTCATCCAGTATTTTATTCTTGACTACTAGTCAATAATGAACCTCTTCAGGTCAAACTGCGAAAAGACTAGACTAGACTAGACTAACCGTTACATAATCGTGGATAGCTACCAATTCCGTCTCCAGTCCCTAAAAATTGATATAAATGTTATTTAATATCTATCAATTATGCGGCGATTATGCAGAACGAGTTTTATCACTTCTCGCTAGCTTAATCGGTGCCACAAAACTCGCTCAATGTTTTTACAGTGTTACAGTTTTATTACCTTATTACACTGTCAAATACACTTACCGGTCATTTATGTCAGCGAGTAAAGTTGATTATCGTTCTATCGCTGTATGTTTTAATAATTTACCCCTCAAGCTAGCCACTCACTTGCGGATACATCGTAAAGATCGTCATTTTCACTTTATCATACGCAGTATGATAAACTATTGTAAACGTGCAGAAAAAAAGTAGATTTTTGCGGAAATAGGTCGGTTTGGGTCTCCTGATCACTTTTGACCAAGGTACAAAAAAATGTCTCTCTGTGTGTGTGTGTGTGTGTGTGTGTGTATGCGTGTATGTGTGTACTCGATTTTTGTGACGACGATTCCGGAGAAACTGCTAAAGGTATCGGGACGAAAGTTCATATTTAGAAGTTTTATGAGCAAACTTAGAGCAAAAAAGCTAGTGGTTCAAAAGGGTCCAAAGGAACTGGATGTTTCCTCTGAGCATTTTTCAGGATTTTGCAAATGAGGTGCTTTTTCTGTAATTTTGTTCAAATAGTTAAATAATACACTAAAGTAGAGGAAATTTAAAGTTATCCCGTATTTGACTATTATACACGTACGAGGAATAACTTGCAATCGCTGTCTGAATGTTCATCATGTTTGAAATTATGCTAAGGGCATAGCTGAAGCAGGATATACTCTTAGCTAGTCCGTCCAATGGTGTTTCCATTTAATAGCCGAATCTAGCATGATGCCAAGATACTTTGCCTGGTTGGTCGAGGTAAATACCGAATTTTTGTATTATATAACTAACTCTTCCTCAGATTGTAAAGAAAATCTCATAATTGTAATCCACTTCAGATATCTGTCCCGATCTGACGTCCTCGTACATTTCCCTTTTAATTTGGCACATATGTTTCAGATGTTGGTGAATCCAAGGATGATTATATTCCGGACTCCAAAAGGACTTTTTCGAGCGATTAGAAGTCATTGCAGTCTGAACGGGGTGTGAAAGTCGTCCTAAGTTCAGCACAGCATTGTGTCAAGTTGTTGGTTCATATCAATAGAACTAAGGTCTTGAAAAATTTTGATGTCTTTTGTTTAGTATTATTTATGTATGTTTTTGTAATTAATTTGTACGACATACGCCAATAATTTAAGTAAATTGAAAAGTCAACGGGAACATCACAAACGCCCAAGGTCACACATTTGTCATTGCGAAACGTGCCAAAATTTGAATCGCTAGTTTCCAAACGCAGTGAGATTTAAACTGTTATGCATGTACCTGAAAACAAAAGTGTTCGCGGACTCGAATAGACGCGAGCTGAAAGGGATGTGGATATCAGCGGGTGTGTATGTTTACCACCGTAATAACAAACGCATGAAAAAGATTGCGGGTTATTTATAATGCACAGTAATGGGTCTGTAAAGTATTCGAAAAATAACAGCTGAAATCGATGAGTAACTCTCAGCTCTCGAAAAAAAGACTATCTTCTACATGTGTGTATGTCATTATAATAGTGTTATTTTGCAATTATTTGATGCGTCAATTGAGTTATCCATTGCCTATATACTATGGGTGGGGGTTGCAATTGCGGTTTGGCAGAGTTTAACTTAAACTATCGTTAGGCTCCATATTCGCGCTATGTGTAGCCTTTACCATACTCCGCTAAACCGCAATTGAAAAACCGCCCTATATATTTTAGCATTTCTACGAATAGACTATATGTTATATTATCTATGGTTTTAAATTGACGTTGCTAACTATTCTTGTCTGTTGTAGGCTGCTACAATGGGTGTGGCAAATTTATTTAATTAAGTTACTTTTTGTAGATGTTATATGTTATTGGAAGTGAACAGAAAATATCTCACTAACTAATTCGTAATTTTTTAAAACAGCAGAGTGGGAAGGTAACCGACACTGCTATGGTATGTTCAAATACATCGTAATTTCCTAATATATGAGAGATAAACTATATTTTAAGCGATCTACAAATAGCGCGTCGACCATAACAACATTATTACAGTTTGATGGCTGGGGTCTTGCACAGATTGACTTAAATAAATCGTTGTTTGATTGGTGACAAAAATATATTTATTTGCTACAAAGAATGTTTATTTGAGGCTTTGAGTTGTTTTATTTTTACTCAAATTAATTTTTTTGAAGTAAATAGAAAAATATTTGTCTCTAATTAAACAACGGTTTGTTTGAGTTAATCTGTGCCTCTATTGTAACAACGGCTTATTTGACTTGAACAATATTTATACCAGTGTAAAAATTCTGCACATTGCAACTAAATTTTCACAAGGGGGGCCAAAATTTGGAACACTTTGTTCTGTGGGACAAGTTTCACAATTCGGGACTATCCCGCTCAATTCGGGACTATGCCGATCAATTCAGGACGGTTGCACCCTAATGTAAAAACAATTTTTGGAGAGAATTAAAAGATCAGCAAATTTTGTTGTATCCCTTATTGTCGGGGAACGAATAGGAAATAATTTATTATACTATGCCCTATTACCTGTTTTATTCAGTTTTATGTATCCTGTTAAAAACAATATAAACCTATGATACACCCTATTTAATATATAATGACGTTCAGCATTGACCGGATGGAAATCTGGTAACCCTACGCTAGAGACTTTCGAAATCGAACCATTTAGGAGGCAATAACTGGAAAGGCAATTAGATTTTTGTATTAGATTACTTATAGATTAAGGTCTGACATTTCTACCTACAACCTACCTATAAGTCCTAATTAGCTATATGATATATCATATTTGTTGACCTGTTATACTCGGTCAAATGATAAGATATGCCGGCGGTTCAGGGTGAGCTGAACGTGAATATAGGAGTACGAGACGCGTTCCAGGCGCCGCACAGTGGGGTATTTGACCAGAAAACCTGGCCAAAATTATGTTTTCACCTATAAGGGCTCTAGATGTGTAGTTTATTTATGTATAGCATTTTAACCTTCATACTAAGTATTTGAAGGTTAATAACTTTATAAACACAATAAAACACTTCAAAATACGGAAAAAAGCAAACTATATTCAAAATTATTCTTCACTGCAGAACACCTATTGTAAATTAATTACTGCTACAAGATTTTGCATCAATATTTTTTGTGATTTTATATCTATCTTTATATTTTATTTCTATTACTGAGTGAACTTTACAGAAATATATATGGCATGTCCTGTTGAAATACGATGCATAGACGAATTTAAAATTGAACAATACATGTCGTTTCTGAGTTATATGAGATACTATTTTTGGGTATGTTATGTTGTAAGAAGATCCTGAAAAAAGTTTTATTTTTAATACCAGTGGTAGAGGAAGAAAATGAAAGTTTCCATCGATCGATATTGTGGATTGAAACGGTACATACGCTATTCATGCTATTTTCCGTTCGATACATTCGTTTTAAGACGTGGTAGTAGAGGCAAATAAAAAGTATTATCTTTAGTATTATTTCAAAATTGTCTAATACTTATGCTTATTGTTTCCATAAACATTTTCGAAATTTGATCATCCTTCAAGCTGAAACGGTCGTTTTTTAGTGGTATGACCCTAATAGGCCTGTTTTGAGCCCGGATTCGCATTCCGCATGAACACATTTATCGAAAACGCCTAACCAGTCTCTATTCACAAACTTACTATTGTCTCTCATCAACAAGAATCCATTTTAAAGCTGTGAACTATGTATGCCAGTAGGTGCTTTCGATGTATTTTCTTGCCTTAAATATAAATCCGATTGGCTTCAAGCAACAAATTTCTAAGAAATTCATATACAAGTACAAAGTTAAAAGTTTTTTTTGGATGATTTTTAAGAGTCTAGGTCATCGGGGTTGTTTGCTATACATGATCTAAAACCTAAAAATATACGTACAGAACAGCATTTACAACATACAAGATGCATTGAACTTAAAATTGTCAATATCACGCTAACCGTAACCATTCGTATATAGCTAAACATGGTTAAATATGTTCTAAATTACCTCTACTATCACGGTTTCAAGAATTACATCAAATTACAATTGCATCAAATTACATATAAGCCGGTACATCAATTTTGGATTTTACTTGACAACGTGATAGAAATAAAATCATAAAAAACGCATCCGCACCTATCCGCAGCAGATTTTCTAGTAGTTGTAATGTCAAATATGTATACTATGATTTGAATCAGTTTCAAAAGCTTAATTAAGCTAAACACTAAACTAAAACACTCAAGTTCTGCATAAAAATGTTTTTTTTTTACAACAGCAAATGTTCTTGGGCGTGCAATAAACAAAATTGTGGGTAACTTTTAATCAAAATAATGTCGAATGAAAGTTCATACTTGGTTCTAAAGAATGTATAACAAAAAAATCACATTATTCCTTAAAACAAAAAGTCGCAACAGTTTTCAAGAGCGTCAACGTATGTGCATCTATTCAGCCATTTAAAGCTATAGTTCAGCCATAGTAAAATCTAACTTTTAGCTCACAAGAACACGTTGGCACAGGGCTCAGGTGAAAAAATATTTCCGCCTTTTAATACATCGGTCCCTTGCCTATTCTAGAAACTGGTTTACTTTTTGGAGTTTAACAATTAAGAAATTTGATTTATGGCCAGCTTTTTGGGTCAAATGTGCGCCGCCGTCGCGTCGGTAGGTACATATTCTCAAAAACTGGCTAAAATGGGGCAACATATTCAGATCTGCCAGATAGCTATGAACTACTTTATAGGTAGGTGAAAATACGAGCCCTAAGTTGTTGTAGGTCATTGATAGGATGCAGTAATATTAAATGTCGGAAGTGTCTTGAATACGCATGTGGAGCTTCGGTGGGTGTTGACATTCCTCCAGTTCCCGGGATAAAGGGCAACACCGGCAAACAATGAGTCCACAGGTCTATTCCATCATAACGGGGCGGTTTCGCATGATGGAATCGCCGTTCATCGCTCAACGTTTACTGTCAGAAGGACTGACGAACACGTATTCGATGATATTAATTTCACACGTCAGCGACCGCATTCATAAAGGCGAGTGCCGTTTGTGGCCACCCCGCAGCACAGCCCGCTCCAACTATCACTCTCCCTTTGTACGAAATACTGAGTTTGTGCCGTGTGCATGCACCAGGGACGCCTCCAGCGGTTTGCACATTCGGATTTTGCTTATAGAGAGTACGGTGACACACGTTTTCAATGCCGATAAGGTAATGAAGATATTTCTTGGACGTTGCTGTAATGAAATTGTACACATCTAATGTAATTTCAGCGACAAAATGTCGGCTATAGAATGCACTATAAATGCAGGCGATCCATGTAAAATGGCCAGCACATCAAACGCACCCTCAATCCAATTTTGGTCAACTTTGATGTTGAATATCTAATTCAATAACAATACTTTGGTAATCTAAAACTTATTTGCTTTGATGGTTTAAAACAGTGGTGGCAAACTTATTTATTGGCGCGGGTAACAAAATTCTGATCTGAACTTAGGAAACTGAGGTGATTAACTGGTTAATTTTTTATTTTAAAATAAAAACCATAATGAATTTTTTTCTAGATTTCTTTTTTCTGGAAACTTGGTATCGTTTTTTATAATAGGATAATGATATTTTGAAAAATGCAGACTTAGAAAAATACCACAAACCCGCAACTAGGTATTTTAGTAACATTTGCTTAAATTACATATGAAAATCTAATGTAGCAGCTTTATTATGGTTGTTATACCATGCTGCTAATACTGTGTTAGATCAACTTCATTAGGCTGTTAATTTTTGATATGTTTGGTGAGTCACATCAATATTTTGCATTTATCTATGTGTACGCGTGCGAAGACAAGAGGAGATACCAAAATAAATAAAAAAAACATATTAAGGATTTTTGTATCAAACATTTTTCATTTGAAATTCAGAATTGCTTAAAACCTCCATTTACAAAGTTTCATGAACATTACAAAATAACTGTTTTTGACGGCTTTGGGAGCTGGGATATTAAATAAAACTCATACCTTTTCGCTGACGTTTCGGCTATATTTTTAGCCTTAATCTAGCTTAAAAGTATGTCACAGAACCACATTAAAATATATTAAAATAACACAACATGTGCCGGCAGACAGATATTTACTTAGGTAGTAACTAAATATGTCAAATCCTAAGTAAATATCTGTCTGCCGGCACATGTTGTGTTGTTATTTTAATGTATTTGAATGTGGTTTTGTGACATACTTTTAAGCTATGATTAAGGTTGAAAATATAGCCGAAACGTCAGCAAAAAGGTAGGAGTTTTATTTAATATCCCAGCTCCCAAAGCCGTCAAAAACAGTAATATATAAACCATTTCGGAGCGAGAACAAGTAAAAAAAGTAAACACAATTACAAAAAAACGTTAATTTTTGTATTTTTTACGGAAATGTTTCAAAATAGCTTATAAACTTGACTAAACCTTCATATGTCATGTTTAAAAACAATTACTACAGTACGCTTTTAAAATCAAACTACCCATTAAAAGATATCCACAAAAATATTTGTAAAAAAATTTATTTTTAATGTTTTGTTGTAAAATATGTATAATAATTCTTTCGCTCGGTATATGTTTAAAACTGAGGGATCAACCCATATGTGAATAAATAAAACATCATCAAAATCAGTTAAGCGGTCCCAGAAAAAATCAACATTTGAAATCGTGCCATTTGGTTATTATATACTCTTCTTGTTGTATGTCCTTTAAAAACAAAGATAATGACGTAAATCGAAAAACAATATGTTCAGACAATATTACAGTTGCATGCCACTTATTGCCTGGTTCTTATAGCTGGAAAATCCCTTATAGTGCTTCAAAAATCAGGCAAAAAAATAACTTAGTATATACAACATCATGTGTATACCAAAAACTGAAAATCGAAATAAAAACTCTTCATCCGTACTTCTTCTGGTACGGACGTACGGTGGGGAAAAAATAAACAATTTTGGAAAAAATATTTAATTATCCCCTAATTCTTTAGATCAGTTATTACAGAATTACCCACAATCTTTAAATACAAAGTTCTGTGAACATTCAAAAAACAATGAAATATAAATTTTTTGGGTTCTTATAACGTATTCACTTTTAACTAAAAAACAATACTACAGTACGCTACAGTATGCTTTTAATCTCAAAAACCCATTCAAATTATATTTACGAAAATATGTTAAGAAAATTGGGTTTTTTGATTCTACAAAATTTCAGAGAATGCTGTACATGTGTTGCTGGGCTATTACCAATAAAAGTCATGATAAAGAAAAAGACTCAAATGGTGTTATACTCTTCATGGGTGCAGTTGCATAACAAATCTTATATCTAATAAACACGGAATGGACAGTGTTCCATAAAAATCCGTTACTTTCATAATGGGAAATAAAATTCCGCTACGGCGAAAATTCATTTGGACGAAATATTTATTAATTCCACCTTTAAATTAGTATAACTAGACTAAATAAGTAATTACTAGTGACCATACACCAAAGTCTCTTGCAAACTTAATAATTAAAGAATATACCCAAATAGGGTTTCAAACTTTTTAAATTTTACTATATTATAAGAATACAATCTCACGGAGGGGTCGCGGGTCGTACCGTAGGGTCTTCAGGGCCGCAGGTTTGATCACTGGTATAAAAGCATTATCCGATATAACCTCTTACGATCAATTTTCGGGTTCTTTCGTAGTTCTTTACAGCTTTCAAATGGTACGTTCCAGGAAAACCATTTTTCTAAAGTTGGTGTAACACGACTGATTGTGTGTAAAGTACGGTCACTTGTATTTGGGGCACATGTATTTGACTGATACGAATATTCAAAAGTAAAACTTTTATGCAAAATAAAAAATCTGATGTGGCCAGGCACATGACTTTATCATACAATATATAAAATTAATAGTTTAGCTGCATGAGATTCTAATTGATCGAGATCGATCGTGCCGGCATTACAGTAAAACAAGTTAGCCAGGATTTGAACGATATTTTAATAATAATGACACTACCTACTGTCAGAATGAAAGTAATTGTCGAAATCGTAGCTAACTAAGTTTTAATGCAGACACGATCTCGATCAAAAAGAATTTGCTCATACAGCTAAACTATTAATTTTAGCAAAAAATGTCATACACATAAACTATACAGAATTTCCTCTCCTTTAATTTATTATTTACCTATTTTGTCGAAATTATAGAAATAGCAGCACATTTGCAAAATCCTTGTAGATGTCACATCGGTACCAACATACTAAAATAAAACTACAGTCATTGCTATACTTTATTTACAATTTTCTCAATTTATCGTTTTTAGAAGTAGATATAAAGACGGGTTGATATTTCTTATCAACAAACAATCAAATTGGTGATCTTATTTCATTTGAAATTTGTATTTTCTAATTTGCCGCACTAAAGCGACAACGTTCCATAGCGGTTCTCCAACCTCTGATGAAAGCAGCTGTTTTCGAATGTGACAGCACAAAAAAAATATTTGTCAAAATCCTGGCTACTATGTAGTGTCATATCAATGCAGATGCGACCGATCTCGATCAATTAGAATTAGCTCTTGCAGGTAAACTATTAATTTTACCAAAAAATGTCATAGGCATAAATTATTCAAAATTTCGTCTACTTTAATTTATTATTTATCTATTTTGACGAAATTACAGAAATGACGGCTCATTTTTAAAATCGTTGTAAAATGCCTAGAGTAAATAGCCAGTTCCTTTGGACCATTTTAAACCAAAAGCTTTTCAGCTCTAAGTTAGGTCATGGAACTTCTAAATATGAACTTTCGTCCCGATACCTTCAGTAGTTTCTCCGGAATCGTCGCCACAAAAATCGTTTACACACACACGCACAGACACACACACACACACACACACACACACACACACACAGACATTTTTTTGTACCTTGGTCAAAAATGTTCAGGGGACCCAAAAAGACCTATTTCCGCTAAAATCTCAATTTTTTTTTCGGCATGATTACAATACTTTAGCATACTGCGTATGATAAAGTAAAAATCTGATGTGGCCAGGCACATGACTTTATCATACAATATATAAAATTAATAGTTTAGCTGCATGAGAATCTATTCTATTGAGATAATTCGTACGTATTGTCAAATCATCAGCATTTGACACTACCTACACTACGTCATTAGAATAATAGTTATTTATGTCACAAATGCCGAAAGAACGGAATAGCGCGACGAGCGGTGATGCGGCGCGTCACCGAAGGCGGTGTGTCGCCGACGCATGTGACCGAGTCGCGCTATCTAGTTTTTGGCAGGAGCGACATCAACGTTTATTGTGTTGCTTTTTAAGAAATACGTATTTAAAAAAAAATAATTAAACGATTTCTGTATAGTAAATGCTAGGTTGGTACCACTTTGACGAAACGTCAAGTTTAAAGGTGCGTTCCGATTGGTAGGTAATGGTAGCTAATGGTGGTGGTAGAATACGAAATTATAGTATTTCTTACATATCGTGATAATGACACATATTAGTTTGCATGTACATAAACATGAGTCACTAGCAATTTTCTATTGGAAATACTATGACGGCGTCTGCTACCACTGTCATTATCACTAATGAAAACGCACCTTAAAATGTAATTCAAATTCTGACAGATTTATATTTGTTCATGGCACATCCCTACCAACATACTAAAATAAAACTACACTCATCGCTATACTTTATTTATAATTTTCGCAATTTATCGTTTTTAGAATTAGATATAAAGACGGGTTGATATTTCTTATCAACAAACAATCAAATTGTCGATCTTATTTTATTTGAAATTTGTATTTTATAATTTGCCGCACTACAGCGGCAACGTTTCATAGTGGTTCTCCAACCTCTGATGAGATCAGCTGTTTTCGAATGTAACAACACAAAAAAATATTTGTCAAAATCCTGGCTACTATGTAATTTCATATCAATGCAGATGCGACCGATCTCGATCAAATAGAATTTGCTCTTGAAGGTAAACTATTAATTTTACCAAAAAAATTCATAGGCATAAATTATTCAAAATTTCCTCTACTTTAATTTATTAATGAACTATTTTGTCGAAATTACAGAAATGGCGGCTCATTTCCAAAATCCTTCAAAAAGGCTTAGAATAACCTAAAAAGATAAACTATTAATTTTACCAAAAAATTTCATAGGCATAAATTATTCAGAATTTCCTCTACTTTAATTTATTATTTAACTATTTTGACGAAATTAGAGAAATAACGGCTCATTTGCAAAATCCTTGAAAAAGGCTTAGAATAAACTACCAGTTCCTTTGGACCCCTTTTAACCAAAAGCTTTTCAGCTCTAAGTTAGGTCATGAAACTTCTAATTATGAACTTTCGTCCCGATACCTTTAGTAGTTTCTCCGGAATCGTCGCCACAAAAATCGTTTACACACACACATACATACACACACACACACAGACATTTTTTTGTACCTTGGTCAAAAATGTTCAGGGGACCCATAAAGACCTATTTCCGCTAAAATCTCAATTTTTTTTTTCGGCATGATTACAATACTTTAGCATACTGCGTATGATAAAGTAAAAACTTGTAGTCTATACGTATAGGTCTCATTTAATTTGTACTAAAAACCACATCCGAGGAAAACCTGTCGTTATGACAAAAAAATGATATCCTCTTCAGACACAGCATTCATTTTGTTAGTCATTTGGTACCTATTGAATGTCAGATATGTTTACCAACAAATTAACACGAAACGTCAATAAAAATACAAAATGTCTACATTTGAATTATCACCTACATTGACTACATTGATTTATAATGACCTTAGTTGCTTTTCCACTCTGTATATGTAATCATTTCTTTAGTATGTGAAGTTTAACAATGTTAATTCACATTTTTACTGGGTTTTAACCTAGAATTGTGTGTGAGAATTGTATAATGTATAAGTGCGTGCGCGCGCGCGTGTGTGTGTGCGTTGCTCCCCTTTTTATGTCTTAATGCGTAGGGCCGCTCCGACATGATGCGATGTAGGTTGGTTATGAAAACGTGGGCAAACTAATATTGGATCAGTGTCAACATGTTGGCGGAATGAAGGCCACCCTTTGCCAACGTTGGCCACACACATCGCATCATGTAGGAGCGGACTAATCTTTGCAGTCTCGTATTTATGTCCGACGAGTGAGCAGTGGACGTTTTACGCTTTACTTCAATGGACAAAAGCTTATCACGAACTGGAGGGTAACTTAGACAACGACAACTGTGTTGTTAAGTTAAGATTTCTGCAGAAGAATCAGCACCTGAACAACAGTCAACTAATTACTAATTAATGGAATATTCGAAAATCTGTCTTATAACTTATTATAGAAGTTGATTCTAAGATCGACCGTGCAGTTTTCCAAACGATAAACAATTCTATTCGTTGCTACTAACCAAATTACGCACAATAACACTGTAGTGTTACTTGGTGTACACCTATGCCAACGGTGCAGAATATACGACCATATTTTGTTTAGGAAACTAACTCAAAGCAGATGGATGCTATAGCATTTGCTCGATAATAAAAAATATTTTTTTAAACGTATTTACTAATTTATTAAGACCTTCCGTTCTATTAATATCATCTTATGTACAAAAAACACGTACGAACTTTTTGCAACCAATTATCAACTTTTCAAGTCCGGCTTCAAACATTTCGGCAAATCGGTGGAACTGATTACCCCGACTATGCGAGGTATTTCTGTAATAGTATTAAGTAAATACTGCTTTTACACTCTTGTTCGAAACTTAGTGCTCAACAGTACTATCGGTTGGAAATGTATTGACGCCTGTGTTTGGATGCTCGTAACTCCGCAATGACTCAACAAATAAAAATTGAGATAAAGTTTGTCAAATTTTTCCGCCTATCGGTTTAACCATGAGCGCGAGAGAAGTAAATAAAGGTACCCGATTTTTGCGATTTTAAAATAACTCTCGAACCTTGTTTATAACCTTTATTGCTAGAACATTTTGAAAATGCAAAAGCCACTCTGTAGACAAGATCTCTCTCGCACTCCTGTCCAAACCTATGGGCAGAAAATTTTGAAAGACTATTATTTTATGTAGGAATGATTCAGGAGTATGACACAATTTATTTTTTTGTGTAGATGTTCCAGAGTGACGAGCATCCAAATACAGGGTTTAATACTTTTGCAACCGATAGTAGTGTTAACTGTTTGCTATCAACTATTGGAACAGAGCAAACCAGAAGTCCACGATTGTCGGTTTGATTACATTAATATAATCAAAGAGCCATTAATAATGACTACTTGTTATTTCCCATTTTTAAACTTCATATGTGTTTGTAGAAAAAAAAAAAAACAGATCGAATGAACTTGATTTCATAAAGATTAAATAGCCTAAATTGTTTAAATCTTACAATGGCGGAGGCGCATACATTACGCTGCCTGAGACACCTAATGCTGGAGCGGCCCTGGAAACAACCCCAACGGGCAGTAGGAAATACTAGCGGTACACTGTGCTGGTGTTCAGATTGTGCGTTAATTATTAATGTTTCAGAAACAGAGCCCGAGTCATATGTTACTGTTATGTACCTCAAAATTGCAGACGTTTGTCCGCGAGCGAGGCCATTAATATTGTCCATGTACGGTCATCAAGAACACTGCTAAAACGGATGTCGGAAATATTTCGGAAGGTTTCAAATGATGTTACTGTTTTCTCCCGCTAAAAATGATCAAATCATTTAGCGGGGCTACAGCAAAGTGAATTTATTGGAATTAATCATCATCTGTCGTATTATTAATAGCTTATTTGAAAAAAAAATCATACATTATAAAGAAGATAGTATTATGACATATAAAATGGATGTTCTTAGTCCCTCTGTTCTTGCAACGGGGTTTGGATAATGGTGGACATTTTCCGAGAATTAACAAATAATGTAAAATTAAGAAATAAGTAATTTTATAACATTTCTTCCGCTGTCGTAGTGTTTCTTTTCAATGCACCATCTGAGATCGATATGTGTGCTGGGGGTTACGGATTAGTAGACAAGACAGAAAAAACAATTAATATAGTGCGTAAAGAACATCTATGCGTATACAGTGAGATCAAAAATGACCGGTCGTATGAAACGGGGTTTAAGTAAAAATGTGCCATATATGCACCCAAATAGAACCCTATTTCACAAAAGCGGACAGGTCTGTTATTTTTGATCTTACTGTATTAGCAAAATAAAAAGATAATTGCCTATATCCATAGCAAAGTTTATATTTAAATTCAACTTAAATAAAAATAAAAACCTCTCCGTGTTTGCTCTGCTTTATAGTACTCGAGACATGTTTCGATCCTAACAGATCATCATCAGTCGGAAATTTACAAATGAATTGAAAAAGTTAATCAACTGCACTTAATTCTAGGACTTGGGTTACACAATATTGTATTATACTATAGTTTGTATTTTTGTGATAGAAACTACTTACAGTCAGTTTGCAGAGTCTAGGTAGTCATAATCCGCATTGCCATGCGGAATTTTAACCTTATTCTATAAATCTGCATTGTACGTGTATGCAACCGATGTTGTGTGTGTGCATTGTATGTGGTGGTATATTAGTCGATTTTATTGAATTTTAAATCGCATTTATGTAAGTAAACAGGGACCTTTTATAAAATTGTAATTGGTAGTTAATCAGTTCTGTTTGTGTGTTTCTGTTTTGTCTTTCTATTTTCAGCGGCTCTAATATGTCCATCTTAAACCCTTTGACTCAGCCCATCCCATAAATCATCAACTCGCCGCTTTTCAATATCATATAAACAGACTAACATACCCAATCACTGAAAAAGCAAAAACAAAACAACTACAATTCATATATGATCTAGCAGAAGACAATGGGTTTCACCAAAAAGTATAAGGTCTATAATAAACAGAGCAAAGAAAAAACAAGATCCACTCTACACAAATGAAATACCTAATAACAAAAAACCTACAGACATTTCACATAACAAGATGAATAGAAAGTTACAAAAAACATTAAACAAATATAATATTACACCAGCGTATAGTAACCCTAACCAAATAATTAAACAAATATCTGGACATAAATATGAAAACAAAACAAAAATGGGAAAAGGTGGTAATTTCTCTATTAATTGTACTAATTGCAACTCAGTTTACGTGGGACAGACAGGAAGATCTCTAGCTAAGAGAATAACAGAGCATGCTGATCAAGTAACATCAAGCGTATACAAACGTGTCACACAAACTGGACACAAAATGGATTATACGAACGACATCCATAAATGCAATAAAGGGTTTAAGATGGACATATTCGAGCAGCTGGAAATAGAAAGACAAAACAGAAACACACAAACAGAATTGATTAACGACCAATTACAATTTTACAAAAGGCCCCTGTTTACTTACCTAAATGCGATTTAAAATTCAATAATATCGACTGATATACCATCACATACAATGCACACGTACAACATCGGTTGCATACACGTACAATGCACATTTATAGAATAAGGTTAAAACTCCGCATGACAATGCGGATTATGACTACCTAGACTCTGCAAACTGACTGTAAGTACTTTCTATAACTAAAATACAAACTATAGTATAATACAATATTGTGTAACCAAATTTAGATTAAGTCCTATAATTAAGTGCTGTTGATTAAGTTTTTCAATTCTTTTGTAGAATCCCGACTAATGATGATCTGTTAGGATCGAAACATATCTCGAGTAGAATAAAACACAGGAAAGAAGAAGAGATTTTATTTTTATTTAAGTTGAATTTAAAATAAAAAGATATAAATATTTCTGCTCAGTAAAAACAGTTAGTTGTCTACAGAGGAGTGTTAAAATATTCGATTTGCGCGTCGTTGGATTTAAGAGGAGGATTCCGGTTTTCTGAAGAAAAGAAATCGATTTTTTATTCTATACGTTATTTTATTATTTAAGGGTTTAAGAATGTGAGTACCAAGTTTCAAGGCAAAATTCAAGGCAAAAAAGTTATAAGCAATTAGCCGACGGCGCGGCGTGCAGGTGCCAAAAATACGGAGCGCGCGGATCGGTAGGATCGCGCGATTAATAACTTTTCCGTTCGAGTTAAAATGTTTTCAAGCCAAGAAATTTTGCAATGTGTGGTTTCTTATTCTGTGAAATTCTCTCGTGAAGAGTCGTGGATAAGAAACACTCAAGAAAAGCTCCTTCATGTGCTGATAGACAACAAAAAAGAAAATTTTCTGGGAATTCACACTCGTGAAAGAAAAGCATTTGCTAGTACGTCTGCCGATATATTGTTGACAGCGGAAGATAAGGAAATTATAGTGCATGGGTTTGGAGACGGGATATGGAAGAAGACAGGTTACACTTCCGTTGTATGGGATCACAGTACTTATGGAGAAATATACTAACAAAGTGGAATTTTTGTGAAATTGCCGTGAAATTTTCCTATTGTCATGCCTGTGAATTTTGGGAATCAGAATCTGGCAACATGCCATTTGTATCGATGTACATACAGACAACTGTACTGCGAACATGATGGATCAGCGGGAGAAATAGTAGATTCTACCAGACAGATTCCGCGGGGCTGTGGGTTGGAGCGCTGGGCCCGATGCAGCTTGTACATTGAAAAGAATAGACAAGTTTCTCTGGTTTACCAATCAGAAGACATCCAGACTGTTGATAAATGTACAACGCTGTGTGGACCCAATTTTATCATAAGATATAGACGAATGAATATCCCCAGCATATGTACTGCCCTGCGGGATCACAGAGTTGATACAAAAACCGAAGACGAGAAAACTCTGGATGAATTCAACAACACTTGATAAAAATGTCGAAAAGGCCACCAAGCCGATATACAACAACTTGTCGTCGAGAGAGTTGCTAGAACGGTGTTTCGGTGGAGACGCTCAAAACAACAACTTAAGCGTCAATTCTTCTGTCTGGTGCCTCGCACCCAAAAATCTTTACCGTGGCTTAAAACCTATCCAAATTGCAGCTTATGCAACAGCAGGAATTCATAATACAGGCTTTTCTACCGTCCTTAAAACTATGGCAACAATAGAAATCGTTATTGGCACGGAAACGAAGATATTTGCAAATGTGCTCGATAAACAGCGTCTGGTGAGGACGTAGAGACGTGCTCTGGATGGTGCAAAATAAGCTTAAACCAGGCATAGAAATGAGCAAAAGTTTCAAAACATATTCTACGAAGTGGAGGAAGGAATAAAGTATGGCCCTGGAATGACATATTAGCATAAAGATACTGTAAGTACTCGATGTCACGTTATAAACTGTACTTGAAAGTTTAAACGTGTTGTTCTCGAAACAGTTTTTTTCGCCAACGGTTGGCATGATATTTTGAAAACTATTTGACCGACTGACTTTAAAATTGAACTGATTGTTCAGTAAATATCCCTTTATCGTCTGTTGAACCAGAAATACAGTATGTTATGTCCTTTTTTTCATAGAGAAAACATTGTAATTCTTTTTGAGAAAAACCGGTTTTTTGACTTTTACAAGTCAACATTTCCTCAAATATAAATATTTTTTATTTCTGGTTCATCAAACGATAACTACTTATGTATAAAGTAGCCCGCTATTCGATATTTTTATTTCAGATCATCTGGAGTAGCCTAACCATGCCAAGCAGTGACCGCGGATCTTCACGCAGAGTCATGGTCGCTGGTGGCTAGTGAGCGTGATTCATAATATTTCTTTATTATTATTTTTTCTAGATACTTGAAAAGCTAATTAATATTTGTGCCAAATTTGGAATCGATTTATTGCATAGTCTCGCCAATAAAAAATTCTAAAAAAGAGCGGTAATTTTAGAGGAAAAAAACGGAATCCCCCTTAATGTTTAGGCGACCGGTAAACTTAAATGAAACGCACAGTAGCACATATTTTAAAATAAACTGCTGTATCTTTGAGATAAATACACGTTCGATAATCGCGGGGTACATGAAAATAAACCAAATTTAAACCGGCGTAAATTTCAAGACAAATAGCGGTCCAATAAATCACTGAGCACCGATCGAGCTAACCGAAACAACCGATGGGGAAGATTTGTAATCGATTCTAGATAAAATATTACCCCCTTGCCAAATTCTCAATCAAAGTGATTGCTCCCAAAACGTAATAGAATGAAATACTATGCACCTCATTCCACAAAAAAAAAAAACATATCTGAAAAATAAATTAATATCTTAATTATATTAGCACTTTTTTGAAGTCAATAATCTCTCGCGTAAATACGAAACTACCACTTATTTCATTCTCTCTGCGTTAGAGAGATCTCTTGTGCCGGAGTGGATTATTAATTTCACATTTTTTGTGGATATCTTCCCATTTAAGATTCAAAGGAGTGATGTGATTTCATTTGATATTACACAGAGTGGCTGTGGTGAAGGGATATGACATGAAATCCAACAAGAATATGCTTTGAACTTGTTATTAAACTATTTGTAACTACCTCAGATATTTGTATAGAAACGTCTCAAAATTGATTTTCCTACTTATCTGGCCGTTGATTGAGTGAGTAAATTTAGAATTCTCTTCATTGTATCTCAAACTGAGTATAATAAACCCCTCGACACAGGAGCAAACAGTAATTACAACAGATCGTTAACAAACGAGCGGTTACCGCCCTTCTATCAAAATAAAGAGAATACGTTATGTTTGACTTTGTTATATCTAAACCTGGTAGGGGAATCCAAGGAGCGTTGGTTACGTAAGCATGCGATGAATGATTGAAACAGGATCAAGGGAAGCCGAGAACGGTATGTCGAGTTGCGATAACGTATTAGAAATTCATTCCCTTCCTGGTAGGAAGTCATTGAGAAGATAGGGGAGGGATTCTTGAGGGGTGGTTCTTGCGTTGCCATATTTAAGTTTTGCCGACGTCGACGTTGTAGTAGGCGCAAAATTGACTTTATTATGGGACGAAGCGTAAATATGTTCCCGGTTTAACCCCATCATCGAAATTTGGCTTCTTGGAGGCGAGCTCTCCCTCGTGAACTCATCTACGATGCCTTTATGGATATATAAAATACATTTAATTCCAGCAAACTATAAATGAAAATACTATACATGTTACAGAGTTGGACTTAATCTTCTCGTCTGGAAATGGCCTTTATATTACGTGAACTAAACGTAATCGGAAGTAAAAGTGGTAATATTTTTGTAGATGCGAATAGATATTATTTTATTTGACAGCCTTATGTATTTAATATTGCAATATTAATTACTAACTTAATTAAATAATTCAATATAATAATTAGTTAGCATATTGCTGAGAATTGATATGGAATGGTAAGAGGGTAGTACTAAAAACAAAGTGGGTATAACATAAGACACTTCTTAACCTTCCCCAAGACACATCTCGCAAATGCTTAAGTTTTCGCTGCATGCTATTGTTTTTCTTATTAAAAAATTTGATACTAAGTCATGTTTTCAATGATTTGGTAAGCGGAAAGGTTTATCTCGCACATTAATACTTTGTTTCTCTTACGTACTTTAGACGCTTCTCTAGACCAATCACGTAAAAACACCAACTTGTATTGGAACTATCTATATACATTTTCCGTAGAGAATTAGAAGATTTAGAGATTTCCTAATAACGCTTATTGTCGGCTGATCTATGAAAACACTGAATTATGTCATATTTGATCGTGAATAACTTGCAACGCAGACACGATATCGAAGGAGACTTTTTTCACGTTATTTATAATGCCCAACCAAAGGTGTACACAACAATTTTTCCGGAAGTTTGCCGCTTTTTTCGTCTAATTTCTATGCACATTTACCGTTTGCAACACTTGGTAAACTTGCTTCCTTATTTTCTGCAGCGCATTTTTTGTGGTGTTTTTTAAAGAAAAATCCCAATCTGCTTGCATTTTCAGGTTATCCTAGAAATGGTTGAATGGCCAATTTGGTTGTCCAAATGTCTTCATTGAAAATATCAGTAACATCGAGATAATCACTTGCTAAAGCTGGATAACTACTATTATAAACATATCCAAGTCATTAATATTAATTGTATAAAAAGTAAGTCACGCTCCTGTATTAGTTATTGTATTATTAATCTATTATTATCTACAGGGCGAAAAAGCAACTTCGCATCAAGAAAATCATTAATATTAGTTATCATACAAAAATAATAAAAAATGTTTTAAATTTCTAAAAAATTTATTAAAAATAATCTTTAAGTATCACTGGCATTTACTAATATTACTCATAAGAGAAAAAAATCTGATGTGGCCAGGCACAAGACTTTATCATACAATATATAAAATTAATAGTTTAGATGCATGAGATTCTATTTGATCGAGCCAGGATTTGACAGATATTTTGATAGTATTGACAGTAGGCATTGGCATAAAATCAGCGTTTAACACTACCTACTGTCTTTAGATCGACAATATCTGTCAAAATAACGGCTGATTTGCAAAATCGTTAAAATTGCATCCAGTTCCTTTGGACCCTTTTGAACAAAAAGCCTTTCAGCTCTAAGTTTGGTCGTGAATCTTCTAAATATGAACGGTTGTCCCGATCCCTTTAGTAGTCATACTATGTCTGATTAAGTAAAAATAAAAAATAAAATCAAAGAATTTTTTTTTCTAGATAGTTGGCCGCGACTTCATATTGAATATAATTTTTACTTTTCAACATCGTTTCTAAATAAAGTTGACCGATAACAATGAAAATAAAGGTACTTTACTCTTATCACAAATTCATATATTCTGAATCGCTAGGTATATGGTACCAAAATGTACATATTTGACGGTTGCCGTTTTGGTTTCATACACGCCGCCAACTTTTATAAAGAATACAAATTTCTGAGAAATGGATAAAAACGTTTTCCATATTATGCGGACTTTCCTGGACACACTGTATGTTAAAAATCAGTATGCTATCAACGACTGCAAACCACTCAGTTCTTTCTTTGCAATATTTCTGAATAGAATTCTTCTGTCAACAAATCCATTGAGCGATTGTAATTCTACCCCCTCCACAAATGCAAATAATGCATTGATGTGTCATTCATTGATATTCATAATATTCAACTGCTTTACATAACAACAAAATAATATGTTTGTTCTATGAAACGCCATGCATTGTCACTAGTGGAATAGAGGCATAACTGCATTGCTGAACAATGATAATATTTTATAATATAATATAGTGCTTTACCATATGTTTTTCGCAAATCACAATCAATTAATTAGCAGGTTGGTAGTTTATACTGAGGGTACATGGTGCCCACATACCTTATGGGGCTACATGGTGCCCCAGATTAAATTACTAACACTACAGGGACATGTTAAGGACACGAAAATAATAATAAATTTTCTATGTACTTTTTGCAGTTAGTTCTACGTTTTCGGGCTATGATGATGCACACGGTGAACCATCGGTATATAATAATATGCATGGTTACTACATGGGAAGAGAAATGGAAATATTGATTAAACATTTTTTTTAGTTTTGCAGTGGAATCAAATGGCATTGAAAGATTACAAAAACGCTCAATGATTTGCTTGTTGTAACATAAAGATGCATTTTATACCAAAGAACCGGCGGGAGCTAGCAGTAGAAGTTAGCCATACAATGTTTTCACCCGATTTTAATAAGTGATACGTCTTTGGAAACCCCATAACTGTCGTGTTTGAGGGATCAAATCATAATTACTATTTCCCATGGCAAATAGACAGTGAGTCATGATTTATATGATGCTATTTGCCTAGGCAAATGCATTTTCCAAAGCCGTTGTTAGGCAAATAGCATTTTGTTCATGAATCGATCGGTCACGTTTCGCTACGCGAAAGTACATTCCGTACGGGTGGAGAAGTCTCTCTCTTCCTTCCTCTGTCGGCGATCTTCATTTGTATAACAAAAATTCTTTGATCACAAGCATTGCCATACACATGGCAGCAATAAATATTTAGTAATTTGTGCCAATTTGATTCATACAGAGAAAAAATGATGACGTAAACGACTGGTTTTATTGAACAGAGTGTAACCCTAATCGCAAGTGACGTGAAATGTACGCCTTTAGACAAACTGGCGACGGTTGTGCGCATGACAGCATAGCGTTAGATTTTCATATTATGTGAGGTTATGTGGCTGTTGACAGTCTGTTGTCAGCGTTATTAACTTCATCTTCGTTCCTTATAGATTTCGCGTCGGTGAGAAACGTTAGGGATATTTCGGACGCCTCGGTCTTGAACGAATTAACCTCTGATCATCTGCCTGTGTTGATAAAGCACGGCGAACGTGGAGTACGGCCGCGTACAAGCAGACAATTCATATACGACACCGCTAATTGGTCAAAGTATCGACAAACAATAAACGAGAAAATCTCAATTAACACAAACATAAACGACAGGCACACACTTGATGTCGAAATTTAAAATTTCGCTAATGCCATTCAGACTGCAGCGCACCGAGCTATTAAAAGAACATCATTCGATCCATATAAGAAGCGAGAAACACCACAACACATTCTAGTTTTGAGTCACGATCGCAACACTGCACGCCGAGTATATCAATGATCGCGCCAGCCAAGGGACAAGGATATATACTATCATTTAAATTATACAGTCAAAACTGAATTACAACAACACAGAAACAAACTCTGGGCGGACAGATTAGGCAAATTAAGTACAGACGATAACACGCTTTGGGCACAAATTAGAAAACTCAAGCGCAGATTTCGACCTGACCCTGCCCTGCAGAATGATGATGGTTTATATTTGTCTGATGGGGAAAAGGCACATGCTTTAGTAAATTATTTCAGTGGGGTACATATACCAGAACCGGACACTACTCCAGACCCACTATAACATCACGCAGAGTGGAAGAATTTCTGATCGAAGAGCATAACCACCCGACGACGTCTTTTTAATTAAACCATCCATTTCCCGTTATATTAAAAGAAGTAGCTCTCTGAAGGCGCCCGGCGTAGACGGCATACAGAATATCTTATTGAAAAACCTGCCGAGAAAAGCCATTGTCCAGCTCACATACGTTGCGCGGGCTGTTGCTATCGCTGTCTTACTTCCCTGCATTTTGGAAAACTGCTGTGGTGCTTCCCATTCTGAAGCCTTCCAAACCTTCGCATGACCCCACTAGTTATCGGCCAATCTCTCTACTCTGGCCCTTATCAAAATTAATCGATGTGTTATCTATGAACGGATTTTGGCCCACTCAGAAGATCACCATGTTATTCCTGATGAACAATTTGGCTTCAGATCTGGACATTTGACAACCCACCAAATTACACGTGTAATTGCGGACGCTGTGGAAGGTTTCAACAAGACGGATCATACGGCTATGTTGACTTTGGGCTTTGAGAAGGCGTTCGACAAGGTCTGGATAATCGGACTATTGCACAAATTGATTACTAACAATTACCCCGCGTACTTAATCAAGTTAGTCCGAGACTATATCGATGGCCGACATATCATGGTCAGAGTCAACGATCAAGTATCCTCAAGTAAAGAAACTTTCTGCGGCGTACCGCAGGGCGCTATTTTGTCTCCTCATTTGTTTAACATATACATTTCGGACCCTCCTAAATTAAGAAACACGAAATTAACATTTTACGCGGATGACACGGCGATCTATGAGCGAAAAACAACACACCAACACACCAACTTAAAATTATTTTTATTACATTATATATAGTATTTACTGAGATATTCACTTGTTTGTGCAAATTGCGATATGAAGCATTTCTTGAAAGCTACGTAAAATTACATTTTGAGACATCGCCTTACAAAATTGTCAGATAATCACCAAAGCTAATTAATTGATGGTGATGAAAAAAATTATTACTCTATACAATATGATCCTATCATTTATTAATTGCTTAACATTTAACACATTTAAATGGCTTTTTCTGGTGTTTTGTAAGTGGAGCAACCTGTATATTATTTGCTGCTTGAAATGGCAATATACAGATATTTACTAATTTTTGAGATATTTGCAATTTAACGAAATTGTAATGTGCGATAGGGTGTTTGGTAGTTAAATGTAAAATGTTTAAGGTGTGATAGATGAACACTTTTATAGGATAAGACTATTTTGCCATGTCTGCAGTCGACTAGCTATCAACCCAAGTGACCTAAAAACTTAAAATTATAAGGAAAATAAACCCTAAATCCTGTACTTTTAAATGCTTTGATAGATATAATACATAAACTACCAGCTTTATTACACAATTGGGAAAAGTTATCTGCGTTCCATCTGCCTACCCCCACACATTTCAGCACAAAATAATCACCAGCAAGCAAATAACTAACAAATATAAATTTATTCTGCAGAGTAGCAGTTGCATTTTATAGCATTTGTAGCAAATAAAAACTAATTTATAGCCAGTTGTAATAGCTGCGATAGGAGTGAAACGCTTTTATATCAAGTTACCGTTACCGTATTTTGCATCTGTACCGTAATATAACATGGTAATGATACTCAAATTTTGTAATAATCGTAAAAAGAGATTTTATTAGTCCGTCGGTAGTTGTGTTTTTGCATTATCTAACATGACATTTGCAAAATTAACGAGTTGAATGGTAACAACGATAGTACTGATAGAGGCACAAAATACTGGTACAAAACACATATAAATTTGAGTGTATCTACCTATTTAGTTTCAATGAAATATACCGATGACAATAGCATATTTCAGTCGATTTTCTAGTAAAATTCATTTATCGACCACATTATAACGTATACAACAAAAATTCTTTTATATTAAGCAAAGTACAACCTTAACATGTTTAGGTGAATATTAATTAAATTTTGTATTAAAGGAAAGGACGAAAATAGATTAACTTACCAATAATGTGAAGATGATGCTGACGACACTGATGCCACAAATGGAGGCCCAATAGGGCATCCCTATAATGGTGTTCAACGCCACGCACGGTGTGAACACCGTTACGCCTTGATTCAGCAACTGTCTAATTATATATGTAGCAGAAGCTAAACACCGCACTAATCTTGAATTAAATCTCATATCCAAATACTGATACACTGAAGTTATACCTAAACTGAAATACACTGGAACGAACACGTAGCAAACTATTGGGTAAGCGAGTATCATTCCATACAGGGTCTCCCACATTGTACTACCCCTGTAAACCAGCTCAGAAGGATATCCTAAAAAAACACATTAATAGTATTTTGACTAATCGATTATTTATGGTTAATACCTAAAAATGATCGTACACCAAGAGTTCCTCGGGCAATGCTGAGCATCATCGCAGCCATTGAGACCTTCCCAGCCGCAAAGACAAAGTCCGCTTTGGTATTCTCCTTCGGACCAAAACATTTTGAGTAAACGGCCACGAATGTGCTTGCTATCACAAATATTATGAATACTACGTAGTCCCATAGTAAGCTCCGAACGTCGGTCATGTTGTGATCTGAAATTGAAAGATTACCCATTAGAGTTTGTTGGCTATCAGATGTATATTATTTTGATTTATGTGTAACGTTGTCATTTCTGGGAAGTCAATCCTGATAGCTATTCTACCAACTGTACAACAACAAACTTTACACATTAGTTTCTCAATAAAGTCTCTGGAATTGCACTTTTGTATTAGTTATCATTATCAGAGTAGTTCAGTAGCGTATGGCATATGGCGTATGGCAAATAAAAAGAAACAAAAAGATATTGAGAAGCTTTTGTCCTTCGTTTGCTGGTGTCAAATCGGTATACTATGAAACTTATTTCATAGGAGTACCTACTAATAAGATAGTACAGTAGAGCGTCGATAATCCGAACCTCGGTAATCCGAAAGTTCGCTAATCCGTACGCCAAAAAAGAAATAATTATCCATATGGCTTGAAGTAACTAACCAAGGAAAATCCATTTTTGTCGATTCCTGTTTTCAGAAAAATATTGCTTTGTTTTAGATCTTCTATCCAATACTCATATTTTCTGCTATATAGCTGTAATATTTGATAATCCAAACAATTTGATAATCCGAACCACCTTCAGTCCCAATTAGTTCGGATTATCGACGCTCCACTGTATATTATAACATAAGTTTTATAAGACAAAAATTGGCGCACGAGTTGGTTTGGGAGGACGAGCGTAGCGAGGAGTGCCCAAATGTAAATTAATATTACATAAATTTTCAAAGTTGCGGTTGTTATCTAGTTTTATATTCAACAGTTGGTAGTTGTGGTATAATTCACAAATACGATCGACGCGAGCCAATAGCGATTGAGATGTCAGCCTTTTTTGACACTCGACGTCAATATCATCAATCTTGGAAAACCAAACGTTACTAAAAGTTTGTGAGCTAGTGTTTTCATAATGACACCGAAAGCTGTTTTGTTAGTTGAGTTGAGTTGAGTTTAGTTGAGTTTATAACGAACGCAAAGTAGCAAAAAGTATTGTCAAATCTAAATGAACACTCTTTAAATGGAAACTTTATAAGCAGTAGTTTTGTTTTGTTAATTCTGTATTTTTGTATGTCTAGACCTTATCTACTGCAGGCGTTATTGTTCTCGTTTTATATTAGAAATATTTTGTCCGATAAAACGTGGAAAACTTTTGCCAACTTTGTTTCACAATTATTGTTTGTTTTTTTAATACGGTATATAGGAGTTTTCCGTTATTACGATTTAATGACAAAATTCATATTGTGTAAGCTGATATTATTTACCATGTATGATTAATTGAGTTAGGTTTATTTTAGTATATTATGTACACGTTCTGGGGATTTTAAGTCAACTGAAATTGCTTCTGAAAAATATTCATATGGAAATAATTTCATTTTTATTATTAATTTTACTTTATCATACATAGTATGTGGCGAAGAATCCGGATAAACTACTAAAGTTATCGGGACGAAAGTCCATATTTAGAAGTTTCTTGACCAAACTTAGAGCTGAAAAGCGTCTTGTTCAAAAGGGTCCAAAGGAACTGGATGTTTCCTCACTAGTTACCCAGGATTTGACAGATATTTTCGTTCTAGTGACAGTAGGTTGTGTCAAACGCTGACGTTTGACAATACCTACTGTCAATGGCATCGATATATCTGTCAAACCCTGGCTAAATAGTTTTATTTCAATGCAGACATGAAAGATCTCGACCAAATAAAATCTCATGCAGATAAACTATTAATTTTATATATTGTATGATAAAGTCATGTGTCTGATCACATTTTTTTAAATTTATTTTTAGTATTTAATAATTTTCTGATACCTAAACCGGCCATTGTTTTAGGTATAAGAAAATTACTAACAGCATGATATGCATACATATTTACCCATGCTCTGCAGTTTAGTTATATTAAATTTAATTAAATTTATTAGTGTAAGCTTCAAAGAAGTTACATTCGTCATATGAGAAACAATAATAAACCATTTATTCACTTAAATTCCAATGATGCTCCAAATACTCCTGAATAGAATAAAATGATTCGCAAAGTAAAATTTCTTTTAGTTTAGCGCAACGGTAATTCCTTGAATTGACGTGGTGTAGCATTGTATAGTTCTTCTTACAAGTATTGTTAGTGCTTTCTTGTGCTCTACAAATATTATGTTGAGGTATCACTGTTTGAATTTTCTTGCGTCTTGTGTCGTGAAGTTGTACTTCGCGATGCCTAGTTTATTTTCCAGCATTCTCGTGAATATAAAATAGTGATGCCAAAATGTACACAATCGGAGCCGTAATCTCGTCGTTTTAAACAAGATTCTACAACTTTCTCTCGGTCCAGCGCCCAATAGGGCTCTTATGGCTTCCGTCTGATGAACCAGTACCTTGACCATCTGTGATGACGATCCCCAGATTAGTAGTCCATACATGAGCCTGGAATGAACGGAACTGTGATAGGCCATGCGAGCTGCCTGGGCGTCGATCCTCGAACCATACGAAAGTTAGCGTACGGATATTTTTTCGTACGGCGTTATTCCACTTCTTCGCTAGTCGCACGGAGAATTGACAACATGGGACTGTGTATTGAGGCCCAGCGATGACCGGTAAGGTGGGGGATTCGCACACTATTTTCGATTACGGTATGCTCGAAATATTCACCGAGTGCATGTGCCTACTTTTTCGTATAGATTGCAAACGCCGGGTATATCCCGGTGAATGCTAGAGGCGCTCGGCGAATATTACGGTTTTGTCGATTTGTTACGTTTTAAACCGGCAAAATTGATAAATGTAATGTAATAAATGAATATTAATTATAATGGTATATTTACAAACATTACTTTTACGCAAAAATATATTTCTTAAATATACATTATGTACATAATATATATGTTGTAGGAAACGATGTAAGGCTATAAGTACGAAATGCTTTTGAATATACAGAGTATTTTGTAAGGAGCAGACCAAATTTATGTTTTAAAACTGTACCCCCGGATTATTTTCTCTCAGTTTTTGATATTCCATTACAAATTGATAAGTTTATTCGCTCGGAAGTTATAGGACAAAAAAGAGAAACATGATGAAACTGTAGTTAATAATTAAATGTAATTTTTGCTTGTATTTAGTTTTGTTTTTTAATAATTAAATTGTTATTTTGTTATTTAGTTTCTTTTTTGTTTATGAAATAATAAAAATAATGCATGAACCATCCTATATATTCGAAAGAACTTCAAATTTGTAAGTCATTTCCTAAACCATTCATTTGAATTATCAATCGGACACTTTTCAGAGAACGAGATAAGTTTCTTTTTGTACTTAATTATTCCTATACAAATACAACTCTTCATGCATTTAAACACAATTATATGAGAAACCAATCAATAAATAATTATTTATAAGTGACACAAGCGCAATTAAATTAAAAATAAATAAATTCTGCAACATCTTTTTTTTATGTTGAAACTTGAAAATCATTTACAATTGAGACTATTTGTTTATTTTATAAATTTTCGCAAAATATTAAATTGTGTATAAAACAGTTATACTATGAACATAATAATATATCGAATCAATACAAACAACAATTAATCAATTGTTAATTAATTGACAAACAATTTGACCAATGATAGAAAAATATGTAACATTTTCTAATGAACTGCCTACAATTTGATAAGTCGAGATATTCGACAATTGTAGCAAACAATTATGATTCTGCTTAATATTAGATTTACCTAGGATTTACTAGTGAATCGCACACTATGTTGCAAATGCTTATAACTTTTAGAATCAGTGTTGTATAACAAACAATTAATAAAATCCGAGTAGTTTTCTGTTTCCTAATAGCAACCTCATTTGACTACTCTAACAGTTTGTTAATATTATAGTTTGATGTAATAGTATGCAATTAGTATTTGTTACTATCTTTTGATGTCAACAAATAAATCAATTTAAACAATATGGCCATTATGTACCGTAATGCTGTTACCATTTAATTTACAATTTGAGATTTTTGCCATTTAAAATATTCAAACAAAATTACATCTCTGTTGAATAAAAAACGACAGCTCTAGGTTAAACAGTACATTTTTCTTTATTAAAAGTCACATAATATAACAGCAAACGGCCGACTGTACCGCTTTTATTTAAGATTTTCTTTAGCAAGTATGAATGTAGAGTTACCTAAATAGATCGGGAAGCCCATATATACAGGCAACAATAGAATGAATACCCATAAAAAATAGTTTACAACGAAATAATATAATTTAGACATACAAAAGCAACGAGTTTCCCTAAAATGTATTGTACATTTATACCTATATTATATTCACAAATAATATTCATTGGAATTCTCTGTCTGCATTTTTATGACAATGAAAATAAATACCATAACACCAAGAATATTTAGTTCCTGCAAAAGAAAATAATTCGTTCTTCGTAAATGTGGAAAATTATGCTATTAAATAACATAAGGTTAAGAGCGAAGGGGTCTTCAGACCGATTCGTCGATCGAAAGAACGACGTTGCCGTCATCTCCAACGCCCGGTAATCCGCATGATGTGTGGTTCTGTTCGAGAATACCAAAATTTGGTCGTATACGAATTCACCCAACTAGGCGGATAGACGTAGCACGGTTTTCGTCTGTAACGGTTGCCAACTTCGTTAAGCAAATATCAATATTATTACGTTTCATTTATCTAATTCGTATAAAAATTAACAAACTTTGTTCAGTATGTCACTGGTAGAAGAATTGGAAAAGGGAAATACAATCCAATGTAGTACACATAAATTGGTAGTGTAATCCAATTTCAACGTATTTACTAGGACATTTGTATTTCTGTTGTTAGAGGCCTTTCCTTCAAGGGTTGGTACCTGAATTTCGTTATATAACCCTATTTACGTCTCGCCGTTGTCGCCTACTACCTGCCTAATACAATACCGCGCATATCCACCCGCAGGGATGAGGGAAGCCAACTTCTCAAAAATTAACGGCGGATCTCATTCGAATGGTCGGACGTTCGACGATGCCACGGAGGCGCGCCCGTGCGGAATAGAGCTATTTCCGTAGACGGATTTTTAGTCACCCGTTCGAGGATAGAGGCCCTGGTACGTTGCCACTTTGCGGAATCTTCGAATAACGTAAGTTGGGTCCAATTTAAATGGTTATTAATATACAGGTATCCGCAAAAATTAGGCATAGGTCTATAGAAACTAGCGTATAACGCGACAACACTACCAACGTCGGTTGAGTGAGGCAACCAATTATAGTGGGACTGCCGACTGGGGAGAGAGCAGGTCTGGTCAGGTCAGTCTGGTTTTGCGTTTCGGCGTACATGCACGCAACGGCAGAAATTTCGCAGATCTAACAAAGTTTCATAACATTCATATGTTTGTATTCGCGATGTACCCTCCGCTAGAACAGCTTCAGATCATCAAGTGGTATGACGGTGGCAATTCGGCGCAACAGTACGTGGATTTGTTTGCAATCACTTTTGAAGGCATACTTATCCCGTGCAGACAAACCATTGTCAATATTGTGCATCAATTTGAAAAAGATCTTTGTCTAAAGAGCTGCAGTACTTGTCATCCAAGGGCGATAAGTCCACAAGAAATTGAGGCAAAAGAACGACGGGATGTACTAATCTGCGGTTCTGTAGTGGTTCAATTGTGTCTGTCATGATATATTGCTCGACAAATTGGAGATGTACGGTTTCAGGGGTTTGATTGGTGACTGGATGCGGTCGTATCTGACTGGACGCACTCAGTTGGTTTCGTTGAGTGCTGGTGACGTTGTCGTTAGGTCTGGCGTGGGTCGGGTTCAGTGTGGTGTGCCACAGGGTTCCATCCTGGGTCCCCAGTTGTTCTTATTATATATTAGTGACCTGGCGATGGGGGACCTGAAGGCCACCGTCACTCTTTTTGCAGACGATACAACGTTTACATGGGCTGGGGTTGGAGCGGAAAATCTTGAGGCTGACATAAATTCAGATTTGACCAAAATTAAATCATGGTTTGACGCCAATAAGCTTTGTCTCAACCTAGATAAAACAAAATATATGCTATTCCGCAACAACTTTTTGAGCCTGAGGCTCCATGTTGGAGATGAGTCGATCGACAGGGTGAACGCGGCTAGATTTCTTGGCGTTACTTTGGGTTCCGAGGTGGGTTGGACTGCCCATGTGATGGAACTGACATCGAAGCTGGCGTCGGTGTGTTTTGCGGTGCGTGTTGTTAGGGCTGATGTGGGTTTTGACGCAGCCAAGGTAGTATATCATTCCCTATTTGAGTCTCGGCTGCGGTACTGCATCGGAGTTTGGGGGTTCACATCCTCAAACTTGCCGACTGATCTCTTCAGGGTCCAAAAACGAGCACTTCGTTTCTTGTGCAAACGAAGTGCTCACGGCAGTGGCACCGTTGTCGTGCCACTGCCGTGAGCTTTTCACAGCCACTGGTATCTTGACTGTGTACGCTTTGTTTTTATTGGAGGTGCTCACGAGCGTCCATAGAGAGCGGGACAGTATGGGTGCGAGGGGAGCCTTTCACTCTCATTACACAAGGAGGCGCCGAGATCTTGCCTTGCCTAAGCCGACGTCGGCCCTCTGTAGAAATTCGCTGTTCTACATGGCCAAGTATTACTATAATACGCTGCCGGCACAAATTCGGGATGTAGCCTCCATACCGTTGTTCCGGCGCAGACTGAGAAATGTATTTGTAGCTGAGGCATTTTACACGCTAGATGAGTTCCTGGAATTTAACTGGAATGCCAGTTAGATAGTTACGTATATTTATTTATGTCTTTTCTCCTAAAATTGCGCATTTCTGACAAACCTATTGTGAACATGTTATTGTACCTTGTAATTTTCTGTAATATTGTATTATACTCTGTGTTTCTATTTTTACTTTTGTGAGCTCTGAATTGTACTGTCTTCTGAGATGGGTGAATAAACTTTACTTACTTACTACTAGGAAATCCACTCGAGAGATTAGCTAGGACTTGGGTATTGGTAACAAAGCCGTTGCTAAGGCTCTGAAGAAGGGTGATATCCGGAGTTATAAGTACTCAAAGACCCAGGAAACCTTCGCAGACGACAGAATTCGTAGAATGGAGTTTTGTGAAACTGTAATGGAAAAGGCGAACGCAGACGAAAATTTTATACAAAATATTATTTTTACAGACGAATCGACTTTTCCGTTACATGGTAAAAATAATGTTTCCATTCTTCGATATTGGGCCCAAGAAAATCAGCACCGAAGTTATGCTTACCGTACTCAATATCCCGAATTACTAAATGTTTGGTCTGGTATTCTAGGCAATCATTTAGTTGGCCCATTCTTTATCAATGGATCTCTTAACGCCCAGAAGTACCTTACTTTGCTGCAAGAGCAAGTACTTCCCGCCATTTAAAACCTTCCCGGAGTAGATCAGGATGATATTTGGTTTCAGCAAGACGGCTGTCCTGCTCATAACGCGACCAGGGTGCGAGAGTTTTTAACAACCGCATTTCCTCACCGTCTTATTAGTGGGACAGGCGACATTCGTTGTCCCCCAAGATCACCTGAGCTGTCTCCGAACGATTTTAGCTTGTGGGGTTATCATAGAAATACCATTTATGTTGATGACGTCAATAGGGCACATAATTTACAGGAGTTGAGAGCAAGAATTACAGAAGCTGCCAACACTGTAACAGCCGAAGGCGTGAGGGACAACTTCCACAAACGGCTCGGATACTGTCTTGCAGCGGAAGGCGGAATCTTTGAGCCCGAGTTAAAATAATGGTTATTTAATTGTTTATTCGTAATAGAATATTAATTTATATTTTTTTATAATAGCGGGTTTATTTTTTCGTATTATTTTCTGACAATAAAAGAGAATTTAGAAATTATGTATGCACCATGTACGTGCATTTTTAAAAGAAGCACAAAAGCAAGCGCACATAGTCCTGCGAACAACAAACTACTAGCTACTAGCACACGAAGCGCGCACCGGGGAACCGCTTAGCAGCTGACAAATACGCCGGGTAGGGAGAGCGATGTTGCCGTTCTTCCGTAAATGCTATGCCTAGCGTTAGGGGAAACGTACGGTATATACCTAAGAATTTTCTGGTTCTTTATTAGACAAAAACAAAGTTTGCGTTTTAGTCACATTCATGCTTAGTTGGTTTGTAGCAAACCATTCACTTGCTTCCACACCTCTAGCAACTTCCTTCCATCCCGACATCCTCGAAAGCAAAATCATGTGGTCAACACTGTCGAAGGCCTTGCTGAGATCGCAGCATTGAAGAATGATCTCTCCTCCTACGTTAAAAGCGTCAGAATCAGCCTCTATAGACTCGACTTTCTACCACCGTGCGAGACGGACTCAGAGACATGTTCCCTTCAAGGAAGCTAAGAAGTCTAGTCTTTATTGCAATCTCCTATATCTTTGACAAAATTGGCAGAATCGCTATTGGTTTGTACTTGTTAACATCTGACTTAGTTCCGGTGTTATGTATGGGTACTACCTTTGTCTTTTTAATTTAATTCCAAAAAGCATTTATTAATGGCCCTCGACAGCGGTGGTGCTATATTTTCCTGCAATTGTTTTATTAAGTTCGAATATATTCTGTGATGATCGGTCGTTTGTTTTACTTTTATCTTTTATAATTATGCTAACTTCCGCTGTTGTTACAGGTTTTAGAAACATAGACATTCCTATAGATGTTTGTCGACTCAGTAGTACCTCCGAATCCTGAGTTGAACCTCGTATCACCGCAGCTAAGTTGTCCCCCACCTGGCAGAAGAATTTGTTAAATTCTACCGGCGTCTTCTAGCGAATCATCTGAGATCTTGGCGCCAACATTAAATTCAGGTTTTATGGCGCGCCATATAGCCTTACATTGGTTATCACTACCTCGTATAAAGTGTGTTACCTGGTTTGCTTTTGCCTGACATATCTCTCCTTTATATTCATTCTTATATTTTTTATACATTTTCTTAGCGCGATTTATTGCCGGTGACCCAGATACTGTCAGTTCGATCATCTGACCAAGGTACATCCGACAGATGCGAATTCACGGTGAATGAAGTATGAGTTAACATGTCTGTAAATATGTTGTGAATGCAATTTGATGAATGATTTGTAACCCTGGAGGGTTCCCTGAAAATTGGCTTCATTCCGAATATTCCAAATAAGTTACTTATATCCGATGACTCATTTGATGTTTGAGTAAAATTTATGTTGAAATCACCTGTGATCTTCGATTTTATATAGATGTCTGTAACATGTGTAAGAAATAAGGCCATATATTCTCAAAATGTCTGAAGTCTCCCATGGGTGATCGGTAAACATTCCCTACTAAATGGTTCTACCTCTTTACAAACGTTGCAGTTAATTCTATGTCTTTCTCTCTACAATATTGTTAAGCAGGTACTGTTTCTACTCTTATCCTGTTTCTAGTAAGAATCATTACTCCCCTATGCTTAATCGTCGTCTGCAAAAGGTCGCTGATATTTGATATCCATTTATTTCCATGCATTGGAGAGTTTTCATGTTTAACCAATGTTCAGTAATACATCAAATGTCGATAATGTTACTTTTTGCAGCGACGGTAATTTTAAAGGACGAGTAGAACTCGGCCATTTTGGAATCAGTTTCTCACACTTAACATTGTCAATGCCTTTGTTGTTTAGGTATTGTGATAATTTATACTCTGTCAGATCGCCAGTATCCGTACATTCGGATTTTATGATACCTTTGTGGTGTTTTGTTATTTCGAAATTATGTCGACCGTCTGCCCATGTTTCTGTAGAGTTCTATTTCCAGTGCTCTGTTGAATGACCTCCAGCGACCTCTCTTGCCCGGCAGCAACATTAGAGTAATGCACAGAAGTTACAGGAATCTGCAAAGATGAAGACTTTTTGGCATGTCGTGACTATATTTAGATATGGGTTGCATAACTTCTATTTTAGTAACCTCTTCGATTACATTCTTTAAGTAAAAAATTTTCTGTCTCAAAAGCTTTAATTCTCTTGTTGTTGTTGGCGTGTTCTTATCATTCTAAAGCTGTTCCGTGAATTTCGAGGTTATGCCAGGTTTGCAGTCTGGACATCTGAAATTCTTGATGGTTAGTTCAGTCTTCTGTTTTACAAACTCTTCCACAGGTAGCTCACATAACAGGCGGAAGTTATTATTACAGCTTGACTTACAGCACACATATTCATCAGTTCTTGATATCTTTTTGTTGCACGTAACAAACCCAATCGCCATAGAACGTACTCAAAGTAAACCTCAAGTTTCTGAAGTCTCGTATATAAATATACATCTAATGTACGTAAACAAACATGCGATGTTGATATTTTTGTAATATACATATGTAAAATGGCCAGTTTTATGTTTATCTGAGTATTACAGCAAATTCCAGTTCGACAACAAATACTTTTACATCAATTATAATTTGAGATAATGCATATCATGCTCCGAAAGAATGTGCAAACTAATTACATAAACACTCATATATATATATCGGGTTATTAAATTATTGTTTTGTATACATAATACTTTGATTAGGTACATATCTATTTAATTGAATGATTCAATAACAAATAACAAACTTATCATACTATGGACTCAGTTTTATTTTTAACGCAATTTACATTATTATCTGTATGAACACCATTTCTAGTTTTCCTATAAAATTAGCAAATTAGTTTAAAATGCAATTAGTTATCTAGTTAGATAGTTTAACTAGATTTTTTAGTTGGCATCGCAACTCCTCTACAACCTTTTCCCTCCCGACTTTTCTTACTACGTTATCATGATTACATCTGTCAATTCCTTAAGCACAGATCGTCCTGGGTTAAATACATATATCCAACAATCGGCCAACAATCACTGCTCAACAATTTCAACATCCACAATCGTAACGCATACCCCTGAGTCATTCATCCTGTCATCTGTAATCTCTTCTAGACAAAATCCTCTCCTGGTCTCATAGTTGGAGAACTCTCCTTTAACCCAAGAAAAATCTAATACCTTCCCCTCTTCCACTGTATTCATGAAAACTCTCCACGCAAAAGTATTGATAAAACATCCCATTTCCGAAGCTGCAAGTATTTAGGAATGCATCTGGATCATAAGATAAGATTCACTGCCTATACCAAAACTACCAAAATTAAAATGATAACAAGAACGACAACCTTTATAGGGCCAACAGATAAGTGAAGAGGCATCTTACATATTCGTTAAATAAAATTTTTAAGAGTTTTGGATATTTTTTAATCTTTTAATCTTCTTGATTAAAATTACACGAACTTAAACTAATTACACAAAACGATTAAAAATTGTAGATGACGTTATAATTATAATATACAGTGAGCCCGTAAAGTATGGAAACATGACAAGATCTCAAGAACGGTTTGCTATTTTTAAAAATCCCTGAACATATCGATTTATAATTATCAAAATACACCTTATGATATCAAATTAATTTTCTACCAGATTTTAATTGTTTTTAACAGATGACGTCATAGGCATTTAAAAAACATGTCGATGACGTCGACATGTTTATTAAATGACAACCCTATATTTTTCTAATGAATTTGACAGATCTTTTAATTGTCGACCGAATTTAAAGAAATTTTGGAATTAAGTATTTTGCAACCTTTGAAGTCACTGGCGTCATTATCGTTGATGCAACGTTTACAGTTTCTGAGATATAGCCTCAAACTTTTGAATTTGAAATACAACACCTCGTATATTTTGACATTTTTTTGTTACAGTCTTCATTATTATATTAAAAACATCAAGAAATTAACAAAAACCTTTATTACATAGGTCTAAAAATTAACAAAGAAAAAATTGATGACAAAACATTATTACATTTTCTACTGCAACTACTCTTGTTAGTTTATGATGATTCTTAATCATTGACAAGAACACAATGTTTTAAATTTGGTCGTTTTATTTTTTGTTATCAATTTTTTCTTTGTTAATTTTTAGACCTAAGTAATTAACGTTTTTGTTAATTTGTAGGTTTTCTGGATATAATACTGTAACAAAAATAGAAACATTGAATAGGCAATGGAAGACTAACAGAAAATATCAAAATATACAGGGTGTTCTATGTTAAGTTCAAAAGTTTGAGGTTAAATCACAGAAACTGTAAACGTTGCATCACCATAATAGCGCCAGGGACTTCACATGGTTGCAAAATACTTAATGCCAAAATTTCGTTAAATTCGTTCGAGCCGTTGCGAGGTGATTTTATCACTTTTATTTCATAACCTTCAATTGTCCTTTTCTGGAAAATTTCTTATGTAAGGCTACAAAAATATTATGCTACCATTAAGACAATTTAAAGATTAATCAAATTTATTAAAAAAATATAAGGTAGTCACTTAAAAACAAAAATTCTATGACGTCATCTTTTAAAAACATTTAATGGTAAAAAAATTATATGATAAGATGTATTTTGATAATTATAAATCGACGTGTTCGAGGATTGTTTAAAATAGCAAACCGTTCTTGAGATTTTGTCATGTTTCCGTACTTTACGCGCTGGCTGTATAACAATAACTGGTAGTTAGAATTAAATTTGACAACAAAAAGTGTATTTTGATAAACTAAATTAGGCTTGTGAATGCGGATGAAATAACAGTGCAGTTTCTAAGGAGCAACTGTGAATGCATAATGTTACATTTTTATACATAACATGCGTGATATGCAAGTCATTATAACGGATAGTTGTTTTTAAAGTGTGCTGCTAGCGCGTTGTTACAACATCCATTTAAAAACGGTGGTTGGCTGAGGGGCATCTTAAGCAATCGATCTTTTTCGGTCCTTGAATATGTTATTTCTTAATATCAGCTAAGTACTTTTACCCGACATAAATCGTCAAATTTTTTGCACACAGTGGTTAATTAAAGTTTTGTTGCATAATCATTAGTTAGCAGGTTGTATTAGAGCACATATGTAATTAGATCAGGGTGATTCAACATTGTATGGTAATACTCCAGTCTAGACACTTATTATTTGGAACGAATTAAATAGAAAACTTATGTAATCCAATAATAACAACGGACTATTAGCTAATTAACTGCATTGGGGAACATCAATTTTGTGGCTGGAGAGTAATTATGCGCTTTCTATAGAAGTTGGCCATCACTTGACGTTTTTAAAATTAAATTATCAATATGCAAAAAGAATGTTTTTGACATATTTGAGAATGTATAGCGTAAGTGCTTGAACAAAGAGAAAGGTTTCAATTTAAATTTGAACTTCTTATTATGATTAAAACTTGTTATTTTACAAACTCCTCGGACACGCCAATATTATTTACTCAAATACACACTTTCCATATTTCTTCAATTATTTTTTACTTATTCGTCTTACCCGCTTTTAACGACAACTTTAACGATCAACTATTCTATTTGATAATTTTGACAGATGCCTTAATTGTCTATGGCAGTATAAAAAATGTATGTTCCTTCACCAGAAAATTGTCGAAATTGGTAACTTGGTAACATGGATTTTGTGAATGTGCAGCAAATGGCCGTTTAGATAGATTTTGTTAAAGAGTAGATTCACTCGCATGATTATACAATAAACTTTATGTCCTTAGACTTTATCTCATACTATACTAATCATGTAAATATAAAACAATGTTAACATATAGGCAAACCTTCAATGTCAATGTCTTCCTAGTGGGTATAATTGAGGTTCAATCAATCATTACAGAATTTATAAATACATATTTGTTACCTTTATTTTCTGTCCTGCATGTTTGCCTTGCTGTTTTTAAACCCTTACACATATACTACTTTTTCAACGTTTAAGTGTGTCTTTAAATGTATTAGGATGTATCAAAATATAATAGAAAATATATCTCTACGTTGCACAATGCACAATGACACAATGAACATTCGGCTATTTGATGTCAAAAGTTGGCGAAAAGTCGAAAACAAAAAATCTAACTGCGAAAATATTTTCTTCCACTATATGCATTCGTTTTTGAGGGATATTGATATGTTAGCAGTAGTTTATTTTGTTATGTTTTCTAAGTATTGTATAAGCTGTTTCATGATGGATTTAAAAGTTCAAGATATGTACTATGTATTTTCAATTTACATTTTTTTAGTCCAGGCCAATATTTATAACCTTATGTAATTTGTTAAATATACAGTATACTTATATGTATGTGCCAATAGAGAGTAGGTATGTAACTTAAAAAAATGTAAAAACAGCTATTCCACGTAATAAAAACCCGAATTACAATATTTTTGAATATTTTATAAAATAATAATAATAAGATGATAGTTTGCTATATTTATAAGAAGAGTACCATTTATTTCGTTTCATTTTCAAATGTGTTGTTATTAAATCTAAAGTATTAAAAATAAAATATGTTTATTCCTTAGAATTTGCAACAAACTGATTCTCTGTTTTGCTGTACCTATTTGCTTGATATGACCTTAGTTGAAACACCATATTTTATTTTAATGATAGTTCCCCAAACAATAACTTAATATAGGTTGATTGGTTTTTAAATAAAAGAGTTATTCATCTCTAATTGTAATTCACTGCATAATACGTTGTACTTGAATACATTACAAAATGAACTACCTGTATGCTATATTAGTGCAAATGCAAATGCAAGTGCAAGTGCAAATATAAATCAATAATAAAGACAATGAATAAACTGTAGTCGAAACAAATAAATTACTGAGAACTATAATATAAGGTGACAACTGTCTGAGCCCCAAAAACAGAAGAATAGAAATATTATCTTCATTTAAAATGTACTAACGTACAATAGCACGTTTAAAAACACTAACTAGTTTCAAGTCAGTTACAGTAAAACACATCTTTTTCCAAATTTTTACACGAAATACGTGGGTTGAATCAAAACTAAAATAAAATTTCGACTCGATTGGGAAATTATCACTTACCAGTGTTCAATGTTTTTCTGTAAAATGTTTAGAGGTAATTAAATATTGCCATATCGAAACGTAAGAATTGTAACTTGATTTCTTTTTAAATGCCTTACGCCAGTCTTATATATGATAATACCTATATAAATTTGGAAATACCGTTATAGTTTTAGGTAAATCTGCTAAGAATTGCTACATTACCAAATAATACATAAATTGGGATCTGTTAATTTTGCGGTTCCATGCACGTGAACTGTCGGGTGTTGAAAATGAATTAATTTTCCCTAATTAATAGCGCCGGAATTAATAATTTAAAATCGGCGCAATAAACAAAATTCTGCCGTAGAATTTGATATTTCGACCGGGATTTGAATGAACAAATGAATAATATCCGCATACAAAGGAATACAACTGCAAATTTTAAATCCCCCAATAACATATTAATTATATCCGATCGGATTTACCCTTTTGTACAGGGTGCTCTTGTTGTGATGAATAATATTAAATACCCAATACGTATTTTTTGTTTACAGACCACTGTTTTTGAGATATGATGATACCTCACATGTTACAGGACATATGCAAAATGGATTGGATAGACATTTGTTTGGAGGAACTCAACGGTGAAAACCAGAACCGTACAAAATAGAAAAGTAAATAACATTCTTCTAATTTTACTTTCAATCTATGGAATGATAAATAAACTGTTTACTGAGTAGACATAGAAAATGTGTATGTAGTATACGTAAAAAATAACAATAACAACATTTAAAAATAATTATTTTTGTTCATAACTTGAATAGAGATGTTAGCCAAAGATAGTTTAATCGGTGACCAAATGCAAAAAAATAAGGCAAATCCTTAAATTATTTTATTTTCCATTTATAATTCCATGATTAAAATTAACGGCAAATAAACGCGCAATGACGGAAAATTGTGGGCGTCCCTAAAAAACATCAATAAACCAAATATTACTTACAGTTTAAATATCTGCAGTGTAGTGTAGTCAACAAAACAAGTTAACAATTTAACGCATGAACTAAATTTATGCATGCGATATTATACTGTTAAATAAGGCAGCAGATAGCACAGTGAGAACACGTGACAGTACACAATTCAGATATACATGTATCATAGTAGGTATACACAGTACAAAACGGATTATCTTTAATGGCACAACAATAATTTATAAACTATTTCTAACCTATATGTTAAGGGAAAATAACCTTCCGTCAACTAGTTGATGTTGCGGTATTCCCACCGCGTTATGCATCAGGAAGATAGGTTTATAAAATGATAACACAAATAGCTATCCGTGTGTCTATGCTATTATGGAGACGTGAACAATGACCCCAAAAGAGATAAGGATGTTTTTGAAAAACAACGATTGCGAAACATTAACAAAATATAATGTTTATTTACGAAAAAACACATTAAAAATATTTTGCAAATGATATATTATTCCGTTGAGGACAATAAACGATTATATTAAATAGTCCGGAACTAAATAAAAAGAAAGCAAACAGATTTGTACAATATTTGTTTCTAATTTCAATGGTTTTGAGTGGCAGATATCAAAAAAGAAAGATTTAAAACATTATCGTATATGGTTGGAAGATAACAGTTATTAAATTAATTAGAAGTATATAATTATAATAATTAATAATAATTATATTTTAATAAATATTTAAGGACTTTAATATTCATGGAACTATAACAAAAATATAACAAAATACGATGTAGATATTTCATATTCAACTAAAGAAGCTAATGATAATTAACCCAGGTGACGATAATTTTTGGGAAAAACACCTCCGCCTGGATTTGAACCAGGAACCCTCCAATTTCCGGTTGACAACTCTCCCAGTTGAGCTACAGAGGCTCTGGAAATTTATAGGTTTTATGTGTCACTTCAGGACTTGCAATTGTGTTATATTTCATATAACACAAAATTGTAAAATAAACGAAAATATATCCAAAACTAAATCACAGAAGCTATTGTTCTTACACTTGATAAAACATAAATAGAACTAGTTTCCAACTGGTTACTTAACACCTTTTTGTAATCAGTTTTATTGTAGTATTAAAGCATTTAATAAGAGGTCTATCAAAGTTCTTTCGTCGTTTATTGGTTGTCACAAATAATAAAATGTTCTCGTTCAGAGTCTTCGATTCTGCTTTATGGTGCGGCTAGTATGGTATATTTACAGGTACATTACAACTGGGGGTTAAAAAAACAGTTGTAATATACCGATATGTTCACTAAACAACAATAAATAGATGTACAATATCTGTAGTTGAAATTTCGAGTTCATAGTTAGTGTAGAAAACGAAGGTTATTCGATGTTGTGGCTGCTCTCTGCATGCCTTAGATAGTTCATGTTTCATAACTTAAAAAGTACCTATATCATTTGTTAGGAATTTAGTGTTAATCCATGAAAAATCTTACGTCTAAATTCTTTTTATTTTAACAACAAGGAGTTACTTAACGCAGTACAGATTACGAAAGGTTAGTTACCACTCTAGATTAGCAATTAAACAGACAATTTTGGATTTACACACTATGTTTTCCGACCATGCGATTATTATTATCATAAATATTATTTTTCTTTATTTTTGCGATGATGTAACGTTTATTGTTGGAACACTGTATTCAGATTAAGAAGGAAGTTGTTATTGGCCCGCAGGATATACTCGTAAGTTTCGACGTAGCATCACTGTTTACGTGTGTTCCGGTAAAGGAGGCAGTCGAAGGCGTTCGGACAACACTTTTGCCCCTAGGTCTACCTACCGATGTACCGGATCTTGTAGAGTATTGTCTCTCCACCACATACTTCAAGTGGGCGGGATCGATGTATGAGCAAGTAGAGGGTGCTCCCATGGGATCACATCTTTTACCGGTAATCGCCAATTTCTTCATGGAATTGTTTGAAGAAAAAGCCATTAGGTCAAATCCTTACAAACCCAAGCATTGGGTCAGATATGTTGATGAAACCTTTGTGCTTTGGCCACACGGTAGAGACAAACTTACTGAGTTCCTTAGCCACCTGAACAATGTCAATCCTTCTATTAAATTCACGATGGAAATAGAAGAGGATAACCAGCTGCCATTTTTGGATGTGCTGGTATACAGAACGCCAACGGGTACGCTTGAACATACTGTCTACCGCAAGACGACACATACCGATCGGTACTTGAACGCCAAATCGCACCATCATCCGCAACAGAAGAGTAGTGTTATTAACACTGTGTTCAACAGAGCCGAGAAGGTGTGCGACTCCAGCACCTTGGACGACGAACGGAAACACTTGTGGTGGGCTCTACGTCAGAATGGATACACCAAGTCTGACATACGGAGTGTCACACAAAGAAAACCGCAGGTCTCAGAGGAGCGGCAGGAGTCAAACGAGGCAACTGCATTTTGTTGCTATATTTTTTGATATCTATATAAAATACGCTTGATTGTAGTAGTAGTTATTTATAGGGTACTCAAACATTTGAGAAATAAAATATTTGTAGGTAATTGATGCTAATTTGTATGAAATTTATGAAATTTATTTTGTCTAATGGAAACCTGCAGCTAACCCATCACTACCATTGATGTAGACACTGCACTTTACCATTACAGGGCTAAAATTTTCATGAAAGTTCGGCTATATTCTCCGTGTCCGAGGGTTTTCTGTTGTTAATTACGGTTTCACTCAAATAAACTACAAAAATTTTCCAAAAATTTTTTGAGACATGTTTAACCACAAATCATAAATAACGAAAAGAAGAAACAACCCTCGATTTAAGTTTAGCCATAAGCAACTATGATTTATAACCGAAAGATTCAATTCAGTTCAGTTTCAATTGAATTTCGACCAGAAAAAAATAGAGATTTAAAAGTAATGATACTTGATAATTCACGGGATAGTGCAGCAGCAATCGTCCAGTAGTCAGGTAGTTTTATATCTTGCGGATAGTTCTGGATTTTTTATCATTTGTATTTGCGAGCGCGACAGATCCATTAACAAAATGGACTTTTGATTGGCTTATAAAACCAAACAAATGCAAGTGGTATTTCAAGAAGATATATTATGCATGGAAAAGTGTGTCTGCTCCATACCAAATTGTTTGATTACTACGATATGCAATCGAAAAAACCCGTTTGGGATTTTGCACTCGATATGGTTAAGTATATGGCGCTTATTCAATTTTCGATATATTATTGCAATGCAAGATTATCTTGTATAAATAGTTTCTCAAGAAGGTGAAGTAAGAAATAAAATACAAAAATAGTGGTGATAATATTAATCTTTGAATGGGACAATTTGCTAATGATTTTTTTGCAATTGCTATGTGTGACTTTGAATGTTCAAAACTTTTTGTAGATTTCATTAAGATCCTCTTTTCAATACAGTTACTTTGCTAAAAATTAAAAAAATGGAATGCAGCTCCGAACAATATCACGCATATGACGTACAAATCAACATATTACACATTTGCAATAATGTGCATACTTGCAATAACTAATGTACATATTTCTAACATCGTTTCATATTTTATTTGTTGTTTTTACATAACTTATGTTTATGGCTCCCTGTTTGTAGTTATTTTAACTAGTCCGAAATTGCACTATACGTAGGCAAAGGTTAAAAATCGCTATATGACGAATCACTTAAAGAAAAAAAAGCAGTTTTCGAGATTTACTTCGATTTACTTGACGGTTATTCGCGACGTGGCGCAACATTTGGAATTTTAATTAGTATTCATTTGTTTATTAAATGCTTACACTCGGTCCATCAGCTGACATCAGGGGATCTCTGTAAACTCCGGGTTGGGTTCGTCACTAATTACGGAAGAAACGTTCATGCGTTCCGATAATGTTCGATAATTCATTATGCCGATGCGGCCAGAAAAGCGTCCAGCACTAGCATACAGGGTCTCCCACGACGACCCGCCATTAGAAGTATATGGAAAACCAAATGAAATGAGAGATTGAAAATTTATAGACTTATATTTTTGGACACGATCGTCACAACTAAAATATTTTGAGTTTTCGGTTACTTCCGGATACACCGGAAATGATGTCAACTTTTATATTTCAAATGGAACATCCTGTATTTTATCGCATTGTTTTTACAGGAAGTTTTTCATTACAATTAATTCCAAGCCTGCAATTAACACATTATTGAAAATAAAGCAAAATCTAAATTCAATTAAAAAAAAAAAAACTGCTTAATTCTATTTCCGTAACTGTTCAAAAACTTGCCGTTTTCAGCTAAACATGCTTCTCATGAAAGCAGCTCGAACTCTATCTTTCATGTTTTCCGTATCAATTATTGAGTCCGCATAAGCTACGTCTTCAATCGCTCCCCAAATGAGAAAATCCATTGGCGTCAAGTCGGGGGAACGCGGTGGATATTTATATGGCCCATTAAGTGAAATCCATTCCTATTCCAAATTGTTCAGTTGTTTTCAAACGCAATCTAGATTTGGTAATGTTTGAAATTTCTACTGTGATGTTCAAAAATCGATTCCATTAGGTACTAGTACATTTTAGTATACCTAAAATCAACTTTGTGTACCATGTCCTATACGGACATGGTACACAAAGTGGATCTAAAATTTTCCATAGAATTGAGAAATATATTCATATCAAAGGGTTGCGATTTGAAAAAATTGGCTAATTTTCTCAAAATCAACATTGTTCTTATAATTTGAACATCCTGTATAACTTTTAGAAGAATTCTACCGATGTGTCGTTAATATATTACCTTCATAACAATTTTGCCGGACCATTTTTTTCCAACTGTCACGGGGGATAATTTATAAGTAATTGAAAGTAACCGAGCAGGTGTCTTTTTTAATGAAAACAATTAATATCTCAAGAATGACACATGTTCGATATAGATAATATAACAAAATTAATCTAAAATTTAATGACGATTTCAAAAATGCGATAAAATACTGGTTGTTCCATTTGAAATATAACTTTGAAATAAACTCTGAATATTTTAGTTGAGACGATCGAGTCCAACAATATAAGTATAAATTTTCAATCTTTCATCTCATTTGGTTCTCCATATACTTCTGATGGCAGCTCATCGTGGGAGACCCTGTATAGTTTGTATGTGTAAGCATGCAGAGTCACTAAATTCGAAGAATTAGATTCTTTTTTGGAAATATAACCTCAGCCTGGATTTGAAATAGAGCCCAATTGAAATAGCTTGGAAATCGATAATCGAATTTGTTAGTTCAGGAAAAGAATGCCGAAATTTGAGCATAAACAAGCACCTCGTGACTCCTACTAAGGTTGAGTGAAAGTTTGGTGAATTAATTATTATTAACTAGGTGAATACCGCGGGCGCCCCGCACCCGACGACTGTTCGATTCGTGTATTCAAGACTAATTACCCGTCATCTATATCTATCTACATGTTATGTATATTTCTATAGTTAATAGTTATAGTTATAATTATAGTTACGGTTTTGTTTTGTTCGACGGGTTGGTTTGCGGTAACAAAGTGTTCGTAGTAACCAAATATACCTGATCCAAAACCTAACTTTGGGCTGCGTTCATTTAGTCTCCCAGTTACTTCCTAGATGATACTCTAGGTAACGTACTAACGTCGTCAGGTTACTTGCCAGAACCCCATCAATTCTATACCAAATATTATTAATAATCGATCATTAACATACGATTACTCAAAATCGATTTCTAATAATTGATTCTTAATAATTGATTTTGATTAATCGATTTTGCACAACCGTTTTTCAATAATCGATCCAAAATAATCGATTTTGAATAATCGTATGTTAATAATCGATTTTTAACAATCGGTTTTAAATAGTCTGTTGATGAATTGTCGTCACCAACTTCGTCGCTCAACGCAACCCAAAATATGGTTTTACATCATTGTCTCTCCCTATTGATAATCGATTTTTATTAATCGATTATTAAAAATCGATTATTCATAATCGATTATTAGAAATCGATTAATAAGAATGTATTATTAATAATCGATTATTAAGAATGTATTATTAATAATCGATTAATATTACTATTAATATTACTCCTGACCGTGGGACGGTAGCTGTGGACGCCACACCAGTTGACGTTCTTTCACCCCCCCGGCGTTTACGCTTGAGCATTGCCACTGCTGAGGCAAATATCCCTCCGCAGATTTCGCCCATTGCTCGAGATGATGCTGCGGTGGTGGTGAAATATAGGAGGTTCCCTTTTATAAAGGGTTTAACCGAGAAACTTCAACATACTCTTAACCATCCCTCATTCAGGTTTGGTGTCTACAGCTGCCGCCCCCTTAGAAATTTTTGGTTTTCAAATTTAAAGGATAGTGTCCCTTTACTTCTTAAAAGTAATGTTGTTTATACGATCAAATGTCAGGATTGCGATAAGGTTTATGTGGGCCAGACTTCGCAATGGCTTAAGACCAGAGTTAGCAAGCATAAAAGCGATGTCAGGTTGCGTAAGCACGGGGCTAGCGCCCTCGTAGAGCATTCACTGGGGTTGTCCCACCATTTTGATTTTGATGCTGCAGGGGTGCTGGCCACTGAGCCGGGTTACTACAATCGCCTATTCATGGAGATGTTCCACATAAATGTCACTGCTAATGTTGTCAATCACAAGTCAGATACGGCACACTTGAGCAATATCTATAGTTACTTGTTTGAAATTTATAAGAACGGTGGCCATGGGGTGCTTACTTCCTATACGCAGGCGTTGATAGCAAAATTTTAGTTCACCCCTACGCGCTATCTCTGGCTAGCTCGCTACTATACCGGCCGAATCACATCTTTAACACCTATTGGCTCAGTCAAAGCGTCATTCTGGATGTCGAGTATTGCGTAGTCATGGCGTTAAGAAACACCCATAAAGTTCTGTCAATTAACTGTCCAGTAACATGCATGTAACATGCTTGTGACAGCGCTAAGTTTTACCACATACTTTTAAACGTATATTTTTGATTTGTATATGGGTGAAGTAAATAACTTTAATTTTTTGTGTTAACGTTTGTACTGTACTAGTTCAATTGCGCGATTTTCCTGATTTTATAAATTAATTAAAATATAATATGTGAAAAGGCTAGAAGTGGAAGTGCTATTAGCGCCTCCTAGCGGATGGGGTGAACTAAAAATAGAGTCCACAAAAGTGGCCTTGAGTGGCCCATCTATATTAGTATACAATGTATTTTATCTATGACGGTGGCTCCATGGGTAGACGCAATAACGATGATGTTGGTTCGCTCTCTGCGTCGTCAGACTCATAAAATTGATTTTTCAAAATTCTTTCATTCATTTTTCCTGTAATTTTACGATTTACATATTATCACTTTCAAGATTTGTTAACATTATTATTATTGTATTTGTGTTCCAACCGCTATATTTTGCAGATTGTCGACCTTGTCGATTCCCCCTATTCAAATTTTAATTTTTAATGTTATAAATGAATTCAAATTATCACCCCTGTAACGCCACCTGTTGGCGCTGTTCTCGACTCAATGACGAATGGCCGGTAATGCAGTTTGCGTTGCCGGGTGTCACTTTTTTCTATTTTTCCGGTTAACCTATAAATTTAATTCTTTCATTGGGTCGACACGGCGTACAACGTGCTCGATGAAAAATCAAATTTTCCTTCTCCAGCCATGTGGTGGTTGTATTAATTGCCTTAGTCCTGTGGGCATTGATCGTGCGATGTTAGCTGCTAGTAACTATTCTTATTACAAAACCATTGTAAGTAAATTAAATTAAATTTATAATTGTTTATATAAAAAATATTTTTTTTAAGAACTATTCATTGATTGCTCTCGATTTCTTTTAGTAATTGTTGCCTGATGAAGATTCAAATAAAGAGTCGAAACGTTGCAAATTATAAAAGGTTGTAATTAGTTTGGCTGGTCGTCCCCCCACAAATATCCTTTTTTGTATTTTATTATAGACATATGGTAACATTTCCTTTTTTTTAATAGAACAGCCTGTATATGATTACATGTTTTAATTCTAAGATAAATTCTAAGATTTTTTTTATAAAATTCATTATTTTTTATTTATAAGCTATTAGTCAAAATTACCGGATACCTAAACAATTCTTGAACTCCAAAAAAGTTAAAAATAAAATCAAATAAAAGTTGTTTGCGCTTAAACGTTTAAATATAGTTTAAATATACAGTGTGTTCATTTTATTATGGAAATTTGCAAACCTTTCTATTTTCTAATATATCACCATCCATAATTTTATTTTTATAATTCTAAGATTAATTCTAACTTCTAACTTTTTGCATAAATACTTTTTTGAACATTCATTATTTTTTAGATATGAACGATTAATCAAAACTCCTGGCCTTCAAATTAACAATATTTTCCCACATACATACACATTTATTTTAATGTGGCAGTTTGAATATTTAATTTAATTCTATTTAATCGTGTTGTTATTTTGTCTTGGGTTTTTTATTTTTACCTGTTTAGTTCTAGTAAAAGGTTGTGATTTTTGATTAATTGCTTATAACTAAAAATTAATGAATTTTATAAAAAAAAATGTATCTCAAATAAAATTCTTAGAACTAAACTTAGCATTATAAAATATACAGGTTCGGTTAAAAAATGCGAATAGCAAGTTTATTTAAAAATATATTGGAGCGAGAGGCTGTTTAAAACTAAAAAATTTCTTTGTATTATATTATAAGTTGTTGAGTTGAAGAATGTTAAGGTGAAGTTGAAGAATTATTAAGGTGTTATCAGAATTTATCTTACTTTATCTGTTTGAACAATTTTTTGTAATTTCTTACGGTTGGAGAATTCTTTAGGTGTTCCGGTAATTTTGGCTAAGCCTGTATAATATAAGTTGGCAAATTCGTTTAATTTCGATTGACACTCCTACTAGTAGCAACTTCAAGGTAAAATATCGTCTAAAGATTGCTCAGATTAAATGAACGATGTATCTACGTTTCTTTGTTGTCTAATATCACAAACTGCACCTGTAATTTGCGATTCATTCAACGTAGTGCAGTATTATACTTGTTTATACACGGCGTGGTCAGTTAGCTGCCTATTATAGCCATGACGTTGATCGTAAAAAGATTAAAATTGCCATCTCGCCGCAATGTTGTGGCTAAGAATAGTGCATCGATAACGGAGATCGAATATAACCGCCGCTTTTATAGGCCTATAAAACACTCACTGCGCATCCCTAAGTGAACGAGAACGCAAAAATTGCCACTCTTATTTCCTGTGTACGTCGCATTCTTGGACAGGTAACGTCGTAAAAATAGAACCGATTATGTTAACCTATACGTTTTATACAGAAAAGTAAACAAACCTGTTGGCCGTTAACTTGAACCACAACCTTCCGAGTGACTGCTTGAGCACGGGACCATACGCACAAACAGAATCACCTCGCCGTAGTAAACATCATTTTATAGAATAATGTGGAACTCGATCAAATCGATGGAAATGGTACATTTGCATTTTAAAAATAAGGAAAATATTTTTGTTTTTCATTATATTTGTCATTTTTTAAAGTATTTTTAAACTAATATGTCATTAAGGCATATCTCTTATATTCCATTGCATTTTACATTTTTTATTAGTTGAAAAAAAATTTCAAATTTTTGTTAGTAAAGATTGTATTTTAATGAATGAAACAGAAACAAAGGCAAATGTACCATGCATTTTAAAAACTAAAAAATATTTTTGAATTTAATTATATTTGTCATTTTTTAAAGTAATTTGAAACTAATATGTGATTAAGGCAGATCTCGTCAACTGAATTTTAAAATTTTTTTATTAGTTGAAAAAATTGTTCAAATTTTGTTAATAAAGATTGTTTAATGAATGAAACAAAAACAAATATCAGTCCCTAATGATAAGCTAATTTGTAGCGCAAATATCCCTTAAATAGGTATAGTTAATGCTTATAGAAAACAAAATTATATGAAACCAATGTACAGAGATGACTCCAAAAACAAACGTGAGATGTATTTTGTTTTAATTCGATCTATAATATATTTTAGTTTAAAGGTTATTTGTACGTCACCAATTTTTTGTCTTTCAGACTTTTCATGAGTACTAATTGCGCGTATTTGGCGGAAACGTAAAGTCAAGAGAAGGTCTACTAAATTAAATATGTTACGTAAAGTCCGCCACTAATGACGTTTTCTTGTTCTAGGTCACCTTTTTTTTTCATCGTCGAGAATTCACAAACATCGGAAGAGGTATTTTTAGAGGGAAATACCGCGCTTTTTGTGTTATGACTTGTCAAATTTGGCAAAGTAGAAAATAATCATGATACGTTGCCTAGCAGTGCGGCGAGGCGTTTGGAATGCTACCCATTGTACACAACGTTGAATGCTAGAAAGGTAGAGCGCATAAGAGGATAATTATAACAAAATTAATAGTCCTGTAAATATAGAACCTCATACACGGTATTCCAAAGATATAATCAGCACCTTTAATAACATCCCAATAGTAATAAATAATAAAATCACTGTCGTACGAATACCTGCAGATGTTTCAAAACGTATGCTTTTGAAAAATTCAAATAAATAAAAAAATCAATATATACCGGGTGGTCGTTTTAACTTGAGACTCCTAAATATCTCGAGAAATATGCATGGTACTCCAAAAGTGTCTGAAATAAACTTGTAGAACGCAATGGGGGAAATGAGATGGCGAAATCAGTTTTATTGCAGATGCCGCTGCAATCAGTGAAAATGAGGTTTACTTCGTTTTTTAAATGGGAATACCCAACTTTTTTATCAAATTATGAATTTACGCTAAAGAAGAACAATCTTTTGTCTCAACATTTTTTTTTGCACGATGCATCTATCAAAAGTTATTGACGATGGAAGTTTGTGGCGTCTGCGGTAGTTACAACCGCTGCCACTGCATGGGATGCGCTCGCCGTCAGGCAGTCAAAGCGACGATTGTCCTGTCTACTCATGGTACAACGGAGGAATCGATCTTCGTATTTTGCAACATGTATAGCTCAAATTCTTCTTAAATTCAGCAAAAATATTCTCAAGTTAAATGTCACGTCCGGTCACCGGAAGTAGGTATCAACTTTGTTATTTTAAATAGAATTGATATAATTTTAATTTTATTTTTGGTTTCTACGTATCAAAATACCTCGTTTTTAATAAGGTTTCCGTATACCTAAATATCACATTTTTTGAGGTTTTTTATGTACTAATTTTTTGGTGATTTTCGGGATTTCGTTTAAAATTGAATATCTCGGTTATTATGGAAACTAGAAACTGCCTAAACATCGAAACTGCCTAAACAGGGGAGGAAGATACGAAATTTACAACGAAAATTTAAATAGTGATAGATATTTTGAAATTTTGCGTGGATGTGTGAACAATTTTTGCGAAACTTCTCCCCTCAATATTTTACGCTGCTTTTACTGCTTTTTTTTACTGCTTTTATCAAATGGACGGTGCACCGGCACATTCTTCGCATGTGGTATCCATTTAACTTAATCAGATGTTTGACGATAGTTGGTTCAGAAATAGGGGACTCTGGCGGTAGCCACCAAGCTCACCAGATTTAACACCATTAGACTTTTATTTCAGGGGTCATGTGAAAAGTCAGGTCTATTCCACACCAGTTAATACTCGAGAAGAATTGACTAACAGAGTAGTAGCCGCCATTATTGTACTAGCGACAAGAAATCCGAAGAACGACTATGACAGAAGTACAGCGAAGTACAACATAACTAAGTTTTTATTTAAGTTAGATATCCTAAATATATTATTTTAGTTTTAGCAAACCTTTTCAACATTTTTCTGTTTTCCTGCTGTTCCAAAATTGTTACATTGCTATAAATGAAGAATAAATCGTTTTGTATTTAGTTTGCATTCCTTTATACTGAGAATATCTCAAAAACTATTAAAGATAGATATAGGGACCCTATTATTGATTGATAGGGAATAAGATTTCCTATCAAATGGCGTATCGGTATACAGGCTGTTCCTTTAAAAACACTAGTTGTTATGTTTGAAAATTCAATTATTGTGTTGCAAAATTTTGAACGGCCAGTATAAGATATCATGATGAACTAAATATCGTCTTATTTGGTTATGTTTCTAAAATCTAGTTAAATATATATATCGAAATCGAAATCGATTGTATATTTTTGTAAAAAATACATTAAATTGGTAAGTATATTATTGTCTGTAATTGCTGCAATGTACGTACATGAATGGAAAATAAATACGATAAGCACTACATAGACACTTAATAATAACGCTATAACGTGCTAATAACTACTAATAATAATAACAATAACGACCTTACACGTCTGGCTACAATTGCTGATTAAAATAAAAACCAAAACGTTATATGATTTGAATAATGCACACGTGTTAGTTTATGCAGATAGTTTGGTTTGGCAGAGAATTAAACTTATAGAAAATGGGCCAAATTGTGAAGCAATCAACATTGATGCAATTTACTTTCGCTTCATTCTTTACGCTCATATGTGTTTAACACATAAGCTTAAACAAGCAACACACCGGATCAGGTTTAGCGGAAAAAGGCCACAAAAAGATTAACAACAAAGCGATGAATAAGAATCGCAAGGTCCTTCGGTTCTCGAGAATCGATATTCTTTGTTTGTGGAAGTCATTAGCGGTCAGTCTCATTTTTCTCAAATTAGGATTGACGCATTTAAAATAGACGATAATCGCATGGAAATGCTAATTTTATTAATATTTGTAACTGTTCCTAAATAGGAATTTAGACATAGTTTTATAATAACGTTTTCTTGCGTCACTTCTTGGCTAGAGTATTCGAATTTTTTTTAAATTTTGCTTTTACAACGTTGTAAAAGACTCTCGTAAAACATTTTGTTTTAACAAATAAAATTAGTCAAACATGAAACTTAAGTTTTAACAACAATTCTTATCAATATTCTCTGTGTAAATTCTATATTCAATAACTAATAAAAACATTGTTAAGTGTGGATCGCCAAAAACATTGAAATTATCAATAAAAGAGCCGGCTGCAGTCGTTGTTGTCACATTTGTTCTAGTTCAGCTCAGTTCATTATTTCATTGCATTTATTATGGAATCATGTAAATATAACTTCCTTATAGAATTCATTGTAGTAAACTATCGCCAAAGAACTAATCAAATTTAAAACGTCTCGTGTATTGTGATAATTAGTCACCAGCTTTTGTGTGTATATTTTGGAATCGATACATTTAGTAATAAGTTGTAATAAGTGACAATAGAGCACCGTGAAACATAATGTAAATTGATGTAAATCAAAACCTAATTATTATATGGTTAAAATGTACCTCTGACGCGAAATGGGTATTCGCGGCGGTTCTTACCTCAGCCACGGTAATATTTACATAAACAGTTTACGACTATTACAAAGAATTGCTATTTTGCGACCACTGCCAATATGTAACTCAAATAACAATATGCATATAGATTTATGAGATTTTCTATTTGACTCTCCGGATTGGTTTGTGTAGCCAATCTTGTACAAACCGCAGAACACTCAGTGAACAATTCGATACAAGGCTGATTACCAGCGCCTATCATAACGTAAATGGGATCTGAGATTTAAATTATATAATATATAAGATGCCACCAAACCAGAACAGCGAATTGAAATTTATTCGCACGTGCTTTCTGTAACAGAAATCCCGGCAAAGCTACATAAAATATTTAAGATTCTTCGAATCGGTATATATGGGTTCCTTCCGCAACTTTGCGACCCCGTTTCATTGAAATAGATAACATCCTTGAAAATACTGCACGCCGAAATCCGGTGGTCAAAAGGCACGTCTAGAACGGTACGTTATACCGTTTGGAAGTTTATAGCACTACCTTATACGTCGCTATACTAAAATACTAAAAACTCTTAAACATAGTATGTACGTATCTGCTATTATTAGGTTTCATGGAAAAGATTCTGGAATTTTAGCTAATTATTATGCGCGACAAACTTGTTGCTAGAATCCAGTCGTAGACGCATCATTTAAATATAATATTATACCTTTCCGCCTAATATTCTTCGGAGCTTTTGTCCTACTTTATAACTCGTTTGTCATTTACCATTTTAGATACAAGAGAAATAAACTTTTACTACGTACAAACTCATAATGGTGTTTTATACCTATGATAAAAACAAAACTCCATTAAAATATAACAAAACAAAATATAAAACGTCTCGCCTTGCATAAACAAAGCACCCAGTGGTAACACTTCATAAAAGCCGTAGAAAGAGGAAACAATTATGAATAGGTACACATAAAATAAAGCAAGGTTAAATGAACCATAAAGAAATTATATTGTTATTTTTCAATATTTGTTCAATCTATGGGAATGTCGAGTTCTACTTGGGTCACCTCGAAAACCCACTTTCCGAGAATCGACACAGAACTTGCCAAATAATTAGTACCGAATTAGTACCAATTGATACCATCAACCGCGGAATTGGTACCTCAAGGGAACCCCCTTAACTTTGGAGTAGCTCTTTTAAACGTCACCTCAGAACGTACTTGTAGTAAAATAATTCGAATCACTTTGAACTTTTGTAAGGATTTAGTACCCAACTGGTACCCTCAGAAAATACTAACACCCAAATTAGTACCTTTAGTACTTTGAAGGAAGCCACCGATATCGGGGGGTTAAAATAGAGCGCGTCACCTCAGAACGCCGAAAAATAAGTCAAATCTATTCTAGCTTTTGTAAGTATAGTACCTAATTGGTACCCACAGAAAACACTAACCCCAAATTGGTAGCTTAAAGGAACTCCCCCCTAAATCATGGGTAGTTCTTTCGAACGTCAGCTCAGAACGCCATTTCTCCATAACCACCTCGAATTGCTTTCAAATTTTGTAAGGATTTAGTACCCAATTGGTACCCTTAGAATCCACTAACCTCCAAATTAGTACCTCAAAAGAACACGGGGGGCAAAGATAGCGCGCGTGACCTCAGAACGCCAGTTGTCAAAATGCAAGTCGAATCAATTCTAGCTTTTGTAAGGAATTAGTACCCAATTGGTACCCTCAGAGAACACAAACTCCCAAATTAGTACCCCAAAGGAACCCTCCTAAATCACTGGTAGTTCTTTCAAACGTTGCGTTAGAACCCCACTTGTAGTAAAACAAGTCGAATCACGTTGTAAGGATTTAGTACCCATAGTACCTTCAGAGAACACCAACCCCCAATTTGGTACCTCGAACCAAACACATTTCTATGGGGTTTTACTTGCGGTATTTAAATAATGTATGCGAACCCGGTGTCCAAATTTGGAACATTAGGTTCATAGCTAACCATACCGATATACGTCCTATGATCTCCCTTTCCCAGAGAGTTAATATTTTATTTCCGGTGTTATCTCCTGGTATTTAACAGCACCCGGATTATCACAGTTATTAATGCAATTATGTACCTATTATGCCTTCATTTTGAAAATTAATCTAGATAGGTACCCAGGTAGTTCGTATTTGTGTGTATTAGGGTGTATGGAAAGCACGTTTTTTCGAAATTAAAATCTCAAGTTGATAAAAAGTTGTCTCTATGGACCTACATGTACTACAAAAGATATTGGCTCAATTGAAAAATATTTAGGTATCCTGTAGATGGCCTGTAGTCAGATGGCTTCTTAGCACTTGGTTTGACAACTTAGTCCTGAAGATGCCTCTTGCAACAGAGTGCGAAACGTCGACTGCTTCAAAGTCCTCAACGCGGCTTCCAGCCGGAAATCAGTATATCAGTGTATCAATTGAACTGGATATTATTTTCACGGACCCGGATGTATATGGGGGATATAGTAAGCGTTATGATATCGGTTAAATGGGACGAAAGTTACGTAAATGAGGACCAGTTTCAGGACAATTTTTACATTTCAAAAATTTTACATGGATCATTAGACATTACGGAAAATTTTTTAAATCTAAAAACTGTCCTGCTTTAAGATGTGCACATTTACGCAACTTTTGTCCCATTGAACCGACATCGTAGCAGTTTCCGAGATCCTCCTGTACATTGTACATCATGTTCCGTGAGACACTCTGTATATTATTCCACTACTGAACATACGAATGTACAAATCAGTTCGGATATTTTTCTCCGAGAACATAAATTTTCACTCTAGATCAAAGAGGAATAAATGAGCGCTATCCATTAATCAAAATTGTGTTTACACACTCCGGTTGACGTCAGAAAAATTACCTGAATTAATGAGGACGACGAGGATTGGAATGGATTTTTGCCTGTGGCAATGTTATGCAAAAAAATGGCAACCTGAAAACAACTTACATCAATGAATTAGCACGTGCTCTAGGTGCGTGAAAGTGAATATAATCGATTGCAGGTTTACTACGACGTACAATAAAAGTAAACATAAACTCAATATTAAATATCTCGAATAATCCACTCCTTTTCTTTTATTAAATATCGGTAAATAATTACATTAATTACATGGTTTTTCCACACGCTTGAACAATTTCAATTCAAGTATGTATGTTTAAGTGCTAAATCCAGAACTGGTGTCATTTAACATTCAACATGTCTGTCACAGTTTAAAGATGTTTAATTGCCTATGTGTACACTATACAGGGTAAGTGATTAGTATCCCGGCAGTCGATATCTACTAAAACGTTAGAGAAAGAAAAAAATTTTCAACACGAAAGTTGTTTGACTCACCAGATTCTATAACGTAAAATTATTTTTATTTATATAGGGTGTTGCATTTAGGCGGGACGGAAAGTATGCACATTTTATTAAATGGAATGCCCGGTATATTTTATTATTATATCAATACTAATAAATTTGTGTATCCAACCGTATAGGTTGCTAACTGTCAGCGTTAATAGTTCCTGAGATAATCAATTAATTCCCCAAAATATCCCCGTTGCAGGATCTTCTTTAAAACTATGTAAAAACGACATTTTTGCAGATTTTGCCGTTAAACTATGTCAGACAATAGTCAAAGCCAGTAGATAGATGATAGCAACCAAAGATATTAGATTCACTATACAGTGTGTTCAAAAAACTTAGTAAATTTTGATGTTCTTCAAATGGCTTTTGCTTGAGTTTTTAAATGGAACATCCTGTATATTATGTGCTAGTTGAATTGCCCCCCGAGTTCCCTTTAATTTATGTTAAGTATGCCATATGTCAAATTGTAGTAGTTTTCCTGATATGAACAATTTAAAGAACAATGTGTAATATTATCTAATAATGCCATTATTTTTTATTACTTTATCATACGCAGTATGGTAAAGTATTGTAATCATGCCGAAAAAAAAATTGAGATTTTAGCGGAAATAGGCCTTTTTGGGTCCCCTGAACATTTTTGACCAAGGTACAAAAAAATGTATGTGTGTGTGTGTGTGTGTGTGTGTGTGTGTGTGTGTGTGTGTGTGTATGTATGTCTGTGTGTAAACGATTTTTGTGGCGACGATTCCGGAGAAACTACTAAAGGAATCGGGACGAAAGTTCATATTTAGAAGTTTTATGACCAAACTTAGAGCTGAAAAGCTTTTGGTTCAATAGTTTAGCTGCAAGAGCAAATTCTATTTGATCGAGATCGGTCGCATCTGCATTGATATGAAACTACATAGTAGCCAGGATTTAGACAAATATTTTTTTTGTGCTGTCACCACGCTGTCACACTCGGAGAACCGCTATGGAACGTCATTTACAGTGTCATGAACGAATATAAATCTGTCAGAATTTGAATTAGCTTTTTAAACTTGACATTTCGTAGAAGTGGTATCAACCTAACATTTTCTATACCGAAATATAACCATTTTAGAATTTTTTTAAAATACGTATTTCTCAAAAAGCAATACAAAAAACGTTGATGTCACTCCTGCCGAAAACTACATAGCGCGACTCGCTCACATGCGACGACGACGCTCCGCCATCGGTGACGCGCCGCATCACCGCTCGTTGTGCTATTCCGTACTTTCGGCACTTGAGATAAACAACTATTCTGATGACAGTAGGTAGTGTCAAATGCTGATGCTTTGACAATACCTTCGATTGATACTATTGACTATCAAAATATCTGTCAAATCCTGGCTAACTAGTTTAATTTTAATGCAGACACGATTTATCTCAGTCAAATAGATTCTCATGCAGCTAAACTATTAATTTTATATATTGTATGATAAAGTCATGTGCCTGGCCACATCAGATATTTTTGTGTTTGTCTCTCATTTATAAATCAGTAATACTGTATTAAAATACAACTTGAAAAAACGGTATATTAACACTATTAGCATTTATTAATCATAGAAATAAACAATAATTGAGATCTAACGACACTCAATCAGTTATTGCTGTCAAAAATAGTAACAATATTTGTCTTTTCTCTGAACGATGAGTTATAATTATAGCAAAGAATATAATTAATTAACATGATCTACATTTATGGCGAAGCCGACAGAAATACATTAGTAGCATCCAGAATGTATGCACAGCGATATCCGAATAGACGGCATCCACAACCAAGTGTTATAAACAGGGTTCGGTTGCAATTTGAAGAAACAGGTAATATTAATTACCTGTACACAACAAGAACTAAAACTGTGACTAACGAGGAGAGAGCAGATCCTACATTGTGGCCACCAAGGTCACCAGACCTCAACAAACTAGATTTTTTGATTTTATGGGGATATGTGAAGGATCTGGTATACCGATCAGCACATACTACACCAGAAGACAGGAAACTTCGTATAACCAATGTTTTTGACAACCTTAGAGTAAATAGGTAAATAGGTGCATGTTAAGAAATATCTCAAGATCTTTTATACAGCGCGTTAATGCTTGCAGAAGAGAAAATGTGTGTCATTTTGAATAACTTACAAATATTAATTAAAATAATAGTTACTTGATGGGCAATTCAACTAGCACATAAAATACAGGGGTGTTCCATTTAAAAAACTTAAGGAAAAGCGATTTGAAAAACATCAAAATTTACTAAGGTTTATGACCACCCTGTATAGCAAATCTAATATCTTTGTATACTACCATCTATCTACTAGCTTTGACTATTGTATGACATAGTTTAAAAGCACAATCTGTAAAAATATCATATTTACATAGTTTTAAAGAAGATCGTGCAACGGGCATATTTTGGAGAAATAGTTGACTATATCGGGTACTATTAACGCTGAGAGCCAAATTTATTAGTATTCACACAATAATAAAATATACAGGGCGTTCGATTTAAAAATGTACATTCTTTACGTCACGCCTATATGCGAGACCCTGTATAAATGAAAATAATTTTTCGTTATAGAAACTAGTGAGCCAAACAACTTTGGTCTTAAACATTTTTTTCTTTCTCTAACGATTTATTTTTATAACTTAGAAATCACTGAATTTGTTTTCCTTGTTTTAATCCCGGGTCGGCGTACTGTGCCTGCATCAAGAAACTATTTCAAACAAAAGTTGAAATGTTTGATGGGAGCAAACGGTGATTGTATTATCATCTTCAACCGGAAGTGGTACAGTAGTAAAATTTTTTGAAATAATCAGTGAAAGTAGGTTATGTGAGGTATCATACGACATTTCTTTTAAAACCAAATTAGTTTCACATGAAACTTCTTTTATTAATCGTCGTTGAAGTGAGTGTATTATGCTTTTTGGGGTTGCAGGAGCTTTGCTACAAAAAATCACACAACTTACACTATCTGTGTTATTATTAGCTACCTATTCTACTAAAACCTACCAATATTTGTACCCTGTCAACCTGTCAACTGGTATAAAATATTACGTCAAAGATTTACGTCAAAGATTTTTTACCATAGGTGTATATTCAAATTTACATTTTACCATATTCACGAAAATGAATGAGCTTGAATGTATATTTACTTATTTTCTATGTAGAGACGAAACTTTTCAAACATACATGAAAAAAGGAAAAAATAAATAAACTCGTGTTATTTCTAACTTATTGGAGACCATATATTACTTTATAACCATTTGTGTATTTCAGCTCATTGGTATGCAGTAGTTTCCATTTACACGTAATGTTATTTAACATTGAAAGTGTTGATGCTTTGAGGTTTATATGTGATTAATTTTGTGGCAATAATGGTATGAATACATTTGTGCATACGAGTATGTATATTTACAACAAAATTAACTCGTATTCTAATATGTATGAGGACTTGCACATATTTGTTGATATTTGCTTTTCGCCATTTTGAAGTTATAATAGTTGAAGTTATCATTTAAAAATTCACTTTTAGCTGTGCTATAACTGGATAGGACAATAAACTTCTACGTAAACGAGTAATTGGGACAACAAATTGCAAATCTAACAGCGTAATGCAAGTTTTCTGATTTACTGAATCATTGTTTCTATTTTTAGCCGGTGCTCCGATATGCATTTTGCTGCAATTATTTCATAAGGATCTGCCTGCTGATAAGAGGTTTATTGGGTGCTCTTGTAGCTAGCCAAAGATCGTAGTAACAATTCTTAAATATGCAGTCCTAAGATTGATATGGGAATCCTTTCATTTCAGGCAAATGTGTAATTACTATTTATGTGTACTTTTACTAAATAATTTAACTTAGTAAACAACTGCAATTATTCCGACAATGGTTTTCATAATACCTAATCCATTTAATTGTACGAAACTAAAACCGTCAATTAGCGTTGCATTCATCGACATTGAGTTTAAATATTGATACGATATTGACAGTAGATAACTACTTCTGCACCTCCGCCATATTGACTTATCAACGGCGGTCATGCAATTTACATTTATAACTACGATAACCTCTGTCCCATAACTTACATAACATTAAGAAATAAAATCAGTTGTTTACAAACTCTATTTTACTGATAATAATGTCGGAATGTATACATTGTTGTCCAGTGAAACCCAGAGTAGCAGAACCCGTGTCACAGCCAGCGTAATATATTCGCCCTAAGACATGTTGAACCGTTCGCCCTGGCAATCAGTTGAACACAACTTGTTTTAAAAGTATAGGTGTGATAGGAAACCGCAAAGGGCCCAATGGACTGTAGATGTACCGCTACCTACATAGTAAACCATTGTTTATATTGTTTACTGAAATATTCTTTTAAATTTGGTACGCTACAAATTACAATAATAATAAATCATGGTTAAGGAATTTTGATAATTTTGAACTCTGGAGAACCTAAATATTTTTTAGTTTTTCATACGCAGTATGATACAGTATTGTAATCAAATTTTTTTTTGAAAAAAATTGAGATTTTAGCGGAAATAGGTTTTTTTGGGTCCCCTGAACATTTTTGACCAAAAGGGTTCAAAAGGGTCCAAGGGAACTGGATGTTTACTCTTACCACTTTTTAACAATTTTGCAAAGAAGCTGCTCTGTAATATCGTCAAAATAGTTAAATAATAAATTAAAGTAGAGGAAATTCTGAATAATTTATGTCTACGATATTTGTTGGTAAAATTAATAGTTTAGCTGCAAGGCCAAATTGTATTTTATTGAGATCGGTCGTGTCTGCATCTTAGTTAGCCAAGATTTGACAAGCAGTTTCATTCTAATGATGTCAGTAGGTAGTGTCAAACGCTGATGTTTTGACAATGCCTACTGTCAATAGTAAAAATAGATTTAAAAAACTCTGTTTTGCAGTCTCATCAGTCGTTTGTTTGTGACCTTTGTATGTTGTTTTATGTTTTCCACGGGCCGCGTTGAGATTTTTGGAGTTTGATTTGTTTGTCAATTGTGTAAAATAAAACAAAAATAAGTAATCCGACCACGTTTTTTTGTATTAAAACATCTGTCAAACCCTGGGTAACTAGATTTATTTTAATGCAGATACGACCGACCTCGATCAAATAGAATTTCATTTACTCTTAATTTTATAAATAGTATGATAAAGTCATGTGCCTGGCCACATCAGATTTTTGTACTTACGGTTAAGAAATATTTGTTAAAACTCTTTTGTTTTGTTTTTAATATTTCAAAACTAATCCGATTAGTGATTTTCTTTTAATAAAAAACGATGCATTGGCTTTGGTTTATTTTTAAACAGGCAAAGCTAAAGCGGTCAATTTCTTCCACGTGTATTCACGACATAAAATTTATTGGGTACATTAGTGGAACGTATGCCAAATAAATACAGCTGATCATCGGTACGGAAATCCTCCTCACATAATTATTTTTAGGAAAAAGTTTCTGGAACCTATTTTCCGACACACTGGATAAATATTATTCCCAACTAAAAATAGCCTAATTAAATGCCTATATTTAGTTATTGACAAGTCTAACGATAGCGGTCAGAATTAATACAGGTTGAAAAATAAAACCAGATATGGAGTAAATATTAGTTGCACAAAATTAGTTGCCGATAATTTATCACGGCCTTTAAATAGTTGTACTCGTAATTCAATAACAATGAAGCAAATGAGTACACCTAAACTCTATATACATTTGGGAGTTAGCCAAAGCAAAATAAATACTAATTCTGGTCAGTTAACAAATGCAGTAAATTTAGTGAACCTTTTCTGGAAAAATCCACCAGTATATTATTAAAATTTATAACTCACTTTTCCTGTTAACCTGCCAAACAAATTTCAGTCCCGCGTAATTCCGAAAAAAAGCTGCAGTCACACCACTAACGCTCGATATGACAAAATCACGTGCTCGTAGACACTCAAACGAAACTCTCGATCCGCTAGTGCGAATAATGAAATGCGAACTGACTCCCTCTCTGTACTACTGTTATGCTTATAAAGAAGCAAAGTGTGTGTATGCGAGTGAGGTGATTTTAAAAACCCGTTCAAATGATGCTGCCTGTCGGTCGGATGCTCCGATGGCTCGCATCTTTGTTCAGCGGCTTTCAGCATATTGGTCGGAAAACGACCGTAACTTGGTATTGTGAATTTAATATAATAGAATGGATACTTTACCAAGGTATCTTAAATTTTTTTCTTATGTGACACATGCGCTACTACGTTAATTGTGTGTGTGTGTGTGTGTTATCATATGAAAATGTCAATTAATTCTAACCATGTTATAAAAAAAAATATTATAGTAAAAGTAAAGGCAAGAGTAGTCACTTTATACAGGGTGTATCACCGAGGCGCACATTTTAAAATTATTAGCGTATATACAGGCTGTTCCATAACGTTGTACCAACCCAAACTTATGTTTTTTTAAATGGAACAACCTATAGTTTGGTATAATTCCTCGCTAAATTTTACGACAATGAAACATGACATTAACTACACTAAATTTTATACTTTTTGATTTATTGGCATTTTTATGGAAAAAACAGTAGTCTAAGAATAACAGTATATCTCAATAACTGCGTTTAATTTTATTTCGCACGCGTGGATTATGATTAAGTAAGAAGCGTTCTATTATCATGATTACCTACCATATGCAAATTGTGTACTCTAATAATCTGCAGCAAAATAAAGCAAAGTTTTTCCTAAGAATGTTAATTTTTTTTAAATGGAACGGCCTCCATCTAATTCTTTTTTGAATTCTACGCATCGTTCTGCAAAAAAAAGTACTAGTACACACTAGTGCTAAAATAAACCATTGCTGAGATAACTAGGCTCCTTAATAAAAAATTTGAGATTTCTATCAATAAGTGCTTTTACACCTACATTAATAATTAAACCAGTTGAGTATTTACCTAAAGTACTGTTTTCTCGCATAGTTTTCATCTTTTTAAATAAAATAAAACATTTTAGCATATCTGCAATTTAATATTATAATTTGAAGTAAAATTTCACTTATACCTTATAGGCTGTGAAACACTATACTGTGCTAGAATACTGTGCTAAAGAAGTTGTTAATGTATCTGTCAGTGGTATCTGTCAACTCTACTTGCCAATAAAACACTTTTGTTACATCGCAAAAACACCCACACCATGTCAATTAGTTCCTACTGGGAAAAGCCATATTTCCGAAAACTATGCAAATCTAACTTAACAACCCTAACAATATCACCACCACTGACAGATACCTTAATAACTTGTTTAGCACAGCTTTTCATAACCTACAGGGTATAAGTAAAAATTTATTTCAAATTATAAGATTGAATTACAGATTTGCTAAAATGTTTTATTTTACTCAAAGAAAGGTGAAATCATTCGAGATAACAGTACTTTTGGTAAATACTTAGCTGGTTTAATAGTTAATGTAGGTGTAGAAGCACATTGATAGAAAACTCGATTTATTTGTATGAAGAAGACTAGTTATTTCTGCACAGGTTTATTCTAGCACTAGTGTGTACTAGTATTTTTTTTGTGCAGAATAATGCGTAGAATCCAAAAAAAAAACTAATTCAATATAAGGTTTTCTATTTAAAAAACTGTACTTTCTTAGGAAAAACTGTTTGCTATATTTTGTTGCAGATTATGATACACAATTTGGATATGGTGGGTAATCACGCTAATAGAACGCTTCTTACTTAATCATAATCAAAGCATGCGCAATAAAATTAAAAACAGGTATTGAAATATACTGATTTTCTTAGAATGTTATTTTTCCATAAAAATGACAATAAATCAAAAAGCATAGAGTTTAGGGTAGGTAAACTTATTTTTCATTGTCGTAAAATTTTGAGATAAATTAAAAATTGTACCGAAATATAGATTCATTTAATCATTTAAAAAAACATAGGTTATGGTTGGTACTACCTTATGGAACAGCCTGTATATACGGTAATATTTTTAAAATGTGCGCCTCGAAGTTCTGTATATATTAGATAAATCAGTTTTAAAATATCTTCATTAACAGAGGTACAACCTTCCGAGATCGCACTATTGAGACACCCTGTATAGATACAGGAAGCTTCAGGAGAGAAATGCCGACGTAAGGCTACTGTGTCCACAAATGTATAGTCTCCAAAGCTGTTGATCTATTTAATTATTATTTGACGGCCCGTTTGTGTAAACGGTGTAAATATCATTCGAAATTATACATTGTCTTTTACGACGAGCTGCAATTAGTAATGGAGAATCAAATTAAATAAGGGACTAAAAATTTATGAACTTAAGTTGTTGGATACTGTCTTTTTAACTATAATATATTCAGGATTTTGTTACTTCGGGATACGCCGGAAATTGTGTCAACTTTCATATTTCAAATGGAGCACCCTGTATAGCATTTGTAATATGTTCATTAAATTTGAGGTCAATTGTATATTACATACCGTATAACTAACATTTTTTTAGATATATAATTAATTCTATAAAACATGATAGCTGCAAGGTTGCCTTAAATTATTTATAAATTATCAGCTGCGCCCGTTGGAAAAAAATTGTTTTGGTAACATTATTGTAAAGGTATAATCGACGCTTCCGCATTCTGAAAGATATGCAGGGTGTTCAAATTATAAGATCAAAGTTCTCGAGAAAAGTTGTAAAAGTCGATTTTTAAAATGGCAGCCATATCGTATGAATAATGCATTATGAAATTTTATGAAAAATGTTTGATCAACTTTTTGTAAAATGTGTTATGCGTAAAAATCATCTACTACCCACACCGATTTTTAAACATAACAAAGAAATTGAAAACATCGCCAAATCTAGATTGCCTCGGAAAACTTCTGAACAATTTTAAATAAATAGAAATTCATTGAACGAGGTTTAACGATGATTGAAGGGAGATTTAAAGAATGCCATATATATTTGAAACATGAAAGTTGACACTATTTCCAGTGCAACCGGAGTAACCAATCCCTGAAAATGTCTTAGTTAAAAATATCGTATCCAACACCATGAGTCGACTATTTTTCAATCCGTGATTTCTCCATATAAACTTCTAATGGCAGCGAAAAGTAAAAATTACCCACAAATGCGTATCGCGTGTCAATAACCAAATGTTGTCAATTTTTCAGAAAGTCATTTTCGAATCTTGAAATTATGCATGTTCAATATAATTATAATTCAGTTAGTAATTAATAATAAATAATTTATCTTTTTAATTTTATTATTAAAATGATTAGTTATATCTGATGGAGAAAACGAAATGCTAATGTCAAATTTTGCAATTCTGGTCGAAACATGTGTAATTAGGGTAATGAATAATAAAAGTTGTCAGTACCCTCACAACATATTTGTCTATATAATAATATGGTGACATACACGCGGGATGTAGATTTGCAATAATTAAAAAATTACATCCACCAAATTTAAAAAAATTTAAATTAAAATATTTCATTTAAAATGTATGTCACCATATTATTAACCTACAATATAACTCTGACAAAGTATGTCGTTAAACATTTTCATTTATATTTGACTAATTTCGCACCTCAATTATAAAAGGAAATATGTGCTTTCCTACTAACGTGGTATGTCTAACACCATTTGACAGGATGTGTTCATCAACTACTTCCAAGCAAAGCTTCTATATTCATTAGGGTGGTCCAAATTTATACTTGGCAAAATCTTTTTTTTTTTGCTTTCAGCGCAACGATCCCCCAATCGGTTCCTTTTCCAGAAAAAAAAAATCCCCCCAAATTTAAGAAAAATGGGTTAACGTTAACATGTGCCACCGAGCACCTCAAATTTCCCATTTAAAATGCATTGCAAAAATGCATCTTTCTCCTTTTTTTTTCACGTTTCGGATTTAGAAAAATAGTTGCGAGAGATTATCAGAAATTGTTCAGAACTCCCCAAGGAACAAATCCATAACCACTATTTTTTTGTTCACCACCCCCACTTTCTCCTGCAGTACCTACCCTAAAAATGAGGCAAAGTTTTCCCCAAATTTACAATTTTACAAAGTTACGTGATTTATAATTTTTCTGATAGACATGACTACTATTGGATTATTGCCATTTTTTGTCATTTATTAGCAAATTTAAAAATGATAAAAATAAATTGTTTAAACAAATACCATTTTCTTAAAGAAAAATTTCAGCACCTTTGGGTCGAGTTTTCTTAGACATACCAGCTAATTGTTATTCTTCATATAATTTTACCAAATATCATCAAATAATTTTAACAGTATTATATTTATATTTATAACAGTAATGACACGAAACCACGGTATAAAAAATACCGTGTAGTAGGCTGTGGCAATCTTCACGTCTGAGAGCGTGTTTACTCATTGAAGAAAACCGTGCTTTGTGAATACATCTCAGACCGATATGGAAGGGGTTTTACGGCTAAATGATCTTTAGTCGAAGTGCAACATTAAATGGGCAATGTCCGCTGTGGATATAGGTTATTTTATCGCAAGAAATGATTTTTATTCAGTTGGCAAAATGGGGGTTCCTTCTCGGAATAAGATACCTTCTTACTCCACGCGAATTCCACTGTTCTGTTTGTTATTAAAGCAGATAATACAATAATAAAGGACTGTTTTTTAGAGAGGATTAAGCTACTATTTGGCTTGAGTTTAAATTAAGTAAGTGTATTATTATAGTAAGCACGTAGGTTTTCACAACCAGAATCATTTAGAAAATAACCAATTCCGGTTTATGCCGTAAGTCAAGATTTGTAAATGCAGACGTTTCGCGTCCGCTCTTGCTCAACACTGCCATGAGTCAGGACACAATGGATTTCGAAGACGTGAAGATGTTGGGAAGAGTGAGTGATATCATCGAAGGGTTATTAGAGAAGCCATCGAAATTTACAAACATCATGACCACATCTATAGCGAGGACGGCACTGGCATTAGTAGGGTCTGGAAATTGATCCTAACGCCGCCAAGTGAAAAAAGACATGGGAGCTGCAGCTCCAGATGTGCGCAGTGAGGTGTAAATTTTGGTATATAAGGAAGATTTCTTTGGTAGGCCTTCAGTATTCGGTTACAAATCTTGACACACGCATACCCCGGAAGCAGTTTATTTTCTAAATGTATTAATATAAATTAATTAGGTAAAACTGTATATCGTTGGCTGAAAGTTAAAGGTGATTAACATTTTGTTACATTTTATTGTTATATTCGTTGTGTTTTAACTTGGTTTTGGTTTCTGTCTGTTCAGGTTCCCTAGCGAAGAGGGTTGACCGCAGTCCCGTGACCCCTATACCGTATGAATCTCCAACGTGTGGCTCCCTCACCCACCCCGCCCTTCTCTACCGCAGAGGATTGACTGCGTACACGATGGGGAGTCATATGGAACAGGGGGCTGTGGCACGGACCACTGGGTTCCATCCGGCTGATTTTCTATATAAAATTGTAATAAAATTAGCAAACTAATTATGTTTTGTAGACAAACAGATTTTCAAATTACCTCAATCTATTGTGTTAGTGAATGTGTACTGACAGCATAGGTATAGCAATACAGTAGAATTTCTATTGAATTGAATGTCTATAAAATGATTAAAAAATATTAAGTTTTTGTTTAGCTTTCTGGCACATTGCTACAGCTGCTATAGCGCTATAGCTGGTAATTGCGCGTCATTAAAAAGTAATGGAGAAGGTTTTTCAAAAATATATTGTTGATAATTTAATGTAGGTATGAACTTTTATATATATATATATATATATATATATATATATATATATATATATATATATATATATATATATATATATATATATATATATATATATATATATATATATATATATATATATATATATATATATATATATATCTACCGTATGGAATGTCTTACTGCATTGCATTATTTCTGAAACAAGATATAAATACTTAATAAAAAACAGAAATCGAACAATTAATTTATAATTAAATTTAATTAAATAAACAATTAAAAATAAATTAAATTAACAATTTAAAATTCCCACTTCACTATACAGTGTGTCCAGGAAAGTCCGCATCATTTCTCAGAAAATTTTATTCTTTATAAAAGTTGGCGACTTGTATGAAACCAATACGGTAGTAGACAAGTATGTAAATTTCGGTACCATATACCAAGTGATTCAGAATATATGAATTTGTGATAAGAGTAATGTACCTTTATTTTCATTATTATCGATAAACTTTATTTGGAAATGTTGTTTAGAAGAAAATATTATATTTAATAATGAAGAAAAATTGAAATTTTAGCGGAAAGCTTTTTTTTGTAGCTTCATTGATAATTTTCTTTTTTTTGTTTTTTTTTTAATTCTCACTTTTATGACAAATATTAGTCAATGCCAGTGATAATAAAAGGTTCGGTATAATCTATTTTTAATAAATTTAAATAAATTTTTTACATTTTTTATTATTTTGGTATAAAAACTAATGTTTATTTAGAACTAGCGCACAATTAATCATTTTCTTGATGCAAAGTTGATATTTCACCCTGTAGATAATAATAGATCATACAATAAGTAATACATGAGCGTGACTTACTTTTAATTCAATTAATAAAATGACTTTAGTTATGTTTATAATAGTAGTTATCCATGTACAGAAAAGCGATTATCTCGATGTTGCTGATATTTTCATTGGAAACACTCGGACAACCTAAATGCCCCTTCATCCATTTCTAGGATAATCAGAAAATTAAAGCAGGTCTATTGAAAATCTCTTTAAGAAACACTACAAAAACATATTGCCGAAAATAAGTAAGGTAGTTTACCAGTGTTGCAAGCGGTAATCGCGCAGAGAACGACTTCGGTTCGACAAATTGCTGCTCTCACCCAATCCAGTAAATCAACAGCACATAACATACTAAAACTGAACAAATATCATCTTTAGAAAACATACGAAATTTGTAAGTATATTACAAGAAAGACACTATGGCATCCGTACCATACCTATGACATCAGACTTGATGCCTTTGGTATGACTTCGCCATCTGGTTTGAGGGGGAAATGGAAGAGGACAGATTGTTTTTTATTAGTATTCTGTGGATAGACGAGGCAACATTTACGTAAAATAGCACTGTTTTTTTTTTCTCAAAATAGCTGTTGGAGGACACCAAGAAAACCCGAATTTTACGGTAGAATTCCGACATTAGTACGTACCATTTTGAGACCAATGTACTGTGCGGTATTTTGAACAATGAAATATCTTAATTTTTTTGTCTTTAGTTCCTAAACAGCGTAATAACCCCTCTTTTAAATACCGCCAAGTACTTTTTAAACCAGAAATTGGGTTAGAAATGATTAAATTTTACTTCTAAACAACATCTTCAAGTAAAGTTTATTGATAATAATGAAGTAATACCAGATATCATAGTAGTAGCCTTTAGTTTAGTAGTTATTTTGGTTTATAAAGGTGATATTTGTTCAATTTTTGTATGTTAGGTGATGTTGATTTACTGCATTGGATGTGAGAAGCAATTTGTCAAGCCGAGTCGTTCTATGCTCGATTACCGCTTAAAAAACTACTTAAACTTGCTTTATTATTTTCGGCAACACATTTTTAGTGGTGTTTCTTGAAGAGATTTTCAACAGACCCAGTCTGCTTGAATTTTCTGACTAACCTAGAAATGGGTGAATGGGTAATTTGGTTGTCCGGGTGTCTTGCATTGAAACTATCAGCAACATCGACTAATCGCTTGCTGTAGATGGATAACTACTATTATAAACATACCCAAAGTCATTAATGTTAATTGAATTAATGGTAAATCACGCTCGTGTATTATTATTGTATGAACTATGATTATCTACACTCTACAGGATTAAATTTTAACTTTGCATCAAGAAAACGAGTAATTTTGTGATAAATCTAAATAAACATTAGTTATTATACCAAAATAATAAAAGCTGTGCAAAATTCATCCAAATTTATAAAAAATAGGTCAAAACGAACCTTTTAGTATCACTGGCGTTGACTAATATTTGTCATAAAAGTAAGAATAAAAAATCTGATGTGGCCAGGCACATGACTTTATCATACTATGTACAAAATTAATAGTTTAGCTGCATTAGATTCCATTAACCATTAACATTAATGAATTAACATAATTTGAAATGCTGTAAAAACCGGTGCCTTACGCCATGGGCGCTTTAAAAAATTTAAAAACTTTACGATTTACCCGCCAGTGAGTGAACAGCTTGGCGGGTAAATTTATAAACCCAAACGACGATAAAATGATAAAAAATACTTTACAAAAATATTTAAAGGAACGTAAAACGTTTTGATCTAAAAATTATTGATTAAAACACAGCACGCACACGCAGCTACGCCTTCGCCGTCTCCTTCGTTGATCAGGATCAACGTCATCTTCATCGCTGACATCCCGCTCAGCATCTAGTTGCAGAGGTCCTGCATCCGCATTGTCTTCGTGCTCGTCCCCAGGCTGATCGGGTGGTTCCGGCGCTGCAACCTCTTGCGAATATTTTTGACAGTAGGCCTTGTCAAAACATCACCCTTTGAAGCTACCTACTGTCATTAGAATACATCTGTCATAACATTTGTCAAATCCTCGCTTACTAGTTTCATATTAATGCACACACGACCGACCTCGATCAAATAGAATGTGCTCGTGCAGCGGCTAAACTATTAATTTTACCAAAAAGTATCGTAGACATAAATTATTCAGAATTTCCTCTACTTTAATTTATTATTTAACTATTTTGACGAAATTACAGAAATGGCAGCGCATTTGCAAAATCCTTAAAAAATGCTTAGAGGAAACGTCCAGTTCTTTTGGACGCTTTTCAGCTCTAAGTTTAGTCATGAAACGTCTAAATATGAACTTTCGGCCCGATACCTTTAGTAGTTTCTCCGGAATCGTCTCCACAAAAATCGGGTACACACACATACACACATACACACACACACACATACATACACACACACACACACATACACACACACACACACACATACACACACACACACACACAGAATTTTTTTGTACCTTGGTCAATTATGTTCAGGGTACCTACCCAAAAAGACCTATTTCCGCTAAAATTTCAATTTTTCTTCATTATTAAATATAATATTTACTTCTAAACAACATTTCCAAATAAAGTTAATCGATAATAATGAAAATAAAGGTACTCTACTCTTATCACAAATTCATATATTCTGAATCGCTTGGTATATGGTACCGAAATTTACATATTCGACTATTGCCGTATTGGTTTCATCCAAGCCGCCAACTTTTATAAAGAATAAAAATTTCTGAAAAATTGACAACAAAATTTTTTTTTCGTATGATGCTGACTTTCCTGGACACACTGTATGTGTCCAGCTGCACAAATAATATATAATAATGCTTAAGTTCACCCAACAAAATGTCAGTTCGGTCGGCCCTATTCTAAAAAGATATACTTGTAGATCACAGATTTACTTGATTAGCTACAACTACAAAAAGTGGCACAAAGTTCCACAAAATATACAAACCTGATTACCGGTTTATCAAGGTTTACGAATTTAGCAATTCAGATTTGTGTAACCCAGTATTATCGATGTCCAAACCACTGCACTCGCCGTGCTATTTCTAGTTTATTATTAATTTCGTCTAGTAACCGGTTGCGGATTTTAAATAACTGTTGTTGAACAAATGTCATATTAAGGTGGACCGCTGCTTATAATTAGCTCTTGTCTTGTCTATTGGATACAAGAAATGAACCCCATACTCAATTACATCAATTCATTATGTTCATCTAGATACATATCTCGGTCTCTAATTAGTAATTACATACTAAAGGTTGTCATTACTAGCTTTATTAGCAGACCGCATAAAGCCAACCAGCGCATTATACATTGCGAGAATTGAAATGTTACCTAAGGTACCTTGGGAAATTTAGCACCAGGTGAGTAATAGGTCTCTAATGTGGTTCTAAATATCACAAAACTCTGGAAAAAGGAAGTAGGACCCAGGAGGATACGGTGCGACTAGTTGGACGTGGGGCATATTTGGACAATCAAAATGTTAGATCAAAAGTGTCAGTGTTAGTTTTTACCATTTATCACAAAACACGATACCTTAATGATGTTTTCTTTGTGTTGGAACAAAAAACCTTATAGGAGCATTGCTCACGTGACGTCAATTTGGTGTATCCGACTTGATCAGGCGGACCAGATCCTTTAAAAAATCCGCCCGTACATGTCCGCCTATTTGTTTATATCATAATTGTTACAGTTATTCGGAACAAGTTATTATTTTTTTGTTACAGTTCTTTGGAGGGTATAACGGGTTAAGGGGGAGAGTGGAGGAGAGCGGATAGCGAAGAATAAATCCGCACATTATGGGGAGTTATACGGTATAGGGACCCGCCTCTGTGGTCTGTGAGCTGTGGCAAGTTCGCCAGGGAACTTGAACACACAGACGACCACGGTACCTTCATTTAAGAGTATATTGATATTGATATTTGTAATCTTATGATGTGTATGAAGAAGTATCATCCCTAGATACTAACTTTTACAATAAATTTCTACAGAAGGGCTTTTATGAGATTGCTTCCGAATTGTCCAAATGTAGTCCATGGTGGGCACAATTGGACAAATGCAAATGTAGAAAAACCAATATGACTTAAACTCAAACTCGCATTTTGGTAATTTCGTGTTAAGCGTTTAGAGACACCATGCATCCCTATCGATCAATCCATTATACATATTTAGCAAAAAGTGGAAAAAATACCTACTAAAAAAAACGTCAAAATCTTCCCCACCCTCCCCTAAAGCTACGACAGCAGTAGCTAGAATAGCTGCTATTACAAATAGGAATTATTTGGTTAGAATTCCTCCCAAGATTTTTTAAGTCACCCGAAAAACAAAACAAAAGAAAAAGTCTGATGTGCCCAGGCACATCAGTTTATCAGACTATATATAAAATTAATAGTTTAGCTGCCTGAGATTCTATTTGATCGAGATCGGTCGTGTCTGCATAAAATGAATGTTGTTAGCCAGGATTTGACAGCTATTTCGATTCTATTGACATTCTATTGTCAAAACATCACCGTTTGACACTACCTATCATTAGAATCGAAATATCTGTCAAATCCTGGCTAAGTTCTTTTTAATAAGCATAAAATGCTTATCATATTTAAACTAATCTAAAAGATTAACCATCAATCTAAATCTGAATTCTTAAAACTAGTCTAAAACATGTCTCTATAGGCTGTCCACTGATGTCCTATATTTTCTTTGTCCTAAACAAGAAGCACTAACACTTCCCTCACTGAGCTCTGCTTTTTATACATTTCACTGGTTCATCACTGGTTTTAGTTTTAAGGGTTTAGTACTTTTTAGTCTACTCACTAGATTCTGGTTGGCCAGTAGCTGCACGGCCTCTACGTTGACGTGATGGCTTAGGCGAGATTCATGCATAGTGGCGTCTTTTTATCTCTTGGATGACTTGTGAGACACCAAGATCACGATGCAGGTCACTGTTCCGTATGTACCATGGCGCCTTAAACATATTCCTTAGTACTTTATTTTGCAAAATCTGAATTCCGTGTATATTGGAATTTTTCGCGCAACCCCAAAGCTGGATGCCGTATAACCAAATCGGTTTTAGTATATGGTTGTAAACTTGCAGTTTGTCCTGTACTGACAACTGAGAGTTTCTTCTCAGAAGCCAGTACAGTTCTCTGTATTTGAGTCCAAGCTCTACTCTCTTCTTCTTAACATGTTCTTTCCACCTTAGTTTTGTATCCAGAGTCATACCTAAATACTTTGCAGTGTTCGCATATGGAACTATGGCGTCGTTAATCTTGACATGAGGTATGTCCTCGATTCTTTTGTTTGTTAATGTGGACAGATTTCACTTCGTTGAGCTTGGTCTTCCATGTTTTGGTCCATTCATATATTTTATTACTCGCTTGTTGAAGATTCCTAGTAGATTCTCCAATAGTTGATCCCACTGCCATTAGAGCCGTGTCATCTGCGAAATATGAAGTATCAAAACGAAATACTGAAAGAAACAAAAACTTCGATTTCTGCTATCATTTCTGCCAGATTTATGTCCATGATATTTTTCTTAATTTTTTAGCCTTTTAATCTTGCGTAACTGCAGGGTTCTGCGGATAGGGCGCATTCTAGATACTTTATATGTATATTAAAATAAACCATTAGTAGAAACCACTCTGTCATAAACGCAACCGAATCTCCTAATTTAACGATGTTTTTACTTTTTTATTTTATGTTGGTCTATTTCCGCAACTTATGCCAATCGCCTCCGCTGAGGGCAGGCTATTCACACGCACTTTGCTCAAACTGAGGGGATTCCAATCCCCAGTAAGAGTTCTTTAAAATTTACTGTTGATTTGACATATTAGGATTGAAAATCAAGTGTTCAAGTTAAAACTGAACAATGTTAGCAACCAAAGAAAGAATCCACGGAATTACTTATAGCTAGTTCACATTATAAAAAACATGGGTTTGTAGATTTTTGTTTCTTCAACTATTAAGTGTTTGTAAAACAAATATGCGCACTATATTTGAACTAACAGAACGTGCCAAACCAATGTTATGTAACATTTTTCATTTCTATGCAAATCGGGCCGTTTCTGAGAGTATTGGCTCACTTCAATACGAAATGAAAGCGATAATAACATTTATTTGGTTTTGATTAAAAAAAAACAGTAAAAAATTGATAGGACTGTATACAGGGTGACTGTTATATTTGAGTAAGAGAACTGTTTAGAAAAGTAAATAAAAAACAATACAAAAATATATAAATGACTTTTACTAAAAAATAGTTCATACTGTTCAAATAATTAATTATCAAACTAATAATAAATCAGTCAGCTGGTTTACAAACAAAGAGGAAAAATTATTCGTGGATTGAGACTTGATATTGCAAGATTAGGTATTACATTATATCATTATCAGCTAGCAATATTAGTAGCTACATAAATACGTGTTAATGTATCTTATAATAGTAATAACGTAATCGAAATCTGCAGGTGGTTGCGTGTAAGTCCAATATAGGAAAACATATTACCTCAATGTTTACTTTATACAGGAGTTGTAGTAGTTTATTATAAACCTAGTGTTGGTAACTGTGCAGTCACCAACAATAGGTTGCAGATTTTGCGATTTTGCATTCATATACTTTAATAATCTGGGTACATTTGACATTGATTTTTATATATTAAAGTCACAAGATTCAGAAGGTTACTAATTATCTTCTTACGTAGTTGCTATTTTAATGGCTGTGAGTTTATAGTATATCTTATGTTAAGGACATCATGCAAGTTTAATTGTCTATGTGTATGCGTACGTGATAATTCCAACACTTAATTTTTGTGTTTACTTGAAAGCTAATAGGTAATAACCACATATAAGGAATCAACCTCGAACTAAATTTGTTTGATTACTGCGTTGTTAAATCAGTGCAGATTCCTGGACAGTATGAAATGTGACGGACCCATTAAAACAATAGACACGGTAAGAAGCGATAGATTTCTGACTTCTGTAATACCCATATCGAAATATATACATTTAGCGCGCAAACGTATAGAAACATGACGAAATCTCAGAGAGTGTTTGTTATTTAAAGAAAAATTATAATAACATAAACTTCCGACCTTCGACTGTTTCCGACTTATGACGAAATCGAAATTGCTTTTTAAATGACAACTCCATATTATTCTTACTGATTCTGGTGGTTCACTTAGTTGTCTTAATTAGTGCATCCAATTTTCAGACTTTTCTGGTAACGTATTCCCGGTGCTGAGATTTGTCTGAATACCGGGATTACGGTGCTACTAAATTTTAAATAGAAAATCAAAATATTATTTTAACAAATAATTTAAAATAAACTATCTGGAGTTGGGTAGTCTATACAGTGGTTTGGCTATTGAATTGCAAAATTCGCTAGCGCCAGTCGCTAGAAAGTAGGACTCCTGTATCTTTATTGTTCGAGTTTTTGCACAAAGGAAATCAAAACGTATTCAATATAGACCAGGGGTTCTCACCCGGTGGTACGCGTACCACTGGTAGTACGCGAAGGACTTCCAGGTGGTACACGAAAGGTACCAAACTTTAAGGGTAAAATAATATTTATTTTGATGATAATGTTTGACCCAAAATTATAACGACAAAATTAAATAATATTCCATTATTAAATGGTGCCGTATACACACGTATTTCTAAAATGGCAGGTTGTGTAAAAGAAAGTGTAGTTAAAATGGCAAAACAAAGTATAGTATATTATTCTATGAGCAAGTAATGTAAGCAATTTCTCACGAGCACGAAGTTTGCAGCACGAGCCGCAGGCGAGTGCTGCAAATCGTTCGAGTGAGATATTGCCTATACTTGCGAATGGAATACTATACTTTTTCTACGACCATGCAACGAAGATTTATAAATTAGTTTTTGTGCATGTAGGGACGGCTGTATGTCACTATGACGGTTTACAGGATTTTGACAGATTAAAATTGTTTGGGGCGCTTGTCACTTAGCGACGTTGTCAATGCCTTGACAATGTCGCTAAGCAGTGTATTAAAACAATATGGAAATGAAAAATCCAGAGCTGTGATTGGTTCTAAAGCCCGTGAGGAATGAAATATTACTCACTACTCGCGTGGTATGAGGAGCCTGGCATGAGATATTTGCAATGTGTGTGGGGAATGGCTAGTATTACTCAACATAAATTGCCATGATGATGAATGCATTCCTCAATAGGAGTAGAAAATAGTATATTATTCTATGAGCAAGTAATGTAAGCAATTTCTCACGAGAACGAAGTTTGCAGCACGAGCCATAGGCGAGTGCTGCAAAGCGTTCGAGTGAGAAATTGCCATTACTTGCGAATGGAATACTATACTTTTTCTACGACCATGCAACGAAATTTTATAAATTAATTTTTGTGCATATAGGGACAGCTGTATGTCACTATGACGGTTTACAGGATTTTGACAGATAAAAATGGTTTGGTGCGCCTTGTCACTTAGCGACGTTGTCAATGCCTTGACAATGTCGCTAAGCAGTGTATCAACAATTTGGAAATGAAAAATCCAGAGCTGTGATTGGTTCTAAAGCCGTGAGGAATGAAATATTTCTCACTACTGGCGGGGTATGAGGAGCCAGGAATGAAATAAATTGTATGTTTAACAATTCCATTCCATGGAAGAAACTTATTGGTGTCTGCACTGATGGAGCTCGGGCTTTAACAGATAAGAATCGCGGCCCACATAAAAAAAATAAAACTGTAGCTCCAGAAGCTCAAATCACTCACTGCAAAATCCATCCGGATTTTCTAGTAGCAAAATCTATACCAGACAGACTAAAAACAGTTTTGGATCAAGCAGTAAAAGATAACATTGTCTCTTCGTACTTAAATCAAACGTGCAAGTTTTCCATGCAGAAGCTAATTTCGACTGCAAATATTGCTTCTTTGATGAATTGTGGATAGCCCGGATATTTTTGGAAAGTAGAATAATATAAATTTAGTTTTGCAGGGAGAAATGGTCTTTTATTGTTATTGTTTATATTGTTATTTTATTATTGTAAAATTAACGCAACAATAAAAAGAAGTTAATAGAAATAAATGTAGTTTTTTGTCAGCATTAGGCTTTCTTGAAAAAAATCAGTATCATAATAACCAAAGTTAAGAGTTATTTTCTAGAAAACTATGACAATGAAAATTGGATCAGAACTCCAAAAACTATGAGTATACCAAATAACTTCGCTGCCAAAGAGAAACAACAATTGACAGAAATGTTTTGTATGAATGTCTCCATTATCGACTGGAATTAATTGTGTGTAGAATAAAACGCTGTGTGGTATCTAGTGTTTTATTGTCGATAAAAATGTGTTAAACTTTTCACAATCGATTTCGGACCATTTGTTGATGGACCATCATCAGGTGCGGCTAGAGGAGGAAAATCAGAATATTAAAAACAATTAACAAATGAGCGCATAATTGAAAATCACAATACATATGTATACCTTTTACGCTGTTTATTGTTCTCCGTTTGCCTGTTTCTGCTCTTCTCGGTTTTATTCTATTTTCTCATTATAATACACTTAGAGAGCCAGAGCACAACCATACACAAAAAAGTGCCTACGCCATTTTCTCACAACCGAAGCAAGGCCCACTTATCTGTGTCTGAACTGAAAATTTTTGCATGTTTGTTCCACTGTACACGCTCGATTTGCGTTTATCGGCTTCACCGAAATTCATTAGTTTGTTTTGTCGTATTTATAGCATTTTGCGCTTTACATATGTATTGTGATTTTCAATTATGCGCTCATTTGTTAATTGTTTTTAATATTCTGATTTTCCTCCTCTAGCCGCACCTGATGATGGTCCATCAACAAATGGTCCGAAATCGATTGTGAAAAGTTTAACACATTTTTATCGACAATAAAACACTAGATACCACACAGCGTTTTATTCTACACACAATTAATTGACAGAAACTTCCTCAGATTGATAGAAAATTTTAAGATTAATTAATGGTTAGATCCAGAGGAAGAATTATTTTAAAGATATTGCAGATTAAGATATTTTTAAAACCTTTTTGCACCACCAATTTATGTCAAATATAGTTGTCACCAATATTAATTTATAGGACAAACATAGAACAAAATTGGTTATTGACGCAAATTTGAGCTTGAAATTAACTTTCACTGAGGATGAAATTTAAAAAAAAAATGGTTTTAGCAAAACAATCGCAGTCGCATCAACATTTAAATTATTTTCTATTTCTTCAATTTAACTGACATTTTTACATTGCTTTTGTATACCAAATGAATATACCAAATGATAATAATGAAGTAATACCAGATATCATAGTAGTAGCCTTTAGTTTAGTAGTTATTTTGGTTTATAAAGGTGATATTTGTTCAATTTTTGTATGTTAGGTGATGTTGATTTACTGCATTGGATGTGAGAAGCAATTTGTCAAGCCGAGTCGTTCTATGCTCGATTACCGCTTAAAAAACTACTTAAACTTGCTTTATTATTTTCGGCAACACATTTTTAGTGGTGTTTCTTGAAGAGATTTTCAACAGACCCAGTCTGCTTGAATTTTCTGACTAACCTAGAAATGGGTGAATGGGTAATTTGGTTGTCCGGGTGTCTTGCATTGAAACTATCAGCAACATCGACTAATCGCTTGCTGTAGATGGATAACTACTATTATAAACATACCCAAAGTCATTAATGTTAATTGAATTAATGGTAAATCACGCTCGTGTATTATTATTGTATGAACTATGATTATCTACACTCTACAGGATTAAATTTTAACTTTGCATCAAGAAAACGAGTAATTTTGTGATAAATCTAAATAAACATTAGTTATTATACCAAAATAATAAAAGCTGTGCAAAATTCATCCAAATTTATAAAAAATAGGTCAAAACGAACCTTTTAGTATCACTGGCGTTGACTAATATTTGTCATAAAAGTAAGAATAAAAAATCTGATGTGGCCAGGCACATGACTTTATCATACTATGTACAAAATTAATAGTTTAGCTGCATTAGATTCCATTAACCATTAACATTAATGAATTAACATAATTTGAAATGCTGTAAAAACCGGTGCCTTACGCCATGGGCGCTTTAAAAAATTTAAAAACTTTACGATTTACCCGCCAGTGAGTGAACAGCTTGGCGGGTAAATTTATAAACCCAAACGACGATAAAATGATAAAAAATACTTTACAAAAATATTTAAAGGAACGTAAAACGTTTTGATCTAAAAATTATTGATTAAAACACAGCACGCACACGCAGCTACGCCTTCGCCGTCTCCTTCGTTGATCAGGATCAACGTCATCTTCATCGCTGACATCCCGCTCAGCATCTAGTTGCAGAGGTCCTGCATCCGCATTGTCTTCGTGCTCGTCCCCAGGCTGATCGGGTGGTTCCGGCGCTGCAACCTCTTGCGAATATTTTTGACAGTAGGCCTTGTCAAAACATCACCCTTTGAAGCTACCTACTGTCATTAGAATACATCTGTCATAACATTTGTCAAATCCTCGCTTACTAGTTTCATATTAATGCACACACGACCGACCTCGATCAAATAGAATGTGCTCGTGCAGCGGCTAAACTATTAATTTTACCAAAAAGTATCGTAGACATAAATTATTCAGAATTTCCTCTACTTTAATTTATTATTTAACTATTTTGACGAAATTACAGAAATGGCAGCGCATTTGCAAAATCCTTAAAAAATGCTTAGAGGAAACGTCCAGTTCTTTTGGACGCTTTTCAGCTCTAAGTTTAGTCATGAAACGTCTAAATATGAACTTTCGGCCCGATACCTTTAGTAGTTTCTCCGGAATCGTCTCCACAAAAATCGGGTACACACACATACACACATACACACACACACACATACATACACACACACACACATACACACACACACACACACACATACACACACACACACACACAGAATTTTTTTGTACCTTGGTCAATTATGTTCAGGGTACCTACCCAAAAAGACCTATTTCCGCTAAAATTTCAATTTTTCTTCATTATTAAATATAATATTTACTTCTAAACAACATTTCCAAATAAAGTTAATCGATAATAATGAAAATAAAGGTACTCTACTCTTATCACAAATTCATATATTCTGAATCGCTTGGTATATGGTACCGAAATTTACATATTCGACTATTGCCGTATTGGTTTCATCCAAGCCGCCAACTTTTATAAAGAATAAAAATTTCTGAAAAATTGACAACAAAATTTTTTTTTCGTATGATGCTGACTTTCCTGGACACACTGTATGTGTCCAGCTGCACAAATAATATATAATAATGCTTAAGTTCACCCAACAAAATGTCAGTTCGGTCGGCCCTATTCTAAAAAGATATACTTGTAGATCACAGATTTACTTGATTAGCTACAACTACAAAAAGTGGCACAAAGTTCCACAAAATATACAAACCTGATTACCGGTTTATCAAGGTTTACGAATTTAGCAATTCAGATTTGTGTAACCCAGTATTATCGATGTCCAAACCACTGCACTCGCCGTGCTATTTCTAGTTTATTATTAATTTCGTCTAGTAACCGGTTGCGGATTTTAAATAACTGTTGTTGAACAAATGTCATATTAAGGTGGACCGCTGCTTATAATTAGCTCTTGTCTTGTCTATTGGATACAAGAAATGAACCCCATACTCAATTACATCAATTCATTATGTTCATCTAGATACATATCTCGGTCTCTAATTAGTAATTACATACTAAAGGTTGTCATTACTAGCTTTATTAGCAGACCGCATAAAGCCAACCAGCGCATTATACATTGCGAGAATTGAAATGTTACCTAAGGTACCTTGGGAAATTTAGCACCAGGTGAGTAATAGGTCTCTAATGTGGTTCTAAATATCACAAAACTCTGGAAAAAGGAAGTAGGACCCAGGAGGATACGGTGCGACTAGTTGGACGTGGGGCATATTTGGACAATCAAAATGTTAGATCAAAAGTGTCAGTGTTAGTTTTTACCATTTATCACAAAACACGATACCTTAATGATGTTTTCTTTGTGTTGGAACAAAAAACCTTATAGGAGCATTGCTCACGTGACGTCAATTTGGTGTATCCGACTTGATCAGGCGGACCAGATCCTTTAAAAAATCCGCCCGTACATGTCCGCCTATTTGTTTATATCATAATTGTTACAGTTATTCGGAACAAGTTATTATTTTTTTGTTACAGTTCTTTGGAGGGTATAACGGGTTAAGGGGGAGAGTGGAGGAGAGCGGATAGCGAAGAATAAATCCGCACATTATGGGGAGTTATACGGTATAGGGACCCGCCTCTGTGGTCTGTGAGCTGTGGCAAGTTCGCCAGGGAACTTGAACACACAGACGACCACGGTACCTTCATTTAAGAGTATATTGATATTGATATTTGTAATCTTATGATGTGTATGAAGAAGTATCATCCCTAGATACTAACTTTTACAATAAATTTCTACAGAAGGGCTTTTATGAGATTGCTTCCGAATTGTCCAAATGTAGTCCATGGTGGGCACAATTGGACAAATGCAAATGTAGAAAAACCAATATGACTTAAACTCAAACTCGCATTTTGGTAATTTCGTGTTAAGCGTTTAGAGACACCATGCATCCCTATCGATCAATCCATTATACATATTTAGCAAAAAGTGGAAAAAATACCTACTAAAAAAAACGTCAAAATCTTCCCCACCCTCCCCTAAAGCTACGACAGCAGTAGCTAGAATAGCTGCTATTACAAATAGGAATTATTTGGTTAGAATTCCTCCCAAGATTTTTTAAGTCACCCGAAAAACAAAACAAAAGAAAAAGTCTGATGTGCCCAGGCACATCAGTTTATCAGACTATATATAAAATTAATAGTTTAGCTGCCTGAGATTCTATTTGATCGAGATCGGTCGTGTCTGCATAAAATGAATGTTGTTAGCCAGGATTTGACAGCTATTTCGATTCTATTGACATTCTATTGTCAAAACATCACCGTTTGACACTACCTATCATTAGAATCGAAATATCTGTCAAATCCTGGCTAAGTTCTTTTTAATAAGCATAAAATGCTTATCATATTTAAACTAATCTAAAAGATTAACCATCAATCTAAATCTGAATTCTTAAAACTAGTCTAAAACATGTCTCTAATAGGCTGTCCACTGATGTCCTATATTTTCTTTGTCCTAAACAAGAAGCACTAACACTTCCCTCACTGAGCTCTGCTTTTTATACATTTCACTGGTTCATCACTGGTTTTAGTTTTAAGGGTTTAGTACTTTTTAGTCTACTCACTAGATTCTGGTTGGCCAGTAGCTGCACGGCCTCTACGTTGACGTGATGGCTTAGGCGAGATTCATGCATAGTGGCGTCTTTTTATCTCTTGGATGACTTGTGAGACACCAAGATCACGATGCAGGTCACTGTTCCGTATGTACCATGGCGCCTTAAACATATTCCTTAGTACTTTATTTTGCAAAATCTGAATTCCGTGTATATTGGAATTTTTCGCGCAACCCCAAAGCTGGATGCCGTATAACCAAATCGGTTTTAGTATATGGTTGTAAACTTGCAGTTTGTCCTGTACTGACAACTGAGAGTTTCTTCTCAGAAGCCAGTACAGTTCTCTGTATTTGAGTCCAAGCTCTACTCTCTTCTTCTTAACATGTTCTTTCCACCTTAGTTTTGTATCCAGAGTCATACCTAAATACTTTGCAGTGTTCGCATATGGAACTATGGCGTCGTTAATCTTGACATGAGGTATGTCCTCGATTCTTTTGTTTGTTAATGTGGACAGATTTCACTTCGTTGAGCTTGGTCTTCCATGTTTTGGTCCATTCATATATTTTATTACTCGCTTGTTGAAGATTCCTAGTAGATTCTCCAATAGTTGATCCCACTGCCATTAGAGCCGTGTCATCTGCGAAATATGAAGTATCAAAACGAAATACTGAAAGAAACAAAAACTTCGATTTCTGCTATCATTTCTGCCAGATTTATGTCCATGATATTTTTCTTAATTTTTTAGCCTTTTAATCTTGCGTAACTGCAGGGTTCTGCGGATAGGGCGCATTCTAGATACTTTATATGTATATTAAAATAAACCATTAGTAGAAACCACTCTGTCATAAACGCAACCGAATCTCCTAATTTAACGATGTTTTTACTTTTTTATTTTATGTTGGTATATTTCCGCAACTTATGCCAATCGCCTCCGCTGAGGGCAGGCTATTCACACGCACTTTGCTCAAACTGAGGGGATTCCAATCCCCAGTAAGAGTTCTTTAAAATTTACTGTTGATTTGACATATTAGGATTGAAAATCAAGTGTTCAAGTTAAAACTGAACAATGTTAGCAACCAAAGAAAGAATCCACGGAATTACTTATAGCTAGTTCACATTATAAAAAACATGGGTTTGTAGATTTTTGTTTCTTCAACTATTAAGTGTTTGTAAAACAAATATGCGCACTATATTTGAACTAACAGAACGTGCCAAACCAATGTTATGTAACATTTTTCATTTCTATGCAAATCGGGCCGTTTCTGAGAGTATTGGCTCACTTCAATACGAAATGAAAGCGATAATAACATTTATTTGGTTTTGATTAAAAAAAAACAGTAAAAAATTGATAGGACTGTATACAGGGTGACTGTTATATTTGAGTAAGAGAACTGTTTAGAAAAGTAAATAAAAAACAATACAAAAATATATAAATGACTTTTACTAAAAAATAGTTCATACTGTTCAAATAATTAATTATCAAACTAATAATAAATCAGTCAGCTGGTTTACAAACAAAGAGGAAAAATTATTCGTGGATTGAGACTTGATATTGCAAGATTAGGTATTACATTATATCATTATCAGCTAGCAATATTAGTAGCTACATAAATACGTGTTAATGTATCTTATAATAGTAATAACGTAATCGAAATCTGCAGGTGGTTGCGTGTAAGTCCAATATAGGAAAACATATTACCTCAATGTTTACTTTATACAGGAGTTGTAGTAGTTTATTATAAACCTAGTGTTGGTAACTGTGCAGTCACCAACAATAGGTTGCAGATTTTGCGATTTTGCATTCATATACTTTAATAATCTGGGTACATTTGACATTGATTTTTATATATTAAAGTCACAAGATTCAGAAGGTTACTAATTATCTTCTTACGTAGTTGCTATTTTAATGGCTGTGAGTTTATAGTATATCTTATGTTAAGGACATCATGCAAGTTTAATTGTCTATGTGTATGCGTACGTGATAATTCCAACACTTAATTTTTGTGTTTACTTGAAAGCTAATAGGTAATAACCACATATAAGGAATCAACCTCGAACTAAATTTGTTTGATTACTGCGTTGTTAAATCAGTGCAGATTCCTGGACAGTATGAAATGTGACGGACCCATTAAAACAATAGACACGGTAAGAAGCGATAGATTTCTGACTTCTGTAATACCCATATCGAAATATATACATTTAGCGCGCAAACGTATAGAAACATGACGAAATCTCAGAGAGTGTTTGTTATTTAAAGAAAAATTATAATAACATAAACTTCCGACCTTCGACTGTTTCCGACTTATGACGAAATCGAAATTGCTTTTTAAATGACAACTCCATATTATTCTTACTGATTCTGGTGGTTCACTTAGTTGTCTTAATTAGTGCATCCAATTTTCAGACTTTTCTGGTAACGTATTCCCGGTGCTGAGATTTGTCTGAATACCGGGATTACGGTGCTACTAAATTTTAAATAGAAAATCAAAATATTATTTTAACAAATAATTTAAAATAAACTATCTGGAGTTGGGTAGTCTATACAGTGGTTTGGCTATTGAATTGCAAAATTCGCTAGCGCCAGTCGCTAGAAAGTAGGACTCCTGTATCTTTATTGTTCGAGTTTTTGCACAAAGGAAATCAAAACGTATTCAATATAGACCAGGGGTTCTCACCCGGTGGTACGCGTACCACTGGTAGTACGCGAAGGACTTCCAGGTGGTACACGAAAGGTACCAAACTTTAAGGGTAAAATAATATTTATTTTGATGATAATGTTTGACCCAAAATTATAACGACAAAATTAAATAATATTCCATTATTAAATGGTGCCGTATACACACGTATTTCTAAAATGGCAGGTTGTGTAAAAGAAAGTGTAGTTAAAATGGCAAAACAAAGTATAGTATATTATTCTATGAGCAAGTAATGTAAGCAATTTCTCACGAGCACGAAGTTTGCAGCACGAGCCGCAGGCGAGTGCTGCAAATCGTTCGAGTGAGATATTGCCTATACTTGCGAATGGAATACTATACTTTTTCTACGACCATGCAACGAAGATTTATAAATTAGTTTTTGTGCATGTAGGGACGGCTGTATGTCACTATGACGGTTTACAGGATTTTGACAGATTAAAATTGTTTGGGGCGCTTGTCACTTAGCGACGTTGTCAATGCCTTGACAATGTCGCTAAGCAGTGTATTAAAACAATATGGAAATGAAAAATCCAGAGCTGTGATTGGTTCTAAAGCCCGTGAGGAATGAAATATTACTCACTACTCGCGTGGTATGAGGAGCCTGGCATGAGATATTTGCAATGTGTGTGGGGAATGGCTAGTATTACTCAACATAAATTGCCATGATGATGAATGCATTCCTCAATAGGAGTAGAAAATAGTATATTATTCTATGAGCAAGTAATGTAAGCAATTTCTCACGAGAACGAAGTTTGCAGCACGAGCCATAGGCGAGTGCTGCAAAGCGTTCGAGTGAGAAATTGCCATTACTTGCGAATGGAATACTATACTTTTTCTACGACCATGCAACGAAATTTTATAAATTAATTTTTGTGCATATAGGGACAGCTGTATGTCACTATGACGGTTTACAGGATTTTGACAGATAAAAATGGTTTGGTGCGCCTTGTCACTTAGCGACGTTGTCAATGCCTTGACAATGTCGCTAAGCAGTGTATCAACAATTTGGAAATGAAAAATCCAGAGCTGTGATTGGTTCTAAAGCCGTGAGGAATGAAATATTTCTCACTACTGGCGGGGTATGAGGAGCCAGGAATGAAATAAATTGTATGTTTAACAATTCCATTCCATGGAAGAAACTTATTGGTGTCTGCACTGATGGAGCTCGGGCTTTAACAGATAAGAATCGCGGCCCACATAAAAAAATTAAAACTGTAGCTCCAGAAGCTCAAATCACTCACTGCAAAATCCATCCGGATTTTCTAGTAGCAAAATCTATACCAGACAGACTAAAAACAGTTTTGGATCAAGCAGTAAAAGATAACATTGTCTCTTCGTACTTAAATCAAACGTGCAAGTTTTCCATGCAGAAGCTAATTTCGACTGCAAATATTGCTTCTTTGATGAATTGTGGATAGCCCGGATATTTTTGGAAAGTAGAATAATATAAATTTAGTTTTGCAGGGAGAAATGGTCTTTTATTGTTATTGTTTATATTGTTATTTTATTATTGTAAAATTAACGCAACAATAAAAAGAAGTTAATAGAAATAAATGTAGTTTTTTGTCAGCATTAGGCTTTCTTGAAAAAAATCAGTATCATAATAACCAAAGTTAAGAGTTATTTTCTAGAAAACTATGACAATGAAAATTGGATCAGAACTCCAAAAACTATGAGTATACCAAATAACTTCGCTGCCAAAGAGAAACAACAATTGACAGAAATGTTTTGTATGAATGTCTCCATTATCGACTGGAATTAATTGTGTGTAGAATAAAACGCTGTGTGGTATCTAGTGTTTTATTGTCGATAAAAATGTGTTAAACTTTTCACAATCGATTTCGGACCATTTGTTGATGGACCATCATCAGGTGCGGCTAGAGGAGGAAAATCAGAATATTAAAAACAATTAACAAATGAGCGCATAATTGAAAATCACAATACATATGTATACCTTTTACGCTGTTTATCGTTCTCCGTTTGCCTGTTTCTGCTCTTCTCGGTTTTATTCTATTTTCTCATTATAATACACTTAGAGAGCCAGAGCACAACCATACACAAAAAAGTGCCTACGCCATTTTCTCACAACCGAAGCAAGGCCCACTTATCTGTGTCTGAACTGAAAATTTTTGCATGTTTGTTCCACTGTACACGCTCGATTTGCGTTTATCGGCTTCACCGAAATTCATTAGTTTGTTTTGTCGTATTTATAGCATTTTGCGCTTTACATATGTATTGTGATTTTCAATTATGCGCTCATTTGTTAATTGTTTTTAATATTCTGATTTTCCTCCTCTAGCCGCACCTGATGATGGTCCATCAACAAATGGTCCGAAATCGATTGTGAAAAGTTTAACACATTTTTATCGACAATAAAACACTAGATACCACACAGCGTTTTATTCTACACACAATTAATTGACAGAAACTTCCTCAGATTGATAGAAAATTTTAAGATTAATTAATGGTTAGATCCAGAGGAAGAATTATTTTAAAGATATTGCAGATTAAGATATTTTTAAAACCTTTTTGCACCACCAATTTATGTCAAATATAGTTGTCACCAATATTAATTTATAGGACAAACATAGAACAAAATTGGTTATTGACGCAAATTTGAGCTTGAAATTAACTTTCACTGAGGATGAAATTTAAAAAAAAAATGGTTTTAGCAAAACAATCGCAGTCGCATCAACATTTAAATTATTTTCTATTTCTTCAATTTAACTGACATTTTTACATTGCTTTTGTATACCAAATGAAGTTTTGTTATATAATTGTTTTTGTTGTTAGACTATTGTCTGTTTAGAACTTCTTTATTTTTTTCCAAGTAAACTAAAGGTGAAAAGTTATTATTTTGGTACAAAATGATATGTAGGTATATAATATATAATTATGTATGAATGAGTGTCCATTGTGCAAGGGAGAAACAAATATCTTGAAGTGAATAAAAGCCAGGATAATGAGGCTTTTATTCACTTCAAGATATAATTATGTATGTGTATATTTAAAATCTCATATAAACATTTTTGATTTATGTACGTTAATATGCATTTTTGTAAAAAGGTTGGTGGTACGGAGAACTTTTGAATATTTTTTATGTGGTACACTGAACCTAAAAGGTTGAGAACCCCTGTTATAGACCATTAATAGACTACTATTAAAATTTGTGTGCTTAAACAATTCGAAAATCATAGCCATGATTGCTGGCATCGAGACTGTAGAAATAAATTCTTCGTCTGATTCGGAAATAGAAACCTTAGAAGAAGAACCATAACTGACCCTGTAAGAAAAACTTGATAAAGCTATCTACGCCGAAATAGATTATAAAATCACATCCAAAAAGCGAACAACTAAAGATATAAAAAGTATTAGAAAAGAGCGTTTTTTACTTTTTCATACGACATATGACAAAGTATTGTAATCGTGCCGAAAAAAATATATTTTAGCGCAAATATGTCCTTTTGGGTCCCCAGTACATTTTTGACTAAGGTACAAAAAATGTACCCGTTTATTGTGGCGAAGATTTCGGAGACACTACTAAACGTATCGGGGCGAAACTTCACATTTAAAGTTGCATGACCGAACTTAGAGCTGAATACCTTTGTATTCATAAGGGTTCAAATGGAACTGGATGGTTACTCTTAGCATTTTTCAACAATTTTGCAAATGAGTCGCCATTTCTGTAATTTTGTCAAAATAGTTACCTAATAAATTAAAGTAGAGGAAATTCCGAATAATTTATATCTATGACATTTTTTGGAAAAATTAATAGTTTAGCTGCATGAGCAAATAATATTTCATCAAGATCGCTCGTACTGCATTAAAACTAGTTAGCCAGGATTTCACAGGTATTTTGATTGATGGATATACCAAGGTATTTACAGGAGGGGGGCGGAGGGGGTGACATTATGGATCTGTTATGGCAACGGAAAGTTCTATACGGAAATGGATCACCTTCAAAAATCAATCTTAAATTAAAATATATGAAAACCAGAGAACGTATCAGTCAATTAATTCCCAATAAACAAATAATCGAACAATATTCATGCTAAGAGAGAGTCTCATATAAATAAATTGCTGTCGAAAAGAATCTGCTACCAATTATCGAACATAACCTCTTCTTGGTATTTTCCAGATATTTGCGTAACCTGGTTGTCACGGTTAAAAGTGGTATACTGTTAGATATTTGTGGTGGGGTGTATTCTTGCCACAAATAAAAATATACGGGATAATTTAGATTTGATACATTTGTAAATTTTCGTTTGAATGCTCTGTAGAAAAGAGTGGCAACTCGTCGTTTCAGTGTGGTATACGGGAGCCCTAACCAACCCTCTAGGAAAAACTTGGAGGACTTAAATCCGCAGACAAGAAATGCCAAAAAATTGGACCAACACAGCTGATCCATCTGTGTGGATAAGCTTGGTGAAAATAATGTCTTACAGCTACTGTGTAATGTGCAGGACAGCCATCTTGCACAGCCCGAACGGTCAACTAATTGGCGCCCTTTGAATTACCTGAAATTTTCTAAACGGGGAAATGTATCACAACGTTTTAACAGATGAACTGCTATATCTTTTAGATGTACGATTGAGCACAAATGGTCTCCATATACTTTATTAATAAACTGTATACTGTACAAGTCTGTGTTTGGAGATGAATCTAGCGTTGTCCATGCAATCAACATGGCATATGCTGGATATACTATTTTCTGAATGGAAAATTTGAATGCATCTATAAAATTGCAGGCCAGTTAATTTAGCATATCCGCATTGATATATCGAGTGAAAGTCATTGGTAACTAGAATCTTCCTATGCGAAAATCTGCATATTAGGTCACTCGAGTAGATTCTTGACATTGCATTTCATTTTAAATTATACGTAAGCCATCAGTGGCAGCACTTAGCAAACCGATAACTATAAATACTACCTACATGCCATCGAATGCTCCATGTAAGGCTCTTCAGAAGAAAAGACCGTTAAGAAGTATCTATATATATAAACCTGGGATTGTATAATATCGGGTAAAAAAGTCCTCAAGACATAGAGAAGACCTGCTTGAGCAGCACGCCTTCGGACAGACTGTACGTGACGAGCACTTTTTTCTATTTTTCTTGAGGTCGAATCTTCCCGCCCAGCATAAACAAGTTTCACGTGAATTCTGTACATAACCAACGTACACAACAAACCAGTAGACTGTCGATCGCCTTTTTTTCTTTTATTATGCGAACGCATCGATATACCTATACGGTTAAGTGAATCCAAACAAAGAAACTAGCCGATGAGGTTTCAGCAAAGCCAATACAGCCGTAGCTTCTTCGGTTATATTCTAAAATTGACTGGTCTTTGAATAGCAAAATTGACCTAATTATTACGAAAGGAATAAATGATTTTTCTAGTTTGTTCTACTTTAGGGGCTTAGTAGGGACACCAAAATAAGAACGTTTTTGAGTTATGAGGATGTACAGGATATATCAGATATAAAACAAATATCCAGAATCACCGAGCGCGCATGACACGCCTGAACCTAAGATTAAAGAATATACGATGCGACACTCCGGTCGGTTTTTTGATATTTGATGGAACGGTTGGCTGAGCCATTTGAGTACACACAAATCCCTTTAAATCGCGTTCTCACGTATGGGTTTTAAGATGGTTTAGCCCTCTAGCTCACTCTTGGAACGGGGTTCCTTTTTCGAGTGTCGAGTCTTATAATGCTTATAATGCCTTATAATGCCTAAACCAAACATAACAAAACTAAGTCTAGAGCTAAGTTTACAACGTTAAACCGCGTCTAACGGTGATTGAAAAATAAGCAAATAATGATAAACAGAGATTATCTAAGATTAGGGACAACGAAAGCTTAATATTTTTCTACTTTGCGTTCACAATGCACACATTGTAACACTGTTTTCGGTGTTACAATTAACAAATTGTAATATCGTTTTTAGTAACTCTTTTCTAAGATTGGTACACTCTGACACAGTACACAGTGATTGTTGATATCAAATGCCATATGTCAAACCTACAACACATAACCACACTCTCCCTGTTTTTAATCACTTGCCATCGCACAAACTGCGAAATATCAATATTCTATACATATTTAAACATACGTGTAGCCTGCTATAGTATGGCCAAAGGATTGGGGCTTTCTTAGTTTTGCTGTGTTCATCAAAATACGCCAGCATAACATTTCGGTGATGGTTTGCGACTCTGGGAAGTGATCGTCATCATTATTTTCAAGTAAACATGAAATCCCCTTTTCTGATTTAATTCTAGGACCACTTTTACTTTAATAAGGTATTATGCGAAGATCAAGCCTACGTCGTAGATATGAACGATTTTAATTACTGCTGCGGAATTGTACACGTGCAATAAATGGTTTATTGAATATCTGCATACATGTAGGAAGCTATAGTACATTTAAAGTGTTCAGGATTTATTAGTTTATGTACCGTATAAGTTTTCGGGAACATTTTGGACCTAATTCTGCTCGGTTTTTTCAAAAACACGTTTTTGAGGATTTCAAGGTAATTCCAAAAGAGAAAAAGTAAAAACAAGTGTTCCTGTAAAGTAAACAAATTCCGCTTAACGTTATCTGACAAGATCTTACGTCTTGCTGTCGACATTAATGTTATTTTACACATAATTATGATATAAAATAAAACTGCTGTTTAGATTATTATAATTATTCTTTTCTTAGTAACCGTTGTCCCTATTTTTAGTTAGTTGCCGTTATAAAAATATAAAAAACAATTATTATGTAGTAGTCTGTGGTCAGTCACTCTTGGAAGATAATAGAATGAACATGTAATTATTTGGAAATAAACACATACAGTCCACAAAAAACAACGTGTGAGTTATTCAACAACATAATTTGGCCTAATCGAGCCGGATTCGAACCACGAAAGAACGGAACTTGAAGCCAGATCTACTATAGAGTGATTTACTCCAACAAAGAATCTACTGACGGCAGTCGTTCATCATCCCACATTTTAACCCAGGACCATTAAACGTACAACAAGGATAACAAAGATAACAAGAGGGCAACAAGGATAACAAGGAACTACAAGACTATCTACTACACATCAACCTACGATAAGCAACAAGGAACTACAAGACTATCTACTAGACATCAACCTACAAGACAAGTCATCTACAAGACAACATTCAACAAAAGAGGAGTCATCGGTTCACAGTAAATAACCACACAACCAGATAATATATGCATTTCATTTTACTCTAAGATAAAACATACATTCATTACAGTGGACGAGGATATTGTAAACAAGGTAACCGCTTTAATGAGAAAGCGATTTAGATATTGTACTACATATTATACAACATATTGTTATTTTGACGTACCTCTGTACAGAGAAGAAAATAAATCATTTGATTTCATTTGATTTGATTTGATTTGATTAATAGAGCAATCAAAGTTAACGTTGTTCAAATCGTATTTTAAAACATTTCAAGATAAATTTAAAGCTGATTCATCAAATAGAAATTTGTTAACTGAACTTGAGTTAAGACTACAAAAAAGGTAGAACCATTACTGAATAAATTTGACATTATTCAAAGTGAAATCGAACAGTTAGTAGACGAAAATAATCTTAACGAGGAGTACAATGAACGTGCAAAGTTTGAAGATTTGTACTTTACGGAAACTGCTTGTGCAAAAACATTTTTAAAAATACATAGACAAAAAACTGTAAAAGTAGATATTACTAATGCACCTTTACAGACAAGTATTAATATGCCACAAGCTCAATCTGTAAAATTGCCAACAATTCAGTTACCAAAATTTGATGGTTCATACGAGACTTGGTTAGAATTTAAAGATACTTTTGAGTCATTAATTCACAGTAATCCAGTCATTGGTGACATGCAAAAATTTCATTACCTAAGAGCTTCTTTAACCGGTACAGCAGCACAAGTAATACGTTCTGTTGAATTTTCTTTAGTAAATTATTGTGTTGCTTGGGAATTAATACAAAACAGATTTAATAATACACGCATGCTTGTGCATAATCATGTTAAGGCGCTATTTAATTTAGAACATGTAGGTAAAGAAACGTCATCAAGATTAAGAAAAATTGTCGACGAAATTTTGAAACATTTAAGATCACTAAATTCATTAGGACAACCTACAAATTCGTGGGACACTCTCATTATCTATATGGTATGCAATAAGATGGAGCAGAGAACGCTAGCAAACTGGGAAGAATACAAGACTGACAATTAGATCATTTTATTAAATTTCTGAAAGGTAGTGCGGATTTACTGGAAACATTGGAATCAAGTTCTGCAGAAAAGAAGGTTATTAAGATAAGAGATAATCCCATTATACGATCGTGTGTAATAGCAGCGGAGGGTAGCTTTTTCATGAGCAAAGGTAAACATTTTATGTGTCACTGTGAAGAGTTCAAGAAGTTATCCGTAAATGAACGTGTTGATTATATAAAAAAGGAAAGACTTTGCATGAACTGTTTGCGACCTGGACACTTCAACAAGTAATGTAAGTCACGCTCATCGTGCAGGAAGTGCAGAAGGCGACACCACACAATGATTCATCAAGATGGAACTTTCCAAAGACGAGAACTTGACAGTGATCATGAAACTACCACCATGTCTTGTCAAGTTGATCAAATCATTCTAGGACCGACGAAATCTATTTTAAAGAAAACATTGTTCGGGGTGGATCGTTGCCGGTCCTATGAATTATTTAGCAACTAATAGAACTACGTGCATTAGTACCAATAAAACATTAGAACAACTTTTAGAAAAAATTTGGCAAATTGAAGAAGTGGACCAGGAAATACTCCATTTATCACATGAGGAAACAGAATGCGAACTAAATTTTACAGAAATATCTAAAAGGGATGCAGATGGGAGATTCTTTGTTACATTTCCTATAAGAGACTCTATCAGCAATTTAGGTGACGGAAAGAAGATGGCCATTAAACGATTAGCATTTATAGAAATGAAGTTTAAGCGAAATGTTAATCTGAAACAACAGTATACTAATTTTTTGAAGGAATACGAGGATTTAAATCATATGTCTAAGGTAGAGAATCCGTCATGGGAAAAACCATATTTTTTACCGCACCGCCCTGTAATCAGAGAAGCAAGCGCAACAACTAAGCTGATAGTGGTGTTTGATGCAAGTTGCAAGCCAACCACAGGTGTTTCGTTAAACCAAGTTCTAAAAATAGGACCAGGAATCCAAGACGACTTGTTTTCAATTATATTAAGATTTAGGAACCATGCAGTGGCAATTACCGCGGACGTTGAAAAGATGTATCGACAAATTTGGATAAATGAATCACAGCGACATCTCCAACAAATTCTATGGCGAAATTCACCGGAAGATGACATCAAGTATTATAAATTAAATACTGTTACGTATGGCGCTTCATCCGCTCCATACTTAGCAATTTGATGTTTGTATCAGCTATCGTTGGATTGCCGAAACATTTATCCAGATATTAGAGATGTTATTGAACATGATTTTTATGTCGACGATTTGCTAACAGGAGCCGACACTGAACAAAACGCGATTACTTTACAAAATAGGATAACGGAAGTTTTAAATCAAGCTAAGTTCAGCTTACGAAAATGGACTTCAAACAGTCCCGCAGTTTTACAGCGTATCAAATCTAGCGCTGATCCAAAGATAGAAATGGTAGTAATTGACAAGGAAATAAAAACGTTAGGTGTGCTTTGGAATCCACACACTGATAAATTTCGACATGCAGTTACTATATTACCTAATGAACCTGTTCTGACAAAACGGAAGGTATTATCAATAATAGCTCAAATGTATGATCCATTGGGTTTACTGAGCCCAATTACAGTGGTAGCGAAAGTATACATGCAAAAACTCTGGCAGTCTGGTTGTGGCTGGGATGACGTCATTTTAGGAGATTGTTGACTAAATCGTGTGGACTGTATAAATTGTAATAGAAAAAGCCGCGATGTGTGTCAAACGAGTAGAATTGTCTATATTTATTATATTGTCATGTTTTACAAAAATACAACTTATCTTAGCAACAACAAAAATTGATTACTTGATTAAACACAACTCAAAATTGGTAACATTCCGCCCGCCTTGAACTACGTTCGAAATTATAAATTACAAGGTCATATACGATTAACAGTGAACACCGTTCATGTCGTGTCAAATTTTGGCAATAAACAAATTTTCGTTATCGCGCGTTTAAAAACACTGTCTTTTGTGCGAACACTAACAACCCGCACGAAACCTTCGTCACCTGGATGCAGCTCGATGATTCGTCCCATCGTCCAACGCAGAAGTGGTAAATTGTCTTCAACTAATAAGACTAAATCTCCTATACTGGGATTATCGTTGGTAACATTCCACTTGGACCTAGTTTGCAACTGATGTAAATATTCTCTCTGCCAACGCTGCCAAAAGTGCTGACGGACCCTTTGAAGATGTTGCCAACGCTTCAATAAGTTTACTGGCCTTTCCAATAAATTGTACTCCAATGGAAGCATAGGTGTGTCTCCAATTAGGAAATGGGATGGGGTAAGAGCGGACATATCATTTGGATCGTCTGAAATTCTGATAAGGGGTCTAGAATTCAAACAAACTTCAATTTCAGCTAATGGAGTACTACATTCTTCGAAAGTTAATAGAAGACCTTGGGTAACTTTATAAAAATGGCGTTTAAAACATTTGACCGCTGACTCATGCAATCCTCCAAAATGAGGTGATCGAGGTGGTATAAATTTCCAATTAATTTGATGAGTAGGCCGTAAATCTTCTCAGAGCAACCAAAAATGCTTTAGTTGATAATTCGGTAACACATTCTAAATGGACAGCCCTAGTTACAAGACATACAAAAACTGCTATGTATGCTTTACTAGTTATCGGCCTGCCTCTTCTCTTACTCTCTTTTATATTAATTGGACCGGCAAAGTCAATTCCAGTGTGTAAAAATGGTCTGTCTGTTGGTTCTATTCTAAAGTATGGCAGATTTTCAATTAATTGGTCTAAAGATTGCGAACGAATTCGATAGCATTTTAAGCATGACTTAATAATTCTTTTAGTAAAACTCCGTCCTCCAATTGGCCGAAACCTTGTTCGTACGCTTGCTAATATTACATCCACTCCGGCATGATGTAATTGGATGTGGTACTCTGTAACAATCAGCCAACTTATCCTATGCTTTGGTAGAATAATAGGATGCTTATGATCGTCCGGAATTGTCGCTTTCACAATTCTCCCTCCCACGCGAAGAAAACCTTCTTCATCTAGAAATGGATTCAAATTCAATAACTTACTTTTCTTGTTTATATGTTTTCCTTCCTGTAAGTCTTTAATTCCCTTTGAAAATATTTGCCGCTGAACCATTTGAATAATAATTTTGGACGCATTCTGAATTACTTCTATAGAAAGTGCTCCAACTTGTCGATTAAAGTTATTTTTACAATTGGTATAAAATCTAAAAATATAAGCAATAACCCTTTTCAGTTTCAAATATTTCGAATATCTTTCTACCAAAACAGAAATTATGGTATTTTCCGTTACCATCAGGGTAATATTTTTTCTCTCCAATATATCTGGGAATTTCAAATCTTGATTTAATATTTCATTCTGAAATTGGTTACTGTTTAAAAATTGCGGACCGTCCCACTACAGTTTATCATCAATTAACTTTGTGGCTAAACATCCCCTTGATAACAAATCTGCAGGATTCATTTTAGATGGAAAATGATACCAATCGGTTGCTTTAGTGATTCGTTGAATAGCAGCAACTCTATTAGCAACATAAGTTTTTAATACATTTGGTTCAGTTCTAATCCAAGCTGAAACAATCATTGAATCCGTAAAACAATAGATACTCCTAATTCTTGAACCCAAAGCCCTTTGAACATTCTTTAATAATTTACACAATAAATGAGCACCATTAAGTTCAAGTCTTGGCAATGACAAAGTTTTCAATGGTGCTACCTTGGATTTCGAGCAAAGTAATCTTGCCGAATCTTCAGGGCACTGTTAATATTTTTAAAAAAACAAGTTCCAAAAACCTTTTCAAATCTTTTTTCTGAATACAGTAATCGCTTGTATGCTAAATTCTTGGAATTTCCTAATTTGCTAGCCTCACTTTTAACTGGCAGTGCTACTTTATACCTTCCATCTGGTTCTCTTTCAACATTTCTTGCAAAATGTTCTGCACAATCTCGTTCTTCCTTGGAATAAATTTGTTCATTATGAATTTCTTCTGTTTCCCAAAATCGCTGTCATTCATAGTCTAGTTGTGAGAACCCATTAAAATTACTTTTATTTCTGTTTTCAAACAAATTGTACGTTTTTCCTGACGCTACCCAACCTAACTTTGTTTGCTGAAGAATAATTCCTGTATCACTTAGTCTTTGTTGACCTTCACCCAATAATGCCCAAAATAATTCAGCGCCAATAAGCCAATCAATTGATTTCGGTTTCCAAAAGTTTATATCAGCAAGTTCAATTCCTTTTGGTATTGGTAATGTACCAAAGTTTAACGTCATTTGTGGCAAACCTTCTGTTATTTTAGGTACCACTAAACAATCAAAGGTAATTTCAAAATTATTAATTCTTGATATCATATTTACATTACCTTTCTCAGTTTACTCTCGAACTATATTGATTGATTCCGCTAATGCTAACACCAATTCCTGTTGTTACTAGTTGCAATCGTTTGCATAAATCGTTGGTTATAAAACTAATTTGTGACCCTGGATCCAAAAGACAAGTGTATGGCCCTTGAACTTTTCCTGTAGCATCTCTAATTCCCACACATGCCGTAGCTAAAAGTACATACGACGTTGTCCCTTCAGCAAAATTTTAAATTGTTGACAAATGTTCAAGTTGTTCACTCCCGGTTGAATCATTAAAATTCCTGAAGTTTATATGCAAAAGAGAATTGTGGTATTTTTTGCAAATTCTACACGGTGCTAGTTTACATTTTTTCGTTAAATGACCGGTTCGTAGACAGTTAAAACATAGTCTTAATTTCTTTGCTTCATCCAACCTTTTTTCAATACTTAAATTAAGAAAGTCCTTGTACTTATATATCATGTGATTTGTATTTTTACAATAGTTGCATGAATGAGCTTCTGTTGTAACATTTGCTACCTTCTTAATAGTACCAAAATCTCTCCTAGGTTGACAAGGTTTATTTTTTTCCAACATTTCTAACATTCTACATTTGTTATTTAAAAGTTTCAAAAAATCATCCATAGTTGGCATATATTCCCCATTCTTCTGACTTAATTCAGTTTCCCACTCTTTTCTTGAAAAATAGTCTAGTTTGCTGGTAAATAAATAAACTAAAATAGTATCCCATTGATCAATAGGCAGCTTCCATGCCTCCAAAGCCCGTAATTGTGTTTGAATTGTGTCTACAAATTGTCGTAGACTCATTTGATTTTCCTTCGCAACATTTTGAAGTTCTAATAATAACTTAAGATGTGATTGAATAATCAATCTTTTGTTTTCAAATCTTTCCACCAATAGATTCCAAGCTATTTTGTAGTTTTGATTACTAGTTTCTAAATTGTCGATAAGTGCCAAAGCTTCCCCTTTTAAACATCCTCGTAAATACTGCAATTTCTGAACATCGCCCAACCGATCATCAATGTCCACTGCCGAAATAAATGTATCCTTAAAAGTTAACCATTTTTCATATTCCCCAGCAAAAGTTGGTAATGTTAAAGACGGCAACTTCAAACGAGACACCGCTTTACTACTGTACAATAACTTCATTATTCGATACATTAGTTGTTGATGAATATGCGCTATGTTTGGTAATTAGCATGCGTGCAGCAGAAAAAACTTCATAATTTTTTCCTCAAAATCTTGCAAATCAGGTTCTGTATCGTCTTCCAATATTACATTAATTTTTAATTGTATATCTTCGAAATTGTCCAACAATTGCTCATTACGATCTACTCTAATTTGCAATTGATCAATATTAACCTCATCGCGACATGTTTCGACAAATGCTTTAAATCTTGTGTTTGGCCTTTAAGTGTCCCCTTTTTTGTTTTAATATTTTAAGTTCCTGTTTTAATTCTTCAGACAAATCTTCTAGTGCTGGCATAATTAAATAGAATAGTTTAAATAGAAGGTAAATTGACAACCAAGTGGAATCAAAATAGAAACAATACCATAAGAATACCAGCGAATAAGGGTGCAAAGAAGAATAAGGTAAAATAGGTAGAATTTAGTCAATATACAATAGAGGTTTTGACTGACCTAAATCCGAATAGAGACACACCTAGTAACTTCTCCTTCACTCCGTACTCCGTCTGAAGAATATCTCTTGCGTACTCCGCTTAAAATCTACAAATACTTATGGAGACATCAAGTTCAACTTATTTGCGCAAAAACTAAGGTAGCACCAGTGAAACTAATTACTATACCACGTTTAGAGTTATGCGGAGCACTACTGTTGTCACGATTAAGCAGCAAGGTAGTCAAATCATTAAAGTTATCAATCGATCAAATATTTTTTGGACAGATGCCACAATAGTCCTTGCATGGATAAGAACATCTCCAAATCTATTAAAGGCATATGTGGCAAATACTGTAGCATAAATACAAAGTTTAACTACCATTAATAACTGGCAGCACGTCTCAATAAAAGAAAATCCAGCAGACATTGCTTCAAGAGGATTAACATATAACGAATTTGAAAAATCAACATTGTAGTGACATGGACCAATTTGGCTTAAAGAAACTACCATCAACAACAACAATATTGATTATACTATTAGTGATTTACCAGAATTACGAGCACAAACTACATTGTGCAGAACGTTAAACGACGATATATGTGAAACATATTCAACATTGAGTATGCTTCAACGAGTATTAAGTTACATTTTGAGGTTTTCGAACAATTGCTTAAAGCAATTGCCTAACCTGGGCTTGAACCCTGGACTTCTGGGTGGAAGGCATTCGCCTTATGCACACGGCCACCTCCTCTCCTAAAACATACATGCAGGGTGTCAACTTTTATTAAGTAGTATTCGCGAGAAATTTTGGCCACTCGGCGGGCGTAATCTAGCCAAACATACTATTACGAAATGCATAAATTGTTTTCGACTTAAACCTTCTGCAAATCAACCGATTATGGGAAATTTACCGAACAATAGACTTAGGCAATCATTTCCATTTGAAGTAACTGGCGTAGATTATTCCGATCCATTTACAATAAAAGATCGTAGCCGCAAACAAAAATTGTTTAAGTGTTACATTTGTTTATTTTGTTTCGCAACTAAGGCACATCTTGAACTTGTTTCCGATTTGTCTATGGATGCATTTATAATGACCCTGCGACGCTTCTCTGGTCGTAGAGGTAAACCAAGTCATATTTATTCTGATAACGGCACTAATTTTGTAATCGCAAGTAAGGAATTGAAAGATTTGGAGGAATTTTTGAAACAGAATGAAAGTGCTATTATAAATAAAATGTCAAGTGACGGAACGCAATGGCATTTTATTCCAGCATACTCCCCTAACTTTGGCGGATTATGGGAAGCAGGCGTAAAGAGCATTAAATATCATTTAAAGCGAGTTATTCTCAATACAGTACTTACTTTTGAAGAGTTTTATTCTCTTTTGGTGCAAATAGAAGCAGTTTTAAACTGACCTTTGTATCCTTTATCAAATGACCCTAATGATCTAAACCCGTTGACTCCCGCGCATTTTCTGGTTGGACGGACAATTACTGGTGTTCCGGACCCCGATGTTACTCACATCCGTGAGCCAAATCTTTCGAAGTATCAAAAGATTCAAGCGCTGTTACAGAACTGTTGGAAGAGATGGTACAAAGAATATATTTCAGAACTTCAGAAATGCATTAAATGGAAGTATCCGCAACAATTATTGGAGAAAGGCATGATGGTTCTCATAATTGAAGAAAATATTCCACCAATGAGATGGGCTCTTGGTAGGATCATTGAAATACATCCAGGAAAGGACAATGTGACGCGAGTGGTGTCAATAACAACACAAGGTGGCATCGTTCGTATAGCCGCGAGAAAAGTTTGGCCATTGCCAATGGATAACGAAGATGATTAATTACTTTGACTAATTAGTTATTTACAATTTATTTACATATTTTAGAACAAATATTTCAATGTTTAGATTACTATAATTATTCTTTTCTTAGTAACCGTTGTCCCTATTTTTAGTTAGTTACCGTTATAAAAATATAAAAAACAATTATTATGTAGTAGTCTGTCGTCAGTCACTCTTGAAGATAATAGAATGAACATGTAATTATTTGGAAATAAACACATACAGTCCACAACAAACAACGTGTGAGTTATTCAACAACAACTGCACATTACAAATGTTCTTTAATACAATAAATAGTTTACTTAATAATAATAATAATGATAATAATGTCAATTACATACTTAAATTAAGTAGGTAAATATAAAAGAATTTGTCGTAAAAGTATATAATATTATTAGGAGTTGTTTCATTACATTAGTTTGAAGAGACACGAATATAAAATTCGAATAGAATCGATAAAATTAAAAATGTAATAATTAAAAAAAATAATTCTTTTTTTATTTTTCATATCGTAGATCACGCATATTTTACTATTCCATAAACATCACGGAAACTGGAAAGCAAAATGTAAGAGAAGTCACCAACAACTTGTCACACAGGTACAGTGATATATAATGAGCAATGTAAGATATATTTTCAAACTAAATAGTTACTGATATTGCAGCTCGAGACATATTTATCCCCACCATGTGCCAGGGGATGAAGTAACAGTAAAACTGATACATATTCCGTCACGTAAGTATTACTTTCTACGTATATGACATAATACGTAATATGCGTACTGATATGCGTATTTGTATCACGGTTTCCTTACCATTAGATCGTGGAAGACGTGGAAGACGTGGAGCATTGCCTTTTGCGGTGGACAGACAAGGCGGTTATTTCTGGCTACTTATTATTAGTATTTATATGAATGTATTGTGGAAGAGATGTTATGATACTGATCAAAATAAAGTATTGATACCTAAATTACATGTGTTATGTATTATTATACGAATTTCAACTGGTAACATCATACAGGAAAAAGAGAAGAACTCCAAGAATTGGAACAGCAACTATCGGTGGAACAAGAAGTGATGACGAGTTTGCAGGAGCAGAGAAACGGGTATGGCTGTACCTATACCGCATCAAAAAGACCGTAAAAGTAGAGAAAATTATGGACCATCTGAAAACCAAAATGAACTTTGACGAAAAAGACATAATCGTAAAGGAACTGCCCTCGCAACCAAATCAATTGAAACGCTTCATGCTAGCTGCGCCTCTCAGAGCCAAGGATGAACTTTACAAACCAGAATTTTGGCCGTCAGGGGTCGGAATAAAGGTTCGACTTTAACAAGCACAGGGAATTCCTAAACCAGCATGCGGGAGATTTTTTATACTAAATCCCAAACAAGTAACAAACAACACCTGTACACCCAGCTTTACCATAATGCATATCAATATACAAAGCATCAAAAATAAGTCAAAGGCATTGGAACAACTAGCAAGGAGTCATGATGTTGACTTGATGTGCTTATCTGAACACTGGCTTAACAAATACAACAAATCCTTGTATAACATGCAAGGATACAAATGGATCACACTGTTTTGCAGGGATAAGCACATCCATGGCGGGGTCGGAATCCTATGCGCAACTCACGTCCAAGCTGAGCCAATAGACCACCTGAATGAAATAGCAATCGATCTATATTTTGAGGTCAGCGCTGCATACGTAAGGGAAGCCAACGCCGTTATTCTAGCTCTATACAGACATGGTCAGGGAGGCATGGATATATTTCTGGAAAACCTGGAACTATCTCTGCAATACATCCTTGATTCCTACAGGGACAGTGTCGACGTCATCGTTTGTGGTGATTTCAACATAGACCTCCTGGGCGATGGGACTGATAAACAAACTCTGCTAAACACGATGAACATGTTTGGGCTCCATCCAGCTATAAACGAGTTCCTCGAAAAAAATTATTCCTTGTGTAAAGAACAATTTGGTTTCGAAAAGGTCTCAGAACAACTGATGCTGTTTCGCATTTGCTCGCCACTGTGTCGGAAAGCTTAGAGGAAGGGAAGAAATGCAGGGCCCTCTTCTGTGATTTAACAAAGCCTTTTGATTGCATGGATCATGGTGTCCTCGGGAAACTACCTGAATCAATCAATCCTACCTGAATGATCGAGTCCAATACGTTAGCATCAACGACAGCACCAGTAATCGGAAATCAGTTACAGCAGGAATCCCACAAGGGTCTCTCATGGGTCCACTTCTCTTTATTTTGTACATCAACGATCTGCCACACGCATTGAACTATGAAAGTCTGATGTACGCAGACGACACCACCTTAATCCTCAAGGAGAATCAGGACACAAAATTGGCACAGCAGGAAGTGGAAAAGTGGTTCACAGCAAACAAACTAACAATAAACATCAACAAGACAACTGAACTTGAATTTAAAAGTGACAAAAGAGACCTGAACCCCATGCCAACAAAATTTCTGGGAATTTTCCTGGACACACTTCTGACACGGAGACCGCACGTGGAGCACCTGTCTGGAAAACTATCATCGGCAATCTATGCAGTGCGTCGAATATCCAACGTCATCAGCAAAGAAGCAGCCAGAACAACCTATTTTGCTGTAGTCCACCCTCATCTTGTGTATGGTCTCTCGCTCTGGGGAGGATCCAGCCATGCCCAAAAAATACTAACCCTTCAAAAGAAATCCCTTCGTGCTATTGAAAGAGCTCCCAATATTACCCACTGTAAGCCCCTGTTCATCAAATACCGCATCCGTACTATCACTTCCCTTTACATTTTGCAAATCCTGATCGATACAAGAGAAAAACTAAACTCCCACCAACGCATAAATGATCGACATCAATACCCAACCAGGAATAGTCGGAACATCGACGACCCCTTTGTGCGACTGAGCACCAATGATTGGACCATCAAGGGACGGCACCTCTTCAACATTCTACCAGAAGAATGGAAATCACTACCTACGAAGTACTTCAAAAAAACAGTCAAACAACACCTACTGGACCGAGCATGTTACACACTAGAAGAATTCACCTTATCACTGAACGCATAATATTTGTTGCTGTTATTATATTGCAAAGTATTGTACGTAATTATTTGACTTGCTATTTCTTATTATCTAATAAAGGATTATTATTATTATTATTATTATAATCAAATATATTATGTAAATTAATAAGTTTTCTGTTACAGTCACTGTCACTAAAAAATAACTAATTAAACTGTTGTTTCTTATTGCCTTGTGACCAGAACACAGAAAACTGATTAATTGACATAATTATTTTGCTTTTTGCTGACCCCCACATAATTTAACCGTTTGGTTTAAATGTGTAATTTTCACCCCCGCGCGGTGAAAACATGCAACCTCGTACAGATTTATTTTCAACTCCTTGTCAAATAATAATAACTAGTCAAAAAAGTGAATATACTCCCTAAAAATTCAACTCCGTCCGATTTAACTACACGCGCAAATGGCCACGAGGGAAATACATAGCGGAGTTGAATTGGTGTTAAATCCGTTTTTTATGTGTGTATTAATAAAATAATAATTAGCTATCTTTTCGTAGGTATCAAAACATTTCACATATTTTCTACTAAATACTTTATTTTTAAAAGATGCAATGACCTAAGCTACGTGACTATCCTGACCTACAATAAACAATATCTTACAAATGGTAAAGTAAACTGCTTCCGGGTTATGCCGTGAGTCAATATTTGTACATGCTGACGTTTCGCGAACCATGTTGCTCGCTTCTTCAGTGCTAACTGAATACTGGGTATAACCAATAACTGAGTATTCAGTTAGTTCTGAAGAAGCGGGCAACATGGTTCGAGAAACGTTAGCATTTACAAATCTTGTCACACGGCATAACCCGGAAGCAGTTTATTTTCTAAATGATCCGGGCTGTGAAATCCATACGTAATTAAATGATAAAGTATTTCTGTTTTTTTAGAATGCAAAATTTCTGAATTAAACTGAAAAAGGTACACCAGTTTGTGCTATTTTTGGCTTGAATTGTCACTAAGCTTAGTGTTGTGTTTTTAACAAATTAAATACGTGACAATTTGTGAAATGCTCTGATATCTAGACTCAAAAGTTAAGAGGGTTCAGTATGTCTTACTTTCTACTAGCGAACCACGTAAATGTTCGGAGGGTTTTTTTTTTCAGAATCGTAAAATCAACACACTAAATTAAAGATAAAAAGTATATAATTTTTCGTCTAGTGGTAGAGTTTTGATGTTTTTTTTTTTCGTGCTGCATTTTTTAAGGAGAACATATGGTCAAATTGAATGTACCACATAATAGATCTAAGTCACACCTTCCTCTAAGCCTACAACATTTCACGTAAAAAAAATTTGTGGCTTTACAATCCTTTTTTTTTTCACTAAAAAATTTACCGTTATTTGCGCCCGTTTTTGAATGTAACAATGACAGGTCAATGAAAAACTAGTTCTTTACATCCCTTGTTTGAATTATAAATCCAGACGCCGCGCCGTATCGGACTCAACGCACGCGCTCCGCGCTACAGTCCTTTATTCCATATGATTCCCAATCGCGTGCGGGCTTAGCTACGTACTGGCTATTATTAGCTTAAAATTAGGTTGCGCCTAGGATTCCCGTTTTAGTTATTCCACTGTGTATGTAATATTATTTCAACAAACATTAATATAATATCTGATGAAAAATAGTTATTTATTATACAAGGATAAAACATTAGGTTTTAGTTCGAGATTGTGTTGTCTCCCGACGCGATGTGGAGGGAGACAAAAACCGAGTGTTAAAATCTAATTTTTTTCTGCGAATGGAAAAACGACGATTTCATATTGAAAAATCATATTACTACAATATTATAATAAAGTCAGAAAATTATCGATGAGAAATTAAAATTTTTAAGCTGTTAGGCTGTTGTAGTTATAGCGACAATTAGACATGCGTTGCTAAGGAAACCTTTAAAGTAATCAAATATCATTCAATTTAATTTTGTGATTTGATTAATTATCAACTTAGCGGTTGTTTAGTAGTTATTTTGAATAATATAAACTTGAAAAATGTCTGATTCCGAGTTTTCTCTGACTCCAACGGAGTTTGTAAAAGCAGCGATTAAATATTTACGTTTACTTATGTACATATCCGGGAAAAAAGTACTCACTTTTTCCCAAGGGAAAAAGTTATTTCAAAAAAGTGATATTTAGGTACCTGGCAAAAATGAAATAAAATGCTAAACATTTCTTCCTTCACAGAAAAAAAAAATTATCATCACCATTGATGAACAACACCATTGTACCGCTACATATTAATTCACAACTGAATACACATATCAATTATGTGAAAACCCGTATAACAAGAATCATTTGCGATTCAATGCGAGAATGAATCATGTGATTGAGATCAACAACAGTAATTTTCATTGTCGCTGTAAGTGGCGAGAACTTGACCTTAGCGACTGCTCGAGGCGCCATCTGAATCGCTGAGGACGAACAACGACATATTTATCCGCTAAGCGCTTATTGATCTAAAACATAGTAACTACGAATAAAAATAGGTTGATGCGATGTTTCTATTAAAGTTTTCATTAAAGATCTGTCGTTTATGTTAAACAGAATCGCAAATAAGTTAGATAACAAACATGACGTCACCTTTATTTAAATATGCCGTGATCTGTCTGGTGTAGGTTTAGGAATCTTCACGATTACTGATTTCATTTTCTCAAGGAAAGTGGCTATTTTTGTCAGGATAGAATGAATTTGTTTCCTGTTTACATCCTTAGTCGGTGTACAATCTACTTCATAAAAGACATACGGAGTTGTTACATTCTGGGTATTGAACATCGTATTGCAGACCAGTTTCAAATTTCATATTAAGCGATTTGCAAGTAGTAGATTTGCAAATGTATTAATAAAGAAAATCGATGTCTCACTTCCCGTCGATTTGTAATAATTCGCTCAAATTACTATCCAAAATTTGTTTGTGACGTAGTCTCCGCAGTAAACATTATGCAAGTTGTCTTTTTAGTGAATGACAAGGTATATTTTTTTCTAATTTTCTTTGCCTTGCAACACCTGAATGATTTTTAATGGGTGCCATTTTTTAGCACGGCAATTTCGGATTTCTCACGACAAATTTATGTACGTACCTGAACAGCAAAATATGCACTTAACGGCAAAATATTTTTAAATGGCAGAGAATGAAAATGATCCGTGGAGTATTTACTTTAACGACAGAAAATATAAATGATCGACAAAATATGTGTTTTAACGATAAAAAATAAATCAATGTTTTTTCACGTTATTTATTTTCGTTGTTGAAAATAAAATACATAACTTTTATTAAATATTTCTATTATATAAGAAATGGTATGTTGCAAATTTCTGTTAAGTGTGTTAAGTTAAGTTAAGTTAAGTGTGGCAAGTTGTGTTAAGATAGTTAAGCCACAATTTCACCGAGGCGATAGTAGAGAACATATACGATATTATATACTTAACACAAATGCTACGGAGTGTTTAGATTATTTTACAGAATGGATTTAATGGACAATTTTTAAAATTAGTTCTATGAGCTTTAAAAATACGGAGCTATCTTGTTGATGGTGCATCTCATTCAGTGTGTTTATGACTGGCTGTGACTGAAATGCACAGTCAACAATTCTTAGAAAGAAATCTAATTCTTCTGTTTACTTATATATTATTGCATTTAATGGTGTCTATACGTCAAGTGATGATTTGTTTTTATATTAATTGGAATAACCTATTCATATTCCATATTTATCGACCTTTTTATACATCCATGATGAATCTGTAAATTTATATTATTATTGCATTACATTATTATTGCACAGTACACATACAATAATAAACAAATAACATCCATCAAGACTGATGTTAACAGGCCATACATTAGTAGATTATAAAATAAAATATTTCCAAAGACGTAAATGCAAAGGACTGGGAAGATACGTAATAATTCAAAAGTATGTTTTAATATTTGGATGATTTAAAATAAAAACAACAAAGTTGCTTGTTACTTCCCAGCATATTACAAAAATTACAAATGAAAATAAGTACTTACTTTCAATAGCATTTTTTATGAATTTCTTGCCTCGCCGGGATTCGAACACGAGACCTTATGCGTACGTCTTCCCCGTACGCTAACACGCCCCCACTTTTAAAAGCCGGAATGTCTCGAGTTGTTAAAAATGATGTAATTGATTATTTTCGTAGTATTGTTTGTATTGGTATTTTATTTTTATTGAGCGTCTTTTAGTTATGTTGCAATGTGCCTTTTAATACAATAAATTAATGTTTTATTTAAATGAAGTATTGACAGTTACAATTAAATACAATTTTTTTATAATTATAATTCACACCCAAGCAAAGTATTTAAACTTAAATAGCAAAAAAATAAAATCAGCCAACAAAAGAATAAAATCAGCCAATTATATTACATAGTTCTGATGATTGCATATTGTTCAAATGACAACGCAGTAAATATATAATAGAACATGACCAGATTTGCGACATTTGCTTAAATTATTGTTATAAAACTTAATAATTTACTATTAGCAATGCTAGAATTTTATTTTAATACTGACTAATAAAAATACGAAAATAACCAACATAACACACAAAAAAGTCTAAAATAAAGACAGAAAATTGATTAAATTATTATAACGTACTGTGTTAATGCAAAATATTCGCTTGCTTTCGTTTACTAATTTGGGAAGATCCGTAATCCACGTAGCAGGCAGTCCCTTATATTTAACTTTCAACATTTTAAGTAAAATAACAAAGAAATCAAGTGTCAAAACTATAAACAATTCATGACTTATCATACGAGACACGGCTGCCGGATGGTGTTTCTCATCAGTATCCGTTAACGGCCAGGGTGCAGTGTGGGACAAATTGGACTCATGAGTAGAGAATTGAGTAGATTATTCAATACTAATTTTTATTACTGAGTGGATACGCTACACTAATTTTTTTGAGTGAGTACTGAGTATCTACTCAATAGTAATTTTGTAAATTTTGAGCACTAAGTAGTTTTTCAATACTCACCGAATAAAATAAGTATTGGTATCTATTCAATACTAAAAATTTTCAAATTTGAGTATTCCATAGATACTCAGTAATTACCGAAAAAATGAGTACTGAGTATCTACCCAGTACACAAAATTAAAAAAATAGTATTGGGTAGATACTCAATACTCATCGACAACATGATTATTGAGTAGATACTAAAAAAAATCGGTGAGTACTGAGTACTCTACTCAATACGCATATTATTTTATATGAGTACTGAGTATTGTATTCAACATGAAAGGAGTATAGTACTATTTAATTGAAGAAACGGGGTGCCAGTGCGGCCGCGATCATTCTTGCAGAGAACATTAGCCGGTTCTGGCTTGAACTTTCGCGGCATATAGCGACAAAGCAATATTTTTACCGCGGCTGGCAAGTCGCGACGGTACTAGTATGTAGGGCCGGATGGACAGGGTGGGTCGCTGCGGAACGTCGCGTCGCATCGGCTGCTATCCTAGCTCAGAGCCGGATTTGGTTGTCTGTAGAGCGGACAAGGGTGCTGTTACTGTGTTGCTTCAGAAACATTATTACATTAAAAAAGTGTCTGAATCGCTTAAAATAAATACTTTAAAGTTTAAGTTAAAAAAAAAGTTTACGTTAAAGTTTAAAGTTTAAAAGTTTACGTCTATTTCCGCACCTTAAGCCAATCACCGACTGTAAAGGCAGGTGACACACCGAGGAATTTTGTCGAACTGAGGGGATACCAACCCCAGTAAGAGTTCTTTAACGTGCAAATCCTATCCTGGACAGCATACAATGGATCTCCGGCTGTAATTCCTGGTCCTATGGATTTTTATTCCCTGGCTAAAATACTAGCACAGTCAATACTCGTCCGGTCTGGGGAACGAACCAGGGACCTCCAGCGTAGATAGCAGCCGCTTTATTATATACGCCACCGACAGGGGCGCCGTTACATATCGGCAGGGGGGGGGGGGCGCTTGCCCCCTCCTGGATTTTGAACCAACTATACCCAAACTATTCGGTGGGTATCGGTGGGTATGTATCTGCGTTTGCGCACCGTCCTGAATTAAATAAAAAACCTACTGACATTTTACATACTATAGTATTATTGTGTAGCAAGACAAGAAAGTGATTCCTAATCGAGGCTGGGTACATTTTGAGGCCTAGAAATCAGTTGTTTGCGCGGTGCACACATCATTTTTATCCAAATATCAGTTTCATTGGATTGTTTACCTCCAGTTTTCGTTGTGAAAGAATCACAATATAAACTGTGCCAAGTTGACGATTTTACGCTGTTGTCCAAATGCCCATGTTTCAGCATTCATTTAATCATACATATTAGGTTTAATTATAGTAGAATGTCGATAATCCGAACCTCGGTAATCCGAACATTCACTAATACGAACACCCAAAAAGAAATAATAAAATAATAAATCACTGAGTAACCTAGGGAAAGCCATTTTTGTCGGTTCCTGTTTACAGAAAAATGTTGATTTTGTTTTATATCTTCTATCAAATACGCGTAGTTTCCACTATTTAGCTGAAATATATAATAATCCGAATCACCTTCGGTCCCAAGTAGTTCGGATTATCGCCGCTCTACTGTAATATATAAATAAATCATAAATAAATCATAAATCATAATTAATCATAAATAAATAAATCCCTTCGATTTACCTTATTTTCATATCTTATTTTCCGCTATTTAGTTGCAATATTTGATAATCCGAACAATTTGATAATCTGAATGACGTTCGGTCCCAATTTGTTCGGATTATCGACGCTCTACTGTACTTCGCACGTTTTTGCATTCATCAGCTGTTTATCTCAAACATAGTGGGTGTTAAAAATAAGTGTAAAATATAGATAAAGAGTACTGAACTTTTGATATCGAACTCATGTCAACATACCTGACACCGTTTAGGTACTGCATAGAGCCTTAATATCTTATAGAATATATAAATAATTTGTATGTAAAACTTTATTTCTTTAACGTCTCTAAAAAGAATTCAAGGTAACCCAAATTGGCCAAAATTGGTGTCAAAATTACAAAACGGTTCCCATTAACTCCTTTCAAAGACGATAAATAATATAAAAGTCACACAAATGTTATTTGGCTTTAAAAGTGCCGTCCTATGATACATGGCACTATTTTTCCTATGCTGTTCGTAAAATTGGTTCAATCTTCCGGCTCTCTCCGACGTTCAAACAATACATTTCTGGACATGAGTTCATTCAAAAAAATTTCTACTATGGTCATACAGACCATTCATACAGCTTGTATTTAACAACAATTATTATTAACTAATTGACTTAGTATTATCGCCTTTTAAGTGTTTACGTATAATAGTAATGATAGCAATTTTGTATTTCGTTGTCGATGATAGTTATCACAGAAATTTCAAATTGGTCAACTTTTCTTTATATTTAGTCATTGTTTTCCGTTTATGTGGTTACATTTTAAAATATTATTTTCATCTTTTATTTTCAATTAGTTATAAAGATTTTTTATGGGATGCTCGATTGAGACAATTATAGAATTAAGTATCAATTATGTTGATTTTAAGCCTGTATTTTTGGTTTTGAAAGGTGCCAGTTGCTCATTATACATTAGCCCTTGCTCGATGAACACGAGCTGGAAATTCTTATAAAAAATTAACAATGTTTACTCCAGAATATTACAAAGTAATACAAATTCTTCAATATTCGTTGTCAATCAAATCAATCTAAAATTCTAGGATAAAAGTTCAATGATTCTGAACAAATAACATATAAATCGAAAAAAAAAATGGTTAATAATAATTATGAAAGGAAAAAGGTTATTTATCGGGCAATTCCGTCATACACATTAATAAACGATAGAAGGGCAGCGAATTGTCTTGTTATTCACTTAATATCAATATGCTATAGATAAGTTGTCGAGCATACAGGGGTTACAACCGTGGCTAATGACATAAAATAATATGTAAAAAATGGCACAACCATAAAAGCAACGGAGATTTTTCAAGGTGAATGCAATTTAAATTTAGCAAACAATATGGGCTATTGGGTATTTTTTTAATATGTTTATTATTTTCATGTTTGTTGTGTCTCAATTTTAGAATCCTTACTAATAAATACGAATATATCTCTATCAATGCCATTTACAACAAAAAAACAACGAAAACGCTACAAAATAATTAATAGTAGTCACCTGTTATCTAAAAAAACTTGCCCCCCCCCCCCTCTTGGAACAATTTGTAACGGCGCCCATGGCCCCCGATACTTCCTAGTAAAACTTAAGGCACCTTTTAGTAATGTTTCTTATCATAACATGTCATATTGTAAACTATGTTGTAAAAAAAGTGATTCTTTAAGTTGCCTCCAAAATTGGCTATTAGCAGTGACTCAATCGTATATAATTTTGAAGGGTAAACATTTCCCTAGACCTATTTTTGAAAAAGCAAGTAACTGCATTTAGCTAACTGGAAACTACTTACTCTACAACTAATTAATTTGCTATTGTTCAATTAAATTTACCTACACATAAAACTGAATCCTGCTTCCATTAGCACGGTCATTATTCTTAGAAGGCAGAGAGAAAAAAACACCTGTAATGGGAGTCACGTTGTGCCTAAACAACATATCAATTATGTGTTATGAAAGATCACGTTTCTATTCTCTAAAACCACAGCTTTTTCAATAACATCCCAACCGCTTATTATTTAATTTTAATTTATTTGCCATTTTTTGTATGCAAATACTAACAACGTGGACACGGCTGAAAACAATCAAATTTGTGTAACAGATGTAAAAATTCGAATATAATTCGAATATAATAAAGTCACGTGTGGTGTTTTTCTACTGGTTAGATGATTACACCTACGGCACATTATTACACCACAAATTGATAAATACACAATGTAAACAGTAATTTTCTGTGTAATCATGCAGTATTTGCTTTATTGGGTAAATGTCACTGTAATTATTTTTCTCACACAGTAAGTTGTCATTTGATAATGTCGGCTTTACCGAACGTTCTGACACTGATTCGAATTTATGTCTACCTCGATTCTGTTTTATCATACCATCGATTCGATTTATTTTTGACATACAGGAACATTTGTTTCTGGAAATGCACGTAATAGTCCAGTCAAATTATGTTTGAAAATAATTGCTAAACTTTCCAATAAAATAGAAACAAACGGACTTTTGGTTCCCAGCATAATTTCGTGTTTTTTAATAATAATTTCTCAAACCTCCAGTCATTACCATACCAGCATACAAAATATGTACAACATTGCGTACTAACCTTTCAAATACATTACAGTTTAGTAGAGCTTCAGTATTATTACACAAGTGATTGATGGGATGTTTCAAAATGCTGCTTGAAATGTCAAAATAAAGCTATACACCAAAAAAGCATGTTTCTTAATTTATAAATGTTGATGTTTTATCACTACTCGATTTCAGAACCCTTTATCCATCAAACGGTTAATGTGATAATGTACGTACAAAAATATAGAATTCTTCCAAAGTGTTCAGAAATAAGCTAACGGTAGTTTACTGGATTATACTTTACTGGGTGAATGTAATTGATTGAATTTCACGCTGTTAGGCACCTGTTTTCGCTAAATTTATTTTTACTTTTAAAGAGATCGTCGGATGAAGATCCGGCCAATTCTCGTCTCGGCCGGATCTTCATCCGACTGAGATACCTGAGTAAACTTCGTTTTGTGGTTAGTGCTTACCGTGCTCGTACCTGCAGTCAAGAAAAAATCCTAATAATAATCAGTACTGCCCGCATTGTAAAATTTAAAATACCTTTTCCGTCGATCGGTTATTTATAAATCAGTTTAGTGAATAGGAAATCCTTTATTAAACAACTCTATTAATGCACGATTTCTATTAATGCATGATTTGTTATAGCCAATCACACGACGTAATGACGTCGTTTGATTGGCCAATCGAAGATACGTGAAATGAAAGTTTCCAATCAAAACTTACCGCCCTCTAGAACTGTCAGTGTCAAATTACACAAATTGTCATATCGGCGAAGAAAAATCTATGTAGACGACACTAGAAGAATACGATCGACGGAAAATTTTTGTAACCAACTGGAACATTAAACGGCGATTAATGATCTCGACAATTACAACAGTCACGATCATTAATCGTTGTTTTTAATATACTTGTTTGTTAAATAACTATAAATGCATATCATTATCATTATACTCCTAAATAAAGCACTAACCTAGTCAGTCTGTCTATCTGTTCTTGTTACTAAGCGAAGGGGTTTGACCGCAGCCCCGGGACCCTTATATCGTATGACTGTCCATCGCGTGCGGTTTCATAACCTGCAAAAACACAACCTGTTCTGAGGAAAAGTGACAGAAAATCACAACCTGTTCTAAAGAACTGTGGTAAAAAAATCACCTCGGAGCTAAGGCGCGGAGCGGCATGTTAACGCATTATGAAAGAGTACGACGATGATGGCCCCGCTTTTCCCATTGACGACTCCACCCTGGCCTTCGACCTGAACTTTCTGTGAAGCTTTCTGTGTGTCCCGGACTGCCCCATGACGATTACGACCCCGCTTCTCCCACGGACACGATCTCGATCTCCGGAACGGAATCCAAGGTGTTAGGCGACCCGTGCCGAAGGATGAACACACGTTAGTTGGTCGAGAATGGAGCAGCTGAGGCACCATGCAACGCCTCAACATAGCTGCAGCCTTAACGGGGCAAGGGAGCTCTACCCCGCCTGACCTGATTTTCTGCTCTACTCGTGGGAAAAAGTATGATTTCAAAAAAACGGACGGATGTAACGAAGACGATCCCCAACGCACTGACACGGCACACGACACACCATTACCAGGCTCTGCTAGCCGGAGCGAGGAGGAATACCCAGCGGACTTAAAAAACCCGGAGACAACCATCAAGCCTCAGCTTACTAGCGGAGGATGGCTGCAAAGCAAAAGAAAGACTCAAAATACACTACAAACCCCAAAAGCGGGTCCAAGCGCCGACGCACTAGCACGGCACGAACAGGACGCAAAATACGTCTTCGGCAGGAAGGCAAAGGTACAGCGCACACCCCCGCAGAAACCTATAGCCACAGTAGACGTCACAAGTAGCCAAATAGCTGCGATCCCAGACAAAGCGGATAGCAGTATTTCGAGGGAGACAAAAAAAAGGAAGGTCGACTACACAGCCACTAATCAGCCACTAATCACGGTAATTCCGGGGATTGCGACAACGGGCAAGACTGAGAGAAGAAGCACGGAGCAGATGATCCGATGAAATCTGCAAAAAAGTTGTGTCCCTACATGGACAAACGTGCAACAACACGGCAGTGGGAATGCTGGCGGCAATAAGGGACCTGAAACATCTGAGCTCGCAACTGGAGAATCACGTACACACCATCAGCCCAAAGAAAGATGTAAGAAAGACCGTACTAACATGCACTACATACGAAGGGAAAGCCCAGGTGAACAGGGACAAGAAAGCAGAGGTAGTCGAACAGGGCACCCAAAGTTTAAGCAAAGAAGCCGAAAAAACAAAACAGCAACAAATGCTGGTGGAGTGTCTGGGAAAGGGTGATAGGACCCTGCAGAACATCACCATAGCCGACCTGGAATGGGCAGAAAGCACGTACCAAAGAACGCAAATGGCGGACGGAAACCCGTTAAAAGAGGAAGATGCAGAGGCAAAACATATGATAATCGTGAAGAAGCACCAAATGATGGCGATGGTAACAGCAAGACTAGACTCTGCAGAGGGTAAAATCTAAAAACTCGAGGACAGCATTAGCGGAGGTGAAGTGGATGCAGCGGACACAGATGAAAAAAGCACCACAGCAATCTATCTCGCAAAAACACCACGCGGAGAAGAACACCACAATCCTAAAAGTTCCCTAAATAATAGATACGCCATAACCAAAAATATCTGCGAACTCATGGAGAATCGGGCAATCAGGCTCTGCTAGAAGTTAAGAAGATAGCTGAATATCTTCTACAAAAAAAGAACATAAACATGAAGATATACAATAGGAAGACCCTAACATACGCGGAGAGAATAGGCCAGAAAAGCAACCCCGCCATGCACACGGCACAGGCGAAACACGCCCCAGTACGTAGGGTGATTGACGTCAACACAACCAAACCAGAGGGTACGATGGGAGACGACATGTGGCGCAAGATGAGGTCCAGCATCAATCCAAAAGAAGATTACATCAAAATTCAAAGCATGTCAAGGCTAAAAAATGGTGGCTAGGCACCGACAGGAAGAAGGGCGCATGCGGATATCTGGTACAGGAAAGTTGGCGATGCCTGGAAGACATAGCAAAGGTACAGGACAAGGTAAATGATCTTAAAACGCTCACAATCAGAGGACTGGATATGGTCACCACTCAACAGAGATTAAAGAGGGAATAGCCGGAAAACTCGAAACGATCATGCAATCAGGCGTAAAAATCGAGATAGGTCGGCTCGACGGTCCTACTAACTGGCAGACCTGGAGGTACAAAATAAGATTGCTTCTTAAAAGTAACCCAGGGACCATGGAGGTTGCGCGGAGCGCGAAAATAGAACGCTCGTAGAATGTGCAAGAAATATGATGTATGGACAAGAAGAGACACTGCCTCAAGGCTTGTGGGCTGAACTAGTCAATACAGCTGCTTATATTATCAACCGAACTGGTCCAACTCAGCAAGATAAGTCGCCATATGAGCTTTGGTTAGGTAAGAAGCCCAACATCAAACACTTACGAATCATTGGAAGCACCTGCTACTCCCATATACCTAAAGGCAATAGAAAGAAAATGGATAAGAAAGCAGTGAAAGGCATCTTGATTGGTTATGATAACGACGATGGATACAGGATTTGGCGTAAAGAAAACAATACATTACTAAGGTCAAGAGATGTTTCCTTTCAAGAGAAGACACTCACATTTACTAATGTCTCTGTTACAACCTTCACAAGAAGATCCTGTACCGTCGACATCTGCAAAAAATCAGTCAGACGAAGAAGTAGTTGAAGGCAATAAAAATGACGAAAGTTCTGAGCAGGAAATTATTTTCAACAGATCCATTGAGTCACAAAGAGAAGTTCACAGCGAGTTAGAAGGTGATGATTATCTCTCTGCTCAAGAAATAGTAGCGGAAGCCAGAAGGACTCTGAGACAGAGAAATACCATCAAACTTCCCTCGAAATTCAATGATTTTGTGATGAATATTGTTGACAATATGAAGCAAGCAAATTTGGAGCCAAAGACCTTCAAAGAAGCTATGCTCCATCCTGACAAGGAAAGATGGATGGAAGCTATGGATCAAGAGTTGAATTCCCTAAAAGAATGACACGTGGTAAATGGTACCTTTGCCTAAGAATAGGAAAGCCATACCGTGTAAATGGATCTACAAGGTAAAAACCAAACCCGACGGTGCGATCGAGAGATACAAAGCCCGATTAGTCATTAAAGGATTTACTCAGAAGCAAGGAACAGACTATTATGAGACATTTAGTCCAGTTGCTAAGACAAGCACTATTGAGTGTAGCTGCAAAAGAGAAAATGAAGCTAGGTCAATTCAATGTGTCAACTGCGTTTCTCTATGGCATCTTAAACGAGAGTATATATATGAAGCCGCCAGAAGGGCTCACCAACAATGACTCGAAAATGGTGTGTAGACTTAAGAAGAGTTTATATGGATTAAAACAAGCACCAAGATGTTGGAATGCCTGCATTACCGAGCATTATAAAAATTGGCTTTAAGCAAAGTTCGGCAGATCCATGTTTGTTCACCAGAGCAGAAGGTGAGAGAAAGGTCATCATAGCACTATATGTTGATGACGGGTTAGTGGCTGCAACTGACCAGAAGGGAGTGGAAGATCTATATGAAGAGCTCAGAAAGAGATTTAAGATTACCACTAAACCTGCGTCATATTTTCTTGGTATTGAGATTAAGACACATGAAGACGGTTCTATCAAAATAGACCAGAAAGCCTACGCAGAGAAAGTTTTGCAACGTTTTGGTATGATGAATTGCAAGCCTGCACCAACACCGATAGTAAAAGATAAGCAAAAAGTCACGACGACTGAGAACCAAGAAAAGTTTCCATACCGTGAAGCAGTGGGCGCTTTGTCATATCTTATGGTAGGTACAAGACCTGACATTGCTTACGCAGTAGGAGTAGTGTCGAGAACCCTGCAAAATCCAACTGATGGAGACATCACACGGGTCAAACGAATATTACGCTACATTCAAGGCACAAAGGAGTACGGCATTACGTACAAAGGTAATAATAAAACTATAGTTATGTACACAGATGCTGATCTTGGAGGCGACCCAACCACAGGACGGTCAACATCGGGGATGGTTTGCCTGTACTCAAGTGGAGCGGTTTCCTGGAGAAGCCTGCGCCAAAGAACAGTAGCACTTTCATCAAGTGAAGCAGAGATCGTTGCTGCAAGTGAAGCTACACGTGAGGTACTGTGGCTGAAACGAATCATAGAAGATATGGTTATGGATGTACAAACAGTAGAGCTGCTGATTGACAGTGAGTCTGCACTGAAACTCAGCAAGAATCCTATTGAAAGACACCACCAGACCAAACATATGCACGTGCAGAGAAGACACTTTTACCTGCGTGAATGTCTGTTGCAAGATGCAAACAACTTGATTGCGAAGAAGGTGTCTTCAGAGGACAATATAGCTGACATGATGACGAAGCCTATGTACAGACCAAGGTTCCTCAAGTTGATTGAACCTCTGGGAGTCGGGAGGGGATGTTAAGAAGAGTTTATATGTAGTTTATTATTATTATTAAAGTAGGCTTGTCATCTAGTTGTCACTTGCAATAAAAGTCATAGACGAAACGCTGTACTTTTAATAGGGACTGCGAGATCGAGGGCCATAAGACAGGCACCATGGTCTGCCCTAAGTACAGGGACCTAGTCAAGTGGATGAGAGCCGCAGGTACAAAGGATGGAAAACAGAAAGGAGATAAACCCACGGAAACCACGTGGGTGATGACGTGAGTGATGACTAGAGTGCGGGAGGCGCACTAGGAGGTGATAGTGGGGGGCGATTTTAATGCCAAATCACCGGTATTGGGAGCTCCAGTGGAGGACGCCCGCGGCGGACTTCTCGTGGAATGGGCAGTAAGAGAGAACCTGGTGGTCGTAAATCGAGGTAATGAACCCAGATGGCGAAGAAACGAGAGCAGCTCCCACATCGACGTGGCACTCTGCGCACCCTCGGTTGCGGGGGACGTCGGGATGTGGAGAGTGGCCTGCGAGGAAAACCTCTCGGACCATGTTAACATCCACATGGAGGTGAAACGGCCAGATGGCAATAGACCCCCAACCGCGACGTCTGCCAACGACACCGCCGGGTGGATATATGAAGCTAGGCACAAAGAAATACTTGCCGCATACCTCAAGAAGTACGCCAATGAAAACAGCACTGGTACGCCCCAAGCAGCCACACTCCTCATGCAGGAGGCATGTAGAAACACCCCTCAAAAAAATAAGTTCAACAAGAGGAAAGGTACGTACAGGTGGAATCCGGAGATTGCCGCACCTAGGCGGATATGCGTGGCCTCCCGGAGGCCAATGACCAGGCAGAGGGGCTCGACGCCGAATACTGACATAGCCTGCCAAACAGCTAAAGCAGTATATGCAAATAAAAAGAAAGCTCTCAATAATTTGATAAAGAAGGCGCAGACCGACTCATGGCGCTCACTATTCGAGGAAGTCGACACGTTACTCGGGGTGCTCGTCGACCTGTTCCCGGACGACGATGTTCACCACTTCGAGCGGGCCCCGGTGGGGGAGGGGGACATCCCGCTGTTCTCAATCGAACAGATTAAGACTGCTGCCGGGAGGATACGGCCAAACCAAGCACCTGGCCCAGACGGTATCCCGCCGGAGGTGACGAAAATACTGGCACAGAATCATACGGCGCTGGTGAAGAATTTCATGGACGGGACGCTGAAAGGCTAAAAGATCCCCCAAAATGGTAGGTCGGGAAGTTGGTGCTCATTGAGAAGCCTCCAAAGCCTGGTAAGGAACAAGCGTATCGGTCAATAGTACTCCTCGACACCATGGGGAAGCTACTAGAGCAGCATTTGAAGAGCAGTATCCTGGAGGACCTTGAACTGCGGGACGGTCTCGCTAAGGACAAATATGGCTTTGTCAAGGGCAGGTCAACGCTAGACGCTCTGGAAGCGGTGACCGCACAGGTGGAAGAGTGCAAGAAATTTAACAGGGGCAAAAGAGATCTGTGCGTGATGGTGACCCTGGATATTCAAAACGCCTTCAACTCTGCATCCTGGCTGAAGATCGTGGAAGAGCTTAAGAGGAGGAAAATATCGCCTTATCTCCTGAACATGGTCCAGAACTACCTGTCCAACCGGAGGCTGCACATGGTCGCGGACGAGTTCCACGTGAGGCGTGGAATGCCACAGGAACCGGTCCTCGGACCACTACTATGGAACGTCCTCTTTGACGGCGTCGTGCGTGTTCCTAGGGGATTCAAGATCCGGGTCATCGCGTACGCAGACGACCTCGCAGTCATCGGGAGAGCAGCAAACGTGCAAGAACTGCAACAATACGTTCAGGAGACGGTCGACGACATCACCGAACGGTTCGAGGACGCTGAATTGCGGCTGGCTGCAGACAACAACGAGGCCGTCGTGCTGGTGGGACGGCACACACTGCGGAACATGAGTTTCACCGTACTCGACACAGGTGAATACTCAGGCGGCAGTTATATACCTTAGACTCACCTTTGGCCACAACGCAACGCAAGCATGGCAGCCCATGTTAGAGCAATCACGGAGAAGGCCGCGGGTACGATAAGAGCGCTGGCAGGAATAATGCCTAGACGGGGCGGCGCAGCGGTATCCAAAAGAAGAGTGGTAGCATCCGTGGTGTACTCTGCCATCCTGTACGCGGCGAACATCTGGGGAGCAATCTGTGGATACAGAAAATACAGGACTATGCTGGAGAGTTTTCAAAGACGCATAGCAATACAGGTAACCGGTAACCAAGGTGCGAAGTGTACCGTTATGTGAAGGTTAATCAATGTGAAGGTCTAGTTTAGTGTAGTGTTGTGGCTCTTGCGAAGATCCCAGCGATGTGATGTGGCGTGACGTGATGTGATGTGATGAGTTGTAATGTGAGGAAGTTTGCGGATGTAGTGGATGTGATGTGCGATGTGGTTTCCAACCCAACGATGCAATTACAGCAGGAGGCGTCGAAGTAATGCGCGAGTGCTCCCAACGTCACCCAGCGGAGTTATTACATGGAGGGGGTTTAAATGAGTCAAGTCTCACACTACTGTGCCTGTGACACCCTGGCCAGTGTCTTTTGAAATTTTCCCCTGACAAAAAAAGGCCAAACTAGTTTAACTTGGTTTGTAAACGCATACTTTTGGTCAAACTGGTATGGATTAGGCCAAACTGATTTCGATTAACGGTATTGAAATGTACTTTTATATCGTGTGATCCACGCTGTTCGCTGGCGGTCTGCCAGCTGGCCTAGTATATGTAAGGAGTATGTTAGCAGTAAAATGAGATTCTTTATGATAAAAATCTCTTCAAAATAATTGCGCTTCCCAAAACCGCAATTGCTTGAATTGACCATGGCAAAATTTTGCACGGCAACTCCTATTATTATTATATGTGGGCAATTAAAGCAATTATCAATAATATTGCGGTTGTGCTGGTTATTACGTTGCAGTCTTCCTTTATGTAGATCTAATAGTTCTATGAATGAAACGTAGAAAATCATGTATACTGCAGGTAATTTATTTATCACTCTTGGTTTTGTGATGTCATAACTGGATTTATGAATTAAATATTCATGTTATTAAACATATGTATTGCCATTATTTAAATTCCAGAGTACGGTAAAAGATCCTTGAAATCACAAACCGGTTTTTGATTAATCCTGGCCACAGACCCACCCCTACGAATGTACTATGACCTACAAGACAGTATTTTCTTCATAATTATAAGAAAAACATGATTTAATTTCCCATAAATATTGGTAGTTGATGTATGTAATTATGTAAAATATTCCTGGAAAATGTAAATATAGTTCTAATAATATACTTTTTGTCCAAATACTATACACATATAAAGTTTTTAGATGAGTCCTTTTTAGATGGGACACATATATTTTTCATATTCTTAACTAACGCCCTTTGAAATGTTACCCCACATAGCCCGATTGAACCCTTTTTAGTTTTTGCCTATTTTGAAGACCGTAGCACAAAAAGTGTTGTGTAAAGTTTTATTTTCGCAAGAGGCGTACTTTCAAGATAGTAAAATGTTAAAATTAACATTACAAACCCTTATATTTTTACTATATTACGCAGTATGATAAAGTATTGTAATCGAGCCGAAAAAATTGAGATTTTAGCGGAAATAGGTCTTTTTGGGTCCAAGGATTTTGCAAATGAGCTGCAATTTCTGTAATTTCGTCAAAATAGTTAAATAATAAATTAAAGTAGAGGTCATTTTGTATAATTTATGTCTATGACATTTTTTGTATGAGCATGTATGAGCAAATTCTTTTTGATTGAGATCGTGTCTGCATTAAAACTTAGTAAGCAGGATTTCACAATTATTTTCGTTCTGACAGTCAGTAGTATCAAAGGCTGTTTTTTTGACAATGCCTACTGTCAATATTATCCATATACGTATTAGGGATTATACGGAGCTTCTTCTATGCCGCCAATGTGTAGTCTCGGTTCCAACAATGTGAGATGGAGATATATATTATGTCTATCGATGTGGTGCCCGGGATCAAACTGCGCATGCGTGGCCCGTAGTTATTAGGACCGTCGACAGGTAGCGCTATTGTAGCTTAAAGTGTGCAGTCGGTAATACCGCGGCCGCGGCCGGTAATATTCGGCATCACTCACGCCAATCCAGTGACAGCCCATAGATAACCTTATACATGTGCCAGCTGGTGGCAGTACTGTGGCTGCCTATGGATCCAATCCAGCCAATCGAATCAAGCCAATCGAAATGTCTCCAGTGGCACTACGTCGGATGAGAGAGAAATATATGTCGCAACGCTAGCGTTGGAGCAGCCTGCTGTTACCAACATTCTTTATGTCATTTTGTGTTTATATGATATTTTAAAAATATCTGTCGAATCCTGCCTAACTTGTTTTATTTTAATGCAGATACGATCGATCTCGATCAAATAGAATCTCATGCAGCTAAACTATTAATTTTATCTATTGTATGATAAAGTTATGTGCCTGGCCACATCAGATTTTTTATATTATTATTAAATGATAAAAATCATTATAGTATTAAGAAGACGGAGTACGGCTAGAAAGCCGCTCTATTATAGGTAGTATTTATAAATTGATTTATATTTGTATTTGCTTTGTATTTATTTCTGCAAATTTGAACGTTGACTTGGTATGTTTCTAAGTGCTGATGAAACACCAAGTAGGATGCTACGCTACGTAGTAATGAACACACGTTCGATGGGATTTTTATTTTACCAGTGTACTAAAACGTACGCTACATTTCCTTAATTCATACATTCTTGTAATAGGAATTAAGAGTAATTATACGAATCTGTTTTTCTAGGATGTAAATATATTATAATTATTCTGTGAAATATAGTTTATAATTAGAACGTGTATTAAAGCTTAAAAAATATTAAGAACACGGGAAAATCCTATCCATAAGTCTTAACACAATAAACTGGTCGGACGCTATACGTTACTGTTAACGTTAAACGTTACTTAGCCACCATGGATTAACTGAAGAAAGTAGCGGCGTGGCAAAATAAGCTCCCGGAGGTTGGAAATTGCCAAACAAGTTTTCAGGTAGAAGGGGGAGAATATAGGAACGAGGCCACAACCAACACTATGTCAACGGCGATGGCCTGCCCTGATAGGCCCCGATTTGCGTCTCGGTAGGAAGTATGCATCAACATCGAGAAGGTCGTAGGCTGTACGAAAGGCCTTTTAGCGGTTAGATGCTGTCGGCAAAAGCCCCGCTCGTTGTTACCGCGGCAGCCAGAATAACAAAGTGGTGGTGCAGTTCTCGATTAGCTGAGATACACTGTGTTTTAAATGTACAATAATACCGGGTGATCCACGGTGTTATATGTGGAACAAAACGAATTAAATTTCGGTTATCTATAATAGACCAAAAATTCAATTCCGTTTTGTTTTTCGGAAATAACGCTATCATTGAAATTGTACGCTGTATTATTACTTTGCTATAATTTCAATCAGAATGATATTCTAAAACTATTTCATCATAAAGCTATGTCATCAAGTAGAGCCGCTTTAGTGGGTAAACGACAGCCTACTTTGGCCAGCATAACGGAAATATCACTGGGCAGTATCACCGACCTATTCAAAATAATACGCTGGGAGATAGTATAACTCAGATGGGACTCCCAATGGAGGAAGCACCCACATAAATAAAAACTATTATCTTGTTATATAAGACACCATGGTGCATTCGTATTATACCCTGCTCAAAAAGTTGGCTACAGTTAACAAACTTGTTATTTATGAATTTTTAATAGTTGTCATATCGTGTGGCATATTAACCCTCCAACCGCGGGCAACGCGATTTCCCCGTTCACGAGTTCCCGCGATTTCCCGTGCTTTTCTGCAGAAAAATTGAAAAGTTGCCCGCGGCTGGAGGGTTAACTGCCACACGAATTTATTTATCAATTTCGACACTCCGAGGCAAAAACAAACAGGACACAAAAATTTAGCTAAACTTTGATGTTGATAAATGGTCGGTTTGCATGACTTTTTCAACATGCTTGAATTAAATTCAGGAAGATTATCCAAAGTATTTGCAAGATTGATAAAGAAATTCGTAGAATTATTATACAGGGATTATACAGGAGTAACATCATGATGATGTCTCTTGAAGTCACCGCGAAGGGGCACGCGGCGTGTTTGTATCCCTTTTCCTTTTTTTCATTGACTCGTCCCGGCCGTGATGACGCGAAGTTGCTGTGCAAATGAGTCTGATGATCGAACCTTGATTGCTCAGTTTGTAATAACTGTTACTTATTTACCTATATCGATGTGTCTAAGGCTACTGCCATGCCAGTGCTACTCGTGGTGACCGCGAATTGGCTTGGGCTTGTAATCAGTGCCGGGATTTCGGAAATTCATTGAATGAACTGAAGCAGCTCCTGCTGCCTCTGCAGAGAAAGATAACAGAACTGAAGGAACTGAAACTAAATTTGTCGCCGATGCAAATGGAAACGTTTGAATAGGAGGTTATGAAGCATGGTAGACGTAAAGCAAATGAAGGGTACAGGGGAAAAACGATCGAAGTCACAATTTTATTACAATGTAAAACGCATTTGTCGTATAGATGTGACTTCGATCGTTTTTCCCGTGTACCCTTTAAATATTATTATCAACGGTCTGTCTGAGCAAGTTGTAACGTCCCGAGATGCTCGTGAGTAGATTTATTGTGTCAGTGTCAGGGCCTCTCTGACTTGGGTGTACTAACTTAGGCCTGATAGTTTCACGGCATTTAGATTTGGTTGGTTTGACCAGACGAATAAAAGTGGCCTAAGTCCAATGAAGGTGCGGTGGTTGAGTGAGACCTTCGTTTCCGATGTAATTAAGACCTCCTCGAAGTTTAAAATGCTTCATCGATGGAGGCGTGTCGCCCTTTCCAGATATCGCACTTCTCATCATGTGCAGGTGGATCGTGCTGTGAGGACTGGAGAATCTCGAGCAGAGAACACAATATCTCTCGTCAAGTTGCGCACGCAAAATTTCATTTACGGTTTATTATTACAAAATACGACAGGTCTTCGTACCAAAACACATGCTTTTTACAAGTGTACATTGGACCATTCATTTGATTTCGTCTTCATAACCGAGTCTTGGCTTAATAGTTCCTTTTCCAGTCAAGGACTTTTCGATGATTATTACAACGTACTGTGTTATGATAGAGTTTCCCAAGGCGGCGTTGTTGGAGGGGGAGTCATCCTGCACTCGATAACAAATATTCATATTCTGTTGTTGATACATCTAACATAGTCGATTCCTTTATGAAAATTGGTGACTGCCTGGCTGAGTGCTTAGATTCTCTGCTTTCATGCTGTGTGTTGTTGTCTGTCCGCCAAGTACCCCGTCTTTGATTATGACGGCTTCCTGGATACTCTTGCAATCCACTTGGTTGCCCCAGAGTGGTAGTGGTAGGGTATTTTAATGCACGTGATTTCACGGACTAGATTGATGCCCCAAGAAAGTCCTTCCTCCCTTTGGAGAAAATCGCAGACTCTTTAGTCTGCGATTTTCTTCAAATGAAGCAACTCAATGAAGTAGTACTAAGTAAGTAGTACTAACAACAAGAATTTCGAACTTATTCTGTACAATCTTGAATTAGGATTCTTACCGCACCGCTGGATATGTATGTGTCAATCTATACTAGTAGATACGATAAATTTCCATTTTGGTTTCCCTGGAAATTATACGCAATTTAAAAACTACAGATTACTATCGCATTACACGCGGTTGCGCTCGGATGTGAGGATCCAGATTGGGCAGGCGTATGACGGGTTCGCTAGTAGTTCACAAAATAACATCAACGATGACCCCGAGAAATTTCGACCTATATTCGTTTAAAGAGGGGTCCTATAGAATACTTGCAAGGCTGACTGATGGTACTACCGATTATTCCGTACCATCAGTGATTGTTGATGCGTACGCTGATTATTTCTTTTAAGGGTATCGCCCGCCACTGATTGGCCGTGATACAAGTAATTTCTCGCCGCATCCTTCCGTTTCTATGGGTTTTGTGGATGAGGATCAGCTGATTACAATAATGAGCAAACTTTCTAATTGTAGTAATGTAGTAATATGACAACCTATGTAATAACAGTTAGTACTTAGGTTATTCAGAAAACAGCTTTGTTGATAGTTATATCAGTTATGAACTTATGAAAATACAATTCGTTATTTCACTAATTGGTATTTTATATGAACAACAATACTACAAATTTGGCGACAAGAATTAAGAATCTATGGCCACAGCACATAACGAAAACGATAAAGCAGTACCCTGTACACTGAAGATGTCCAACAACCATCGTAGTTTCCAGTTTGATAACTTTCAAGAGGATAAGGAGGAATGGAGCTATTACCACCAGCGTTTTTAAGTGGAATTTGCAATACATGGAATACAAACAAGTGAAGATGAAGCAAGAAACTTACTTCTGGCGAAGATTGGAGCAAGTGCTTTTAAAATTCTAGTCGATTACTGCAAACCGGACAACATAATGACTAAATCATACCAGGAAATAAAGGAGATACTAAACAAGTACTACGGCAAGAAAACATATATTTTGTCAGAGAGAGTAACATTTGAGACAAACATGTTCAGCTTGTGGAAAACTAAATCATTGTAAAAGAGTCTGCATATCAGAAAAGAACAGAACAAACACAAGGAAGATACATCAGGAGTCAGAAGAAGAAGAAGATACAAACAGTAACACGTCAACGATGCACAACATCCGAAGTGCCAAGAGGGTGATGCTGACAGTGGAAATTAACAACAACCGTAAAGGAATGCTCTATGATCCAGGTGCGCAATATACCGTGATTGGCAAAGGTCTCTGGAACGAAATCGGAAGACCAGTGCTAAAGAAACCCGATAGTTTGGTACCCTACACCAATATGGAGATAAAAACACTTGAAATAGCTTTTGTTAAGGTAAAGGCATTTGATAGAACGTTACATTTAGCTCTTACTGTCATAAAAAAAGATGATATTCCTCTCTTTGGGCTGGATTGGTGTATCGCATTGAAATTACCAATGCCAAGTGGAGCTAGGGTATGTACTGTAAGACAGTGTAGTACGGCCGTCGAAAAGTCAACAGTAACACTAGAGCGTTAAGCTAATGATCTAAATTTAGTTTTGGAAGAACACAAGGAGTTATTCGATTGGTACAATCAGAGGCCACACGTCCACACGTCCACATTCCTGACGACGTGACCCCAAACCATTGCAGACCCAGAACTACAGAACTAAAAAGGTTAGTAAAAGACGATATTTTGGAGCCTATAAACGCTACAAACACGCCAGTAGAATGGGCTACGCCGGTTGTGATAGCTATAAAAGCAAACGGTAGTATCTGCATATGTGGCGATTTTAGAATAACTATAAACCAGCACAAAATTGCAAAATTATGTTCAGTGATATTAAGTTTTTTGAATGTGCCTTTTAATTTGTATTTGTGTAGAAAGTAACAATAAATGGCTGTTATTATTATTATTATTATTATTATATTATTATAAACCAGCACGCACAAGTGGATAAATACCTGCTCCCACGTTTTGAGGAAACTGTTGCAAAACTATGTGGAGGAGAACAATTTTGAAAAATCGATCTGAAAGATGCGTATTTACAGTTGCCAGTGCATCAAGACAGTCGAAAGCTTTTAATCATATCCACCCATAAAGGATATTATGCATACAAACGCCTTCGTTTTGGAATATCTTTTGCACCTTCACTTTTTCAACGGACCACGGATCAAATTTTATCTGGAATACCAGGAACGGTATGTTATTTAGACGATATATTGATCACAGCTCGAAACCACTACATACATATAGAACGTGTACAACAAGTGCTTAGTAGACTGCAGCAGGCAGGAATTATAACACAAACAAGCAAATGTTCTTGGATGCAGACGAAGTTAAATTTCTAGGGCATAGAATAGATAAAAATGGTCTACATCCAATTAGAGAACACGTGAAAACAATTAAGGACATGCCAACTCCACAGAACATCACTGAACTTAGATCATTTTTGAGTATGATAACCTATTATGGAAAATTCATAGAAAATTTACAGGTAAAATGTGTGCCACTGCATAGACATTTAAAGTAGCAATCATCTTGGAACTGCACCCCAAATGATGACAAGCTATTCCAAGAACTGAACGATTCTTTGACTACAGAAGCAGCACTGGTCCACTACAACGCAGATCTTCCGTTGTACGTGAGTAGGGATGTTTCATCAAAAGGAGCCGGAGCTGTAATGTGGCACCGAATTGGAAAAAATATTCAACCATCGTCAAAGAAGCTTTATCCATAATTTACGGCGTAACTAAATTCCATCAATGCCTCTATGGGAGGCCGTTTATTTTGTTGACCGATCACAAACCTTTGGAACGGATATTTAACCCGAATCGGGAAACACCAAAAGTCGCATCAAATTGTTTGCTTCGATGGGCTATGGTATTGAATTCTTACAACTACAACATTGCATATCACCCAGGAAAGGACAACCAGACGGCAGATGCATTATCCCGACTACCTCTGCAAGAATTGACATTGAGTCAAAAAGAAAAAGTGGGATTACCAAAGTATAAATATCTGCTACATCTTGGGAGCGGAGGTGGCCGAGTGGATAAGGCGAATGCCTTCCACTCACAAGTCCAGGGTTCAAGCCCAGGTTAGGCAGGGGATTTTTATAATACTCCGTCTCCCCGACTGCCGCACAGACAAGCCACTGGCTTTGTGCACATGGCAACATCCCCAAAAAAAAAAAAAAAAAAAAAAAAAAAAAAAAATTAAAGAATTTACCACTGACTTACGAGAACTTCGTCAAAACACGTGAAGAGATGAAAACCTCAAGAAAATAATCCCATTTATAACAACATACTGGCCAGAGAAGAGAAACATCTCGGCAGAATTACTAACATACTATGAGAAGCGAGAAGAATTATGATATGAAGAAGGAATAGTATTCTGGAAAGGGGGAATATGTGTACCAAAACGTATCCAGCAAACCATCCTTAACATACTGCATGACGGACATCCCGGAATTACTGCGATGCAATCAATTGCAAGACTACATGCTTATTGGCCGAACATTGACATGGATATAGCTGAGCATGTACAAAGATGTCAATTGTGCCAGTGCTCAAAACAATCCAGCCAACAATTCCTTTATATCCATAGAACTTACCACCGGAACCTTGGGCAAGGATTCATATTGATTTCGCAGGTCCACTTTTGGGGAAGGATGTGGATAGTTATTATTGATGCTTATACCAAGTGGGTCAAAATTGAAGCTATGACCAATATCACCAGTTCTTCAACGATAAAAGTTCTTAAGACCGTTTTTGCACGTTTTGGTTTTCCAGAGACAGTAGTCACCGATAACGGACCACAATTGGTTTCAAGAGAATTTGAAGAATTCTGTTCATCCAACGGAGCTAAACATGTTAAAACCACACCGTATCGCCCAGAGTCAAACGGTCTCGCTGAAAGAATTGTAAATACCTTTAAAATCGTTTAAATAATAGTGGTAGTAACACAGACATACATGATCGCGTATGCAAATTTCTAGTGTCGTATAGAAACACTCCGCAACGATCAACACGGCGAACTCCGAGCGAGCGCATGTTTGGACGCCAAACTAGAACTATATTCGACCAACTAAAACCCGATGTCCATCAAACCTAGATGATGAACTATTGAAGCAGAAAACGTATTTCAGCATCATGTGAAAAACAAATATTTTGAAGTTAATGACTCAGTCTGGATCAACAATCCATTGTCAAAGGAATCTACTCTAGGAAATATTGTAAAACAATCTGGACCTTATTCCTATATTGTAGATGTTCAAGGGATACAAAAGAGAAAGCACGCTGATCAAATGCGACATCGTTTTCCTCCAATCGATGAAGAACCTTTACCGGAGAAGACAATACCAGAGACTTCTTCGAGAATGGAAGATAATACTTTACAGCCAGAGAATCAACTAGAATTCAGGTCACCTAATTCATCTAATCCCATGGCAACAACGCCCATGAAGATTACTATGCCAACATCTCAGAATGCAGCAGTGCACACACCACAGAATATAGTACATACACCTCAGAAAGAAGAACACAAACAAACGTCAACTACCTGCTCGTTTTAGAGAGTAGAACTTATCAAATTTGTTTTATTATTGCAGGGAGCGAAATGTAGTAATGTAGTAATATGACAACCTATGTAATAACAGTTAGTAGGCTTATTCGGAAAACAGCTTTGTTGATAGTTATGTCAGTTATGAACTTATGAAAATACAACTCGTTATTTCACTAATTAGTGTTTTATATGAACAACGATACTACACTAATAAATTCATGGCAGGTGAGGATCAGATGCCTAGTTTTTAGGTGCGAGATGCTAGATTGATCTTTTGAAATCCTCATTAATCGCAGTGTTATTACTTTTCCAACTAAATGTAAGCGTGCCAAGACCACTCCCGTATTGAAGAGAGATATCTACACTGACTTTAAACAGCCATTGATTCTACTGTCTAGGCTGAGTAAGTTTGGAATTTCTCCTTCTTTGGTGGGGTTGATGAGGACATATCAGGTCAGCTGACCTGTTCTGTTTACTATAACGGTTATTCATCACGTTGCTTTTCGTCAACACTGTTGTATTCCACAGGGCTCCAATCTTGGCCCATTACTATGTAATGTCTACATCGACCTGATTAGCAGACTTACATGTGGACGACCTGATTAGCAGACTTCCATGTGGTACTATGCAGACGAACTGAAAATCTATGCTACCATCAATTCTGAGGATAATGTTAGTCTTCAGCAGCGAAACTTGGAGGGTATTCAGAGATGGTATCATGAAAATAGGCTAACACTCCGAAAATTTGATAGTCTGCGTGATCTGGGCATGTTGTTCACATTGGACCTTTTCTTTGCATCTAATATTGAGGATGTATGCGCTCAGGCATCGTGAACGTTGGGGTTTATTATTCGAACGATTGAGAGAGTAACGGATCCACAGATTCTCAAGACTCGATTTATGATCTTGTTTTGTCACGATTTGCGTATGCCTCTGTGATCTGGTACCCGATCAACGTCTCTCAGCAGCTATCCCTGAAAGGTGTGCAGCGTAGGTTTCTCAAGCTGTTGCCGTTGAAACTGGACGGTCATTATTCTGTTACGGGATGTGGTGGCGTGGAGTTGCTGAGGAGACATAACATGACATACTTGTAAGATCATAGGATTTAGCACAGGGTGGCTTTATTGAGAAACGTATTATGTGACAAAAGTGGACTGCTCGTGTAGATGCTCTTTAGTATTATATTTTGCCGTAAACGTTTAACCGTATTTATTTCAAATGGTCAATTCTACTTCCTAACGCTGTCAGTCTCCACTATGAAAGGCAATCTAACCCGGTTATGAAAATTTGCTGACTTTTTGTACGTCATTGTCATAATTATTATGCAGATTTGGCATTCTATTTACCTCAGTATTCAGAACAATGGATACCTCATCATTGCGGGTATTCGTGTCTAATAGGGGCATTACACTAAGTCTCAAAATTAAAAATTAATATACCCTAGTTTTTAAGGAAAAATCGGTTCGTTCACAATTAACAATATTAAAATCAGTCTCGTCTCTTTAAATGACTCAGACCAGAACGCGCTATGATTGGTGTAACGTAGCAAGATTGGTCGAAGGCCACGTGATAAGAGCTAGTTACGATGCGATTGTCATGCCTCCACTCTTTCTACGTGTGAAAAGATTGACATTAACGTTGGACGTACGTCTTCTCAGATGACTGTCACTTTTGACAACACGCAAAGTTCGCTTAACCGAACTAGACTTATTCGTTAACACAACGCACACAACGTCCTGCAGATACTATTCATTCAACTCGATGCAGTTCTCGAGCCCATAGGTCCTGCTTTTTCGGCCGCCCTCTACGGCTTAGACTCGCTGAACTTCTCACCAACGGTTTGGTCACGGAGTGTTTTGTCGCGCTGTTGGTCCGGTTTAAACTTTGATGTTCAATAACAACTGAGTGCAACAATATTAAGCAGAAAAATTTTACACACGGTTTTCTTACCAGGTAATGCAAGACCCTCATTCTAACACTTCATCCAAAATGTTTCCTTGTTCCACTTCAACCATTACAACATTTTCAAGATTTAGAAACATTTCTACCTCCCTTCTTATAGTATCTACCTCTATATGCGATCTTATTACTATTCAGAATGTTTCTGAGATGCCAATGAATTTGCAGTCAACTCCATTCTTTTATCTGGGGTTCTTTCTAGTCATAATCTAAAGTCTAAAGCATTCCTATTGATTGGCACATCCAAACCTAACCATTGAACAAAAGTGACACCAAATAATAATAATAATAATAATAATAGCATTTATTAATCATAAATTAAATTACACGTTAACAATAAGAAAATTTATATAACTTTATGATCAATAGGACCGGGTAAGACTGGTTTAAATAAAACCGTCTGATCTTCCCCCAAGCCCTTAGCACATTCTTCTAATTACACAATAATCATGACGAATCAAAATAGAGGTCTACCCAACGACTGAGAACAAAACACGCACATAAACAAAATACATTTCAAAAGATTTTGCAGACACACACATCCATAATTACTTAAGTAGGCTGCTGAAGCTCATAAATGTGACGCTTATACTTTAATTTGAAACTGCTGCTACTTAGAGACCTGAGTGATTCCGGCAGACTATTCCAAAATGATGCAACTCGATAGGTGAACGACTTGGTATAAGCAACCGATCTATGCTTTGGTATCGTTAGCTGATCTTTTCGACGAACATTAACATTGTGGACATCAGTGCGATATGTAATTTTGTTGCACAAATACGCGGGCTGTCTCTCAGTAAGCACTCTATAAAACAATGATCCCGTGTGCACCATCACTCTTCCAACCATATTCAGCCATCCGCAGTCCCCTAATTTATATGAAATTCTTTGGAATTTACTTATTCCACAAGAAAAGCGCAAACACGAATTTTGTACTAACTGAATTCTACGCTGATTTCTCTTGGTTATACAGGCACCATAAACCGAATCGCAATAACTAAAAGCGGATAGTATCAGTGAATCCGTTAACAATAGTTTACTATTCTGGCAAAGAACATGACGATAGGAATAAAGAGACCTCAAGATTCCATATGATCTGGTCAATAGCTTCGCAACATGAAGGTCAAAACTGAGATCGCTATCAATCCACAAACCGAAATTCCTCACACAGTCAGCAACTTGCTCTTATTTCCAAAAAGAATATCGTTTGTTTTACTAGAATTGATCTGAAGACCATGCGCAGTTGAAGCATTGAAGCATGAAATCACCTCCTTATATTCACTTACTGTATAGTTCTTTGTAGTTGTGTCCTGTATTTAGGGTACTCCCTTTGCGGGTATCGATGCAGCTCAATCCAATTTTGAAAAATAACGCATTTTATGGTTTGCAACATTAGGTTGCAAAGCAAAGCAAAACTGCAGAAACCCCGTGCAGCGTTGTGGATAAACCAATAAAAACACATGCAGACATTATTTATTAATAGACACTACACATATAAGGTAAAGATGAGACATTAATATTTATAAGTAGTATACTAAATTCTTTATGATAAAACTCTCCTCAAAATATTTGGGCTTTCCAAAACCGCAATTTCTAGAATTTCCCTGGCGAAATTTTTCACGGCATCTCCTTCACATGTTTAACATAATTTAGAGCAACCTCTCCCAATGAACCTACAATAACCCAAACAATGTTAACTTTCATTCCCCACATACGATCAACTTCTATTGAGAGATTCTTATATTTAGGTTGCGTTTCAAGTTTCTTCCTTACAACATTCTCATCGGCAGGCACCGAAATATCCCCACGAAAGTGCACACCTTCCTCTGGAAATCCTTTACCACGATATCTGGCTTATTAGCATCAAGTATTCTATCAGTGGCGATAGGCATGTTCCATAATATGGTAATATGGTCGTTGCTCACAACAGGAGACGGAATGTCGTCATACCACATTATTATGATGGCTTGATGGTGTAAGTTTGAGACACACTATGGAGTCGTTAAGCAAATTGATCAAGTTATCAAGTAGTATGTTGCAAAGTCGTATCAATTCCTAATGTTTTGGTTTTTGATCATCCAATTTGAATGTTTGTAGGTGATGCGGATTTATCTACGCGGGTCGTTCGACAAAACTCTTGACCAAATTCCTGGGTGTGTATAGCCTGCCGTGAGCGTCGATGATTGGCCTAAGTTGCGGAAATATAATGACCTACAATAAATTAAAAAAAACTAAAAAAAAAGATAAGTTGCGTCTCCCGGTATAGTAGCTATCAGAAGGTGTTTTAAAAAATTGCAAAGATGGGTGAAAATATTAATCGAATTTATTTGCATCTAGAAAGAATCATTAAAATAGGTCAACGATTTGAAAAGTAATTTAACGTAACATTTTATCAGAATATCAGGTGTTGAATATACTTATTTGGAATGACGCCTGTGTACTCTCCAGCTCACTACTGTGCCTCAAGCTGTATTTCAACACAATATAATTAACACCCGTTAGCAAAATATCGAGTGAAATCTAATACATTTGTTCTTTGTTCTACCTTTGCAATATTACCTAGTTCCTCATTACCCTTTAATCCCACAACATATGGTATCTGTGTCACTAGGATATGCTGGTTAAAATAAAGAACCTTTATTTCAATAGTTATAGTATTGTTACCGCCATGGAATGCTACCTTGCCAAGTATTCCTAGGTGCTTCCGTAAAACAATATGCTCCCAGAATCGATTATCCTTTGACACCGGAGGTTATCCTCCATCAAATTACTTTCCGCATTTGCTATGCTTACATTATTATGCAAATTGCTTATATACTTAGTTTGATTCTCATTCTATGTGATATTGCTTAAGGACCCTGGAATCTTTTTGTAACATAATAATTACAATAGATAACAAAACATCTAAAGATAATCTCAATAAATATTATTTGAGATAAAGGTAACGTTTCGTTATTACCAAAATGTGTTATTTGAGAAGGTTTATTAGAAATAAAAATTATATTAAAGGTTAATCTCATCTACATAGTGACGTATCATGAAACTTTATTTTGCTTTAATTCAAATCTGGTACTGTTGTTGAAGTACAACGACAGTGGCTTTAAAACAATTGGACATGAGCATCGTGCGGTTCAAATTTCACACATCAAATACTGCGAACTCAAGCACTCTATTTTCGTTGAACTTCATCAACGGTGCCCATTTTAAATACAACTTTAAAAATGTTTTACTGTCTTTAAATGACTACCATTCATGGTCATTGTGTTTGTTGTCATACAGGTTTCATGTTGACGCTAGAGTCATGTGATACCGAACACGTTTCGAGAGAACATCATGCCACACATTGCTACCGTTTAGGTGATGCAATTAAAAAAGACACCAGGAATAGCAAGAGTTTGCTCTACAAATGATGATAGGAAAGAATCATGTTGGTAGTATTGGTATCTACGTCCACAATGTTCCTCTATGTCTATAAGGTCACTGTGAGACAATACATCAACAAGCACTCTCTCTGAACATTATCAAATTTCTTGGCATGACAAAATCATATTTACAAAATTTACTTCTTGAATGTGAACGTGTCCTTAAACTTTCAATGACGTCGTTCCTCCCACTAACATTAGTCAGCGATTAACAGTCGTCTGATGCTAAACTGTTGTTTAACGACAGGCATTATCTGGGCAAGAAGGACATCACATATTCGACCTGGAAAATACATTTGTGCATGTCCGGCAACAGTGGAACGCCTGACGACTCTAACGGTGATCAACAATAGCCACACCAGCTAAGTGAAGTTACGGATTTGAAAAAGACAGTTGCATTGGTTATTCCGGGAAAGCAAGGGAGAGGCCAACTAATTCGACTTGAGCTCAGACATTTAAAGGTGGACCTTAGCAAAGCTTTTCCCGTCATCACTTTAGTCCATTTAATAATTAAGAAGAATAAAACCAGACACTAGGTTCACACTTGGAACAAATCACCAGAAATTCCAGCAGTTAATTTAGCGGCCAACGTTAAATTATTTCAGGTAATAACCCGATCTTATGATTCAAAGTATAAGGATTTTTGCTCTTCTTAAGCCTGTACAGCCTTAATAAGTGCCTAAATATGTCAAATTGAGGCTTGTAGAACATAAATAGTTATCTATACAACGATTTGTTGTGTAGTCCTTCGACATCTGAGTATGATCATAACAGGAAAAGATTTTATATCAATATCAATAAAAAACATTGAAATCTCACATAACAAACCCGTCTTAAGTTCGAAATTATTACTGCCCGCATAATTTAGTATTTCACACTTTTTAGCTTTTCTGTGATTGCTTAGGTGAGAGTTACCGTATCTACAAAAAAAAATGATTGAAATATTTATGATGCGTAATTAAACAAACACTAAGAATGTATGTTTTTTTAATAATTCCCTTATAATTCATTTAATAGCAATAATAATTCTCATCGTCAACCGCACTAAAAAATAAATCACTATCGCTATCAGTAGTGGTAATATCAATTGTGGTTCTAAAATTTTCTCAACGACGATATTTACCGTATTTTTTCATGATTTTCTTAAGATTTTTTTTCAATTTGTGCTGTTTGTTACATATTAAATGGCTTATAACAATAGGGGGTTGAGGTCCGTCAATTTATATGTGGGTTTCTTAGCTGTTCCCTAGTTTTTAATTTGCGTATCAGAATTGCTGGACCTGATATCTACATGAAGGCACACTACTTCGTGTGTGTGGCACGACAAAGCTTCGGCTTTGTAATATAATCGTATTCACTTGAAATTAATTTGGTTTTAGATTCTAAATATAACAATCGTTGACATCTTCGGAAACGCTGGACAAGTCCTTATTTTATTAAAAATTTTGACCACAGTCTGAATTTTACGAATGAGCCCCAAAGTCAACTTGTTGCACGGGAGAATTATTCTTTACTGTGAGTATGATAATTCAATACTGCCTTCAAGTGCAGTTTTCTTTGTATTCATGGTTATGAGTTTAGTATATTTAGTTAAGTTTTATTTTGATTTTAAATATAGGAAAATGTCCGTTTCTGTTTTTTATATACCACACCGGTTTATATCAGGTTGTTTCCAAAAATTAGGCATAGGTCTATCGACACTAGCGTATCACGCGACAACACTGCCAACGTCGGTTGAGTGGGGCTGCCGACTGGTGGGAGAGCACCTGACCAGCCCAGGTCAGTCGTCAGCCTGGTTTTGCGTTTCGGAGTTCTGCACGCAACGGCAGAACTATCGCAGATCTAACAACTCTTCATAACATTCGTATCTTTGCAATCGCGATGTACCCTCCGCTAGAACAGCTTCAGATCATCAAGTGGTATTACGGTGGCAATTCTTTGCAACAGCACGTGGATTTGTTTGCAATCACTTTTGAAGGCAGACCTATCCCGTGCAGACAAACCATTTTCATTATTGTGCATCAATTTGAAAAAGATCTTTGTCTAAAGAGCTGCAGTACTTGTCATCCAAGGGAGATAACTCCACAAGAAATTGAGGCAAAAGAACGACGGGATGTACTAATCTGCGGTTCTGTAGTACTGGACGATAACAAATCCACTCGGGGGATTGGCGAGGAATTGGGTATTGGTAACAAAACCATTGCTAAGGCTCTGAAGAAAGGTGATTTCAGGAGTTATAAGTACTCAAAGACTCAGGAAACCTTCGCAGAGGACAGTATTCCTAGAATGGAGTTTTGTGAAACTGTAATGGAAAAGGCGAACGCAGATGAAAATTTTATACAAAATATTATTTTTACTGATGAATCGACTTTTCCGTTACATGGTAAACATAATCCTTCCATTCTTCGATATTGGGCCCAATAAAATCAGCACCGAAGTTATGCTTACCGTACTCAATATCCCGAAAAACTAAATGTTTGGGCTGGTATTCTAGGCAATCATTTAGTTGGTCCATTCTTTATCGATGGATCTTTTAACGCCCAGAAGTACCTTACTTTGCTGCAAGAGCAAGTAGTAGTAATTTATAACTTTCCCGGAGTAGATCAGGATGATGTTTCGTTTCAGGAAGACGGCTATCCTGCTCATAACGGGGCCAGGGTGCGAGTGTTTTTAACAACCGCATTTCCTCACCGTCTTATTAGTGGGGCAGGCGACATTCGTTGGTCCCCAAGATCACCTGATCTGTCTTCGAACGATTTTTTCTTGTGGGGTTATCTTAAAAATACTATTTATGTTGATGAAGTCAATAGGGCACATAATTTACAGGAGTTGAGAGCAAAAATTGCAGAAGCTGCCAACACTGTAACAGCCGAAACGCTCTCTGGCGTGAGGGACAACTTTTACAACCGGCTCGGGTACTCGGGTACTGTCTTGCAGCGCAAGGCAGAATGTTTGAGCCCGAGTTAAAATAATGATTATTTCATTGTTTATTCGTAGTAGAATATTAGTTAATTTATAATTTTTTTTGAGAATAGCGTTTTTATTTTTGCATATTTTCTGACAATAAAAGAGAATTTCACACTGTCCTGCGAACAACAAACTATTAGCTATGTATAGCCCACGAAGCGCGCACCGGGGAGCCGCTGACAAATAGGTACGCCGTGTGGGGAGAGCGATGTTGCCGTGCTTCCGTAAATGCTATGCCTAGCGTTCGGGGAAACGTACGGTATATCCTGTACGCACCGATGCGTACATCAGTGTTGCCATATACACGGTAATTACCGTGTTTACACGGTAAATGCTACCGAAATCTGGTACGCGGTCCAAACTATAATACCGTGTTACAAAACACGGTAATTATAAAAGCTCAGCATTTTTAGCAAATTTAAAAAGAAAATCGTACAAATTATGATCTTTTATATTGTCTAAGCGTGTAAGGTCTCACGATATTAAGATAGGCAACACACTCAGCTGCCCTCTGGTGTAATGTAGCAAAAGCTGTTTTCTCACGTTATAGGACCAACGGTCACTACCTTTCTTTAGAAACTTACTAAAGTCACACGACAAGCCATATGGGATTTCCCTGTTTTATTCTTGTGCGTCTGGCATTCTATGAATTAGTGATACGTATAGTGTTTTGGTGGTGTTTACTTTGTTGCAGTGTCCGTCGAGGTTATATGAAATATGAGTGATGAATGTTTATCAGATTTAACAGAAGCTACGCTGATGACCCAAACAGGTAACCGTATTAAACGTCTACACCACAAACAAAAGTTTGTGGATACCTGGATGAAAAACCAACTATTTAAATCTTGGCTGCGCCCAGCTACATCGGTGTACAACGCAAAATGTGCCATTTGTAATGTCGAATTTGTCGCTGACTTGTCCACGGTAAAGAAACATTAAGAGTCAAAACATCATGTAAGAAATGCTTCCAGTTCATCAACCACCAAAATAAACAGTTATTTTAAAGGCACCACTGATGACAGTGACTCTGTAACAAAGGAAGCAGAAATCAAACTATGTGGACTGTTACCGGAACATAATATTCCATTCACATTTATGAACCACCTCTCTCCACTTTTGAAAACCACATTCAAAAATCCGATAGTCGCAAAAAATTTATCAGTCAAACGCACAAAGGCTCATGCGATTACTAAAAAATGTTATAGGTCAGTGCCATAAAAATGAATTACAGCAACATTTACAGAAATGGAAGTTCAGTTGCCTTGTTGATGAATCAACTGACATTGCATCAGCTAAAACTGTTTGCATTGTTGTTGGATATTTTAATGAAGAGAAATTGAAATTATCAACGTTATTGTAGGACTTATTAACCATATTTCCAGCAGACCAAGAGGACCATTTTGAGGCAACAGGAGAACACATTTTTAATACGATTATGAAGTCTTTCGAAGAGTATCAGATTCCTACTGAGAATATTTGTGGTTTTGGCTCCGATGGTTGTAATGTTATGATGGGGGAGTTCAATTCAGTCGCCTCCCGGTTTCGAGAAAAGTGCCCAGGAATATATATTGCTAAATGCATCTGCCACTCCCTCCATATTTGTGCTAGCAACGCATGTAAACAGTTGCCTAGAAGCTGCGAAGACCTTGCAAGAAATATATATGCATTTTTTAAGGTAGGTAAACTCATAAATAATGCAGTTATTATATAATTAATATAATTACTACTCATTTTAGACTAGTTCCAAGCGACAACATGAACTGAGACAATTCCAATCATTCTTGGATATAAAAATACATAAGATGCTTCACCCGTCGCAAACCCGTTGGCTGTCATTGGTAGCAGTGGTCAAAAGAATATTGGAGCAGTGGCCAGCGCTGATGCTGTATTTTAATGAAAAACGTTTAAGTGAACGACTGTTATCACTTGAGCAGATATCTAATGCTCTAAATGACCCATTTGCAAAAATTTATTATTTATTCCTAGATTTTGTGCTACCCAAAGTTACAAAGCTAAATGAATGGTTTCAATCCGATAAAATTTTATTAGCAGATTTATATAGTGAAATGTCTAGAATCTATAAAGAATTACTACTCTGTTATTTAAATAATGATTATGTAACAAAAAGAAATCTAGCTGACGTTGATCCGAGAAACAAAGATTGTTTTTTAAAGAAAGAGGGTATGTACTTAGGCTTGAAAGTTTTAAACGAACTTAATAATCCTGATGTTAAGACAAGACCAGATTTAATTAATTATTTTTTTGATAATTGTGAGAACTTTCTAGCCACATTGTGTTATGAAATTAAAAAAAGATTTGATTTTAACCAGACTTCTATTTTGGCAAATCTATATATATATTGTAGCGTTTTTCGTTCGTTAAGGTGTGAATTAAAACACTCGGTATATTAAAATAGTTACTTAATTTATTTAACACTATTACAGTCTTATTACATAATTATTAAAACACGAACACTAAAAACTAACTGTCACTTAAAGCTACTATAAATTTATCTTCACTGTATTTATTTCGAACTATTTATGTCGATCAATAATCGCGCCCGCGCTCCGACTGCACTCTGAATAATACTCCTTAGCGCGCGAAGCAGTTTCTCTTATATACCTATCGATCGATACTCTGGAATGTTCCCGTGTTTTCTACGTTTGCCCAGAGCGGTCGCCACTTGCGCTTCGCTGCCTCGATGGAATATTCCGGAATAACCTAGAACTTCTGGCGTTTTCGCGGCTGTTAAGATCGTCACACTGCCCCCCTCCTAAGCTCGTTTCGTCCCGAAATGATTCCAAAGATGGTGGATGTCGATATCGGCAAAGAGCTCCCTTCTTGCAGCAGGATCTCTTGTGGAAGTAACAGTCCACGGTTCTCTCCAGGGAACAACGTTGAGGGCTATAACAGCACACCAGAATTTGTACGCCCGTCAACCTGAAGAGTGCTTCCAACATGCTGCGAATCATCCTCCAGTCCAAGCCATCGAGTCCGCATGCCAGCTTGGGAATCGCCAGGCTTCTCAGGTCCTCGGCTAGCAATTCTTCCTTTAGAGAACACAAAGTGTCCCAAACATCTCTATAGGTTGGCTTCTGATCGGACGTCTCTTTGGTAACCAAGTGGAAGATCTTTCTGCCGGTCTTTTCGTCGGTTGCCTTGAGTGCTTGTCCGACTCTGGGATTAGACCGACACAGCTCTGGAATATTTCCAAACTTCCCGCGGAAAACCTTGGCTATCCCTCTAGACATTCGCAAGTCCTTAGCCACACAATGTGCCAGTGCGTAGCCAGCTGGAGCAGTAAACAGGTCCCGCTGCACTTCACAGGTCACACCGAACCGACTCTTTTGACCATTAGTATGACGGGCCATGAATTCGTCGAATGTCAAATCCGGCTCTGGTTGGATTCGCCGCAGCTCCGCGTCTTCGTGGTCTCCGTAGTAAGGAGCCAGTCGGTTGAAGTGAATGACTCGAGCTTTACCCCGCGGTGGCTTTTGTATCCGGTAAAGGACGTCGTTGATAGCTTCCAGAACTTTGTATGGTCCATCCCAGGATGTTTGAAGTTTTGGTGACAGTCCCTTTCGTCTCTTAGGGTCGTAAAGCCAAACCATATCACCAGCATTGTACCTGTGGTCCTTGGCATTCACATCGTATGCGTCCTTCATCCGATTACTGGCATCTTGAATGGAAATGCGAACTTGGCTATGAATGGCATCCATTCTTCTTCGAAGTTCACTGACGTAGTCCTCCCCGGCGACATCAGTTCCTGGCGGGCAACCAAACTTCAGATCGCATGGGAGACGGAGTTCTCTTCCCATAATTATCCGAGCCGGAGACTCTCCCGTGCTTTCGTGGACGGCCGATCGATAAGCCAGGAGGAACAAATGAAGAAAGCCATCCCAGTCTCTTTGATGGTCGGAGACCACTTTGGCCAAATACCGATTAATTGTTCTATTCATGCGCTCCACCATTCCATCTGACTGCGGGTGTAACGCAGTAGTTCTTGTTTTCTTGATTCCGAGCGTCTTACAGATGTTCTGGAACAAACTGGATTCAAAATTTCGCCCTTGGTCCGAATGTAGCTCCAAAGGTACGCCAAATCGGCAAATCCATTCTTTCACCAAGGCGTCGGCAATTGTTGAGGCTTCCTGGTTTGGTAGGGCGTATGCCTCAACCCATTTGCTGAAGTAGTCCATCACGACCACGATGTACTTATTTCCTGCTTCGGATTCGGGAAACGGGCCGGCTACATCAATAGCAATCCTTTCAAAGGGACTTCCCACGTTGTACTGGCGCATCAAAGCCTTCTGCTTTCTCTGCGGCCCATTACTTGCCGCACATACAACGCATTTTCTGCACCAGTCCCTTACGTCTTCCTTGCTATTGACCCAGTAAAATCTTTCCCTCACCCTTCCCAGCGTCTTTGTCACTCCGAGATGTCCTCCTGACACACCAGCATGGAGTTCTTCTAGCAATTCCGCAATCCGACATTTGGGCACAACAATTTGCCGTCTTTCCTCTTGGCCGTCGTGGTCAATTATTTTCCGCCGCAGGAGTCCATCTTCCAGAATTAGGGAGTCCCATTGTGCCCAATACGACTTGATGTTAGGAGGATACTTGGCAACTTCTCCCCAGGTTGGCTTCTTCTCCTCTTTCATCCAGTTTAGGACTATCTGGATATCGGGATCTTCCTCTTGGTCTTTTATAAGATCTCTATTTTGCCAAGTATCGTCGACTATGGTGGTTCGTAACAAGTCAGCGTCTTTTTCCTCTGCCCGCTGGCAAGGCTTGCAGTCCCGTGGACAGGGTCTTCTTGATAGGGCATCTGCATTTCCATGGATTCTCCCTGCTCGGTGCTCGGTGTCGAAGTCAAACTCCTGTAGCCTCTCTATCCATCTTGCCACTTGTCCCTCTGGATTTTTAAACTGAAGGAGCCATTTTAAAGCTGCATGGTCTGTTCGTAGCAGGAACTTCCTTCCGTAGAGGTACTTGTAAAAGTGCTCCATCGCTTTCACAACAGCTAGCAACTCTCGGCGGGTGACGCAGTAGTTACGCTCTGGCTTGGACAACGTTTTACTAAAATAGCCAATGACTTTTTCTTCTTGTCCATCCTGAATTTGGGACAGCACGGCTCCTATGCCCACGTTGCTAGCGTCTGTGTCTAGTATAAATTTTCCTTCAGGTAGGGGATAGCTCAAGATAGGTGCGCTTGTCAGAGCCTCTTTTAGGTGATCGAAAGCTTCTTGACATTCCTGGGACCACTGGAATTTTCGTTCTCCTTCGGTGAGCCTGGTTAATGGTTTTGCGATGTTGGCAAATCCCTTCACATAGCGTCGGTAGTATGTGCATAATCCCAAGAAGCTGCGCAGCTCATGCTTGTCATTGGGAACTGGCCAATCTTTGACAGTCTGGATCTTTGCCTTGTCAACCGCCACTCCTTGACTGGAAACAACGTGACCCAGGTACTGCACAGCTCTCTGAAATAGATGACATTTCTTTGGGCTCAACTTCAATGCTGAACCTCGTAGCCTCAGGAACACTTCTTCTAGGTTTCGCAGGTGGTCTTCAAACGATTTTCCTACTACAATAATGTCGTCAAGATAGACCAGACATGTCTTCCAGGACAGTCCTCTTAAAATCGTTTCCATCAGTCGTTCGAAAGTAGCAGGAGCATTGCACAATCCAAATGGCATCACGTTAAATTGCCATAATCCAGCACCCACCGTGAAAGCTGTCTTTTCTCGATCTTCGGGGGCCAATTCAACTTGCCAGTACCCGCTCTTCAAATCCAGCGTGGAAAAGATCTTCGATCCGGCCAGGGTGTCCAAAGTGTCATCGATGCGAGGAAGAGGATAGCTGTCCTTTTTGGTCACATTATTAAGCAGCCGGTAGTCAACGCAGAATCTGGTCGAGCCGTCTTTCTTCTTTACCAGTACTACCGGTGAAGACCATGGACTGCTGGATGGTTCTATGATTCCTTCCTCGACCATACTCTCAATAATCTTGTCAGCCTCCTCTCTCTTAGCGAGCGGTAGCCTTCTAGCTGTCTGCCGAATGGGACGAGCATTTTCCGTATTGATTTTATGCTGGATTATATTTGTCCTCCCTTTCTTCCCAGTATCAAAAACATCTCGATATTTATGGACCAAATGTCTCAGCCTCCTTCTTTGGTCTGGTCTTAGACCGGTCCCTGACGACGATACCAGCACTTCTAATTCTTTTGGAATGGCTTCCCGGCTAGTTTCCACGGCCGCAACCTGTCGCAGTATCGCTGAAACTCCAGAGAAGTGTCCTAACTCCGTGCCTTCCTTTAATAACACAGGATAATGATTGACGTTCATTATCCTCACAGGAATACTCCTTCCAGCCCGCACAAGGGCCTTTCCGACCGCTATTCCTCGGCCAACAGCCTCGTCATGCATTACGGGTTCGAACATGACTATCTCACCATCTGTGGTCTTGCCATCAATGCAGCCGTTCAAAACAATCTCGCTCCGTTCTGGTATCAGTGTCTCCTCCGGGAGTAGGACCTGAACACTTAAATTCTTTTCTCGATGTAAAACAACTTCCTCGTCATCTACCCGCAGAACTCCCCGCCTAAAGCTTAACTCGAAGCCCTTGGTGTCCATTATGTCTGTCCCGATGATCACCTCATCCTCAATCTCAGCCACTATCACAGGATGGTCAAACGTGGCTTTCCCGATGGTAAACATGACATTTGTTTCACCATGCACTTTTGCTTGATCTCCCGTTGCTGTTCGTAGACGCCATTTTGATTGCCGAACCTTTGCTGCAGGTTTTATTATGTCGGGCCTTATGATTGTCTTCGTTGCACCTGTATCCAGCAGCACAGTGCGGAGGGTTCCATCCACACACGCGTCGACGAAAACACTGTTGGCATGGTGTTGCAGTGACGAGACCTGGGCGGTATTTGCTGGGGCTTGCTGAATACAGGTCGACGTTTGCCCCCTCGCATCGACCTTTTTTTTGTTTTCCGGATTGGCGGAAGTGGGACTGACGCCTTCTGGACAGCGTCTTCTTACGTGGCCTGCCTTGCCACATTTCCAGCACTCCAACTTCCGGTCCTGGCGGCTACATTCTTTATCGATCTCCCTGACGATCCGCTTGACTGATTCTTCGAAGTCGCCCTCTCCTGGAATCACTTGTGGGACACGAGCTTGACTTGTGTTCTTGGCAGCTTCGAACTCAAGGGCCCATGTTAGTGCATCAACTAGCTTAGGTGGATGTGCTAGTAGTAAGGCTTGCTTCATTTCACCATCACGGAGTCCGTCCAGGAATGCTTGAACCGCCAAACGTTCCATGATCTTTTCCTGGGCATCTGGATATGCCAGTCGAACCAGACGTGCAATATCTGCCTCAAATTCCTGTAAGGGCTCTCCTGACTTCTGGCACCGATTTTTCAACTGAGTGTGGTAGACATGTTCCAGGTGTGACTGGCCATAACGCGTCTCCAAGTGTCTCACCAGGTGGTCGTAGACTTCTTGCTCTTCCGGGGACATTCTTTGCAAGATAGCAGCAGCATCTCCTCTCAAAGCTAACGTAAGGGCGGTCGCCTTCTCCCTGGATGACCAACCGTTCGCTTTTGCAGCCGCTTCAAACTGACGCTGATAAACATTCCACGACGTTGAACCATCAAATTGCGGTGGTTTGAGGCGCATCAGCCCAACGGAATCCTGATTGCCACTAACTTTGCTCTTGTTGTCCGTTGCTGAAGGTTGATAGGGCAACTCCTCGAAGGTGTTGACGTCCAACGTTGTGATTTTGTTCTGAACTTCCTGGATCTTGCCTTCCAAAATCAAAAGAATTCGCTCTTCCAGCGTAGAAGATTTTGTTAAAATTTCTTCGTGTAATTCCGTTTTTAAGTTGACATTGTTTTCTAACATCTTTTTTTCTAGTTTGGCAGAATTCTCTTCTAGCTTTTCCCCAAGCTCGCACACTTTAACCTCCAGGTCGGCGGAATTTTCTAGCAATTTAGCCTCTAGGTTGGCGGAATTTTCTAGCAATTTAGCCTCCAGGTCGGCGGAATTTTCCAGCACTTTAGCCAGGTCGGCGGAATTTTCTAGCAATTTAGCCTCTAGGTCGGCGGAATTTTCCAACACTTTAGCCAGGTCGGTGGAATTTTCTAGCAACTTAGACTCCAAACATTGCAGCATTTGGCCGATATCACTTGCACTTGCAAAAACAAAGTTGTCCGGGTCATTGCCTTCTTCAATTAATGCTTTACGAAGCCGCTCCTGCAAGTCCGCTTTCTTCCCCGTCGTATCGCAGTCCCTTTCCTCCAGCTCCTTTTTCAGCTCACTAACTTTTAGGTCCGCTAGTTTCGCCATTTTCACGCACACTAATTAGTCCGATTTATTTCACTTCAATTTTATTTTCACTAATGTCCAATTCACACCCGACACCTGACACCAATGTAGCGTTTTTCGTTCGTTAAGGTGTGAATTAAAACACTCGGTATATTAAAATAGTTACTTAATTTATTTAACACTATTACAGTCTTATTACATAATTATTAAAACACGAACACTAAAAACTAACTGTCACTTAAAGCTACTATAAATTTATCTTCACTGTATTTATTTCGAACTATTTATGTCGATCAATAATCGCGCCCGCGCTCCGACTGCACTCTGAATAATACTCCTTAGCGCGCGAAGCAGTTTCTCTTATATACCTATCGATCGATACTCTGGAATGTTCCCGTGTTTTCTACGTTTGCCCAGAGCGGTCGCCACTTGCGCTTCGCTGCCTCGATGGAATATTCCGGAATAACCTAGAACTTCTGGCGTTTTCGCGGCTGTTAAGATCGTCACAATATTTAAACCTTTATTTGCTCTACAAAATACAACCAGACATAGTTTTCCCTCTTTATTAGAATTTGCACATTATTTTAAACTGATAATATATGACGTTTCAGATGACACTCGTCAAGAAATTGATGACGAGTGGCGCCTTTTAGGCACATATGTTTTTGAGAATGAGAACTTACATAATATAAACATTGAAGACTTCTCGATCTTTTTTAAGCCCTCTCAGGAGTTTGTTTTTAGGAATGTTTCGAAATTTGTACTCACAATTCTTTCATTGCCTCATTCCAACGCCGCCTGTGAGAGACGCCAGTAAGGTTAATTTGATTAAGATCAAGAGTCGAAACAGATTAGTCACAGATTCGGTAAAAGGGTGCTTATTAGCCAGCCAAGTTGTTAAGGAAGAAGGTTCCTGCATACATTTTAAACCCACAACAGAAATGCTAAAAAAATGAATTCTGACATGTACTTAAAAATAAATGAAAGCAAAGAACATTTTGAATTTGATATTCCAGAAGACGTAGATGAGTGAATTATTTTAAGTTTTTTTGTACTGTAGAATATTGTTTACTTTGTATTCAGTGGTCCGAATAAATCTATTTTAAACGATACAATTAACATTATTGTTATTAGTGCTGTGTCTTCATATAAATTCTCTAGCTGGTACCAAGCGTTAGAATAGAAAAATTATATAAATCACATCACAGCCATCCCTAATTGAGAATTTATTTGACGACAGGGCACTTAGGTGTTTGCCCGTTATTTTAAATAGTGATGACACCTCCCACCCCCTAATCACCATGAATAACCTTCTCTAATTTATGTGATCTAAATTTCAATTATTTATATTTGACACGGTAATTTTTCCTAAAACACGGTAATTTTTGCTCTAAAAACACGGTACTACCTGATTTACAATATGGCAACACTGGCGTACATACACATATTGAGTTGAACCACAGTGGTAATACGTTCTAAACGAATGTTTAAAAGTTATTTAATAGAAGCGACAAATTACGTTCAACCTGTGTTTTATTACACCGAACCCTACGGGTAAAACTGATTAGAAGAAACATTACAATGGCGACGAGGTAATTAGTTTGAACAATTGTCGAAAGAATCGAGATCAAACCACGAGGCACGGTACATCATGGCAGGTTACATTGGATCGCTGCGTAAATTTAATCCACGTGAACATCAATGGTCGATTTTCCAGTCCAAAATGAACCAGTTTTTCATCGCAGGCGGAAATTAAGGGAGCAATTTTCCTGAACGCAGTAAGTGAAGAAAGTTTTCAATTAATAAGCAATTTTTGTGTGCCGAAGACTCCAGCGGAGGTACCTTTTGCTGCTTTAATTAAATTATTTGGCAAACACTTCACACCAAAGCGAGCGTTATTTGTCGAGCAAAACTTGGCACCAAAATGCAAGTTTGGGGCAAATGAACAACTGCCAATTATGATGAGGGATCGGTTTATCATGGGAATGGAGCCAGGTCAAATAATGGACAGATTATTTGAAGAAGATGTGGAAATTTTAACTTTTGATTAAGCTATCGATATCGCCACAAACAAAGAAGCGAGTAGGAATTATTTAGCAGTCCAAGTAAAGTCGGAGCCTGATGAAGACTACCAAATGCAAAACCACGAAGGAAAACCAGCGTCTGATTTTTGTTTTAGATCCCAGAGATCAGAAGTCAAACCCAGCAGAACGAACAGCAGTTCTGGAAGTCAGCTCCAACACAATCGTCAACAGATTTTATGTAATGTGTGCGGAAAGTATGACCACTGGGGTAAATATTGTAAATATTTAAATTACTTTTGCAATGTGTGTGGTAAAAAGGGTCATTTAAAATATGTATGTAAAAGAAATTCTAATAATTATCTAGAAGAGAGTAGTAGAATATTCAATATGACTTTAAATAAAAACGGCCCAATTTACTTTGAAGTAAAGATAAATGATGTACATGTAGATTTTAGCTAGTTGTTCTGTAATATCATCAGCAATAATGAATAAATATTTACCAAAATTGAAATTGCAAAAATGTAATAAGTATTTTATAAATTATACCGGGGGTAAAATTTGGCCGCTAGGTTTTACAAATGTGGAAATTGAATTTAACAACGTGGTAAAAAGCATGGAGCTGTATGTAATTAACGGAAATGGTCCTCCATTACTGGGTAGGGATTTTGATTATCTTTTTGAATTAACCGTACACCATTTAAAAATCGATGAACATACAAATAATATTACAGAAGTGTGTAAAAATTTAGAAATGTGTTTTTGTCATAACTGGGGTATTTTAATAAAGAAAAAATCACATTAATATAAAAAGACGCGCAACCTAAATTTTTTAAAACCAGGCCCTTACCTTTTACTATGCGAAGCAAAGTTGAAGCGGAAATTACACGTTTAGTTAACATAGGCATTCTTAAACCTGTTGATTATAGTTTATGGGGTACACCAATTGTACCAATTTGTACCAATTGTACCAATTTGTACCAACTGTACCAATTGTACCAAAAAAATTGTTCCGCCAGACTATGTGGGGATCATAAGGTAACAATTAATTCAATTAATTGATCAATACCCTTTGCCTCGTATTGAGGAGTTGTTTGTTAAATTGCAGGGTGGTTTAACGTTCACTAAATTAGACCTCTCACAAGCTTATTAACAAATTGAACTGGATACATAATCGCAAAAATTGACACAATTAGCACCCACAAGGGGTTATTTCAGTACACCCGTTTGCCATTTGGTGTAGCTTGTGCACCCTCGAAGTTACAAAAAATTATGGAAGCCTTGTTGGAAGGGATAGATGGCGTTTTATTAACGATATATTGGTAACAGGTAAAAGTAATAAAAACATGCAAATACATTGAGAAAGGTACTGTCGATTTTAGAATCAAATGGATTTGCATTAGAACAACGTGTGATTTCTTTAGGTATAGTATTTTTTATTTGGGACACACCATTGATAAGATAGGTTTGCATACATGTTCTGAGAAAGTTTCAGCAATTTATAACGCACCGAAACCAGAGAACGTACTACAGTTGCAGTCATTTTTGGGGCTAGTAAATTACTATGGGCGATTTGTGCCCAATGCATCTTTTCTCTTAGCTCCTTTGTACGCACTATTACGTGAAGATAAAAAGTTTTATTGGTCCGAGTTATGCGAAGATGCATTTACAAAAATTAAGAGAATTTTGTAATCAGAGCCTGTATTATGTATTATTATAACCCTGTGTTACAGGTTGACTGTTGACAGTTGACTGTTGATGCGTCTCCGTATGGCGTGGGAGCGGTTTTGTCTCATGTTTTTGAAGATGGTACTGAAAAACCGATATCGCAAATTGACAAATTATACGCATCTCGCAAATTGACTACCACACAAAGTAATTATTCCCAGATTAAACGTGAAGCTTTGACAATTATCTTTGGGGTAAAAAAATATTATCAAAAGAGACGGAACTTGATAACATTTTGAGAATAGTTATGAAATGTATATCAAATGGCTGGCCTAATAAAGTAAAAAAGAGTTTTATCCTTATTTTTTTAATAAACATAGACTAACTGTGGAAAAGGGCTGTATAGTACTGGGACATAACGTTGTTATTCCAACCAGCTTGCAAAAGTCAATCCTTAATGAACTACATCGAAGTCATATGGGTATGGCTAAGACAAAACGTTTACCTAAGTCATATGTATGGTGGCCTCGGTTGACAAACGATATAGATTTGCTAATTAAAACATGCGAAAATTATATGGTAACTCGTAGTAACCCACCAAAAGCAAAACTTATGAGATGGACGTATCCAAATCAGTCATGGAACCGCATTCATATTGATTATTTTGGGCCTTTTCCGGGTAAATATATATATTGGTATTAGTTGACGCTCATACTAAGTGGGTTGAAGCTTTTATATTAAGTGGATGTACGACCGAAGTGACAATAAATGCTTTAAGAAGTGTATTCTGCAGATTTGGGATTCCGAGGCTCATTGCTGCAGACAATGGGAGGCAATTTGTATCAGAGTTGTTTCAGACATTTTTAACAGAAAATGGGATCAAATTTAAAAGTTCACCACCTTTTCATCCTGCAACAAATGGAGCCGCGGAAAACATGGTTAAAACAATTAATTATGCATTGCAGAGAGCTTTGTTAAATAATGACATGGATATGAATTTGTTACTGCATCGGGTTTTGTTTGATTACCGCACCACTCCGCATTATTCAACGGGTGAGTTAGATTTGTTAAAACCCGAGGAGGAAGGAGGAGAAAAAGATGTGCAAAGTTCAGACAAAACAGTGTAACGCATATATCGGTAAAGTTCTAGAATGTATAATTGTAAAGAGAAGGTTATGGTCCGAGATTATCGAAATCCAAACAAGCGGTCTTGGATAAAAGGTGTAGTAATTAAGTCGTTAGGACCTCGTACGTATTTAATCGACATTCCCGAATTGAGCAAACGTTGGCGAAGACATTTGAATCAAATATTAGACTATGTTCCTTGCTCTGTTGCGATTACTTCAAAAATGGTTCGGATGCCGTCGCCAACCAACAACCGGAAAATATTGTAGATATTGTAGATCCAGCTAAGGAATCAGGATGAAATGCCACTTAGGGCTAGTTCACGCAAAGTAATGCCACCAGAAAAATTGCAATATACGTAGCCGGAACCTAAAGCGGAAGCGGAAGTCAAAAGTACATTTATTATAGTAACACAAAAACAATATCAACTTAGAACAAAACGTACAACACAATATTGAGAAATTCGAGAACCTACAAAAATAAATTACTCATTTTCGTATGGTGTACAAAGACTTACGGAACAGCATGGTATTAAAAAAAAAAAAAACAAAATATTATTGCCATTCCCCCACCCAACTTAAAAACGGTACATACATGCCTAAAAATACAACCCTAGTTGGTAGTATAATGTTCGGCTTGTTCTTAGTAGACGCCTTGGCGGTAATAATTTCAAGTAGAGTCAGCACTAGGGATTTCCAAAAGTTAAAAAACTTCGAACTTTCAAGGATTAATAGTAAACTAAGATAACTTTTTGATTTACGGTACCCACCTATAGATAATTCTTAATTTCAGAGACGACAGAATTTATACACAATAACAATGGCTGCTACCACAAATCAAGCACGATTGTATTGTAGATCGGCCCGTATTCCAATGCGATCATAAATTTCGGTAAGCAACAGCGTTATCGAGCAATAAATTTGTTAATTCTCCGCTGTGGAATCATACCGAAAAATTTAATCAGATTTACGCTCAACTTGGGATGCAAAACAGTAATTCATTATCTGATTATATCGCCGACCTCACCGGCTTGGTAATGAATGAAACGTTTATTGCTTCCCGACAATATAAAACGCTCATCGGGGCAACACAAAACTTAATTTTATTCTACTTAATTGTTTTATTTAAATTATTTAATTTACATACACGAATATTTTATTTCGTGTCTTCGCATCGTTCCCCCGAAAATTTATTCCGAGCACGCGGGCGAAATCAAACAAAACTCCGACCTAATGAAATACGTCCAGTGTACTTAGTACCACAGAATTTTAATTTTCCAGCTAAAAAATGACGATACTACGGAATGGTATCTGCAGTAGAAACAAGTGCTTCGGTGGATTGTGTATATATGTATATAAGTATTGACCTTGACGAGAAGTTCGTGAAAAACCTGCGATGCCAATGGATTCGGAGTATTGAAATATGGAGAACATCACTGTGAGATCTGAATATGTATGTATGCTAATTTCAGACAGTAGTTCACGTTATAACTGGAAATCCTTAGTGTGTTTTATATTTTAGAAGTCAATGTTGATCTAATATACGATCGGGAAAGGACGTTTATTTAAGACCAGGAAAATCAAAAAGAGCAGAGCGGAAATATAGTTTTTCATTTGCAATAGGCCTACGAGTTTCTTGTCATAACATACTGTTTAAAAATACAAACTATCCCAGCCGGCCATCCTTATTCGCCAACCTGATTAATCTATCTTATGGGTTTTTATAAATTATTAGTTTTTTTTTTGTATTGAACCAAGTAATTTTTTAAAAACATTTCAAATTTGTTGATACAGTTGCTTTATAATTTAAATATACTAAATACTAATGGTCCGCGAAAATCGATAAACCGCGAAATAAACTTAAATATTATGGAGTTGATGGTCTGGTTTTGAACTGGTTTCGAGAGTACCTAGTTGGACGCACAAACTACACTAAAATCTAGAAAATAATACTAAAATCGACGCAGACAATATTTCCCCGCCATCAGTGTCACTGTCAGGCGTCCCCCAGGGATCAGTGCTAGGTCCACAGCTTTTCAACATCTTAACTGCCAATATGCCGACTACCCGCAGGCACTGCAGTTACCATATGTATGCTAATGATATCCAGCTGTATGCCCTCATTCAGTCCGATGCCGTTAACGACAGCCTGGACTCTATTAACGAAGACTAGGCGCGTGTATGCGGCTGGGCAGCTAGCAACTCCCTGGTGCTGAATCGTGGAAAGTGCCAGGTTCTGTTTATTGGCAACGAGGAATACGTCGAGGCTGGGAGACTAGCTGGAATTGAGCTGGAGTTAGATGGTGCTCGTCTTCCCGTGGTGACAGAAGCAAGAAACCTTGGAATCGTCTTCGACCGTGGTCTTACCTTTGATGGACACGTAGATAGGCTTTGTCAGGCTGCGTATGCCAAATTGAAGCTATTGCATCAATTCAAATCGGTTTTACCAACTGATACTAAGCTTATGGTTTCAGATTTGTTGGTGCTTTCAGCTGTAGGTTAGGTGACATCGTTTATGGTCCGTTCCTCTCCCAGGCAAACAAGAGACGTCTTCAAGGAATACAATATAGTTGCATTTCCTATGCAACTGGATATCCCCATCGACAACATATGGGTCATGTTTTTCGGGAGCACTAAGAGCTTCGGTTGACTGAGTGGCGATTCACCCACTACGTAGAGATGGTTCCTTCAGCGGTGTATGATGGTCAATCCTCCTATCTGGCGGCCAAGATCGAGCTAAGAGGGAAAGCTTATACGAGAAGACTTCGCTATGTCGCCTCCATGGCTACGGTTCCAGTGCACAGGACAGCATCCTTCAGAAAGACTTTTTCGTACCTTGCGTCAGGAATCTTAAATACGACTCTCATTGAATTCGGTCCTTATAGCAGAAGTAAAACCAAAGCTATTTTCAAGACGGAGATTCTTAAGGGAGGCTTAGCTGTTGAAGATGATATATATTAATTTCAGTTTTTAATCTGTATCTATTTTTGAATGGTGCCATTTAAAATCACTTTGGTGTTATAGGTACTTTTTGCATGTACTGTTATCTGGTACCGTACTTGTCTTAGATTGCTTTGTTAAATACAAAAAATTATAAAGTTTCTTGTGGAAAAGCAGAATCTTTAGTATAAATCCTGAAAGCTTCTCCTGCGAAAAAAATATTTTTTTTATTATTTTATATTTTGTTAATAATGTATAATGGCCAAAATAGTCAAGTTTGTTGCTATAATTTCTACCGGCTGGTTTGTAGTTTAAATATACCACATACTAGTGGTCCTGCGGACCGCAAAAATCGACGGATGGCAGTAATTAGATTGCTTTGTTAAATTACCAACAAAAAAATCATTAATTTTCTGGTTGAAAAACAGAATTTTTAGTACAAATTCTGAAAGATTTTTTGCGAAAAAAAATTTAGTTAGTTTTAATTTAATTAGTTTTAATTAGTTATTAATGGATAATGACCATGGAATCGAAACTAGTATGTTACAGTCAGTGTAAGAATTATGCAGGGTAAACACTTTCTTGCCCCTTTATTGTTAATATTGTTACGAAGTATAGTTTAACTACATTGTATAATTGAGGCCAGTTCATCCAACCTATCTAACCTGCAGACAGTTGCTTGGACAGAAACGCAGGCGTCAGGCTTTTCAAATCGGAACAAAGAAATTCATTTGGAACGAGTACAAAACGTGCAAATTAACATTAATTTATATAAAAATCCGTGTGCAACAAAAATCCTAACTCAGGATTTTTATGGATCCAAAACTGGTCATGACGTCTTGCCAAATTTCACATAAAAGCTACACCATGGGTTGGGAAGAGGATCAGTAGGTTGCGGCACCTGAGATAGTATACACTCAACGATCGTGTGTCACGGGCTCCAGTCAGCTGCAATATTTGATTTCCATGTGGTCAGCAATACACAACCTATGTAAACAACACTGCCACTTTTATTTACATCTCCCACCTGACCTAGAGTCGCCCCTCATTAAGAGCTATGTAACAATATTACGAAAAAACGAAGATTCTTGGGTTGTTAGGGAATAAACTAATAAATATTGTCACAAATTTCATGAACTATTCATAATAAAATATGTTTTCTATCCTATAGTATGCAAAGATGTCATTATCGCATATAATAAACTCTTTTCAGGGTTAGGCGAGAAAATAAACGACAAAATATACCCGCCAGATGGCGATCGAATAGTTTGACCAATCAAATCACAGCTTTCAATTTAATTTGACTTTTGCGATTGAAACGTCCACGATGTTTATTTCGCAAAAACCAATATGTCAGTGATTAGGTTTGAGAAACGTGTGAATTTATTACGATATTATTGTGTAGGATAAAAAATTGTGTATGCAACAGGCCCAGAAAGCTATTTTCCGGGTCTCAAAAAGTACTCAGGCTCGCTATGCTCGCTCTCGGCCTGGAAAAGAATAATTTTCTCGGTTTGATAAACAAAATAACATTCCGTTATATATTTGGCAGACTCATTAATACTCCTCTTTCACCCGAGAAAAGAGACATAGAGTACAATACAATCTTGAATATTGGCATAAACAATGGATATAACACACGAGATTCACACAACCTACAGAAAACTGATGACAGGTAGAAACATGAAATACATATATCCCCACACAAAATTGAATAACCCTTACATCTCGATCGCAAACAGCGGTCACATAACCAATAAGAAAGGACACATTTTCCAAAAGCACAATCTAAACTTAGTAACAACAGAAAATAATACCTTAGAAAAATTATACAAAATAACATGTAGCGACTGTGACTCAACATACATTGGCTATACCGGCATATCAATTGAGACCAGATTTAAAGAATATATCAAAAATAATACCCCCTCAGCGCTCGGCAGACATTTGTTCCTAGAGGGCCATAAAACCGCGTTGGAAAACCTACCGCTTTTACGTAAATGTTCAAAATCCTTAAAACTATCTACCCTGGAAAAATTTTTAAAATTAAAGCACAAAAAGAAAACCGATACATCATTAACGACGATCACATATTTCCAGAATACGACATTTTTAAATCACTCTTTTAGTTCATTCATTAACCCTCACATACCAGGTCACACAGAATGGTTTTTGACATCCTCAATATCCAATCCAATTTAATTACCTCCATCCCCAACGCGTCATTAAGAGGACATTTTAAATATTCTCATCTACAAAATCCCCCCCCCCCCACCACTTTACTCGCAGACAACATGGCACCAGCCTAGCGAACGGTGATGATGACACGTGAACACATTTGTAGTGAATATTCAATCTTATGTTATCCCGGCTGGATCAATACTAATATGTGCTATTAATTTATCCTTTCAGAGAGTAAACTTTTTACTTTATAACTATTTTAATTTTAAATCCCTTTTGATTTCAATATCATAGTACATTTCATAACCTTGAGCGTCCTGAATTTTGACCTACCATCATATCTTATTTATAGAACTCATATTTTGTGCAGTGTATTATATCTTACACATTTATATATCCTTTTAGTTTAAACTCCTGAAGGTGCCTGAACAAGCCGACAGCGCTCGAGTATATTATACTACTAAACATCTGGTTTACTATAAAACAAACTTGTTTTATTTCACACCTACAATTAAAGTAAAGGGGAAGATTGCCCCAAATGAACGACTCATAATACGTTTAACCAACAAGTATAATAAAAACACCGATTAATGATCCAGGTATTTTCACCCACGAGCGGCTGATTTAAAAAAAATGTTCGTCGGTCGTGTTCTACTGACTGTGTCAAAGTAGATTTTCTTAGCAATGTCATGTGACGTTTTATTTTATTAAATTTAATTTTAGTTCATGTAATATGACAGTGAAAGATCAAAATGGCAACGTTTTAATTAGCTATAACTGGCTATAGTAACTGGTGCATTAATAGAAACCGTTCATTTGTAGAACTATTTAATAAACGATTTTCTAATGACCAAACATATTCATAAATAAACGATCGACGGAAAGGTACTTTTTTATCACCAAAAAGATTGACAAAAATCGAAATCATTCAAAATTTAAGTGAAACTCTGTACACCGAGGATTTTGAGTCGCAATTTGCAAATCCGGTGTCAAGGGTTACAAAGAAAACTAAATTGCAAATCTATAGGTTGGAAGATCAGAAATAAAAAGATCCGTTAAACTTGCATTAAATGTAAAAATATAACAAAACTACTATTACACTCCTTAGGAACCAATTTCTTAGTGGGATTCCGAAATACCGACCTTAAAGATGATATCATATTGCGCTTGACATTTTAAAATTCAGTTGTTTTTTCCAATTTATTATTATCGACTTAACAGAATAAATAATTTACTGATTAATTACCCTAATCATCATTTGATATCATACTGTACAATGTTTGCGTTTATTCAGTTATTTGCATCCATGAAATTGATTACACCGATAGAACTTTCTGTGCTTTCTCTTAAGTTAATTCGAATTTCTCCTTGGAACTCATCAGATTAGTATCTATTATGATGTAAACTGCTTATATATACACCAGTTAGATATTTGACAATTCTACACTTGTCTTATTAGATCACCACTGGTATAAATAACAACGCGAGCGACAAAACTTTTTATATCCCATTCCGTCCCTGCCTCTCGCAATAATTACACATCGTTCTGAATACAAAATAAGGAGATGAGCCGCTCAAAATTCTCAACCTTTATCTTGCGAATTTACATATTTTAATAGAATAATCGAATTAGCATGAAGAGGGCATTTCGCCGACTATCGAGTAAAAAAACATATTTACCACACACGCTCGCGAATGGAATTAACACTTTTTTTATTGCTTTCCAGTTGCAATATCGACGACAATCACGAGACCGAAAGATAATAAACCATAAACTGATTTGCGTCATCTTTAATGATAGACGGCAGAGGTTATATTTTAGCTGCGGGCAACTTAATTGTACTTTAAGTCGGATCCAATCCGTACTCCCGAGTAGAGTAGAATTATTAAAAACGTATTAGCGTAATGCGATTTTTGCCTAGCGCGCGGTTCTGGCACACGGAAAACGGTCAAAGTGCTTTTACCAAAAAGGAATCATTATAATTACCATCGCGAATTCTGGGTGCCATTAAATCTCCGCAAAAAATCTCGTCAATTTCTAGCGCTTTTAGCTCCAGGCCGATGCAAAGCGAAAGTTTGAGCAATTCATAAAACTTGAAAATTGTGTTAGGCAACCCTTTCTACCCTACTAACGTCGTATTTTTCATTTTTTTCAGGATCACTAAAGGACTATACTTTAGGCCCCAGATTTAGAAACGCGGGGTGTCTTTATTACTATTACTATTATTATAGCAACACTGAGAAAGGTAGCTGTAAAATAACGCATAAGCCATTGCAATAAAAATTTTGAATACTAAAAGTTACATGAAATTCCAATTATTTCCAATAATTTCTATATTTCTGCTTCATTTTATTTATATGAATTTTCTGTGAAAGTACTATTGAAGTATATCTTAGAATTGTAAGGATCGTCAGATCTACAAGGAACAAAGATCGGATATAGACCGAATTGATTTAGCTATGTCCGTCTGTCTGTCCGTCTGTGTACACGATAACTGCCGTAATTTTGAAGTAATTGATCTGAAATTTGGTATACAAGCTTATCTCTTAAAATGTAAGGACAAGTTCGTGAATTGGCAAAATCGGTTCACTTGTTTTTTTGTTTTTTGCAATATTTTACGGTGGGGGTATTTTTACTTCAGCACAGCTGTAGATATTTTCTTGCTAGTTTATAAATATAATTTGAATAACTTTTTTTTATATGGCGGTGGCAACATATGTAAGTGGTTCATGATCTAGTTGCCGGGCAGCAACAAATATCCACACGCTTGAAGAAGGAGGTAGGTCCCGGAGTTGTACCATTATTATCCTAAACAGTAAACGCAGAACTTGCCAACCTTGAATAACCGTTCTTACACTAATCGGTCGATGCTGTGTTTTCACTCTTAAGATTCTATTGCGAAATATAAACTACGAACTTTTGGAGATCTTTTTAATAGTTTATTTTATTTCAAAAAACAAGCGAACATCTCTAATGTTAACTACAGACTGGCTAGTATATATTATAATGCACGAATGAAGATAAGTTGCAATTGGAATGTCTGACTAAGCGTTTCTAAGATAGCGTCTACTGTAAGCGGTCGTATAACATGTCCAATGTAAGAAGATAATATAACTCCTCCATCACTAGATTGAGGTATATTTTTCAGCGGGTGAGAAATATCCGAGCCTGCTCGTTCGGTGTAGCTGCTTGGTGCTGATCCGTAAGGGCTGCTAGGGGCTGCTGCATTGGGGCTGCTTGGGGCTGCTCCGTTTGGGCTGCTTCCGTTCGGCTTCCTCTATTTTTTAACCATGGAAGGACGAAGTATCCGGTAACGGCAATGGCCAGTAATAATGACGTATATGATATTACGTGACTGGTTATTGTTGGATTACTGCTGGTTATTTCCAAATGATGTAAATTACGTTGTTCCTTTTGGATTTGGTGAATTTGGTTAAGGTTCACGTCCTCAAGCTGAATTTTCATCGTCTTCTCAGTTGTGGGTCTACTGGGATCTTTACTTCTGGTAATAGCATTGGATTTCCAGCGATAATATCATTGTTGTTGATAAACGTTAAATCATCGGTCTCGAAGCGGCATCCGGTTGGTAGGGTTAACAGGTAACTTCCTTTTAATGTAGTGAAATCTGATCGATTGCAAATGGTGTGTATCTTTGTGTGATGAGGGAATATTGCAATGTAGTTAGCCTGATCGATTTGCTCTATGATTGATTTTGATATTTGTACCGGCGCACATAGGGGTATTCGGTATCAAAAGCTGGCCAAAAGTCGAAATCGAAAATTCTTACTGAGAATATTTTAACCCCTTTTTCGTGGAGCTGAATAGTTGCTCCGTCATGTCGTGAAATTTTATTTTTCATAATGTGATATTTAGGCCGTAGTACCAGTTTCAATTCAGTGAATTTATTTGGTGCATATAGATACTTTACGGCAAATATATATCAGCGTTTACTTTGTGCTATTTTCTAAGTTTGTATAGGTAAGTTTTTTTAATAGTTTTTCAAGATGGATTTTGAAGTTCAATGTATGTAATATGTTTTTAATATAAAATAAGTTAATTCAAGCTAATATTTACCTCCTTTCTCTACGTTTGAAGAACATGTGTTAAATAAGCTATATTTCTTTATGTGTTTTTGAAACATTAGTGATTATGTTACATAGCGTGTTAAAGTCAAGTGTTTTTTTTTGTAGTGGGTGTTATCCTCCAGTTTGTAACCTAACTTTTACAAAAAAAAAATTTATCCCCACATTCACCAATTTTTTAAAATGATTTTTTATATGATCTTGTCCATTCAGTCGAATTAGACTTCAGCCCCTAGAAAATTATAAATAAGGTAAATTCTTGTTAGAGAAATGTATGTTGCTATTTTAAACATCATCTCATAAGTTTCCAACAATACCACCCCTTTCAAAAATATAGGGGATGAAAAATTTACAAAAATGTAAAGTTTTTTTGTACTACTGACCGTTCCATATACAGTGTGTTCATTTCAAAAGTATCCAACCTTAATAACTCTTGACCTGATACTATTACTGCTTTGAGTGGAATCACGTCGATTTAGATATCGAGGGGCAAGTTTAAAAATGGTACCTAGAGAATTTAAGGTTTCATCCCTTCACTCCCCAGCCACCCTACTTTGAAATTTCAAATGGCAACCCCTACCTTGTGATACATCATTTGAAAGGGCGCAAAATTCTCTACTCAACCATGATAAAAGAAATGAAATCGAATGATGAAAGGATGATGAAGGATGAAAATGGTAGGTATAAAATAACTCAACCCTTAATAATTCTTGACCTGATGCGATTATTTGTTTGAGTGGAAACACGTCGATTATGATATCAAGGGAAAAGTTCAAAAATGGTACCTAGAAAATTTTAGGTTTCATCCCTTGCCCCCTAGCCACACCACTTCAAAATTTCAAATGGCGTCCCCTACCTTGTCATACATCATTTGAAAGGGCATACAATTCTCTACTCGAACATGATAAAAAAATTAAATCGATCGATTGGCTCTAAAGATAGACTAGAATAATGGTCACCATTATTTGCGATTGCGAACAGTTAGAAGACAGAATGTATTTTTGTCTAGCAAATAATGGTGGCATTTTCGAACATGCCATAAAATAATTTCTTATTTTATTACTTATTTTACTTTATTTTTTTTTGTATGACTGTAATTTAATTCAACAGTGTATCCAATCCGCAATGTTTCGCTAATAATAATTGATTTCATACCTTCCACTTTCTGTGTAGTTTTAAGAACCAATCGATCGATTTCATTTTTTATCATGGTTGAGTAGAGCATTTTATGCCCTTTCAAATAATATATCACAAGGTAGGGGTGCTATTTGAAATTTCGAAGTGGGGTGGCTGGGGGGTGAACTGATGAAACCTAAAATTCTCTAAATCGACGTATTTCCACTCAATGCAATAATCGCATCAGGTCAAGAGTTATTAAGGGTTGAGTTCACACCTTACATCTTCTGTGTAGTCTATCTTAAGAACCAATTGATCGATTTATTTTTTTATCATGGTTGAGTAGAGAATTTTGTGCTCTTTCAATTGATGTATCACAAGGTAGGAGTGCCACTTGAAATTTCAAAGGGGGATGAATGGATGAAACCTAAAATTCTCTAGGTACCATTTATGAACTTCCCCCGCAATATCTAAATCGACATGTTTTCACTCAAAGCAGTAATTGCATCATGCCAAGAGTTATTAAGGGTGGATACTTTTGAAATGAACACACTGTATATAGGCGTATGAATATAGTGATGTCATTTAGTGACGTGAGTAGGCGACTACAAATAGTCATTCTTACATTTAGATGCATATAGATAATAATTTTTGTATAATTTAACCTACAACATGAATACAACATACATGTGCAAAAAAATACAATTATGTTTATAGAATTTTTTATTAGTAATAATATAATAGTAATTATAATTCAATAATTGTTTTCCCAAAAAATCTGATGTGGCCAGGCACATGACTTTATCATACAATATATACAATTAATAGTTTATCTGCATGATAATCTATTTGATTGAGATAAATCGCGGTTGCATTAAAATTATACTAGTTAGCCTAGAATTGACAGATATTTTGATACTATTGACAGTAGGTATTGTCAAAGCATCAGCATTTGACACTACCTACTGTCATTAGAATAATAGTCACCGAAGGCGGAGCGTCGCCGTCGCATGTGAGCGAGTCGCGCTATGTAGTTTTCGGCAGGAGTGATACACCACGTTTTTTTGTGTTGCTTTTTGAGTAAATATGTATTTAAGCATATTTAAATAATTAAAATAATAGTTATTTATCTCACAAGTGCCGAAAGTACGCAATAGCGCGACGACCGGTGATGCGGCGCTTTCGACATCAACGTGACATCAACGTTTTTTTGTGCTACTTTTTGAGAAATACGTATTTAAAAAAATCAAAAATAGTTATATTTCTGTAGGTATAGGAAATGTTAGGTTGATACCACTTCTACGAAACGTCAAGTTTAAAAAGCTATTTCAAATTCTGACAGATTTATATTCGTTCATGTCACTGTAGATGTCACATCCGTACCAACATACTAAAATATAACTACACTCATCGCTATACTTTATTTACAATTTTCTCAATTTATCGTTTTTACAATTAGATATAACAACGGGTTGATATTTCTTATCAACAAACAATGAAATTGCTGATCTTATTTTATTTGAATTTTGTATTTTGTACTTTGCTGCACTAGAGCGGCAACGTTCCATAGCGGTTCTCCAACCTCTGATGAAATCAGCTGTTTTCGAGTGTGACAGCCATAGACATTTCTGTGGTGACAGCACAAAAAAATATTTGTCAAAATCCTGGCTACTATGTAGTTTCATATCAATGCAGATGCGACCGATCTCGATCAAACAGAATTTGCTCTTGCAGCTAAACTATTAATTTTACAAAAAAATCCATAGGCATAAATTATTCAAAATTTCCTCTACTTTAATTTGTTATTTAACTATTTTGACGAAATTACAGAAATGCCGGCTCATTTGCAAAATCGTTGAAAATTGCTAAGAGTAAATAGCCAGTTCCTTTGAACCCTTTTTAACAAAAAGCTTTTCAGCTCTAAGTTTGGTTATGAAACTTCTAAATATGAACTTTCGTCCCGATACCTTTACTAGTTTTTCCGGAATCGTCGTCACAAAAATCGGGTACACACATGCACACACACACACACACACACACAGACATTTTTTTGTACCTTGGTCAAAAATGTTCAGAGGACCCTAAAAGACCTATTTCCGCTAAAATCCCAATTTTTTTTTTCGGTACGATTACAATACTTTACCATACTGCGTATGATAAAGTAAAAAGGTAAGTATCCCTTAGTTTTTAAGATTACAAAAAAAACTAAATGGTTTTTATATTTTTTGCTGGTGCAGGACTGATATGGATTTTTGAGATACTGTTTATACATAAAAAACAAAAGAAGTTTTGATGTTTGATGAGTGATAAAGTTTGTTTCTCGTCTTTCCAGAACCCAAACAAAATTTAAAAAATATACTCTTGATGCACTACATAAAGACATTCATTGAAAGAAAAATTCAATTATATGGACAAAAACTGAACAAAAACTGAAACAAAAAACTTATTATCAACATTTAAAATGTACTAATTTACAATAGAACATTTAAGAAGACTTATCAACTCAGTTTAGGTCGATTCGAACAAAGACATAATTTTGCCCAGCTTTTTACTCGAAATACACATAGGGGTATTTCGAGTAAAAAGCTGGCGTGTAGGTGCAACTTCCAAGTGTGGATGATACTTGTAGTACGTTGTATATACAATCTTCGTGTTTAATACCATTTATCAAATCTTGATCGGTACAATAGTATTCCGTGTGGAGTTTTACACACGGTGAGGACGCATATTGATAAGATGCTTTGTTCATGACCAGATAGGTATTTGGTGGTACCAGAATTGTATTATTTTCGGTGGGCATGGAATAAAGGTGATAATAGGTATAAGTATCGGGGTGTACAATGGGAAAGTGGATGACGAAAATAACTCTACGATTAGAATAGTAAGTTTCGATGTCTAATATGTCATAATAATTATGTATATCTGTGGGTAAATTTGGAAACATTAATTCGTCAACAGAATAATATTTTAAAACTGTATTATAGAAACCATCAATAAGTCCTCTTTTAATTCTCATGTTTGGCATTAAAGAGTTAAATTTTGGTTGAACAGTATTTAATTGAAACCAGATTGGTTTATAAGTTTTCTAGCTCGGCAATTTGTGGATTTAAAAGTTTATTGCGAGTTGCATCGGTTATGCTGTTATATTCTTCCTTTACTATCTTTATTTCATTATGTATCTGTTCTAGATCATAGTAATGTATAAAAGTATGAGATTTTGATTTAATTCTGGCTGGGCCTAATTTATAGGGAAGGATTCTGGGATTTTTGTTAAGATTGGTTATAAATCCGCTGGCTAAATCAAGGGTTGTCAAATAATTGCAACTACCCAACTTGTCCAATACATCAGTAATATTGGGAAGTGGATACCTATCTTCGATTGTTTTCTTTTTTTACCTTACGGTAATCTACTACGATTCGCCATTTTTTATTTCCGGATGCATCTGCCTTTTTGGGTATAACCCAAATAGGAGATGACCATGGAGAATTACTCGGTCGGATTATTCCTTGATCTAACATTGATTTTACTTTACATTGATGTTCTACTTCTTGCTTATGCACAAATGGATACCTATAGGATTTCGTGTGTACGGGAATTTCGTCTTTAGTTTTTATACTGTGCTTAATTTGATTGGTAAATGTTAAAGGTTGACCATCAGTATGAAAAGTATCAGAATATCTTTTACATAATTTTAAAATGTGGTGTTTTTCTTCTGAATTCATGTGATGAGTACGTATTAACTCTTCTACGTTTGGATTTTGTTTAATGATTGGTTGCTGTACATCGGTTTGATAGATTTCAAAGTTATTTTTATTGAAAGATATTGTTTTCACTGGTTGTAATAAGTTAATTTCTCTGTCTGTTTTATTTAAAATTTCGACTAAAGCTAGACCATTTTCAGCGACTGTAAGTGTTTCGGGTATTTCACAATTTTGTATAATTTGTCGAGGAACTATAATTTCACCTTCAAGAACATTTACAGGTATTTTACTAATTATTCGACAATGAGGTTTAATATTTATTTTAATGTTTACTCGCATATTTGATTGTTGATATTTAATCGGTATTGTACAGTAAGGGGTGTATAATTTATGATTTGGGAAGTCTAATTTTACATTTAATAGTTTCATAATATCTAATCCAATTAAGCTGTCAAACAAATCATGGAATTTGCAAAGATAAAATTTTTACGATTGACTTTGATTAAATTCTGCAAAAATTGGAACATCTGCACAATGCTCGTGATATGACGTCTGGCACACTGAAGATACTTCAAAAGGTTCATAGATAATTCTGTTACGATAATATTTATTAGCAATATCAGGATTTATGAAAGATCTTGTAGAAGCTGAATCAATTAAAAGTTTTAAAGGGGGATTAAAAATTAGTATATAGGCAAGTTCTTTCTGATTTGCAGTTAATATATAACATTCTTCTAAGTTAAATTGATTGGATCGGTGTCTATCTGAAAATTTGTATTCTCGTTATCTGGACAATCCTGTGGTTCCTGTTCGAATTCAAGGTTATTTTGTTCTATTTGAGAATATTGATTTTCATCATTCATATAATATTGATCAATAGGGATATTATAAGAACAAGATGGTTCGTTTTCGAATAATTCTGTATTATACATTCGCATTCCATTTGATCTTGAACTCACACCACTCATGGGTGTTGGTTGGTGCAACTTGATTAGGTTTCCAAACGTTGTGCGGTTTGCCAAGTACTTGCGAATTGGTAGGGTACTGCTGTTGTTGTGGATACGGATGTTTTTGCATATGGATCGGTCCTAGTGGGAATTGATCATATTTAGGATATTGAGGTCTGTGATAATTTTCTGGGAGATTATTTTGATAACCATTTGGTTGATTATGGTATTGGACGGGTGGTCGATTATTGTTATGTGAATTCTGCTTCCTAATTTGATGTTGAGGAGCATATGAAGACTGTATTTGTGATCTTTGATAATAACGAATATTATCTTCTTCCACTATAAATTGCATTGCTTGGGCAAGCATTGCTCGGTCTCATTGCTCGTATAGTAGAGCCTAATGGTTCTCTTAAACCTGCCAAGATTGTTTTTAATGCCTGTTTAGTAAAGAAATTTCTCTTACTATCTCGTTCATTAGCTTCACATTTTAAATCTATATAGTTACATATGGTATTTAACAAATGTGTCACTCTTTCATAGAATTGAGTTGGTTGTTCATTCTGTTTTTGTCTTAAATTAACCAAATCTTGATTTAGACAATTTTCGTCCGTTTGATCACCAAAGTTTTGAATTAATGTATTTTTAATAGAATCCAATCATTAGGATTTCCATTAATTGCTACTACTTCTTCCGCTTTACCTTGGAGCTTATTTAATACTCCATTAATACTCCAAAATTCCCGCATCTTACTCCTTGTGATTTTTATCTATGGAATGACTTATAAAATAAGGTGTGTGGTGTTCATAATTTTGGAAACGTTGGGGACTTAAGTGACACTGTCATCGCCGCTTTCAATTCGATTGACAGAAGAACCCTCGGTAACGTCACCAGATTGTGGAATGCTGTGAAAAATGCCTCCGTAAACATGGCGAGATTTTTGAAAACAGTATTTAGTTTGTTAAAATGTTGTTACTTTTTTATTTTGTGTAGTTAGTACAAATAAATACATTGCAAAAGTTTACTGTTATGTGCTTATGGGCACATAAATACTGTATCACTCAAATGTGTTTTACATGACCCCATGCGATTTTCACAAGAAAAACTCCAATTCTGTCGGCTTGTTGTGTTGTAAATACGGCAAGTAGCATACCAAATTACTCAGAAAAAAATTCTGTAGCCAAACATGTATAAAACCAATATGGCGTCCATAAGAAAAACAAAAGTTTCGTTTGTTTCTGACGAATTCAGTGGCGAAAAATTTTAACATTTTAACATTTTAACACAAATTTTTTGTTCAAATTGTAGGGAAAAGTGCATTTATAATGTTAAAATGCTTTTCTGAAGGGATCACAAATAAAGAACTTATGACCATAATTAAAAAGTTAAATTTTTTGTTTTTTCAAAATAGCTTGAAAAGCAGTCTTACAAGTTATTTTCTCTATTGTTAGAATTAAAAGTTTATTGTTTGTGTTTGTAGATCTTAATAAAATTGTATTAGGTTTACTAATATTTTTTGTTCTTTATGTAACAATAAATATATGGTATCGAGTTTAGACTGGTATCCGTGGAGGCCTGCGTACATACTTTTTGAAATGCTCGACTTTATTTTTATTTTATTTACACTGTGCTAGCATCTTATTGCAGCCCAGGGGCCAAGAAACTGCTCAGATCACTTTTTTGGGGGGCTATCAGTTAATTTTTAGAACAATTATGAGAAATGCCAATATATCGTCAACTTAAAAGTAAAAGTCACTAACTATAATTTTTACAATTTATTCAAACAGGAATTAATAGTAGCCTTATGCTTATAAATGTGAATCTTATACGAGGAGGCGATGACTAAGTGTTCTAAGTTGTCTAAAATCCATTAAATCTCTAGAAAATTACATTATATTTACTGGTATTCCTTCTTATTCCTCCCAGGTTTTCGTAATTATTAGATTTACACTTTACACTTTACCTTTAAGCCGACGAGCTGATATTTTTCGCGAGACCTCCCAAACACCCGGCCGGCTCCAATGGGCCCCCCTGGCTCGTGGGCCCGTGTGCGCCGCACACCTCGCACACCTGCTATTTACGCCACTGACATTAATCATTATTGACATAATAACCTAATTTTGAGTATTCTTAAGTAATTAGTTAATTAATTATAAGTAAAATTTTAATAATTCGAATTATAAATGAACAAAAGATGAAACTAGAATGTTTTTTTTTTTTCTAGAAAGTAGAAAGTAATAAGTTTCATATGGTTTTATTGGTTTTCTATGTTCCTTCAGAAGTTGGAGCCGTTTAAAATAAGATATTGTTAATAATTCAAACGGCTGTAACTTTGTAATGAATTGAAAAAGTAATTTGCTTACTGAAAAAATGTTTTGCAGAAGAAACGTGGGACAGCGTGCATATATTATTGCTATAATTTTATATTATTTTGGTTGTCAAGCATGTATTAGATCTCATGAAAGATAATTGAAACATTAACTGCTATAAAGTAAATACAGATATATTTCTATTGTCCTTTTATACAAAATACATGCTCCGTCCTAAATATAAATTTAAATTAAATTTAGAGAATTTATTTACATTTAGTGAATATATTTTAATATTACAATTCTGAAATAGTCTATATTCAGTGATAATCCTTGGCAACAAGATGATTTGTGCATTTACTTACTTACTTACTTAAGCCCGTCATTCCACTGCTGGGCAAAGGCATTTACTTACGTAATTAATATGTGTATTAGATAAAATAAATTTAAATAATGTGTCGTGATATTACGCAATATCTTAATATCAGATTTTCGCATCATATTATCAAATTTCATGTTTGTTAATATTATTATAAAAATAATTTTATATTTAATTAAATGCACTACTCGTAAACTTAAATGTTGTGGTCATATTACATTTATTACATTGCAATGAAGGTATCACATTAAGGAACAGATCGGACACGCTCAAAATAAACTAAATTCCGTTACATTACATCCATCGAAAAACCACCTCGTGACGGACAACTTTTTGCGAAGCGGCCGGGCCGAGGGAATATATAACCGAATATATAATCGACATACTATTTTCAAATCCTGCGATAGCGATACGAACATACTTTTTCCATGACTGTACATCTCTTAACGGGGCCAATATGGCGTCGCAGATAATAATAATAATAATAAACGCCTTTATTTTAGTCATTGAAAACAAATACATCATGATAACAAAAAAAAGTACACCTGGATAAAACTAAATGGGCGAAGTTCAGTCAGCTCCCTGTTGGGAACCTCTGTTCTTCCACTTAACCCATAAAACAAATTTGAAAACCGGAACGTTTGGCAAATACAAGTACGCCGCTCCAAATAGGAAAAAAGAGCATACACGCAAGCTTACTAATGACACAATTAACTTAAATAATAATCACACACTACAAACCATAATAACCACACAAACAAGGTACAAATCACTGAGAGTATCAACACAATGACAACAATATTAAAAGTTAAACCATCATGGAACCGTGTCCAGCAGTTTCTCTCTGAGCTGTTTCCTAAAAGATGCGACCTGCAGGGACTTGAGAGATAAGGGAATATCATTGTAAATTTTAACTATCTGATACGAGAACGATCGATGTGAAACATGGCTAGGTATAGTCAATAAGGTTTTCCCTCTCACATTAACGCTATGAATATCTTCACGGTTAAATACCTTTTCCCTCAAATAAGGGGGACAACATGTTGTCAAAATTTTATGATATAGGCAGGCACCATGCAAGTATCGCCGCTCACTCATATTTAGCCAACCCGTCTCTCGCAGTTTGTGCGATATGTGATCGTACTTCCTTATACCATATATAAATCTTAAGCACGAGTTCTGCGGCTTTTGAATCTTTGACTGATTAGAAACTGTTAGGTTGGGACCGTATACTATGTCGCAATGATTCATTTGGCTTAGCACCAAAGAATCGCAAAGAATAGTTTTCACTTTACAGCTCAGAAAATGCCGATGCGTGTATAATTGACGCAACACACCATAACCCCTTTGCAAACATAAATTAACATGGTTTTCAAATCGGAGTTGTGATAACCAACCCCAAACTCTTGACGGTCTCAGATAAACTCAGAGGAACCGAGTCCACGAGCACGGCACCGCGCATACCAGTAATCAACGCTTCCCGGCTATTCCTATCACTGAACAGCATCATCGACGACTTCGCGGGATTCAAGCGGAGCTCATGGCGCCTCGCAACCTCAGCCAGAGCGTCAAGGTCCCTGCCGAGATTGAGGCAACCTTCACGGATTTGTGATGGTTTAAAGTGCATATAAATCTGTGTATCAACCGCGTAAAGATGAATACGGCTATGAGACAACGCATCCGGAAAGTCCGACGTATAAATCGCGAATAAACCCGGAGACAAAACCGACCCCTGAGGAACTCCCCGCTCAACGGGTAGACATCCAGACGCCACCCCACCAAACGAAACAGACTGGGATCGACCTGTCAAATAAGATTTTAGGAGATCCACGGCTGATCTTGAGAGACCAATATAATGTAATTTTGAGATCAGAATTTGATGGTTGACCGTGTCAAACGCCCGCGAAAAATCCAGTGTTACAAGAGCCGTAGCCAACTTGCGCTCTCGCGCCACCAGTACGTCGTCAGTCACGCTCAAAAGAGCAGTGGCACAACCGTATCCCCTCCTGAACCCAGACTGATGTTTCGGAAACACATCGTTACTCTCGCAATGAGCCCGCAATTGCCTCTC